>JAPQWV010000017.1:7017500-9417500 GCA_027422505.1 Craterostigma plantagineum | reverse complement strand
CAAGAGAATCCACAACCAAGCGATGGCCTAGAACCCCGCCGGTTGACCACCCCGCATCCTCTGCATCACGTCTTTCGACGCAACCCACCGCCTCTCCAAGAACCCCTGAGTGCGTCCGCGGAGATGCCCATAATCTCCCTCGCCGCGATCTGCCCATCAGCGACGTCTGGGGTGCCCGATACCGTCGCTCCGTCAATCGGGATACCCAGGATGTGCTCGACGTCGTGGAGCATGATCGTCATCTCCCCGAATGGCATGTGGAAGGTGTTCGTGTCGGGATGCCAGCGCTCCACAAAAGCGCACAGTAGAGGCTGGTCCAAGTGACCCACCATGGCATCTGTGAGGTGCCCAAGCTCCGTGCCATCGATCTGGCTCTGCGTCTCCGGCGGGAATTGGGAGTACCAATTCTTAAGCTTTCCAAGCACTAACGCCCTGCTGCTCGCACTTCAGCAGGGGTCACTCCTCCTCACACATCCAGATGCGGGGCGCGATGTGTCCCAGATAACTAGGGATCACCTCGTCATCATATGGACCACTGGACTGTGGCCCCTGCACCCTCCAGGAATCGTCATCTACGACCCTGGACCGCTTGCTCCCTATTTCATTTTTCACGAATAACGCAAAAATAAATTTAATTTCTTTTACGTATATTAAGACACAACTTCGCATGTCAGTTTATAGAGGAGAGGGAATTACCTGAGGAGGCCGGTGGCACATCGTCGTCGGATGACTGAAACGATGCTCCATCATCCGCATGCGGATCGTAATCCGCATATACGGACTGAGAAGCAGCCGCTCGCTGCCACCTCTCCTCCTCCCGTTCTCTACGAACGGATGCGTCAACGCCGCGCGTCCTCGTGTGACGCTCTCCAGATACCTCCAACGGGGGGATCACTGCTCCCTCCGAGTAGGGACTTCCCACCCCTGGTCTGCAATTAAAAATTTACTTAAAAAAAACGACGACCGATCAGTATTTTCGGCCGCATGGAGAGACGTCCGAAATACAATTTCGGTCGGGACAGTGCCGACCGAAACATGATTTCGGTCGGCATAGGCACGACCGAAACATGATATCGGTCGGTATAGGCACGACATAAATACGATTTCGGTCGGCCACTTCACGACCGATTCATAATTTCGGTCGTAACAGTCACGGCCGAAATTATGTTTCGGTCATGACTTGGCCGACCGAAATCGTGTTTCGGTCGTGCTGAAATCCGACCCTAAATCTCGTTCGATCGGCCGTTTTTTTGAACTATTCCGATCCGTGTTCGGTAATCCATCTACGTACGAATGATTTTTACGTTAATTTGCTTACCAGTCGTGAAAATAGGCCCTTTCCATTTCCTTGTCCCTGTCGGCGATCCATTGCGATTTCAGTATTTTTTGTGTTTTTGTCTGATCTGGATGTACGATTTGGAAAGTGTTGTCTGGAACAGGGCTTTAAATATAATTTTTTACTGTTTATTATAGTTTTTCTTTTTAGATTATTTGAGATAAGGCAAAAATGTCTTTTTCCAACCCTTTAGGGGGCGGTAACAAGTAAAAAGGGGGGCGATAAATAGTAACTCCCTTGTTAAAAAGGAGTGCATTAATTTGGAGTAGGCTCTTTGACCTATAATACCAACAGCCATCAAATAGATTGCTAGATTTTCCATTTTATAATGACTGTAGACCGCTCTTTATTAGTGCTGTCGTCTGTAAGTGGGTTAGGCATTTCAGTCCGCAAGGCATAATCAAGGTCCATAATTCCAAGGACGAGGAGAACTTGTTCTTTCCATTTCTTGAAGTTGCTACCCGTCAGCGTTTCAATTGATGCAATTTGGCTCATAATCGTGGCTGTAATCACAGAATCAATTAAGCTCATCAGGAAAAGCACAAATCGTAATTTTGAACTCAACCACTTAAAGAAGTACACTTTATTTGGAAAGTAAATATATAAGCTTTCCATTGAGTAAAGAAATATAAATGCAAACTTCCGTTGGGCCGCTTACAAAAATATAAATAAGCTTTTCTCCTTTAAGCATAAGTGCTAAAGTATGGAAAATAATCATAAATTTCCATTAAGAAATAGCATATTATTATAACCTTCCGTTGGGCCGATTATAATAAAAAACAAATTCATTTCTCCGTTAACTTTAGCAATAATTATATTTTAAATTCACATCACCGTTGGGCAGAAGATGAATCCAAACTATAATTAAATAAATTCATTTTTATGAATCGCCAAAATTTCCGTTAACTTAATATGGCTTGATTCGATGAATATAAAACATAAGTGTGGTTTCATATTCTTATCTATCTAATTGGCAATCTTCCGTTGGGCCGAAATACCAAAAGAATAAATAAGAGCCACAAATTTTAATTCACGTGTATATACGCTTTTCATTATGCGTAAAAATTATTTTATATTACTACAATGCACATCATATATTATGTCACATTACGTATCACAAATAATTAATATCATGCTAACTTATTGTTATACTATACAATGGAAGCATGATAATTAAAGGATAGTCCAATCAATAACACGTAATATGCACTATATTTATTCATTGTCATGCTAGTAATATAATACACTAAGTGATAAGAAGTCATTATCATCAAAGTTATCTAATACACTAAATAGCATGAAAGATGCCCGACAACTATCACATTATTTCATCATTGGGCCATGTTTACTCAACTTTTCGATCATATAATACATAAAACACATCATACAACTAATGTCCCAAATAACTCAATTATTCATCACCAATCAACATCATGACATTATTAAATTGAGCAACAACATGCATCGATCAAGAACTCATCACCATATGAAAACCTTTTCATAATGCTTAAATAATGCATCAACTTTATCTCATGACTTTGAAGTCACAAGATCACACGCAAGACAACCCAAAATTAAGTTGTTGTTCAAGTCATCATTAAGAACATGTTTTTATTATGACTTGATGGTATAGCCATGACTGCAAGGTAAAGAAAAATCACGATTTTGCTTATGATTTTTCCTTATATCCCGCAAGAAATCCATCTCTAGCTTCATTTCTCTCTTAATCAAGCCAAATTTATGCTCGATGTTCTTACGAGAATTTCAGCAATAGTTAGGAGACGGAATTTCCCACACGGCTCCACATGGATTTATGGCTTTGGTTCAACCGAAAGCCAAAAGATCGATGCAATATAAATGATCTCAAAGGACCATTGCTCATAGACGAACAACGTCGAATAATGATGCTACTTCGTCAGATTTTCTAAAGGTAATTACGAAACTCATTCAATCCATGCATCAAATAAACACGGCTCTGATACCAAATGTTAGATCTGATGGATCACGGTCACGATAGTCGTTACGTAATCTCGAGCCCATACTCGAGTACTAACGTAACCGTTGGATCCTTAAGCATAGCGTCTAAAGGTAATCTCGTTTTTCGTAAGCGAGATTACGACCATGTGTGCGGATCTTCTCTGACACATGATCGAAATGAGTTTATACTAATGAATTACCTGTGTTGATCGCAGACATCGTTGGTGGCCGTTAGGACGCGATCTTCGTCTCTTTCGCTCTACGAGAGTTGATGGAGACCCGTGTACTTCTGCTAGAGCTCCCACGTTATAGTGACAGCGTAACGTTCGATCGTTAGGAACGTTTACGCTATAGTGTGTGTGTGTGTTTTTTTTTAGAGTTTTTAAGATGTACGTTGAAAGGCTCATATGAGAGCCTTTTTATAGAGTCACTAGGGAGTCAAGTTTTAATTAACGTAGAGCAAGAGACGGGACCGGCCCAATAAGTGTAATGGTTATTAGTCCGTCCATCAAAGTTTAATAATCGGGCAATAAATAATAAATTATTAAGGATCAAAATATCCCAACTAATTATTTCTGTAGGCCAACAATAACGGGAATGGATCTAAATTATTCCAACATTCTCCCACTTGGCCAATGAACATAATTAATTAGTTTTTCATAATGGGATTATGTCGACAAATTATATCCTTAATAATGACCATATATCTAAACATCAAATCGGATATAGGCTGAATCTAAAACAGTCACGTAATAGATTCATTCCTAAGTCACGAACTCGACATCTTCGACATTAGGCCCATAACATAAGTGGTCCTCGACGTGAATGCTTAACATTAGTGTACAGGTTATAAGCTATAAATCACATCGTCAAACATAAGTAGGATCCATATCATTACATATTGTGATCACAAAATTAATATCCATTCAAACTAATGACCTCTCCAAATCAAAGTTCGCATAAAGTCCCAAGTTACATACGTGCTCGCGAAACACCTTAGGAGGTAAAGCTTTCGTCAATGGGTCAGCTACCATAGCACTAGTATTGATGTGCTCAATGGATATTAACTCATTTTGGATCCTTTCTTTCACAACAAGATACTTAATATCAATGTGCTTTGAAGCACTACTTGACTTGTTGTTCTTAGAAAAGAATACTGCAGCCTGATTATCGCAGTAAATTTTGAGTGGTTTTGGTATTGAGTTCATGACTTGAAGCCCGGCGATGAAGTTCCTAATCCAGATCGTGTGACATGATGCTTCATAACATGCAACGAACTCTGCTTCCATGGTAGAAGAAGCTGTAATCGTTTGCTTTGTGCTTTTCCATGAAACGGGTGCACCAGATAACATAAATACGTATCCAGACGTTGATTTTCTGGTGTCAACGCACCCCGCATAATCGGAATCAGAGTACCCAATAGCCTCAAGAGTATCTGATTTTCTATAAATGAGCATATAATCTTTGGTACCCTGTAAGTATCGCATAACCTTTTTGGCATTCTTCCAGTGATTCATTCCCGGGTTAATCTGGTATCGTCCAAGCATGCCAACAATATAGGCGATATCTGGGCGCGTACAGACTTGAGCATACATAAGGCTCCCGACAGCAGAGGCATAAAGGATTTTGTCCATTTCTGCTAGCGCCGATTGGGTCCTGGGACACTGTGATAAACTGAATTTTTCGCCTTTAGAGACCGGTGCAACTGTGGAAAAGCAATTACGCATGTTGTATCTTTTAAGGACCTTTTCAATATAAGCTTTCTGAGAAAGGCCTAACATGCCACGAGTTCGATCACGGTGAATTTCTATGCCAATAACATAATAGGCTTCACCAAGATCTTTCATATCGAATTTACTTGATAAAAATTCTTTAGTTTCGTGTAACATGCCTAAATCATTACAGGCAAGTAATATGTCATCCACATAAAGTACAAGGACGATAAATTTGCTCCCACAGATTTTCATAAATATGCACTGGTCGACCAAATTTTCTTTGAATCCGAATTCACTGATCACCTTTAAAAATTTTAAATACCACTGTCGAGATGACTGTTTAAGACCATAAATGGACTTCTTAAGCTTGCATACCATGTGTTCCTTGCCCTCAACCAGAAAACCTTCTGGTTGCATCATATAAACATTCTCATGCAAGTCACCGTTCAGGAATGCTGTTTTAACGTCCATTTGATGCAGCTCTAAATCATAATGAGCTACAAGGGCCATAACAATGCGGAATGAATCCTTTTTAGAAACGGGAGAGAAGGTTTCATTATAATCAATACCTTCTCTTTGCGTAAACCCTTTAGCGACCAATCGGGCCTTGTATCGTTCGACATCACCTTGAGGATTCATTTTGGTTTTGAATACCCATTTACAACCTATCGGTTTGAATCCTTTAGGCAAGTCTACAAGGTCCCAAACCTCATTCAACTTCATTGAGTTTAACTCTTCGTTCATGGCTTCAAGCCATTGAGTTCTTTGGTCGCGCGTCATAGCATCATCAAATGACGCAGGATCATTCCCAATAGAATTATCACAGTCATCTAAATAGACATAATCATCATGAAAAGTCGGCCTTCTCACTCGTTCAGACCTCCGTGAAGATGGTTCTGGAACAACTGATGGAGAAGGTTCATTATCGTGATCTGATATATTAGGCATACTCTCATTATTTAGCGATCCTCCCACAGATTCAGGGATCGCTAAATCTCTTGACGTAATGGGAACATTTAATGATTTAGGTTCCTCTTCAAGAGTTATTTTACGAGATATGCTATGATCACAAGTACCGACATTTTCTAAAAAAATTGTATGTCGAGTTTCGACAATTCTTGTGGTATGAGATGGACAATAAAATCGAAAACCCTTAGATCGTTCTGGGTAACCGATAAAATAGCAACTTATGATTTTTGAATCAAGCTTTCGTAAGTTTGGGTTGAAAATTTTAGCTTCAGCGGGACAGCCCCATACACGTAAATAATGAACACTCGGTTTCCTATTCGCCCATAATTCATAAGGAGTTTTAGGCGTCGCTTTAGTAGGAACCCGATTAAGTATATGCATGGCTGTTTTAAGTGCCTCAACCCAAAGATATTCAGGTAAAGATGTTTGGCATATCATACTCAGTACCATATCCATAAGGGTACGGTTTCGCCTTTCAGCAACACCGTTCTGCTGAGGCGTCCCAGGCATGGAAACCTGATGGACTATGCCGCACTCTTGTAAGAACAAGGCAAAAGCTCCAGGATTGTGACCCGAGTCGGAGAATTTCCCGTAATATTCTCCTCCTCTATCAGATCTCACAACTTTGATTTTGCAATCAAGTTGGTTTTCGAGTTCGGCTTTATAAGTCTTGAAAACCTGGAGCGCTTCGGATTTTTCGTGAAGGAGATAAATATATCCATAACGAGAGTGGTCATCAATAAACGTAATGAAGTATCGGTGGCCATTAATTCCAGCAGTATATGGACCACTGATATCTGTGTGAATCAGTTCTAATAATCCATTACTTCTGGTGGCGCTACGTTTATTTCCTTGTGTAAATTTTCCTTTAATACACTTAATACAGGTGTCGAAATTAGAGAAATCTAATTGATGAAGAATTCCATCTTTAATGAGACGTTCCATTCTGTCTCGAGATATATGGCCTAAACGTTCATGCCACAATATCGCAGAATTCTCATCGATTATTTTTCTTTTGCCACTGGTTTGACTTGTACTAATTTCATATGCGGATTCCGTTAAATAAGCGGAAGAAGCATTAAAACATAATTTATAGAGGTTTCCCTCCAAATTTCCGGAGCCAACAACGTGAGAGTTTATTGAAATGGTAAAACCTTTATTCTCAAACTTAAACGAGAAGCCATAAGCGTCAAGTTGAGATACAGAAATAAGGTTTCTCGTGATACTGGGTACATAAGCAGTATTAAACAAGTCCAAAATGAAACCACTCTCCAAAATTAATCGGAGAGTTCCTACGGCTTCAATCGGAACATTATTTCCATTTCCAACCACAATGTTGCGTTCTCCTTTATTTAGCTTCCTCACGGAACGGAATCCCTGCAATGAACAAGTTATATGCATAGAAGCACCAGTGTCAATCCACCATGTATCAGTAGAAACATTAGCAAGGAAAGATTCATAACAAACGTAGTTAAATATTTTACCCTTCTTAGCCAACCACTCTTTGAATTTTGGACATTCCTTCTGAACATGATTAGTCTCGCGTCAAAACTTACATTTGCGAGACTTTAAGCTCGAAGGACCAGCCTTGTTCACATCATTAATTTTCTTTACCTGCTGCTTCTTTTTACCCTGCCATTTAAGTTTCTTGCCCTGACCTTGAGTAGTGAAATAAGCACGTTCAGGAGCCTCCGCTTTAAGTCTTTCTTCTTCCTGGTCACACATACTGATCAGTTCGCTCATTTTCCATTTCTCCTTCTAGGTATTATAATTGATCTTAAATGGACCAAACGCAGAAGGGAGAGATGTCATAATGAAATGAACGAGAAAGCCCTCAGAGATCTCCATATCCATAGCCTTAAGCTGATTGGCCATATCATTCATTTTGAGAATGTGCCCACGAACACCACCAACGCCGTTATATTTAAGAGTAACCATTTTGGTGATTAGTGTAGTAGCAAGAGCTTTGGAAGAACTTTGAAATTGCTCCTCAATTAAGCCGAGGAAGGTTTTGGCATTATCAGAATCAGGAACGCCTCCTCGTATGTCCGAAGATATGGTACGTTTCATAGCCATTAGTGATAAGCGGTTAGACCTTTCCCACTTTTCATAAGCATACCGCTCTTTATTAGTGCTGTCGTCTGTAAGTGGGTTAGGCATTTCAGTCCGCAAGGCATAATCAAGGTCCATAATTCCAAGGACGAGGAGAACTTGTTCTTTCCATTTCTTGAAGTTGCTACCCGTCAGCGTTTCAATTGATGCAATTTGGCTCATAATCGTGGCTGTAATCACAGAATCAATTAAGCTCATCAGGAAAAGCACAAATCGTAATTTTGAACTCAACCACTTAAAGAAGTACACTTTATTTGGAAAGTAAATATATAAGCTTTCCATTGAGTAAAGAAATATAAATGCAAACTTCCGTTGGGCCGCTTACAAAAATATAAATAAGCTTTTCTCATTTAAGCATAAGTGCTAAAGTATGGAAAATAATCATAAATTTCCATTAAGAAATAGCATATTATTATAACCTTCCGTTGGGCCGATTATAATAAAAAACAAATTCAATTCTCCGTTAACTTTAGCAATAATTATAATTTAAATTCACATCACCGTTGGGCAGAAGATGAATCCAAACTATAATTAAATAAATTCATTTTTATGAATCGCCAAAATTTCCATTAACTTAATATGGCTTGATTCGATGAATATAAAACATAAGTGTGGTTTCATATTCTTATCTATCTAATTGGCAATCTTCCGTTGGGCCGAAATACCAAAAGAATAAATAAGAGCCACAAATTTTAATTCACGTGTATATACGCTTTTCATTATGCGTAAAAATTATTTTATATTACTACAATGCACATCATATATTATGTCACATTACGTATCACAAATAATTAATATCATGCTAACTTATTGTTATACTATACAATGGAAGCATGATAATTAAAGGATAGTCCAATCAATAACACGTAATATGCACTATATTTATTCATTGTCATGCTAGTAATATAATACACTAAGTGATAAGAAGTCATTATCATCAAAGTTATCTAATACACTAAATAGCATGAAAGATGCCCGACAACTATCACATTATTTCATCATTGGGCCATGTTTACTCAACTTTTCGATCATATAATACATAAAACACATCATACAACTAATGTCCCAAATAACTCAATTATTCATCACCAATCAACATCATGACATTATTAAATTGAGCAACCACATGCATCGATCAAGAACTCATCACCATATGAAAACCTTTTCATAATGCTTAAATAATGCATCAACTTTATCTCATGACTTTGAAGTCACAAGATCACACGCAAGACAACCCAAAATTAAGTTGTTGTTCAAGTCATCATTAAGAACATGTTTTTATTATGACTTGATGGTATAGCCATGACTGCAACGTAAAGAAAAATCACGATTTTGCTTATGATTTTTCCTTATATCCCGCAAGAAATCCATCTCTAGCTTCATTTCTCTCTTAATCAAGCCAAATTTATGCTCGATGTTCTTACGAGAATTTCAGCAATAGTTAGGAGACGGAATTTCCCACACGGCTCCACATGGATTTATGGCTTTGGTTCAACCGAAAGCCAAAAGATCGATGCAATATAAATGATCTCAAAGGACCATTGCTCATAGACGAACAACGTCGAATAATGATGCTACTTCGTCAGATTTTCTAAAGGTAATTACGAAACTCATTCAATCCATGCATCAAATAAACACGGCTCTGATACCAAATGTTAGATCTGATGGATCACGGTCACGATAGTCGTTACGTAATCTCGAGCCCATACTCGAGTACTAACGTAACCGTTGGATCCTTAAGCATAGCGTCTAAAGGTAATCTCGTTTTTCGTAAGCGAGATTACGACCATGTGTGCGGATCTTCTCTGACACATGATCGAAATGAGTTTATACTAATGAATTACCTGTGTTGATCGCAGACATCGTTGGTGGCCGTTAGGACGCGATCTTCGTCTCTTTCGCTCTACGAGAGTTGATGGAGACCCGTGTACTTCTGCTAGAGCTCCCACGTTATAGTGACAGCGTAACGTTCGATCGTTAGGAACGTTTACGCTATAGTGTGTGTGTGTGTGTGTTTTTTTTAGAGTTTTTAAGATGTACGTTGAAAGGCTCATATGAGAGCCTTTTTATAGAGTCACTAGGGAGTCCAGTTTTAATTAATGTAGACCAAGAGACGGGACCGGCCCAATAAGTGTAATGGTTATTAGTCGGTCCATCAAAGTTTAATAACCGGGCAATAAATAATAAATTATTAAGGATCAAAATATCCCAACTAATTATTTCTGTAGGCCAACAATAACGGGAATGGATCTAAATTATTCCAACAGTAGTGACCTCGATGATAATCAGAGCAATAATCACAAATTGAATGTATATCAGATATCTCGGGACTGTCTCGGGAAATACTGAAGTAGCTATGTGCTGTATTCACACGCTTATTTTACGCCAATTTTCTATCATTCGTTGCACTGTGATTCATCCACTGCTCTTATTTGAACCGCTTGTTCATTTTCCGTATCTAATAATGCTACACATTTTACATATTAGTGAGGCTCTTCGATGTGTTGTCTTATGGTGCTGGTGAAAATCATACAGAATTGACTATATAGCCTTTTTACTTCCCTTTTCTTTTCCAGTAAGTGTTTGCATATTCTTGGATATTAAATATGGTATCATCTCTCCTCTGAGCTCTCAGGTATTTCAGCTGCGGAAGCTTCTTCCTACCACTTTGGCTTACGATTTCAACATTCATGTAAGTTTCGTCTTACTTGTAGTTCGAGCACTTCAGTCTTCTGATTTGCTTATCGCAACATAATAATCGTTCTGAACTATCCTTACGTTCTACTATTTGCCCTACAAAATCCTTTCACTGAGTAAAAAGATTATCTTTCCCTCTCTCTCTCTCTCTCTCTCTCTCTCTCTCTCTCTCTCTCTCTCTCTATATATATATATATATATATATATATATATATATATATATATATATATATGTTTTTGGTTGGCAGGTCATGGATTTTCAACCAGGCGAGTTCCTCAATGTAAAGGTATGAGAAAAGAAAAACATCTTTCTTTAGTAGCAATACGTACTTACTTCTGAAACATCAACGATTTGCGATTAATAAATTTTTTTAAAAAAAAAAAAAAAAAACCTTAAACGACTGGAAGTTCGCTACAACCAGCATGGGCTGTTGCTTTTGGAGGGAGAAGGGATTTACCGCTTAGGCGACAGCTGGTAAGAAAAGAGACTGATGTGGAACAAGTAGATCAAGCTGAGAAGATAAATAAATCATCCAGGTCAAAGTGAGCGGAGCAAAGAGGACTAAGGATTGAAGATTGCATGGATCAAGGAAGAACTGGTGCAGCAAATTCCTCCTAGTATTAATATTTGATTCCCAAATAAGTATTATTGATTTACTTGACTAGTTTTCTATAAGAGGGCATCGACCCTTTCCTTTGTAATAAGACCATCAGATGTAATAGTTTCTAAGTATTAAGAAGTTGATCCTTGACAAGGACCAGCATCGTCAAGATCCGTTCCCCTCCAACTTATAATTCTATATATACCAGAGACAAACGTTACTTACATATACGAAGTTTAAGTGATTAGTAAAAAATTAGATCTCTATGCTTTGTCAACCTAGGTACCCTTTTATGGCTGGTGATACGATATGGATGGCACCTTTTGTTCCTCAATGGTGACTTTTTTAGACAGCATTGGTCTTTTTACTTAGTCGATGATGAAATTAGATTTGATTTTCTTGATGATTTTGTTCGTCTTTGGGAACGGTCAGGTATGCAGCTCTTGGCAGGACAAGGTCGCGTTATTTGCTGTACAAAGATGTTAACAGAAATCCATTGTAATATTAAAAAAAAGACCACACCTCTCCTCATCAATTCATGGCTTCTAAGTTCTAACAACCTCCTCGTTCTCGATGGTTAGTACAGTACTACTATCCATGTTGTAATATGTTTTTGGTGGAAATAATGAAATATATATTTCCAAAAAAAAAAAATAAAGAAATGCCCTAGTAGAAGTACTTGCCAGCTCCATGGTTTTTACTACACTTAAGGGAGTAATGAAAATTTCAAAGTTCAAACCCCATTTGATAGCCACAGAGGGGTTTAGAGAATCTGATTCCTTACAGTTTTTTTTTTTTTACAGCTGTTTCACAGAAAAGATGAAAGAAAAAATCAAAACAAGTGCGATCCATCTTTGTACTGCGAGCCAATATTTGTCAACTTTTTCACCTCTCACGGGACCTTTATGCTTCTCACTATGCACCACCACCTACTACTTTTAATAATGTGCGGTCTGTATATAAAATCTTTCACATGCATATCTTCTAAACTACCTATATAAAAATGTACTCAAGTCATTTCTTTCGTCATTCAAATTCATGGCCCTTGTCAAGAAGATAATATGCCTCACCTTAGCAGCCGCTCTCTTTCTGGCAACTCAAGAAACAGGTAATAAATGAACATCAGTAACTGCTTGTTTCTTTATCCCATCATAGTAAAAGTATCAACAGTCAACATTGTATGAAAGGTGAATGTAATATGATAGCTGCCGATGGGGCTAAGGAATGGTGCATAGCCAGCGAACAGAGGCCCGATGGTGAGCTTCAGATGGCTCTCGACTGGGCCTGTGGGCCCGGCGGAGCCAACTGCAGTAAGATTCAAGTTGGCCAATCTTGCTTTCAGCCGAATACGGTGAAGGCCCATTCTTCGTACGCCTTCAACAACTACTACCAGAAATTCAAGCATAGGGGCGCTTCTTGCTACTTCAAGGGCGCTGCTATTACAACAGATATCGATCCTAGTACGTACTTCGTCTTCTTCGATACATACCTTTACAAGTTCTTGCATATCGATCCATGTTGTGTGGTTTTACGTGCAGGTCATAACTCTTGCAACTACGAATTTTCGCTCTGAGCTGAGCTTCCATTCTTAGTGTTGTTGTTCTCCTTTTTTCTTCTGTTCAGTTAGCAAGAGAGATTTTCGTATGCCCATTAGCTTGTAATCTCATTGCGATAGAAGACAGGCTTGTTCAAAGACAAACTCTTTACGTAAAGGCGAACAACGAAACACAGAGGCATAATAAGTCTGCAAGTGTTGAATTACTATCAGTTATTCATTACAAAGGAAATTGGAGAACTGAGATTATTACACTCAGAACAAAAGGCTCGCCCAGGCGCCACAGAGGCATAATAAGTCTGCAAGTGTTGAATTACTATCAGTTATTCATTACAAAGGAAATTGGAGAACTGAGATTATTACACTCAGAACAAAAGGCTCGCCCAGGCGCCAATGAATGCGAATCCTCCGAAGGGAGCCACTTTGGAATAGGTTCTGTCCTCTAAGTATGCAACCGTGTAACAACTGCAAATAAGAAAGAGCCCAAAAAAAAAGAATACGAGTTTGATATTTTTGATACGGCACTAGAAATAACGAGCAAACGCTCACGTGGCGATAACCAAAAGCAGCAGTAAACATATTGTGTTTGTCCTTCTGTAAATGGAGCAGATATAACCATAATCGAGTGGTGTGGCATGAGAATGTATACATGCTACCAAGGAAAAGAACGCTGTTCGATGAGGTATATAAGCAATGCCTGGGAACAATATAGCAGCAACTAATAGATTTCGCAAGGGAAGAAACTACCGAGTATACAACAAAAACTTGTGGAAAGCTGCAAACTTAGGTGTGAAAAGGTTGTGAGATTATAACATAGATATTTAGGAGAAAATGAACTCGCAAAACTCGTGTGAAGATGGAAACTTACGTCCCAGAGAAGGCAATGAGCCCGGCGGTTATAAGACCCCCAAACTGCAAATAAAAATTCGCAGCAAAAATGTTTATTAATCAGCCAAAGTTACAAAGCATCATCATAAAAAGAGAGCAACATCAAGACATATAAGAGGAACAAATAATTTGGAGATGGTGACTCACAACGTTAGGGTACTTGACCAAAGGAGCAGCGAGGAGCGCCGTTGAATGAACCAAATGATAGAAAGACGCAGTGTGCCAAACCTTTATGTTCAAAAACCCATTCATTAATCATCATCACAAGGAGATAACATAAATTTGATGAAAATTAGAACCAAAAGAAAAATCTGATCTTTTTATCCGCTTCTCTCAATCGCATCGGACCCATGTGAACCAAATGCGATCAGGCGATTTTAAACCAATAATAGATTGCAGAAGAAAACAACGAATTGGGGAAAGAAGAGGTCAAGTCATTACTTCTTTGTAAGCAGGATTCTTGGGCTTGAAAACATGGGCGCCGTAAGTTCCCAAGCCAATAGCAGCAACACCTGTGAAGTGAAGAGAAAATCGATTAAGACAAAAGAATTAGCTCAATCAAGTCCATCTGTAGCTGAATCTTTGGTTATTACCTGAGATAGCAGCAACTTTGTGCCAGATACGAGGATCCATTTTCGATTTCTTGCGAGGAGGTGAAGTGTCGGCTGTTGTTGAGTTTTGACCAAGTTTGTCTGCAGAGGTTGGGTCAAATGTATCTTCTTTAATTAAACCTTTCCGCAGCTTCATATGTAATCAATCAAGAGTTGTGTAGGTGTATGACCTTATGCTATTCAAGTTCGGCAGCTGATTTAAGCTAAATGTCTTTTTTTTTCTACCAAGTTCGACTTAGTCTATATGATAATTGATAATACAAGGAAACAAATATTATCTTGGTTCAGGGTTTAGATCAATATGTTTTGATATTCAATTTCGCCCGCTGATTTTAGACTAAAATGAGTTTTTTTTTTTTTTACCAAGTTTGACTTAGTCTAATATGATAATACAAGAAAACAAATATTATCTTGGTTCAGGGTTTAGATCGATAATATTGACCAACCAAACCCAATTTTGATAATTAACAACTCATAAATTTCTAAACATTTTGTCAAGTTTGAATAATTGTACGTACTAGGTAGGTTTACCGAAGTAAATCAAGTCCTGAGAAGCATAAAAGGACCAGAGTAGTATACTTCCCTCTCAAGTCTTAAGCAAAACCACAATCCACATAAATACTTCAAATCTAAAGCTCGCAAACATTGCTCATTGTTCAAGTAATAATACGCATAACCAAACAAACTTCCAGGTGTACATGAGTAGTTCATATTTCAGCATTATATCATCAGTAACAACCCTGATATTAGGAAGGCTCAACGAAGTCTCCTTGCTTCTCGCTCAGACTCGAGAAGAGTGAGAATGTCGCCCTCTCTCACGGGTCCCTTAACGTTTCTCATGATGAATCGGTTCTGATCATCCATAAACTTCACCCTCACCTGAGTCACCTGACCCCTTGAACCAGTCCGACCAATCACCTTCACCACAATGGCGTGCTTGATTTGAGATTCCATTCTGTTTAACAAGAGATGTCTTAGAGATTCAGTGAATGATTCAGTTAGGGACTAACTCAGAATTTTCACAAGTAAGAAGCACACAGTGGGTGTAAACAACTTCTAACCAATTCCCTTGGGTTTGAATACTTGGCAATTGCAAGGGCTTGTAGCAAAATAGAAAGGTTTCTTTTCTTGAATAAAGCAAACATAGATTGATAGAGAACACTCAGCCACTGTTAGGCTTAGATGAACTAGCAAGCAGATACAAGACCTAGTTTGATAAGATTAGTTACAATCTTTACAAGGGGAGCGACTTCCTTTTAGATATGTCAACAGATTTGGCAGAAGAAACAATTAATGCGTACGAGGTTCAATCAGGGCTGCAATCAATTTCAAATCAGGAAGAACACCCAAATTCTTACAGTGACAATTCAACAAAGGATGAAGACGTTAGCCAGATCTCTAAAAAATTCATGATCTCACAAACGTATTCAGAATACCGAGAGCAAAACAGCTAAACAGCGTCGAGAAAGTATAATCCACATTTAACAGAAATATAAAAGATTTCACACAAAAGCAGCGAAATTAAAATCGAAGAAGCAAAACATGGGACCTAGATAAATATGAATAAAGCCCGATAAAGAGAAGGAAATCTTACTGCAGGAGAAATTGTAGATCTACGCAAGTACTGCAGCCAAAGAAGTCGCCGAAAGCTCAGACTCGATGCCTAAACCCTAGGCAAAGGCGATATGATATATATTGCATGATGCCTTTGAACGAAATGACTCTGTTGCCCCTAATTTGGGCTTTAACTGACCTGAAAAGCCCAATAAGATGGGCCAATTTCAAAACTTAGAAACGAATTTTGCAACCACCATTCCAATTGTGATTAGCTAGGTTTTTTTTTTTTTTCCATATGCAATGTTAATTATTACTAACATTGAGACTATTAAAGTTGGGGATTCAACAAATACCTACATCAGTAAAAATAAGACAGATCAGTCCCTTGTCAGGTCCATTTTTAATCTAGGTACCTAGTTGAATTTTATTTTACTGATAGGTACCTAACTGACGGATTTACCCCTGCTAAAACAACTTTATTACATATTTTACCTGTTTTCTTCTTCACGTTCTTTCATTCCTAAAGAAAAAAGTTCTCACTCTCACAAACCCAATCGCAGATTTAATCCCAGAAATCGAGCCGTGTTCGTTGTTGCTTCAGATGCAACGTCGTCTGTCCACTCGTTCGTCGTGGTATTCCCCTTCTAAAATCGGTAGGTAAGTCATTCGCAGTAATACCGTACGTCGTCGCATTTAGTCGCAGTATTTCCATCCTCAATAGGCTTGTATCTAGTTTGATTTTGCCATTATTCGTTGGGTTTAAGCATTTTCGGTTAATGTTCGTAACAATGGATGCGTGTTTTTGGAATAACATCAATTTGTTGTTCGATTAGGGGTTTTTTGTGCTTGTATTTTCGGATGGGTGGATTAATTGTTGCCGATTTGTGTTTTTTGAAATGGGTTGGTTTTGATTTGTTCTAATGGGGTCAATTTGTTTTGGTACTACATTATCACTGGATTTGGTACCCTCTGTTTGGGCCAAGTGATACCCCTTGTGTGAATAAATTGGTACTGCTTGTTAACTGGTTTTTTCAAATGAGGTCAATTTATTTTGGTACTACATAATCACTGCATTTGGTACCCCCAGTTTGGGCAAATTGGTATCCCTTGTGTGAATAAAATGGTACTGCTTGTTAAATGGTTTTTCGAATGGAGTCAATTTATTTAGGTACTACATTATCACTGCTTTTGGTACTCTCTGTTTGGGCAAATTGGTACCCTTGTGTGAATATAATGATACTTCTTTTTTACAGTAGATTTTTTGCAGAAATGCCTCCGCGGAACAGATCTGAGCTGTCTTCAAGGTGTCATCCTCCGCTGTTTTGATCTACCATAAGCAACTTGGAGGGTAGCATGATCCCAGATAAAAAAGAAGCTAAAAGAAGGTCTCCGTTTCACTTTTGCAGATATGCTTAAGATGTCACATTCGTTTGCTCGAATTGTGGCATTGATAAAGCGTTATAGTGTATCTTGCTTCTATGGCTGCTTGCATTTTATGTGACGAGCACAATTGTATGCTTGATCTTTTGGTTAAGTTACTTGAATATGATGTGAGACTGTTTGGAGGCTTTGTTTATGTAGGTTAACTTCCTTTGAGTTTGGGATGAGACCGTTTTGAGACTGTTTGGATTTGTTCATGTCTCAGTATTGTTTGGAAGAGGATGAGGTTGAGGCTAATGAAGGAGGATGCGATGATGTGTCCAAGGAGGATGCGATGGAAGAGGAAGAGGTTGAGGCTAATGAAGTCAACATGGGGATGAGACTGTTTGGAAATTTTGTTGTTTATGTTCATTAAGTTGTTCTTAGACTGGGGATGAGACTGTTTGGAGACTCAGTGATGTCGTTTGTTGTGTAGTTCTATAAGACTGTCCGTATTTTTGATCTGTTTGGTTAAGTTACTTGAGTATGCTGTGTGACTGTTTGGAGACTTTGTTTATGTAGGTTAACTTTCTTTGAGTTGGGGATGTGACTGTTTTGAGACTTGTTTGGAGTTTGTTCATGACTCAGTGATGTTCGTTTGTTGTGTAGTTCTGTAAATCTGCCTGTATATTACGCAGTACCATAGGTTTTTATATTGTCGTACCTTTTCTTTACATACAGAGTACCATAATATGCAGTCTAATCGTACCATTATGTACAAATATACCTTACCAAAACAGAAGATATGAAGAACCTTGTATTGTTTGTATATTACCGTATCACATCTTTTACATACGGAGTACCAAAATATGCAGCTTAACCGTTATGTAAATGTATGGCGTACCATACACAGAAGATATGAAGTACCTTGTCTTTGATATTACCGTACCAGAACTTTTACATACAGAGTACCTTAATATGCATGTTAACAGTACCACTGGGTATATATATATATATATAAATATATATATATATATATATATATATAGTACCATAAACATAATATATGAAGTACCTTGTCTGTGGTACAGCAAGGTACCTTATCTTGTACTTTAAGGTACCTTATCATTTACATATACCTTATCATTTACATATACTGTACCATAATCTGCAGCTTCACCGTATCACTATGCAAGTGTACCGTACCGTATCGCTTACATATAGAGTACCGTAATATGCAGGTAAACTGTACCATTACGTACATATATACCGTACCGTATATATCGCACATGAAGTATCTTATCTGTTGTACACTAAGGTACCTTGTGTTTTACAGAAGGTACCTTATCATTTACCTATATAGTACCATAACCTGCAGGTTTATCGTATCTATAATTACACATATACAGTACCCAAATATGAAAGTATATCGTACCATTTGTTATACGATCGAAAAATAAATACATTCCTAATCGAATCGCGTTGTCCTGCGTGATTTTGACAATACCTAACAATAACGAAATGAAAAAAAATATGAAAGCCTAATGCACCGAATTCGCATATGTAGCACTCACCACATTATTCAAATTATGTTTGTAGATGTTCTTGCTTCTATCCTTATACTATAATGAATCTTGGTATTCAAGATTTATTCATGCGTGCGGGGCCTAATGCACCGAATTTGATCTGAAACGTATTTAATACTATATATTACTGTTCTACGGTGGTTCGAGATGAAAAAGTAATTCGATCGACCTCGAAAAATACTAACCCTAGTATGACGTATCATATATATAAGGGACATCGTACCTTAAATATCTTTGTAGGGGTACCTATCGTTTTGTTTAAAGCGTACCAACGCAACCATGGTTGCAGTACCCAAAATTACATATGACAAGAAACATTTTATGAAAGTCACTGACATGTCAGATGAGCTGTCTTTTATTATTTAATACCTCGTATGTCAGAATCAAACCACTTATGACATAGAAAATGTCAGAAATCTGTCCACTCATGACTGAAAAACGTCAGAAAAGTGTGCAATCATTACAGAAAAAGTCAGAAATTGTCTATTCCTTTATCCACATCAACATCTACTGAAATGCTTCATTTCTGCGAAATATTGCCAAGTCTTAAATTCGAAGTCTTACTTTAATTATACGGTACCTACTTCTGAAACGATACAGTACCCTATGTCGTACACTTAGAGTACCTAAATGACCTACATTACCGTACCAAAGTTGTGTATATTAACGTACCAAATTGGCATATATTACAGTACCAAGTTTGCTTATATTAGTACCATATAGGCATATCTTACGGAATCAATGGTATATTACAGTACCAAATATGCATATTACAGTACCAAACAGGCATATATTACGGTGCCAAATATGCATATACTACTGTACCACTTTTGCATATCGTAGGGTACCAAACAAGCATATAATACAGTACCAAACAAGCATATATTACGCTACCTAATTTGCATATTGTAGGGTACCAAATTGGCATATATTACAGTATCAAATTTACATATATTACGGTGCCGAATGTGCATACATTACCAAACTAGCATATACGGTACCAAACATGCATATCGTAGGTTACCAAACTGGCATATATTACAGTACCAACCAGACATATATTACGGTACCAAATATGCATATCGTAGGGTACCAAACTGGAATATATTACAGTACCAAATTTACATATTTTACGGTGCCAAATGTGCATACATTACCAAACTGGCATAGGTTACGGTACCAAATATGCATATCGTATGGTACCAAATGGCATATATTACTACCAAACAGGCATATATTATGGTACCTAATTTTGGTATTTTAGGGTATCAAACTGGCATATATTACAGTACCAATTTGCATATATTACGGTACCAAATGTGCATACATTAGGTACCAAACTGACATAAAATATAGTACCAAATTTGCATATATTACGGTATCACTGGCATATATTACAGTACCACACTGGTATATATTAGAAGTACCAAATTTGCATATTTACGGTATCAAACTGGTATATATTACGGTACCAAATATGCATATATTACTGTACGAAACTGGTATATATTACAGTACCAAATACGCATATACTACTGTACCAAACTGACATGTATTACAGTACCAAATTTGCATATTTACGTATCAAACTGGTATATGTTACAACCCCAAATTTGCATATATTATAGTACCAAATGTGCATATATGGTACCAAACTGGCATATATTACACTATTAAATTTGCATATATTACGGTACCAAATGTGCATATATTACTGTACCAAACTGGCATAAAATACAGTACCAAATTTGCATATATTACGGTATCAAACTGGCATATAGTACCAAAAATACCAAATGTGCATATATTACTGTACCAGACAGGCATAAATTATAGTACCAAATTTGCATATATTACGATACCAAATTGGCATATATTACATTACCAAATTTACATATATTACAGTACCAAATGTGCATATATTACTGTACCAAACTGGCATACAGTACCAAATTTGCATATATTACGGACATTTTGGTACGCAGTATAGTTTAGATTGGTACTGCATAACCAGACATTTTGGTACCGTATAGACAGGTTACTTGGTACGTAATATAAACACAAAGATACTACATAACATAAATGTCTAATCGGACTGTATCGCATTATATTTAGGTACGGTAAAACAACATACAATGGTACGTAATATACATAAGAAATGGTACGTCGTAACAATTATATAAAAAAAAATCCGAAATCTCGATGGATTAGCCCCAACAACGATCAAATCCTAACATTCCACCCTTATATGGAGCTCTTGGATCGCATTGAACTCCCGGATTTGGGCTAAACCTTGAATAAATGCGTGAAATCGATTAACCAAATCCGAACCAAAAGAAAAGCTTACCTGACAAAATCAACGCTCAAATCGAGAACCCAACGTTCAAGAGGCTCGTCGATCGTTGTCCGCCACCGGGACGAGCAGAAGGAGGTGGTCGGCAAGAAGAAATTCGTCGACGGGGCTTGAGCTCGATTTTTGCAGAGAAAGAAAAATGCTGAAATGAAATTCTAAATCACTTAATAAGGGTATTTTGGTAATCTTAGGTGATTAGGTACCTAAGTGTAAAATTTTTATTCAACTGGGTACCTAGCTATAAAATAAGTCTGACAAGGTACTTTAGTGGCTTTTTTGTTTTCTATTGGGTATTTATGTGTAGATTCCCGATTAAAGTTTAACAAGTTAGGAAGATACTAACTAAAGGAGAAGCTTTTTAAATGCAGTTATCTTTCAGTTCGGCGAACTGAATCAAATTAGAACAGAAATGAACATATATTTATATACATACAGTTATATCGCCTACACTAATTTATCAATAATAATATTGATCATTTTATTTGTTGTATTAATCTTTTAAATATGTGACATTGTGGCCGTGACAAAACTCATGAATAGTTTATAATTGTGATATTTGAGCTAATCATCATAAATATATAATACTAATTAAAGTTTTAATGGGACTCATTATTTAAAAAAGAATTTTTAAAAAATTATTATAATTATCTTATTGAATTTGATGGTTTTTCCAAAAGGCACAAGTGAGGACCAGAAGATTTAATTAATTTATAGAGGTTTTACTGTAGTATATTTAACAGATCTAACGTATGTGCAAATATATCAAGTTATTATACTTTGAATATGTTATATTATTACTTAGTTGATCTAGAGTAAAGGATAACGTTGTAATAAACTACATTATCAATTAATGATAAAATTAAAAATACTTATATATTTTGACAGACCAATTGACAGTTTTCAAACACTACACTATTAAGGGTAAAATTGTAAACTGTTGGGAAATTTCGATTAAACAGATTTGATACGTCGACAAAACAGAAAATAACGAAGAACACAAGGAATTTTACGTGGTTCGGATTCGATGTGAATCCTACGTCCACGGGAGAACACGTCGCTTGTATTGATCGTTACAGAGATTACACACTCACACTCTTCATCTTTCTCTCTCGATTACAAGATCAAAATCTACTGAGCATTCTCTCTGTTTTTCTCTCACGCTACAAGCTCTATCTCTCAGTTACTTAACTGCCATATGCGACAATAGTGATATATGAAGAACTTCCCACGTGTAGTGTAACCGTTCATCTATACAAAATAGAAAATGCCTTCAGCCACATTTGCACCAACTACTTGGCTCAATAAGACATCACTTGACGATTTATGTCTACAAATCTCCACCTTAAATCATCAAGTAGCTTATCATTCAGGTGCAATACAACGTCGACGGCTGCTTTCAGTTTCAGTCGCACAACCCATGACAATGTTTGTTCGTCAGGACTGATCCGCGCCTCATTTGGATTTGGTCACTGCCTCGCCGACACAGGTCAGCACCTAGCCGGCTCCACCTCGTTGCCATGTTTGTCCATTCGACGAACTCCACCATGGCTTCTCGACCCTCTAACTTAGCTGATCTGCCCAGATCCGCTCCATGTCTAGCCGGTCCCGATCCTAAGCGAATGACTCCCCGCCTTGGCTGCCGCATGTAACTCATGCCGCCCACGCTGCCTTATGCATCTCCGATCGCCTAGCCTGGATTGCTCGGCCGTCGCCGATCTCCTGTCCGGCCTGAACCTTTCCTGGTGCGTTGTCGTGTGCCTTGCCCACTGGCTTCCACGCCCACTTGCCTCGCCAGGATTGCTGCGCTCTTGACCGATCTTCTGGCTCGTCTGCGTGCACCTTGATGGTGCGGCCTGGCCTCGCTGCCCGACCATGGTTCGGCTGCTTTCGGGTTCAGCCGATCAACCCTTCCCAATGACTTTTGCTCGCTGGTCGGTACTTCTCCAGCCGCCGTTGACTGTCAACGGGTTATCTTCGATCAACTTCACAACAATCCTCCCCCGCTTGAATCATCGACGTCCTCGCCGATGAACCCGGGGCTTCAGACTTACGGCATTCAATCGCCTTATCTCTTGACTGCCTCGTGTTGATGATCTTCCCCAACACCGATTCGGCCTCCTCATTGAAAAGCCTAACGCACGTGGATACATGTTCCTCGCCATCCGTTGCTTCCTCCACATGCTGAGATTGTTCGAGTCTATGAAGTTCTCAACTCCAAATCTTGTCGAACCCATCGTTTCCTCGCGTGACGATCGACGCTCACCGCACCATTTGTTGGGAAATTTCGACTAAACAGATTTGATACATCGACAAAACAGAAAATAACGAAGAACACAAGGAATTTTACATTGTTCGGATTCGATGTGAATCCTACGTCCACGGGAGAACACGTAGCTTGTATTGATCGTTACAGAGATTACACACTCACTCTCTTGATATTTCTCTCTCGATTACAAGATCAAAATTTACCGAGCATTCTCTCTGTTTTTCTCTCACGCTACAAGCTCTATCTCTCAGTCACTCAACTGCCATATGCGACAATAGTGATATATGATGAACTTCCCACGTGTAATGTAACCGTTCCTCTATCTAAAATAGAAACTGCCTTCAGCGATATTTGCACTAACTACTTAGCTCAATAAGACATCACTTGACGATTTCTCTACATAAACAATGCTTAAACATTTGATAGAGCCATTGACAGTTTTTAAACATCATAAACTATCTTATAAGAGTATAGATAATCAATGTAAAGATAACTTAATTTGTAGGAGGAAAAAGTGTGAAAACTGTACATTATGAAAACTGTACATATTCATTCTATTGGTGGATGAGTGCGTTGTTACGATAAATTGATCAATTAACATCATTTTGTATATATTTTTTAAAAATAACAAAAAATCATTATTAAATTACAATAGTGGACATGTTTCGCAATTTAAACATTATATATTTCTAGTTATATATTAATACAACTTTGAAATGAATTGAAGCAATAATACGTAACACTAATCATATGAAGATATTGGACCGTTAATTTGGATAATTTTACGTCATTAATTTTTTCTTATCAAAAGATACCTTATATAACCAAACATACATGAGCTAAATCGCTCAACGTCCGGATACAATTGAACCTCCAGTAGGGAAAGTAACGGTGTACCTTAATATAACCTTAATATATTTTCTGCTAATTTCACACTGAATTGCCATTTGTAATTTTTTTAAAAATTTCTCAAAATTGCGGTTTGGCTCTTAGCTCGTGCAAGTAAAAATTCATATTTTATCGAATTATACTATTACATAACGGGTCTTGGATCAAACCAATAATTGACGAAGTCATAATAATATGTTTGATGCGGGTATGACCCCGATCAACAAGATTTGGTCCGGGAAATAAAGGTTGAAGGATGAAACGGACTGGGTTAGGTGTTTTAATGTGTGTTTAGATTTGTTGTTTAAGACGAGAAAGGAAAGAGACGCAGATTTTACGTGGTTCGGATAGGTATCCTACGTCCACGGGCCGCCGGAAACAGTATTCAATATTGACATATAACATTTACATCCTCAGCCCCACTTCTCTCGTTACAGTGCATTCATGGTGAAGAAGAAGATGACTACAGGGAAAAATCTCTAAGTGTTTTAGTGTATCGTGTTGAGTCTCTTATGATTCCCATCTCTCTCTTTCCTTAATGTATTCTTCAGCCTCCCTTGCCCAGCTGGCTGTCCTTTTTTGGGACCACTTGATAGACATTCTGATATAACCTAGGAGGGACAGCAGTTGCAGGTGTACTATTGTCAGACTGGCGCGCCTCCTCTCTGTCTACATTGTCGTCCACTCATTGTCCTCCACGTGTCTTCTGGTCGGCCTACCCAATATTTCCCGCTTAAACTATTTCGTTGTCAGAACCCTCCTTCTTTTTCCGTACATAGCCTCTGGTCTCCAGCTCTCCCTCCTACCTGCCTATATGCCCAAAAGTTTCTATTTTTAGGTAGTCATGTTACGAGGAATGCTGGATCTTAGGTCACCCCTATCAGAATTGTAATGCCAAGTATTGCGGTTCAGAGTATACTTAATCGAGCGTTCCTCCTTTCTAGTGTTCTTGGATCTTCTCCGGTCTGCACTGCCTTTACTTCGATTGGACTGGTACTGTACCTTTTGCAGTGAACTGACGGGTCCCTGAGAGGACACGTGTCCCTCAACTTCCCATTCTCTCTCTTGCTTTTTGAAACTTTCGAGGCGCTTTTCTCTTCCATTTTCCCCCTTTCCAAAAACATTCCTAACACTTGATCGATTTTCAATCGTCGTCCTCCTAGGGTTTTCGTCGACATTTCCGTTCAATCGCACAACGCTGCACACTTCCTCTCTCAGTTTCGCCACTTCGACAGGTAACACCGTATTCCCTATTCTCCCTTTACTTTCTTTTGGTGTAATCGTCGATCTCTCCTTAGTCTCCCTTCCATCTCTTCTGTGTGCAACGAAGATATGTCTGATAATATTGTTCGAGAACACACGCCCCTCGTCGCCGGGCCTTTCCACATCTTCTGCCGCCCTGGGCATCGAGGCTCGGAGGGGGTCTAAGCGGTAGGCCTCGTCGCAGGACGAGGCGCACTCTGAGTTACCTATACCTTCCTCGTCTCGCCATTCTGTCGATGCGTCTGTACCGCCGTTGTCGCAGCCAATCCCCGGTTCATCCGTGTCCCGTCGGACCCGCTCACAGGGAACCGCTGATGCCAGCACTGGGGTGGATGATTGGAAGTTGTTCAGTGCGTCTAGGTCAACCTATAGACTATTGGAAAAGTTGGTTCCAGATGGTTTTCGCAGCTCCAATTTCCATATTTCGATTCCAAACCCTAATCAGCGTGCTCGCCTTCTTCGGCCCTTGCATTCTGGGAAAGACAGATAAAGGCCGGATTACGCTTCCCAGTCCATCCCTTTTCAACTTCAGTATCACAGGCCTATCGGGTACCTCTAAATCAACTCAGCCCTTCCTCTAGTCGTCAGCTGGTAGCTTTTTATGTTCTAGTCACTACTGCAGGTGGGAAACCCATGGCGAAGCTTGTTCTTTCCCAATTTCAGCTTAAGTCCACTCCACCTTTTTTCTATCTGTGCGCGAATCCACGCGGTCTTGTTCATTTCTTCGATAAGGGGTCTCATGGAAAAGATAAGGAATGGCACCCCTTTTATTTCTTCGTGGCCCCTATGAAGGGTGATTGAGTTTTTCCCCATCGTCATTGGGTTCATCGTATGCCTCAGCGACTCTCAGAAATTGAGTCCGAGTGTTCCGAAGAGAATGAAACAGCTATCGGTCTTTTGAATCTTTTGGCCTCTGAAAAGAAGTTTAGTATGGTTGAGCTGGTGACGTATCTAGGCATGCTTCATCACTTCGGCCTCTCTCCCAGCCTCTGCCCTTCAATCCTGAGGGTAAGCAGGTTTCCCTCCCACATCATAATCTTCTTTTTAGGTCTCCTTTCTGACTTGATAATTTTTTCGCAGGTATGTCATTTTCCTGGAGAGACACGTTCAATACCCTTCTTGTCAAGCAGGAAGATTCCACCATTCCTGCTGAGCCTCAACCCTCCGGAGCTCAACGCGGTCCTGAACCAACTAGCTCAGAAGCTTGTGGAAGGTCTCCGTCTCCTCGCCCTAGCTCCTCGAAAGGGGCTGCTGCAAATCCGGAGGTGGTGATATTGGGTTCAGGAGATGAAGCTGCTGAGGGGGTCAGCTCCCCTACTGCCTCGGCACCAGCTAAAAAAAAGCGAAAGACCTCTACTTCAAAGGGTAAGAAGCCACGTGTGGAGCCAACTCCTCCCATGTCTGATCCTTCTGGATTCATCCCCTTTACGTACAAGGGCCGTGAGTGGGGCGTTGACCATCGTGCCGACATAAAGATGGTGCTGGAGATGCCGAACAACTACGGCCTGGTCAATCTAAAGGAGAGGGTAGAGTTCCTCCGTGCCCTCGTGCCCATCGAACAGCAACGGATGCTCCACTGCAAGTCTGCTGCCTCAATTGCTGAGCTGGCTTCTTACTATTGTGCCGAGGTGACTCCTATCTCTGATTTTGTTTTTGTTCTTTGCTTCCTACTTTTTGTCGACACACGTTTGGTCGTTCTAGCTGTCGTTTATGCTGCCTCGCCTTTTTTCGGCGACTTCTGGGCGGGGTTCGGGGTCCGGTGGTTCTGCGCTCATTGACAGCTATGTATACAAAATGGTGAGAAAGCAAAATTTGGAGATCGAGAAGTTGAAGAAGGAACTTGAGCAAGAGAAGGATGAGCAGGAGGCTCGTGTCAGGGACTTAGCCTCGCAGAAATTGCGACAACTGGAAGAAGATAATGCAGCTGCTCTTGCTGTTAAGAAAGCTGAGCTCGTGGAGGAGCAACAAGCCCTGATCGAACGCAAAGCTGAGGAACAACTCACAGAGAGGGAGAAGACTCTGAAAGCTGATCTGGAACGGGCTTTCGCATCCAAAATTAAGGAGGGGAGTTTGGCTGCTAAGCTGGAGGGAATCCAGCTCTGCCAGAAGTATCTTCCAGCTTCTCTCGTTGGTCGAGGGTTCATAGCCCAGCTGAGTCAACGTTGGCATGAGGGCTATATGAGAGACACCCTCTCTCTGATGGACTTCGTGCCCTACATACAACACTACTTTCTGGGTGGTTTCACAGCCGAGCGTGATCCAACTTCCACTCTGAATGCAGCCAGGGAGGTTATGAGCGCTCCTCCCTCCTTCAAAGGGAATCCAGAGGCCGCTCCAAATCCTAACTTCTGGCTTGCTGAAGTGCCTCACTGCTCCGCAGCTTTGTCGGAGATCTCGCCCGAGATTCTCCTAGTTCAGCTCTCCAAGCAGGAGCAGCAAGAGTCATCTGCTACCTCAGAGGTTCCTGACTCCGCGGCCGGTTACAACGTTCTTCCTTCCTGAACTACTAACTGTCCTTTACTTTGGACAATTTATGTTATTCCTTTTTTCTAAACTATTTCCGTTGCTCGCTTTGGACCTCTTTTGTAGTGTTCTTCTCTTTTGGACCTTTTGTGCTGTTTCCCTTGTTGAATCGTGTACGGTTGCTTATGTGGTCTGTTTTCTCTCATTCCGATTGCACTTCAACTTCGTTTCGTAGCTTGTTTTGCTATTAGCCCCAGGGCTTACACCATCACCACTCTCCACTCCCCCTACTTCGGATTGTGCTGACGTATGTCAGCACATTCGAAGTATGCAAAGAGTGTTCCTCTTGACTCACCAACCTCAGTTTTTCCACCTGTTATTTTTTGTGGAATCCACATCAAGCCTCATTCGCAAGCTATAGCTACCCAGATATTCGCCCGCGTACTCTCTTTCAAGCGCTCTATTGTGTTCCCTTTTCTATTTCACGCTTAAGATTTTATTGGTAAACGGAAAAGTGTACCTGGGGAGCATCTAAGTGTGTCGAGCCCGACATCCCTTGTTCTGTTTTTCCTCAGGTCCGCAGGGTAACGGTGGATCTCCGCATCTCGTCTACGGCCAGCATTGGCTGGTTCTGTCTCACCTTAGGGAGTAAGTCAGAGCTTAATGGAACACCACCGTACCTGAAATGATCTAAGCCACCTGGAGTTCTAGGTGTTTTTCACAGATCCAATAAAGTGTTAATACTGGAGTAATCAGCACTCGAGCGTTTTTCTGCTGCCAGCAAGTATCCTAGCCCGGAGTGATCCGAGCTTGGGCGTGCTTAATTTTTATGCAGCCAGCAAGTGTCATAGCCCGGAGTAATCTGAGACTTGGGCGCATTTACTTTTTATTTACGCAGTCAGCAAGCATTCTAGCCCGGAGTAATCCGAGACTTGGGCGCGTTTATCTTTTATGCAGCCAGCAAGTGTTCTAGCCCGGAGTAATCCGAGACTTGGGCGCATTTACTTTTTATTTACGCAGCCAGCAAGCATCCTAGCCCGGAGTAATCCGAGACTTGGGCGCGTTTATCGTTTATGCAGCCAGCAAGTGTCCTAGCCCGGAGTGATCCGAGACTTGGGCGTATTTAGATTTTATTTATGCAGCCAGCAAGCATCCTAGCTCGGAGTAATCCGAGACTTGGGGGCGTTTATCTTTTATGCAGCCAGCAAGTGTCCTAGTCCAGAGTAATCCGAGACTTGGGCGCATTTTCGTCGATTCTGGGGGAGAGCTCAACACAGGTTTTTGAAAAACATTTTTTGTTCAGAGGATGGTGCCTCGTCAAAACCTTGCCAAGTAAAACTCCCTTGGGATAAAACCTCGGCGAAGGAAAAAGAGTACACCTCCTTGTTTGTTTATGTACAACTTTCCAACCACACTAATCATAGTACTTTTTCAGCTTCGCTATATTCCAGGGACGTGGCACTCCACGCCCATCCTTATCTTCCAGCTCGTAAGCACCTCCCCCATAATACGGGCCACCTTGTAGGGGCCTTCCCATGTCGAGTCCACCTTCATGAGCGGCCTCAAGACCAGATCTCCCACCTGGAACTGCCTGGGCTTTACTCGGCGGTCATAGGCCGCCTTTACTCGACTCTTGTACCTTTCCATTCGTATCAGGGCCAACTCCCTTATTTCCCCGATCATGTCTAGATCCTCCCTTCTGAGCTGCGCATTCTGCTCCTCCTCATAATGGATGACCCTATGTCTCTTCATTCCTATCTCGACAGGTATCAAGGCAGCAGATCCGTAGACTAACTGGAAAGGTGTTTCCTCCGTAGCTTCCCGCGGAGTAATGTGGTATGCCCATAGTACAGGATCCAGGGATTCCAGCCACCTGCCACCCTATTGTTCTAACCTGGCTTTCAGCCCTCAAAGGATGGTACGGTTGGTGACTTCCACTTGTCCATTATTCTGCGGGTGTCCCACGGAGACGAATCTCTGTTGTATTTTCATCCCCTTGCAAAATTCTCAAACCTTGGCCCCGCAGAATTGTGTACCATTGTCAAAGACAAGGATTCGCGGAGCTCTGAATCTGCAACAAATATGGTGCCACAGAAAATCTATTACGTTAGCTTCGTCAAGTTTTGACATTGCCCTGGCCTCTACCCATTTACTGAAGTAGTCGACCGCCACTATGATGAACTTCTTCTGGGACTTTGCCCGGGCATTGGTCTGACTAGATCTATTCCCCATTTGTCAAAAGGACACGGGGAATGCATGACCCCCAGCTCCACTGCTGGTACGTAAATCTTTGGGCCATGTTTTTGACAGCTTTCACATCGTCAAACCAACTCCTTAGTATCTCTCATCAAGGTTGGCCAAAAATATCCAGCTCTGATTGCTCTTCGAGCGACGGCTTTGTATCCGGCATGATCTCCAGCACATCCTTCGTGGATCTCCTCTAATGCCAACATTCCTTCACTCTTAGTCGGACAACGGGCATAAGGGTGGACGAAAGCCCTCTTGTACAGTTCGCCTTCCATGATGCAGAACTTCTGACAATATTTACCCGCATTTTTATGTTCAAGGTTGCGTAAGGCCTCCAATATAGGAGCTCTACAGTCTTCTTTCTCATCTATACACCCCACCTGCTCCTTTTGTTCTGCCCTACTGGTCGTGAGCATCGTAACTTTCCTCGTTCCCTTCGAAACTGCTGCACTGGCCAACTTGGCTAGAGAGTCCGCCCGACTATTTTCCTCTCGGGATATTTATCGTATCTCGAAACTATTGAAGCTTGCTTTTAGTTTTCCCACTTGTTCAGTGTACTTCACCATTTTCCCGTTCTTGGCTTCGTAGTTTCCTTGAACTTGTTGAGCCACCAACTGAGAATCTGAGTAGATGATTACTCCCGTAGCTCCTAAACTGTTAAGAATTTCCATCGCCCTCACCAGCGCCTCATATTCAGCTTCGTTATTCGACGCCGGGAAGTCGAATGTTATGGCAAATTGTAGTTCATCTCCCTCTGGCGTAATAATGAGAACACATGCCCCTGCTCCCGTCGTCGTTGATGAGCGATCGACATAAGCTTTCCAGGTTAGTGTCACCTCTCCTCTGGTGGATTCCAACAGGAAATCTGATAGGGCCTGTCCCTTAATGGGCGGTCGTCTTTCGAACTCGACGTCATATTCACCCAGCTCAACTGCCCACTTGACCATCCTCGCGGAGAGGTCCGGCCTACTCAAAGTTTGTTTCAAAAGTAAATTGGTACATACCCGTACTTTGTGAGATATGAAATAGCGGCGTAACCTTCAGATCGATACCATCACCGCTAGGGCTGCCTTCTCAATTTGGAGTACCTGCTTTCAGCTCCGTGCATTGTCTTACTCACGCAATACACTGGCTTCTGAGTGTCGCCTTCCTCTTTTAGGAGGACTAAACTTACAGCGTACTCCCCTGTGAAAAAATACAAGATAAGCTCGTCACCAGGTAATGGTTTAGCTTAATAATAAAATTTATATTTGTATGTATAAAAAAAATAAAAAACTATTTATTAAAACAGGGGGCATTTAGTATATTTTTTATTATTATTTTTCATGTGTGCATTTCTATCGAGAGTAATTGACGTATGTTTTCATTTAACTAATTGCATTATTTATTGTTGAAATTAAATAATATGTCATAAGTAATAAAAATTAATTATGATATTTAGAGGGGTCAATATGTAAGAGGGAAAGATTTATCGGGTAATGAACAGTGCCAACTCATTTATACGTCGAGAGGAGAGAGAAAAATATGGAATCCTATTTTGGGTATTCGTCATCGTATCCATTGGAGCATATTTTACAGTTTGGGATCTCCTTTTGGTATCGGGTGGAGATGCCCTAAATAATTAATTAATGGTACACATTCCGACAACATCTTCCAATTAGCTTCCAATTTACCAAAGCAGGATTGAATCTTCCCCAAGAGAAGAAGAAGAAGATGATATCAAGCAGCAATACAATCTCTTGCAACTTCACTTCTCCTCCCTTGAAACCTCGTTCGTATCCTACGACGTCGTCCACCTTAATTTGTCCAAAATCCACTCGAAGCTTCTTCCCAAGACACTCAAAGGTTTCATCTTCACACCTCGACCATCGATTACGAATATGCCGCAGTTCTTACAACACTCAAACGCCGCAAGAATCGTCTCTTGATTCTGAACAAAAGGAGAATCTTGGCGATGAATCCAATCGTGGTGGTAATGGAGGTGGAGGTGGAGGAGGGGGAATGGATTCGACGACGTCGTTTTTGCTATTTGCATTCTGGGCTGGTCTCATGTACTATGTTATCGTTCTATCTCCTAACCAAACGCCCGTATGTGTGTATAAATCAAACCCCTCGTGGCTCTGCTCTGTTTTACTTCACATCATCCCTTTTTATTTTGTTTTTATGATGAATGTTAGCAAATTTTTTTCCTTCTAGGCTACAGATAAGTACTTCTTGGAAAAGCTGTTGAATTTCAGAGGAGACGATGGGTTTGAAATGAATCCAGTCATAGTGGCTTTGTTTTACATCATGGGAGTGTGGCCGTTGGTTTACACTATGCTGCTTATTCCTAATGCAAGAAGGTAATCTATATAGACAAATAGCGTAGTTTTGATCTGGGTTATCTCATCTTTTTTTTTTTTTATTTTTAATTTATGGTACATCGCACATTGTATTGATTGCCATTAGTAATTAGTAAAGTTACTGATAAACTCAAATGCAAAAAAAGATGGGATTCTTTAGTATGCTTCTTTCAATCGATTAGTTGATCCATGCCAAATTATCACAGAGAACAGATATTTTGTCCTTGTAATGACATTTCTTGCCTACTTAGTCCATCTTCTTGTCGACGATCATCATCTGATGTTAAAACTGGGCAGCTCCAAGCGCAAAATCCCAGTTTGGCCATTCCTTGGCGTGTCATTCTTTGCAGGTGCCTATGGTCTTATTCCTTACTTTGTGCTGTGGAGCCCCACTTCTCCAAAAGTCGAAGAATCGGAGCTTAAGCGATGGCCTCTTAATGTTCTCGAATCTAGGATAACTTCAAGGGTGAGGGGGAAACCCTGTGATATGTAAATAATCTACTTTTCCAATCAATGCGCCTCATAATCTTATAACTTTCTTCCGTATTTGATATATATATATAATATATATATATTTCTGGTATATTTAGCGTATAACTTGAAATACGTATCAGATTACGCTGGCGTTAGGAGTAGCTCTATCAGTTTACGCCGTTTCGTCTGGTGTAGGAGCGTGGAAGGAGTTTCTGCAGTACTTTAGAGGAAGCAAATTTGTGAGTGATTTCGTTTCTTCGTAGTTCATCTTACGACCTTTCGAAATAATCGCTCATTTGTTTTTATCATATTTGCAGATCCATGTCATGTCTCTCGATTTTGTTCTTCTCTCGACGTTTGCTCCTTTCTGGGTATACAATGACATGACAGCTCGTTCACGGTTAGAAACTTCCGTCGAATACCATTACTATACTATGAAATCTGTTCTGTTTATGATCATGGATGATTTTACTATACATAAGCTAGTTTGATGCGCCTATTAAGGTTTTTCAGGAACATGTTCGTAAATGACATTAATGTTAATACGGATTCATGTTTCACTTTTAAGTAGCAAACAGAGCAATAATCGCACTTAACTTGTAATTGTAGTTTGTTAATATCTTTTTTGCAGGCCTGGAAAAGTCTCTTGGCTTCTTCTTCCTCTATCACTTATCCATTTATAGGCCCTTCCCTTTATATTCTCCTGCGACCACCGTTGCTAGCCGCCGATTCATCCCTGTCGACTTCAAAATCAGAAGAAAAATGATGTTTTTCTTACATCCGTATCAGTTTGTTGTTATATGCTTGGCCCTTTTGTATACTTGTACAACACTTGGATTAGAATCAGATGATGTTTGCACAAATTCACCTTGTATTTGTGTGTCCGAATAATGCAGAGCATACGGTAGCTTTACGAAATAATTGATCTGTAAATGTTGCTATGACACCAATGTTTCATGTCATAACGGTGCAAGTAATTCAGCAAACTGTAGTAGTATACAGATGAGATAACGGAGTAAATACACGATTAGCCAATACCATATATCTGTTTTCATAGGTAGAAAAGCCAAAATGTTACGGTGCCTTACTATGTAATCTAGTGATCTCCATTGAGAATGCGAGAAATAAGACCGAAACGCCACCAAGGTGCGACTGATAGCTGCGTTCTCTGTTGGGTAAAAGAGTCGGGCGATCACTGACTGAACCCTCCACAAGTGTTGTGGCATGCTTTGAGCTTGTTGCATCAGAGGACCTATATGACCATAAAGAATCAAGGGTTATATGAATGGGGCAAAAGAATATATGCTCTTCAACTTCGTACATAGACGTACAGCCAAGAATTGCAAGGAAATGGAATCAAATCAGTACACACATAAATATGTCCAGTCTATCTATACACAGATAAATAGCAAAACGAATATCCTTATGGTCTGGCACAAATCGAACAGTAATGTGTGAAAATGAGATTGATCGTGTCGATTTTAGTCCCTCCCTCATTGCTCATGTTAGATAGATTGGCATAATGATGGACAGGACAGGATCAAGAAAGAAAGATATGAGAGAGTGAGAGAAGGGGTTACGAAACCATAACTAGATGCATTTGGATTCGATTCAATGTAAGAAAACACAGTGAAATGGAATGTAAAATGGGGACTATAGGCTTCAAGAATTTACATTGGTGGTGGAGATGGACCTCGTAAGCAAATGTGGACAAGCCCTGTCTTTGCTTGTGCTTTGGATTCGCAGAGCACAAAACATAAACACGGCACGCCTTTTCACAGTTCTACAGAACTCGCACATCTTTTTGACTGAGGACCGACCTTCATGCTAAGAACAAAACAGGGAAGTTTAAATGTCAGTCAGCAGAGGCACTAGAAACGCCAATTATTTCAGCAAAAATTCATGAGGAGGGGGGAGTCGAAGGAAACAATTGAATAAGTTTCATCCCTCATATTGCTGCAACAGCAACAATCACCATTACAGATTCGTTGTGTACAGCACAATAAGGCAAATGGGCGTCCTATTTGGGGATTGCACTAGCTCACATACGCGATTTTTCTTCGTAAAACCGCACTAATGATAAGAAATACAGCTCACTGTTACGACATTAGATTACCGGCAGCTTTCTCCGTGCGGAAATCCGCTGGATACGGATTTTATATCAAACGAATAACAAATAACTAATCAAAACAATTGAGAAAACCCAGAAGAAACGAGAAACCAGCGTACCTTAGACGCAGATATTTCCAGGCTTTGAGCTTCAGATAGATGAGAATTAAGAATTGATCCTTTGCTGGTAAAGCTTAAGAGAGACTGAGCTGTTAGTTTAGTCTCCCCAAGAAGGCGAAAGACAGATGGTAATTGGGCCGATACTCGGATAGCAGATATTTGACGTTCACGTTCATTCGGGCCAAAAATATATATTGGGATAATAAAAATTAAGGAGATGTTTGTTTGAGCTAATTCAACATTACGATTATTATTTAATCCCACTAAGTGGATTATGGTCCATGGGCATTATATCTCATAATTGGTCCATATAAACAAGCTCGACTTAGGTTCATTTCATCTAATATGACTTACTTCTCCTATCTAGTACTCGACCTTAATCAGAGTGCGAAAGGAGTGAGAGCTGATGCCCCTTGCTTGAGTAGTGTTCCGATTGTGTGTTACTGTGAGCAATTAAATGAAGTGTGAGTGGGCAGATCATTTGTGATATACAATATGTATATATATATATGATAGGGGTGACCTATCCATCATTCCTCCTGACTTGACGACCCACAAGGAACAGAGTAGGAGGTTAGGTCTGAAGGAGGCGAGGACCAGGTACGAGGCTCGACTAGAGGCAATGTACGAAGGTGATAGATATCCCCGAGAGCTACGGAACTAGCCGGAAGGGTCAAGGAAAGCAATCGAGAGAGCTAAGGAAGCGTCCAGGAGACCTGACGGGGGAAGCCAGTACCAAACTCTAGGCGCCCACAAGTATAAATAGGGCTCTTATCCACTTAAATCATCTTCTACACGCCCCACACACACTAACACACCAAGAACACACACACATGTTCTCTCTCCTCTCTTTATCTTCTTTCTACTGTTTAGAGCATAGAATCACTTGTAAGAGAGAATGCGAGATTGAGTGTGTAATCTTCCTCCGTTATTAGTGAATATTCTCCGGCGGCCCGTGGACGTAGGATTCACCGAATGCGAACCACGTAAATCTCTGTTCCTTTATATTTTTTGTCATTCTTTGCATTTCGTCGAATACTTGTGGGGCGAAAGTTTGCCCTGCTATGAGCATGGCTATCGACCACCTTGGCCTCGCCGTCAACGACCAGTACACCACCCGAGCACCGCTGCAAGGCTGCGGCAGCCACCCATCCCAATCTACCGTCATTTCCTCACTGTTGAGACTATAAAAATAAAAAGAAAAGGGGAAATATGCCGATACACATGAGGTTGCTGTCCCTGGGAAGAAGACGACGGCGAAGATGAAACATAGAAGAAATTAAAATCTGAGTTCTGAGAAATATGGGTAATGAGGGAAGCCATAAGCTTCTCAACGAGGGAAGATGACTCCGCAAACGACTGCAAGGGCTCGCTGTCCTTTAGGAAACGCGGCGCAGCAATGGAAGACGGCGACGTCCGAGACGGTGATGTCGACGCCGCCACCATACCAGAATCGCAAAACGAGCTCGAAACCCACGGCGCTCCTGGGAAATTGCCAATCTCGATTGTTCTTGAGTTCCTGATGTGCTTGGAGATGACCCTCTGAGATAGGCTTGTCAATTGGGCGGGGATTCCCCGTCCCCGCGGGGATCCGCCCCGAACGGGGCGGGGACGAGGATTATAGTCCCCGCCCCGTTCCCCGCCAAATATAATATCTAAATAACTAAAATTATACCTAAAACAAATATTAAATATTTTTTATACAAATTTTATATTATTATAATACAAAATAAAATTTAAGTAATACTTTTTTTACCAAAACTGTATTATATTAATAAAAATACTAATTAAAATATAATTTAAATAATATTTACAATTATATATATTATAAATATAATTTTTTTTTTAAAAAAAGTCGCGGGGACGGGAATCTCCGGGTGGGGCGGGGACCGGCGGGGACGGGGATGGGGACGAAATTTTCCCCGTTTAATTCGCGGGGACGGGGACGGGATTCCCCGTCCACGCGAGGGCGGGGATGCGGATGTAATCCCCGCCCCCGCCCCTCCCCGCCCCGTTGACAAGCCTACTCTGAGAAGTGAGGAATATTTGCGAGTTATTGACGCGAAACTGAAGAATATCTGGGGACTTAATCACTGCGATGATTATGAAGAAGATGGGAGGAGAACAATCACGTTGAGCTCGATTTCAAATCCCTTGAGGCCGAACCGCCGCCGACATGACTTGTCGCACCTAGAGGACGGCCGCCATGGTTATTGCTCCGGCCGCCGGCGACGTCCTCGCCGGAAATCGCGCCTTGGGACCGGGTTGTGAGTTTTCTAACTTTTTGGGTGTTAAGTGGAATTACAGAAATAATAGGGTTAAATTCGTTATTTCCCTTAGGACCATATGCAGTGAAATCTAAGATCGATCTGGGGGGCGAAATGGAATTTTGATAATATCTTGGGCACCCTAGCTATTTTACTTAGGGTTTCTAATGGGCTTGGGCCTTTGAATTTGCAAGAATTATATTTTGGGCCATAGAATTAATTTAGTGTGTAGCAATTAATTAAATATTTTGGGCTGGTATTATTTTGCTGCATGAATAATTATTTTTCACTGCTGAAATTATGTTAATTAGTTTCTGAAAATAACTATTCTGGGGTTATCGAAATTAATTACCATAGCTTGTTAGAATTAATTGTTTTGGGTTGCTAAAATAAATTAAGTATGGGACTTTTATAGTCGGGGGACTTAAATGAGTTGAGCTTGATTTATTTTATTGGGCTCTCAAATTAATTATTTGGGCTATATTTGGATTGCTGGAATATTGCCCTTGGGCCACTAGCCAGTGGGTTTCCAAAAGGTACAGCCTAGGACAGACAATCGTAGGTGTACTGCTGTCAGACTGACATGTTCCCTTTCTGACCAAAATGTCCCCTAACCAGCACACTCTTTGTGTCCCCTGGTCGGCTGTAAACAGACCCGTCCTTTTTCAACACCTCGATGTCAGGATTAGTTGGAATTATGTACCTCCTCCGTACACTACCTACCTACCAGCTTTCCTACTTAGCTACCTTTGACCTCTGACTCTCCTACGTAGCTAACCCATATCTCGAAATTGGAGCTTCCTAGATCACCAGATTAGGGAGAGCGCTGGGCTATGTGCTAGAAATTATGTAGGCTTATTCTGACCCGCGATAACGCACCGTGTTTAAGTATGCAATTACTAAATATTATTTTATTATTGTTTTATCTCATGACACTTGTGGTGTCTCGTGCGTTGGAGTTCTTGTGGTTGTGGCTTCGCAGATTTGGCAGGTATGCCGATCCAGCTCTCAGCTGGCTACAGGAGATGATAAGCCTCGACCTAGCTCCGGCAGAAACCTTCCGGCGTAGGATCAACGGATCTGCCGATGATAAGTCTCTCGACTATAAAAAAGAGGACCGTAAGCCTTGGTTTAGACCCAGGCTAGAAACAGAAGACCCTAAGCCCTGGCTTAGACCCAGGCTGGAAGTGAAACCCGTAAGCTCTGGCTTAGATCCAGGCTGGGAGTGAAGCCTATAAGCCCTGGCTTAGATCCACCAGGCCCAGAGCCTCTAAGCTCCAACGTAGCTCCAGACGAGAAAGGAGGCCATGAGCCCTAGCTCTGAAACTAGGTGAAAGAGAAGCCCATAAGCCCTAGCTTCAGTCCTAGGCTGGAAAACAGAAGACTGTAAGCCCTGGCTTAGACCCAGGCTGGAAGTGAAACCCCGTAAACCCTGGCTTAGATCCAGGCTGGGGGTGAAGCCTATAAGCCCTGGCTTAGATCCAGGCTAGGCCCGAAGCTCTAAGCTCCAACGTAGCTCCAGATGAGAAAGGAGGCCATGAGCACTAACTCTGATGCTGGGTGAAAGAGAAGCCTATAAGCCCTGGATTCAATCCAGGCTGGAAACGAAATCCATAAGCCCTGGCTTAAACCCAGGCTGGGAGCAAAACCCTGTAAGCCCTGGGTTAAATCCAGGTTGGGAGCGAAACCCCATAAGCCCTGGTAAAGAAGGTCGATAGGGTTGACCTATCCAGCATTCCTCCTGACCTGGCAACTCACAAGGAACATAGTAAGAGGTTAAGTCTGAAGAAGGAGGTAAGGACTAGGTACGAGGTTCGACCAGAGGCAATGCACGAAGCTGATATTTGGAGGAGCTAGGGAGATATCCCAGGAAGCTACGGAGCTATCCAGAGGGACCAAAGGAAGTAATCGAGAGAGCTAAGGAAGTGTCCAGTAGACATGAAGAGGGAGATATCCCAGGAAGCTACGGAACTATACGGAAGGGCCAGAAGAAGAGCTCGGAAGAGCTAAGGAAGCGTCCGGGAGATCTAACGAAGGAGGGCAGTATGAAACCTAGACGCGTGAATAGTATAAGTAAGTGGCTCTTAAACATTTTACATCATCTTCTACGCGCCCCACACACACTAAACACCAAGAACGCACACACATGCTCTCTCTCCCTCTCTTTATCTTCTCTTTACCTTTTAGGGCTTGGAATCACTTGTAAACACGAGTGAAGGTGAGATTGAGTGTGTAATCTTCCTCCATATTAGTGAATATTCTCCGGCGGCCCGTGGACGTAGGATTCACCCGAATCCGAACCACGTAAATCATCGTCTCTTTATTTTTCCGTCTCGTTCTTCATACATTCAACCATGATTTCATCCGAACCGGCCCTCACCTTATTCCCCGGACCATAAATCTTGTTGATCGGGGCCGTAACCCGCATCAAATGGCGCCGTCTGTGGGAAACGAGGGTTGGAACGTGTGATATGTAGTTGTGGCTTGGATTAAACGACTTTTTGGAAGTTGTCCGGGCTGCCGTTCTTGAGTTTCTTCTATGACATTTCATCGAACACTTGACGGGCGGAACTTTGTCTCACCATAAGCTTGGTCGCTGGCCACCTTGGCTTCACCGTCAGCGATCGGTCCACCGCCCAGGCACCGCCAGCAAGGCAGCGGTGGCCACCTATTCAGGTCTGCCCTCACGAGAGCAGAAAATGCTTCGGAATAATCGGTGTACGCGCTAACGGTGACCACCGACGAAGCCCGTGTCCATCAACGAACTCTCTGGGAAATGCTCTATCCATAGGCGTGCCTCCCGTGGCCAAAGACCAACCACAACGAACATAATCGCCGGTAAAATTCGCGTCGACGCTCACAAAACCCCATGACGCGATTTAGGCAAAATCGCAAAATCGACGAGCGAGACCTCAAAATCGAGGATGCCTAAGGTGCTGAACCTCAGTTTCATCTCCTCGCCGGTCAGCCGCGCCGTTACACGAGCAGGAAAGACGTAGAGGCGATGACGTCTGTGAAGAAGACGAGAGAACAATCACGTCGAGCCCCGGTTTCAGATTTCTTGAGGCTGAGTCGAGGCAGTCGTGGCCGTCGCACTTGGAGGACGACCATTGTGGCCACCGCCGCGCCGGACGCCGGTGACGTCCCCGCCCGAAATCACTTTCGGGGTCCGGTTGTAAGTTTTTTAACTTTTGGGGTGTCAAACTGAATTATAAAAGTGATAGGGTTAATTCTGTTATATTTCTTGGGACTAAATGCTGAGGAATATGAAATCTTGTGGGCAAATGAGAATTTTTACAATATTTAGGGTGTTGTAGTTATTTCGCATAGGGTTCCTTGTAATGGGCTTGGGCCTTAAGATATAGGATTAATTTATTGGGATTTTTAATATTAGGGGCGTACTATTGTCAGACTGACATTTCCTTTGTCCGACCAAAATGTCCCCTAACCAGCACACTCTTTGTGTCCTCTGGTCGGCTGTAAACAGTCCCGTCCTTTTTCAACACCCCGATGTCAGGATTAGTAGGGATTATGTACCTCCTCCGTACACTACCTTTGACCTCCAGCTTACCCACTTAGCTACTGACCTCCAGATTTCCTACTTAGCTATTGACCTCCAGCTTTCCTACTTAGTACTTACCTGACGGCCTTCATATGTAGTTACCCATATCTAGAAATCTGACCTTTCTAGATCACCTAATAGGAAGAATACTGGGATATGTGCTAGTATTTATTTGGATAGGCTTATTTCCGATCTGCCACAACGCATCATTTCACTATGCAGTCACTAAATGTTATTTTATTATTTATCTCACGACGCCAATTGCGTCTTGTGCGTTGGAGTTGCTTGTGGTTGTGGCTTCGCAGATTTAGCAGGTATGTCGGTCCAGCTCTCATCTGGATACACGAGATGATAAGCTTTGACCTAGCTCCGACAGAAACCTTCCTGCATAAGATCTACGGATCTGCCGATGGTAAGTCTCCGGACTATAAACAAGAAGACCGTAAGCCCTGGTTTGGACCAGGCTAGAAACAGAAGACCGCAAGCCCTGGCTTACACCCAGGCTGGAAGAGAAACCCCTTAAGCCCTGGCTTAGACCCAGGCTAGGAGTGAAGCCTATACGCCCTGGCTTAGATCCAGGTCAGGCCCGAAGCCTCTAAGCTCCAACGTAGCTCCAGATAAGAGAGGAGGCCATGAGTCCTAGCTCTGGTGCTAGGTGAAAGAGAAGCCTATAAGCCCTGGATTCAATCCAGGCTGGAAAGGAAGTCCATAAGCCCTGGCTTAAACCCAGACTGGAAGCAAAACCCTGTAAGCCCTGGCTTAAATCCAGGCTGGGAGCGAAACCCCATAAGCCCTGGCCTAGATCCAGGCTGAACACGAAACCTCTATGCTCCGATGTAGCTCGAGATGGAAAAGGAGGCCATAAGCCCTAGCTTCAGCCTAGGCAGGAAAAGAAGCCTCTAAGCCCGGCTCAGATCCAGGCTGGAAGCCAAGATGTGGCCGCGCAGACGCGCATTTAGTAGCCCAGACGTGGCCCCGCAGATGCGCACTTATAGCCCAGACGTGGCTGGCCCAGAAGTGGCCGCGCAGATGCGCACTTACAAGCCCAGACGTGGCCGCGCAGATTGCGCTTAAAATTCCAGACTCCAGGTCATCCTGGATCACAGTCTGATGAATCTAGATTGGGTTATATTCAGGAGGGCTGTGATCAGTATTTATTGAAATCATCTTCCAAGTTTATACTAATTCCAGAAAACGATACACCTTAATCATTCGTTTTCAAAACATGTTAAATTATGAATCCTTAAAGAACTTCTACGGAACACTATAATTTATATGTTCACTAAGACTCTAACTATTGACATGTAATTATTCATAGACACGAGTTAAAACTAGTTTTTCCAAACATAAGACTATCGAAACTTATCTCATGAATACCATATCATCAAGTAGTAACATCTAGTTAGTAGAACTAAATTAAATATGTTAAACACAAGGGACAATTCATATACCTCAATTCGAATTTCAACTTCCCAAGTCAGTAGATCTTCTATATTGTGAGATTGTTGATTTCACGTTCTGCTCAGTATTCGTACGGAATTAGTGAGGTTTCCTTACATTGATAATTGATGTATATGTTATGTGTTTAGATAGATGTTGAGATCTTTGATACTCGCGTATGATTTGACAAGGATGTGGAAAGGAGTTTTACCTCACGTTGAAGCAAGATTATTTTGTTAAGCTTATCCTATTTCGAAATTTTGGTTGGCCTTATTCATGTATTAAGTATATAGCCCAATCTGTTATTTTTTTTATATGGTATTTTGTAATTAAATTTTTAATTCGAAAATTACCAAATTTATTTTGTTTTAACCCTTAAATTCTCTATTTACCGTTTTCAAAATTACTTACACCTAAATCTCGTATTTAAATTTTTACGGGTATTACATCCTCCGCCTTAAAAGAATTTCGTCCCCGAAATTACGCTGACTGGAATAACTCGAGATAATGAACTCTCATATCATCCTCACGCTCCCCTGTGGCTTCCTCAACTGATTGATTCCGCCACAAAACCTTAACTAACTGAATAGTCTTATTCCGTAGTCGCTTCGACTCGTACATTACAGGCTTCTCTTCGTAACTCAAGTCGGGCTTGAGCTGTTGATAAAGAAGCTCGTTCTGGATCACATGACTCGGTACGCGACGTATTTTCGTAATGTCGATACGTGAAATACGTCGTGAACTTGCGATAATGAAGCCGGCAGCTCTAATTGATACGCGACTTCGCCGACTCGTTTGATAATTCTGAACGGGCCTATGTATCTAGGACTAATTTGCCTTTCCGTCCAAATCGCTTCACTCCTTTCATCGGGAAATCTTTAAAAATACTTGATCGTTCTCGGCAAACTCCAATGGCCGTCGTCGATGATCTGCATAACTCTTCTGTCGACTCTGAGCCGTTCGCATTCTTTCCCGGATTTTCGTCACAGCTTCTTCGTCTCACGGATCATATTTGGTCCCAATAATGCTCGTTCGCCTATTTCATCCCAGTGAATAGGAGACCGACATTTGCGCCCGTACAATGTCTCGTACGGTGCCATCCCGATCATAGCGTGGAAGCTATTGTAAGAAAATTCGATCAGTGGCAAGTATTTACTCCAGTTTCCCTTGAAGTCTAGCACGCACGCTCGTAACATATCCTCAAGGTTTGGATCGTCCGTTCAGACTGCCCATCGGTCTGGGGATGATATGCAGTACTGAACGAGAGCTTAGTGCCCATCGCTTTCTGTAAGGTTTGCCAAAAGTTGAATAGAAATCTCGAATCTCGATCCGGGACGATGGAGATTGGGATTCCATGGAGTCGAAAAATTTCCTGAATATACAATTCAGCATACCTTTCCATGGAAAAAGTAGAGCTGATAGGCATGAAATGGGCTAATTTAGTTAGGCAATCAACAATCACCCAAATGGCATCGTGGCCTTTCGTCGTCTTAGGCAACCAACGACGAAGTCCATCGTGATGTGGTCCCATTTCCATTCAGGAATTGGTAAGGCTGTAGAGTTCTAGCTGGTCACTGGTGTTCTGCTTTGATAAGTTGGCATGTCATACATCTACTTACGAACGTGGCGATATCCTTCTTCATTCCCGGCCACCAATATATGATCCACAAATCTTGGTACATCTTTGTCGCGCCCGGGTGCACTGAGTATGTCGTTGCGTGCGCTTCTGTCATTATTGTCCACTGTAACTCTTCATCGTTAGTCGATTCTTGTACAGTAAGATTCCATCTTCTCGGATTTCGAAGTCTTCAGGTAGCGCGTCCTTCACATTCAGATAAAATTCGTCTTCTCCTTGTGCTTTTCTGATTCGATCTAGCAACGTAGGTTGTAGAGTCAGCGCTGCTAGTTTCGTCTCGACTTCACCTAAATTGACTATTTCCACTCCAAGTATGTGTAACTCCGTACTCATCGCCTTTCGACTAAGCGCGTCTGCGACTACGTTCGCTTTGACCGGATGATAATTGATAACGCAGTCGTAGTCTTTTACAAGCTCCAGCCATCGTCGTTGTCTCATGTTTAACTCCTTCTGAATGAAGAAGTACTTCAAGCTTTTGTGGTCTGTGAAGATCTCACACCTTTCTCCGTAAAGGTAGTGTCTCCAGATTTTTAGAGCGAAAACTACTGCTGCTAATTCGAGGTCATGGGTTGGGTAGTTTTTCTCATATTCTTTTAGTTGTCGTGAAGCATAAGCGATCACCTTCCCATTCTGCATCAGCACACATCCCAGTCCGTTCTTCGAGGCATCACTATAGACTGGGAATCCTCCCGTTCCGATGGTATTTTTAGAATGGGAGTAGAAGTGAGTCTCTTCTTCAATTCCAGAAAGCTTTGTTCGCAAGCTTCAGACCACTTGAAAGGTACGTTCTTCCTGGTCAAGTTCGTCAGAGTCGAGGCAATGCTAGAGAAGTCAACTATGAACTTACGGTAGTATCCCGCATGTCCTAGAAAAATTCGGACCTCGGTCGGAGTAGTCGGTCGTGGCCAACTGTTCACGGCCTCAATCTTACTCGGGTCCACAGAGATTTCATTCCCAGAAATCACGTGTCCCAAGAAGGCTACTTGCTCAAGCCAAAATTCGCATTTCTTGAATTTTGCGTATAGCTGTTTCTCACGTAAGATTCCTAAGATGATTCGTAAATGATGCTCGTGTTCTTCCTTTGTCTTAGAATATATCAGAATATCGTCAATAAAGACGATTACAAAGCGGTCGAGATAGTCTTTAAAGACTCGGTTCATAAGATCCGTAAATACCGCAGGGGCATTTGTTAGTCCCAAGGGCATGACCAAAAACTCGTAATGGCCGTACCTCGTACTGAAAGCTATTTTAGGAACATCTGTCTCCCTGATCTTTAACTGATGGTATCCCGAACGGAGATCGATTTTCGAGAATAATTTAGCACCCTGTAGTTGGTCGAATAGATCATCAATCCTTGGCAACGGGTATTTATTCTTGATCGTGATCTTGTTTAACTCCCAATAGTCGATACACAGTTGCATCGACCAATCCTTCCGTACGAATAAAACTGGCGCTCCCCACGGTGAAAAACTTGGTTGAATAAACCCTTTCTGCAACAAGTCTTCCAGCTGCTCTTTCAATTCTTTCAGTTCGTTTGCCGCTAAGCGATAAGGAGCTTTAGAAATTGGGGCGGTCCCCGGCATCAGATCTATCGTAAACTGTATTTCTCGATCAGGGGGTAACCCCGGGAGATCATCGGGAAATACATCAATATACTCGTTGACTAACGGTACGTCCTTCAGTTCTGGCTGAGGTAACTCCTCTGCCTTCACCGCATACATGAGATAAGACTCACAACCAGATCTCAATAGTCGTTGAGCCTTCAGCGCAGAGATCCGGGGAATATGACTCGAAGTAGTTTTTTCCGAAAATGTGAACACCTCTTCCTCGGGTAGTTGAAATTTTACGACCTTTTTGTTACGATCTATATGGCTCCATACCTCGAAAGCCAATCCATCCCAAAGATAACATCATAGTCGTTCATTGGGATCACAATCAGGTCGACGCTTAGATCTCTACCCTCAATGTTAACGGAGCATCCTTCCAGGACTTGGTTAGTGCGCGTTGTATCACCGTGTGGTAAAGTAACTATGTAATTGCATTCAGATAAAGTAGGATGGACTCCCATCTTTTCACATAGTTGGCCGACACAACGAATGTGTGACCCCAGAGTCAATTAACACAAGTGGGCACGTTATAGATAGTCAACGTACCTGTTACTACAGAAGGATTCGCTTCGGCCTCCTCATTAGTCAGAGTAAAAACTCGTGCTGGCACCGGAGGGGGTCGAATCAATGTCGGTTCGTGGATTTGAGCCACATTCTCGCTGCAGTTCCTAGCATAGTGTCTGATCTTCCCACATCGGAAACATTGTGGGGTCGGATTTGGTCTTGGCCCATAACACGCACCAGAATGGTAGCGTCCACACTGTCAACATTGAGTTGCAGCACCTGGGGTCGGTTTGGAATGTTGAATGATCCTTGATTCGGCCTTGGCCTCCAATTCTGTTTAAAAAGGCCCGGCTGATTTCCGCGAAATTTGGCGCCTTTCCAAGAACTGGCATTTCTGATTCCCTCCTCCTTGCTGCCCTTCCATTCTCGTTTGCATCCTGAGTTTGAGGCTTTCCAAAGAACTCTAACCTCTGCCTGCTCAGTTAGGATTGCACGTTCAGCGATACGGGCATAAGTCTTCCCTTCCGTATCGAACATACTTACGATTCGGAAGATCTCGAGTTTGAGACCCTCCAAGAAACGTTCTATCTTTAGCTCGTCAGTGGCCACGATATGTGGCGCAAACCTAGACAACTGCTCGAATTTGCGGATGTAGTCTGCTACAGACATCCCTCCTTGTTTCAGATTGATAAACTCGTTCAGCTTCTGCGCTCGATCTGGCACAGTAAAGTACTTGCCCCGAAGAGCGTTTTGAATCTATCCCAAGTCATAGTAGTGGGATCCTCGAGCACCTGAATGGTGTCCCACCAGTAGCCCGTGTTCCCAACATGAAGGTGGCACATGTCACCTTCTCAGTATCAGGAAGATGACTGACGCGGAACATATTTTCGATGAGCCAATCCTCCGCGTAGGTAGGATCGGCAGCCTCCTCGAACGGAGGGGGTTTAACCTTCGGAACCTCTCCCCGGCAGATTCTACACGTTCTATCCCCGGGGATGCATGACGTCCCGAGGAACCTTGACGGTGAATGAGGTCGTTAATCTGATCTGACTGTCGTCGGATACGATCGGTTAATTGATGGATGGTAGAGCGGTCCTCATTCGGTGGGGATTCAGAACCCGCCCTACGACTAGTTTCGCCAACTTCTCTACATGTCCTCGGCATTTGTAACTATTTCTACAATTATTCACAGAAAGCACATATATCAAATAACACGTAATCACATAATCAGTCTTTAAACTTATAGGCCAGACTGGTTCTCCAGGCTTTTGAGCGGCAGTACATGGACAGTCTTCAGAATCTAAAGCCTACGCTCTGATACCACCTGTGGCGACCCTACTTTTATAATTAAGATTAGTGGCGGATTTCCGCAGCGTAAGCCACGGAAGGCCCGTCTAATTAAATCTTTTTCCTAAATAATATACACTAATATAAAATCTGTCTTCAACGTCATTGCTATAAATGGGCCGAATCCCCAAAATATCAAAAGAACAAAAACCTAAAGTCGCTCCACAGGTCTTCATCCATGTACGTACCGCTCCGCCCTTAAAAGTCCGTGGAGCACCGCCACCAGCCACCTCAGTCTCGACGCGTATCAGCGTCAGACTCAGTACCTACAACACGTAAACACTGAGCACTTTGCCCAGTAGGTGAATAAAATGCATGTATGCAAGTGTGCTCTCAACCCCCCATATCTCACAACATGATATAATGCACACTCTTCTTTTTCCACATTCCTATTTCACACAATACAGGGCCCTAGGTTAGGCTCGACACCTTCGCGCGCAAAGACTACTGGGAGGTCACCCCCAAGTCTCGCGGCAGCCTACCCTGGTAGTGCACTGGACGATCACGCCAATGGCCTCCTAACGGGTCGCTCCGCACCAAAAGTATCACTGATAGTGCACTGGACGATCACGCCAATGGCCCCCTATTAGGTCACATCAATATCTCAACTGGCGGTATGCACCTTGGGACGGTCATGCCCGAGTAGACAGATCGATCACGCCTGTCTCCGCCAGGTGCCCAGTGAGCCCAACCTCGACTCCTCTAAGAGTCATCGAAAACAAGCATCTCGTTCTACCCCGTACGTCAATATCTCATATCATTACCGTCTCACTACGGTACAACACTATCTTCCTGGCGTGATATGCACGTGCCATGCATGTTCACGAAATCTCATGGAAGCATGATTTAAATAAAATGTACGTAGAACATGTAAACACGTAAATCATATAAGTCACGTAAATCACAGAATCACAAGAAAACACATAGATCACACATGTGTTTACGCATTGTAGATGGATGATCCACCTACATGTCCTCCTGATAAACTTAGTTACGAAGTCGGGTAAACTTCCTATGCTTCGATCCTCTGAATATTGAAAATATTTTCACATCAATAAATTTACTAAGTCATATAAGTTCCGAAAATGCTAAAATTATCCAAACCCTAAAATTTATGAAACCTAAAAATAATGAAATCCCTAAAAATAAATAAACCCTAAAATATCGAAAACCCTAGAAATAGCAAAACCCTAAAATACCGAAAATTTATTAAGTGTAGAAAACTTTTAAAATGCTGAAAGCTTAGTAAATTTATACTAGATGTCGAAATCTTAACAGTGGCCTGAGACATGAAACCGGAGATTCAAAATATCAAGTCTACACTGGAAAGTTCGAACTGAGTTGAGTACGAAAGAACTCAACTGCATACCGGTCTACTATAACTATCGGTCAAGGACAACAAAGTGCTGAAATGAGATTGACCGACTTTAGACAGGCTGGATACACAAAGACAAGAGCGTACTTAGACAAAAAGATAATTTCAGACAGACAATCAATGCAAGGCTGCCAGCCAAGTTGGAAGCAGAGGTCAACTAGCGCAAATAAGGAATAAAGCAAAAGTGGCAGGATAAACCGCAGCAAAGACCGAACAGATCCTTTTTGGGAAAGTCAATTAATGCACTGATCAGAGTGAAGAGTTTATCTCACAACGGTTTCAAATTCAAACCTAGTTATAAAAGGAGGAATACAAGCTGAAGATACCCACTTCACACATCCTAAGCTATTATCAACGATTTTTAAACACTTCAAAGAGAGAATTCAAAAAGTGAAGTCTAGAGACATATAACTGTTCGTAGTTTATGTTCTTCATTCCAACGGATTGTAAAAGCTGTTGAAGTAGGTGAATTGCTACATACGACTGCCTAGGTGATTCAATAGGTTTGGCTGTGATTGGCTTGGTAGGTTGTACTGCATTTTGTATAACTGAAGATCTAGTGAACCTTCCTTTGGAGGAAGAAGGGGAGATGTAGGAGAGTTAACTCCGAACTTCCATTAACAACTTTGTTCTTTACACACACACACACTCTTCATTTCACATCGGTTAGTTGATCGGTCAGTATCTTCTTCCGCACCTATACTGTCCGGTCACTGATTGAATACTTGTCAACGCACAAACTAGTTAAATAATCGAAAAAGACGAGTCAGCAATTGTGGCGCCTGAACTTCAGCCAGGGACCAACCAACGTCCCCAATCGACCACCGATGCCACAGTGCCTACAGTGTGGACGAAAACACTTCGGTAATTGCTACAGACCACGACCGGGGCAGAGTCTGCAATGCTTTCGGTGTCGAGAGATCGGACACATCGCGCGGAGCTGCACGAAGGGACAGCTTTTATTACAGAATCAGCCGCAGAAGATAATCCGACCTCCACCCGTACCTGCACGAGTTTTTCACAATAACCAACGAGGAGGCGAAGGCGAACCCAGCCGTAGTTACAGGTACGTTGAATATTTTCCACGTACCGTCTTCAATCCTTATCGATTCTGGAGCCACACATTCATTTGTGTCGGCTAATTTTGTGATTAGGGCGGGAATCTATCCCACCCATTCTTCATGTAATTTCGTAGTATCCTTACCACACGGAGATCCAACTCGGACGAATTTAGTGATAGAAAATTGTCCCGTTATTATTCAGGGTAGGGAGTTGAATGTAGACCTAATAGTAATCCCGATGAATGATTACGACATCATATTCGGGATGGATTGGCTCTCAAAATATGGGGCCATCATTGACTAAGAGAGTAGTTAGGTTCCGATCACCCGAGGGAGAGGAACTTGAATTTTTGGGGAAGAAGAATGGTAACACTATCCCTCGGATTTCTGCCTTGAAAGCTCAGCGACTCGTTAACGCTGGTTGCGAATTTTTTCTAGTTTTTGCGGTAAAAGCTGAGGAATCTTCCTAGCGAACATTGAGGAGGTACCAATAGTGAACGAATATCCCGATGTATTTCGCAAGGATCTCCCACGATTACCTCCAGATCGGGAAATTAAATTCGTTATCGATCTTGTACCTGGAGCTGCCCCAATCTCTAAATCTCCGTATCGGTTAGCACCGAACTACGAGAACTGAAGGAGCAATTGGAAGAATTGTTGCAGAAGGGCTTTATTCAGCCTAGTTTCTCACCATGGGGACCCGGTAATATTCGTTAAGAAAAAGACTTGTCGATGAGAATGTGTATCAATTATCGCGAGCTCAATAAAATCACGATTAAGAATAGGTATCTGTTGCCAAGGATAGACGATTTATTCGAGCAACTCCATGGGGCGACAGTATTCTCGAAGATCGACCTACGTTCCGGTTATCATCAGTTGAGGATCCGTGAAATGGATGTTCCACAAACCACGTTCAGCATGAGGTACGGCCACTACAAACTCTTGGTCATGCCTTTTGGGCTAACGAATGCCCCAGCTGCCTTCATGGATCTGACGAACCGAGTGTTTAAGAAATTTGTGGATCACTTTGTTATCGTCTTTATTGACGATATTCTTATTTACTCTAAAACGAAGGAGGAACACGAAGAACATTTGAGAACGGTCCTTGAAATCCTTCGGGAGAAGCAACTATTCGCCAAATTTAAGAAGTGCGAATTCTTGTTGGAACAAGTGGCATTTCTGGGGCGTATCATTTCGGGAAATGGAATTTCGGTGGACCCCAGTACGATTGAAGCGATAGATAAATGGCCGTAACCGACCACTCCCACGAAAGTCAGAAGTTTTCTTGGGCTCGCTGGATATTATAGAAAGTTCATTAAGGATTTTTCCAGCATAGCCTCGACACTTACGAATTTGACGAAGAAGAATGTCCCATTCAAGTGGACAGAGGAATGTGAGCAGAGTTTTCAGTAGCTGAAGAAAAGACTGACGACCGCTCCAGTATTAGCAATAACTTCGGGTACTGAAGGATTTTTGGTATACAGCGATGCCTCGAAACCATATGAGAAGAACTACCCCACCCATGATCTTGAGCTCGCCGCGGTTGTGTTTGCTCTCAAGATCTAGCGACACTACATATACGGAGAAAGGTGCGAGATCTTTACGGATCATAAGAACCTAAAGTACTTCTTCACACAGAAGGAGTTGAACATGAGGCAAAGAAGATGGCTCGAACTAGTGAAAGACTATGACTGCGTGATAAATTATGACCCAGGAAAAGCTAATGTGGTCGCAGACGTGTTGAGCCGAAAAGCCATAAGTGCCGAATTTGCCAACTCGGAATTGAGGTAATCAACTTTGGAGATATTGAAGCAAAATTAGCAGCGTTAACACTCAAGCCAACACTGTTAGATCGAATCCTTGAGGCGCCAAAAGAAGATGAATTGTATCTGAAGGCTCGGTGTTGTTAGTGATGCTTTTTATGTAAAACCCGACTTTCTTTTTATGTAAATTATTTTCCTTAAAAGTTTTTGATAAATCGGGTCCTCCGCGACTTTCGTTTGCGCAAATCCGCCAATTAACATAATTAGGAAGTAGGGTCGCCATAGTGCTGAACGCGGTTTTGGGAACATCCGTCTCACAGATCTTCAACTGATGGTAACCTGAACGTAGGTCGATCTTCGAGAACATCGTCGCCCCTTGAAGTTGATCAAATAAATCGTCTATTCTCGGCAACGGATACTTATTCTTAATCGTGATTTTATTGAGCTTACGATAATTGCACATTCTCATCGTCCCCTCTTTCTTCTTAACGAATAATACCGGGGTTCCCCATGGTGAGAAACTGGGCTGAATAAAACACTTCTGCAACAAGTCTTCTAATTGCTCCTTCAATTCACATAATTCACTCGGTGCTAACCGATATGGAGATTTAGAGATCGGGCAGCTCGAGGAACAAGGTCAATGACAAATTCAATTTCCCGTTCTGGCGGTAATCTCGGGAGATCCTCAAGAAATACATCGGGATACTCTTTCACTATCGGAACCTCCTCGAGCTTCGGCTGAGAAGAAGATTCTTCGGCTAGCACCGCAAAAATCAAGAATGACTCGCAGCCCATATTTACGAGGCACCTAGCTTTCAAGGCAGAAATCCGAGGGATTGATTTACTATTTTTCTTTCCCGAAAATTCAAATTCCTCTCCCACGGGTGAAGGGAACCTAACTACCATCTTCGAGCAATCAATGATGGCCCCGTATTTCGAGAGCCAATCCATCCCGAATATAATGTTGTAATCATTCATCGGGATTACTGTTAGATCTACATTCAACTCCCTACCCTCAATACTAACGGGACAATTTTCTATCACTAAATTCGTCCGAGTTGGATCTCCGTGTGGTAAGGATACTACGAAATTACATGAAGAATGGGTGTGATAGATTCCCGCCCTAATCACAAAATTAGCCGATACAAATGAATGTGTGGCTCCAGAATCGATAAGGATTGAAGACGATAAGTGAAAAATATTCAACATACCGGTAACCACGGCTGGGTTCGCCTCCTCCTCGTTTGTCAGCGTGAAAACTCGAGCGGGCACTTGGTGGAGGTCGTATCGGGTTTTGTGGCTGATTCTACAGTAGAGGCCGAGTTCTCGTACAATTTCGTGCAATATGTCCGGTCTCACCGCACCGGAAACAATGCAAAGTCTGCACCAGTCGGGGTCTGTAACAAATACCAACATTATTTCGCCCGCACAGCTGCCATCGGGGTGCTAACACCGGTGGTCGATTGGGGACATTGGTCGGTCCTTGATAAACGTTTGGGCGCCACATCTGCTGACCCGGTCGGTTACCTTTATCCTTCGGGCCCTTGTCGAAGAATTGACGCTTCTGGCTGCTTCCTCCTTGCTGACTCTCAATCTTTCGGTTTGCTTCCGAAGCTTCCCTCACCACTCCTTCTGCCTGCTCGGCTATCAGCGCACGCTTCGTCGCTTGGCGGAATTCCAACTGACGTACACCCGCCACTTAGATCACGATAGAATTCGGGTTCCAGTCCCCGAAGAAATCTCGTAACTTTCCGTGTATTCGTTGTTACGAGATGAAGAACGAAGCGGGACAATTTTTCGAATCTACGAATATATCTGCAACTGGAATGCACCCCTGCTTTAGATTCATGAATTCGTACATTCGCTACTACTGATCGTGAGCAGTGACATACTTGTCATAAAAGAGCTCCCTGAAGCGCTCCCACGACATAGTAGCAGGATCTTCCAACACTTTTACAGTGTTCTACCAGAAACGGGTGCTTCCCGGAAGTAGGGAAACGGCGCACAATACCTTCTCATTATCCGGCACGCGACTATAGATAAAAAGATCTATCGTGCCGGTCCAATCCTCGGCCACTGCAGGATTAGCGGCCTACTCGACGAAGGTTGGAGGATCAAGCTTACGAAATATCTCCCCAATAATTTCCACTAGATCAGGCTGCGGGGAGGAACGATGATCAGATGAGCTTCCATGATTGATCAGGTCATTGATCAGGTCTGACTATCGTTGGATCAGTTCAGTCAGACGATGTATTGTATCACGTTTGCGAGTCGGGGACTCAGGTTCGTCCTGTCGACTTGATTCTCCTAAAAGCTCTCGTCTCGGTCATCCTCTCGACATTTCCAAATACTATACAATACATAAACGAACTCACATTAACACGTACCAGTTATAGGCAAGGCTGGTTCTCCTGGCTTTTGAGCGGCAGTACATGGACAGTCTTCAGAACTAAAACCTAACGCTCTGATACCACCTGTGGCGACCCTACTTCCTAATTAAGTTAATTGGCGGATTTTCGCAACGTAAGTTGCGGAGGACCCGATTTTACAAAAAGCGTCACTATAATGCATCGGGCCGAAGCCCCAAAAATTTAAACCCGACAATCCTACGCCTCTCCACAGGTCGCGTCCCATGTACTGCGCCGTCCTCAAAAGCCCGTGGAGTCGCTGCCGCCAGCCAGCCTACAGCTCACCCGGACACTCATCGGTGTCGGGCTCGGTCTTAACTACAAAAATAAAACCCTGAGCAAAATTGCCCAGTAGGTGGTAGTGAAAACATGCAATGCGTGCGTTCACTCAACCCAGTCCTAAATCCTCACATCGCAATAAACTCAGACCTACGTCAACTCTCAACACATAACATGGCCCTCGGCTAGACTCGGCACCCACGCGCACAATGGCAAAGTACGCCATAAACCATGCGGTAGCCCACTCCTGGCCACGTCAAGTCGCTCTTCCGCACACAATCTCAACCCGACGGTTTTTCCCCAAGTAGTATACCACTAACCCGGGTAGACAGGAATCTCACACCTGTCTGCTATCACCGAGCAAAATATATATCCGGTGGTATACACCTCAGGTGGTTCAATCCCGAGTAGACAGGTGTCGCAAACCCTATCTCCCACCAGGTGCCCCAGCGAATCTAACACTGACGACCAATAGCGGTCGCTCTACCCAACTCTTCGGACATCGTAAGGCGTCACCGTACAAATACGGTACATCAACCTCTCAAGTGCATGTCGTGAAATGAACCCAGAATCAATCACATGTAACACATATCACATCGCTTGTACAATTATCAACCTAGGCCGAACGTTTCAAAATTCGAAAATAATCTAAAAACATTAAATATGGGTTTACCCGAAAATCCCAGTCAAAGTATAACAATTTCTTAGTTAAAATGATTTGGGCTAAAATAATTTTATTTAAAATAATTGGGCCTGAAATAGGGCAAAAGCCCAAAATTAAAATTATCGGTCAACTCACACAATTTCGGTCAAAGCCCAAATCCTTGAATCACCCGATTCCAAGAATACTGGTCAACTCGCAACACGTCGGGTCAACGCCCGACTTTGCGAAATCACTCGCCGAGTTCGCGAATTGCCCGATTCCACTTTAAAATTGGTCAACCCGTGAACTTTCGAGTCAAAGTTCGAATCCTTGAATCGCCCTATTCCCAAATTGGAATACTGGTCAACTCGCGAAACGTCGGGTCAACGCCCGACTTTGCGAAATCACTCGCCGAGTTCGCAAATCGCCCGATTCCACCTTAAAAATCGGTCAACCCGTGAACTTTCAAGTCAAAGTTCGAATTCGCGAAGCTTTCGCCGAATCCGCGAATCGCCCGATTTGCGAGGCCCGATTCTAAGTTTGCAAATCATCCGACTTCTCTAACAGGAATCACCCCGCAAAATTGAGTCGGCCCACGAAACCCAAAATCAGCCCGGCGCTATCTCACGACCTGCGAAATCTGTTTTACACACACTACAAAAATCCTTTGGGCCCGCGACAAACTTTCGCGACCCGAAACTCGATTCGGCCGATTCTCTCATACTTAGTATAACCAATTCGCAAAATAAAAGTGGCCTGCTATTTAAAATTGCCCGATTCTACAAATCGCCCGACTGTTCGTACGATATTCAATTCTTTCATATTAAAACCCTAAGTTTTCCAGAATTCCTAGCTCGATCATCAATCCAAATCACATAAGCACATCATAAAAATGCAGAGCTCATATTTTGAGCTAAAAAGGCACATAAAAATCACATCGAACATGTCATAAAAATTTCCAAAAATCATAAAATGATCTCCTTCGAACTCGGATGACCCATTCATCCAATTTCGAAACTTTTTAGGAACGTAATACGGTTGAAAAAGATTTGTAGGGGTTAAAAACCACCTACCACTCCTCATCAGTTGAGTGTGAGTTAAATCCCTAGATCGAAAGTCGGCTCAAGCTTGCCGAAAACTGGTTTTTGGTTCGATCTTCTTCACTGTTCTTTTCGTCACCTATGAGGACGGCGACGGGAAATTGCAAAATCCTTGGCCAAGGTATTGAACTAACTCATGTTAGACATGGAGTGTAGTTTGGTAATTTGCCTCCTCTCCATTTTATCATAGAATCGAGTTTAGTGAGTTTGACATAGACCATGGTTCTCACTCGATTGGGACACAGCTGAAGGGTTTATGCATAGTACTATAATCTATAGCAAGGTTCTGTAATAAAGACTGGGTCGAAATTCGAATCGGGTTATAGTCCGGTACTGCGGGATTGGCTCGGTAACTACCGAACTCTTGGATTCTCCCTTGCCGATTGAGTAGAACCAAGAGTCGGGCTTAAAAAGGATCATCAACGTGTACTGATAAGGAGAGAAAGTGTTTTGGGCCTTAACGGGCCGTTGGGCCGTTGGGCCACGCCTTATTTGGCCTCGGGCCATTTATTGGATCGAAGTTGGACTTCTTAGGAAACTAACTTTAAGACTTGGGCTTAGCCAAGTGTGTAATGCCCGGGTCCCCGAAAGCTAGAATGACCAATAAATTAACGTACATGTTTTATGCCAATGTGATTTATGAGTTTTGGTGCTAATTATATGCTTACGTGATTACATGAATTTGTGCATTAATTTTTGTGTGATGTGTAATTTACATGTGGGTTTTCGAAAATTAGGCCAAGGAAAATTGGGGCAATAATACTAGTAATTGGATTATAAGTTAAGAATGGACTTATGTATATTGGGCTAGAATTTACACTTAGGCCCATGTTTGAAGTCAAAATCTTAAAAGACAATGTCCCTTAAATCATGGGAAACTCACGTCCACAATAGTCCATCACCATGCTCCTTTCTCCAAAATATCTAGCAAAAAAAATCCATTGACTTCTCAAAAACTCATTCGGGAACTAGAACCATCGAAACACTTAGGAGAAAAAGAAGAGCCAACGATAAGTAGGGAGAAAAGAAGAAGCCGACTAAGAAATCCCTTCTAAAGCTTGAGGATAGGTATAATTTTCTTACCTTGATTCTTATATTTAGGTCCAAGTAATAATTTATTTTAGGGATTATGAACACAAGAATATCATTATGAACACAAGAATATTAGGTTGTAAGTTTCGAATTTAGCGCACGGAAAAATCTGTTTGGGTCATGGTATTCTTAAGCTTGATCCTTAGGGCTTAGAAGAATGAGTTCTTGAGGTTTAGGAAAAAAAATTTAAAGTTCGAGCGAGGTAGATTGAGTTCGCGAAAGGTAGACTTGACGAACTACGAACTTCGTGAATTAATGGGAGAGTGACTTCGCGAATTATTAGATAAGTTGGCGAACCCATGAAGCATTTCACGAACTATACTAGATCCACGAACTCAAAAGGATTACGAATTTAAGATAAAATTTGGCGAACCCTAAGTAAGTCATGAATTTAGTTAAGCTTTGCGAATTGAAAGGAAATATGGGCTAGGTAGTTTCACAAATTACACGAATTTGGCGAGCCCTATTCACGGGTCATGGGAATGGTATTTGGCGAATCAGTAGGTAGTCTACGAAGTGGAAGTAGGAATTTGGCGAATTCAATTTGGCAAAACAACTTGTCAAAGTGTAGACTAGTCAACGAATTTCATGAAAAAAAGGGTTTTGGTAGTTGTGCATGTATGGAAAGGTTTCGTAAACTCAACCCCCCAACATTCGAAGATGCCGTCGATCCGACTTCGGCTGAGGACTGGCTCCGAACGTTAGAGAGCATGTTCCAACACAGCCGCACCCCAGAAGCCGAAAAAGTCTTGTGCGCTACCTACCTACTGAGGGGGAGCGCCGGCCACTGGTGGGATACCATCCGAACCATTGAAGACCTAGTCATCATGAGCTGGGATCGTTTCAAGGAACTCTTTTGAAGCAAGTACTATACGCCCCAATTCGTGCTCAAAGGATGAATGAGTTCATCAACCTCCGCCAAGGAACGATGACGGTGGTGGAGTACATTCGAAAATTCGAACAACCTCTCGGTTTGCAGCCCATATGGTGAGCACCGACTCCCTAAAGATTGAACGTTTCTTAGAGGGCCTGAAGCCAGAACTATACTGCGACATGAGCACGACGGGGTTCCAAGGGGCTACTTACGCTCAAATTGCGGAACGCGCGATGGTGGCTGAACAAGCCGAGATGCGCATCGCGCGAGCCCAAGAGGCAAAACTAAAATTCGTGCAAGGACTCAAGGGAGACGGAAACAACCCAAAGAAGCCTTTTATTCCTAAGGACCCGAAACACTATTTCCAGAATAGGCCCGGACTACCCCAACAGCCCAATCCGAATCAAGGGAGGCCTCAAACTTTTCAACCCACCATACCAACATGCCCGAGATGTGGGAGGCGACATTCGGGCGTCTGCTACTCCCAAAATGCGACGTGTTTCAAGTGTGGCAAGACAGGCCACTTCTCCAGGGCATGTCCGGAAAATGCGCCCGGAAGTCAGACGGTGAGTCAGGCTAGACCATCGACGGCAACCGCCAGAGTGTACACACTGACTACTGGAGATGCCGAGGATGACCAGTCCCTTGCGGCAGGTACCCTTTCTATCCATCAAACCCCAACCTGCATTTCGATAGACTCGGGAGCTACGCACCTTGTTACCTTCCCAAAATTTTGTGACGAATCCGAAGCTACCCCTAATCAATTTAAGTATGAATAGAGCGTAACTACTTCCCACGAAGTTTCGACCCGAGCTGGCCAAATCTATATCCCTTCATTATCGAATGTCCCTTCTTTATAGAAGATGATGATGAAGCCATGTTCTACCCCTTTCAGCACGACAAGTCTAAACCCAACAATATTAGAGTATGACCCTTCCCAAATCCTTCCATCCATTATGAGAATTGCATACACTCAGTATCGGAAGAACGCGACGAAAGAGTGGAGGAACTCGTGTTCCCCCAATCATTGACTGAACACAATCGTCTAGAATAGGTCAAAATAGAAATACCGGTTCACTGAATAACTTAAGTTACAATCAGCCTACTGTGGATGACCCTCCGTGACTTCCATTCGAATTTCATTTAGAACAGCTTAGAGTTAGATCTCCAATAGTATGGGTGCGAGAAGTAGGAACTCCTTTGCAAGCAATTAAGTGGTTGCTTCACCTAATCGAGCCAACTCAACTCCCTACCCTTAGCTACCCTGAATTTTCCGACTGACGGAATTTCGGGGGCGAAATTCCTTTAAGGGGGGAGGATGTAAAGCTCGGGTCCGCGAAAGCTAGAATGGCCAATAAATTAACGTACACATTTTATGCCAATGTGATTTATGAGTTTTGGTGCTAATTATATGCTTACGTGATTACATGAATTTGTGCATTAGTTTTTGTGTGATGTGTAATTTACATGTGGGTTTTCGAAAATTAGGCCAAGGAAAATTGGGGCAATAATACTAGGAATTGGATTATAAGTTAAGAATGGACTATATGTATATTGGGCTAGAATTTACACTTAGGCCCATGTTTGAAGTCAAAATCTTAAAAGACAATGTCCCTTAAATCATGCGAAACTCACGTCCACAACAGTCCATCACCATGCTCCTTTCTCCAAAATATCTAGCAAAAAAAATCCATTGACTTCTCAAAAACTCATTCGGGAACTAGAACCATCGAAACACTTAGGAGAAAAAGAAGAGCCAACGATAAGTAGGGAGAAAAGAAGAAGCCGACTAAGAAATCCCTTCTAAAGCTTGAGGATAGGTATAATTTTCTTACCTTGATTCTTATATTTAGGTCCAAGTAATAATTTATTTTAGGGATTATGAACACAACATATCATATGTTAGGGTATGTGCAATCTTAATCCCGAGGGTATAATTATGCTATGATCTTAGGTTCTAATTTCCGAATTTAGTATGCTTAAGGGGTTAGCGCACGGAAAAATCTGTTTGGGTCATGATATTCTTAAGCTTGATCCTTAGGGCTTAGAAGAATGAGTTCTTGAGGTATAGGGAAAAAAAATTTAAAGTTCGAGCGAGGTAGATTGAGTTCGCGAAAGGTAGACGAACTACGAACTTCGTGAATTAACGGGAGAGTGACTTCGCGAATTATTAGATAAGTTGGCGAACCCATGAAACATTTCACGAATTATACTAGATCCACGAACTCAAAAGGATTACGAATTTAAAATAAAATTTGGCGAACCCTAAGTTAGTCATGAATTTAGTTAAGCTTTGCGAATTGAAAGGAAATATGGGCTAGGTAGTTTCACAAATTACACGAATTTGGGGAGCCCTATTTCACGGGTCATGGGAATGGTATTTGTCGAATCAGTAGGTAGTCCGCGAAGTGAAAGTAGGAATTTGGCGAATTAATTTGGCAAAATAACTTGGCAAAGTGTAGACTAGTCAACGAATTTCATGAAAAAAAAGTGTTTTGGGAGTTGTGCATGTATGGAATATCACGTAGCAAGGAATAAAGTAACACTATAAGGTACATAGAGTCATGAACTTGGTGGATATAGACTTAGCTAGGTGTGGGAATAAAACAATTATACCATGCAAGTGGGAATAAAATAATAGTATTATGAATCATGAAAACTTGGCAAATTGCATGTGCATATGGGAAGTTCACGAAACTTTAGACACTAAAATAATGTTATAAGCTAGACCTCTTAGGGTGAGGTGTTACTTAATAATTATACCAGGGACTTAGACCCCACAATAGGCAATGATTGGAGTGTGAGTTTGGAAGAAGGCAAGAATTATAAATATAGGAATAAAATAATATATCATGCAAGTGGGGAATTTTTTTGGAGTAGTGAAAAAATACTGAAATAAAATAATTTATTATAAGCTGCATGGAATTTTGTAAAGAGAATAAAATAATATTAATAGAACTTCACGAGCTATGAGTGAGGAGCATGCTACAAATTCTAAGGTTTTAATGAGGGGATTCGCAAAGCAAGAAATGAAATAATGCATATGGACTTAGTGAATTCAACTTCGGGAATCAGGGTGAACTTGGTCAGTTATTTCGCGAACCACGGAATTTCAGGAGTCGAGAGGTTGGCGAACCCTAATTCGCAAACTGTAAACATGGCGACATGAAAATAGTTCGCGAAGTCCGTTTCGCGAACCCAAAAATTTGGCGAACTCCAAGAAAGTTGGCGAGCCATTTCACGAATCAACTTGGCGAATCCAAGAATCGCGAACCCAAGTAAACTGCGAACCGATGTTTCGCGAATCCACGTGAGACTTCGCGAACTACAAGCTACGAATTACTTTCCGCGAATTAGAACATTTCACGAATCAAAAGAGTGTATCATTGATTCGCGAATTATAAGCTAGCAAGACATTTCACGAATTTAATTCCACGAACTAAGGGACGGCTTTGCGAACTCGAGCTGCCATGAAAATTTACGAATTTAATAATGTTCACGAATCCAATTTCACGAGTCCCCTAGGTGCCATTTCGCGAATTGGGAGAGGAAGGTGAATGGAGTTCGCGAAACTCACTTGTGCTAAGTATTTCACGGGTTATTAGGACTCGCGAATCTTATGTGATTATTAACCAGACGAATTTGCCCCATAAGAGATAAGAATTTCACGGGTCCTCCAAATGTCACGAGCTATAAATCTAAAATAGTTTCACTAGTTAAGAGTAGTTCACGAGTCACTAGTTCCTTTCAAAATATAGCGCTAAGTAAGATGTTTTAACACTTAGGAAAATTCAAGAATTTAGGCAGTACGCTGACGATAAAATTTTATGTTTCGGCTCAGGGGCTAATAATATCACAGAACCACTAGCTAACGATCGACGGACGCCGGGTAAGTGGGACTTTTCAACTACAACACATAAAAGTATGTGTGCATTTCTTACATGGCTACGTGCTTCTATGATTCTATGTAAATTATTACATGGCATGAATTACACGACACATGACATGGCATGACAAGTCATTTGGCATTTCATACATGCATTTCACGGGCATACACGAGTCTCACGAGCGTTTTAAGACATGACATGTATTACGCATGATCACCGAGGTGCGACAAATAATTGCTAATATTAGTTTATTACCATTTACCAAACAATACACGTGCAAGACAAGACGTGTAATACGGCTCTTCTAGTGCTACGAGGTGACTTCTATGTCACCAATGACAAGACAAGACACGTGCAAGACAAGACGTGTTAAGCGGGCAAATGCCCTCTTAGCAAGACTAGCCGAGGGCCCTGCAAGACAAGACACGTGCAAGACAAGACGTGTATTAGGGACCCTACATGAGATGACATTACAAGACAAGACAAGATGAGACAAGACAAGACATGATTTTTGTGAGGATTAGTGAGCATTGGCGCATATGCCTATGCAAGTCATGACACGGGCACCGCATGCATAAGTTTTCACTTACTGGGCTATGTAAGCTCATCCTATGTTTTATGTGTTGTAGGTTCGTCTGATAACGGTACGTGACAGCCTAGCCAGCAAGGCACTCTTTTGAAAGCTTCCAAGCGACTTTTGAGGGTGGTGTGTACGTGGATGACGACCTGTGAGGCCGGGCGCATAGGATCCTTTTGCTGCGAATGTATACACGTCCCATGTAATTAGGACATGTATGTAGTTAGGAAGTTAATGTAATTCTTTTGACGTGTACAGAAAACGAACTCCCTTATGGAAAAAGGAAAAATTATATACGCACTTTCGTATCTCTTTTAAGTTATTGCCTCGTTAGGCACTTAGGATAACGCTAGAAATGGTGGCAATGGCTAGGGTCGCTACAAAGTGCTTAATGAGATTGAGGATAAAATTGGATTTCACCTTAAGCTAATTTCGAAATATGCCTTTGAGGGTATTTTTGGAATTTGCATATTTAATGTAAATAAATATGGAATAAAATATTTGGAATATTATTTATTGAAATTTCGAAATTATTCTAGGATTAAGTTCCAAATTTTATACCATATTTAAATATACTTAGTTTGACTTGGTATTTAAGTTGGTTTTCTAATAACAGCAAGCTTCCTTAAGTTTGGATTTGGAGTTCAAAAGAGAGTAAGATTTGGCATAAATCTCTCACACTTTAGGAGACTTAGAAATCGAAATCCAAGCCTTTAAATAGACTAAATTTCGTGCTCCATAGCGAGAGAAGAAGTGATTTTCGAAATCAACGTAAGGCACAAAACACACACACCGAACGCACACACGTTTCTCCCACACGACGGCTCGGTTCTCTCTAGCCATCTTTAGGGAACTGATTCTGTGGTACAATGCGAGGTCAGCGTGACGATCTAGTGCCATCCACCACCACCGACGAAGTCTTGAAGAAAAGGACGAGGAGCTGCCACTCGCGTCAACTGGTAAATCTCTACGGGTTTGACCCGCCCTATTACGTGTCTATGTGTTACTATTCTGATCCGAGCTACGAGGGCAATCGGGGACCCGGAAAATTTGTGTTCCGCATGTACCCGGGGACGTGGTGTCTCCGGGAGACACCGGGTAACCCAACAGATCGAGGTGGAGTATATCCATTGATCACAGCGTCCCAAGCACGAGTATCTATCGATTTGATGCATGGCGCACGCGCACTTTCCAATAAGCATAGTTTGATCCGTCTAACACGAGAACCTTGCCAAAATTATTTGAGCTTGAAACATCAATTGAAAAGGATAAAAACGCTTAGTCACGTCAAGCGGGAGCTCTGATACCACTTTGAAGTGGTCCCGACATAAATGTATACTAAGTTATAAAGCTGGTGAGCTAAATGTTAACTCTAATGTTGAGGTAACACTGAACCCAACAGAACGCACAGCAGAATTGGACTTCACATTGTTTCGCACCGCGGAAATAACTAAGAACTTAGTAATGAAAAACGATTGACACACGAGGTCTAAGTTGTGCAGCAAGTTGTAAAACTTGCTGCGAGCCTCATGGCAAAATTCCACTAATGAAAATGGATTACAAAGAGAACAAGCCTAGAAAAACGAGAATCTTATGATCCTACCAGAAGTACAAAGTCCTACGACTTTTGCCAAGACATAATACTAGGCTAAAAAAGATGAACGCTCTCTCGTTCTTTTCAGATCTCATTCGCTCATAGTCTCTCGTGTGTTTCGCTTGTTGTCACTCAAAAGTTACTCCGTAAAAAGCTCTCCTTAGCAGCTCGAAAATCTCCACTTATTTATATGCATTGGCTCCCTTTGAATTGGTAAGATATCCCTTGAGAATCTCCTTATTGTATTGGCCGATCATATATCTTCTTGCCTTGTTTACCCATGATCTTCATATCTTCTATCTTTGGTAAAAGCAATCACCTATATTGGGCATGTAAGACAAGATCTGATAAGATCTTCATATCTTGTATTGTTGGTAAGTGCATCACTTATTTTGGGCATGAAAGACAAAATCTATGTCTTCCACATTAACACAATCAATACAAAAAACAAGATACATTCCTTGAAGAAAATAGATATGACTAATGCGTTTCAATCACGAGACAACAAGAATACAAAATTGATGCAAATGATGTCAAACTGATTCAATGTGGCATAAACACTTCAAACCATCACGCAAGCGTCATTAAATTCCCAAATCAGTAATCTGAAATTATACACCAACAACGCACATCTGAACATAACCATGGCAGTATCCTTTCTTAGTAGGGATTCATCGGGCGGGCTAACGGATCCCCTTGATACAAGGGATCCGCTCCCCCTAAATCAATATCAATCTCTATAGCGATTTTGATAAGCATGAAATCACAATATCCAAAATAATTCTGCGTGAGTTTGCGGTTAAAAGGCCAAGCATCGAGATTACAGGTTAAGTGGTTCGGCAGGATTTATTGCTCGGAGAGGTAGAATTGGGTTACTTCGAGTTCTTCAGGGCAGAATTCTTCACTGAGGATGACTTATTCAGCGAATATCTTAGTTTGAGTAATGTTAATATTAATGGACTAATTTACTCAGCGGAGTTCTCAGTTTGGCAATTTTCTTCCATAGCTTAGTGATTGTGAGTATATTATTATAATTGACTAATTTATTATTAAACTTTTTCAATTTATGCGAAAATTATTTTTTTGTCATTTGATATTTTATCTATTATTAGGAGAATTATTAGTTTTATGTGAGGATTTTATCTATCACATTTATATTTTAGCTTTCGTGAGGAATGTACCAATATTATATGACAAAATTAATTTTTCCTCACATATGATATATTCACTTGTGAGGAAAAAATTTCATCACATTATATAATAGTTATTGTGAGGAAAAATTATTTCCTCCTCATATAATCTAATTTTATGTGATGAATTTTAATGTTCTCACAAAAAGTTGGTCACATAAGATAACATTTTTTGTAGTCACTGTCAACAAATTTTCCTACAGGCTGACAAGTCTGGGGATGTTGATACCAAATTGAAAATCGAGGGGTCCTTACTAAAAACAATTGGTGATATCTAATACCCGGGTCCCTTGAGTAAGTTGGCCAATAAATTTGCATACATATTATGTGCTTAGATGACTGCATATTTCTTTATTTATCTATTATGAGTTTATGCGAATACTGATTTAATGAGGAATATCAAATTTATGAAGAATTTCGATATTAAGTAGAATGATTTCTAGAAAGGTGATTTCAGGAAAAAGGAAACGAGAGGTATTGAATTTCGATAGTGGTAATTTGCGAAATTATGGGGAGTCAAGGGAGGAGATTTTTGTAATTTAATAAATGTTGAAATACTAAGGCATAGTATTGAGCACTTTGATAAAGAAGAAAATGTCTTTAGTAATATAACTATGCACCTTACGGGATTTAAAGATGAGGATTAGGTTAAAGTCTTTTGCCTTTTATCAATAATTACATGCAAGTGGTAGAATGAGAACGATAAACACCTACTTTGTTAACTATCGAGAACTGAGAATTGAGAGAGAAGGAGGAGCTTGAACTAGCAAAGATCGAATTCTAGCTTGGAGTAGGTATAATTTTATTACCGTAATTTCATGTTTTAAATTAGGCAGAAGCATGTGTTAAGAATAATTAAGCACGCGAATATCATCTGCTTAGATCTTAAACAAGTTTTAGATTTCAAGGATTTTAAGTATAAATTCATACTAACATGATTGTTTAGATTCGGGTATGTTATGTCTGGGAAGATTGTTAAGGTAGAAATCGAATTTAGGAAGAAGAAAGCAGATTAGAGTAGCTGGAGTTAGACTTTCGATTGAATGTAGCAAGCCATATTAACAATCGGACGATTTGAAAATTAAGTGAGTTGAATCGGACGAATGAATGATAGGTATAGAACTTCGAGTTTTGATCGAAACTAGAAATTAAATTATAGGATCGGGCGACTCATGAATTGTATACACCTCAAATCGGGCGACATGTGAATGGGGTGAACGACTCGGCGAAAGTGAAATCGACCGATGCATGATACATGATGAAATCGATTGAAAGTGAAAGTGATGCAAAGATGAAATGGGCCAATTGTGAGTTTGATGAATCGGGCGATTGGAGACCAAGGAATCGGGCGATTTGGTGATGTGTTGAGTGCTCGGCGATTTTGGAATCGGGATAACACACCATTCGGTCGAAAACTGGGTCCATGAGATAACCAATCGGGCAAAACTAGTCTTGATGGTTAACAAATCTGGCGACTTTGAGGGATTCACATATCGGGCGAAACTAGCTTTTACGTATGATCAAATCGGGCGAATCATGTCCCTTTGAATAAAACGTTTAAGTTTATAAAATATTTTTATACTGTTTAATCAGAAAAATATTCCAAGTGTAACAGGCATAGTCTCTCGTAACGCCCGATCATAATTTTGTCTATCAGTATTTTTCACGGTCAATTTTCGGTATAGGCAAACGTCGTTTTTGATAGAATTTGGAACAAAAATTTACGTAGTCAATTAATATAATTTATAGACTGCTTTTATTATATTTTCGTGTTTAAAGGATGACATATTAGGAAATTCACCAGACCGGTTAGCAATTAGCTTAAGGACGTCAGGTAAGTGGGAATTTCACCTACAACACATAAATTATTTTATGTGTGCTAGTATTATGTGACTAAGTGCTTTGATGTGAATATGTGGTTATGATTTATGACGTGAAATGTTTTGATATGCGTTTACACGGTAAGCATTTATCGCATTATTATGTGGCATGAGCATGTGCATACACGAGTTATGGGAAGATCAGTAGTATGAGTATGCACAGTATATGATCGTCTGAGAACAAAATATGTTTGACGATATTAGTATTTAATGTAGACTCAAGAACGAGTCATAGCTACTTTTACAAAGGCACCATGACGGGATATATGCCGTCAAATGTATGAATCTAAATGATTTATGTAGCGGAAGAGGGTCACCTGGACGAAACACATGGTGTAAGCCAGAGCATCAAGAAAGGCAACCGCTAGATAGAGGGCGACCCGGTGATTGGTAACCTGGAGATAAACCCTAGTGTTAGCAAAGCCGGTGTAGGCCAACTATCTTATTTTTATCCGAATAGGATTTGAGCTCATGATATGATGGTGCGCAGAAAGTTAGCTAAGGGCCCTGAGCGAAATGAAAATGATGTGAGAATATGAGTACTAGTAAGCATTGGCGCCGATGCCTTTGCGAGTTGGCACGTGCATATCATGCATATTTCCACTTACTGAGCTTTATAGCTCATCCCATGTTTTATGTGTTGTAGACACAGTGAACACGGTACGTGAACCTGTAAAAGGCGAGGCTGATCCTTCTGGAACTTCTGGTGACTTTTGAGGGTGGTGTGTACATGGATGCGACCTGTGTGGCGGTTGTTACGTTTAGTTATGTTGTGCTTTCGTAAAATATGTTTCGATTGTATGTAAAATTCGAACAGTGTTTGTATTGTAAAATAGCAGTGTGTGGGTTGCTATGTGAAATAAAAAAATTTTATCAGGATTTTCGTATGTAATATATTTTATATTTTTCTTAGTCACGTAAATTTGTCTAAGAATTGAGTTGTAGATGGCCGGGCGCCACATGATAGGAGGATAGTCTCTTATATATAATGGCTCGAAGAGCTTGAATTATTCGATGTGGAACAAAGCCCAAATTTTATAATCTCAACAGGGGACGGGCTAGTGGACAACCATCTTAAGATTTTGCTACAATCGGTTGTGTTCTTGCGATGTTGCGTGGTCTGAATTTCTAGATCTCAATTAGTACGGTGAGGGAAAATGGAATCTGCGTACCTAGTATTTGAATTACATAATTGTGCTTTTTATACAGTACAATTACACAATTTTGCTTTTTATACAGTATAATTACATAATTGTGCTATTTTATAAAGATATAGGATTATTACGACCTAGTATTTTTCCTTTTACTTAAAGGGTATTCTAGTAATTTCCATATGGAGTATCTCTCCATTAATGATATTACATTTGTCTATCCCTAATTTACAGTTTTTTTAAATGATAGCTTGTTTTCATTTCATATAGAGAAATACATAGGTTAAATAACTCAATCGTCTCTCTGGTTACATCAGATTCCGGAAGAGAAAAGAGGCTCATCAATGGCAAGGACAACAATAATCAGAATAGAAACAACCAACAAAACTAAAGTCGAAAAACAACAAGAAACACAGTCTAGAGTATAAAGAACTAAAGAACCTGCTACGAAACAACCTAAAACACCACGGCGATGGTTGTTAAGTCCCTATCCACAACACTTTTCACTTTCATCACTCTAAGACTTTGGACTCTTGTCTTTCCTCGGAATGGGCACTCCCAAAACTCCTACACGAGGAGACTAAACTCTCACATGGGGAGACTAAGAAAACAAAACTGAAATATAAGAGCTAACCATGAATACGACCACAACAAACAATAGAGCGGAACAGGCAAAAAGAGAAACACAGGAAACCAAAAAAAAGCCATACAAACACAAAGAATCTAATGAAGCTCCTAACATAATCATAACACATCAACATAAACTAAAGACAAAGAAAAGGAAACATGAAAAACATGAATGAGTTTTTAAGCTTCCGATGCATAACCAAACACATCAGAAGAAAATGAAAGCCACAAAAAACCAGAAAACAAACATTATTCCTATAACTGACCAAGCTAACCACAAAACAAACACCTACCACAAAACGAAAAAATGGAAAAAAAAAAGCGAATTACTTAGAACTGTAATGGAAAACCGATGATTCCTCCGCCATCTCACCAGAAAATGTGAAAATGATGGGTATGAAATAATAATCTGTAATTTAGGTATCGGCTAAGAGAGAACAATGGACCCTAGATGAGAAAGAAAGCGTCTCCCTAATTTACAGTTGAAAGATAATTATGTCTTCCTTTCCCAAGAAACCAATCAAAGACTCAAAGTGGCCGTGGCCGCACAACTGCTTGTTCTACTTCTCTGTTACTAGCGAATAAGCCATGCGAAAGTTGCGAGGAGCAATGACGTATTCTGCTCACTTGTGAAGGCGCGGAATTCTCTGAGTCGTGGATATTTTTTAGCTCATATTATCTCTGATATGGGGCTATCCCAAGCAACGAATTTCACGTGTGGGGGAAATTTATATAGCGGTAGACTATGTATTACAAAGTTGTGGGGCGTGCGTAAGGTGCTTATTGGTAAGGAAACTGAATGGGACGTGTTTGGGATGTTAGGATGTGTTTGGAACGTGCTTGGGATGTTGGGAAAGGGATGTGGAAGGGTTGTAAACGAAATAACACGGGATGTACGTGGTTCGGATCTTTGCAGATCCTACGTTCACGGGCGCTTTGAACTCTATTTTCACTACCAATATTACACACTCAAACAAATCACTCTCTCTTTTTTATCTCAAGAACACCTAATAAAACACTTTAGGACTTTTTTTATGGAGAGAGAATAATTTCTAAGCATTTAGGAGTGTTGGAATGAATGATCTCGTGAAAATGGCCAAGTGTGGGTATTTATAGGAGCTCCCTACTATTTTCCTGAGGATAGATCCCCGAAATCCTGGAGATGTGACCTTCTGGGACAACGTAATGTAGGTAGGCTATCTGCCAGGACATCTTTTCTACAATCTGTAGTGAACAGTTGTAGCGACCCTAGCCATCGCTACCAATTCTAACATTATCTTAAGTGCCTAACGATGCGATGACTTAAAAGAGATACTGAATTTCGTATAAAAGCTTTTTCGTTTTCATAAAGGACTTCATTTTTGTACACGTCAAAAGAATACATTAATTTCCTAATTACATGTTAGTCTTAGTCACACGGTTTGTGTACAATTTGCACAGCAAAGTATTCCTATGTGCCCGGCCTCACAGGTCATCATTGTTGGTCCCGATTGCACCAAACAAGGAATCAAAGAGGCTTTGATGGAATTAAAAAGGGAGAGGTTCTCACCTTCAAGTGTGTGTATTGTGTGAAAAATAGGGTTAGCCTTTTGATCTTTGATTACTTTGAAAATAGTGTTGGTAACACCTTATATACCACATTAACCCTAGGTATATTAAGGCCCAATCACTGAAGTTTAACTATTTACATTCTAGTCCAAAGCCCAAGCTAAAAGGATAATTACAAAATTAATCCCAAGACTTGAACTATTGACACAATCTATAAATATCCTAACAATCTCCCCCTTTGTGTCAATTGTTGGGAGTCTTGGATCTTGGGCGTTGTGATGGTGGATTAGCGAGTGTGTGTTTCGCGAAGTCCTAGCTTGAACTCGAAGGCACGGAGATTCCTTCGAAGGACCATTCGATCAGCTATAGTGTCAATGAACTTCGCGAACTTGGATCGACAGAGTGGATCTTCTTCCGAAAGGATGCGGCAAATCCTCATGAGTTTGTCTTGGATGATGGTGAGCGTCCCATCCGAGAACTTTGCCACTTCGGAGCAGCGCAGCAGCCTCATCTTTCCCTTGTAGTTCGAGTAGGCGACCGCCGGATCATCTCCGTCGATCACATCGCCCTCTCGGTAGTCGTCCGCGTTGTTGAAAGATGGGCGAGTCAGGTTCACCTTCTTTAGGTTGTGCTCCACCGCCATCTGCAGATCGTGGGTGGCGAAGAATCTGACCTGTCGGAGCATGTGGCGCTTGAGAGCCACATATCCCATAGTGACCGGTTCAGCTCATACGAGATGTCCAGTACTTCTGATGACGAGTCTGAACTGTTTCAGGGATTCCAGCATGCTGTACAGATCACTCAGATGCAGAAACTTGAAGTCCGCCTCACTCACTTCACTGTAGCTCTCATCATGCCTCATTACCGTGAACACTGGATATTGAACACGTCCTTTCGACTCTTGGCGAAGGTCAGTGACTTTGCAGATGGGGGCCCGATTCATTTCCAGAGCGATGTTTTCCTCATCGGACAGCGTCCTCTTTGTGCACTTGTGGCAAAGAAGGCTCATCGATAGAGCTTCTTCTTTTCCTCGCTCCAATTTTGGATGTTCATCAGCTCATATTCGTCGAAGGTCGTGATGATCTGCTCCTTGCGCCGCCAGATCCTCTTCCTGATCTCTTCTTGGAATGGCACGGTGATCTTTTTGTTTTCCCATGGTGCTTCCGGTATATCCGCCGTGGGCACATCCGATTGAGCAGCAAGAGCCTCAACTTGCTGCGCTTGGAATTGTAGAATGTTCTCGAGCTCGGCGGGTTCGACGTCGTACTCCTCTGCATTCTCGTCGTCTGCAGTGTTGATCAGCGTAAGCGAAGCTTCCTTTAGCAGACGTCGAGCATTTTCCACCAACTTCCTGGCTGCTACTGCATCGGCGGGTGTGTACAGCCATTCATCGTTAAAGATGTAGGCCTCGATCTCGTTCTGTGCGCAGTAGAAGTCCTCGGAAGCTACGTTGGAATCAGTATTCAGAGGGGTATGGCTGTGTGGTGGCGAGGGTGTTGCGTCGGAGGAGTTTGTGGATTGTGGGGATGGTTGTGGTGGGGATTCTGGTGGCTCGGTCGAGGTGATGGTTTTGGCGAGGATGATTTGGGTGTCGGTGGTGGAGATGTGGTGGTGGCCTCTAACGTCGATTTGACAGTTAGAGGTTCTGGGATGGTGGGTGGAGAAGGTGTGGTGGTGGTCTCTAACGCCGATGTGACGATTAGAGGTTCGGAGACGGTAGTAGGTGGTGGTGAGGGTGATTTGGCTAGTGACTCGGGGTTAATAGGGTGGGATTTTTGGCTAGTGGGGTGTGAGGTTTCTGTTGCGGGCATCGTTTCAGGTGCAGAGGAGGAAGGCGGCGTTGATTGTACTGGTCCTTGAGTTTGTGAGGCTTGCTGCCTATTCTCCCTCTCGCGGCGATCTTGATCATCGTCTTGATCATCGCGCCTGATCCCGCTAGACTCGCCTTAAGTGCGGCAAGTCATTGGTTGAGTCATAATTTTCTTCATTTGCTGTTCCTCCTCGTCGAGTTCCGTCATTGATTCGAATCTTGCTCGTAGGATGTAGAAGAGCTCCTTTGCGGAAATGTAGGAGAGAACAGCTTCTACGTCCACATTTTGCGTTGGTGGTGACGTCTCCGGGGCCACACCTTTGCCTTTGTCGATAGACGCAACGAGACGCACATAGACTTTGTCGAGGATGGACGTCTCAAGAGTCTTTGCAAACTCTTGAAGACGAGTCTCTAGCGCGGTCTCGGTGACGAACTAGGGTAAGTTTAACAAGTTGGAATCACGAAGAAATCCAACTGTCACCGAATCGGAGAAGATAGCCGATCGGCCGCCCGTTTGCACAGGACGGGAACAGACGGGGTCACTAAGACTTCCCGTTGGCATCATCGATGAGACAGACTCAAACGAATGATGGCCTAGGCTCACGCTTGTTTTGATGTTGGCCGTGCTAGGTCTTCCGCTCTCAGTCACAGAGACATCACCGAGCGTTCCGACAGAATCACGAAGACTCTGCAGTGCAGTAAAAGGTGTATGTGTCCTAGAAACGTATGAAATTATGGGGAGTGAGGGCACTAGACTCTATGTGATTGAAGAGGATGCAGTCTGAGGCGAAGGACTGCTTGTTTAAACAATTCACTATCTCCAAGTGTGATGTCGATGGCATACGTGGCTCCTCGTGGAATGAAATATCTTCCTGTAGAGAGGAAGATAAGTGGATTGGTGGGGTCGTTTGCGTGGTTGAGCCAAATGCCACGTCTTCTACTCGGGAGGTGAACACATCACCTCCTGTACCTAAGGGTTGGGCTCGACTTGTCTGTGACAGAAGAGGTCGATCGTGTTTTTGTTTCGATCGACGTTCCGTGGTGCGGCTTACGTCAGCCTCACGCGACCGTTTTTTCGGTTCGCGGGTGGAAGAGGATGCGGCGCGACCCGATGACTTTTTGGAAGTGGTGGTGGGGTTTTGGCTAGTCCCGGGGTTAGGAGCAGTGGGGTTAATCTGCTCCGTAGGGACAATGGATAGTGGACGGGGGCTTTCGCGGAATGTGGCGGTGGAGGCGCTCTCGTACGTGCGGATTGGTCGGGTCTGCATAGGCGAGAACGTCATCCGGGATTATCATAGCATGTCGATCTTTTGCCGGAGTGTTTTTCTTGGCGAACTTCTCGACAATGGGGATTTTCGCATGTAATGAGAAAATTTGCTAATTATCACACATAGACAAGTCAAGAGGACGTTTTAGTATTTAGTGTAAGATTTTCGCATGTAGTGGAAAATTTTCGCACATCAGGAAATTTCGCAGTCATAGTAAATTTTCGCATATATCAAGGAAATTTCGCATTCAGAGTAAACTTTTGCATGCAGTGGGAATTGTCGCATTCAAGTTACCCAAAGATTTTCGCATGTAAAAAAAAATTTCGCACGTTAAAGAAATTTCGCATTCAATTTATCCATGAATTTTCGCGTATATGGAAAATTTTCGCACGTTAAAGAGATTTCGTATTCAGAGTAAAGTTTCGCATATAGTGGTAAATTTTCGCATTCAAGTTATCAAATTTATAAGTTATCCAAAAATTTTCTCGATTAACATATTTCTCAAAAGTTATTAAATTTTCGCAAGTAGAGACATTTCAAGTTAGCAAACTTTCGCAAGTTTTGAATATTTCTCAAGTGAGATGAAAGTTTCGCGGAGTGATAAAGCTTTGAAGAAACATCTGCTCAAGTGATAAAATTTCTCGGGTTGAAATTTCTTAGTTTTGACAAGTGAAAAGAAATTTCTCGGATAAAATTTTTGCAGATTGAGAAAGTTTCGTGATCCGCGAAAAGATGATGCATGTAAGGGTTGATAAAGTATTGAACCACTGTAGCTGCGAAAGAATTGATTAGCATGGGTCCGAGAAAAATTTAATTTTGCAGATTGAGAAAAATTTGGTTGCTGTAGTTGCGAAATAGTGAAGATGCGAAAAAATGTAATATGACGTGAGGTGTATGAAAGTTTTGCGGGGCATGACTCACTGTAGCAGCAAAAGTTTTAGTCGTAAGAAAATTCTCGGATGAAAACTTTCGCGGGACTTCACACACTGTAGCAACGAAAATTTTAACGCAAGAAATTTCTCGGATAAAATTTTCGCGGAACCTTACTCACTGTAGCAGGATAAACATGACGTCTCGTTTGGCCAGAGAGGCGATTAGGTACAGACGATCGCCTGTGCCGTGGGCGGTCCTCTTTGGGGGGCCGTTGAAGGTTCCAAGACATGAGTTTATCCTCTGGCTTGGCATACAGGAGCGATTGGCAACGAGGGACAAGCCATGGGTGGCTCAGAGGGCAGGCACACCAGCATGTGTATTATGTGATGAGCTGCATTATGAGACGGCACAGCACCTGTTCTTCGAATGTGCATTCTCGCGTCAGTGCATTCGCCTGCTTAGGAAGAGGATTAGATGGCCTTGGCCGATACCCGAATGGCATGCGGGCATTAGATGGGCGTCGGCTCGCTGGCGGGGGAAGCACCTTCTCCATGCTGCTTCACGCCATATTTTAGCTTCGCTCGTCTATCACTGGCAGGCACGGAACAGAAGATGGCGGGAGGGGCTTATCACGCCCCCTCATCGAATCGTCGGATGCGTGCTTGCGTTGGTTACTATGAGGATTAGTGGTACGCCGGCTAAGTACGAGCTCCAGCGGAATGCTATTCGCAGATTGTGGCGAGTAGCTTGGTAGACTTTTTTTGAGTGAGTAGCTTGGTAGACTGGTAACCTAGATAATAGACGGTTGCCGTTTGTGTTTGCCCAGTAGCCTGTTACTGGTTGGCTGTGTGGAGTTGATCTCCCACTCATTTTGTACACTTTTATATATATATATGGGACCTAACACCAAAAAAAAAAAAAAGTATTTTTCCTGAAAAGTTTCTCGGTGAAGAACACTGTGCGAACACGTTCAAAGCGACACTGTGATTTTTGCCTTAGACCCACTCAATCTTAACCAAAATGCAATAAACTGGACCCAATCGACTCGAAATTTGACGGGCAATACATATTTGGGGGTTTTAAACACCGAAAACCTAACATACGTCCGAATTAAAGCCGAGTAAAAAATTAATTGAAAACCTAAAATTAACAGTCGGGGCTAAAAACAGAGTAAATCGAACGAGAAGCAGTTTATTTACGATGTATTCATACCGAAAAGCTGATTTGCGACAATGGAGTAAACAGGAAACGGATTTTTCAGGGCAGATTGAAGAAGAGATGATGCGAAGGGTTGAGAAAATTTTGAAAAGGGGGTGCGAAATTTTTGAATTTTTCTCGGGAATTTGTAGGATTGTGAAAAACGTTAAGTGTTTTGGGGTTTTGTGACTGTTGATGCGAGATTTTGAGTTAATGGGCCGAAATTCGTGGGCTTGGTCAAAATTGGGTCCTATTGGTCCAATTTTGACCCCTTTTGTCCAAAAATTAAACTTTCAACCCAAAAATCAATTGGTCCAATTTTGACTCCGTTTTGACCAAAATTTAGAATTTCAACCCAAATCTTTTTTTTTCTAAATAAGCAAAATCAGAAAACCCCCCTTAATCTATAATTCCCTCTTTAGAGAAAAAAAAATAGAAACCCCCCCTTAATCGAAAACTCCCCCTTAAGACACATAATTCAGAAAACACATAGAAAATGGAGTAAAGTGAAAAGACATATGTACACTTTATCAAAGTTCATGTAGGGTCGATTGATCACAACTGAAGATTCAACATGCCCAGCATAGTCACAAGGTGTTGGAATCGTTTGACATCCAACGGTTTGTGAAAATGTCGGCAAGTTGATCTTCGGTAGTGACGTAGTGCAATTCAATCGTCCCTTGTTCGACATGTTATTTGATGAAGTGGTGACGAATATCTATGTGTTTCGTTTGCGAGTGATGTACCGGATTACTCGTCATCGCAATCGCACTCTTCGAGTCACAATAAATGGGAATTTTATTAACATGAAAATTAAAATCTCGTAGTTGGGTTCTCATCCACAAAAGCTGTGAACAACAACTAGCGGCGGCGACATATTCTGCCTCCGTCAACGAAGTTGAGACACAGTTTTGTTTTCGAGAAGACCAACTCACGAGTTTACCGCCCAAGAAGTGTGCAGCTCCAGAGGTGCTTTTTCGATCCATCTTGCATCCTGCGTAATCCGAGTAAGAGAATCCAACCAGTTTGAAGTCCGATCGAGTGGGGTACCACAAACCCAGATTGGGTGTTCCTTTGAGATAGCGGAGAATCCTTTTGACAGCAGTGAGATGGGATTCCATAGGTGTTGCCTGAAAGTGAGCGCAGATTTCTGTCGAGAGAACGATATTTGATCGACTAGCAGTGAGGTACACAAGAGAGCCAATTATCCCACGATAGACGGTTTGGTCAACGGGAGCACCAGATGGGTCCGCGTCGGGTCGGCCAGAGGGTGACATAGGTGTAGCAGCAGTCTTAGCATCCTTCATTCCATATTTCTCGAGGATATCATGGATGTATTTGGACTGGTTGATGAAGATTCCGTCGGGGAGTTGCTTTACTTGAAGACCAAGAAAGAAATTCAGCTCTCCCATCATACTCATTTCGAATTTCTCTTTCATCAATTCTGCGAACTCTTCACACAGTTGTGGTTTAGTCGATCCAAAAATGATGTCATCGACATATATCTGTACAATCATAATGTCCGGGCCACTCCGCTTGGTGAAGAGAGTTGTATCCAGAGATCCTTTCTTGAATCCCGACTGAACAAGGAAGTCTGAAAGGACGTCATACCAAGCTCGGGGAGCCTGATCCAGTCCGTAGAGGGCCTTGTAGAGTCGATATACGTGATGAGGAAACTCTTCGCTCAAGAACCCTTCAGGTTGATCAACGTACACTTCTTCTTTGAGAAATCCATTCAGAAATGCAGTCTTTACGTCCATTTGGTAGACTTTAAAGTTCTTGTGAGCAGCAAAGGCAAGAAAAATTCGTATTGCTTCGATCCTGGCAACGGGGGCGAAAGTATCGTAGTCTATGCCCTCTTGTTGATTGTACCCCTTAGCCACAAGTCTTGCTTTATTGCGGATGACAACACCGTCTTCATCCGTTTTGTTCTTGAAGATCCACTTTGTGCCAATAATGGACATGTTGGGAGGGCGTGGTACGAGTTCCCAAACTTGTAGACGTTCGAACTGATTTATTTCCTCCTGCATTGCAATCAGCCAATCAGGATCGTTGAGAGCTTCAGCTACTCGTGATGGTTCGGCTTGACTGAGATAGCAAGCGAACAGACTTTCATTCATCGTAGCCGAACGCGTCGAAACACCGGATGTCGGATCCCCAATAATCTGATCCGTAGGATGAGAACGAGCCCAAAGTGGTACATTGGTCTGTGAGGCGCTAGCTGCATTTGTGTCGATTAGAGGCTCATTAGATTGGGGTCCAGTGTCCGAAGAAGAGATCTCAATCGTAGTGGATTGAGAGGGTTCAGCATCAGGATCAGCAATGTTCCCAGGGTCGGGTAAAATGTCGTCTTCGTTGAGATTGAGATCATTCAAGTTTGGAGGGATGACATCATCGCCGATAGCTGGTGGTGTAGGTGGGGTGGGTGCAGCGGTAGGTTGAGTGGTGGCGACGGGAGTCTTGGGGACTGGATAGAAGTACTCGAAGAGCAGATCGAGATCCAGTTCACCAGAATTGCCCTCAGATGAGGAGGTTCCCGTCGTTGAAAGTTGACCTTTTGTCAACGACTGTAGAAGACCTGGTTCTGGACTGATATGAGCGCCATGAGGTCGCCTTCGGTTTCGTCAAAGGTGACATTTGTGCTCTCTATTACTGATCGTTTCTCCTTAAGATAGACTCTGTATGCCTTCGAGTTCAGCGAATATCCAACAAAGATGCCTTCAAATGCTTTTGGATCAAGCTTCCCAAGATGTTGGCGATCATTGGCCACAAAACATCGGCAACCGAAGACCCTTAGATAAGATATATCTGGGATACGACGGTTATTCAGCATCTCGTATGGGGTGCGGTTGAATCTCTTGTGGATGGAAGCCCGATTCTGCGTGTAGCAGGCCGTTTGAATAGCTTCCCCACAAAGAGAGTGAGGAAGGCCGGATTGGATGAGGAGAGTCCTAGCTGCTTCAACTAGTGTCCTATTCTTACGCTCAACGACACCATTCTGTTCCGGTGTCTTCATAGCTGAGAACTGCTGGGTGATGCCCTGAGTGGCATAGAAATCACAGCTTCTTGTTCTTAAACTCAGTTCCGTTGTCAGTTCTGATAATCCGAACCTTTTGTTGATGAAGAGTTTGGGACGTAACAACAAACTCGATGATTACATCAGGATATACCGTCTTTTCCATGCGTAGCGTGAGAAGTCGTCGACATCACAAGAATATACCGTCTTCCTCCGAGTGTAGCCGTATGCATTGGGCCACATAAATCCATGTGTAAGAGCTCGAGGATGAGCTTAGAGGACGGTGTTTCCTTGGAGATGTGAGACGATCGCTTCATCTTCCCCAATTCACATGCAGAGCAGTGGTGTTCCTTATGATATGACAGTTGGGGTAGACCGTTGACGAGTTTATTCTGACGCAGTTTGTTGATAGTCTTGAAATTGAGGTGTGAAAGACGCATGTGCCATAGATCGTTCAACTTGGGCGCAGCATGAGAGAGAAGGCATATTGGTCGAGAGGTCGTAAAATTGAGTACGTAGAGGTGAGACGTGCGCGTTCCAGAAAGAAGAGGCAGTCCCGAGGCATTGGCAATGCTGCAGATGTCAGATTCGAAGAGAACCTTGTATCCTTTGTCGCAGAAACGACCGATGCTGAAGAGATTGTAGCTCAATCCCTCGACGTAAGAGATGCCCTTGATCGTCAGTTTGTCATGGATGAGATCGCCAGTTCCGAGAATCGGCGCCATTTGACTGTTTCCGAAGGAGACCCTTCCAAGATAGCGCTCGGAGAAGTTGCTCAACAGCTCCTTGTTCCCCGTCATGTGTGTGGAGCAACCTGAATCTAGATACCACACATGACAGACCTGCAAACATCAACAAACGCTGGGTCTCCGTTTACGGACGGGACCTTCTTGTGAAACGAGTAAAATTTTCATGCGCTTAATGGGAAATGTGGGGTCTAAATCAGGTTGCGCTAGATCTAATTTAGATTTCCCGTCGTGATTTGTTTGATGAGGCGGGATTATGGTTTTTCTAACCCATATTTGCCTAACTTGTGCTTGTATGTATGGTGCCTTGTGCAAGAATTGGTGTGAGGGATGTTGTTGTTGTTTTCGTCCTTCGGTTTTAGTTGCCTTTTGCTTGTGAGCAGTAGGTGGCTTTGCTTTTGACGACGAAATGCGTTTTCGCTTAACCGTAGTTTTAGGCGAAATGGGAGAATGCAATGGCGTCACAGAGGGGATTCGCTTGCGTGGTCGAAGTGTTGCATGTTCATGTGTTTCATATTCATGGAAGCGTGGGAGAACAAAGTCGTTGCAGCAATACATAGACATTAGCTTGGTAAAAGGAAGATACGTTCTGGTAACATAATTATCTATGTCCTTAGGATATTGGGATTCATTACATAAAGAGGAAAGACGAGTATAGGATGGTCTTTTCTTCTTGTCATCGAAGAGCGAGTTCTCCTCTATTTCAAATGAACTCCCTTCCAGAGACGTCGAACTCACATTCCCTGTATCCATAGGAATACGAGAGTTAGTGTTTGAACAAGTTTCAGCTTCAGGAGTCATCTTCGCCGTCCTCTTACATTTACATGTTTGAGAATCGGGTACTTGACTCGATGTAGAGGGATTGTTCGTATTGTGAAATTGCTCTAGTGTAAAGATTTTGCTAAGTAGATTATCTCGCTCCTTCGCGAAGGCCTTCCGCTCTAATTCTAGTGTTCGTTCTAGTTCTGCTATGAGCAGAAGTTTCTCTGGGATATAGGTGCGAGAGAGCGCTTCTCGGAAAGCAATTTCCTGTTCTTTGGTTGGGAGTAGAGTTTCGACATCCTCCGAGAGTGAAGGTATCTTAGTCTTATCACTAGCATTCAATTCTGTGTAGTCATACGCGATTTCCGCCCAATGAATGTTTTGTACCCTCTTTTCTTCCGAGATGACAACGGAGGATGATCTCACAAATGGCATAAGCTGCGAGGGAGCACCCTTTCTTGTTTGCAGGAACGTAGTGTTACACATGTTATACCTTTTAACCGTTAGTGGCGTTGGTTTGCAATTGCTGGCCAGGCCGATTCCCTCCCGGGCGTCGTACAATTTTTTTTCTGCCGGTTGGTTCAACTGGCATAAGATACGTGCGTTTTTGTTTCTAAGGTGAAGCTGCTCTTCAAGTTTTTTCACCTTTCGGTACAACCTAACTCTTTCCTTAGTAAGCAGTTCATATTGTGCGGCCGTCATGAGACGAGATGTTTCACATGAACTGATGGCCAATGTGGTTTCCTTAACCTTAGTCTCACTTTGTTTATTCTTGTTTTGCAGACGTTTGACTAACGCTTCAGAGGCAATTAGTCGTTCGTTTGCGCAAGCGAGCTCTTCTACTTTTAAACTAAGTAAGGCATAGTTGTTTTCGAATTTTAGTTTGAGTTCATCATAATCCCTAGCGTCTATAGTGCGTTTCTTAATGGTGTGTCGGTGATTAAGCACATCATCGAGTTGTGAAATTCGTACCTCAGACTCGGCGTTGGTAGGAGTCTTAGCTGCATTCTCACCGGTGTTAACCATCTCCTCATCCTCATCATGTTCGACCAGCCTTGCCATGCAGCAATCTTCATCCTTAGGCTCCTCGTCTTCTGAAGTGTCGTTCACCCACTCAGCTTCTTCGGTGAGAAGAACTTTCCCACTTTCCATTTTGCGGGTCATTCTGGCCTTACGGTCGTAATAGCCAGAGTCCTTCACGCGTGGGGCGTGGCATTCCTTGGCAAAGTGGCCCAACTTTCCACACCGGGAGCACTTCACAGACTTTTGAGGTGCGATTCCTCCTCTTTCTTTATCGGCTTAGCTTCCTCCGTGGGAGTGGTCTTTTTGGTGCCGCTAAAGGTTCTTTGGCGATTGGAGGAGGATGAGGATTTTTTCCCGATCTTCTTTGAGACCATCTTTGTGAGCATTGCCAGTTGCTTGCGTAGATCACGAACATCTTCATCAGATTCTTTATCAGCTTCGGATCCTGAAGAGGTGTCAGAGACAACAGCTGGTAGCTTCCCTTTATTCTGTTTGGTCTTAGAGGCGGAAGATCGTTCGGTAGTCTTGTTCGAGAGGAGAGCCAGTGGGTCGACTCCAGTGTTGGTGGACTGAGGTTGCACGTAAGGAGCATAGGCAGACAGGCTGTCGTAGAGGGCATGGATGGATGTGTTGGAGGGGTCCTTACTCTGAATCATCATCACGGTTGCATTGCCCCAATGTGGTTTGAGGCTACCAAGGAAGCGGTTGTTGATTTCGAATTTGCTCGAGATCTTGGCTTTCTTGAGTTCATTGATGACCTTCAAGTATCGGAGGTATGTGACATGCAGCTCCTCTCTTTCGTAGGCCTGGAAGTGTTCATACTGCGAGAAACATGTTGATTTCCTCCCCTGAGCACTCTCAGTTGTGCCTGCCATAATTTCCACGAGTTCATCCCATATTTCCTTGGCAGTTGTGCAGCACTCGATGTGAGCGTAGACTTCGTTGCCCATAGCCTGGAAGAGGTATCCTTTGGCAGTCTCATCGGCCTGTAGGCGAGCCTCTTCATCCTCATTAATGGGGCTCTTGTAGTGCGACGTTCATCCATGGGAGGGTTTGCGTTTGGTTGAGCAGGGATGATTGTCCAGAACTGTGCTGGACCGTTGAAGATGGAGTCCAGTAGGTATTGAGAGAGTAGTGCGTCTTTGTTTCTGATGAACGTGAGGAACCTGTTTGTCCATATGCTGTAATCGCCTTGTCGCAGCATCGGGGGTCTGGTGTCGGAGCCCACTGTTGAGATGTCATTTGTGGAAGACATGGTTGGTGCAGTCGAATCGTCCGTGGTTTTGATCTTGTATAGATAAAAGGGTTCGTAACGAACGAGATGAGAAATATGAGTTTAACGAGTAGAGTTTGAGAAAAATTGTTTAAAGAATTTCTTAGAACTAAGTGAACGTGTGTGATGGTCGAAAACGTATGAAGGGAAAATATATCTTGAAGTTCGGAGAAGTTCTAGAAATTTAAAATCTAGATTTGAGGAGTAAATTGTCAAAAGTGGTCTAGGGGGATAGGATTAAAGTGTAAGGGATCAAGACTTGAATGAGTTTGAGGAAAAATTTCAACACGAGAAAGAATTTAACACGAGAAAAAAAAATTGCGGTTTGAGAAGATGTTCGTGATTACAAGATAAATTACCCAAGAAATTTTGGTTGAGAAATTTTTGTGTTTGTGTGAGTTTAGTGAAAGATTCTCGGACAGAAAAAGGAAAAACAAAACTCTGTTAAAAATGATTTTCTCGGATTTTAAAAACTTGTCATGTGAGAAGGTTTCTCAGTCAAGGATTTTAAAACTTCGCAAGAAATTTCGCATCGAGAAGGTTTCTCGGATTTGAAAAATCGTGGTTTTGAAAATTTTCTCGGAGGAAATAAACTTTCTCGGCTGAAAATTTCTTGGATTTGACAAACTTTCTCAGTTTCAAAGAATTTATGCGGATTTGCAAACTTTCTCGGTTTTTAAGAAATTTCTCGACTTAGATAAGTTCTAGGAATAGACTTTCTCGGGTATAGAATTTCTCAGATTTTGAAAGTGAGCAGTTGAGAAAAGATGAAGTGACACAGAGGTATTTTCGCGATTTAGATAATTTCTCGGAATGAAATTTCTCGCATGTAAAGTTTCTCGGATTTTGAAGAGTAAGCAGTTGAGAAAAAAATGAAGTTACAGTGAAGTGAAACAGAGAAATTTTCGCAGTTTTAGAAAGATTCTTGGAATGAAATTTCTCGGATATAAAAGTTTCTCGGATTTGACAAGCTAGGCAGTTGAGAAAAATGGACTGAGAGTGAAATTTTCGCGGTTTTAGAAAGACTCTCAGAATGAAATTTCTCGGATATGAAAATTTCGCGGACTTGAACGACACAGCAAGAAATTTCGCGGCCAAGAACACTAAGTAAGTTACTGTTCCATTGCTTGTCGCGAGTTTTACCAGAAAATCGTCCGTTTTCACTAAAATCTCAACCAAAATCACTCAAACTTGAACCAAAACTTCAGAAATGCTTCCCTAAACACATATTCGACCGACTTGTGAGCTAAAAACAACAAAAAGCGGATCAAATCGACCAAAAACAGAGACAGGCCGAGATGACTTTTTCTGAGGAATTTTTGCTTCGATCTTGCTCAAAACTCGTTAAAACTGATCCGAAAGTGTTCTAAAAACATTTTAGGCATAGAATCGATCTGGGAAAGGTTTTAAACACAAAAACGAAGTATTATAACCCCAAAACGAGCTCAAAATGCCCGAAAGTGATTTTTGCCCAAAACACCTTTGATCTTTCTCGGAATCGAACGAAACTGGATTCAAATCAATGCAGATCGATCCATGTTTGCTCTGATAACACTTGTTAGTCCCGATTGCACCAAACAAGTTATTAAAGAGGCTTTGATGGAATGAAAAAGGAAGAGGTTCTCACCTTCAAGTGTGTGTATTGTGTGAAAAATAGGGTTAGCCTTTTGATCTTTGATTACTTTGAAAATAGTGTTGGTAACACCTTATATACCACATTAACCCTAGGTATATTAAGGCCCAATCACTAAAGTTTAACTATTTATATTCTAGTCCAAAGCCCAAGCTAAAAGGATAATTACAAAATTAATCCTAAGACTTAAACTATTGACACAATCTATAAATATCCTAACAATCATCCACATAGACACCACCCCCAAAAGCCGCTCGGAAGCTTCAAAAGACTGCCTTCCAACTAGGATCACGTACCGTGCTCGCTCGCGCCTACAACACATAACATAAGCGTGAGCCGAAGAGCTCAGTAAGTGAATACTTTATGCATGCAGTGCACGTGTCCTAATCGCAATGACATCCGCGTCAATGCATTTATAGACTTCACTTTCTTTCTCATTCTCTTTCCTTTCAGAATTGGGCCCTCGGCTTTTCTGTCTCTCTATACACCATCGTAGAGCTCGTTTCAACTTCGTACACGAGAGGCCACCCTAGTTCGCAATTTGCATTTGACTCCATGGCACCTTTTTAGCCCAACGCGGTCCACATTGGGAGGCTAAAGACGCCTTTTCGGCCCAATGCGGTCGCACTGAGAGGCAACCCCTATTCATCTCTGTGGCACCTTTTTAGCCCAATGCGATCCACTTTGGGAGGCTAATAACGCCTTTTTGGCCTAACGGTCGACATTGAAAGGCAACCCCAGTTCGCAAATTGTTGTACCCATTGGGAGGCCGATAACGCCTTTTCAGCCCAATGCGGTCCCGAAGGTGCCTTTTTAGCCCAGTGCGACCTGGCACACTGGCGCTTAACGCTGGTAGCCCACTCCGAGGTTGCCAACACCCGAGATACCCTCAGTGTCGCGTCTTCCCTCAGGTCGCACACTCCATGTTGCACTTCCCGTCATAAGGGCCTTAACCCAATCATAATCGTAATCTCGGCGACTCCTTAACGCCGCCATGGTGACATAGGAGAGCCGTGACTCGACAATGGAATCGACAACAGATGCCCATATCGGCAACTATACATCGCTCACAGGCAATCTTGACTCATGCACACTCTAGTGTTTTAACTTTCGTACTAAGTGTGCATGCTGGATCATGTCGTGAATCATATGAATATGTATGACATGCCATAAATAGTAAATAAAACATATCACATAATTTTCACATTCGCACGTAGTCACATAATTTATGCCCACGAAAAGTCATGTGTTGTAGTTGAAGTGTAGAGTCCACTTACCTGGCGTCCGTAGATTAGCTACTATCGATTTGATGAAATCCCTAAGCTTCGACCTTAAGCACAAAATAATGATATTAGTACCTTATCTGATTTACTTGGCTAACTAGTTCGCTAAATTTAATTCTTTGAACTGGTTTTAGACTTATAACTCGGGGCACCTGCATAACTCGTGAACTTTACTTAGCCTCATATGATTCGTGAACTTATATATCTCACTAAATTCCTCTTGACTCTGAGGTTACTTCGCAAACTTATTTAGTTTGTGGAGTTTATAAAATTCGTCCTTAAGCTATTTGCAAGCAGGTCCGGTGAATTTTCTAATATTTCGTCCTTTAAACACGAAAAAAGCTATAAAGTCAGTCTATAAATTATATTAATTGACTACGTAAATTTTCGTTCCAGAATTCTTTCAAAACCAACGTTTGCCTGTACCAAAAATTGACCCTGAAAACACTGGTAGGCAAATTATGATCGGGCGTTACGAGAGACTATGCTCATTGGACACAGAATATTTTTCTCTTTAATTGGTGTAAAATTATTTTTCCTAAAAAGGCGATTGTGTTTTCTTTATAACTTAAAACGTTTGGGATCCAATTCGCGGAATGACCTAATTCGTGAAGTTCATTTCTAGTTCGCGAAGTCTACTCCCATTGTCAAGTTCGCGAACCTCTTGATTCGCCAAATAGACACAATTAGCGAAATGCTCCTTAATTCGCGAAATACTCCTTAATTCGCGAAATACTCTAATCTCCATTCGCCCACCTTAGGTTTCGCGAACTTGTTTTGCCTCGTTTCGCGATCTACGATCCGCGATTTGTGGAACCCGCGAACCATCATTTTGCGAATCCCTGTGACGGGCTTTTTGAGTTCGCCAAACTCCCTTCCTCTCAATTCGCGAACTCTATGTCTCCTTCTCTTGATTCGCGAAACTCCGCGCTTAACTCATGGTTCGCGAACTTCTTCTGGTTGGTGAAATTTGCCCTTCTCTTCTTGGTTCGCGAATCCGCTATTTCGCGAAATCATATGATTCGCGAATCGTGCATGGCCCGTGAATTGTCCTATATCGCGAAGTCTCGCATCACCACTAAGTTCGCGAACTTCTTGGTTCGCAAAGTACGTCTCGGGTTCGCCAAAGGTTCGGTTCGCGACTTTAACGGGTTCGCGAACTGTAGAATACCATTTGTAATTGTGCTTGATTTCATTAGTTGTCCTTGTAATTTGGGGCATTTTGTATAGTAGTCCTTAGATTAGGACTGTTTGATATTTATACCAAGCTTGTTTGGTATAAATACATGTAAATCAATTGAGCTGAATAGAGAAAGTTTTTAGAATTGATCCGAAGGGCTTGCAATTCGATTTCTAGAGAGAGAAACAACAGTAACTTTCTCACTCTACTCAAATTCTCTCTCTTGTTCTTCATTTGAGTTTTTCGATCGAATTCAATTGTTTATCTTAACGATCGAATTACTATGATTTCTAGCCTAGGATCATAGAGTTGTTAACCGTAGGACCTTACAATTGGTATCAGAGCAGATTCGTTCTGTTTTGAATCGAAAATTGTTAGAATTAGATCGAAAATCATTTTCTAGATACTGTTCATCGAAGAACAGGTTTGGCGCGAAAACCTTTGTGATCCAATAGCTTAATTCTGTGCTTAATTGACTTGAATTTGGTGTTTCTGTGCTTGTTTAAGTGTTAGATCATCATTGCAATCAGTTCTGTAGCATTTTGAACTTCGATTTTTAGGATTGAATTGCTTCTGCGTGTTACTGTTTGCGAAGAACATGAAGAACACGTTCTGATTTTGATCAAATTCGATATATTTTGCTTTATAACGTGTTTAATTGCTTGTTCGTGCGTGATTAGCACTGATTGCGAGCAATTACCTCAAACTTCACTATCTGATTCTTTGTTTTTGCTCGAATTTGTGTTAATCGTATTTTGTGAATTTTTCTCGATCGCTAAGTTGCGATCGGATTAGTTTCTCGATCGATAAACTTAGCGTGATAATTTTTCTCGGTCAGAATACGAAGTCAGCGCTAGAATCGTCATCAGCAGAAAGGAATTTAGTTAGAAATATATCTCGAGCATTATACAGCGAAAAACTTTTTCGAGAGAGACTTATTTTGACTTTGCATGCATAAAAACTTTCACTCGAAAAACTTTTTCAGTCAAACCTTTTAACGTTTGACCAGGCGAAAATCATTTACACGCAAGAAATTTTTCTAGTCAACAGATTTATTTTGACTTGTCGAGAAACTTACTAACGTACTGTTTCTTTACGATCTAAATAAATTCACGATCAAGAAATTTTTCTCGACCGAATGATTTTGAGCAATTTATCTCGCTCGTAAAATATCACGCTGACAAAATTTCTCGCACGAGAACAGTACTCAGTACATTCTATCTCGACGGAATTAATTTCGATCAAACTTTAAAGATTGAATCGAAAATAATTGTCGATCTAATTTTCGAATCGAACGCTACTAACGAATTTTGTCACTTGTGAAGCACATTACATCATCTTCAACCTTCAAAACTATTAACGAAGATCCTTCAACAGCCCGACTACAATACAAACATGGATGCATACTCACTCGGAATTGACAACCGTCCGCCGATCTTGCAAAGAGGCGAATACACAGTGTGGAGAAGCCGCTTTCTGAATTTCATCGCTCTAAAGGATCAAGCCAAAATCTACCAAGTCCCTTGAAGAGGGACCGGCACAGTTCTGGGTTCATGTATCCGGGGACGAAACAGTTACTCCAGCAATTCCAGCTTCTAGGCGACTAAAGGAGCCTAGAGAATACTCTCTGGAGGAAAGAGCTCGAGCTAAGGCTGATCTAGTAGCCATGAATACCCTTATGCAAGGCATCCCCAACGATATATACAGACAAATCGACAGCCTTACATCGGCCAAAGGGATGTGGGATGAGCTGCATAGGATGATGCAAAGGACGGAAGTTGGCATAAAGGCCAAGAAGGCGAACATTTTCACTGCTTACGACTCATTCAAAGCAAAGCCGGAGGAGAGTCTATGCGAAATCTACCAACGATACCTCACTCTTCTCAACGAGATGAGGAAGATAGAAATAACGAAGACAAACATGGAGACAAACATAAGATTTCTATCTTCTCTGCCCACGGAATGGAAGAAAATATCCACTCAAATACGACAAAATAAAGATCTAGAGGAGTTGGATGTCCATGCCATGTTCGATAATCTCGCTCAGCATGAGGATGATATCCGCGAGATTACCAAAGAGCAGAAAAGCAAACAAACCGATGACACGGTTGCCTTAGTCTCGGAGAAGAGGAGCACAAGATCAAGAAGGGAAAAGATCGTTAGGCCACCTTCATCATCAAAGTCGGAAGATGAATCGGACTCCGACATCGAGCCGAACATGAAAGCCCTTGGAAAACAGTTAGCTCTCATTGGACAAATGATGAGCAAGAAGTACTTCAAGAAGAAGTCTTCAACCTCAGCCAATAGACTTCGGACTACAAGCTCGAAGAACAAAGAACGTACTCCGGAGAGTTCCGAGGTCAAGAATCGCGAACCCAAGTAAGTTGGCGAACTCCATGCAAGTTGGCGAGCCATTTCACGAATCAACTTGGCGAATCCAAGAATCGCAAACCCAAGTAAACTGCGAACCGATGTTTCGCGAATCCACGTGAGACTTCGCGAACTACAAGCTACGAATTACTTTCCGCGAATTAGAACATTTCACGAATCAAAAGAGTGTATCGTTGATTCGCGAATCATAAGCTAGCAAGACATTTCACGAATTTATTCCACGAACTAAGGGACGGCTTTGCGAACTCGAGCTGCCATGAAAATTTACGAATTTAATAATGTTCACGAATCCAATTTCACGAGTCCCCTAGGTGCCATTTCGCGAATTGGGAGAGGAAGGTGAATGGAGTTCGCGAAACTCACTTGTGCTAAGTATTTCACGGGTTATTAGGACTCGCGAATCTGATGTGATTATTAACCAGACGAATTTGCCCCATAAGAGATAAGAATTTCACGGGTCCTCCAAATGTCACGAGCTATAAATCTAAAATAGTTTCACTAGTTAAGAGTAGTTCACGAGTCACTAGTTCCTTTCAAAATATAGCGCTAAGTAAGATGTTTTAACACTTAGGAAAATTCAAGAATTTAGGCAGTACGCTGACGATAAAAATGTTTCGGCTCAGGGGCTAATAATATCACAGAACCACTAGCTAACGATCGACGGACGCCGGGTAAGTGGGACTTTTCAACTACAACACATAAAAGTATGGGTGCATTTCTTACATGGCTACGTGCTTCTATGATTCTATGTAAATTATTACATGGCATGAATTACACGACACATGACATGGCATGACAAGTCATTTGGCATTTCATACATGCATTTCACGGGCATACATGAGTCTCACGAGCGTTTTAAGACATGACATGTATTACGCATGATCACCGAGGTGCGACAAATAATTGCTAATATTAGTTTATTACCATTTACCAAACAATACACGTGCAAGACAAGACGTGTAATACGGCTCTTCTAGTGCTACGAGGTGACTTCTATGTCACCAATGACAAGACAAGACACGTGCAAGACAAGACGTGTTAGTCGGGCAAATGCCCTCTTAGCAAGACTAGCCGAGGGCCCTGCAAGACAAGACGTGTATTAGGGACCCTACATGACATGACATTACAAGACAAGACAAGATGAGACAAGACAAGACATGATTTTTGTGAGGATTAGTGAGCATTGGCGCATATGCCTATGCAAGTCATGACACGGGCACCGCATGCATAAGTTTTCACTTACTGGGCTATGTAAGCTCATCCTATGTTTTATGTGTTGTAGGTTCGTCTGATAACGGTACGTGACAGCCTAGCCAGCAAGGCACTCTTTTGAAAGCTTCCAAGCGACTTTTGAGGGTGGTGTGTACGTGGATGACGACCTGTGAGGCCGGGCGCATAGGATCCTTTTGCTGCGAATGTATACACGTCCCATGTAATTAGGACATGTATGTAGTTAGGAAGTTAATGTAATTCTTTTGACGTGTACAGAAAACGAACTCCCTTATGGAAAAAGGAAAAATTATATACGCACTTTCGTATCTCTTTTAAGTTATTGACTCGTTAGGCACTTAGGATAACGCTAGAAATGGTGGCGATGGCTAGGGTCGCTACAAAGTGCTTAATGAGATTGAGGATAAAATTGGATTTCACCTTAAGCTAATTTCGAAATATGCCTTTGAGGATATTTTTGGAATTTGCATATTTAATATAAATAAATATGGAATAAAATATTTGGAATATTATTTATTGAAATTTCGAAATTATTCTAGGATTAAGTTCCAAATTTTATACCATATTTAAATATACTTAGTTTGACTTGGTATTTAAGTTGGTTTTCTAATAACAGCAAGCTTCCTTAAGTTTGGATTTGGAGTTCAAAAGAGAGTAAGATTTGGCATAAATCTCTCACACTTTAGGAGACTTAGAAATCGAAATCCAAGCCTTTAAATAGACTAAATTTTGTGCTCCATAGCGAGAGAAGAAGTGATTTTCGAAATCAACGTAAGGCACAAAACACACACACCGAACGCACACACGTTTCTCCCACACGACGGCTCGGTTCTCTCTAGCCATCTTTAGGGAACTGATTCTGTGGTACCATGCGAGGTCGGCGTGACGATCTAGTGCCATCCACCACCACCGACGAAGTCTTGAAGAAAAGGACGAGGAGCTGCCACTCGCGTCAACTGGTAAATCTCTACGGGTTTGACCCGCCCTATTACGTTTCTATGTGTTACTATTCTGATCCGAGCTACGAGGGCAATCGGGGAACCCGGAAAATTTTTGTTCCGCACGTACCCGGGGACGTGGTGTCTCCGGGAGACACCGGGTAACCCAACAGATCGAGGTGGAGTATATCCATTGATCACAGCGTCCCAAGCACGAGTATCTATCGATTTGATGCATGGTGCACGGGCACTTTCCAATAAGCATAGTTTGATCCGTCTAACACGAGAACCTTACCAAAATTATTTGAGCTTGAAACATCAATTGAAAAGGATAAAAACGCTTAGTCACGTCAAGCGGGGGCTCTGATACCACTTTGAAGTGGTCCCGACATAAATGTATACTAAGTTATAAAGCTGGTGAGCTAAATGTTAACTCTAATGTTGAGGTAACACTGAACCCAACAGAACGCACAGCAGAATTGGCCTTCACATTGTTTCGCACCGCGGAAATAACTAAGAACTTAGTAATGAAAAACGATTGACACACGAGGTCTAAGTTGTGCAGCAAGTTGTAAAACTTGCTGCGAGTCTCATGGCAAAATTCCACTAATGAAAATGGATTACAAAGAGAACAAGCCTAGAAAAACGAGAATCTTATGATCCTACCAGAACTACAAAGTCCTACGACTTTTGCCAAGACATAATACTAGGCTAAAAAAGATGAACGCTCTCTTGTTCTTTTCAGATCTCATTCGCTCATAGTCTCTCGTGTGTTTCGCTCATTGTCACTCAAAAGTTACTCCGTAAAAAGCTCTCCTTAGCAGCTCGAAAATCTCCACTTATTTATATGCATTGGCTCCCTTTGAATTGGTAAGATATCCCTTGAGAATCTCCTTATTGTATTGGCCGATCATATATCTTCTTGCCTTGTTTACCCATGATCTTCATATCTTCTATCTTTGGTAAAAGCAATCACCTATATTGGGCATGTAAGACAACATCTGATATGATCTTCATATCTTGTATTGTTGGTAAGTGCATCACTTATTTTGGGCATGAAAGACAAAATCTATGTCTTCCACATTAACACAATCAATACAAAAAACAAGATACATTCCTTGAAGAAAATAGATATGACTAATGCGTTTCAATCACAAGACAACAAGAATACAAAATTGATGCAAATGATGTCAAACTGATTCAATGTGGCATAAACACTTCAAACCATCACGCAAGCGTCATTAAATTTCCAAATCAGTAATATGAAATTATACACCAACAACGCACATCTGAACATAACCATGGCAGTATCCTTTCTTAGTAGGGATTCATCGGGCGGGCTAACGGATCCCCTTGATACAAGGGATCCGCTCCCCCTAAATCAATATCAATCTCTATAGCGATTTTGATAAGCATGAAATCACAATATCCAAAATAATTCTGCGTGAGTTTGCGGTTAAAAGGCCAAGCATCGAGATTACAGGTTAAGTGGTTCGGCAGGATTTATTGCTCGGAGAGGTAGAATTGGGTTACTTCGAGTTCTTCAGGGCAGAATTCTTCACTGAGGATGACTTATTCAGCGAATATCTTAGTTTGAGTAATGTTAATATTAATGGACTAATTTATTCAGCGGAGTTCTCAGTTTGGCAATTTTCTTCCATAGCTTAGTGATTGTGAGTATATTATTATAATTGACTAATTTATTATTAAACTTTTTCAATTTATGCGAAAATTATTTTTTTGTCATTTGATATTATATCTATTATTAGGAGAATTATTAGTTTTATGTGAGGATTTTATCTATCACATTTATATTTTAGCTTTCGTGAGGAATGTACCAATATTATATGACAAAATTAATTTTTCCTCACATATGATATATTCACTTGTGAGGAAAAAAATTTCATCACATTATATAATAGTTATTGTGAGGAAAAATTATTTCCTCCTCATATAATCTAATTTTATGTGATGAATTTTAATTTTCTCACAAAAAGTTGTTCACATAAGATAACATTTTTTGTAGTCACTGTCAACAAATTTTCCTACAGGCTGACAAGTCTGGGGATGTTGATACCAAATTGGAAATCGAGGGGTCCTTACTAAAAACAATTGGTGATATCTAATACCCGGGTCCCTTGAGTAAGTTGGCCAATAAATTTGCATGCATATTATGTACTTATATGATTGCATATTTTTTTATTTATCTATTATGAGTTTATGCGAATACTGATTTAATGAGGAATATCAAATTTATGAAGAATTTCGATATTAAGTAGAATGATTTCTAGAAAGGTGATTTCAGGAAAAAGGAAACGAGAGGTATTGAATTTCGATAGTGGTAATTTGCGAAATTATGGGGAGTCAAGGGAGGAGATTTTTGTAATTTAATAAATGTTGAAATGCTAAGGCATAGTATTGAGCACTTTGATAAAGAAGAAAATGTCTTTAGTAATATAACTATGCACCTTACGGGATTTAAAGATGAGGATTAGGTTAAAGTCTTTTGCCTTTTATCAATAATTACATGCAAGTGGTAGAATGAGAACGATAAACACCTACTTTCTTAACTATCGAGAACTGAGAATTGAGAGAGAAGGAGGAGCTTGAACTAGCAAAGATCGAATTCTAGCTTGGAGTAGGTATAATTTTATTACCGTAATTTCATGTTTTAAATTAGGCAGAAGCATGTGTTAAGAATAATTAAGCACGCGAATATCATCTGCTTAGATCTTAAACAAGTTTTAGATTTCAAGGATTTTAAGTATAAATTCATACTAACATGATTGTTTAGATTCGGGTATGTTATGTCTGGGAAGATTGTTAAGGTAGAAATCGAATTTAGGAAGAAGAAAGCAGATTAGAGTAGCTGGAGTTAGACTTTCGATTGAATGTAGCAAGCCATATTAACAATCGGACGATTTGAAAATTAAGTGAGTTGAATCGGACGAATGAATGATAGGTAAAGAACTTCGAGTTTTGATCGAAACTAGAAATTAAATTATAGGATCGGGCGACTCATGAATTGTATACACCTCAAATCGGGCGACATGTGAATGGGGTGAACGACTCGGCGAAAGTGAAATCGACCGATGCATGATACATGATGAAATCGATTGAAAGTGAAAGTGATGCAAAGATGAAATGGGCCAATTGTGAGTTTGATGTATCGGGCGATTGGAGACCAAGGAATCGGGCGATTTGGTGATGTGTTGAGTGATCGGCGATTTTGGAATCGGGATAACACACCATTCGGTCGAAAACTGGGTCCATGAGATAACCAATCGGGCAAAACTAGTCTTGATGGTTAACAAATCTGGCGACTTTGAGGGATTCACAAATCGGGCGAAACTAGCTACGTATGATCAAATCGGGCGAATCATGTCCCTTTGAATAAAACGTTTAAGTTTAAAAAATATTTTTATACTGTTTAATCAGAAAAATATTCCAAGTGTAACAGGCATAGTCTCTCGTAACGCCCGATCATAATTTGTCTATCAGTATTTTTCACGGTCAATTTTCGGTATAGGCAAACGGCGTTTTTGATAGAATTTTGGAACAAAAATTTACGTAGTCAATTAATATAATTTATAGAATGCTTTTATTATATTTTCGTGTTTAAAGGATGACATATTAGGAAATTCACCAGACCGGTTAGCAATTAGCTTAAGGACGTCAGGTAAGTGGGAATTTCACCTACAACACATAAATTATTTTATGTGTGCTAGTATTATGTGACTAAGTGCTTTGATGTGAATATGTGGTTATGATTTATGACGTGAAATGTTTTGATATGCGTTTACATGGTAAGCATTTATCGCATTATTATGTGGCATGAGCATGTGCATACACGAGTTATGGGAAGATCAGTAGTATGAGTATGCACAGTATATGATCGTCTGAGAACAAAATATGTTTGACGATATTAGTATTTAATGTAGACTCAAGAACGAGTCATAGCTACTTTTACAAAGGCACCATGACGGGATATATGCCGTCAAATGTATGAATCTAAATGATTTATGTAGCGGAAGAGGGTCACCTGGACGAAACACATGGTGTAAGCCAGAGCATCAGGAAAGGCAACCGCTAGATAGAGGGCGACCCGGTGATTGGTAACCTGGAGATAAACCCTAGTGTTAGCAAAGCCGGTGTAGGCCAACTATCTTATTTTTATCCGAATAGGATTTGAGCTCATGATATGATGGTGCGCAGAAAGTTAGCTAAGGGCCCTGAGCGAAATGAAAATGATGTGAGAATATGAGTACTAGTAAGCATTGGCGCCGATGCCTTTGCGAGTTGGCACGTGCATATCATGCATATTTCCACTTACTGAGCTTTATAGCTCATCCCATGTTTTGTGTGTTGTAGACACAGTGAACACGGTACGTGAACCTGTAAAAGGCGAGGCTGATCCTTCTGGAACTTCTGGTGACTTTTGAGGGTGGTGTGTACATGGATGCGACCTGTGTGGCGGTTGTTACGTTTAGTATGTTGTGCTTTCGTAAAATATTTTTCGATTGTATGTAAAATTCGAACAGTGTTTGTATTGTAAAATAGCAGTGTGTGGGTTGCTATGTGAAATAAAAAATTTTATCAGGATTTTCGTATGTAATATATTTTATATTTTTCTTAGTCACGTAAATTTGTCTAAGAATTGAGTTGTAGATGGCCGGGCGCCACATGATAGGAGGATATTTTCTTATATATATAATGGCTCGAAGAGCTTGAATTATTCGATGTGGAACAAAGCCAAAATTTTATAATCTCAACAGGGGACGGGCTAGTGGACAACCATCTTAAGATTTTGCTACAATCGGTTGTGTTCTTGCGATGTTGCGTGGTCTGAATTTCTAGATCTCAATTAGTACGGTGAGGGAAAAATGGAATCTGCGTACCTAGTATTTGAATTACATAATTGTGCTTTTTATACAGTACAATTACACAATTTTGCTTTTTATACAGTATAATTACATAATTGTGCTATTTTATAAAGATATAGGATTATTACGACCTAGTATTTTTCCTTTTACTTAAAGGGTATTCTAGTAATTTCCATATGGAGTATCTCTCCATTAATGATATTACATTTGTCTTTCTTTTTTTCATCCCTAATTTACAGTTTTTTTAAATGATAGCTTGTTTTCATTTCATATAGAGAAATACATAAGTTAAATAACTCAATCGTCTCTCTGGTTACATCAGATTCCGGAAGAGAAAAGAGGCTCATCAATGGCAAGGACAACAATAATCAGAATAGAAACAACCAACAAAACTAAAGTCGAAAAACAACAAGAAACACAGTCTAGAGTATAAAGAACTAAAGAACCTGCTACGAAACAACCTAAAACACCACGGCGATGGTTGTTAAGTACCTATCCACAACACTTTTCACTTTCATCACTCTAAGACTTTGGACTCTTGTCTTTCCTCGGAATGGGCACTCCCAAAACTCCTACACGAGGAGACTAAACTCTCACATGGGGAGACTAAGAAAACAAAACTGAAATATAACAGCTAACCATGAATACGACCACAACAAACAATAGAGCGGAACAGGCAAAAAGAGAAACACAGGAAACCAAAAAAAAGCCATACAAACACAAAGAATCTAATGAAGCTCCTAACATAATCATAACACATCAACATAAACTAAAGACAAAGAAAAGGAAACATGAAAAACATGAATGAGTTTTTAAGCTTCCGATGCATAACCAAACACATCAGAAGAAAATGAAAGCCACAAAAAACCAGAAAACAAACATTATTCCTATAACTGACGAAGCTAACCACAAAACAAACACCTACCACAAAACGAAAAAATGGAAAAAAAAAAGCGAATTACTTAGAACTGTAATGGAAAACCGATGATTCCTCCGCCATCTCACCAAAATAATAATCTGTAATTTAGGTATCGGCTAAGAGAGAACAATGGACCCTAGATGAGAAAGAAAGCGTCTCCCTAATTTACAGTTGAAAGATAATTATGTCTTCCTTTCCCAAGAAACCAATCAAAGACTCAAAGTGGCCGTGGCCGCACAACTGTTTGTTCTACTTCTCTGTTACTAGCGAATAAGCCATGCGAAAGTCGCGAGGAGCAATGACGTATTCCGCTCACTTGTGAAGGCGCGGAATTCTCTGAGTCGTGGATATTTTTTAGCTCATATTATCTCTGATATGGGGCTATCCCAAGCAACGAATTTCACGTGTGGGGGAAATTTATATAGCGGTAGACTATGTATTACAAAGTTGTGGGGCGTGCGTAAGGTGCTTATTGGTAAGGAAACTGAATGGGACGTGTTTGGGATGTTAGGATGTGTTTGGAACGTGCTTGGGATGTTGGGACGTGAAAGGGATGTGGAAGGGTTGTAAACGAAATAACACGGGATGTACGTGGTTCGGATCTTTGCAGATCCTACGTCCACGGGCGCTTTGAACTCTATTTTCACTACCAATATTACACACTCAAACAAATCACTCTCTCTTTTTTATCTCAAGAACACCTAATAAAACACTTTAGGACTTTTTTTGTGGAGAGAGAATAATTTCTAAGCATTTAGGAGTGTTGGAATGAATGATCTCGTGAAAATGGCCAAGTGTGGGTATTTATAGGAGCTCCCTACTATTTTCCTGAGGATAGGTCCCCAAAATCCTGGAGATGTGACCTTCTGGGACAACGTAATGTAGGTAGGCTATCTGCCAGGACATCTTTTGTACAATCTGTAGTGAACAGTTGTAGCGACCCTAACCATCGCTACCAATTCTAACATTATCTTAAGTGCCTAACGATGCGATGACTTAAAGAGATACTGAATTTCGTATAAAAACTTTTTCGTTTTCATAAAGGACTTCATTTTTGTACACGTCAAAAGAATACATTAATTTCCTAATTACATGTTAGTCTTAGTCACACGGTTTGTGTACAATTTGCACAGCAAAGTATTCCTATTTGCCCGGCATCACAGGTCACCATTGTTGGTCCCGATTGCACCAAACAAGGAATCAAAGAGGCTTTGATGGTATTAAAAAGGGAGAGGTTCTCACCTTCAAGTGTGTGTATTGTGTGAAAAATAGGGTTAGCCTTTTGATCTTTGATTACTTTGAAAATACTGTTGGTAACACCTTATATACCACATTAACCCTAGGTATATTAAGGCCCAATCACTAAAGTTTAACTATTTACATTCTAGTCCAAAGCCCAAGCTAAAAGGATAATTACAAAATTAATCCCAAGACTTGAACTATTGACACAATCTATAAATATCCTAACAATCTCCCCCTTTGTGTCAATTGTTGGGAGTCTTGGATCTTGGGCGTTGTGATGGTGGATTAGCGAGTGTGTGTTTCGCGAAGTCCTAGCTTGAACTCGAAGGCACGGAGATTCCTTCGAAGGACCATTCGATCAGCTATAGTGTCAATGAACTTCGCGAACTTGGATCGACAGAGTGGATCTTCTTCCGAAAGGATGCGGCAAATCCTCATGAGTTTGTCTTGGATGATGGTGAGCGTCCCACCCGAGAACTTTGCCACTTCGGAGCAGCGCAACAGCCTCATCTCCGTCGATCACATCGCCCTCTCGGTAGTCGTCCGCGTTCTTGAAAGATGGGCGAGTCAGGTTCACCTTCTTTAGGTTGTGCTCCCCCGCCATCTGCAGATCGTGGGTGGCGAAGAATCTGACCTTCGGAGCATGTGGCGCTTGAGAGCCACATATGCCATAGTGACCGGTTCAGCTCGTACGAGATGTCCAGTACTTCTGATGACGAGTCTGTACTGTTTCAGGGATTCCAGCATGCTGTACAGATCACCCAGATGCAGAAACTTGAAGTCCGCCTCACTCACTTCACTGTAGCTCTCATCCTGCCTCATTACCGTGAACACTGGATAGTGGACACGTCCTTTCGACTCTTGGCGAAGGTCAGTGACTTTGCAGGTGGGGGCCCGATTCATTTCCAGAGCGATGTTTTCCTCATCGGACAGCGTCCTCTTTGTGCACTTGTGGCAAAGAAGGCTCATCGATAGAAAGTTTATTTCCGCCCAATGAATGTTTTGTACCCTCTTTTCTTCCGAGATGACAACGGAGGATGATCTCACAAATGGCATAAGCTGCGAGGGAGCACCCTTTCTTGTTTGCGGGAACGTAGTGTTACACATGTTATACCTTTTAACCGTTAGTGGCGTTGGTTTGCAATTGCTGGCCAGGCCGATTCCCTCCCGGGCGTCGTAGAATTTTGTTTCTGCCGGTTGGTTCAACTGGCATAAGATACGTGCGTTTTTGTTTCTAAGGTGAAGCTGCTCTTCAAGTTTTTTCACCTTTCGGTACTACCTAACTCTTTCCTTAGTAAGCAGTTCATATTGTGCGGCCGTCATGAGACGAGATGTTTCACATGAACTGATGGCCAATGTGGTTTCCTTAACCTTAGTCTCACTTTGTTTATTCTTGTTTTGCAGACGTTTGACTAACGCTTCAGAGGCAACTAGTCGTTCGTTTGCGCAAGCGACCTCTTCTACTTTTAAACTAAGTAAGGCATAGTTGTTTTCAAACTTTAGTTTGAGTTCATCATAATCCCTAGCGTCTATAGTGGGTTTCTTAATGGTGTGTCGGTGATTAAACACATCATCGAGTTGTGAAATTCGTACCTCAGACTCGGCGTTGGTAGGAGTCTTAGCTGCATTCTCACCGTGTTAACCATCTCCTCATCCTCATCATGTTCGACCAGCCTTGCCATGCAGCAATCTTCATCCTTAGGCTCCTCGTCTTCTGAAGTGTCGTTCACCCACTCAGCTTCTTCGGTGAGAGGAACTTTCCCACTTTCCATTTTGCGGGTCATTCTGGCCTTACGGTCGTAATAGCCAGAGTCCTTCACGCGTGGGGCGTGGCATTCCTTAGCAAAGTGGCCCAACTTTCCACACCGAAAGCACTTCACAGACTTTTGAGGTGCGGATTCCTCCTCTTTCTTTATCGGCTTAGCTTCCTCCGTGGGAGTGGTCTTTTTGGTGCCGCTAAAGGTTCTTTGGCGATTGGAGGAGGAGGATTTTTTCCCGATCTTCTTTGAGACCATCTTTGTGAGCATTGCCAGTTGCTTGCGTAGATCACGAACATCTTCATCAGATTCTGTATCAGCTTCGGATCCTGAAGAGGTGTCAGAGACAACAGCTGGTAGCTTCCCTTTGTTCTGTTTGGTCTTAGAGGCGGAAGATCGTTCGGTAGTCTTGTTCGAGAGGAGAGCCAGTGGGTCGACTCGAGTGTTGGTGGACTGAGGTTGCACGTAAGGAGCATAGGCAGACAGACTGTCGTAGAGGGCATGGATGGATGTGTTGGAGGGGTCCTTACTATGAATCATCATCACGGTTGCATTGCTCCAATGTGGTTTGAGGCTACCAAGGAAGTGGTTGTTGATTTCGAATTTGCTCGAGATCTTGGCTATCTTGAGTTCATTGATGACCTTCAAGTATCGGAGGTATGTGTCACGCAGCTCCTCTCCTTCATAGGCCTGGAAGTATTCATACTGCGAGAGACATGTTGATTTCCTCCCCTGAGCACTCTCAGTTGTGCCTGCCATAATTTCCACGAGTTCATCCCATATTTCCTTGGCAGTTGTGCAGCACTCGATGTGAGCGTAGACTTCGTTGCCCATAGCCTGGAAGAGGTATCCTTTGGCAGTCTCATCAGCCTGTAGGCGAGCCTCTTCATCCTCATTAATGGGGCCTCTTGGACTGCGACGTTCATCCTTGGGAGGGTTTGTGTTTGGTTGAGCAGGGATGATTGTCCAGAACTGTGCTGGACCGTTGAAGATGGAGTCCAGTAGGTATTGAGAGAGTGGTGCGTCTTTGTTCCTGATGAACGTGAGGAACCTGTTTGTCCATATGCTGTAATCGCCTTGTCGCAGCATCGGGGGTCTGGTGTCGGAGCCCACTGTTGAGATGTCATTTGTGGCAGACATGGTTGGTGCGGTCGAATCGTCCGTGGTTTTGATCTTGTATAGATAAAAGGGATCGTAAAGAACGAGATGAGAAATATGAGTTTAACGAGTAGAGTTTGAGAAAAATTGTTTAAAGAATTTCTTAGAACTAAGTGAACGTGTGTGATGGTCGAAAACGTATGAAGGGAAAATATATCTTGAAGTTCGGAGAAGTTCTAGAAATTTAAAATCTAGATTTGAGGAGTAAATTTTGTCAAAAGTGGTCTAGGGGGATAGGATTAAAGTGTAAGGGATCAAGACTTGAATGAGTTTGAGGAAAAATTTCAACACGAGAAAGAATTTAACACGAGAAAAAAAAAATTGCAGTTTGAGAAGATGTTCGTGATTACAAGATAAATTACCCAAGAAATTTTGGTTGAGAAATTTTTGTGTTTGTGTGAGTTTAATGAAAGATTCTCGGACAGAAAAAGGAAAAACAAATTCTCTGTTAAAAATGATTTTCTCGGATTTTAAAAACTTGTCATGTGAGAAGGTTTCTCAGTCAAGGATTTTAAAACTTCGCAAGAAATTTCGCATCGAGAAAGTTTCTCGGATTTGAAAAATCGTGGTTTTGAAAATAAACTTTCTCGGCTGAAAATTTTTTGGATTTGACAAACTTTCTCAGTTTCAAAGAATTTATGCGGATTTGCAAACTTTCTCGGTTTTTAAGAAATTTCTCGACTTAGATAAGTTCTATGAATAGACTTTCTCGGGTATAGAATTTCTCAGTTTTGAAAGTGAGCAGTTGAGAAAAGATGAAGTGACACAGAGGTATTTTCGCGATTTAGATAAATTCTCGGAATGAAATTTCTCGCATATAAAGTTTCTCGGATTTTGAAGAGTAAGCAGTTGAGAAAAAAATGAAGTTACAGTGAAGTGAAACAGAGAAATTTTCGCGGTTTTAGAAAGATTCTTGGAATGAAATTTCTCGGATATAAAAGTTTCTCGGATTTGACAAGCTAGGCAGTTGAGAAAAATGGACTGAGAGTGAAATTTTCGCGGTTTTAGAAAGATTCTCAGAATGAAATTTCTCGGATATGAAAATTTCGCGGACTTGAACGACACAGCAAGAAATTTCGCGGCCAAGAACACTAAGTAAGTTACTGTTCCATTGCTTGTCGCGAATTTTACCAGAAAATCGTCTGTTTTCACTAAAATCTCAACCAAAATCACTCAAACTTGAACCAAAACTTCAGAAATGCTTCCCTAAACACATATTCGACCGACTTGTGAGCTAAAAACAACAAAAAGCGGATCAAATCGACCAAAAATAGAGACAGGCCGAGATGACTTTCTGAGGAATTTTTGCTTCGATCTTGCTCAAAACTCGTTAAAACTGATCCAAAAGTGTTCTAAAAACATTTTAGGCATAGAATCGATCTGGGGAAAGGTTTTAAACACAAAAACGAAGTATTATAACCCCAAAACGAGCTCAAAATGCCCGAAAGTGATTTTTGCCCAAAACACCTTTGATCTTTCTCGGAATCGAAAGAAACTGGATTCAAATCAATGCAGATCGATCCATGTTTGCTCTGATACCACTTGTTAGTCCCGATTGCACCAAACAAGGAATCAAAGAGGCTTTGATGGAATGAAAAAGGGAGAGGTTCTCACCTTCAAGTGTGTGTATTGTGTGAAAAATAGGATTAGCCTTTTGATCTTTGATTACTTTGAAAATAGTGTTGGTAACACCTTATATACCACATTAACCCTAGGTATATTAAGGCCCAATCACTAAAGTTTAACTATTTACATTCTAGTCCAAAGCCCAAGCTAAAAGGATAATTACAAAATTAATCCTAAGACTTAAACTATTGACACAATCTATAAATATCCTAACAATCATCCACATAGACACCACCCCCAAAAGCCGCTCGGAAGCTTCAAAAGACTGCCTTCCAACTAGGCGATCACGTACCATGCTCGCTCGCACCTACAACACATAACATAAGCGTGAGCCGAAGAGCTCAGTAAGTGAATACTTTATGCATGCAGTGCACGTGTCCTAATCGCAATGACATCCGCGTCAATGCATTTATAGACTTCACTTTCTTTCTCATTCTCTTTCCTTTCATAATTGGGCCCTCGGCTTTTCTGTCTCTCTATACACCATCGTAGAGCTCGTTTCAACTTCGTACACGAGAGGCCACCCTAGTTCGCAATTTGCATTTGACTCCATGGCACCTTTTTAGCCCAACGCGGTCCACATTGGGAGGCTAACGACGCCTTTTCGGCCCAATGCGGTCGCACTGAGAGGCAACCCCTATTCATCTCTGTGGCACCTTTTTAGCCCAATGCGATCCACATTGGGAGGCTAATAACGCCTTTTCGGCCTAACGGTCGACATTGAAAGGCAACCCCAGTACGCAAATTGTTGTACCCATTGGGAGGCCGATAACGCCTTTTCAGCCCAATGCGGTCCCGAAGGTGCCTTTTTAGCCCAGTGCGACCTGGCACACTGGCGCTTAACGCTGGTAGCCCACTCCGAGGTTGCCAACACCCGAGATACCCTCAGTGTCGCGTCTTCCCTCAGGTCGCACACTCCATGTTGCACTTCCCGTCATAAGGGCCTTAACCCAATCATAATCGTAATCTCGGCGACTCCTTAACGCCGCCATGGTGACATAGGAGAGCCGTGACTCGACAATGGAATCGACAACAGATGCCCATATCGGCAACTATACATCGCTCACAGGCAATCTTGACTCATGCACACTCTCGTGTTTTAACTTTCGTACTAAGTGTGCATGCTGGATCATGTCGTGAATCATATGAATATGTATGACATGCCATAAATAGTAAATAAAACATATCACATAATTTTCACATTCGCACGTAGTCACATAATTTATGCACACGAAAAGTCATGTGTTGTAGTTGAAGTGTAGAGTCCACTTACCTGGCGTCCGTAGATTAGCTACTATCGATTTGATGAAATCCCTAAGCTTCGACCTTAAGCACAAAATAATGATATTAGTACCTTATCTGATTTACTTGGCTAACTAGTTCGCTAATCTTTAATTCTTTGAACTGGTTTTAGACTTATAACTCGGGGCACCTGCATAACTCGTGAACTTTACTTAGCCTCATATGATTCGTGAACTTATATATCTCACTAAATTCCTCTTGACTCGTGAGGTTACTTCGCAAACTTATTTAGTTTGTGGAGTTTAAAAAATTCGTCCTTAAGCTATTTGCAAGCAGGTCCGGTGAATTTTCTAATATTTCGTCCTTTAAACACGAAAAAAGCTATAAAGTCAGTCTATAAATTATATTAATTGACTACGTAAATTTTCGTTCCAAAATTCTTTCAAAACCAGCGTTTGCCTGTACCAAAAATTGACCCTGAAAACACTGGTAGGCAAATTATGATCGGGCGTTACGAGAGACTATGCTCATTGGACACAGAATATTTTTCTCTTTAATTGGTGTAAAATTATTTTTCCTAAAAAGGCGATTGTGTTTTTCTTTATAACTTAAAACGTTTGGGGTCCAATTCGCGGAATGACCTAATTCGTGAAGTTCATTTCTAGTTCGCGAAGTCTACTCCCATTGTCAAGTTCACGAACCTCTTGATTCGCCAAATAGACACAATTAGCGAAATGCTCCTTAATTCGCGAAATACTCCTTAATTCGCGAAATACTCTAATCTCCATTCCCCCACCTTAGGTTTCGCGAACTTGTTTTGCCTCGTTTCGCGATCTACGATCCGCGATTTGTCGAACCCGCGAACCATCATTTTGCGAATCCCTGTGACGGGCTTTTTGAGTTCGCCAAACTCCCTTCCTCTCAATTCGCGAACTCTATGTCTCCTTCTCTTGATTCGCGAAACTCCGCGCTTAACTCATGGTTCGCGAACTTCTTTGAGTTGGTGAAATTTGCCCTTCTCTTCTTGGTTCGCGAATCCGCTATTTCGCGAAATCGTATGATTCGCGAATCGTGTATGGCCCGTGAATTGTCCTATATCGCGAAGTCTCGCATCACCACTAAGTTCGCGAACTTCTTGGTTCGCAAAGTACATCTCGGGTTCGCCAAAGGTTCGGTTCGCGACTTTAACGGGTTCGCGAACTGTAGAATACCATTTGTAATTGTGCTTGATTTCATTAGTTCTCCTTGTAATTTGGGGCATTTTGTATAGCAACATACAAAGTTCGACCCTAAAGAATTCGAAGCTACATTTGTCGGATATTCTTCAACATCAAAAGCGTACCGAGTATACATCAAGTCCAACGAACTATTAAGGAAAGCTATAATGTCACTTTCCACGAAGTGGCATATATGGCTTCTGGTCAATTCAGTCCAGGACCCGTGCCTAACCCGTTGGTTCCTGCTCAATTCAGTTCAGGACCCGTTCTCAACCCGTTGGCTTCTGAAGACAACATTTCAGAACCCGTAATCACTGGTGTGTTGGCACAAAACCAACAGAAGATGGCAACAACTTCAGGATCAGTGTCAGACAAAGCAACGAGACTTGCAATAGACGACTTGGATTATCACTTCGAGCCGGTATATCGATCATACACGACGACACCAACAATGGATTCTCTACCGAACGAGACCGACGTACCAAGTTCATCTCACACCTCTACCCCATCCGATTCAGAATTGCCACAGAACACCGAAGAACCTACAGTGGTCATCGAGGAAGTATCATCAGAGACGATCAATCCAAGTGCAGTATTGGAACTTCCTCAGACAAATGATCAATCGGAGACTATAGGCAATCTAGATCCACAGATGGCTGACGCATCGACTTCAGCCTTGCCTCATGAGCGCAAGTGGACGAGAGGCCACTCGGTTGATCAGATAATTGGCGATCCTTCGGTTGGTGTGAGGACATGTCGTCAACACAGTCTTTTCAGTTGCTTCCTGAGCCAAAACGAGCCTACCAAAGTAGCAGACGCACTTCGAGATCCGGATTGGACAATTGCGATGCAAGAGGAAATCAATCAATTCGAACGTCTTCAAGTGTGGACCTTGATACCCCGCATGGGAAAACAGTGGTCAGAACTAAATGGGTTTTCAAGAATAAGAAGAATAAAGATGGTGAAGTGATCCGAAACAAAGGAAGGCTAGTTGCTAAGGGATACAATCAACAGGAAGGCACCGACTATGACGAGACTTATGCTCCTATTGCCCGTATCGAAGCTATTCACCTCCTGCTGGCTTATGCAGCTCACAAAGACTTCGAAGTCTATCAGATGGATGTAAAACCGCCTTTCTCAACGGCGTGTTAAAAGAGGAAGTCTACGTCGCTCAGCCGAAAGGTTTCGTTGATCAAGAACATCCCGATCATGTCTATCGCTTGGACAAAGCTCTCTATGGACTAAAACAAGCCCCACGTGCTTGGTACGATGTCCTGAGTGATTTCCTCGTGAAGTCTGGATTCATACGAGGAACGATAGTCACAACCCTCTTCATTAAATGGCATGACAAAGATCTGATGGTCGTCCAAGTATACGTCGACGACATCATCTTCGGATCAACAAATCCACGGCTCTGCAAGAAGTTTGGAGATCTCATGAAGAGCAAATTCGAGATGAGTCACATGGGAGAGATGCAATTTTTCTTAGGCCTTCAAGTCAGGCAGCTCAATGATGGAATTTTCATCAGTCAGACAAAATACATCAAGGATATTCTGAAGACGTTTCATCAAGACCAGAGCAAGCCTTTCGGCACTCCTATGTCACCAAGCTGCAAGTTGGATGCCGATCCCTCTGGTAAATCGGTCGACATCACACTGTATCGCAGTATTATTGGATCTCTTCTCTACCTCCTTCGAGTCGGTCAGATATCATGTTTGCCACCTGCTTGTGTGCCCGTTTTCAAGCTAATCCCAAAGAATCACATATGCTCGCGGTTAAAAGAATTTTACGCTACCTTAAGGGCACCTCTACCCTTGGCCTACGGTATCCAAAGGGTACGAATTTTAAACTTATCGGCTACATTGACGCTGACTATGCAGGTTGCCGAATGGACAGGGAAAGCACGTCTGGTGGCGCTCAATTTTTAGGCGAAAAGCTGGTTTGCTGGTCATCCAAAAAGCAGAACTGTGTGTCCACTTCGACGGCCGAAGCAGAATACGTAGCTGCCGCCAGCTGTTGCTCACAACTGTGGATGCGGACACGGCTTCGCGACTATGGGTACAATCTAAATAATATACCCATATATAGTGATAGTCAGAGTGCAATTGCCATAACTTGCAATTCTGTTCATCATTCACGCACAAAACACATAGACATTAGATATCATTTTATCAAAGATCACGTAGAAAAAGGCACGATAGAGATGTACTTTGTGAACACGGAATTCAACTAGCCGACATTTTCACCAAGTCCTTGGATGAGAAACGATTTCAATTCCTTGTCGGAAAATTAGGCATGTTGAATCTTCCGTAATATGTGCATTACCTGATCTTCTGTGCTATCACATGCTCTAATCCATGTGTTTTCTATGCTTATTTGTCCTTATCTTGCGTGATAAAATATATATATATATATATATAATATAATGGGGTATGACGAAATCTTTTAGGGTGCTTTGTTCTAAAGTCACTTAGAATTTACCTCGACATGCGATCGATTTAATTGCTTAAATTTTGTCAGTCTAAGTCGCATTCTTGTGTCTAAAAGGTCATTTGATTGTTCCACTAGACACAAAGTCACTCTACATGCGTGAGGATTCAAGCCTTGTTCCTTTTTCCTTTCTTTGGATCTACTTCTCGAGTGAGTCACACATAAATTACTTGTCTTACCTAGTGATTCTTGGTGTCATACTCATCTTGCGTTAGATCTTCAGGAAAATGATAAGGGAGTTTAGGATATTCCTCATACGGCCTTATATAAATTCCCCCACGTTAGCCCTTAGTCATCCACTTTGAGCCTTCTCCGATGTCCTTTTCTTCATTTGAAACCCATTCCTAGCCTTCAACCGAACTCTATACTCTTCGAATGGTTGTTCAAACGAGAAAAGGAGGGGGAGATAACAAAAGAAAAAGTAAGATGATGACAAAAGAAGGCATTGCTCAACGCGCAAAAATCATACCAAAGGAACTGGCCTTCCGACTACCTTGTAGAAAGTGGCATGGTTTCTGCTGTGAACTTCTCCAACGATAATCTCGTACGCTCGTCAGAACGGTTGGAAGAGGAGCACCACGAAGTGAACTTCTCCAACGATAATCCGGTCTTATATCGGGAAACGAGAAGAGGAGTGCAGCCTCGGGTACGAATTCCATAACCGAGAACTTCTCCAAATTGATAATCTCTAAAACCTCTATAGGGATTAAGAGAAGAGGAGCACGGTATCGGCCCGAGAACCAATAAAAAGAACTTCGCCTACGATAATCTCATAGAGCCTCATGGAGAAGCAGAGCTTCAGCTTGAGCATAATATAAAAAGGGATAGTTCTTAAAAGAAAAGGAGGGACAAAAGATTGAAAAGAAGAAAGACGCCGAAAAAAAAAGGAGACGGACGTAGAAGTGGAAGACGATGAAGAGATAAGCTCACTTCCCTTTAAATTCCTTCCGTTTTAAGTCCTAGCCAAATTATAACCCTTACAACCCTTTGATTCCACATAGACGGTCTCTCGCTTAGGTGAAATGATTAAAAATGCCTCGATCACAGGTAAATTGACTTAAAATTGCTTGTGTTGACTTGAGTGATAAAAATATAAAAATCCCAAGATAGCAATTGAGAGCAAGAGCGAACTTAGTGAGAGTTGTCGAAATGGCCAGTCTATGAACTTAGGACTTTAGTTTGACGACATGACTTGACGGCATTTTCTTCTTTCAAATGTCTCGTAAAATTTTAGGCGTGGCGATTGATCGAAGCAAAATAATCTGCCCCATAAATGAAAAAATATATATATATATATATATATATACATATATATAATAATAATAAATAAATCATAAATAATAAAATTCGCACATTTTGACATGAAATGTTATGTTTCATATGCGTTGAATTGAATAAATGCGAATTTCTTTAGTGTATTGCACATTCTAAATGCAATGTTAGATTGCATTGGTACTGAATTTTTAAATGCGATAAATTTTTCATTGCTTCTACCCTCACACAATATTTTAAAGTACATGTTTTCGGGGACCATGTATACATGCTTACTTGGTAAATTTGTGTGTTCGTGACTTGAATTGATTTCACATGCTTGCATAATTAATCAATTCTTGTGCATCATTTGAGGGGGAGCAAGTATAAGACTTGTAGATTAGCTCCAAATATTTTGACGTTTTTTTAGCATTTCAGATCTTTCAAAATTAAGGAGTGAGACGTCGACACTACAAGGAAAGGAGCTAGTCACAGACCAAATTAACTCCATTATTTCTAACTTTTTTTCTAAGTGGTACAGATTTTTTAATCACTGCCAGGAAAGCTAGACGTTACTACACAGAAAATACAGGGAGTTAATTGCATTTATTTTAAACTCTCAGGGGGAGCTTTACAATGTGATTTTATTTGAAATAGGGATCAATCTGAAAATTTTTAGAAGCATTTACAATCGAGAAATTGGATATAAGAATTAATTCGCTATCATAAGTTTCTCGATCGTAAGACATGTTGGGAACAATTGTTGATTAGCCGCGATAATTTGCGATCGAGAAAATTGAATTGAAGATCAATTTTCGAATCGAAAATTTCTCGAGCGCAAATAGTAATGGGCCTGTCCATTTAATCGCAAAACGTCAAATCGGAACCCAACATTGAATTATAGCAAGTAAATAAAAGTTTATCTTTGTGTCAGTCGAAAAACTTTTTCTTACGCAATCCTAAATCGCAAAAAAAAAATTCTATGGCGAGAAATCGGAAAACGTCAAATCGGAAACCCAACATTGAATAACAGCGATTAAATAAAAGTTCATCTTTGTGTCAGTCGAAAAACTTTTTCTCACGCAACCCTAAATCGCAAAAAATATTCTCTGGCGAAAAGCTTTCACAGACAGTTCAAATCACTCACAAATCTTTCCATTTTAACTCAAAATTGTCTGTTTAAGGTAGAAATGAGAATCTGTTGATAGTTGCGTGTGATTTAACGTCGTTAGCATCTGCTTTTTGAAGTTCTTCGCATGTTTAAGTTTAGATTTCCGTCTGTTCTTCAAAACTGAGAAATCGTATACTGTTTTATAGTGATTTAGGCTTGATTATGAGTGTTATCTGAGATTAATGCCTGCACTTAATACAGTTTCGATGTTCTTGATGAATCTAGTAGTATAAATCTTCGGTAAATCTGCATCTTCGACTGAGATTTGAGTTTCAATAAAACTGGGTTTTTGAATGTTTAAAGGTATCGAAGAACTTTGTCGATCGCAAACAATCTTAATTGAATTCCGATTCAATTGAGATACTGTTTGTGTCAAATTAGTTCTCGATCGATAAAAATCTGACTTAGTTGTTAAGATAGATGATTTTGACCGAAAAATTACTTACCATCGAGAAATCTAATTAGGATTTTCTGTGTGCGAAATACTTAAGCACTGAATAGATAATTTAGATGCAAATTTTATCGAGCGCAAAACTTACTATCGCAAAATAGAATTTTCGTGTTAATTGGATTTTGGTCGTAAAAATTTAGCAGCGAAAAAAATTAATTTTTCAACGCTTAATTTTTCGATCGTAAAATTCTCCGCTTCGGACTTAATTGATTGAAAAATTTCTCGACGGTTGACTTATTCTCTCGTTGATTAATTTCTCGATAGAATTATATCGCAGCGAAAAAAAATTGTTACTTACAATCGAAAATCACATATCGCTCGACAAATTTCAAATCGAAAATTTTATTCAATCGAGGAAAATTTCTCGATAGAAAATTTACCTGAGAAATAATTTCTCGATCGTAAATTTACACGGAATTTTCTCGATCGTAAAATAGATCGACTACAGTCTCGATTTCAACTTCAACACTTAGAAAATTTTTCTAAGTCTTTTACTCTGTAGCGAACATTAGCGAATAAAATTTTCTCGATCGAAAAATTAAACTGAGTCATTACAATTGAAATCAATGCATAGGAAAACATTAGATTGCATGAAGATGTATGAATATTTCGTGCCGAGCATGTGTCTTAATCACGTCGTCCTCAATTGCTCTATCCTCATCTATTTTATTTGCGATTATTTTATTAATTGCATCTTTTATTTCTTTTAATCAAATCATTAAAACTCTAAAAATTCCCTTATTCTAAATTAGAATTAAAAATACTATCTTAGAATTAATCGAGCTGTCTTCGTGGATCGATACTCGGACTCCGTCCGTTTTACTACTTGCACGACCTAGTACACTTGCTAGTATTTGAGCGTGTCAAGTATTATTATTGTTATTATTATTATTATTATTATTTATTATTATTATTATTTGTTGATACTTTCATCTTTCTCGCTTATGTTTTGTAGGAGAAGGGATGCAGCGATACTCGCAATATTCTCCCGAGACCTATGCGACATGCGATGATGAACTGCAGTGCGATTTTTGCGGATGCCGACATCTCACTAGTGAATGCAAGTACAATCGTTACAAGCCTCCACGACCGTGGTATGATGGACAAGGGGAGAATTGCTACTCTTACACCGGCGATTATTTACATTCTCCCTTGTATAATTACTTTACTCCACCTCAAAAAGAAAAAGTCGCTTGGGAGATAGCGCTCGAGAAGATGGCAGGGTCGTATGAGCAACCATTAATTCAAAATCATGCCCAACAACAGATTGATCCGCCCCAAAAAGAAAAGGCCGCTTGGGAGATAGCGCTCGAGAAGATGGCAGTGATACAAGAAGACAGTAGTCGTACAACTCTTCTACGAGTTTTCAGAGTCTAAAAGCGGAGTTGGAGAATCTGACGGCCCAATTTGAAAAGCTAAAAAATGCAGTGTCTGAACGCGAACAAGAAGTACCCTCGAGCCACATTGAGTCAAGTCCGGAAGAGCACGTAGAAGTCATTTCATTGAATTGTGAAATAACTCAAGAACCGGTGTTGGAACCAAGTGAAGCTAATGATGAGATGGAGTTAGAAAAAACCGATCAACCCACAGAGGCTACTATAGATTTCGTTCCAGCAAAACCGAGTCTCCCAGGAGTTCTTGAGGATACTATGCTTTCCATGGAGTTGGAGGATCGCCAAGAAACTAGTGACGATGAAAGCGAGAATTTCGCAGTATATGATGTTAGGGAAAAGAGAAATGGAGCCTGAGACTTTCAATCCGATTCTACGCCTGGTTATGAAGTCAACATAACATTCAGATAGCAAATTCACGGAGGAATTCACTAAGGCATCAATGATCGTTGATTTCACCATTATTTGGGAGCTGAAAGTCGACCCATGGAGAGAGTTTAAAGATTGCGACCACGCAAAGCTGTACTATTCTGAGATCAAACTTCTCTCCAAAAAGATGAAATCAAGGTATTCAGTACTTCTACTGAACATGCAGAGTCTTGGACATTCAACACGATCAGGAGTCGAGCTAACGACTAGAAAAACAGCGCTTCTTGGGAGGCAACCCAAGGCCTATTGATGCATATATTATTTTATATTTTAGTCCTATTTACTTATATCCTATTTCTGTCTAATAAAAATTCGCTCTCACGGTGGTGCTTAGTCATGTTCTCTCGCAGGCTCGTAACTAGTTTGGGGTGGTCAGTTCGCGATGGTTGCTTGTCTACTGTGGAACAACAAAGTTTTCTACATCGATCGCCGTAAAATTCAAGGCAGTGTCACTTCTACTCTCACTTTGCTTTTATTTTATACACTGAGGACAGTGTACTATTTAGTTTGGGGGTGGGATGTGACACATGCTAGATTTTAATTTGCTTACATGTTTATATTTCGACGTGTCTCGGTCTGTTTAGTGGGTATAACTGATGAAAGTTGCGATTTGACGTCATCTGTGGAATCTCCTGTCAATGATGATTTTTTTTTAATTTTACCGTGTCGCGATATGATTCGATGAATTGAGTGTGATAGTCTCACATGTTGCATTGTTGTGATATTAGCATGATTATCTGGCTACGTTGACTGCTTTAGGAAAGTATTGTGTATCATGAAGCACAAATACAGTTATATATGTGAGTTCTTGAGCCTTCAGAGACAAATTCAGAGCAACTCATTATGCTCGGTGTTTATTCTTGTGTGACACGCATGGACGGAATATTTTCGAACTTGCTCTGTTATGCATGTCAATGGTTGTTATGTGGATTTTTATGTGCGAAAATGAGAAGGGCACTAGGATTGAGTCATCGGCCTAAATATTTCCCTACCTTACGTATTTACCACTTAGTGAGTCCATTTGAGCCTTATTTGACTTATTTGTTGATTTTGAGCCCAGATATTTAGCCTGATTGCCTCAAATTTAGCCTATATGACCCGTATATCAACGTGTTAAATTAACGATATCGTGAAAAGTGGCTTGTTGGCTGAGAAGGAGCTAATCATCGATGCATGCTAGTTATGAACTCGTCCTATGATATAGATCTCTCGTCGTATTATTGCAGCGGACTAGAAACCTCTCCCTTCGACAAGACGTACCAAAAAAAGAGAGATAGGAGGGGTTGGTTCGAAAAAAAAGAGCGCAAAGAAAAAAAAAAGAAAAAAAAGAGGGGCTGGTTCGAAAAAAACGCAAAAAAAAAGAAAGAACAAGAAAAATGAGCGAGAAGAGTTAGAAAAGGAAAAAGGATGAGTCGAGTGAAAAATAGGCACGACGTTAGAGGAGCGAAATAAGTGGCGAGAAGAGCGATTCGATGATTGACATGTTTGATTCTTTTAGCTCACTTTCCTATATGACGCACCTTTCAAAACCCGAGCCCCATTACAACCCTTGATGAAAGACCCTTTGATTCGTGCATGACTTCTACTATGTGACTATGATATGATATATTTGCAAGCATAGAGTAATATCTTTTCATGTCGTGAATTAAGCGTCTTTGTACAGATCCCTTTGAAAACACCCCGAGCGACTTGAGCGATCCTTGTGAGAGTTGTGGATTGATGCGTAGTATGATTCTAAAAATGTCTTTAATGTCATGATGAGATTGCGACTTATTACCTCATGCCTCGTGTTTTGACTAGATCGTTCATTAGTTGATGATTATCTGGATTTTTGTACTTTTGCATTTTCTGAGATGAAACAGGAGAAATTCACTAATTGATATTCTATAATCCTAACTTGATTTAGTTTTATTTCGCTTTTATGATCGAGGACGATCGAAGCTAGTTTGGGGGTTGTTGATAAGTTAGGATTTTACACAATTTTTATACCCCGAAAAAGTGTATTTTTTGCCGTTATTTATCCGAGTACAGTTGAATATACTAACCTTATGTGCATAATTCTTTATTGACAGATAATGGAGCAAAATGGAACAAAGTTGAGCTAATATGCATACTAACACGATTACGAGAATTTGGGCTACAATCATCACAAGGATTTATGGGCTTTTAATCTAATTTTTAGCCTATCAAAGAACAAAGCCCACATGAGACATGCAATTATGCTTAATGAAGAAGTCAACCGATGGCTCATATATGCTGTTACATGCGTGCACTCCAAGAAAGGAAAGAGATCATATCTCACGTCTACATGATCGCATATTCAAAGGTGGGAGAATCATTCAAACTTGAGAGAAAAGACGATAATTCGGTGGAGATATTCTAAGAAAAATAAAGCAACCGTGCGACTATAGAAGGGAGAACGAGAGCTGAAAATAATAGAGATAGTAGAGGACGACTTTTGACGGCGAAGAAGACTAGAGAAAGCTAAGCGCGATCCTGAGGGTCTCCAACGCGTTTCTCCCTCGTTCACACGACGGGAAACGCCGCAGCGGCACGTGACGACTCGAGCATCGTAAGGGGCGAATTCTATACTTTTATTACCTCGTTTTCAACAATGTTTTCTTTCGATTCGTTGTTGATTTCGTTTATTCCCATGTTAGCTTAATTTCTTTTGTGATTAAGGCCGTGTGAGGCCGGATTATGACTACGTATTTTATGCTATTCATATTTTATTTAATTATATGATTTGAGTTATGTGTTCTTTATTTGAGTTTAATGACGTGTGTGTGGTCGGCCACCACGCACACGATTCTTGACCTAGTACATGAGACCGAAAAGGTAATTAGAAAGGTTAGATCAAAATAGTGAACATCACTACGTAAAACCGACCAGAGATGGAATTCGTTTTCGTATGTGTGGTTTCCGAGACCTTAGGCGCCGAAAGCAAATGCACGTGTAGGAACTACAGTCATATAGAAATATAGTTGATTGGTTCACTATTCATGTAGGGTTGCTAGTTACGTGAATAACGGGTTGCTAGAAAATTCCACCTTGACTTGATTCATGTTGATTAGATAAATTAGATTGCATGAAGACGTAGGAATATTTCGTGCCGAGCATGTGTCTTGATCACGTCGTCGTCAATTGCTCTATCCTCATCTATTTTATTTGCGATTATTTTATTAATTGCGTATTTTATTTCTTTTAATCAAATCATTAAAACTATAAAAATTCCCTTAGTCTAAATTAGAATTAGAAATATTATCTTAGAATTAATCGAGCTGTCTTCGTGGATCGATACTCATACTCCGTCCGTTTTACTACTTGTACGACCTAGTACACTTGCTAGTATTTGAGCGTGTCAATTATATTTGTTATATATAATGCAACATTTGTTCCTTAGTACAAGTCATCTGTTATTATTTATGAGAATGTTGTTGCCGAAAGAGACGCAATTGGTAGCAAGGTGACGTGATTTGTTACTGGAATTTTTTATCTTTCTCGTGACACGTTATTGTTTTCTAATTATTTATTACTTTTTTTTCGAAGAATTAGTTGTTATTACTGAGGCAACATTTATTTGTTAATGTTAAGAATATTGTAGAGTTTTTGATGGTAGTGTTATCGTACGAGCACAAAGTAGTACCCAGGTAAAGTGATTTGTTACAGAAATTGAATATGTTTGGATCTTACGTCGCGTCAATATTCGTTGTAATTTCGTGTCGATTACTAAGACTCACATCCGAATAGGTCTGAATCCACATTCTTCGAGCACAAACGTCGAGATTTCACTCGTGTTTGTACCAAAATTTTCGAACTGTAACATCGAAAATTTTCGTTTGTTACGAGGACCCATGAGAAATTGAGCTCGATTTTACCTTTTTCGTTCAATAACGTCGAAGATATATGAGACTTCAGGGCGTTTTGGGTGTCGTACGAATTTTTGATCTTCTTCTTGACACCCTAGTCCGTACTAGTTGCATGTAGTTATTATAGGAAATAAACCGTTTTTGTTTTCTCATTTTTTGGTATAAGTAATGCAACATTTGTTCCTAAGTACTAGTTATCCGTTATTATTTATGAGGATGTTGTTTCCGAAAGAGACGAAATTGGTAGCAAGGTGACTGATGTGTTCTGGAATTTTTTATCTTTCTCGTGACACATTATTGTTTTCTAATTATTTATTCTTTTTTTCTGAAGAATTAGTTGTTATTACTGAAGCAAACATTTATTCGTTAATGTTAAGAATATGGTATAGTTTTTTATGGTAGTGTTATCATACAAGCAGAAAGTGGTACCCAGATAAAGTGATTTGTTACAGAAATTGAAAATGTTTGGATTTTAGGTCGCGTCAAGATTCGTTGTAATTTCGTGTCGATTACTAAGACCCACATCCGAATTGGTGTGAATCCACATTCTTCGAGCACAAACGTCGAGATTTCACTCGTGTTTGTACCAAAATTTTCGAATTGAGTTTGAAGCATTATTCCAACATAACATCGAAATTTTCCTTGGTTACAAGAACCCATGAGATATTGAGCTCGATTTTACCTTTTTCGCTCAATAACGTCGAAGATTTCGAAGATTTCAAGGCGTTTGGGTGTTGTAAGAATCACAGATGGACAAAAATCGTATGAGGGGGATGATGGCATAGCTTTGTAAATTTTCGCAACAGGTGAGGGCAGATGGGTCTTTTTCGCACAATTGGGTCCTTAACTCTAAGGTAAACTTGAAATGGGTGTTTTAAACTGAAATTAAAGCAATTGGGGCTGAATCCAAATGAAAATTGCTTATGTGGGGCTGAAACGAAATTAACTCTTGATTTAATGATGTATTCTCACCTGTCGTTTGACATAGCACTATTCGTGTATTAGCATTCGTTACCATGTACGATTTGGAGTTAGAACAGCTTGACATCAAGACGGCGTTCTTACATAGCGATTTAGATGAACAGATTTATATGAAGCAACCTGAAGGTTCGTAGTTGATGGAAAAGAAGACCAAGTTTGTTTGTTGAAGAAATCCTTATACGGATTAAAGCAGTCTCCAAAATAATAAACAGTTTGATGCTTTCATGTTGGGTCATGGTTTCTCCACGAGCAAGTATGATAGTAGTGTTTACTTTCAAAAGTTAAATGGCAGTTCGTTCATTTATCTGTTATTATGTTGATGACGTGCTCATAGCGGCTAAGAATCTTGCAGAAATTCACCAGTTGAATGCCTTATTGAATGGTGAATTTGAAATGGGGGATTTGCTAAGAAGATTTTTGATATGGAGAGACGTGATAGAGGAGCCGGTATGTTACACCTGGACGAGGAAAGTTACGTCGAAAAGGTTTTGGAGACATCTGACATGAACGATGCCAAACCAGTCAGCACTCCTCTTGCTAGCCCTTCTAGGTTATGCGTGTAATACCCGTAAGAATTTAATACGGGATTTCGGTGTAGTACAGAATTTACCAACTTAGAAATATTAAGAAAATATAAGTTTTCGTGGCCTTTATGTTTATTACAAGAAAGTTTTCGTGATCTATTGAATTACACACATATATCTATAATAATAATAGATTGAAGTTTTGGTGGGGAGTCTAAGTTTTCAGATTTATATGCATGATTAGATATGACTTCATATGTGTGTATATATAGATAATAATATTAACCCATCAAATCATGACTTGGGTACATGTGGTGATCTTGGAGTTATTATATGATATGACTAATAAAATGTTTTCTTAATACTTAGGTAACATGCAAAAGCATGCATACGTGTGTGAGAGGAATTTTATCTAGAAGAATTTACTAAAACTAAGAACGAGGGTGGAAGGTTTTCGTTGGATAGCTACGTCCACATGCATACATGCATTTTAGTACAATATTAGGTGAGGGAGACAATTTTCGTTACTTAAACAAATAGGAAAAGGATCTCAAACCTCCCAGCACTTTGTCCTATCTCTATTTTCAAATCTTTAGTACTTATCCAACGACTTGAAGGAACCAAATGAGAAGGAAACCTTGAATAAGTTGACAAAAGTGGTACACGTGGTGGGTCTGAATAATGGAGTTAGTAAGTTTTAAGTCTTGACATATCATTTGGAAGTTATCGGGGATGAAAAATCTACACACACAGATATATATATATATATATATATATATGAATACTTATATTTATAATAATAAGTAGGACGTTGATATAAGGGCTATTATAAGTAAATAACATAGGGACAAACTTGCTTAGCATGACATGAAACTAATTAGTCTCCTATTTGTCCCCTCTCACGATACCTAATACTTTATATATATCTACATATCAATTATCATGTTATAAAAATACACACACACGAACTAAAAGAAAGAGAAGAACATACGAAGAAAACGAAGGGTAGAGAGAAATCTTACAAGGCCAAGTTTGATCAACAAGTAAATTTGAAAATAAGGAAGTGAGGTAGGTGAATATTTCATCTACAACACGTAAATACGCTTGTGCTTTATGTGCTCTCCATATACCGTATGAATATGATAGAAGTGATTTACGTGGTTTTATATGATTAGGAGTATTAGGACAAGTTATTACTTCGGTGTTTTGGTGACTTATCTAACTTTAATATAGCTTAACGGTGGATTATGTGATATTACCGTGACTTATATGCTAAGGCTGAATTCTGGAATTTTGAAATATTTATGTGAAGGAGACGTTTTTGTTGATAAGAGAAGTTTTCGGCATCTAAACAATTGTTAAATTAATTAGGGTTTACAATATGTTACTGTTCTCGGGGTTTGATTCATTTTAGATATATGATCAGTTGTGAAACACTAGTTTTAGGTGTAGGTGAACACCTACAACACATATTTTGTTGTGTATTATAATAGATCTTCGATGCATCTTTTGGTCTTTGGTAGGATAATATGCTACGGGTTGTGTGATTTATTGTACAAGTTATGTGGTAGTTCTGATTTAAGTTTAGGATTACATCCTAGAATCGCGAAATAACAATGTTAAGTAGGATTAGTGCTTATATAAATATTATTTTATACAAGCGTGTGTTTTTAAGAGTGATGTGAAAAGATTTCGGTATGTGACAATATTATATGTCAATTGACTTTGGTAATTTCATGATTAGATGTATGAAATAATGTTGGGTGCTCAAAGTAGTAATAAACTATTGGAAGTCTACGGCAAGGGTTGATTTTAGGGTTGGAGAACTTTGTTTCAGTGTTAGACTAATTATGCAATAACTTTGGTGAAGTTTTCGTGAACCTAGGAAACTTTTCATAAATATTATTGAGCTAGCAGAAGTTTTCGTGGTTAATACCTTGGAGTTAATAATGTGAGGAGTGCATTGAGTTTATATTTTAAATGTTAGGGCTGAAGTTTTGACTACTTTCCTTATGAAGATATTTTTGACACTTGAGTTAATTGAAGATGTTAAGTACTTTGAAGACCTAGAGAGTTTTCGGCATTGAGTGTTTTATCACTTAGAAGTTTTCGGTGTTTTCTAAATTTTCGGTATAGTGATTTTATAGGTTGACTAGATATTAGACTAATTTTACTTTCTAGCAGAACTTAGTTTTGGAGTCTTTAAGAAGAGTTATTGATGTAGAGTTTTTGATTGTTTATTTTTATATTATTTACGGGTCGTAATCTTATATTTCGAGCACAGTTAGAATTATTAGGGGCATTATTTTTAGTGTATTCTAACGAATTATTATTTTGAGATTTTTTGGGGAAATATTTTTACGTGCATTGTGGGGTAGAGCTGGAATTTTTTTAGAGAACTAGAATTTTATTTATTTACAATATTGCGTTTATTTGCACTGCATTGCATACCATACTGTACGAGAATTTAGCACCGTATAAAACGGTGACATTTTGCTTTAAGGGTGAAATGGGTAGGTGGTGACCAAATATGTGGTTGTGGAGTTGAGGTAAAATTGGGGCTAGTATTAGGGTGTCGGACGGGGGACGAGCATGAGTGACTCGTCTACTCAGTTGCACGGGAGTGCAACCCGAGGTGTACCCGTCAGTTATTAGCGGGATGCGGGCATGAGTGACTCGTCTACTCGGATGCATGGGGGTGCAATCTGAGGTGTAAACCGCTGATGGGTAATGGGCGTGAGCGACTCATATATTAAGATGCATGGGAGCGCAGTCTGTGGTGTAGACTATTGGACGGGAGACGGGAGTGAGCTACTTGTCTACTCAGATGTATGGTAGTACAGTATGAGGTGTAAACCGTCGGTTGTTTGCGGGAGACGGGGGTGAGCCACTCGTCTACTCAGATGTATGGTAGTACAGTCTCAGGTGCAAACCGTGAAAATAGAGTCTGGGTGTAATATTCTGGTGTATGTTAGTTTGAGTGAAGTTTAGGTATGAGAAAAGAAAGAGTGTGCATATGAGTGCGAGGTATTCGTGATATGAGATTGAGTATACATATGCATTCATGCATTTTATTCACCTACTGGGCAAATCGATCAGCGTTTCGTGTTGTAGGTACCGAGCTCGACGCTGATCCGCGTCACGGCTGAGGCGGGCTGACGGCGGTGCTCCACGGACTTTTGAGGGTGAGGTTGTACATGGATGACGACCTGTGGAGAGGTTTTAGTGTGAGGCTATAGTCTTTGTAAGATAAGACATGTGCATAACATATTCGCATGTAAAATATGATGTTTGCATTGTGTGCGCCTGTAATATATTTAGTTTCAATAAAAAGTTTTTGTAAAATGGGTTTCCGCGGCTTTCGTTGCGAAAATCCGCCACTAAACTTAGTTAGAAAGTGAGGGTCGTTACAATGCGCTGCTCAGGTACCACCATCAGGAGAAGAAGAAGCGTACATGGCACGAGCTCTTTATTCAAATGCAGTCGGCAGTATTATGTATGCGATGGTATGTACACGTCCAGATATTTTACAGGCTGTTAGTGTTGTTAGCAGGTATATGGCTATTCCAGAGAAAGATCACTGGCAAGTAGTGAAGTTGATTCTCATATACTTGAAGAGTACCCTACGCGCTTGTTTGGAGTTTGGCAGAAACAATGGTACTCTAGTTGGCTTCGTTGATTCAGACTACGCATGTGATCTCGATAAATGATGATGTCTTACTGATTATGTAGTTTCTATTGGATGTTGTGCAGTTAGCTGGAAAGCTACTCGACAGCACGTAGTGGCATTATCTACTAGTGAAGCAGAATACATGGCCATCACTAACGCGATCAAAGAAGCTTTGTGGTTGAAAGGGTTATTCAACGAATTAACTCAGAATCAGGGAGTCATTGTAATACCCCGAATTTTATGAATATGCTAATTTGTGAATTTATGTTCAAAATATGTGTTTATATAATTATATGTTATGTGCCTAGATGATTTCATACTACGTGATACGATTTTATATGTGCCAGTGTGCTATTAGGACAGTTGATCGGGTAGTTTGAGTAGGGAATTATAAATAATTGCGTATAAGATCTATATATATAAGGGAAATTATTAATAGGAGTTATGTTATATATATATATATATATATATATAGGGAATTCGAATTATAATAAAACTAATAAGAATTAAATGGATAGGATTTCAAAGTAGAGGGATGTTTAGAATGTGAGGAGACTTTCGAAACTTAGGGTTTATCAATTGTTTGCTTTGAAAACCTAGCCAAAGAATTAGTTAAGTGGGCTATACAAGAATAATAATAATAATGGAATTAATTGATTTGGGCAGCATTTAATTTGATTATATCTCCACATATGGCCCAAATCATAGAGGTGTAAAATGGGTAATTATTAAAAGCACGTTACTTACTAGGGGAGGAGAAAAGGACGTCATCACCTCCTAGTCTGATCATCACCACTTTCAATACTTTAATACATATCTATAACATAGATTGAACCATTAAGAAGGAAACGAGACCTTGATAAAACAACAAAACTGAGAGAGCATTTAGGGAAAGGACGAGAGAGTATTGAACTTGAGGAAACCTAGGCCAAGCTTAGAGATATAATCGGAAGAAGGTAATTTCACTACACGTAAACACCTTGATTTATATTATGCTACTATGCTTTGAGTGTTTACGTGAGTATTTGATAATTATGAGAGAATTTCGAATGGGTTAGTATTTAGAAAACCCTAAGATCTTGAGTTACGGTTTAGGTTCATGAATCATTATATATGAGCCCTAATGAGTTCAAAGCGTACGGTGTTCTTCAGACTTAGCATGTTCTTTAGGACTTATGTTTAGGGTGTATCCTTTTCGGGATTTAGCATAGGTTTTGAAGCTGATCTTAATCGTATATAAGTTTCGGGGTTTAAGGAACGTCGGGTGATTTTAGAATATTAAATTCTTTAGAAATTTGAATTACCTTTCGAGCGATTCAATGGTGTTACAATCGGACGATTTGAAAGATAACAAATCAGACAACTCAAGGGCATTATGATCGGGCGATTTGACAAGCATTCGGCGAAACTAAGGTTTGGCAAATCGGGCGATTGGATGATGAATCGGGCGATTCTATGAGAAGAAAAAAAAAACTCGGCGATTTGAGGACCATGATGACATGCGGTCGGGCGATTTAGGGGGCACTATGGAATCGGGCGAAATGAGAACACAGCATCCCATGCATGACAAATCGGCTGACTAAATCATCAAGAATCGGGCGATTCAAGTAAGTGAATAAGAGCTGGCGATTTCAAATTAAGGACTCTCAAATCGGGCGATTTCCTCTCCAGAAAGACCTCACCTCGGCGAATTCCATTTCTAAATGTCTCCAAATCGGGCGAAACTCATGCGAGCATTGCACCAAATCGGGCGATTGGGAACTACAAGGAATCGATCGAAACTAACATGTACTCAACAAGGAATCAAAGACTAAGTGAAATCGGATACTAACATAACTTAGATCTCTAGTCGGGCAACTTAGGGTTTTAGCACTTAATATAGCCAAATCAAAATTAGTTAATATTCCTCTAAGTTAGACAGCGTACTGACATTACAATATTTCTGTCCAAGGGTCGAACGACAGGAATATCACAAGGCAAGGCAGTTAGTGCAATTAGCTTGGACGACAGGTAGGTGAAATCCACCTACGACACGTAACCCTTTTATGTGAATTTCATGAAATATATGATTATATGTGTAACGTAATTATGTGCCTTGATGACTATGTGCTTATGTGAATTCGATGAATTATACGACTGGACGAATATGTGTTTTACGTGCTTTATAATTGTTGCACGACATATGTACATTATTTATATTGTACATGCATGTCACGTCATGTGTATATTATTTGCACTGCACGTGCATATCACGTCCGGGGAAAGTCGAACACCGTTTAAAACGGTGACGTTTTGGTTACGTCGATGAGCGGGGTGCGAGTTGAGGTAACGTTGGGGTGAGCATTAGGGTATTGGGCGAGAGGTGAGTTGGGTGGGAGACGGGCGTGAGCGACTCGTCTACTCAGTCTGAGGTGCAAACCGTTGAGGCGGGAAACCGTTGAGGCGGGAGACGGGGGTGAGCCACTCGTCTACTCAGATACTGAGGTGCAAACCGTCCTAGGTGATGAGTGAGATGGGAGACGGGCGTGAGCGACTCGTCTACTCAGGTGCATGAGCGACATCTGAGGTGCAAACCATATTAGAGTGCAGACGACAGGAGACGGGCGTGACCGACTCGTCTACTCAGGACCAGAGGTGCAAAACCGTTGAGGCGGGAGACGGGGGTGAGCCACTCGTCTACTCGGGTACTGAGGTGCAAACCCGTCGGGGATTAGCGGGAGACGGGGGTGATCCACTCGTCTACTCGGGTGCGTGAGCGACACCTGAGGTGCAAACCGTAATCCTGTAGGATTAGGCGTGGGGTCTAGATGTGAGTTGAGAAGTGATGAGTGGTGATAGAAAGGGGAGAGTCGAGTGTGCATATTGTGAGGTGTGTGGAATAGAATCGAGGGCACGTTGCATACATCCATATTTCACCTACTGAGCATGAGCTCAGGGTTTACGTGTTGTAGGTACCGAGCCCGACGCTGATGCGCGTCGCGGCTGAGGCGAGCTGACGGCGGTGCTCCACGGACTTTTGAGGACGGGGCTGTACATGGATGCGACCTGTGGAGCGACATTAGGTTTTGAACGTTTTAACATTTTGGGGGCTACGGCCCTTGTATAATGATGACTATGTAGGCGAATATTATTGTAATATATTTTATTTTAGGAAAAGTTTTTGTTAGACGGGTCTTCCGCGACTTATGTTGCGAAAATCCGTCACAATTAGTATTAGAAAGTGAGGGTCGCCATAGTCATTACTACTTTCTGTGATAGTCAAAGTGCGATTCATTTGACTAATGATCATATGTATCACGAAAACTAAACATATTGATGTTAAGTATCATTTTATTCGTGATATCATTGCAGATAAGAATGTGTAACTTACGAAGATTAACACGAAGGATAATCCCACGAACATTTTTAGAAAAGATCTTCCAGGTACCAAGTTCAAGCATTGCTTGGACTTGATTGGTGTTCAAAGTTGGTGAACTAGCCCGTCGGGCTATGGTCGGAGGGAGACAGTGGTACTGCTAATCATGGTAGAATGGTTTTCTGAATCAAGGTCAATGTGGAGATTTGTTGATAATGGTCTTGATGTCATGCGCCTATTACAAAAGGTCAAAGAGCATGTGCACATAGAGATAAACATTTTCTCCTTGGCAGCCGCATTCGATTGTCAAAGAAAGGAATTGATTTTTTTTTCTTCTGCTCACATGGCGTACCAAGGCAATCCATCGCCTTAGGGTTGTCAACGGGGCGGGTTCGGGGAGGGGATCTAATCCCCGTCCCCGCCCCGCGAGGCAAACGGGGACGAAATCGTCCCCGTCCCCGTCCCCGCGGGGATTCCCCGCCCCGTCAATATTTTAAAAAAAATTCAATTTTATTATTTTAATATTATTTAAACTATATTTTAATATTAATTAAATTATTTAAACTATATTTTAATCATATTTATATTATTTTATTATTATTCGAGTATATTTTCATATTATTTATCTTATAATAATATTAATTGAATATAATAATTATTATTTTAATTTCGGGGACGAGGCGGGGAACGGGGCGGGGATATCCGCGGGGAAAAATATTCCCCCGTCCCCGCCCCGCGGGGATTCCCCGTCCTATTCGGGGCGGATCCCCGCGGGGACGGGGAATCCCCGCCCCATTGACAACCCTACATCGCCTATTAATAGGCATAAGACGAAAAGTAGAAAACACACTACAATACTGATCTTCTTCTCCGATTAGTTCTTTGTAGCTTACTCGTAATATTGTTGTAACGGCTTTTATGTACATGTATGTAATCACTCCACATAATAAAGAATTTCTACCTTCCTACCCGTGGACGTAAGTCATTGCGACCGAACTCGTAAATCTTGTGTTCACTATCCAAACTTATTTTCCGTCTCTTTTATTTATTATCGTCTTTTTTGGCCAAATATTGTATCGAGGATCAAAAAATCCTAACTCAATCAAATTGGAAGATTGATGTTAATGGACAATGACTCATAATCCTATGAGCAGAAGACTGACTACAGTGTCCCAAGTGAACTTCAGATGAAAGTAATAACTTACAGGGTTGATTGAGGTTTTGCTTGTCATTGATTTTTCTAGGTTCGGTTTGCCGCGTACATGGTCGGCATCGAAAAGGGTCCTTGACAAAGAAACGTGATTGCCAATCTTTCATCGACGATAAGAATTCACAATCTTGCAAGTATTCGAGATATGCATCGTATGCAAGCATTGAGTCGAAAATTACAAAGTATCTGACCAAAGCATATAAACTAACTCATGTGGGACATGTATGAAGGTTTGGTTCTGTTATTCACGATTCAATCACATAGTCGAGTTTGACATTGACCGTGGCTCTAAGTTGACCGGGAGATGAGTGAAGTTTTTATAAGTAGGACGATCATACATACTCAATCGTCGTTGGATCAAACGCATACTCAAATCAAGTCGGTTTGGTACCACGAGATTGGTTGGATTAATAATGAACCACTGTATTATCCTTCCAGTGTTAATTAAGACGAACCTATAGAGATTGGATTAAAATAATCTTCTATAACGATGGAGAAATGAGATAACATGAATTTCGGGCTTAAAATCACTAAGGAACAAAGGGGCAAATGTTGGACATTATCAAAGATATCGAGACTTGAGTTTTATTCCAAATGCTCGAAAAAATTATATTGATTACGAGCTTATCGAATTGAGTTAGAATAGTCGATTAGATAAATATTTAAGCTCAACTTATTATACAAACTAAGGAAAAATATGGTATTTCACATTATAGAAATTTCGAAAATATTATGAATTCGAAAATTGTTGCTCGAACTCAAGAGAGGCAATAATATCTCATAGTGGACTTCGACAAAAATCGAAATTTGACTTGGTACTTTTTTCGGAAGTTGGAGCTTTAGTTTGAAAGGTAAGAGCTTGTTGAAAAGTGAGATGAAAGTGGAGTGAATGTCTCAAAGTTAAAATAAAAAAATCTCTTAAGTCTAGGCATTACATTATCGAGCCCTACTCGCGTGATAAAGAAACCCTACTCGAAAATGATTAAAGAAAAATCACATATGTGAGTTCTTCGAGAACACATTCGAGTTCTACACAATCTTGCATTCGCTCAAGCATTTTGCTTTTGGACAAAAAGGTTCGAACGCATTAGTTGTCATCCATTGAAGGCAACTGTTCAAGATGTACCGAGAGATCGCGTGATAATTTGGTGCAAGTGCGTAATAAGTAAGGAACACTTTGCTTAAACCCCAGGATTGAATAACGCTAGCCACTTCATGTTCCAAAACATCACCGTGATCCTCTCGTTTACCACTTATGTGGCGCCCCGCCTTCCACCACTACTTTCTTAACTAGTCTACGCGACTAATGTCCTAATAACGAAATAGATTGTGCAAAATTTCGTATAAAATTTTTCCATTTATAAAAAGGAATCGTAAAGTTGTCTACAAAATCATCATGGGTCCTATTTACATAGAAAAGCGCGCATGCGGGTCAAAATAAATCTATCTACTGGGCCTCTACGGGGTCGCATCCATGCACACACTTCCATCTCAAAAGCCCTCGGAAGCTTCAAAAATTGGCCTCGCAGTGAAAATGATTACGTACCAGGATCGCGGGGTCCTACAACACCTAAAACGTGGAATGAGCTTATAAAGCTCAGTAAGTGAAAACATGCATGCAATGCACGTGACCTAAATAGTGAATGCATTCGTGCCAATGCTATCTACTTCTCACATCCTTCTTGACCTTTCATAACATATTTGGACCCCTTCGGCTTTCAATCTTACTATGCACCATATAGAGCTCAAACCCCTAAGGGTATAATAAGTGGCAGTACACACACTGGGAGGTTAAACCCGAGTACTCCATCTGTGCTTAACCCTATGGTGCCTTTCAATCCCAATGTGGTCCACACTGAGAGGCTAATAGTGCCTTTCAATCCTAGTGCAGTCCCATTGAGAGGCTAACCCGGGCACACAAATTTCGTTTAACCCTAAGGCGTCTTTCCGTCCCAATGCAGTCTGACACGCGGGTGCTTCTCACTGGTAGCTTACTACGAGGTCGCCAACACTCGAGGTTCCCTCGGTGCCGCTTATTCCCTCGAGTCGCATCCTCCAGGTTGCATCTCCCGCTACGGGGTATCCACCTGCCTCTCGTGAATCAGGCAATTAATATTTGGCCTCGTGAATCGCCATGGTGTATTTCCCTTACCTCTCGTGAATAAGGTAATTCGGCCTCGTAAATCGCCGTGGTAGCATTGAAGAGCCGTGACTCATCATTGAGTCGACAGAAATGCCTATATCGGCAAACATACATCGCTCTCACGCGATCTTATACTCATGCACGCTCTCTTTCCCTAGCTCTTATACTAGTCGTGCGTGCACGTGCTCATGCCATGAATATGCGTGCCATTTCATCATTTAACGTAAGTAAATCACGTAAGAACTCACGTAAAATCATAAAAGCACATAACACATAATTTCATGCACCTAAAAATTATGTGTTGTAGTTGCGATTTCCACTTGCCTGGTATCCTTAGCTTATTTAACTTATTGTACTGTAAGTCGCTAACATTCGAACCCTAAATATGGAAACATATAAAATTAGGGTTTGTTAGTCTAATTACAGTTATACGAAAGCGGCTTGGTTTAAAAACCCTAGTTTTGAAATTTATGGATTTCGAAACACTAAAGTTTAGAACACCTTGACTTGAATTGAAAAGTACCATTTCGAGATTTTATTAGACATAGTTCCAAATTAATTAAACAGTACATAACATTTCGAAATAAACCTTGAAGTGGATCTCGATATGGAACTCGAACTTAATTGTGGGATTTCGAGACCATTCTCAAAAATAGATCTCGACATGGGCTTTGAACATTTCGACATGTTTCGACTTGTTTCTCGAGATGTATGTTGAAATTTATTAACAAAGATCTCGACGTAGTCTATACATTTTAGAGTAAATCTCGAGATGAATCTCGACATGGATGTCGAGATAGATGTCGAGCTTCCATACAAAATTTCGTAATCAATATCAGGACTAGATTTCGACATGCTTCTAAAGTAAATCTCGACATGTGTTTGGACATAAATCTCGACATGAATTCGAGATCCTATACAAAATTTTAAGGTTAACATAAAAATGGTTTTCGACATGAATCTCGAGTTTCATTTCGAGATTCAATCTCGAGTTGGTCTCGACATTCTTAAACTTTCATGAACACTTCGAGATTCACAATCTGGGGAAACCATGTCACACGAAAACACCCCTTTTGGTACAGAAATCATCTAACTTTCGATCAAAACACCTATTTCTTAAGAACACATATGACTTTAACATACTTAGGTCTTTCAAAACTCAAAGCTTTATGTAAACAGAAATAAATGAAACCTTCGTGTTCTCTAATCTTCCTAACATGGTAGGATATGAATAAAAATATAAATTCTCAGTAAGGAATTATACCTTTTTCTAGCTTATGAATGTCTGCTATCTCGTCTTCTCCTTGTTCCCAGGTTCTCAAATGGTTTGTAAGTGAATTACATTTTCTTTCTTCCTCAATTCTTATCTACTGTTGCGTGTAATACTGAATAAATGACGTTGAAGTTTACGTTAATATTTATCCTAAGTTACGAAATACATATTATTTTAATATTACTTTCGTTTCCCTCTTGCTTTGGGTTTTCGAAATGTATAGAAGACCCTAGATAAATAAGGTTTCGACATTCTCTTTGTCTGTAATTCCCTTCTTTCGAAATTCTAGTATATCGAGATTTTCATGTAGTAACATTCTCATTTCGAATTTCTATAATCTCGACATCCTCCAACATCTTCAAGGATTTCGAGATTAAAGATCTCGAGATTCTTCCTTAGCGCTTTGGAGTTTCTCCTATTTAACAACATCCTATCTTTCGAAATTTGCATATTTTGAACTTCATAAATTTCGGCTTCAAAGGTTTCGAGATCCTAAGAATCTCGAGTTTATTAATTGGATGAATTCTTTCTCTCGAATTTCATGGATTTCGAGACTTAGAGACTTCGAGCTTCAAAGGTTTTGAGACCCAAAGATCTCGAAGTCTTAATGTATCAAAATTGCTTTCTCTTGTCTCATATGAAACCCTAATATCCATAACTAACCTAAATTTAAAGTCTAATTCATACATGTTATGTTGGCATATAACATGAAATCATTTAAGCACATAAAAGTCACAAAACATGTCTCACGCTGTCACGTAAGTGATATAATATGTACGCATATTTATTGGCCAACACTAGTCCATGCTGCGTATAAGTGTTCGCCAAAATTTTCTAAGTCTTAATAATCATCATTCAAATCATACATCTCCAATTAAGTATCTTCCATTTCTAATTATATCGTAAATCCCGTAATTGATTTTACGGGTATTACACTTATCACTGTGTTTGTTTAGTCTAGGTGATGAGACATCACCGGAATGATGGATCACCTAGGTGATGAAAAGGGGGTGATATTTCATATTTCAGATCACCCCAAAAAACCTAGGTGATCCAACATCACGGTGATTAGGGGATCTATCTAACTTTTTAATGGATAAGAATACCCCTCATATTTTAACACTATTACTTTATATGCCATTATAAATATAACTACATGATTAACATAATTAAATCTTAAAACAGTTATTTAAAAATATTAAATCTTATATTTTAAAAAAGTAAAAATATGAATAATGCTTATAAATTAAATGGATATTTTAATATATTAATGATTATCACATAAAATATCACCTTAAAAAAGTTCATATGTATAGGGTCAAATATGACATTTATACAACGTCACCGTACACATCACAGTGATTAAACAAACAGAATACTTCAATATCACGTTGATCTAGAAAATGAAATATCACCTTAAAACAAACACACTGATGACATATCACCTTAATCCACATTCCGGTGATACCCACATCACCGTGATGTGCGTATCACCGTAATGTTGGATCACCTGAAACAAACACCCCCTAAATGAAAACTAAATCGAAAATGATTTTCTCTTGAATTCCTTTCCTTTTCCTCACCATATGATTTTAGCTTAAAAATTGGTTTAAAAGCTTTCTTTTCCACACCAATTTCTCTAATCAACCAAACACAAAAATCAAATTTTCTTTATTTTCTTATCCTACCCTCACCAAATTCCAACACACCTCGTTTGCGGAAATTAGTAGGGAAAAGAAAATTCAAGTGGAAAAGAAAACTCGTTTTCATGTTCGGTTGATTAAGAGAATAAATAAGGAAAAGAAAAGAAAAGAAAATCTATTTTAGTTTAGACTCAAAACTAAGGAAAACTAATTTATGTGTAGGTTTTAGCTTCTCTTTTTGTGACAGTTGCTTAATTGACAAGTTTCTACCTCGAGAGGGACACGATTTTCAAGAATCCACGTTGCTTGGAATAAGGAAACAAATGCATAGTGAGTGCGAAATAAGAAAACGGTTAATTAGATGTCAGGTATAGTTTCGATAGTTTAGTTAGGATTTAGGACCTAATGATGTTTAAAATAGGGTAGATCTATTTGAAGTTTGGTTTTTAAGTTAAGGACCAATTTTGAAAAAAATGATGCATTTGCCCCGGCCTGTTGCAGAAATTACACAGAGTTGCCATCGCCTTCTCCAACCATGAAGAAGTGGTATAGACTGTACATAAAGTGATACTGTAGACCCATGAAGTGGTACGGATGAACAGTGAAGTGGTACTGTAGACCCATGAAGTGGTACTGTTGAACAGTGAAGTGATACAAACATTTGTAGACCCATGAAGTGGTACTGTTGACACAGAGAAGTGGTACAACATTTTGTAGACCCATGAAGTGGTATTGTTGAACGGAGAAGTGGTACAGAAGAATTCTTATGTGTTTCGTGTGCAAATATTTACCCGATTTCTGCAGAAATTTAGTGTTGTACCACTTCACCGTTCAACAATACCACTCCATGGGTCTACAAAATGCTGTACCACTTCTCTGTGTCAACAGTACCCAAGGTTGTAAAAAGCGCTAGGCGGTAGCTAGGCGCCCGGGGGGCCTAGTGCCTAGGCCGTCTAGGCGGGGCGTAGGCCGTTTCTAAGCGGAAATTATACGGTTCGCCTATTTTTCCATCAATATATCAAATTAATAGGAAGTTGGAATCAGAAATATATTATACTTAAAATATGCAATAATAAAGAAAGGTTAATATTTTTTTATTTAAAGTGGATTTCATTTTATATTGCAATATCATTTATAATTTAATTTTGGATTTTTATATTTTTTTGAAAAATTAAAATGCCAACTGTTGTATTGATTTATTTGATTACAGTATTTAAAAGATGCTATAATAAAAACAAATGACTAGTTTTGTACTTAATTATTGTGAACTATCGTTCAACCTTTATTATTGCAAATAGATACTAATGTAAATTTTTTTATCTAATATAAAGCTAAAATGCAAGTTAAATCCAAAATAGGCTTAGTATATTTTAAATTAAGAATAGGCCCAAAAAACCCTAGGTTAATCGTTATTCTTCATCCACCGATCGTCTTCTACCCACCAGCAGTCACCATCACCATCACACTGTTACGCCGGCGTTCCACCCAATTATTCGCCGTTCCAGCAGATTAATAGGCCAAATATTCGGTCTGGACGCCGATTAAACGGGCTAGGCACCGATTAGTCGGATAGAGCGATTTTCCCAGTCGAATTACCATTTTTCGCCTCGGTGGCCGGCGCCTAGCGCTTAGGCGGTGCCTTGGTGGCCGCGTAGGCCGAATTTTACAACACTGACAGTAACACTTCATGTGTCTCTCGTACAAGATCTTCTCTGGTCAACAGTACCTAAATATACAATTTCGTTGTTCGACTGAATTGATTTGAGGCTTCCATCATGTGTTACTCTTGCCGCTCTTGGATATGACAAAAAGGATTAAGTAATTTAATTAATACTTCCTTAGCTACAACGACTGATAAATAATAAATTAATTTGATCATTATAAACTTCTATGATTAAAAATGATAAAAGCTAATTGCGAGTAGGTCCATAGTCCAATGTGGAGCTGTGCCCTTTATCTTAATTTACCAAAATTCATCCGAGCCTAAACGGTTCCATTCCAATGACATGCGACAAATAAAGAGAAGAAAAATTTAAGTAAATTATACCAGGAAACAGATCATATCAATAATGTCTCAATCTTTGTCCCCTCGGCCTGATCACCTTTCCTCGATTTCTGGTCTTTGCCTCACAAAAAATAATCTTTTGGCTAAGTTTATTGTAATAATATAAAGTCGAGATTATTAATAATTAATAATAAATCAATTACCTTACGCGTTTGCGTTAGTACACGCTAATTGAACAAGCTTGATACTACCTACCCACCTACATCTTTTCTTACCCGATTTTACGGGTACGGCAATATTTAAAATGACCGAGTTACATTATAAAGTTTTGAATTTGTTTGCTCATGCAGAATGATTTACCTTCAAAGACGAATACCATCTTGTTTTCCAAAAGGCAAATCAATTAAAAGATAATGTTAGGATGTGCTTAATTTGTGGAAATTAATAGGGAAAAGAAAACGAAACAAAAAGGAAAATTAATTTCGTGTTTGATTGATTGAAGAAATCGCCAAGGAAAAGAAGTAAAACCAATTTCCTCACCAAATCGTGGGGAAAACAAATGAGAAACTTGTTAAAATCATTTGAAGAAATCGCCAAGGAAAAAAAAATGTAGTTAAGTTTAAACCTAAAATCAAGTAAAATCAATTTCCTCACCAAATCGTTTGGAAAACAAATGAAAAAATTGTTAAAATAGTTTTCTCATATTTTCTCCACACTAAGTTCTACGGACCAAAAATACTGGAAGAGTCAAATTGATCGTCATACAAAAAAGGCGCAAACAATATATACTTTTTGAAATCCATTACACGGCTGCTTCAATTGGATCAAAAGGGAGTCAAATCAGAACCTCGAATAATTGCATATAACTGTCCTGCATTTTATTTAGGTTTAATTGCATGTAACCCCATCCGAAGTTTAAACACTAATCACCAAAACCATTATAATTTCGTCCAGAATCGGCTTGTAAATCTTACGTCTCGATCACTAATGATCTCTTCCGGCATCCCAAAGTACTTCACCATGTTTCGGAAGAACAAGTCCGCAGCAACGTCAGCATTGCACTGAATAGGGGCAGCCATAAATATCGCCATTTGGAGAATCGATCCACCACGACTAAGATGAAATTATTTCCTTCGCTCTTTGGTAACCCAACGATGAAGTCCATGGAAATGGAACGTCATGGGCTAACCGGAATAGGTAACGACTGCAATAAACCTGTTGGCTTTGTACGCTCGGGCTTGTCTCGCTGGCAAATAGTGCAAGTACGAACAAAGGCCTCGATATCCTACTCGAGCTTTGGCCAATAGAACTTGCGAGAAATTAGAGCCATCATGCGCCTAACTCCTCGATGACCTGCCCACTGCGGCTCATGGTGCTCTTTCAAAAGCTCATTCCGCAGTCTTCTGGCGGGTTAGAATCGTTTGCCATGCGTGACCAACAGCCCATCTTCAAGCAGTAGCGTTTCAGAAGCCCTTCTTTAACCTGGTCCTTGAGCTTCACTCGTGTGGTTTATTTAGTCATGTGCTCCTTGTATTTAAGTTTACACCCCATAATCGAGTGGTACAATGGAAAGTTCGTGGGGAATACATATTCTATTATATTAAGAGCGTAGGGCTAGGATAAACCGTCAATTAGTCTGTTTCACCTAACCAATCAGATTTTTTTCTACATCTACTAAAAAATAAAAAAGACCTATTAAGCCACGCAACTTCCATAACCTCGTAATAACTACCAAATTCTATTTTTAGTGTATCAATTATTAAAGGGGCATTTTCATTTCAGGCCCCCCATAATTATGATTTAAGGTTCAAGCCCTCTTTGCAAAAAATTTAGTTTTAAGGACCCATTTTCTGCAGTACCACTTCATTGCTCTTACATACCAGTATGTTGAAATTCTGTACCACAAAACCATAATCCGGTACCAATTTATGATCATCTGATACCAGTTTATTTTCTGCATTACCACTTCATTGGTTTGACATACCAGTATGTTGAAAGTTTGTAACACAAAACGATCATTGTATACCAGTTCATACATCTTTCATACCACTTTTTTTACACCACATAATGAGTCCTTTAACCTAAAAAATTCTCAAACAGGGCCTGAATTCGAAATCAAACCCTTAATGGGGCCTGATTTCGAATTGACCCCTTATTAAAACCATTTAATATTAATGAACTTTTATTACTGCACACACATATGGTGTGCCAGAAATAATAGTAATATTAAATTTAGACAATGTAGGATACAATGCTAAGTTTAGACAAGTAATGGAGTTTATGCAATAAAAAATACATAAGATAATAACTTGTATTTCAATATATCTAAGTTGAAGTGTAACTTAATTTACCGTTTACATTAAGACCATCGATATTTTGAAAACTTTCTGTTAGATGTTTTCCCCAATTTTATAGATAATCCAATCGATATATCCATAAAATTGAAATACAGATATCATAACTGATACCGTATTTTCAACTTGGTATGATGATTCCCATTTCGGGTTGGTAGATCAGGAGAATAAAATAGAAACTTAAGCAAAAAAAGGAGACAGCAACAAATTTTTAGACGCAAATCCATTACAACTTCCTTAGATGCATCATCGGACAGCAACGTTTCTACTCTATATTTTGCATGTATGAAATCAAATCCATGGAGGAATCGACAAATCTTCCATATCTAAAAAATGTAAGAGAGAAATCCGCAATAATTCCCCATGGCTGGTAAAATTTCCCGGCATCCACTTTCACCCACATAACACGATATTGTCCCAGCCCGATATTCTATTAACCCTCATATTTAAGAAAGATGGGACATTTACCTGTTTTGTGATCATCACCTTCCGAAGCACTTCATGAATGAAGATGTCAAAGACGACAAAATGAACTTCACTCCAGCAGATCCACCGGGAAAATAAGAAATGGCATAGTACGCTAGCGCAAGAACCTACGTATGTAAATTGGGAAGAAGATAATAACTAGCCCTACTAAAACATGACTATAAGATTTTCTTCCAATCAAGATGTAGCTATCTATACCTGAATCACAGAGAAGAGCACAGAGAGTATATAGCTGTGAAGCACCATAGAGACATAGATGGTTCCAATCATGCTACCAAAGAACCCTAATGTGAAAGGGAGCCTCTGATATGATGAAATGAAAGAAAAGACGAGCAGGTTAGATATACTGCAGATGCAAACATAGACGGATATTAAACTTAGAGAAGTGACTGAAGTAGGACCTCTTTAGATGTCATGTGGCTAAACTGATTCTGAGGGCCTTTAAGGGCAAAGAAGGACGCGATGATGAAGGCACATCCTAGAGAGAAGCAGATGGCGAATTTCTGAGGCACCAATACGATCATTGGAAGGAAAAAGGTGAAAGCTAAAAATATGAAGAAAACTCCACTTGCGAGGAACAAGCCAAAGTATATGAGGGCCTTTCCCGAAGGGATATTGCTTGTTGCGGACTGCAAATTTCCTGGGATATCTCTAACTCCTTTGGAGACCCTGAACAAAAAATATTGGATTCATGTTGCAGATACAAATAAGATATAAAAGTACCCACCAATCATCTGTGGAGCATTAGTGTTAAAATTCTTGTCCTAACTTGAACTTGAACATGGCTAATACTTTGGATTATATTAACACCCATGCCCAGAAAGCCAACTGAAAAGTAAATCGAGGTGATCAGAGTGAGTCTCTTGATTCTCTCATATGCTATCTTTTAACTTCAATGTTTCGTACTTATTGACACTGCAAGAATGTTTTTTGTACTTATTGACACAACAAGAATTTATTGATTTGCTGCTTTTCTATTAGCAGAGACAGGTCTTGTATAAGGAAGAAGCTTCCATCTAAAAATATAGCTTATGAATCGTCGCAAATTGCATTAAATAAATGGAATAAAGTATCAACAAACAGAAGTTGAAACCAGCCACAAACAGTAAAATGCGAGCAACGTCCTTAAACGATAGTAAAATCTTTCTTTCTGATCCTGCTGAAGTGAAAGCATTGAGCAAAGCCATTTTCAACACAATCTCATGATGCAAGAAAATATCTAGGAAATGCATATAAAAAAGACTGATCTAATGGAATAAGCGGTTTAAAAAGACTCATCATGAAATAGGTTTAACTTGAAGCTTCTGCACAAATCGTAAAATGAAAATAAAGGACAGTGCACGATAACTAGCGTAAGCTGCTTCCTGAATGGTATTGGTAAATCCTACAGTAACACGAGTCTCTACAAGCAGGTCATTTCTCAATCATATAACAAAATCTTCCAAGTCAAAGCCAAAAAACATATCCGCTCTCTACATTCATGCGCGCAATTGTACTAAAAACATTCAATCACCCAGTTAAATGTAAACCCCAGAAGCAAAGCTGACGGAAAAAAGAACTCCATTTCATCTGCGGATATCATAGTAGACTCATAAAAACCGCACCAATATCCATATACTTTCCAGTAGAAAAAAGATTTCAACATCATTCCAAGATCAGTTCAATTACATAAAGCATTGCCACATACAGAAAAGAGGGAAAGTTAAAGAAAAATATTTAAATGGAGATCGCAGGACCATAGACCGTTCATGTACAAATTCAATTTCATAAAATTAACATCCAACCTACGATACTTATCTACGGAACTGTATGCACACAAACTCTGAGATCGACACGACCAGAAATCATTATTCAAAGTCCTAGCACGATGCTCACTGTACCATATCAATTCATTTAAGCAATTTCGTCTGATAAAAATTAATAAGTGAATGCCAAAGACAAACTAACGGGTGATTTCTACGATCCGCCTGCAATACTTACACGCCGAAGGTTCCTGAAACGGTATCGTTCGCGGATCTGACGGCCGCTTCGATGTCAAAAACACCGGTGAGGCTGCTCCTCTCCTCCGACGACACGGAAGCGGCGTAGGAGTTCCAATCGGCGAGCAGAGAAGGGGAAGACGCGGACGATGTCGTCTGCTGCGGGAGAGACTTCCCATCGTCGCCGAGGAAGCTACCAGAAAACCAATTCTGCATCCTCAATTGTCGATTCTTGTCGATTCTTTGAGAGGGGAGATCTCTATGCTCTTAGCTCAACTGAGTTGAAACGTAGTCGTTACGCGAAAGCAGTGCTGAGTATTGCCTCCGATTAAGACCATCGTAGGAATTCGTACCTTTTTCCAAGCTATACGAGCATCGCTCGTGTTCTTTTCTCGACTCTTTCTGTTTCTAAACTATATTTCGTTTAACAATGAGTGAAATGTTTCCTGATGCCTATCTTAAGTTAAATGATTGTCATATTTAGTATTTAAGTAACTTTCTTCATGGGCTAAATTTCGAAAGTTTCGTTCCTACTATATTCCTAACGCGTAATGATAGTCTAATGAAGTGAAGTTGTTAGCTACCCTTGTATTCTTTCATCATTTTTTTGTTTCATCTCTTCGTTTGTTCTCTCGGTTCCTTCTCCTTTTTGTTTACAATAGTTTTAGCCTAATGATATATTTAGATATGTACAAGGCTTGAAACTTCATTTGAATTCACTAGTCGTGACTACTCTTTCTCATGCTAAATAAGAGTTTATTTTGATCGTTATCTCTCTATCTTGTTAATTGATTATACTTATTTTAACTTTCAATTGTTTCTTCCATGACTTTAAGTTTCAAAAGATTTGTACTTATCCCGAAGATTAATGTATAATGAGCTTAAATGATATGGACATTTACCCTTTGTTTAACTTAAGCTAAGTATTAGTCATTACATAAGTATGTTATTAATAAAATAATAATATATTAATAATAAAAGATCTACCTCACTCCAAGATCAAACCTTCGAATTGCTAAGGCTCTCGTTAGGTTTCTTGGTTTGGTTAGCACTTAAATCGATATTATGTGTTAGCTTTATTAGATATTTACTTACTAGCATTGCGTAATATATTAGAACAAGATAGCTAGTTGTTGAGTTTTTTCCTTTGTTATTGAGTAATATATTTTAATTTTTTTCCTTAAACCTAATCACGTACAAAATATTAGATAGACATGCCCATTTAAAAAAACATATGAGAACAAGACAACTAGATAATATTAACGATTTCTCTTTAGGCCTAAACTAAATAAATTATTAGAAGATTAAAGTCATTTTCCATCATTGACCAACTTCACATATGATAATGAATTATTTTTCTTAAGTCATTTTCGTTCATATAAGTTCTTCCCTTTGTTGCGTTGTCGTTGGATCTGCTTCTCTCCCTCTGAAATATATATATATATATATATATATATATATATATATATATATTACTCAATTATGTTAGTTAATGATAAGGTGAGAAATAGTCTACCCTTCTTGATAAAAGAAATTTATATCGTACTTTATACCCCGCAAAAGCGTATTAACGGTTGATATTTATCTAAATTTCCTTGAATATCATACAATTACTTTTATATTTCATTTTCGACAGATATTGAGAAAAAAGAACTACAATAGGGAATATTCGGGCTTGAATTTGAGGAACCGTCGAATCAAATATCGGCCCAAAAAATAATTGGGCCGAAGAGTAAATTGCAGCCTGTCCGTTCCAGCCCAAGAAAGGCCCAAGCCCAAGTGATGATTAAAAAAAGAAGATAAATACAACACAATCGATCGCTAGAGCACACAAAAGAAGAAAAATAAAATGAAAAGAGACAAAGGAGATCCACGATGGAGAATTCGACACACGGCTCAAGAAAGAAAATCACAACGAAATCTTACGCGCATGCTTGAGCTGCAATTGAAGGATCTGATGTTACATCTACTTGTCTATATAAATGGAGATGTGACCTTGAGGAGAGGAGATATACACGACGTGAAGAGCAAAGCGCGAAGGCTGCGAAAATTTCAGCGAGCAAGGTAGCGAGCAACGAAGGAGGGCTGATGTACTGCGGCGGGGCTGATCTGAGGAGTCGCAGCGAGTGGGATAAGCAAACACGACAGCAAACAAGCTGAGGCACACGTCGCCCACTAGCTGTTCGACGATATTCCTCAAAGAAAGAAGGCGAAGGGAAGAAAATATGCTTGTCTCTTTGTTATTTACGCTTTCCGTCGTGCTAGTACTTAATATGAGTAGCTAAACCTCGTAGTATTTGAGACGAGATGAACCATAGCAATATTGTGCGTGTGTTTAACGTGATGATGTTTTGCTATTATTATGACTCCGTTACGATTTATGCTATCGTTTTGATTATGTCTATGTGGTCGAAATAGTTGTTGGGATATCGTACGCTATGCTCGGGGGAGGGGCGAACGACTAGTGTGGCGCCCCGCCTTCCACCACTACTTTCTTAACTAGTCTACGTGACTAATGTCCTAATAACGAAATAGATCGTGCAAAATTTCGTATAAAATTTTTCCTTTTATAAAATGGAATCGTTCAAAATCATCGTGGGTCTTATTTACATAGGAAAGCGCGCATGCGGGTCAAAATAAATCTATCTACTGGGCCTCCACGAGGTCGCATCCATGCACATACTTCCATCTCAAAAGCCATCGGAAGCTTCAAAAGTTGGCCTCGCCGTGAAAATGATCACGTACCGTGATCGCGGGGTCCTACAACACATAAAACGTGGATTGAGCTTATAAAGCTCAGTAAGTGAAAACAATGCACGCCATGCACGTGACCTAAATAGCGAAGGTATTCGCGTCAATACTATTGACTTCTCACATCCTTCTCGTTCTTTTCATTTCATATTTGGGCCCTTTCGGCTTTCAATCTTACTACGCACCATATAGAGCTCAAACCCCAAAGGGTATAACAAGTGGCAGTACACACATTGGGAGGCTAAACCCGAGTACTCCATCTGTCAGAGGCGTACCTAAATTAAATAATTCGACTAAAATAATTGTTCGACTAGGCTCATTTTACTCCCTATATTGCTCAATTTCGAAACAAAGTGAAATCAATACTCAATAATGGTATTAATAATATATGAGGTTCGTAATAATTTTATTGAAGAAATGGGTCTGAAATTATGTTAAAGCCCAAAAGTACTTGAAATGAGTCCACGTACTAAAATGGTCAACTCTCGAAACTCCCTAGTCATACTTACTAATAAGAAAAATTGCCCGAATGAAAAGGATTGAACCATACTGAAATTATTAGAATAGTTTAAGATCTGAAATATTCTAAATCGCCCGAAAGATACCGATATAATTAATTGTCCAAAATCACTTCAGCTCGGCGATTCCCAGCATCGGTCGAAACTTGTTGTGCAAAATTATTAATTATTCTTAGAGCTAAAATGATCTCAATCGCCCGACTGTCTCAGCTCGGCGATTCTTAGCAGCGATCGAAACCTATATTGCTGAAACTATTCAATATTTCTCGGCGATTCTCACTTATAGGTCGAAACTCATTGCTGACACTATTTAATATTCCAAAAAGGTATATAATCCAATTCGCTCGATTGCAAAATGTTAAACTATGCTAAAGTCATTAAAATATTCTAAAATAAAATATAGCCTAGTCATTAAAATATTCTAAAATCAAATATAGCCTAGAACAAACGTATATCCTCTCATTTGCCTTATTATTATAATCAAAATATCTTAAGACCTATATTAGCCTAGATTGCCCATATGTACTCTAATTTACCTTAAAGTTAAGAAACTTAGTCTTACTCATACCTAACATAATATCTAGGCCCACCACGTGGATGTCACCTTAGTTCTTTTGATGAAAAATAAATATAAATATAAATGTGTAAGTAGTCACATCATCTATTTTCACATTGCTACGAAACGTTTATTACCAAGGCATAATATAATGTCAATCGACCGATTGTTCGCTTCAACTCGTCGAATGTCAGCTCGACCGAAACCTATTGGATATATTAAAATATTCTAAAATCTATATTTCACTAAATCGCCCGAACTTAGATCGAAACCTACTAAATATTCTAAAATCTGTATCACTAAATCCCCCGAATGTAGATCGAACCTACTACGTAAGATTCATTAAAATATTATAAATTCTGGAAATTTACTCCATCGCCCGAATTATGCCTTATTACTCATATTGTAGCCTCACTTGAAAGTATACCTACTCTATGATGAAATCGACTACCCACAAATAATTAAATCAGTCATATCCAAAAACTCACGAAATATTCTACCCATGAATTTCTACAAGTTCGAAAGTTGACTACCTGAAATTAACTTATTCTACTCCTTATGATTCCAGCCTTGCTGATTTTCATACTTATGTAGGTATAAAACCACACAGAATATTTACATAAAAGTCAGTCCAGAAATTAGGGTTTTCATGTGCACAAAATCATTCAAGGTCCATATACAATCATAGAGTATATAAGCAAATAAACTATAATAATTCTCACGTGTTTTAGGTGCTATTTTCACCTACTCTAAGCTTCTTCAATTCGTTCTTGAGTTCCCTTACTAAACTAGGGTTTTCAAGGGTGTCCTCTATCAGAAAGTGTTTCGTGCCCCTTTGCTTTTCCTCAATTGTTTCAATCGTTCTCTGATGGGGTTTTCTTCATTTGTTAGTTTTTCGAAGGTTTCCTCATGATTATTTTATTTGAGGAACTAATAGATAAAGATGAGGGCTTAGAAAACCGTGTAGGAGTTGTTACCAAATTATGTGACGTGTTTTTCCTCATGAGTTAAGTAACAACTCTCCTCTACTCACACCAAATATTTTATTACTTTATATATTCATTTATCTCCTAGTAATATGTATACACATATATTTATTACATATAACTATAGTTACTCAATGACCCCACGTGAATTCTGATTGGTTTGGTCTTATTGTATATGTTGACTGAGTTTTCCATTTTCTATTCCCGCACGATTTCAGTGTAGTTGCTAATATGTAATCGCTCGATCCCACTATCATGCGTGCATTTCATTAAAACGGCAAAAGTCATCACCTACCCGAAATTCTAACTTTACATGTATTCAATCGATCGAAGTCATTTTCTCAAGAATCGTCCGAGTTTCTATACTGAAGTCTGAATTGTCCTAACATTGCCCTTCGCTACAATTTGTCGAATTCCACTTCATAGTATGAACTTATTTTCACCGAGGTTTCTCAAGTCTTACCTACACTGAAATGCTACCCAAATTTTCCTAGATCCTAATATTTTCACAAGTCATTTATCAACATAACACATATCATGTAGTCATATAAGTACGTAAGTCACATAAAGGCATTGAAGCATCGTATCACCCAAAGTCGTAACTTTTTTATTTAGTTGATCCAATGAAATTTCTAATTTACTGCTAATTAAGTCGTAAATCCCGTAATAAAATTTTACGGGTATTACATCCTCGCCCCTTAAAATAATTTCGCCCCCGAAATTTCGTCAGCTGGAATAATTCAGGGTAATGATTGGTAGGGAGTGGCGTTGGCTCGGTTAGGTGATAGAAAATCTCCTAATTGCTCGTAAAGGCATTCCTTACTAATGAGTATAAAAGAACGACTTCTCATAGAACAGAATAATTCTTCCAAGTTTCGCACTTCTGATTGGAGGATACAAGAACGAGGTCATTGATTTCAGACCGAAGATTATCTTGGTCGAAGACTTAGGAAGTTAACAAAGGATCTCGAATAATTTCAAAGATAGAAAGAAATAAGATCTTAATGAAGTAAATATGGACATCGTTTTAAATCAATCAAACCCGTATCGCCTTGAGGCTACAATTCTAACTCAGACAGAGATAGAAGATCATGAGTGTCCATTACGCTTTCGTTGCGCCACTCTGATACTGAACAAATATATCCCTCAGGATGAGCAGAAAGATTGGGCATAGGGTTATATCCTAGGTATTATTTGAATTTTGGGATTTCTTTCTAGGGATTTCAGGTACGGCTCCCTATCTCGAAAGTCTATTTACTACGATTATGATTCAGGTCGATACTCGAACGGGTATCTAGCAAGTTAGCTAAAAATGATTCCGAGTCTTACCACCTATGTGGTGGATACAAAAAACAATGTGGCTCCTAAGTCCACTGAAATGCATGTTGAGGTTTAAATTGGTTAGAAGGGTACCCTCCATTTCGGATGGGTTGTTTTCAGCTTCTTCCGCCGTAAGCATGTATACCCGAGAGGGTGCCTTCTGTGGACTAGTCTGATTTGTTGCCTGGCTTCCCGATGTATTCTCCGGGCAGGCTACAGAATAGTGGCCTGTTTGCCACATTTAAAGCATGTAGCATTTTGTGAAAAGCAGACGCCTAGATGACATCGTGCACATTTTGGGCACATGGTACGTTGGGTTGGGATCTCCCCTGATTCGTATTAGTTTGCTGAGGTGGTTCAGGGCGGCTTTGGAAGTTGGGCTTCGCGTTCTTAGGAACGAACTGTTTCTTCAGGTTACCTCCGTCCCATTTCGATCCTTGTTCGAACTTTCTCTTGGTTTCCTGAGCACGCACAATTCGGGTTTTGGGTTGTTCAGCCATCAGGGCTCGTTCCGCCATTCGGGCATAAGTAACCCCTTGGAATCCAGCCATGCCAACGTCGTGTTAGAGTTCTGGCTTTAAGTCTTCCATAAATCGCTCGATCTTCAGCGCATCCGTACTCACCATGTGGGTTGCGAATCGAGACAATTGTTCGAACTTTCGGATATACTCCGCTACCGTCATTGCTACCTGGCGGAGATTGATGAACTCGTTCATCCTTTGGGCTCGAACGGGAGCAGTGTAATACTTGCCTCTGAAAAGTTCTTGGAAGCGCTCCCAAGTCATTATTATCGGATCTTCAAGAGTCAGGATCGTGTCCCACCAGTGACCTGCGCTTCCCCTTAATAGGTAACCAGCGCACATGACCTTTTCTGTTTCAGGAGTACGGCTATGTTGGAACATAGTTTCTAGGGTTCGGAGCCAATCCTCAGCCGAGGTTGGGTCAAGTGCATCTTCGAACGTTGGGGGTTAAGTGTACGAAATCTTTCACCGACCATTTCGATTCTGTCGGCCTGAGGTGGTCCGTTGCTCGATTGCCCGCCATCGTTTTGTTGCTGGATCAGTTGCTGAATTTGGGCAGATTGTTGGCGGACTAGTTCCGCGAGTTGGAGAATAGTCGTATCCCGACTAATAGTCGTATCCCGACTATCAATAGGGCTGCGGGTTCCTTACCTTTATCTGCACCCCCATCATTCTCACCTCTAGTTCTACCTATCGTTCTTTTATCCTAACGTTCCTAAGATCAATCAATCATGTAATACAAGAAATTCATAAAAACGTTAAACTTACGAGCAAGGCCGCTTCCGTGCTTTTGAGTGTGTGTACATGGACAGTCTGCAGAACCTATATCCTAAGCTCTGATACTACCTGTGGCGCCCCGCCTTCCACCACTACTTTCTTAACTACTCTACGTGACTAATTCCTAATAACGAAATAGATCGTGCAAAATTTCGTATAAAATTTTTCCTTTTATAAAAAGGAATCATACAAACTCATCGTAGGTCCTATTTACATAGGAAAGCGCACATGCGGGTCAAAATAAATCTATCTACTGGGCCTCCACGAGGTCGCATCCATGCACATACATCCATCTAAAAAGCCCCCGGAAGCTTCAAAAGTTGGCCTCGCCGTGAAAATGATCACGTACCATTATCGCGGGGTCCTACAACACATAAAACGTGGAATGAGCATATAAAGCTCAGTAAGTGAAAACCATGCATGCAATGCACGTGACCTAAATAGCGAAGGTATTAGCGTCAATACTATTGACTTCTCACATCCTTCTCGTTCTTTTCATTTCATATTTGGGCCCCTTCGGTTTTCAATCTTACTACGCACCATATAGAGCTCAAACCCCAAAGGGTATAATAAGTGGCAGTACACACACTGGGAGGCTAAACCCGAGTACTCCATCTGTGCTTAACCCTGTTGTGCCTTTCAATCCCAATGTGGTCCACACTGAGAGGCTAATAGTGCCTTTCCATTCCAGTGCAGTCCCATTGAGAGGCTAACCCAGGCACACAAATTTCGTTTAACCCTAAGGCGCCTTTCCATCCCAATGCAGTCTGACACGCGGAAGCTTCTCACTAGTAGCTTACTACGAGGTCGCCAACACTCGAGGTTCCCTCGGTGCCACTCATTCCCTCGAGTCGCATCCTCCAGATTGCATCTCCCGCTACGGGGTATCCACCTGCCTCTCGTGAATCAGGCTATTGGCCTCGTGAATCGCCATGGTGTATTTCCCCTACCTCTCGTGAATCAGGTAATATTTGGCCCCGTGAATCGCCATGGTAGCATAGAAGAGCCGTGACTCATCGTTGAGTCAACACAAATGCCTATATCGGCAAAAATACATCGCTCTCACGCGATCTTATACTCATGCACGCTCTCTTTCCCTGACTCTCATACTAGTCGTGAGTGCACGAGCTCATGCCATGAATCATGTAAACATGCGTGCAATGTTCATAGAATAATTTACGTCACATAAAAATCACGTAAGTCACATAAAATTGCAAAGGCACATAGACACATAATTCATACACATATAATTATGTGTTGTAGTTGCGATTTCCACTTACCTTTCGTCCAAGCGTACGCAAACTTACTGTCCTGGTAAGTCCCCACTTCGTGATCCTTAGGCAAAATATTATAATGTCAGAGTCGTACCTAAATTAAATAATTCGACTTAAATAATTGTTCGACTAGGCTCATTTTACTCAAAACCCTATATTGCTCAATTTCTAAACAAAGTGAAATCAATACTCAATAATGGTATTAATAATATATGAGGTTCGTAATAATTTTATTGAAGAAATGGGTCTGAAATTATGTTAAAGCCCAAAAGTACTTGAAATGAGTCCACGTACTAAAATGGTCAACTCTCGAAACTCCCTAGTCATACTTACTAATAAGTAAAATTGCCCGAATGAAAAGGATTGAACCATACTGAAATTATTAGAATAGTTTAAGATCTGAAATATTCTAAATCGCCCGAAAGATACCGATATAATTAATTGTCCAAAATCACTTCAGCTCGGCGATTCCCAGCATCGGTCGAAACTTGTTGTGCAAAATTATTAATTATTCTTAGAGCTAAAATGATCTCAATCGCCCGACTGTCTCAGCTCGGCGATTCTTAGCAGCGATCGAAACCTATATTGCTGAAACTATTCAATATTTCTCGGCGATTCTCACTTATAGGTCGAAACTCATTGCTGACACTATTTAATATTCCAAAAAGGTATATAATCCAATTCGCTTGATTGCAAAATGTTAAACTATGCTAAAGTCATTAAAATATTCTAAAATAAAATATAGCCTAGTCATTAAAATATTCTAAAATCAAATATAGCCTAGAACAAACGTATATCCTCTCATTTGCCTTATTATTATAATCAAAATATCTTAAGACCTATATTAGCCTAGATTGCCCATATGTACTCTAATTTACCTTAAAGTTAAGAAACTTAGTCTTACTCATACCTAACATAATATCTAGGCCCACCACGTGGATGTCACCTTAGTTCTTTTGATGAAAAATAAATATAAATATAAATGTGTAAGTAGTCACATCATCTATTTTCACATTGCTACGAAACGTTTATTACCAAGGCATAATATAATGTCAATCGACCGATTGTTCGCTTCAACTCGTCGAATGTCAGCTCGACCGAAACCTATTGGATATATTAAAATTGTAACGTCCCGTTTTTTATTACTTTATTCGCGCAGCTGTTATATTTTTCGCATAAAATTTTTCGCCTTTCTACAACCATGTCTTTATACATAAACGGAAGCGTACATCTGTCTCGTCACTTTCACGCGTATTATACATATATATTAACATATCATATTTCTTATGCATCATATGAAAGACACTAATGGTTCTTATACTACATGCACACGATGAACTTAGGGGAGTAGGTGAGAGCGTAGCCGGCCAACCTTGAATCCATGCTTTCGTATGAAGATGCACTCTAAGTTGCCTGCTAGGTATCTACAACAACTGTGAAAACAACTATTCAGAGTATGATCGCAACATGTTATTCCATTAAACAACGAAACAATAAAACTGTAGCAGAAATTAATTTCTTTCTTTCATTTGCTTCCATACACATTTCTAAAGAATATACCATCGTTTGTAGGACCAGTAGATTCACAACACTCGTACTGTAAACACTTCAACTCACGTAATCATCACGAAATCAATCATCGAAGTTTGTCACATAACCATAGTTCTTAAGATCATTCATGTAATCCATAGACCAATGCAAATTCTACATGATCATTTATTGCTGATACTTCCGTTATGAACCTGCTAGACTCGTACTATTGACCCCATAGGGGCCCATGCATGGGACTCTGTAACCGTAGATATATTTTTGGTATGCGTGTATAGGACTCTGTAATCCCCCGATTTGTAGGGATGTAACCATAACTGTGTATCAAGTCGTCCGATGTCGTAGCAGTCATAACGGTTTCTCTTTTCTTTATTATTCATATGCAATACTATACTTTCACCTTATATGAATATAAATTCCATACACCATCGAGTCGCACATGTCACACCGTAGCACATTATGGCCACATAATTCACGTTCATTTCAAATATTACGTTTATAAGAAATCACCAATCATTTAATCTCACATAAAGCACATAAAAACAGAACACATGTTGCATATCATACTCACAGTATGGCTTTTAAACCTCGTTCGTCACTCGACTTTATCCTTGCCCTTTTCAGAATTCAAACCTATTCAAATATTATTGTCGAAAAATATAAAATCCATAAAATGTCATATGTAATGATATGCGTACTCTATTATCATGATCCATTTTTATTAATTATTCATTATTTTATTATTATTATATATATTTTTTTAAATTAGCTGACTATTTGCGTTCTTAAATTATCTAAATATCCTCGTTTCCAAAATATAATATTCTAATTGTGCAGGTTTATAATTTTCTTCCCAAAACTTGATCAGTTCCAAAATTAATTATTACCCGTGAAACTCCTATGATTCGCTAAACTCATTTCCAATTCGCGAATTCATCATTTAGCCTGCAAAGTTATTTCGCGAACTCATCGTTCAACCCGCAATCTACTTCCAATTTGCGAAGTGCTTTCACGAACTTATTCTACTCATTATTCACCAACTAGTTTGCGAATTCACTCATTTAAAGTTCGGTTCTACTTCACGAACTCAATCTCCTATTTATCGTTAACTACATATAATTATTATTATCTTAACATAAGGTTGTTTTCTAGGTTGCCCCACTTTTCCTTAAAGTTATCTCCACTCACACATGTAGTAACATCAATGTTTCCTCTATTGTCTTTATCCTTACAACACTTAGCAATTGTGCACGTTGGATTATTATTTTAATCGTTTTCATGCCCACTTTAAGATTCCTTAATTGTCCAACTTCGTACATTACTATCCTCTCAATTCGCTACAATACTCCAACTCGTGAAGTCATCATTTCAATTCGTGAACCCATGGTATACTACTGAGATTTGACGAATTCCCAACTAACCACTTCGCAAGTTGTCTACTTCATCCATTTTAAGTTTCACGAATCATCCATTTCATCAGTCATCATCCATTTATTGTTATTCAACTCATTTCTGCCCATGTTAAGCGTTCCAATTATTTCCATATATAGCTCACCAAATATTATAATATTCTCCACTATTGACATCTTTAATACGCCAACTTCCATCATGATTTACGAAATCTTCTTGCATTCGTGAATTGCTACCCTCTCAACCCGCTAAATTACTTCAATTCGCGAAGTTGTCATTTCACATCCACCTTTCACGAACTCCTCCTAACTTCGCGAACTCCACTTCAAATATTTAGGGTTTGCCAAGTACTATCAACTCGTGAAAACCCTCATTTTCTATGTAATTCGCAGACTTCATCAATTCGCACAAAACTTTCCTTTTAATTATCTTAAACACTATTTTCATTCACTAATCTCAAATCATTCGATCAGACATAATTTCTCAAAAAATATTAAAAACTTACATGAACACGAGTAGATGTGAATTTTTCATTAGAAAACCCTGTAACTTTTATCAAAATCATGACTAAATCACGACGAGAAGAAATTCATGAAAACCCTAATTCCATTCCTAATCTTTGTAAATTAAAGACTTCCAGTTTAAACAACTTTCGAAAATTAATAATCATGATATACTTAATGATGATATAAAATATAACATCCTAACAAAGTTTCGTATCCTTCCAAACCTTTCAAAAATTACAGTTAAATAAACTTTTATGCATGCCAATTTGAAAATCAACATAAAGATCATACCCCTTCCGAAGTTGCAGTTCGATCGCTATGTAAGTTCTTCGTTTTCTCCTACTAATAATAATTTTAATTTTCTTTTTTTAACGTTTCTCTTATGATAATAAATTCTAATGCTTATAACATTTGGGTTACGTATAGTGATAGAAAATCATTGTCATATCTACTTGTCCTATTTGATAATGGGTATTATTTAATATAAAGTGGTTTTCCCTTTTTACTATCTTTCCCACCACGTTAGAAGGCCCTTTTATACCAACTCCCTTTAACACTATCATATACCAAAACAATAAGTGATATTTGATCCTAACCATACGTTTGCTAAAAGAATTCGCCACTCGCATTTTTAATTAGTCAAGTTCATGAAATGCCACAAATACTCGAATTCGTGAAATTCAATCCTATCAATTGGTAAAATTCCATCCTATACTTGGCGAATTCACTAACAACTCCTTAGATAATCCACCATTTCACTAACTCATAACTTCACACATTTCAAATTTCACGAATCATCAACCTCGCGAACTAACATCCTTCTCTACTCATTTCACGAATTGACAACTTCATGAACTTCACGAATACTTTAATTTCACGAATCAATACTTCGCACATCGCCCCTACACAAATTAATATTTATTCATATTCCTAATTTCATTTCAACCATCCTAGTTTATTATACCTCGGTCTCTTTCGTAATACTTGTATACATATATCGTGAAATTATTGTTGCTAATTTATGAATTCGTATGATGCATAAAATGATGTATGATTTTGGTTTCGGTTCCTGACAAAAATATTCTAAAATCTGTATTTCACTAAATCGCCCGAACTTAGATCGAAACCTACTAAATATTCTAAAATCTGTATCACTAAATCGCCCGAATGTAGATCGAACCAACTATGTAAGATTCATTAAAATATTATAAATTCTGGAAATTTACTCCATCGCCCGAATTATGCCTTATTACTCAATATTGTAGCCTCACTTGAAAGTATACCTACTCTATGATGAAATTGACTACCCACAAATAATTAAATCAGTCATATACAAAAACTCACGAAATATTCTACCCATGAATTTCTACAAGTTCGAAAGTTGACTACCTGAAATTAACTTATTCTACTCCTTATGATTCCAGCCTTGCTGATTTTCATACTTATGTAGGTATAAAACCACACAGAATATTTACATAAAAGTAAGTCCAGAAATTAGGGTTTTCATGTGCACAAAATCATTCAAGGTCCCATATACAATCATAGAGTATATAAGCAAATAAACTATAATAATTCTCACGTGTTTTAGGTGCTATTTTCACCTACTCCAAGCTTCTTCAATTCGTTCTTGAGTTCCCTTACTAAACTAGGGTTTTCAAGGGTGTCCTCTATCAGAAAGTGTTTCGTGCCCCTTTGCTTTTCCTCAATTGTTTCAATCGTTCTGTGATGGAGTTTTCTTCATTTGTTAGTTTTTCGAAGTTTCCTCATGATTATTTTATTTGAGGAACTAATAGATAAAGATGAGGGCTTAGAAAACCGTGTAGGAGTTGTTACCAAATTATGTGACGTGTTTTTCCTCATGAGTTAAGTAACAACTCTCCTCTACTCACACCAAATATTTTATTACTTTACGTATTAATTTATCTCCTAGTAATATGTATACACATATATTTATTACACATAACTATAGTTACTCAATGACCCCACATGAATTCTGATTTGTTTGGTCTTATTGTATATGTTGACTGAGTTTTTCCATTTTCTATTCCCGCACGATTTCAGTCTAGTTGGTAATATGTAATCGCTCGATCCCACTATCATGCGTGCATTTCATTAAAATGGCAAAAGTCATCACCTACCCAAAATTCTAACTTCACATGTATTCAATCGATCGAAGTCATTTTCTCAGGAATCGTCCGAGTTTCTATACTGAAGTCTAAATTGTCCTAACATTGCCCTTCACTGCAATTGGTCGAATTCCACTTCATAGTATAAACTTATTTTCACCGAGGTTTCTCAAGTCTTACCTACACTGAAATGTTACCCTAATTTTCCTAGATCCTAATATTTTCACAAGTCATTTATCACATAACACATATCATGCAGTCATATACGTACGTAAGTCACATAAAGGCATTGAAGCATCGTATCACCCAAAGTCCTAACTTTTTTATTTAATTGATCCAACGAAATTTCTAATTTACTGCTAATTAAGTCATAAATCCCATAATAAAATTTTACGGGTATTACAATTAGACCACTCGTAAACGAGCGGAATAAACTCATCGCTAGATTAGTTGTTGCGAGTCAAAACGAGTAAGCGCAGTTTCGCCCAATTATAGAAATTCGTATACATATCATAGGAATCCTCACGGTCTAATAATTAGCTAAATATATTACTTATTTGTCGTTCGGTCGAGCTAGGGGGATTCGAAATCTCAAATACGTTTTCGTTCATAAGGTCGTCCATTCTATATTTTTATAAACTGTTTTTTAAGTGTTTATCGTTATCTAAATTTTCAAACATCATAAAATTTCCACTAGAATATTTAAACTTGAGTTTTTTTTATATAATAATTCCCTTGGGTTTGATACCCGAATGCTTGCCATTTCTATACTATTTTCGTTACCGGGGGACTACTGATATTTGGAAAATCTTTAGTTTGTTATTCTAGCTCTATTATTATTATTATATTTATTATTATCATTTATTAGTATTAATATTATTGTTGTTATTTTTACTGTCACTTATTATTTTTTTTCTCTCCGCTATTTTTCGTTATTTTAATTAGTATTATTCGTTGTTATTATTTTTATTAAATATTTTATTTTACTTTAATATTATTATTTTTATTTCCTCAAACTATATATTTTATTTTATCTCATCATTATTACAAAAAAAGTATTATAGTGATTATTATTTTATTTATTATTTTTGTCTTTATTATTATTAGCATCGCTTGCTTTTATTTTTATTTTATTATTATTATTATTATTTTTTAGCAATATATATTGTTTTATTGGTTTTTATTTCTAAATCTCTTATTGTTATTGTCATTTTTATTTTGTTTGTCTAGGTACGTGAACGTTCGTGCATGATCCGGAGAAATCATTCGCTACCTTTAGTTGAAGGAGACCGGAGATCGAAAGAACGTTCCGACACAACCTACGAGAAAACGTAAGGCGGGTCGAAATGGCGACTCAAAATCGTGACGAGATGCCTCTAGAAGCTAGAGAACATCCGATGAGAGAACTGTGGAGAAACAACGCCTTAGGGTCGGTCGGCTCAGCGATAGTCCTTCCTCAAGTCCCGAACAACTTTGAGCTGAAGCATCATTGGCTTCAAATGCTTCAGACGACAGCTCAATACGATGGACTCTCCGCGGAAGACGCTTACCGACACAAACGAGACTCTCTGTCCATCACCGACACAATACGAGTACAAGGAGCAAGCCCTGAACGATTCGTCTTTACTTATTTCCGTTCTCCCTAAGAGGTAATGCCAAGGAGTGGTATAATCTACTACCCGAACGATCCATCGCCACTTGGGACGAGATGCACGCCACCTTCATCACGCACTTCTTCCATCGACAAAGGTGTTGAAACTGAAAATGGACCTAACGGCATTCAAGCAAAACAAAGGCGAGAATTATACGACGTATGGACACGTTTCAAGACGCTTCTGAATCGCTTCCCACAACATGTTATGACGAAGAGCGAATTGCTACATACCGTGCAAATGGGGCATGCAATGGAAGCTTATGCAATTTAAGCGCAACGGAAGGCTTGAATCTAATCGACGAATATAGCGCATATAGCTTCCGATGCGGGAGCTCCAGCAATATAGGGAAACCACGGGGGATGTATGATGTCGATAATGCAACTGCGACAAACGCCAAGTTCGACACACTCCAACAACAAATCGCAGCTAACAACCTCCAAATCCAAAGGTTGTAGTTGTACACTATTAACCACGCTAACAACAAAGCCGGTTGTTAATGTTGTGCAGGTATAATCTATCCCGAGGAGTTCCGCAGCTGCTCCGCCTCCTCATGCATACCCAAATTATACTCCACCATGCGCGACATGCGGCGAAAGTCACGATGCAACCCGTTGTCCAGCCACTATTCTGATGGAGCAAGTCGACTACATGGGTAACTGTTGGAACTATTTTATTGTATTCAATTAATATAGTTGTCTTAGTCTTGCTATGTAAATAAGTTGTCTAGGGCTAAATAGTAAATAGTCATTGTATAGGACTACTTGTGTAAATATACCATAAGATGGTATATATAACTGAACTTCTAAGGACATAAGGAGTGCGTTGTACAAGGGAAATCAGATTGAAAAATTAGAATCGAAAATTTTAGAGAGAAAAATTTGCCAACCCTTGCTTGAGCTCCAAGTTATTTTCTCTCCCAAGCTTCAATGGTAAATCTCATACGTTAGCTTCGAATATCTTATATTTACTATTCGATTCTTCTAAATTCGATCTAGGTTGGATAATTAGGACCTAACAATTGGTATCAGAGCTGAGCGTGTTAGGATTTGGACTGAATTCTTGAATTTATCGAAACTAATTTTTCATTTGCCGTGTACTGTTCTTCGTCAAAATTTGATTTAATTCTTCACCATTCGCCTTGATTTGCTGTTATTAATGTTCGATTATGTGTTCCTATTTGATCTGAACTTTTTTTGTCCAATCGAACTAATAATTTCTGCGAATTTTGAAGATTAGAGGCAGTGTGTTCTTCGAACTGTTCTTAAAATTTTTGACCAGACTCTGAAAATTTCGATTTGTTTGCTGTTTTTGTTGTTCGATCGAGTGTTTCTAACGTCTCTGAGCTAGTTCGGATTGACCTTAACCAATTTTTCTACGAATATTGAAGATCGATTGAATTACTGTTCTTAGCACCGCTCTTAGAATTTTCTCAAAATTCGACTGTTTTTGCTTTCTTTCATTAAATTGATTGTTCGTTCTTGTTATTCTGCTCATTTCGATCCATAACCTAGGCTGAATTTGAACGATTTTGTGTTTTGATTGAGATTTCTCTGTTTTTGTTTGCAATTGTACACCTCTGTTCGTCTGTTCAAGTTTGGTCTCAGTTCTTCCTTATTCAACATTGTTCTTCGCCGAGCTGGACAGATTCTTCGATCGAGAAACTTTCCAACGCGATCAATCCTTACTCGCTGCTGCAACTTCGAACGATCTTCGATCGATAAACTCTTAGTCGCAATTTTTATTCGATCGAAATACTTCTTTGACCGGCCTCTGTTCTTCACTCCCATTGAAAAAAAAATACTCCCTCCGTCCCTATAATATATGGACATTTGGGATTGAGTTCGGTTTTTAAGAAATATAATATTTTAATAGTATAGAGGAAGAAAAGTGTATGGGTGTGGCACGTTTTTTAAGAATATTTAATGTTATTATATTGATTGTGTGTGGTAGTTTTTTACTAAATATGGAAATGTATAAAAGATAGTGGGACGCCGGATTTGGTAAAATGTACAAAAGTTACTGGGACGGAGGTAGTAGATTCAATCGAGAAATCTGGTCAACACGTAAAACTCCGATCAACGCTCGTAAAATCTGATCGAGAAACATTTACGATCGAAAAACTCCCGCAGATAGCTGTTTACGATCGAAAATCGTCTGTTTTTTTTTGTTTGTGATCGAAAAACCTGCTTGCCTTCTTCATCCTCTTCACGTTAAACACTTAGATACACATATACACACATGGCAAATTGCCTTCCAAGTCCCAGAAATACCATTTTAGTCCCTATAGTTATATTTCGGCCCAAATAGTTTTCAATTAAGTCCAGAAGTTCTGATCTAGTCCAAAATTTTCAATCTAACCCCGGAACTTTTGAATTCTCACTCATTTACGTGATTGACGTTCGAAAATTTTTGTTTAATTGTTTTTTACAGGTCGTTGTCGCAAAACTTGTTTTTCGCCAACAAAACCTTTTGCGATCGAAAAATTCGGTTTTAAAGGTTTAGATATTAAAGTCTTAAAACGACGATGTTTCATCAAATCGCAAAACTGTTACGATCGTAAAACTGTACTAGCTGTTTGAAATTCAAAACTATTTTCTAAAAACAGTACCTCGTTGAAAAACTTATCAATCGAAAATAGTGCTCTACATCTTCACTCGAAAAACTTTTAATCGAGAATTATTTTCAATCGAAAATAGTGCCTTATATTGACATTAAAAAAAAAACTCAATAAAATTTTTCGATCGAAAACAGTAACCTTCAATTGGCACATTATAGAAAAAGCTTTTGGTATATACTATTAAATTCTTAAATCAAACTTTAAAAATCAAAATCTTTCCGAAACTGAAATTTTAAAAGTCAAATATTTTAATCAGTATTAAAACAAATCCAAATCATTAAAACACGACAACGATCAAAATATCCAACCAAAATTTAAATAATAAAAAAACTTAAAATTAAATAAAAACCAAAATGGACACCTACTCGATTACTCGATCCGACGATTCTAGCTCCGACACTGATGAAGCGCTGAAGAAGCTTGGGCGTCAACTACGATTAATCAAGAAGGAGTTAAACAAGCAGACCACAAAGACCAAGTCACGCTCAAAGAAGCAAGAGACTACAAACTCCGAACAAACGACTCATTTGGCTTTGATGGCACACCAGAAGATGAAACTAACACGTCCTCTAAGGAGGCAGTTATTCCTAACTCTACATTGTTTAACATGTTAGAATCCTTACAAACTAGGTATGCTAACATGAAAAATGAGCAGAAAAGTACAAAAGAGTTAGAAGAAAAATTATCTAAGAAGAAAAATTATCTAAGTCTGAGGAGAAAATAGCTAGTCTCGAATTAGAACTTAGAAGCTCTAATGCGAAAATAGATAAACTAACTAAGAGCTTGAAAATTAGTGAGACTAAGACGCCACAGTTAGAGACGCATGGGTCAAAAATTAAGGAATTAGAAGCCAGACTAGAAAATAACTACAATTATTTGGTTAGGAACCTCCACGAGAAAGCTAGCCTCAATTGTAGATTAACAAATGCCAACTCTAAGATCACTAGTCTAGAATCTCAATTAGAAAATTCTAATGCTAAGATTAGTGAACTGACCAAGAGTTTAAATGCCCATGAAATCGAAAAGAGCACTGCTCAAGCTAACTATGGTTTCTTAGGTGAAGAACGTAAGAAGCTCTATCTAAGATTAAAAAATTTAGAAAATCTTCTTGTGACTTCTAAGACAGAGGAAGCAAAATCTCGTCATTATGAAAATTCTTCTTCCGTCGATATACCTCCTATTCTTAAAAAAATAGAGGATTTAAATTCTACATTAGAAACGGAAAGAAAGAAATTTGAAGCGGAAAAGAATGCTCTTTATTGGAAATATCTAATCTCAAAGCTTCCTCACAAGAAAAATTACCTTAAAAAGTGTTAAGAAAGAAAAAGAGTCTTTGTTAAGAAGAAAATGCGTTTATTTACCCTGATTCTAATAATTCTCAAACGCATTTTCCTTCTTATCATTATGTGAAAAATGTGCATTCTCGATCTAGGAACTACAATACTTCTACTTTACATGCTTATCATTCTATTTGCTCGTATTCTTACATGAAGTATCCAGTCAAAGTTCGCTCCGAAAAGCATTTATTACGACTAGGTACCGAGAAGACCTTTAAAATCACACATTCTAGGAGCACATATTCACATGCTAGAATTACTTATCCGTGTAAAATCAAGCAAAAATGGATTCCTAAGTTGGATATCAAGTCACAAAGTCCTAGCCAAAAATGGATTCATAGGACTACATCACCGACGACCAACTTAGGCTCACACTCTAAATTTACACGATTTACGACTAACTCGTTTTCTGCTAATAAGGGAGGACCCATACGACATTGGGTACCAAAGTCCCAATAGTTTTGCAGATTTCCCTCATGTATGGTACTCCGATGATAGTTGCTCCACATAAATGATCAAGGGCGAGCGGCAGAGCAACTACAACAGTTCCCTACCTAAGCGACAAAGTCGGTGACGAAATTTCTTACACATTCTTTTAAGTGCTAAATTTTTAGGATGAGTCACTAATAATATTCTAGGGATTACAAGTTGGTACATTATGCATATGAGCTGAAATGTTAAATGCCAAATTAAAAAAAAAATCTACCATGCATTTTCCGCATTTAGTTCTAATAAAAAAATATATATATTAAAAAATTCATGCATTTTAACTTAATTTTTCCTTTCTTTGTTTTTATATCATGTTCATGTTTTTTTCTTTAATAAAAAACAAAAAAAACCGCAATATAACAAAAAAAATTATAAAAAAAACAACAAAATATATATACTAATATTATTAACAACAATAAAAAACACACAAAGTTTTTTTTCTTGCATTGTTTTGAAAAACAAAATTAAACAAAAACAAAAACAAAAAAAAAATGGGGAATGACGATTACTCAATCTCATTTGACTTGTTCACAAAAATCTTTCCTTGATATATGATGGGTTATTTGCTTAATATTGTCTGTCTAGTCCCATTCTTTTGTCCAAAAGTCAATAGTTTGTTCCACTAGACACACACATCATATATGTGAGAATATGAGCCTTACTATTTTTTCGGGAATTAATCCTTGAGCGAGTCACACATCAAATGCTTGTCTTAACTTGTATCTCTTGGCCTCATACTCGCTGCGTTAGATTGTTAGGAAAATGATTAGGGCACGTAGGAAATTCCTCACTTGGACAAAATCGAAATATCATCCTTGAAATTATTCCTCTGGTCATCCCTTTTGAGCCTTCTCCGATATCCTTTCTTCAGTTGTATCCGATCAAGCCTTCAACCATAATTCATAAATTTTGGAGGGTTGCATAAACGAGACAAGGAGGGGGAGAAAAAGGCGACGAAAGAAAAAGAAGAAAGTGATGACAAAAGGAGGTGGAAAATGCACACGAGGAATGCTCAACGCACAATAAATAGTCCAAAAGAACCTGATTTCCCAATTATTGAAATCTTCTAGAAATCATAAGAAGAGGGCATGGATCTTGCTGTGAACTTCTCCTTTGATAATCTCGTATACTCGTCAGAACGGCTGGAAGAGGAGAACCACGAAGTGAACTTCTCCAACGATAATCTGGTCTTATATCGAGACAACAAGAAGAGGAGCACGGCCTTGGGTTCGAATTCCATAACTGTGAACTTCTCCAAATCGATAATCTTTGAAACCTCTCTAGGGATTAAAAGAAGAGGAGCACGGTATCGGCCCGAGAACCAACAAGAAGAACTTCGCCTTAGAAAATCTCTCAGACTCGTAGAGAAGCGGAGCTTCAACTTGAGCAAGTGTAGAATAATACGAAAAAATTAAAGGATGAAAAAGAACATGCCTGTGAAGAGGACAACGAAGAAAAGGAAGAAGATCTTTAGTCCACGATTCCTAAATATTTTCATTCCCTTCCAAGTCAGAACCAAAATACTTATTCCTCAAAAGTCCCTTCGATTCCGAATCGACGGTCTCTCGCTCAGTGAAATGATTAAAAGCGCCTTGGTAGCAGGTTAATTGATATATTTTGCTTGTGTTGACATGTGTGATATATCTAATATATAAATCTCACGATAAAAATAATTGAGCGCTAGAGCGAACGTCGTGAGAGTTGCCGAAATGGATCACTCGATGAACTTAGGACTTTAGTTTGACAACATGACTTGACTGCAAATTCTTATTCTACGTGTCATCTGAAATATTTGTGTGAAAATGATCAAAGTGACCTAATCTGACCCCAAAATAAACAAAAATAATAATAATCATAGTAATTAAAAACATCGAGTATTGTTTAGAATTTATCTTTACATTTATTTTTCTTTGCTTATTTTTCATGCATTTTTTTCTTGTATTTTTGCATTTATTTTACTTACATTTTTCTTAATGAAAAAATTCGCACATTTTTAAATGCATTTGCACATGCGTAGTTGGTAATATGGAATCGCTCGATCCCACTATCATGCGTGCATTTCATTAAAACGGCCAAAGTCATCACCTACCCGAAATTCTAACTTTACATGTATTCAATCGATCGAAGTCATTTTCTCAGGAATCGTCCGAGTTTCTATACTGAAGTCTGAATTGTCCTAACATTGCCCTTCGCTACAATTGGTCGAATTCCACTTCATAGTATAAACTTATTTTCACCGAGGTTTCTCAAGTCTTACCTACACTGAAATACCCAAATTTTCCTAGATCCTAATATTTTCACAAGTCATTTATCACATAACACATATCATGTAGTCATAAAAGTACGTAAGTCACATAAAGGCATTGAAGCATCGTATCACCCAAAGTCGTAACTTTTTTAGTTAATTGATCCAACGAAATTTCTAATTTACTGCTAATTAAGTCGTAAATCCCGTTATAAAATTTTACGGGTATTACATCCTCCTCCCTTAAAATAATTTCGCCCCCGAATTCCGTCAGCTGGAATAATTCAGGGTAATGATTGGTAGGGAGTGGAGTTGGCTCGGTTAGGTGATAGAAAATCTCCTAATTGCTCGTAAAGGCATTCCTTACTAATGAGTATAAAAGAACGACTTCTCATATAACAGAATAATTCTTCCAAGTTTCGCACTTCTGATTGGAGGATACAAGAACGAGGTCATTGATTTCAGACCGAAGATTATCTTGGTCGAAGACTTAGGAAGTTAACAAAGGATCTCGAATAATTTCGAAGATAGAAAGAAATAAGATCTTAGTGAAGTAAATATGGACATCGTTTTAAATCAATCAAACCCGTATCGCCTTGAGGAGCTGATGAGAATAGCTACAATTCTAACTCAGACAGAGATAGAAGATCATGAGTGTCCATTACGCTTTCGCTGCGCCACTCTGATACTGAACAAATATATCCCTCAGGATGAGCAGAAAGATTGGGCATAGGGTTATATCCTAGGTAGTATTTGAATTTTGGGATTTCTTTCTAGGGATTTCAGGTACGGCTCCCTATCTCGAAAGTCTATTTACTACGATTATGATTCAGGTCGATACTCGAACGGGTATCTAGCAAGTTAGCTAAAAATGATTCCGAGTCTTACCACCTATGTGGTGGATACAAAAAACAATGTGGCTCCTAAGTCCACTGAAATGCATGTTGAGGTTTAAATTGGTTAGAAGGGTACCTTCCATTTCGGATGGGTTGTTTTCAGCTTCTTCCGCCGTAAGCATGTATACCCGAGAGGGTGCCTTCTGTGGACTAGTCTGATTTGCTGCCTGGCTTCCCGATGTATTCTCCGGGCAGGCTACAGAATAGTGGCCTGTCTTGCCACATTTAAAGCATGTAGCATTTTGTGAAAAGCAGACGCCTAGATGACGTCGTGCACATTTTGGGCACATGGGTACGTTGGGTTGGGATCTCCCCTGATTCGTATTAGTTTGCTAAGGTGGTTCAGGGCGGTTTTGGAAGTTGGGCTTCGCGTTCTTAGGAACGAACTGTTTCTTCAGGTTACCTCCGTCCCATTTCGATCCTTGTTCGAACTTTCTCTTGGTTTCCTGAGCACGCACAATTCGGGTTTTGGGTTGTTCAGCCATCAGGGCTCGTTCCGCCATTCGGGCATAAGTAACCCCTTGGAATCCAGCCATGCCAACGTCGTGTTAGAGTTCTGGCTTTAAGCCTTCCATAAATCGCTCGATCTTCAGCGCATCCGTACTCACCATGTGGGTTGCGAAAATTGTTCGAACTTTCGGATATACTCCGCTACCGTCATTGCTCCCTGGCGGAGATTGATGAACTCGTTCATCCTTTGGGCTCGAACGGGAGCGGTGTAATACTTGCCTCTGAAAAGTTCTTTGAAGCGCTCCCAAGTCATTGTTATCGGATCTTCAAGAGTCAGGATCGTGTCCCACCAGTGACCTGCGCTTCCCCTTAATAGGTAACCAACGCACATGACCTTTCTGTTTCAGGAGTACGGCTATGTTGGAACATAGTTTCTAGGGTTCGGAGCCAATCCTCAGTCGAGGTTGGGTCAAGAGCATCTTCGAAGGTTGGGGGTTAAGTTTACGAAATCTTTCACCGACCATTTCGATTCTGTCGGCCTGAGGTGGTCCGTTGCTCGATTGCCCGCCAGCGTTTTGTTGCTGGATCAGTTGCTGAATTTGGGCAGATTGTTGGCGGACTAGTTCTGCGAGTTGGAGAATAGTCGTATCCCGACTATCAGTAGGGGCTGCGGGTTCCTTACCTTTATCTGACCCCACATCATTCTCACCTCTTGTTCTACCCATCGTTCTTTTATCCTAAAGTTCCTAAGATCAATCAATCATGTAATACAAGAAATTCATAAAAACGTTAAACTTACGAGCAAGGCCGCTTCCGTGCTTTTGAGTGTGTGTACATGGACAGTCTGCAGAACCTATATCCTAAGCTCTGATACTACCTGTGGCGCCCCGCCTTCCACCACTACTTTCTTAACTACTCTACGTGACTAATGTCCTAATAACGAAACAGATCGTGCAAAATTTCGTATAAAATTTTTCCTTTTATAAAAAGGAATCGTACAAAATCATCGTAGGTCTTATTTACATAGGAAAGCGCACATGCGGGTCAAAATAAATCTATCTACTGGGCCTCCACGAGGTCGCATCCATGCACATACTTCCATCTCAAAAGCCCCCGGAAGCTTCAAAAGTTGGCCTCGCCGTGAAAATGATCACGTACCGTGATCGTGGGGTCCTACAACACATAAAACGTGGAATGAGCTTATAAAGCTCAGTAAGTGAAAACCATGCATGCAATGCACGTGACCTAAATAGCGAAGGTATTCGCGTCAATACTATTGACTTCTCACATCCTTCTCGTTCTTTTCATTTCATATTTGGGCCCCTTCGACTTTCAATCTTACTACGCACCATATAGAGCTCAAACCCCAAAGGGTATAATAAGTGGCAGTACACACACTGGGAGGCTAAACCCGAATACTCCATCTGTGCTTAACCCTATGGTGCCTTTCAATCCCAATGTGGTCCACACTGAGAGGCTAATAGTGCCTTTCCATCCCAGTGCAGTCCCATTTCCATCCCAATGCAGTCTGACACGCGGAAGCTTCTCACTAGTAGCTTACTACGAGGTCGCCAACACTCGAGGTTCCCTCGGTGCCACTCATTCCCTCGAGTCGCATCCTCCAGGTTGCATCTCCCGCTACGGGGTATCCACCTGCCTCTCGTGAATCAGGCTATTGGCCTCGTGAATCGCCATGGTGTATTTCCCCTACCTCTCGTGAATCAGGTAATATTTGACCTCGTGAATCGCCGTGGTAGCATAGAAGAGCCCTGACTCATCGTCGAGTTAACACAAATGCCTATATCGGCAAATATACATCGCTCTCACGCGATCTTATACTCATGCACGCTCTCTTTCCCTGACTCTCATACTAGTCGTGCGTGCACGTGCTCGTGCCATGAATCATGTAAATATGCGTGCAATGTTCGTAGAATAATTTACGTCACATAAAAATCACATAAGTCACATAAAATCGCAAAGGCACATAGACACATAATTCATACACATATAATTATGTGTTGTAGTTGCGATTTGCACTTACCTTTCGTCCAAGCGTACGCAAACTTACTGTCCTGGTAAGTCCCCACTTCGTGATCCTTAGGCAAAATATTATAATGTCACAGTCGTACCTAAATTAAATAATTCGACTTAAATAATTGTTCGACTAGGCTCATTTTACTCAAAACCCTATATTGCTCAATTTCTAAACAAAGTGAAATCAATACTCAATAATGGTATTAATAATATATGAGGTTCTTAATAATTTTAGTGAAGAAATGGGTCTGAAATTATGTTAAAGCCCAAAAGTACTTGAAATGAGTCCACGTACTAAAATGGTCAACTCTTGAAACTCCCTGGTCATACTTACTAATAAGTAAAATCGCCCGAATGAAAAGGATTTAACCATACTGAAATTATTAAAATAGTTTAAGATCTGAAATATTCTAAATCGCCCGAAAGCTACCGATATAATTAATTGTCCAAAATCACTTCAGCTCGGCGATTCCCAGCATCGGTCGAAACTTGTTGTGCAAAATTAATAATTATTCTAAGAGCTAAAATGATCTCAATCGCCCGACTGTCTCAGCTCGGCGATTCTTAGCAGCGATCGAAACCTATATTGCTGAAACTATTCAATATATCTCGGCGATTCTCACTTATAGGTCGAAACTCATTGCTGACACTATTTAATATTCCAAAAAGGTATATAATCCAATTCGCTCGATTGCAAAATGTTAAACTATGCTAGAGTCTTTAAAATATTCTAAAATAAAATATAGCCTAGTCATTAAAATATTCAAAAATCAAATATAGCCTAGAACAAACGTATATCCTCTCATTGCCTTATTATTATAATCAAAATATCTTAAGACCTATATTAGCCTAGATTGCCCATATGTACTCCAATTTGCCTTAAAGTTAAGAAACTTAGTCTTAGTCATACCTAACATAATATCTAGGCCCACCACGTGGATGTCACGTTAGTTCTTTTGATGAAAAACCTTATTATATATATAAATATATAAATGTGTAAGTAGTCACATCATCTATTTTCATATTGCTACGAAACGTTTATTACCAAGGCATAATATAATGTCAATCGACCGATTGTTCGCTTCAACTCGTCGAATGTCAGCTCGACCGAAACCTATTGGATATATTAAAATATTCTAAAATCTGTATTTCACTAAATCGCCCGAACTTTGATCGAAACCTACTAAATATTCTAAAATCTGTATCACTAAATCGCCCGAATGTAGATCGAACCTACTATGTAAGATTCATTAAAATATTATAAATTCTGGAAATTTACTCCATCGCCCGAATTATGCCTTATTACTCAATTATTGTAGCCTCACTTGAAAGTATACCTACTCTATGATGAAATCGACTAACCACAAATAATTAAATCAGTCATATCCAAAAACTCACGAAATATTATACCCATGAATTTCTACAAGTTCGAAAGTTGACTACCTGAAATTAACTTATTCTACTCCTTATGATTCAAGCCTTGCTGATTTTTCATACTTATGTAGGTATAAAACCACACAGAATATTTACTATTATCATTTATTAGTATTAATATTATTGTTGTTATTTTTACTGTCACTTATTATTTTTTTTTCTCTCCGCTATTTTTCGTTATTTTAATTAGTATTATTCGTTGTTATTATTTTTATTAAATATTTTTATTTTACTTTAATATTATTATTTTTATTTCCTCAAACTATCTATTTTATTTTACTCATCATTATTACAAAAAATAGTATTATAGTGATTATTATTTTATTTATTATTTTTGTCTTTATTATTATTAGCATCGCTTGCTTTTATTTTTATTTTGTTATTATTATTATTATTATTTTTTAGCAATATATATTGTTTTATGGGTTTTTATTTCTAAATCTCTTATTGTTATTGTCATTTTTATTTTGTTTGTCTAGGTACGTGAACGTTCGTTCATGATCCGGAGAAACCATTCGCTACCTTTAGTTGAAGGAGATCGGAGATCGAAAGAACGTTCCGACACAACCTACGAGAAAATTTAAGGCGGGTCGAAATGGCAACTCAAAATCGTGACGAGATGCCTCTAGAAGCTAGAGAACCTCCGATGAGAGAACTGTGGAGAAACAACACCGTAGGGTCGGTCGGCTCAGCGATAGTCCTTCCTCAAGTCCCGAACAACTTTGAGCTGAAGCATCATTGGCTTCAAATGCTTCAGACGACAGCTCAATACGATGGACTCTCCGAGGAAGACGCTTACCGACACATACGAGACTTTCTGTCCATCACCGACACAATACGAGTACAAGGAGCAAGCCCTGAACGATTCGGCTTTACTTATTTCCGTTCTCCCTAAGAGGTAATGCCAAGGAGTGGTATAATCTACTACCCGAACGATCCATCGCCACTTGGGACGAGATGCACGCCACCTTCATCACGCACTTCTTTCCATCGACAAAGGTGCTGAAACTGAAAATGGACCTTACGGCATTCAAGCAAAACGAAGGCGAGAATTTATACGACGTATGGACACGTTTCAAGACGCTTCTGAATCGCTTCCCACAACATGTTATGACGAAGAGCGAATTGCTACATACCGTGCAACTATTCGATGGGGCATGCAATGGAAGCTTATGCAATTTAAGCGCAACGGAAGGCTTGAATCTTATCGACGAATATAGCGCATATAGCTTCCGGTGCGGGAGCTCCAGCAATATAGGGAAACCACCTGGGATGTACGATGTCGATAATGCAACTGCGATAAACGCCAAGTTCGACACACTCCAACAACAAATCGCAGCTAACAACCTCCAAATGCAAAGGTTGATGAATACACTATTAACCACGCTAACAACAAAGCCGGTTGTTAATGCTGTGCAGGTATAATCTATCCCGAGGAGTTCCGCAGCTGCTCCGCCTCCTCATGCATACCCAAATTATACTCCACCATGCGCGACATGCGGCGAAAGTCACGATGCAACCCGTTGTCCAGCCACTATTCCGATGGAGCAAGTCGACTACATGGGTAACTGTTGGAACTATTTTATTGTATTCAATTAATATAGTTGTCTTAGTCTTGCTATGTAAATAAGTTGTCTAGGGCTAAATAGTAAATAGTCATTAGGACTACTTGTGTAAATATACCATAAGATGGTATATGTAACTGAACTCCTAAGGACATAAGGAGTGCGTTGTACAAGGGAAATCAGATTGAAAAATTAGAATCGAAAATTTTAGAGAGAAAAATTTGCCAACCCTTGCTTGAGCTCCAAGTTATTTTCTCTCCCAAGCTTCAATGGTAAATCTCATCCGTTAGCTTCGAATATCTTATATTTACTATTCGATTCTTCTAAATTCGATCTAGGTTGGATAATTAGGACCTAACAATTGGTATCAGAGCTGAGCGTGTTGGGATTTGGACTGAATTCTTGAATTTCTCGAAACTGATTTTTCATTTGCCGTGTACTGTTCTTCGTCAAAATTTGATATAATTCTTCACCATTCGCCTTGATTTGCTGTTATTAATGTTCGATTATGTGTTTCAATTTGATCTGAACTTTTTTTGTCCAATCGAACTAATAATTTCTGCGAATTTTGAAGATTAGAGGCAGTGTGTTCTTCGAAATGTTCTTAAAATTTTTGACCAGACTCTGAAAATTTCGATTTGTTTGCTGTTTTTGTTGTTCGATCGAGTGTTTCTAACGTCTCTGAGCTAGTTCGGATTGACCTTAACCAATTTTTCTGCGAATATTGAAGATCGATTGAATTACTGTTCTTAGCACCGCTCTTAGAATTTTCTCAAAATTCGACTGTTTTTGCTTTGCTTTCATTAAATTGATTGTTCGTTCTTGTTACTTTGCTCATTTCGATCCATAACCCAGGCTGAATTTGAACGATTTTGTGTTTTGATTGAGATTTCTCTGTTTTTGTTTCAATTGTACACCTCTGGTCGTCTGTTCAAATTTGGTCTCATTTCTTCCTTATTCAACGTTGTTCTTCGCCGAGCTGGACAGATTCTTCGATCGAGAAACTTTCCAACGCGATCAATCCTTACTCGCTGCTGCAACTTCGAACGATCTTCGATCGATAAACTCTTAGTCGCAATTTTTATTCGATCGAAATACTTCTTTGACCGGCCTCTGTTCTTCACTCACCGTCGAAAAAAAGATAGATTCAAACGAGAAATCTGGTCAACGCGTAAAACTCCGATCAACGCTCGTAAAATCTGATCGAGAAACATTTACGATCGAAAAACTCCCGCAGATAGCTGTTTACGATCGAAAATCGTCTGTTTTTTTGTTTGTGATCGAAAAACCTGCTTGCGTTCTTCATCCTCTTCACGTTAAACACTTAGATACACATATACACACATGGCAAATTGCCTTCCAAGTCCCAGAAATACCATTTTAGTCCCTGTAGTTATATTTCGGCCCAAATAGTTTTCAATTAAGTCCAGAAGTTCTGATCTAGTCCAAAATTTTCAATCTAACCCCGGAACTTCTGAATTCTCACTCATTTACGTGATTGACGTTCGAAAATTTTTGTTTAATTGTTTTTTACAGGTCGTTGTCGCAAAACTTGTTTTTCGCCAACAAAACCTTTTGCGATCGAAAAATTCGGTTTTAAAGGTTTAGATATTAAAGTCTTAAAACGACGATGTTTTATCAAATCGCAAAACTGTTACGATCGTAAAACTGTACGTAGCTGTTTGAAATTCAAAACTATTTTCTAAAAACAGTACCTCGTTGAAAAAATTATCAATCGAAAATAGTGCTCTACATCTTCACTCGAAAAACTTTTAATCGAGAATTATTTTCAATCGAAAATAGTGCCTTATATTGACATTAAAAAAAACTCAATAAAACTTTTCTATCGAAAACAGTAACCTTCAATTGGCACATTATGAAAAGGCATTTGGTATATACTGTTAAATTCTTAAATCAAACTTTAGAAATCAAAATCTTTCCGAAACTGAAATTTTAAAAGTCAAATATTTTAATCAGTATTAAAACAAATCCAAATCATTAAAACACGACAACGATCAAAATATCCAACCAAAATTTAAATAATAAAAAAACATAAAATTAAATAAAAACCAAAATGGACACCTACTCGATTACTCGATCCGACGACTCTAGCTCCGACACTGATGAAGCGCTGAAGAAGCTTGGGCGTCAACTACGATTAATCAAGAAGGAGTTAAACAAGCAGACCACAAAGACCAAGTCACACTCCAAGAAGCAAGAGACTACAAACTCCGAACAAACGACGCATTTGGCTTTGATGGCACACCAGAAGATGAAACTAACACATCCTCTAAGGAGGCAGTTATTCCTATCTCTACATTATTTAACATGTTAGAATCCTTACAAACTAGGTATGCTAGCATGAAAAATGAGCAGAAAAGTACAATAGAGTTAGAAGAAAAATTATCTAAGTCTGAGGAGAAAATAGCTAGTCTCGAATTAGAACTTAGAAGCACTAATGCGAAAATAGAAAAACTAACTAAGAGCTTGAAAATTAGTGAGACTAAGACGCCACAGTTAGAGACGCATGGGTAAAAAATTAAGGAATTAGAAGCCAGGGTAGAAAATAACTACAATTATTTGGTTAGGAACCTCGACGAGAAAGCTAGCCTCAATTGTAGATTAACAAATGCCAACTCTAAGATCACTAGTCTAGAATCTCAATTAGAAAATTCTAATGCTAAGATTAGTGAACTGACCAAGAGTTTAAATGCCCGTGAAATCGAAAAGAGCACTGCTCAAGCTAACTATGGTTTCTTAGGTGAAGAACGTAAGACGCTCTATTCTAAGATTAAAAAATTTAGAAAATCTTCTTGTGACTTCTAAGACAGAGGAAGCAAAATCTCGTCATTATGAAAATTCTTCTTCCGTCGATATACCTCCTATTCTTAAAAAATAGAGGATTTAAATTCTACATTAGAAACGGAAAGAAAGAAATTTGAAGCGGAAAAGAATGCTCTTTATTGGAAATATCTAATCTCAAAGCTTCCTCACAAGAAAAATTACCTTAAAAAGTGTTAAGAAAGAAAAAGAGTCTTTGTTAAGAAGAAAATGCGTTTATTTACCCTGATTCTAATAATTATCAAACGCATTTTCCTTCTTATCATTATGTGAAAAATGTGCATTCTCGATCTAGGAACTACGATACTTCTACTTTACATGCTTATCATTCTATTTGCTCGTATTCTTACATGAAGTATCCAGTCAAAGTTCGCTCCGAAAAGCATTTATTACGACTAGGTACTGAGAAGACCTTTAAAATCACACATTCTAGGAGCACATATTCACATGCTAGAATTACTTATCCGTGTAAAATCAAGCAAAATGGATTCCTAATTCGGATATCAAGTCACAAAGTCCTAGTCAAAAATGGATTCCTAGGACTACATCACCGACGACCAACTTAGGCTCACACTCTAAATTTACACGATTTACGACTCACTCGTTTTCTGCTAATAAGGGAGGACCCATACGACATTGGGTACCAAAGTCCCAATAGTTTTGCAGATTTCCCTCATGTATGGTACTCCGATGATAGTTGGTCCACATAAATGATCAAGGGCGAGCGGCAGAGCAACTACAACAATTCCCTACCTAAGCGCTCGGTGACGAAATTTCTTACACATTCTTTTAAGTGCTAAATTTTTAGGATGAGTCACTAATAATTTTCTAGGGATTACAAGTTGGTACATTATGCATATGAGCTGAAATGTTAAATGCCAAATTAAAAAAAAATCTACCATGCATTTTTCCGCATTTAGTTCTAATAAAAAATATATATATTAAAAAAATTAATGCATTTTTACTTAATTTTTCCTTTCTTTGTTTTTATATCATGTTCATGTTTTTTTCTTTAATAAAAAACAAAAAAACCGCAATATAACAAAAAAATTATAAAAAAAAACAACAAAATATATATACTAATATTATTAACAACAATAAAAAACACACAAAGTTTTTTTTCTTGCATTGTTTTGGAAAACAAAATTAAACAAAAACAAAAACAAAAAAAAAGGGAAATGACGATTACTCAAACTACTTTGACTTGTTCACAAAAATCTTTCCTTGATATATGATGGGTTATTTGCTTAACATTGTCTGTCTAGTCGCATTCTTTTGTCTAAAAGTCAATAGTTTGTTCCACTAGACACACACATCACATATGTGAGAATATGAGCCTTACAATTTTTTCGGGAATCAATCCTTGAGCGAGTCACACATCAAATGCTTGTCTTAACTTGTATTTCTTGGCCTCATACTCGCTGCGTTAGATTGTTAGGTAAATGATTAGGGCACGTAGGAAATTCCTCACTTGGCCAAAATTGAAATATCATCCTTTAAATTATTCCTCTGGTCATCCCTTTTGAGCCTTCTCCGATATCTTTTCTTCATTTGTATCCCGATAAAGCCTTCAACCATAATTCATAAATTTTGGAGGGTTGCATAAACGAGAAAAGGAGGGGGAGAAAAAGGCGACGAAAGAAAAAGAAGAAAATGATGACAAAAGGAGGTGGAAAACGCACACGAGGAATGCTCAACGCACAATAAATAGTCCAAAAGAACCTGATTTCCCAATTATTGAAATCTTCTAGAAATCATAAGAAGAGGGTATGGATCTTGCTGGGAACTTCTCCTTTGATAATCTCGTATACTCGTCAGAACGGCTGGAAGAGGAGAACCACGAAGTGAACTTCTCCAACGATAATCTGGTCTTATATCAAGACAACAAGAAGAGGAGCACGGCCTTGGGTTCGAATTCCATAACTGTGAACTTCTCCAAATCGATAATCTTTGAAACCTCTCTAGGGATTAAAAGAAGAGGAGCACGGTATCGGCTCGAGAACCAACAAGAAGAACTTCGCCTTAGATAATCTCTCAGACTCGTAGAGAAGCGGAGCTTCAGCTTGAGCAAGTGTAGAATAATACGAAAAAATTAAAGGATGAAAAAGAACATGCCGGTGAAGAGGACGACGAAGAAAAGGAAGAAGATCTTTAGTCCACGATTCCTAAATATTTTCATTCCCTTACAAGTCAGAACCAAAATACTAAATTCCTCAAAACTCCCTTCGATTCCGAATCGACGGTCTCTCGCTCGGTGAAATGATTAAAGCGCCTTGGTAGCAGGTTAATTGATATAATTTTGCTTGTGTTGACATGAGTGATATATCTAATATATAAATCTCACGATAAAATAATTGAGCGCTAGAGCGAACGTCGTGAGAGTTGCCGAAATGGATCACTCGATGAACTTAGGACTTTAGTTTGACAACATGACTTGACTGCAAATTCTTATTCTACGTGTCATCTGAAATATTTGTGTGAAAATGATCAAAGTGACCTAATCTGACCCCAAAATAAACAAAAATAATAATAATCATAGTAATAAAAAACATCGTATAGTATTGTTTAGAATTTATCTTTACATTTATTTTTCTTTGCATATTTTTCATGCATTTTTTTCTTGTATTTTTGCATTTATTTTACTTACATTTTTCTTAATGAAAAATTTCGCACATTTTTAAATGCATTTGCACATGCCTTGGCACGGAATTGATTAAAAGTGAAATTACTTGCTTATATGTTACGCAAATTTTAGTATGCATGCTTAGGGGTTGATGCATATACGCTGAAATGATTATATGCGTTACTACTCGTTGTGTTATATGTGTTAAATTCTCATATGCATATCTTGATGAATATGTATATCTTTGCGAAATTGTTAAACACTATATGCACACTATTTGAGGGGGAGTCATGATTCTTATTGCACAAAAGCATGAATTAAGGGGGAGAATGAAAAATTACTCTATCATTTGAGATTACTCCTTTATATGTTTCCACTGAGCATGAATTGAGCGGGAATAATATGCATTTAAAGGGGAGTAATTTTTACTTTTATAATTCATGTTTATGCTAGAGTGTACTCTTGAATCATGACTCTCCTTGAACCCTTTTAAACGACTAAATTCTTGGGGGAGCTTTGTACTGATTTTCAGGTATTTGAGGGACGCTTTTCAAGAAGATCTTCCAACCACCACTTCGAACTTTTCTCTCGAAGATTTAGCAAACGAAAGAGAAGATCGAAGTTCAATTTTCGCCGCACATACCACTCTGAAACCAGGCTCTCTCACAACGCCTCATTCAAATGAGGCTCGGTACAACTTAAAAAAAAATCAAATCAAAGAAAGAGACGGCCTACCTTCTTCCAGAACTAGAGACGCTTCTTCGAGGCCGAACTAGACAACTTCCATTCCGAGAAGACGAATCTGGCGAAACGGAGAAGATGGCTAAACCGAGCCCTCTCCTCGACCGAGACACGTGATTCAAGCATCATCAACGACCGGAGTTGCCAACCGTGTCCACCGCATCAAGGACCAAAGTTGCCAACCGTGTCCACTGCATCAACGACCTAAGTTGCCAACCGTGTCCACCTCTCCAAATCTCACATCAGTCCCCAATCTCAATACAAGGTTGACCCAAATAGGGGGAGTTTCGATCTTCGTGCACTTTCAACGAGAGAAATGGAACGCGGACTTTCCAAAACCCGGCAAGAACTTCGTACATCTTGTGGAATTAAGGAGAAGAATTTCAAAAGAGATTCGAAGAAAAAGCCGATACCCAGAAGACCCGGTGAGCTTGAAGATTTTATAAGAGGAGATTTCAAGGACTCGATGACTCTTTCCATTGCAAGACGAAGATAACCCGCGCTATGTTGAAAATTGAATACAAAGGGGGAGATTGTTGGAACTATTTTATTGTAATAAATTAATATAGTTGTCTTAGTCTTGCTATTTAAATAAGTAGTCTAGGGCTAAATAGTAAATAGTCATTATATAGGACTATTTGTGTAAATATACCATAAGATGTAAGTGAAATCCTAAGGAAGTATGGAGTGCGCTGTACAAGGGAAATCAGATCGAAAATTTTTGTAGAGAAAAATTCGCAACCCTTGCTTGAGCTCCAAGTTATTATCTCCCAAGCTTCAATGGTAAATCTCATACGTTAGCTTCGAATTTCTTGGATTTACTATTCTATTCTTCTAAATTCGATCTAGGTTGGATAATTGGGGTCCTAACAGTAACTACAAAGGCCAACAAGCTACGTCCCGAACCGAGTTCATCCGAACTTGGCCTACGGTAATCAACAACAGGCTCCACCAGGACTTCAAACCAAAGAACGCAAGCGTATCATAGCGCGAATGCGGAGCCCACCTCGTATAATCGCGTTGACAAGCTCGAAGGAATGCTCGAGAAGCTAATGGGAAGCTCGACTCTCGCCTGGATAGTCACGAAGCGCGGTTGCAAAATACCGAGTCTTCCCTGCGGGCCTTAGAGAAGCACGTTGGGCAGATTGCCGAATCAATCCAACAACGTTCGTCCGCTTCCTTGCCAAGTTACACCGCTACCAATCCAAAGGACCATCATGTGAAGGCGGTGACACTTTGCAACGGCAGAGAACTCGAGAAAGTACAGAAACCCAAAAAGAACGTTGAGCCCAAGGAAGCAAGCGGCAAAACCAACACGGAGGAAGACGACGTACCTAAGCCACCCGTCAATACGTATCAACCAAAGATACCATACCCAGCGAGGCTTAAAAGAGACATCGTGGCGACCAGTTTGGTAAATTTCAATTACATATTAATTTACCTCTTGTCGAAGCTCTAGCGTAGATGTAATACCCGTAATACGGGATTAGTGTATAATTATTTTCGCAATGTTCGAAATTAATGAAGTCGATTTTCGGACAAAGCAGATTTTTCGGAATTAAGCCGAAACTAATTATTAGGCCCGAAGAATTAGATAAAATACCATGGGCCGAAATGGTTAGAAAGCCCAATAAATAATATGGGGTCTAAAAAGATAAAGGGACCAACAAGGAGTAGAAAAGCCCAAGTTAAATAATAAAAGGCCCAACTTGGAGTAACAAAGTAATAAAAGAATAAGGCCCAAATTGATATACCTTGGTCCAAATGATATAGGATAAGTTTTAGCTTGCTTAATCGCTAGGGTAACCACGTTAGTATCATGTCATTCCCTTGATACTTAGCCTTAAAAACAATCATTTCTAACCAAAGAAGAAACGTGCAAGCAATAGAACTAAAGAAAAAAAAGGAGGTGGCGAACAAAGAAGCCAAAACCACGAATTGTTGGAAAGTTCAAACACCATAAAATCGCTGAAGTGTTGTTAAGGAGGTGAGATTTCCACTTATAGGCTTAAATATTTATCATTTTATGTAGTTTAGTGAAGTAAGCTAACGTTGGAGTGTAGTAGGAAGTCGAACAACGAAGGAACGACAAGCTTTGGACGTGAGGTAGGTGGTTTTTAACCCCTACAAAGCGTATTACATTCCTAAAAAATCCCAGAATTTGGATGAACGGGTCATCCGAGTTCGAAAGAAATTATTTAAGGTTTTTGGAAATTTTTTTATGATGTGTTAACGTGTTATTATGTGCCTCTTGAGCTCAAAATAAGAGTTCTGCAATTTAATGATATGCTTATGTGATTTTGATTGACGATCGAGTTAGGATTTCTGGAAATTTAGGTTTGGGGCATGAAAAACTGATTTTATTCTACAGTAGTGTTTTTCGATTGAACAGTGGGATGGATAGAAAAGAATGTTAAATGAATAGTAAATTTAGGCCGAATGGATTTCGGGTCGCGAAATATACTTCGCGGGCCCAGAAATTTTCGATGCGTGAGTGAAATAAGTCTTCGAGGGCCAAAACTCGGTTCTCGCGGGCCGTGGTCTTTCGCGGGTCGTTTTGAAGGGTGATTCCTGTGAGAGGCGTCGCGGGCCGATCTAAGTCTCGCGGGCCGATTGACTTTCGCGGGGTGATTCCTGTGAGAGAAATCAGGTTTCTCGCGGGCTTTAAATCGGGCTTCGCGCGCCCAATCGGACGATTTGCGAACACGGCGAAAGTCCTCTGAATTCGAATTTTGACCTGAACTTTTGCAAGTTGACCAAGCATTTTAGGTGGGATCAGGCGATTTCGATTTGGGCGTTGACCGGAGGTGACCAGCGGATTTTATTTTGGGCTTTTGCCCTATTTCAGGCCCAATACATTTAAATAAAATTATTTTCAGCCCAAATCAATTTTAAAGTAAAATAGTTCGTACTATAACTTATCTTTTCGGGTCAACCCATATTTTAAATTATAAATATGATTTTTGATTTTAAAACATTCGGCCTAGGTTGATATTTGTACAAGTTATGTGGTTTCGGGGTATAGGTTACATGCGATTGATTATATGTGCATTTCACGACATGCACGTGAGAGGTTGATGAGATACCGTATTTGTACGGTGACACCTTACGGTGTCGGTTGAGTGGGGTAGAGTGACCTTTATTGGTCGTCAGGGTTAGACTCGTGTAGCACCTGGTAGGAGAGGGGGTTTGCGACACCCATCTACTCGGGATTGAGCCACCCGAGGTGTACACCACCGAATATTATTTGGCTCAGGGACGGCTGACAGATGTGAGATTCCTGTCTACCCGGGTTAGTGGTGTACTACTCGGGAAGGTTGAGATTGAGTGCGGAAGGAGCGACCCGGCATGGCCGGCGTGGGCTACCGCATGGTTTATGGCGTACTTTGCCATTGCACGCGTGGGTGCTGAGTCTAGCCTAGGGCCCTGTTATGTGATGAGATGTGACGTAGGTTCGAGCGTGCATTATCATGTTGTGAGGACATGGGATTGGGTTGAGTGCACGCACACCTATGCATGTTCGTTTTTACTACCACCTACTGGGCAATTTTGCTCGGGGCTTTATTTTTGTAGGTAACACCGAACCAGACACCGGTGGGTGTCAGGGTGAGATGTAGGCTGGCTGGCGGCGGTGACTCCACGGGCTTTTGTGGGCGGAGCGGTACATGGGACGCGACCTGTGGAGAGACGTAGGATAGTCGGATTCTGATTTTTGGGGCTTCGGCCCGATGTATAATAGTGACGCCTTTTGTAAACCCGACTTTAGATTATATATGTATATTATTATCCTTAAATATTTTCGAAAAATCGGGTCCTCCGCGACTTTTGTTGCGGAAATCCGCCAATTAACTTAATTAGGAAGTAGGGTCGCCACAACAGATGCCCCGCTGGGCTAAGTTTTTAAAGGATCTTCTCACGAACAAACGCAAGCTCGAAGACGTGTCCAGAGTCGAACTACGAGGGAGTGCTCCGCCATCTTGCAAAGAAAAATCCCTAAAAATTAAAAAATCCAGCGAGTTTTACTATACCCTGTTTAATAGGAGATCTAGTGGTACATAAAGCCTTGGCCGATTTAGGTGCAAGTATAAATTTGATGTCTTATTCTATGTTTAAGAAGCTTGGTTTAGGAGAGCCGAAACCCACTAGGATGAGTTTACAATTAGCGGATAGATCTGTTAAGTATCCTAGGGGTGTTATCGTGGATGTGCTCGTTAAGGTCGATAAATTTATTATTCCTACAGATTTCGTTATTCTCGATATGGAGTAAGATGAAAATATTCCTCTAATATTAGGAAGGTCATTCCTCGCTACTGGGGAACTGTGGTTGATGTTCGTAATGGAACATTGATATTAACTATAGATAATGAGAATGTAACATTTGATATGGCCGAGTCTATGAAAAATGCCGAGAAATTAGAGACATGTCAGATCCGGGGCGTCCCAATCGCATTGACTGGGATGATAGTTTATCATTTTGAAGCTATAAAATCATAATTTTGATAAAATCACAAATCGCAGTATACTAGGCCCTCTAGTTCTTTAAGAGGTTTATCTAAAAGATGCGCAATATAACTGGGCAGACGTTTTAAATACCACACGGCGGTGAATTCGTACCCCTTTCACGCTCATGTCACGTCCAGGTACTGCAGAAGAAAAAACAGCAAAATCAAATGCTTTTACATTGATGCATGTGATGAATTCTTATCATTGCAGGGACTCTCACAACCAGAATCATTCAGAGAAGCTGAAGATGGGGAGATGATTGAAGAGCTGAGGCATGAACGATCTTTTGACGTTGACCAAATAGACGCAGATGTAGACGGGGCGGAGCCTACCATCGAGGTGCACCAGAGCAAGGAAGAGCAAAAAGAAAATGTTCAATTGAAGATCCACCAAAGCTCGAACTCAAACAATTACCCGATCACTTGGAGTACGCATTTCTGGAGGACGATTCAAAACTTCCAGTGATCATAGCATCAATTTGGAGAAGGAATAGAAAATCATGCTCCTAGACCTGTTCCAGGAGCATAAGAAGGCACTTTGATGTGAACCTCGATTGGGAGCACGAGTTTCACCTAGAAAAAGACCGTGCCTTGAATGGCGAAGGATGCAACTATATGTTTCTAACTAATCCTCAAGCGAACCCAACAACAATAGGTATATTAAACCTATCACCTTTGGATCACACACGAAGAAGTGTCCCGGATACCCCACCCCGTATGACCTAACGAACCCAACAACAATAGGTATATTAAACCTATCACCTTTAAAATCACGAAGGCTATATGGAAATGGTTTTGGCGCCACAACTAAGTGGAACGAGTTTAGTTGATAAGCCGGAAAGTATTTGCACGTAAATTGCAAAGACTCGAACTAGCACTCGGAGAGCTAGGGAAAAGGAAAACCTTACAAGTTCAAAATGATAACTCCCCTAAAATTCGTCCATACATAGCTTATTAATAGAAGGAACTAGGCTAAAAGCATTAAATAAACTACTTTGACAAAAAATGAAGACTTAATGCAATGTATGACTTCAAGGTGACTTTTGATGACTTTTGATGACTTCAAGATGAACTTTTGAATGACTCTTTGGCTTCTTTCATGCATGCCACGAATTTGCCATCCCAACTTGACTTGGACCACTTTCATTGAACTTGAGATGGGACTTGAAAGGTCATGGACGAGTTTGACTTTTCTTGACTTTCATTGGACCTTCTTTTCAGCTCCTTCTTGGGTCGATTGGTTGGGCCTTGTTACTTCCAAAAGGTTGATAGATTTGGGCCTGTATTTATGAGAATTAGCCTCATTATCTTGGGCTTCCATAAAGAGTTTGCTCAAGGCCTCATTCATCTTCTTCTTCCTTAATCTAGTCAACGGGCCGGCCATTCCTTCGAGCGCGTTCGGTGGACTAATGTTTCAGAGGGTTTCTCTTTGTCTCATGTTGTCTTTCGAGCTTGCGCCCTGGATTGTATCATCTCCCCCTTCTTGAAAATGATTCGTCCTCGAATCAGCTTGACCTACATCAAATTCAAAAGGAGTCAGGTCAGTCACATTAAAGGAAGCACTTACCCCATAGTCTCCGGGAAGATCTAGCTTGTAGGCGTTATCGTTAATTCGTGCTATGATTTGAAAAGGCCCATCGCCGCGAGGATGTAGCTTGGTTCGTCGAGATGCGGGAAACCTCTCCTTGCGCATATGCACCCAAACCCAGTCACCGGGTTCAAATACCATCTTCTTTCGGCCTTTGTTCGCCTGCTTTGCATATTGCATAGTGTGCCTCTCAATGTTGGCTCGTGCTTGTTCGTGAAGTTTCTTTACCGTTTCTGCCCGCTTTTCTCCATCTAAACTGAACTTTTCGTTAGTAGGCAAAGGGGAAAGATCTAAGGGAGTCAAGGGATTAAAGCCATATACGAGCTCAAAAGGAGAAAACTTCGTCGATGTATGTACTGTACGATTATAAGCAAATTCAGCAATAGGTAAACACTCCTCCCAACCTTTCAAGTTTTTATTGATAATTGCCCGAAGTACAGCTCCCAAAGTGCGGTTTGTTACCTCGGTTTGTCCGTCCGTTTGCTGGTGACTTGTAGTGGAGAACAATAGTTTCGTTCCCAACTTACCCCAAAGTGTTTTCCAGAAGTAGCTTAGAAACTTAACGTCCCTGTCCGATACGATTGACTTTGGAACACCATGAAGGCGCACAATTTCCTTGAAAAACAAGTCTGAAATCTGTTTGGCATCGTTAGTCTTTTTACAAGCAATAAAATGTGCCATTTTTGAAAAACCGATCAACAACTACAAATACAGAATCCATTCCTCGTGGCGAACGGGGTAATCCAAGGATAAAATCCATAGAAATATCGGTCCACGGAGAAAAAGGAATAGGAAGTGGAGTATACAAACCGTGGGGACGGGATGTAGACTTAGCACGCTTGCAATCGATACACCGGTCACATATCCTTTCAACATCTTTTTTCATGTTAGGCCAAAAAAATGCTCACGCAATATATCAATAGTTTTCAAGATACCAAAATGACCCATTAAACCTCCGCCATGAGCCTCACGAATTAAAAGTTCTCTTAGCGAGCATGAAGGAATGCACATTTTATTTTCTTTAAACAAAAAACCTTCATGTCGATAAAACTTGTTGAAAGCTCCCTTCTCACATGCTTTAAAAACATTGGCAAAATCAAGATCAGATTCATACAAGTCTTTAATAAATTCAAAGCCCATGATTTCCGCACTTAAAGTAGTAATCAAAGAGTACCTTCGTGAGAGTGCGTCGGCAACAACATTTTCTTTACCTTTCTTGTATTGAACGACGTATGGGAATGCCTCAATAAATGAAATCCACTTGGCGTGCCTCTTGTGGAGATTTTTCTGCCCCTTTAGATACTTTATCGATTCATGATCGGTATGAATCACGAACTCCTTCGGCAAGAGATAATGCTGCCACGTCTCCAACGCCCTCACAACAGCATACAACTCTTTATCGTACGTTGGGTAATTCGAAGTAGCGCCGTTAAGCTTCTCACTAAAGTAGGCGATTGGTCTGCCTCCTTGAAGTAAAACTGCACCAATACCTACACCTGAAGCATCACATTCAATCTCAAAGGTTTTAGAAAAATCAGGCAAGGCTAAGATAGGGGCATGAGTTAAGTCATGCTTAAGTTCCTCGAAGGCTTTTTGCTGAGAGTCGCCCCATTCAAATTTAACGTTCTTCTTTACCAACTCGTTAAGCGGGGCTGCCTTCGTAGAAAAATTCTTAACAAATCGGCGGTAGAAACTTGCAAGCCCATGGAAAGATCTTATCTCGGACACATTGGTAGGTGTCGGCCACTCGTGAATAGCCTTTACCTTTGTCTCGTCAACACGCAAACCCTTAGCACTTACAACATAGCAAAGAAAAATAATTTCTTCCATGCAAAACATGCACTTTTTAGCATTAGCATATAGTTTTTCTTTTCTAAGGGTGGTAAGCACGAGTTTAATATGCTCAATATGATCTACCATGCTTTTACTATAAACCATAATGTCATCAAAGTAAACAACAACAAATTTACCAATAAAATGTCGTAGCACATGGTTCATAAGTCGCATAAAAGTACTAGGGGCGTTCGTTAGACCAAATGGCATAACTAACCACTCATAGAGGCCAAATTTTGTTTTAAAAGCCGTTTTCCACTCGTCGCCTTCTTTCATTCTAATTTGATGATAACCAGATTTCAAGTCAATTTTTGAAAACACGTGAGCACCAGCTCATCAAGCATATCATCTAGCCTAGGAATAGGGTGACGATACTTAATGGTAATTTTATTAACAGCTCGAGAATCTATGCACATACGCCACGTACCATCTTTCTTTGGGACGAGAATTACCGGGACAGCGCATGGACTAAGGGACTCGCGGATTAACCCCTTCGAAAGCAACTCGTCAACTTGTTTTTGTAATTCTTTTGTCTCCTCCGGATTTGCACGATAGGCGGGTCGGTTCGGTATGGCTGATCCGGGCAGGAATTCAATCTCGTGCTCGATCCCCCTAATCGGCGGTAGCTCGCATGGCATTTCATCGGGGCAAAACATCTGCAAAATCTTTCAAAACATCCACGATTTCCAAAGGTATGGAATTCGGAAGATCGTTAGAGATAGTATCGCTCAGTAAGAGGAGGTAAATTGGCTTGCGAGAAGCCATGGCCCGATCAACATCTCTCATGCTAGCGAAGAAAGCGCCTTTTTTCTCACTTGCTTTCGGCTCTTTTCTCATATTTTTTTCTTTTTCTTTTTCCTCATTTTTTCCTCCCTCACTCGCTTTTTCCTCCTCTCTACTCTCATGTTTTCTTTTTTCGCTCATCTTGATCTGCTCTTTGTAAACTTGTTGCGGTGTCAATGGAACAAGCGTGTATGTCTTATTCTGGTGGACGATCTTGTATTTATTCGTCTTCCCCTTGTGTTCAGCGTCACGATCAAACTCCCAAGGACGTCCGAGCAATATATGACCAGCACTCATCGGCACAACATCGCACAAAACCTCATCGTCGTACTTGCCGATTGAGAACTTCACTAGAGCTTGTCGATTGACCCTTATCTCACCACTATCGTTCAACCACCGTAACCGATATGGAGACGGATGTTTGATCAAGGGTAACCCAAGCTTCTCTACAAGGTATGAACTAACACAATTAGTGCAACTTCCGCCATCAATTATCATCATGCATACCTTTTCTTGGACCTTGCATCGGGTGTGGAAGATGTTATGTCTTTGTGAGTCGTCTTCTTTTACTTGCACGTTCAACGCCCTCATGGTAACAAGAAGCTCGTCACAACTTGATTCGTGTTGTTCGCCTTCATCTTCATGTTCTTGTTCCGCATCGCTATCACACTCACTTACGTACGTACCATCATCGAGCATGACCATGGTTTTCGTGTTCGGACATTGTGATGCGATGTGGCCCTTTCCTAAACACTTAAAACATGTCACACGAGAAGAAGTACCCTTACTTGATTCACCTTTCGAGAAGTTCTTCGGATCGTTCTTCTTTGGTTCTGATTTCTTCTCGACTTCACCATCTCGCTTCGGGTGACTAGGGTTTTTCCACGGGGTCGGCTTAGAAGCTCGGTTGTCTTTCCTCTTTAGTTGGCGCTCTACCTTCTCAGCCATGTGTAGCATCTCCTCCATGTCAAGATAGTGCTGCAACTCGACGATGTCGGCAATCTCTCGCCTCAACCCTCGTAAGAACCGAGCCATGGTAGCTTCCGGATCTTCCTCGACATTAGCTCTTGTCATCGCCATATCTAACTCTTGGTAATACTCCTCGACACTCCTCGATCCTTGCACCATGCTTTGAAGCTTGTTGTACAGCTCACGATAGTAATGAGGGGGAACAAATCGCTTCCTCAAAATCGCTTTCATGTCGGCCCACGTTCTGATTGGCCGTTCGCGATTTCTTCGCCTTGTCGCCACTAGTTTGTCCCACCATGCTAATGCGTAGTTCTGGAATTCAAGTGATGCGAGCTGAACCTTCTTCTCTTCGGAGTAATTGTGGAGTGAGAATACTTTCTCGACCTTGGCCTCCCACTCAATATAGGCTTCGGGGTCGCTTTTCCCTTGGAAACTTGGAATACTCATTTTGATACCTCTTAGATCATCGTCGTTTCCTCCTCTCCGTTCTCTCCGCCTGTTACCTCGTGAGACGTCGGACCGCTCCCCATCCTCATCTTCGTCAGAAGTATTATGTCGTCGATTGCGGTTGAAATTCGTTTCTAGCTAGTCCATCCGGTCCAACATGGTTTCCATTATGCGGTTAATTGAGCCGCTATAGTATCCGCCAATGCTCGTTGAAATAAATTCGGGACTTCTTGGCGATTTTCGTCGTCGGCCATGGTATTTCTCCGTTGGTTGAAGGCTTATGTGAAAGGTAGGATCACTCACACTCTTTTTTTTTCTTCCTTATCCGTGAACCCCCGAGACTCGTTCTAACCTCGCAAAAACGTAGACGAAATACCCACTCAACTTGACAACTAATATTACGAAGGACACCAACCGAGGCGTAAGAAGACTCAAGAATAAAAAACCCTCTCTCCTTTTTTTTTTTACTTTCCTTTTTTTTTTGTTTTTTCGAGCTTTCCTTTTTTTCTGCACACTTTTTTTTTTTTTCGTTTTTTTTTTGGATAAACAACCCTCAAGGCAACTAGCTCTGATACCAAACTGATGTGAACCTCGATTGGGAGCACGAGTTTCACCTAGAAAAAGACCGTGCCTTGAATGGCGAAGGATGCAACTATATGTTTCTAACTAATCCTCAAGCGAACCAACAACAATAGGTATATTAAACCTATCACCTTTGGATCACACACGAAGAAGTGTCCCGGATACCCCGCCCCGTATGACCTAACGAACCCAACAACAATAGGTATATTAAACCTATCACCTTTGAAATCACGAAGGCTATATGGAAATGGTTTTGGCGCCACAACTAAGTGGAACGAGTTTAGTTGATAAGCCGGAAAGTATTTGCACGTAAATTGCAAAGACTCGAACTAGCACTCGGAGAGCTAGGGAAAAGGAAAACCTTACAAGTTCAAAATGATAACTCCCCCTAAAATTCGTCCATACATAGCTTATTAATAGAAGGAACTAGGCTAAAAGCATTAAATAAACTACTTTGACAAAAAATGAAGACTTAATGCAATGTATGACTTCAAGGTGACTTTTGATGACTTTTGATGACTTCAAGATGAACTTTTGAATGACTCTTTGGCTTCTTTCATGCATGCCACGAATTTGCCATCCCAACTTGACTTGGACCACTTTCATTGAACTTGAGATGGGACTTGAAAGGTCATGGACGAGTTTGACTTTTCTTGACTTTCATTGGACCTTCTTTTCAGCTCCTTCTTGGGTCGATTGGTTGGGCCTTGTTACTTCCAAAAGGTTGATAGATTTGGGCCTGTATTTATGAGAATTAGCCTCATTATCTTGGGCTTCCATAAAGAGTTTGCTCAAGGCCTCATTCATCTTCTTCTTCCTTAATCTAGTCAACGGGCCGGCCATTCCTTCGAGCGCGTTCGGTGGACTAATGTTTCGGAGGGTTTCTCTTTGTCTCATGTTGTCTTTCGAGCTTGCGCCCTGGATTGTATCACACTTGCATGGAAGTTATCAGATATTCGAGGAATCAGCCCGACCTTCTGCATTTCATAGGATCCTGATGGAAGATGAGTTCAAGTGTGGTGCAACATCAAAGGTGTCTAAACCCGAACATGAAGGAGGTAGAAAAATAAAGCTACTTGATGCGGGAGTCATATATCCGATCTCCGACAGTGCATGGGTAAGCCCAGTTCAAGTAGGGAGGAATGACGGTGGTATCCAACGAGAAAAACGAGCTCATTTCGACGAGGACCGTTACAGGGTGGCAAGTGTGCATTGATTACCGGAAATTAAACGATGCGATGCAAAAAGATCACTTTCCTTTACCGTTCATTGATCAAATGATTGAGCGTTTATCTGGTCATGAATTTTATTGTTTTCTTGATGGTCTTTCAGATTACTTGCAGATCCCGATCGCACCAGCGGATTTTATTTGGGCTTTTGCCCTATTTCAGGCCCAATACATTTAAATAAAATTATTTTCAGCCCAAATCAATTTTAAAGTAAAATAGTTTCGTACTATAACTTATCTTTTCGGGTCAACCCATATTTTAAATTATAAATATGATTTTTGATTTTAAAACATTCGGCCTAGGTTGATATTTGTACAAGTTATGTGGTTTCGGGGTATAGGTTACATGCGATTGATTATATGTGCATTTCACGACATGCACGTGAGAGGTTGATGAGATACCGTATTTGTACGGTGACACCTTACGGTGTCGGTTGAGTGGGGTAGAGTGACCTTTATTGGTCGTCAGGGTTAGACTCGTGTAGCACCTGGTAGGAGAGGGGGTTTGCGACACCCATCTACTCGGGATTGAGCCACCCGAGGTGTACACCACCGAATATTATTTGGCTCAGGGACGGCTGACAGATGTGAGATTCCTGTCTACCCGGGTTAGTGGTGTACTACTCGGGAAGGTTGAGATTGAGTGCGGAAGGAGCGACCCGGCATGGCCGGCGTGGGCTACCGCATGGTTTATGGCGTACTTTGCCATTGCACGCGTGGGTGCTGAGTCTAGCCTAGGGCCCTGTTATGTGATGAGATGTGACGTAGGTTCGAGCGTGCATTATCATGTTGTGAGGACATGGGATTGGGTTGAGTGCACGCACACCTATGCATGTTCGTTTTTACTACCACCTACTGGGCAATTTTGCTCGGGGCTTTATTTTTGTAGGTAACACCGAACCAGACACCGGTGGGTGTCAGGGTGAGATGTAGGCTGGCTGGCGGCGGTGACTCCACGGGCTTTTGTGGGCGGAGCGGTACATGGGACGCGACCTGTGGAGAGACGTAGGATAGTCGGATTCTGATTTTTGGGGCTTCGGCCCGATGTATAATAGTGACGCCTTTTGTAAACCCGACTTTAGATTATATATGTATATTATTATCCTTAAATATTTTCGAAAAAATCGGGTCCTCCGCGACTTTTGTTGCGGAAATCCGCCAATTAACTTAATTAGGAAGTAGGGTCGCCACAACAGATGCCCCGCTGGGCTAAGTTTTTAAAGGATCTTCTCACGAACAAACGCAAGCTCGAAGACGTGTCCAGAGTCGAACTACGAGGGAGTGCTCCGCCATCTTGCAAAGAAAAATCCCTAAAAATTAAAAAATCCAGCGAGTTTTACTATACCCTGTTTAATAGGAGATCTAGTGGTACATAAAGCCTTGGCCAATTTAGGTGCAAGTATAAATTTGATGTCTTATTCTATGTTTAAGAAGCTTGGTTTAGGAGAGCCGAAACCCACTAGGATGAGTTTACAATTAGCGGATAGATCTGTTAAGTATCCTAGGGGTGTTATCGTGGATGTGCTCGTTAAGGTCGATAAATTTATTATTCCTACAGATTTCGTTATTCTCGATATGGAGGAAGATGAAAATATTCCTCTAATATTAGGAAGGTCATTCCTCGCTACTGGGGACCTGTGGTTGATGTTCGTAATGGAACATTGATAGTAACTATAGATAATGAGAATGTAACATTTGATATGGCCGAGTCTATGAAAAATGCCGAGAAATTAGAGACATGTCAGATCCAGGGCGTCCCAATCGCATTGACTGGGATGATAGTTTCTCATTTTGAAGCTATAAAATCATAATTTTGATAAAATCACAAATCGCAGTATACTAGGCCCTCTAGTTCTTTAAGAGGCTATCTAAAAGATGCGCAATATAACTGGGCAGACGTTTTAAATACCACACGGCGGTGAATTCGTACCCCTTTCACGCTCATGTCACGTCCAGGTACTGCAGAAGAAAAAACAGCAAAATCAAATGCTTTTACATTGATGCATGTGATGAATTCTTATCATTGCAGGGACTCTCACAACCAGAATCATTCAGAGAAGCTGAAGATGGGGAGATGATTGAAGAGCTGAGGCATGAACGATCTTTTGACGTTGACCAAATAGACGTAGATGTAGACGGGGCGGAGCCTACCATCGAGGTGCACCAGAGCAAGGAAGAGCAAAAAGAAAAATGTTCAATTGAAGATCCACCAAAGCTCGAACTCAAACAATTACCCGATCACTTGGAGTACGCATTTCTGGAGGACGATTCAAAACTTCCAGTGATCATAGCATCAAATTTGGAGAAGGAATAGAAAATCATGCTCCTAGACCTGTTCCAGGAGCATAAGAAGGCACTTTGATGTGAACCTCGATTGGGAGCACGAGTTTCACCTAGAAAAAGACCGTGCATTGAATGGCGAAGGATGCAACTATATGTTTCTAACTAATCCTCAAGCGAACCCAACAACAATAGGTATATTAAACCTATCACCTTTGGATCACACACGAAGAAGTGTCCCGGATACCCCACCCCGTATGACCTAACGAACCCAACAACAATAGGTATATTAAACCTATCACCTTTGAAATCACGAAGGCTATATGGAAATGGTTTTGGCGCCACAACTAAGTGGAACGAGTTTAGTTGATAAGCCGGAAAGTATTTGCACGTAAATTGCAAAGACTCGAACTAGCACTCGGAGAGCTAGGGAAAAGGAAAACCTTACAAGTTCAAAATGATAACTCCCCCTAAAATTCGTCCATACATAGCTTATTAATAGAAGGAACTAGGCTAAAAGCATTAATAAACTACTTTGACAAAAATGAAGACTTAATGCAATGTATGACTTCAAGGTGACTTTTGATGACTTTTGATGACTTCAAGATGAACTTTTGAATGACTCTTTGGCTTCTTTCATGCATGCCACGAATTTGCCATCCCAACTTGACTTGGACCACTTTCATTGAACTTGAGATGGGACTTGAAAGGTCATGGACGAGTTTGACTTTTCTTGACTTTCATTGGACCTTCTTTTCAGCTCCTTCTTGGGTCGATTGGTTGGGCCTTGTTACTTCCAAAAGGTTGATAGATTTGGGCCTATATTTATGAGAATTAGCCTCATTATCTTGGGCTTCCATAAAGAGTTTGCTCAAGGCCTCATTCATCTTCTTCTTCCTTAATCTAGTCAACGGGCCGGCCATTCCTTCGAGCGCGTTCGGTGGACTAATGTTTCGGAGGGTTTCTCTTTGTCTCATGTTGTCTTTCGAGCTTGCGCCCTGGATTGTATCACACTTGCATGGAAGTTATCAGATATTCGAGGAATCAGCCCGACCTTCTGCATTTCATAGGATCCTGATGGAAGATGAGTTCAAGTGTGGTGCAACATCAAAGGTGTCTAAACCCGAACATGAAGGAGGTAGAAAAAGCTGAGGTAATAAAGCTACTTGATGCGGGAGTCATATATCCGATCTCCGACAGTGCATGGATAAGCCCAGTTCAAGTAGGGAGGAATGACGGTGGTATCCAACGAGAAAAACGAGCTCATTTCGACGAGGACCGTTACAGGGTGGCAAGTGTGCATTGATTACCGGAAATTAAACGATGCGATGCAAAAAGATCACTTTCCTTTACCGTTCATTGATCAAATGATTGAGCGTTTATCTGGTCATGAATTTTATTGTTTTCTTGATGGTCTTTCAGATTACTTGCAGATCCCGATCGCACCAGAAGATCAAGAGAAAACGACTTTTACGTGCCCATTCGAAACCATTGCATATCGGCGGATGTCTTTCGGGCTGTGTAATGCCCCGGCTACCTTTCAACGGTGCATGATGGCCATTTTCGACAAATTAATCGGTAAAGGAATGGAGGTATTCATGGATGACTTTTCGATTTTTGGTAACTCATTTGAAGTGTGTCTTTCCAATCTTAAGGCGGTACTTAAACGATGTGAGGAAACGAACCTTGTGCTAAACTGGGAAAAATGTCATTTATGGTTAGAGAATGTATCGTTTTAGGTCATAAGTTTTCGGCTAGAGGAATCGAGGTAGATAGAGCAAAAATAGAAACTATTGAACGACTACCTCCACCCTCATCGGTAAAAGCAATTAAAAGTTTCTTAGGACATGTTCGTTTTTATCGTAGATTTATTAAAGATTTGTCTAAAATTGCTAGACTTTTAACTTGTTTGCTAGAAAAAGATGTACCTTATGAGTTTACGACCGATTGTATGAATGATTTTACTCTACTCAAGGATAAGCTTATTAATGCTCCTGTCATGGTAGTGATTTTGCCGTAGGTGCAGTTTTGGGGCAGCGACGGGAAAAGTATTTCCAGCCAATACACTACGCAAGCAAGACTTTAAATGAGGCGCAATCGAATTATACTCCCACCGATAAGGAATTGCTTGCAGTCGTGTTTGCAATCGACAAGTTCCGTCAGTAACTTATCCTATCGAAGGTCATCATCTACTACTCCAAGAGTTCGACGTGGAGTTTCACGACCAAAAGGGAACGGAGAACCTTGCTGCAGACCACTTGTCGAGACTAGAAGAGACACCCTACAAGGTTACAAAAGAGGAGACGATCCGGGACTACTTTCCCGACGAACACCTTTACGCTATACATGAGGTACTGATGAACTCCATGGTACACCAATATTGCTAACTATCTTGTAGCTAGGATCTTACCAAGTGATACACGAGTCACCAGAGGAAGAAATTCTTCACGGACTTGATGTATTACTTTTGGGATGATCCTTATCTGTTTAGAATTTGTGTGGACAACATAATCAGGCGATGCGTAACCTTCCCCGAAACAATCGATATCTTGGGACATTGCCACACGGTGTTAGGAATATTTTACTGTTCAATTTTATTGTGTTTATCTTAGTTGGTTTGTATTTAATTAACTTTGGACTAGTTTGTAATATTCTAGTTCTTAGTTACTAGGGGTATAATATACCAACTAATGTGGTATATATACCCCCAAACCCTAATTCATTAGGGTGTGTTTTTGGTGTAGTATGTGTGAGTGCGTGCGTGTTGAGAATATAAAGAACAATTTTAAAAGCACCCATCTTTTACACTAACCCAACCCACGTTCGATCTTCAAATCTTTCTTCATTTGCGTGGTAAATTCGTTCCTTGTAGATTGTTTGGATAGAAAATGGACCAATAAGTGGTATCAGAGCAAGCACGTTCGGATTTGAGTGAGATTTCTGAATTTTTTTTTGGGTATTTTGTTGAGTTTGAATTTCAGCTAGTTCTTGAGTTTTTGAGTTGATTTTGCTGATTTTGCAAACTCTAGTGCTAGCTAGGTTGTTTTCGAGTGATTTGAAGTGACTACACAACATTTTTCAGTTTATTTAAGTGATTTTTAAGGTAGAAATCGAGTATGAAGTTCGTTATTCTGCCCAGAAATGACAGAAACACCCGATCGGGCGAATGTACACTGTAGCAAACACTTAATTTCACCTGATTTGAGTTTCGCCCAATTTGATTTCGCTTATTTTGTTTTTCGCCGCATTTGAATAGTCGCCCAATTGCTCAATTTCCACGGAATTTTTCTCAGCAAAACTGTCAATCGCCTGAAACTGCTTTTGAATTTACAAAATCGCCCGATTTCCAATTTTTCTTTAGAAAAACACACTTGATTTTGTTACAGTTGCCCGATTGATCCAATCGCCCGAAACTTGAATCGGCCGAAACTGAGAATTTGTGTATTCAAAATTTTCTCGGCGAAACAGAGCGTCGCCCGAAACCCCCAATCGACCGAAACTAAGCATTTTCCTTGCATTCAAAACTTTTCTTGGCGAAACTGAGAGTCGCCCGATTCTTGCCCCAATTTGCCCAATTTCAAACTTAGAAGTTTCGGTCGAAACCTTAAATCGTGCGATCCAAACTCACTCTTCAAAATCATACTTAAACGCTTTCAATCACCAAAACTATTGGACCCCTTGAATAAAATATTTTAAGTTTTTCATCATTTGATGAGAAGAACATTCTGAGTCCAACGAGCATAGTCAATTCAAACGTCCGTTTTTATAATTTTCCTTCCGGTCCAAAAATTTTCGGCGTAGACTGCTTTTCTGTCAAATTTTTGAAAGCAAATCCACAAACGTGTCCACGATCAATTATTAATCGATTTAGGACTATTTGGCAAATTATAGAAAAAGTCTTGGTCATTTTCTCGAAGTTTTCGAAATCATCACAAAATTAAAATAAAATAAAATTTCGACACTTAATATCTTGGATACTTCACGATGCTTCTCAAGTAAACAAACTTTTTGACACTGAATTTATAAAAGCCATCTTAGTTTTAAAATTAATTTTAATTAATTAATATCATATTATCATGGATGCTCAAGCTAGGAAATGAGGAATTAGAAGCAAGACTTGCGAACAATTACTCCGTGTTGCTTAAGCAACAAGAGAGCCTAGCTTATGTTAATGAAGATTTGACCAACGCAAAGTCAAAGATCATTAGCTTGGAAACTAAGTTAGAAGATAGTTAAAAGAGGGTCTACGAGATAACTAATAGTCTACGTTCTTACGAAGATGAGCGAGATAAAGTCTCATCAAAATATGAGACTATCTTAGAGGAACGGCGTATGCTTTACTCTAAATTGAACGGTTAGAGACTGATATTTCGAATATAGGTCAAAGAGATCAAAACTCTCATTCTAACTTAGTTTCTAACGAGGAAAATAATTTACATGATAAAAAACCAACCCTATGTGACACTCCAGAGACTCTTCGTAAACTGAAAGGTTTACAAGATACTTTGGACTCTGAAAGGATAGGTTTTGGCGCTGAAAAGGAAAAACTTTTAAAGGAGATCTTATATCTCAAAAATTTCCCGTCTTTACCTGTTTCAAATGATCTGTCAAATAATACTTTTTCCTCAAAATAGGTAAAGAAAACAAAAACTAAAAGAAGCATTCTTGTTCCTAAAATTGAGAAAGCTTTTACTAATCATTCTAAGTCAATATTGACTGAAGCTGAAAAGTAAGTAAAGTCGAGTTTTAAAATTAGCTAAGGAACAAATTAAAATTAGGAAGGAGCAAGAATAATCAATATTATCTTCGAAAATTAAAGTCGAAAATGTTCAAGATTTTTTCTCTCCCAAAGGCAAGCGTGCAAAGAAGAAGTTCCAATCTTGAGCAAACGAACTTCTCAAATCCCACATATTCATCATTATAGGGTGAATGATGTGAACATCGTAGGCAATACGACTCATCATCCAATGATGCATATAGCGCCATAAGCTCATATTCCTACTTGAAATACCCAGCCAGATTAGAAAGCATCTTATGCGACTGGCTAGGGAGAAAATCTTTAGGTCTTCTAAACCTACGCACACATTCACCTGCGCTGAATTGTCATTTCCCTCTAAGGTTCACCAAACCTGGATTTCTAATCACAAATCAAATTGAATAGGACTTTAAAGGATGATTTAGGATCAATATCTGAACCAAATGCACTTAACTTGCTAAAAAGGGAGGACCCATCCAAAAATGGGTACCAAAGTCCCGATTTGCAGATTCCCAGCATGGGTAGGTACTAAGAGAGCTGCTCCACACTCATGACTAGTATGCGACGAGGGCATCCAAACATCCCAGCGTGTATGGTATCTCGGGTTGCTCCACATACACGGTTGGTTAGCGATGCGAGCAACCACACGAGGATACATTATAAACATGCATGACTCAATGTACTTTAAATGTTAAATTTTCGCATGCATATGAGCTGAAATATCTAATACCCTCTGATAGGTACATTTAACTAGGGGTGGTTCGGTACGGTATACCGTACCAAAACTGTGATATCGTATACCGTACCGAAATTTTGGTATCCAAAAAAATCATACCAATACCATACCAAAATTTCGGTATACCTTAAATTTCGATACGGTATCATACCGAAATTTCGGTATGATATCGGTATCATACCTTCGATACCATTCACACGGAGGGTTTTTTACCATGCATGTCTCGTTATTCGTTGTTTTGGATTTTTAATCATTTCAAACTCCTTAGGCCCCAATAAGATAGATTATTAATACCAAAATTTTCAAAATAAAAAGATTTTTTAACCTTAAATAATTTACATATTTTAGCCAGTCTCCTTAGTAAGACAAAAAACTTTACATAACCACAAAATACAACTTTATATACAGATTAATTAGAACGAAGCGTCTATAGTTAAAAATTTAGTGAAGATTAACAAAAAGTAATTGCATTGCATCTTCACGCTTTCAAAATACTGAAAAAAAAATTAAAAAGGCAAAAATTAAACGTTACTTGAGTTACATAAGTAAAATATGGTGGGCCTAATCTTAGAAAGTTGCGTATAAGTTAATAATTTATGGGCTAAATAAGTTTATGAAGATCGTTAATTTTTCATTTATATTTTTTGAAATAATATAATATATGTAGGTGTGTGTATATATATATATATATATATATATATATATATATATATATATATATATATTGTTAGGATATTTAATAGATTGTGTCAATAGTTTAAGTCTTGGGTTATCTTTTGTAATTATCCCTTTAGCTTGTGTGACGACCCGACTTCCTAACCGCCTAACCTAGCGCATTTCTACGTGCCCAGCGAATTTGCAATTGAAGAAGTGCACCGAAAATGCGTACAAATTTTTTTTCATTTTTTTCATTTATGGAATGGAATATCGTTCTATACAAGACAAAAGAATGCACGACCATTAGGTTGCAGACATGGTCTAACTACAACGGCGAAGGTGTGTCGGCACAGCAAAAGCTCCTATGCGCCCGGCCTCACAGGTCGTCATCCACACACACACGTCCACCCCCAAAAGCAGCACGAAGCTCCAAAAGGTTGGCCTTGCCTTCAAGACGCGGTCACATACCGTGATCGCCGGTGCCTACAACACACAACGTAAGGAATGAGCCACCGAGGCTCAGTAAGCAGAAATCATGCATGTATGCACGTGTCACTGCCCCGCATCGGCAATCCGCGCCGATGCCTATAACCCTCGCAAAGGCAATCCACGTCGATGCATATAACACTCGCAATGGCAATCCACGCCGATGCATACAACACTAGCAAAGGCAAACCGCGCCGATGCATATAACATCCGTACCGACGTACTCAGACTAATGTCACTCAGGGCCCTCGGCTAATCTCACTATGCACCACAAGAGCTCACGTCCCTCAGGGACAACACGACAGCGGTCCACGCCGGATGGCCGAACCCTAGGACGCACGTCGTTCCCCTAGGTCGCCATATAATCCCGGTCGTCCCCGACTGTCCGGCGGTCGCTCACGCTGGTAGCCCACGCTGAGGTCGCCTACATCAGGGTTCCACCCTGTGTCGCTTACACCCTCAGGTCGCACCCTCCAGGTCGCACCTTACCGCCACGGGCCATGCCCAAATCCTATCCATAGGATATCAATATACATATCTAAAATAATAGTACGACGACGCTAAACGCCGCCCTGGTAGCATAGTAGACAGCCCCTGACTCAACTACGAGTCGACACCCTTGCCCACATCGGCAAGTCCTCGTCGCGTACAAGCGACACATCATTACGCACACTCAATCCCACGACCCTCCCTCACGAGTTCGTGTGTGCACGTGAGTATGCATATGCAGATGTAGGTAAATGCAACGTAGACTTACCACATTTAAATACTTAAATCAATTTACTACTTCATGAAACCACGTAAGCACATAGTCACGCAAATTAGGCACGTAAAACAAGTTGTGTGTCGTAGTTGGACTTCTACTTACCTGTCGTCCGAGCGTAATTAGTGTTCTCCCCTTAGCTCCTACCGTACGACCTTTAAACATAAATATTATCGTATTAGTATTATGCCCTCGTTAATTAATTAGTTAGGTCGAACGAGATTATCTAACTTCATTAATTTCGCTAGATTATAAATCGCTAATTTCGAGTCTAGGCTAATTTCCCGCCCCAACAATTTCTAAGTTATGTTAGTACTAACTTTTAATCTAAGGGGCTCGGCGAATTATCTAAGTGCTGTTCGATTTATTCCAGTCGCCCGATTTGTACTTAGCATGGATGTGTCCGATTTCACCTTCACGCAATTTGCCCGATTTCATGACATTGTAACCCTCAAATCACCGAGGTCTCTTAAGGTTCCAAATCGCCCGATTCGTCCTAGGTTGCATAGCATTTCGCCCGATTTCTCATGCATGGGTAGCTCAAGGTAATTCGCCCGATTTGAGGTCTTCAAGAGATGGAAATCGCCGTGCTTTTTCATCAGCATGACGTCATCCCGAATCCATGCATGGAGTATGAATTGTTTTCGGTCGATTTAGGGTATTCCATGGGTGGAAATCGCCCGATTTCAACCTTGCATGGAGTCGCCCGATTTCAGGGTTTGTTGAGCTCTATCTCGGCGATTTGTTCTCCTTTCGCCACGTGGATTATTCTTTTAATTCCTCCGATTTAGGTTTCGCATGAAGTCGCCCGATTTCATGTTTTGGGACACTCCAAATCGCCGAGATACTCTAGGGCTTAAATCGCCCGATTTAACCATCTCTTACGTTTAATTCATTAGATTCCTTACATGCAACATTTCGCCCGATTTTGGGATGTCTAGATTGGAATCATTGAAGCTTATACTATGTGTTATTTATACTAAATCGCACGATTTGTCATACAACTAAAATCGCCCGATTTATTATCTTATTTCCCCGATTTCATCAAGCCTTAAGTCATCTACCCGAAATCACCATCCATCGTTAAATCCTCCCAGAATCTTCTAAGTTCTAGGGCTTTATCCTACTCAAAGCTTCTTTCCTTGCTGAATTAATGAGCCTTAACGTAAGTTAGGCTAGCCAAAATCAAACAATAATCTCGAGAGAACTCTTAGTCATGATTTCCTTTCAAATCCTAGGGTTTTGCCGTTTATGGTACATTAAATTCCTAATCTCCCTAAATCTTAAACGTGCTTTAATACCTAGTAGTGGAAATCGAAGTAGCTTAAAGAAATAAGTTCACTTACTCGAAATCCAATCCTAAGCAAGTTGAAGTGTTCTTTGGGTTGAATTCTCTCGGCTCCTTCTCTTTCTTTCTTGGCTTTTTTCGTTGGTGTTTGGCTAAGGGTTTGTGGACTTGAAATTGTTTTCTAAGTGGGATTTAATTGGTTCAAGCCTAAGTAACGAAATATCCCTTGATTTAGGGGTATTTGTCCCAACCTTTCCCTTTTTGTCCTTGTTGGGCCTAATTTTTCAATTCTAGACCATTTGAGGCTCAACTTTACCACTTTACACATAGCCTAGTCTTTTCTTGGCTTATTTTCGAAATTCTAATAAATTCGGGTATCAGGTGACCCGAATAAATTTCCACGAGACGTCTAAGTCTCACAAGCACTTAAGGCACATAAGTCGCATTGATGCACGTAAATCATACAATGCACGTAAATTGCATAAATGCACGTAGAGCACAAAATCATATTTTCGCTAATTTATTGGCCCTAAAGACTTACGGGGAACCCGGGTGCTACAGCTTGGGCTTTGGACTAGATTGTAATTAATTACTCTTAAGTGTTTGGGCCTTAATATACCCAGGGTTAATGTGGTATATAAGGTTTTACCTTCAATATTTTCAAAGTTAATCAAAGATCAAAAGGCTAGCCCGACTTTTCACACAATACACACACTTGAAGGTGAGAACCTCTCCCTTTTTCATCCCATTCAAGCCCCTTTGATTCCTTGTTTGGTGCAATCTGGACCAAGTGGTATCAGAGCAAACGTGGATCGATCATTTTGGATTCGTTTTGGGGCTTTAATGCTTCGTTTTTGTGTTTAAAACCTTCCCCCAGATCGATTCTATGCCTAAAATGTTTTTAGAACACTTTTGGATCAGTCTTAACGAGTTTTGAGCAAGATTGAAGCAAAAATCTTCAGAAAAAGGTCATCTCGGCCATTTTCTGTTTTTGGTCGTTTGATCCGTTTTTTTTTTGTTGTTTTTAGCCCACAAATCGCTCGATTATGTGTTTAGGGAAGAATGTCTGAAGTTTTGGATCAAGTTTGAGTGATTTTGGTTGAGATTTGAGTGAAAACAGGACGATTTTCTAACTCGCGACAGGCAATGGAACAGTGACTTAATGTTCTTGGCCGCGAAAGTTCCTGTTGCGTAGTTCAAGTCCTCGAATCCGAGAAATTACATTCCGAGAATCTTTCTAAACCGCGAAAATTTCACTGTTTCACCTCACTGTCACCTCACCTTTTCTCAACTGCTTATCCTTCAAAATCCGAGAAACTTCATATGCGAGAAATTTTATTCCGAGAGTTTATCTGAGCCAGGAAAATTTACAAAACTGAGAAATATTTCTAAGCGGAGATACTTTTTAAAACCTAGAAAGTTTATTCCGAAAAAATTTATCTAAGCCGCGAAATTTTCAAAAGCTGAGAAATATTCCTAAGTCGAGAAATTTCTTAAACCGAGAAAGTTTTCAAATCCGCGAAAATTCTTTGAAACTGAGAAAGTTTGTCAAATCCAAGAAATTTTCAGCCGAGAAAGTTTCTTTCTTCCGAGAAAATTTTTCAAAACCACGACTTTTTCAAATCCGAGAAACTTTCTAAAACCACACTTCAACCCGCGATACTTCTTCCAAACTGAAATTTCTTTTAACCTGAAAATTCTCAAAACTGAGAAACTTTCTCACATGCGAAATTTTAAAATCTGGGAAAACAATTTTCAACTGAGAAATTTTTTCTGTCCGAGAATTTCTCTTTAAACTCACGCAAACACTGAAATTTCTCAACCAATAATTTCTCGGGTAATTTATCTTGTAATCACGAACCATTTTGAAACGTCTCTTCAAACCGCAAATTTTTTTCTCGTGTTAAATTTTTCTCGTGTTATTCTTTTTCGAACTTATTCAAGTCTTGATCCTTTACACTTTAGTCCTATCCCCCTAGACCACGTTTGACAAAAATTTACTCTTCCAATCTCGTTTTTAAATCTCTAGAACTACTCTGAATTTCAAGATATATTTTCCCTTCATACATTTTCGACCATCACACACGTTTACTTAGTTCTAAGAAATTCTTTAAACGATTTTCTCAAACTCTACTCGTTAAACTCATATTTCTCATCTCGCTCGTCACTAACATTCTTATCTATACAAGATCAAAACCACGGATGATTCGACTACACCAACCATGTCTACCACAAATGACATCTCAACAGTGGGCTCCGACACCAGGCCTCCGATGCTGCGACAAGGCCATATGGACAAACAAGTTCCTCACGTTCATCAGAAACAAAGGCGCACCACTCTCTCAATACTTACTGGACTCCATCTTCAACGGTCCAGCACAGTTCTGGACGATCATCCCTGCTCAACCAAACGCGAACTCTCCCATGGATGAACGCCGCACTCCAAGAGGTCCCTTTAATGAGGATGAAGAGGCTCGCCTACAGGCCGATGAGACTGCCAAAGGACACCTCTTCCAGGCTATGGGCAACGAAGTCTACGCACACATCGAGTGCTGTACAACTGCCAAGGAAATATGGGATGAACTCGTGGAAATTATGGCAGGCACAACAGAGAGTGCTCAAGGGAGGAAATCAGCCTGTCTCTCGCAGTATGAACACTTCCAGGCCTATAAAGGAGAGGAGTTGCGTGACACGTACCTCCGATACTTGAAGGTCATCAATGAACTCAAGAAAGCCAAGATCTCGAGGGACAAATTCGATATCAACAACCGCTTCCTTGGTAGCCTCAAACCACATTAGGGCAATGCAACCGTGATGATGATTCAGAGTAAGGACCTCTCCAACACCTCCATCCATGCTCTCTACGACAGCCTGTCTGCCTATGCTCCTTACGTGCAACCTCAGTCCGCCAACACTCGAGTTGACCCACTGGCTCTCCTCTCTAACAAGACTACTGAACGATCTTCCACCCCCCAAGACCAAACAGAACAAAGAAAAGCTACCAGCTGTTGTATCTAACACCTCTTCAGGATCCGAAGCTGATACAGAATCTGATGAAGATGTTCGTGATCTACGCAAGCAACTGGCAATGCTCACAAAGATGTCTCAAAGAAGATCGGGAAAAAATCCTCATCCTCCTCCAATCGTCAAAGAACCTTTAGCGGCAACAAAAAGACTACCCCTACGGAGGAAGCTAAGCCGATAAAGAAAGATGAGGAATCGGCACCTCGAAAGTCTATGAAGTGCTTTCGGTGTGGAAAGTCAGGCCACTTTGCCAAGGAATGCCACGCCCCACGCATGAAGGACTCTGGCTACTACGACCGTAAGGCCAGAATGACCCGCAAAATGGAAAGTGGGAAAGTTCTTCTCACCGAAGAAGCTGAGTGGGTGAACGACACTTCCGAAGACGAGGAGCCTAAGGATGAATATTGCTGCATGGCAAGGCTGGTCGAACATAACGAGGATGAGGAGATGGTTAACACCGGTGAGAACTCTGCTAAGACCCCCTACAAACGCAGAGTCTGAGGTACGAATTTCTCAACTCGATGATGTGGTTAATCACCGTCACACCATTAAGAAACCACCGTAGACGCTAGGGGTTATGATGAACTTAAACTAAAATCTGGAAACAATTATGCCTTACTTAGTTTAAAAGTAGAAGAGGTCGCTTGCGCAAACGAACGACTAGTTGCCTCTGAAGCGTTAGTCAAACGTCTGCAAAACAAGAATAAACAAAGTGAGACTAAGGTTAAGGAAACCACATTGGCCATCAGTTCATGTGAAACATCTCGTCTCTTGACGGGCGCACAATATGAACTGCTTACTAAGGAAAGAGTTAGGCTGTACCGAAAGGTGAAAGAACTTGAAGAGCAGCTTCACCTTAGAAACAAAAACGCACGTCTCTTATGCCAGTTGAACCAACCGGCGGAAACAGAATTCTACGATGCCCGGGAGGGAATCGGCCTGGCCAGCAATTGCGAACCAACGTCGATAATGGTTAAAAGGTATAACATGTGTAACACTACGTTCCTGCAAACAAGAAAGGGTGCTCCCTCGCAGCTTATGCCATTTGTGAGATCATCCTCCGTTGTCCTTTCGGAAGAAAAGAGGGAACAGAGCATTCATTGGGCGGAAATCGCGTATGACAACACAGAATTGAATGCTAGTGATAAGACTAAGAAATCTTCACTCTCTGAGGACGTCGAGACTCTACTTCCAACGAAAGAACAAGAAATTGCTTTCCGAGAAGCACTTTCTCGCATCTATATCCCAGAGAAACTTCTGGTCATAGCAGAACTAGAACGAACACTAGAATTAGAGCGGAAGGCCTTCGCGAAGGAGTGAGATGATCTACTTAGCAAAATCTTTACACTAGAGCAATTTCACAATACGAACAATCCCTCTGCATCGAGTCAAGTACCCGATTCTCAAACATGTAAATGTAAGAGGACGGCGAAGATGACTCCTGAAGCTGAAACTTGTTCAAACACTAACTCTCGTATTCCTATGGATACAGGGAATGTGAGTTCGACGTCTCTGGAAGGGAGTTCATTTGAAATAGAGGAGAACCCGCTCTTCGATGATAAGAAGAAGAAAGGCCCACTAGTTCTCAGCGAAGTCACCACAGGCAACCTACCTCAACCCTGGCGCACACTGTACCTCCTACTGAACAAGTGCATGTCAGCCAAACATGCCGGCCAGGACCGCGGGAACCACCAAATTCTTACCATCCTAACCGGCATCGCACACAACCGCAAGTACAACTACACTGAGATCATCTGGATGGATCTCATCTCCATGATTCAACGTCGCGATCGGGAAGTCGCCAAGACGTCAAGAACCGCTTCGTACCTTACATGCGGTGGCTCCCAGCGCTCATCAAACACTTCCGCCCGTTCTCCACCGGCATTCGCATCCGCCCGGCGAGTGAACACTTCGTAAACCCGTTGTCGAGAAGTTCGCCAAGAAAAATACTACGGCAAAAGATCGACACGCCATGGTCATTCCAGACGAAGTCCTCGCCTATGCCGACCCGACAAACCCACATGTTCGAGAATACCGCGCCTCCACCGCTTCATTCTGCGAGAGTCCCCGTCCACTATCCATTGTCCAGCAGACCAACCCCGCTGCTCCTAACCCCCAGACTAGCCAAAACCCCACCACCACTTCTAAAAAGTCATCGAGTCATGCCGCATCCTCTTCCGCCCGCCGAAAAACGGTCGACGTAAGCCGCACCACGGAGCGTCGATCAAAACGGAAAAACGATCGACCTCCTCAGCCACAAACAAGCCGAGCCCAAACCATAGGTGCAGGGGGTGATGTGTTCACCTCCCGAGTAGAAGACGTGGCACATGGCTCAACCACGCAAACAACCCCACCAATCCACTTATCTTCCTCTCTATAGGAAGATATTTCATTCCACGAGGAGCCAAGTATGCCATCGACATTCCACTTGGAGATAGTCGATGTTGAAACAAGCAGTCCCCCGCATCAGACTGCATCCTCTTCATTCACATCGAGTATAGTGCCCTCACTCGCCATAATTTCATATGTTTCTAGGACACATACACCTTCTACTACACTACAGAGTCTTCGTGATTCTGTCGGAACGCTCGATGATGTCTCTGTGACTGAGAGCGGCACAACCGTGAGCCTAGGCCATCATTCGTTTGAGTCTGTCTCATCGATGATGCCAACGGGAAGTCTTAGTGACCCCGTCTTTCCCCGTCCTGTGCAAACGGGCGGCCGATCGGCTATCTTCTCCGATTCGGTGTCAGCTGGATTTCTTCGTCACTCCAACTTGTTAGACTTACCCCATTTCGTCACCGAGACCGCGCTAGAGGCTCGTCTTCAAGAGTTTGCAAAGACTCTTGAGGCGTCCATCCTCGATAAAGTCTATGCGGGTCTCGATGCGTCCACCCGCGACAAAGGCAAAGGTGTGGCCCCGGAGACGTCACCACCAACGTAAAATGTGGACGCGGAAGCTGTTCTCTCCTCCATTTCCGCAAAGGAGCTCTTCTACATCCTCCGAGCCCGATTCGAATCAATGACGGAACTCAACGAGGAGGAACAGCAAATGAAGGCCATCATGACTCAGCCGATGACTTGCCGTGCTCAAGGCGAGTCTCGCGAGATCAGATGCAACGATCAAGACGGTGATCATGATCGACGCGAGGGGGAGAATAGGCAGCAAGGCCAAACTCAAGGACTTGTGCAATCGATGCCGCCTTCCTCCTCTGCACCTGAAACGACGCCCGCGACTTAAACCTCACACCCCACCAACCAAAAATCCCATCCTATTAACCCCCAGTCACTAGCCAAATCACCCATCGTCTCCAAAACTCTAATCGTCACATCGACATTAGAGACTACCACCACATCTTCTCCACCCACCTTCTCAGAACCTCTAACTGTCATATCGACATTAGAGGCCACCACCACATCTACGCCACCCGACACCCAAATCATCCTCGCCAAAACCATCACATAACCTGAGCCCCCAGAGTTCCCACCACAACCATCCCCACAATCCACAACCTCCTCCGACGTAACACCCTCGCTGCTTCACAGCTCTACCCCTCTTAATACCGACCCCAACGTGGCTTCCAAGGACTTCTACTGCGCGCAGAACGAGATCGAGGCCTACATCTTCAACGATGAATGGCTCTACACACCCGCCGATGCAGTAGCAGCCAGAAAATTGGTGGAGAATGCTCGACGTCTGCTAAAGGAAGCATCGCTGACGCTGATCAACACTGCAGACAACGAGAACGGAGGGGAGTACGACGCTGAACCCGCCGAGCTCGAGAACATCCTATAGTTTCAAGCACAGCAAGCTGAGGCTCCGACTGCTCAATCGGATGTGCCCACGACGAATATACCGAAAGCGCCGTGGGAAAACAAGAAGATCACCGCACCATTCCAAGAAGAGATCAGGAAGAGGATCTGGCGGCGCAAGGAGCAGATTATCGCAGCCTTCGATGAATATGAGCTGATGAATATCCAAAACTGAAGCGAGGAGAAGAAGCTCTACCGATGGAGCCTTCTTTGCCACAAGTGCACAAAGCGGACGCTGTCCGATGAGGAAAACATTGCTCTTGAGATGAATCAAGCTCCCATCTGCAAAGTCACTGACATTCGTCAGGAGTCGAAAGGACATGTCCACTATCCAGTGTTCACGGTAATGAGGCAGGATGAGAGCTACAGTGAAGTGAGTGAGGCGGACTTCAAGTTTCTGCGCCTGGGTGATCTGTACAGCATGCTGGAATCCATGAAGCAGTTCAGACTCGTCTTCAGAAGTTCTGGACATCTAGTACGGGCTGAACCGGTCACTATGGGCTACGTGGCTCTCAAGCGACAACCTAAAGAAGGTGAACCTGACTCGCCCATCCTTCAAGAACGCGGACGACTATCGAGAGGGCGATGTGATCGACGGAGATGATCCGGCGGTCGCCTACTCGAACTACAAGGGAAAGATGAGGCTACTGCGCTGCTCCGAAGTGGCAAAGTTCTCGGATGGGACTTTCACCATCATCCAAGACAAGCTCATGAGAATTTGCCGCATACTTTCGGAAGAAGACCCACACTGTCGATCCAAATTCGCGAAGCTCATTGACGCTATAGCTGATCGAATTGTTCTTCGAAGGAATCTCCGCGCCTTCGAGTTCAAGCTAGGACTTCGCGAAACACACACTCGCTAATCCACCATCACCACACCCAAGATCCAAGACTCCCAACAATTGACACAAAGGGGGAGATTGTTAGGATATTTAATAGATTGTGTCAATAATTTAAGTCTTGGGTTATCTTTTGTAATTATCCTTTTAGCTTGGGCTTTGGACTAGATTGTAATTAATTACTCTTAAGTGTTTGGGCCTTAATATACCTAGGGTTAATGTGGTATATAAGGTTTTACCTTCACTATTTTCAAAGTTAATCAAAGATCAAAAGGCTAACCCTACTTTTCACACAATACACACACTTGAAGGTGAGAACCTCTCCCTTTTTCATCCCATTCAAGCCTCTTTGATTCCTTGTTTGGTGCAATCGGGACCAACATATATATATAAAATATATTAAATATTTTAGTATTTCGGTATTCGGTATAATCGGTATACCTAATTTTAAAAACTTCCATACCATTACAGTACCGAAAATTTTCGGTACGGTATCATACCTTACCAAAAACTTCGGTATACCAAAATTTTCGATATTTTCGATACGATTCGATACGATAAGGACGGTATTTCGGTATTTCGGTATTTTTCCCCAGCCCTACATTTAACTATGCATATATCTTAAAGAACTTTGAGCTTAAACATTCACGTATGCATATAAGCTGAATTGTCAAAAATACCTATTTTTTCAAAGTGTTCAGAAGTGGAAAACATACATTCTAATATGCATTTTTTAAAGAACAATAATTCTTTAGTTTGTATCTACTCCGAAAAGAAAAATACGCTGGAGAAAACTTACATGCTTAAACGTGCATACATTGAGGGGGAGTATGACTCCACAGATTCGAGGGGAGAGTATATTTTGAGGGGGGTGCATGGTTTGTGGGGGAGAAACTTAATTTAACCCATATACATATACGTATACATATACTTATATATTACTATTACGATAATACATATGTATATATCTATATATATATATATATATATATATATATATATAAAAGGGAAAAGAAAATAAAAACCCTCTCCGGTGCTTCCACATCCCAAGACGGACTACTGAAAACAAGCAACCCTCGAGAACTCAAGAATTTCAAAAAGGTGAAGGTGACATCCTCACACTAACAAGAAGACGACATCAACTGACCTGCTCCGACTTGCTGATCAAGCAACACTCACAAAAATTGACGGACGCATAGATTCTAAGTTCCCATGGTTCAGTCAGACCAAACTGAACCTAACCCCGGAACGTAGCCGGGTGTTTGTGACGATTTCAAGCTCGTAAAAGTCGCATTCTTATTTTGGCAATTCATGACAAGATCAAAGAGTGTAAAATACAAAATTCCCTTAGCTCACAAATTACTCGGGCCATCCCATATAGGTGCAGGAGCTGATAGTTATCAGCTTCCAGGTAGAAGTCGCCTCATTTGGTCCAACGGCGCATGCACAACCGAGCATTACCCACTCATCGATCTCCCTAAAGACCGATGTTTCATCAAATCACGGGGAGCCACGCATGCTTTCACCAAACACTTGGAAGCGGGAGATATTGAATTAAGTGGTAGTTAGCCCCACACCACTGAACTTCCTTGAACACATCGAGTCTAGGTGTCCTCACTACCTAAATGTTTTATAATTTTTAGGACACATACACTTTTTCTTATCTGGACTTTGTGAACAGATCAGAACTTCCATAGACACGTCTGTAGTAGATGTGATTCCAAGATTGGAAGGAAGTCCTACCGTTGCAACATCATAACAACAACGGCATCAGGCCATCGTCTGCGAGCTACGCTCCGGTTCTAAGCCCTGTCCTCGCAGGCCGCGTCTCAGAGTTTAACTCTGAACTCTTGTCGATGGATTGCCTTAGTGGCTCCGTCTGGTTATTACCCACACTGACCTGTCTCTTTGTGTATTTGTTCGACTCCTATACAAACATGCCGATCTCGTTAACACGAATCGCCATGAGGGGGAGAAGGGGACACGTATAAACAAACAAGTATAAACAAACAGGTCGGACCACCCACCAACTCCGCCGCGCGTACCACTATGAAGCCGTGCTCTCCGCACTCAAACGTAACACGAATCACCATGAGGGGGAGAAGGGGACACGTATAAATAAACAAGTATAAACAAACAGGTCGGACCACCCACCAACTTCCGCCGCGCGTACCACTATGAAGTCGGGCTCTCATGCACTCAAACGTCAATTCAGAAGGAGCATTGGCACATTTAATAACACATCCCACGGTCACCATCAATATTCCGCCGCACTTACCACGATGAAGCCGAACTCCACTGGAACCTACAATGTCACATTCCAAAGGAGATTTGGCACATGTTAAAAGACACCCTACACATACCTTTTTTTGGAGCCAGAGAAGCTTTCTCGGGGCCGAACCAGCAACTTCCTTCGACGAAGACGAATCTGGCGCTGAGAAGAAGAAGATTGGAGAAGACTTTACGGAAAAAGACAAGGACAAGATGCAAACAAAATTTCAAAGATCTGCGACATAATCAAGAAACGAATATCGGGGCGTGGATCACAGCATATATCCGATCTACAACGTATAGCGTCAAGACAAGAGAGTTCTAGCTGAAAGTGCATTCAAATCCTCCACAAGAAGAGGAGATAGCATTTGTACGGGGAGCAATGGGAGATTGTTAGGACTCGAGAGATTCTCCATGTACCCAACAAAGATAACTCGTGCTGAATTGAAGATTGAACACTAAGGGGGAGATTATTAGGAATATTTTATAGTGTTCAATTTCATTGTGTTTATCTTAGTTGATTTGTCTTTAATTAACATTGGGCTAGTTTGTAATATTCTAGTTCTTAGTTACTAGGGGTATAATATACCAACTAATGTGGTATATATACCCCAAACCCTAATTCATTAGGGTGTGTGTTTTTGGTGTAGTATGTGTGAGTGTGTGTGTGTTGAGAATAGAAAGAACAATTTTGAAAGCACCCATCCTCTACACTAACCCACCCCACGTTCGATCTTCAAATCTTTCATCATTAGCGTGGTAAATTCGTTCCTTGTAGATTGTTTGGATAGAAAATGGACCAATACACGGGACCGTGGGAGGCCATTATGGAGAAAACCAAACTGCACAAAAGGTACTAGAATGTGGATTCTACTGGCCCACAATTTTCAAGGACGCGCAAAGGTATGTAGAAATGTGTGTTAGGTGAAAACTGACAGGTAATATCTCTAAGCGAAAATGAAATGCCTCAGAATTTCATTCTTGTATGTGAAATATTTTACGTCTGAGGCATTGATTTTATGGGTCCATTTCCTACATCTTTCAAGAATCGATATATCCTAGTTGCGGTTGATTATGTCTCAAAATGGGTCGAAGCGCAACCGCTACCTACTAATGATGCTGGGGTAGTCGTTAAAATTTTGAAATCTTTATTTTCACGATTTGGTTCACCTCGTTGCATTATTAGCGATAAAGGTACGCATTTCTATAACGTAACACTCAATTTGCAAAGATGCTCGAGAAATACGGCATGAAATATAGTGTTACTACGACATACCATCCTCAAGCGAGCGGCCAAGCAGAAGTCGTAAATAGGGAGCGGAAGCGCATACTAGAGAACACCGTGGAACACCACAGGCGGGATTGGCCAAACAAACTTAACGATGCTTTATGGGCATACCAGACAGCATATAAAACGGCTATTGGATCCACGCCATATAGACTTGTTTACAGGAAATCTTGTCATTACCCGTCGAGCAAGAACACAAAGCGTATTGGGCTCTAAAAAGGCTAAAATTTTGATTTGAATCTTGCAGGTGAAAAGGAAAACTTGCAGATCAACGAGCTCGACGAGTGGGGCAAATGGCTTATGAGACTACCCGCCTCTACAAGGAGTGCACAAAGCAATATCATGATCGAAAAATCATGAAACGTGAATTCCAAGAAGGCGACCAAGTCTTGCTTTACAATTCGCAACTGCGATTATTCCCGGGAAAGATGAAATCAGGTGGTCTGGCCCATTCATGGTGACCCGAGTATTCCCTTACGGGACCGTCGAGATAACACATCCAGAAAAAGGGACCTTCAAGGTGAACGGGCAACGTCTCAAGCATTACATTGGTGGTGACATCGAGGCACTCGGAAAGGAAACGATTCACCTTCTCAACACCACCCAACGCTAAAAATCACCGAATAATGTCTAGCGAAAAGACATTAAAGAAAGCGCTACTTGGGATGCAACCCAAGCTTATCATATGTTTTCTTTTATCTTTATATTCGCACTTTCAGTTTTAATGTTTGTGTTTTAAGTTATCGCAGGGAATTCAAAATCTCGAGTGTGGGGAGGAGTCGTACAAAGCATGCACATCAGACTATTCAGGGAAGTTTGCTTATCTATTTATTTCCTCTTCATTGTGTTACATAATTGCTACGTTGAGGACAACGTATATCTTAAGTGTGGGGAGGGGAATGTCTGCGAAATTGAGGGGAACATGTTATATATGTGCATTGTGCATGTCTTGATTTTTGGTACATAATTTTCAAAAATTAGCATGAATTGTTTTCGAAAATCATGTTTCTTATCGATCAATGGATGACTTTATGTTAGGAATTTTGTGAACATATGCGTAGTCTACTTCTTTCTTACATGATGAACTTGGCGATACTTGTGAGATTCGTACACATAATCCTATTTTTGTGAGATTTTTTAGCATGAGAGCTTTTTGTTCATTTCTTTGGTTGTGTGAACATGCTTAAATTTATTTCTCTTCGCAACTTACTTGTGTATTGTGTGTTGAAACTAATTAAAGTGAGATTGTGTGAAAATGAGGAATGCATTAGGAATTCAGTCCATAGAAGTAACCAACCACGACTGATCACCGTAGTTATCCACTTTGAGCCTGAGCTTTTTATTTATGAAAACCGGATTATAAATTGCCGACCCTGATTAAGCGTTCAGACATAAACCCATTGGAGCGATAGTAGAAGTGGAGGTTGAATGCCGGACTCAAGAAGCGCAACCCGTCCGAGTTGAGCGTCGAAAAAAAAAGAGCAGAGATAAAAAAAACGAAAAAAAAATATAGAAGAAAAAAATAGGAGAGAAGAAAAAAAAAAGAAAAAGAGAAAAAAATTAGTCGAGGCTAAGAACTCTTCCTCCGATAATCTTTCACTCTCGAAAGCATATTACCTATTTCCTTGATCGAGAGGTTGAAAGAAGAAGGGCTTAGTAAAAAAACGACGAAAGACTGGAAAAGAGTTGAAAAAGGGGCGAATCATGGGCGCGTTCGAGATGATGGCATGAGTTCGACACGACTATAGCTCATATCCTTTTCACGATTATTCTCTACACATCTTACATATCTCAGCCATTTTATAACCCGGTAAAGACCTTTCGATTCACACTTGATCATTGAAAGTGGTAGATTTATGAATTCTTGCAGGCTTATGGTAGAGACTAGATTAATGCATGACCCGATAGACTTCACCGATTATTTACCCCCAAACACTTAGTGATTTGAGTGAATCCTTGCGAGGTACGGATTTTGATGTGTTGCTAAGGTAATCGTGTGGTTAGTCGTTTGACTTAGCTATGCTTTCCGACTTTACTTACATTATCTCCTACGTGATTTCGTTCTTGATTGGTACGATGCATGATTTTATCCTTTTCTATGCTTTCTTGTTTTTATTTGCTTGAGGGTAAGCAAACGCTTAAGTGTGGGGAGATTCGATAAAAGAAATTTATATCGTATTTTATACCCCGTAAAAGCGTATTAACGGTTGGTATTTATCTAAATTTCCTTGAATATCATAGATTACGTTTATATTTCATTTTCGACAGTTGTTGGGAAAAAAGAACTACAATCGGGAATATTCTAGCTTGAATTTGAGGAACTGTCGAATCAAATATCGGCCCAAAAAATAATTTTCCCATATAAGTTAGGAGAAATTTCGTCCCATGTGTATTATTTTAAATTCCAAAGTTTACCACTTCACCCTTAAATTTTGATTGGTAATAAAATACTACAATGTATCAAAATATCTAGTTTTCTTCACATAACCATATAATATACAATAGATTCACAAACTAGCATGTTCACGAAATTTCGGGGTATTACAATAGGTGTATCGAGAAAAAGCATCTTATGCTCATCAATCAATTTGATGAAATTGTATAAGTAAAATTCTCAGCAGAATTTAAAAATAATGCATTTGAATACGAAATTATACATCTTTCAGTGGCAAAGTAATTATCCTACACTAATTATTTATACAGTTTTGCTGCACACATTAACTAATTATTTATAGAGCAAACTCACTGAAAATATGTTGAGAATTTTCACTTAATTATTGCGATAAGTTTCGGTGAATGTTGTTGAATACTTCCTGGTAAACTATGTTGGTAACCTCGTTGAATACATACCCCTCCAAAACAACACGCATGAAGCTCGTTTAGCACTACCATCCTTAAATTTCTAGAGCTCAAGGAATTGTTCCTACAGAATGAAGACACCACTTCACCATAAACATATCCTACTGCAACGTCTGTAGGTATACACATATAGAATGCACCCAACCATGTTGTTCTCTGCAATAAAAGATTGTACCTTGTGTGAAGAAACAGAAAAGTTGTAAAGATATTCTGCTTTGTTATAATCTGAAAGAGAAAAGAGCTGTGTTTGCAGATACAAATGTCAAACTTATACCGTCAATGTCAAAGAAAAAATCAGTTGCCACAACTGTGTTCTGCCCGATGGAAGATCGGATTGCTTCGTAAAACTCCGTTGCCTTATCATCCCAAACTGCAAGGGAGACATCCACAAAACTACAAAATGAAAATATATTTTCTTGAATATTGCATAGAAGACAGTTAGGAAACATAAGATGATGCTTCACGAAGCATACATACCCCTGCAATACAACACGCATGACAGCTCGTTTAGCACTACCATCTTTAAATTTGTCGAGCTCGAGGAACTGTTCCTACAGAATTAACATACGACTCCACCGTAAACATAACCCACTGCAACGCCTGTAGGTATACACATATAGAATGCGCCCGACAATGTTGTTCTCTGCAATAAAAGATTGTACCTTATGTGAAGAAAAGAAAAAGTTGTAAAGATATTCTGCTTTGGTAGAATGTTGTCTCTGTAATAAAAGACTGTACCTTTTATGAAGAAAAGAAACGTTGTAAAGATATTCTACTTTGTTAAAATCTGAAAGAGAACAGAAAGGTACTTCGGAACTCAAAAGTTTCACTCTTACGTAGAACAGAAAGGTTCTTCCAACCAAATTTTGTATGCATTTTGGTATTGTATCGTCACCAAAGCTGCCCTCGAGACCATCACGAGACTACAAAATTCATAGACATAGCCAACGAATCAAGAGATAGTAGTAATAAGCACCCTCTTAGTAATTCACCAACCTTTAGAAAAACCGACCAATGAACAGACTATTTCCTCAGTAGTAGTAAGTTTGTGCACTTCCTCCCATGTTCATCAAATATATCGAACGTCGCGGTATGACTTCCATCGTCAGCGAATACTTCAATTCGAAACCTACAACGGAACACCATGTAACAAAGGACGGGAAAAGCATGACTTCAAACAAAATACGCGATCACAATGGAATGGAGGATGGCCTAACTACCGTAGAATGTTAGCAGCTTTTGAATCCAAACGCTGCAATTTAGCGCAGAGCCTGATTTTTCTAACTTGCTTGAACACTAAAAACATGATATATAATGCGAACCGCTCCTAGACATTACATCACTAATCCCAGCAACACATGCAAACTCCTTAACCTGAAAACAAATTTTCAATGTCAGCATAAAAATCAACTAATGCAATATAGAACAAAATTATTAACAATCGCGAGGGCAAGTTGCATGGGATACCTACTCCTTTTTCCCGTTGCAAGAAATCGTGTATGTCGAAAACACGACAAGGCATCAAATCAGCGTTCATTTCTGATAATGATACCGAGATTGGCCAATGAAATTCATTCATCCTGCCCAATAGATCAAGAATACAATCAATGTCCACTTTGTAGTTTACATACAACTTCGATGAAGAAAGTAGTATAAGTAGAGATTTCCTGCATAAGAATAAAAATAATTATAATAATAGAAAACAATTAAAATAATATAAACATGCAACCCAAATCATGAACTAGCAGAATGCATGAATATTGCAGACGTGCCTATGGATTTCCTGTTGCAGAATGCATGTATTGCCATTTCTTGAAGCCATATTAGTTGGAGATACGACCATTTAGTTGTACAGCCTCACAATCATGCAATTATACACAGCCTTTTCACGATCTTTGGTCGGACGAAGCTTGACAATATTAACATCAGACGAACAACAACATAGCCAACCAAAAAAAAATCAATACCTCCAAATTTTCGATTAATACTTGTGACTACCACAACTATATTCTGCCCGACGAAAGAACGGATCGCTTCGCAAAACTCCGTTGTCGTGCCGTCCCAAACCGTAAGGGAGACATCTGTTAGGAATATTTTATAGTGTTCAATTTCATTGTGTTTATCTCAGTTGGCTTGTATTTAATTAACTTTGGGCTAGTTTGTAATATTCTAGTTCTTAGATACTAAGGGTATAATATTCCAACTAATGTGGTATATATACCCCCAAACCCTAATTCATTAGGGTGTGTGTTTTTGGTGTACTTTGTGTGAGTTGCGTGTGTGTTGAATAGTAAAAGAAAGCATTTTCAAAGCACCCATCGTCTACACTAACCCACCCCACGCACAAGCTTCAGATCTTTCATCATTAGCGTGGTAAATCATCCTAGGTCAGTATTGTTGGATAGAATATGGACCAACAAGTGGTATCAGAGCAAACACGTTAGGATTTGAGTGAGATTTCTGAAATTTTTGGGTTCGAATTTCTCCTATTTTCTTGAGTTTTTGAGTTGATTTTACTGATTTTGCAAGCTCAAGAGGTAAATTAGGTTGTTTTCAAGTGATTTGAAGTGATGACCCAACTTTTTTGAGTTGATTTGGGTGAGTTTTGGGTAGAAATCGGATCTGTTTTCTGTCAGTTTTCAGTCCAGATTGCTACAGCACCTTATTCTGGGCGTTTTTATTCAGTTTCGGGCGTTTTTATTCAGTTTCGGGCGAAACTGACTGTTCAACCCGAAATTTGACTGGTTAATCCAATTTTGACTGGTCAAACCCGAAATTTGACTGGTCAACACCCGAAATTTGACATGTTAATCCAATTTTGGCTGGTCAAACCCGAAACTGGACTGGTCAACCCCCGAAATTGGACTGATTTAAAAATAAAAAATCAAAAATAAAATAAAAAATAAAAAATAACAATAATTAGAAAAATTGCCTGAAACGCTACAACAATTTGGCCCTATTACTGTAGCAATTTCACTGTAGCGCCCGATTACTGTAGCAAATTCACTGTTGCGCCCGATTACTGTAGCAAACTTTAATCATCGCTCGATTGTTAAAGAATTCACTGTAGCAAATTAACTGTAGCAAAATCAAGTCGCATGATTCAGTGTAGCAAATGCGCCCGATTGTAATTAATTCATAGGAATATCAATTGCTCAATCGCACGATTTTGTACTGTAGCTAGAATTTGCAAATCGCTCGATTTGAACTCTAGGCGAATTTCAGACAAAAAAAAAACCGCCCGATTCTGATCCTCTTTGAACAGTAATTCGCCCGAATTAAGTTCATCAAATCTTCACTTTGCAAATTCACCCGATTTTAGCTGCCCCAGTTTGCCCGATCTCAAAACTTAGAATTTTTCAGTCAAAATCTTCATCCTTCAAAACATTAAATCGAGCAATCCAATTCTCACTAACTCACTCTTCAAAAAAATTCACACTTAAACGTTCTTGATCACCAATTTTTTTTTAACCCTCGCGGAACAAAAAAAACCATTTAAAAAAAAAATTCAACATAAAAAAATTCTGAATTTTTTTTCTTTCTTTTTTTTCTTACATCTTTGAATAATAAAAAAAATTTAGGAAAATTGCGGAATCCAACGGACACAGTCTCTTTTAAGCCTTTTTTCGAAAATTTTCAAAATAAGTTCCGGGTCCAATATTTTCGGTGTAGACGACGTTTTTGTCCAATTTTTTTAAAAAAACAATCCACAAAACGTGTCACGGTCATTTATATCCAACAATCAACTTAGGAAATAATTGGCAAATTATAGAAAAAGTCTTGATCATCTTCTCTAAGTTTTCGAAATTATCTCAAAATTTGTAGGTGCACACCACAAAATTTTTCAACACTCATTCTCTTCGATACTTCACGATACTTCTCCACAATTTTTCGAAACCGAACTTCCAATAGCCAATTTTTATATTAAATAAATAAATAATAATATTGTATTAATTAAAATGGACGCTCAAGCTAGGAAAATTGAGGAATTAGAAGCAAGACTTGCTAATAATTACTCCGTGTTGCTTAAGCAACAAAAAAGACTAGCTTATGCTAATGAAGATTTGACCAATGCAAAGTCAAAAATCATTAGCTTAGAAACTAAGTTAGAAGATAGTAAAAATAGCATCTGCAAGATGACTAAGAATTTACGCTCTTGCGAAGCTGAGCGAAATGAAGTCCCATCAAAATATGAGACCGTCTTAAAGGAACAACGTATGCTTTAGTCAAAGATTAAACGATTAGAGAATGATATTTCGAATATAGGTCTAGCTGATCAAAGCTCTCCTTCTAACTTAATTTCTATCGGGGAAAATAATTTACATGATCAAAAACCTACTCTATGTGATACTCCAGAGACTCTTCGTAAATTGAAATATTTACAAGATACTTTGGACTATGAAAGGATAGGTTTTGGCGCTGTAAAGGAAATGCTTTTAAAGGAGATTTTATATCAAAAAATTTCCTCGTCTTTATCTGTTTCAAATGATTTGTCAAATAATACATCGTGCTCAAAACAGGTAAAGAAAACAAAAACTAAAAAGCATCATTGTTCCTAAAACTGAGAAGGCTTTTACCAACAATTCTAAGTCAATGTTGACTGAAGCTGAAACGCTAAGTAAAAGTAGAGCTTTAAAATTAGCTAAGGAACAATTGAAAATTAGGAAGGATAAAGGAAAATCAACATTATATTCCATAATTAAGGACGAAAATGTTCAAGAATTTTCCACTACTATTCCTTTTAAAAGGGAAAGGGAAGCGTGCAAAGAAGAAGCTCCAAGCTTAAGCAAGCGAACTTCTCAAATCCCGCACACTTATCATTATTATGTGAATGATGTGCGTTATTGTCGTAGGAATAGTAGTTCTCATGTTACTGATGCTTATAATGCTTTATGCTCGCATTCGTACATGCAACATCCAGCTCAGATTAAGTCTGAAAGACACCTTCTGCGACTGGCTAGGGAGAAAATATTTAGATCTTCTAGACCGAGGAACACACTCACTGGCACTAATATGTCATTTCCCTCTAAGGTTCACCTCTGGATTCGTAAACCACAAATCAAATTGAATAGGACTTTAAAGGATGATTTTGGATCAATATCTGAACCAAATGTGCTTAACATGCTTTCTGCTAACAAGAGAGGACCCATCCAGAAATGGGTACCAAAGTCTCGATAGAGTTTTTGTAGATTCCCAGCATGGATAGGTACTTAGAGAGCTGCTCCACACTCATGACTGGTAAGCGACGAGGGCAGCCAAACATCCCAGCGTGTATGGTATCTCGGGTTGCTCCACATACACGGCTGGCTAGCAATGCGAGCAACCACACGAGGGTACATTATATACATGCATGATTCAAAAGAACTTTAGATGTTAAATTTTAGCATGCATATGAACTGAAATGTCTAATGCCCTCTCATAGGTACATTTTCACTATGCATACATATTAAAAAAATTTCAAGATTAAACATTAGGTATGCATATAAGATGAATCATTAAAATACCAATTTTAAGTGTTAAATAGCGAAAACGTACATTCTAATGCATTTTTAAAGAACAATAAATCTTTAGTTTGCATCTGATCTGAAAAGATATAAATACGTTCACGCTTATTTAATTGGGAGAGAACTTGTATGTTTTAACGTGCATGCATTGAGGGGGAGTATCACTCCATATTTACGAGGGGAGAGTACATTTTCAGGGGGAGTACATCTTAGGTACACGATTTGAGGGGGAGAAACTAACTTTAACCCATATACATATACGTATACATATACCTATATATCTATTACTACTACTATAATACATAAAAGTATATATCGGTATATATATATATATATATATATATATAAAAGGGAAAAGAAGGGAAAAAGATAGAAAAACCCTCTCAGGCGCTTCCACCTCCCAAGACGGACTTCAATTGAGAACAAGCAACCCTAGATAACTCAAGAATTTAAAAAAGGTGAAGGTGACATCCTCACACTAACAAGAAGACGACATCAACTGACCTGCTCCGACTTGCTGATCAAGCAGCAGTCACCAAAATTGACGGACGCATGATTCTAAGTTCCCATGGTTCAGTGAGACCAACCTGAACCTAACCCAGGAACGTAGCCGAGAGTTAGTGAAGATTTCAGGTCCATAAAAGACACATCCCTATTTGGCAATTCTTTACAAGATCAAAGAGCGGAAGGTACAAAATTCCCTTAGCACACAAATTACTCGGACCATCCCATATTGGTGCAGGAGTTGATTTCTATCAGGTCCCGGGTAGAAGTCGCCTCATTTGGTCCAATGGCGCATGCACAACCGAGCCTTACCCACTCATCGATCTCCCAAAAGACCGATGTTTCATCAAATCACGGGGAGCCTCGTAAGCTATCACCATTCCACTTGGAAGCGGGAGATATGAATTAAGTGGTAATTAGCCCCACACCACTGAACTTTCTTGAACACATAGGTGTCCTCACTTCCTAAAAGTTTTATATTTTTTTTAGGACACATACACCTTTTCTCATCTGGACTTTGTGACCAGATCTGAACTTCCGTAGACATGTCATTCTGAGACATGCTTCGATGATCGGAAGGAAGTCCTGCCGATATCAAAACAACAACGGTTTCAGGCCATCGCCTATGAGCGACGCTCCTAGGTTGATGTTAACGGGATGCCTAAGTGGCCCTGGTTTATCAGGTCCTGTCCTCACAGGCCGCGTCTCAGAGTTTAACTCTGAACTCGTGTTGACGGATTGCATTAGTCGCTCTGTCTGGTAATTACCCGCACCGACCATTCGTTTGTGTCCTTCTTGTATTCCTATACAAGCATGTCGATCTCGTTAACACGAATCGCCATGAGGGGGGAGAAGGGGATATGTATAAACAAACAGGTCGGACCACACACCATTTTCGTCGAGCAAACCACTACGAAGCCGGCCCCACCTGCACTTAAAACGTCAGATTCGAAGGAGCCTTGGCACGTTTAAGAATACAACCCACGCCCACCATCAAATTCCACCGCGCTTACCACGATGAAGCTGAAATCCACTTAAGCCACCAATGTCACATTCGGAAGGAGCTTTAGCACATGTTAAAAGACACCCCACGCATATCTTCTTCTGGAGCCAGACAAGCTTCCTCGAGGCCAAACCGGACAATTTCCTTCGACGAAGACGAATCTGGCGCCGAGAAGAAGACTGGAGAAGACTTGACGACTTTAATACGGAGAAAGACAAGGACAAGATGCAAACAAAATTTCAAAGATCTGCGACATCATCAAGAAACGAATATAGGGGCGTGGATCACAGCATACATCCGATCTACAACGTATAGCGTCAAGACAAGAGAGTTATAGCTGAAAGTGCATTCAAATCCTCCACAAGTAGAGGAGACAGCCTTTGCAGGGGGAGCAAGGGGAGATTGTTAAGACTCGAGAGATTCTCCATTACCCAACAAAGATAACCCGCGCTGAATTGAAGATTGAACACTAAGGGGGAGATTGATAGGAATATTTTAGTGTCCAATTTCATTGTGTTTATCTCAGTTGGCTTGTATTTAATTAACTTTGGGCTAGTTTGTAATATTCTAGTTCTTAGATACTAAGGGTATAATATACCAACTAATGTGGTATATATACCCCAAAACCCTAATTCATTAGGGTGTGTGTTTTTGGTGTAGTATGTGTGAGTTGCGTGTGTGTTGAATAGTAAAAGAAAGCATTTTCAAAGCACCCATCGTCTACACTAACCCACCCCACGCACAAGCTTCAAATCTTTCATCATTAGCGTGGTAAATCATCCTAAGTCAGTATTGTTGTAGAGAACAGGGACCAACAACGTCCACAAAATTACCAAGGAAAACGTATTTTAAGGAATATAGCACAGAACACTGTTATGAAACATGAGACGATGCTTCACGAACGGATACATACCCCTCCAAAACCACACACATAACAACTCGCTTAGCACTCTTTAAATTTCTCGAGCTCAAGGAATTGTTCCCATAGACTTAACATAGCGTTCAATCATAAACATATCCCACTGGAACGCCTGTAGGTATACACATATAGAATGCGCCCAACCATGTTGTTCTCTGCAATAAAAGATTGTACCTTGTGTGAGGAAAAGGAAAGTTGTAAAGATATTCTGCTTTGTTATAATCTGAAAGAGAAAAGAGCTGTGTTTGCAGATACAAATGTCAAACTTATACCGTCAATGTCAAAGAAAAATCAGTTGCCACAACTGTGTTCTGCCCGATGGAAGATCGGATTGCTTCGTAAAACTCCGTTGCCTTACCATCCCAAACTCCGTTCTGCAAGGAAGATCAGTAAGGAGGACTCCCAGGAGACTTGCATTCAACTGGAGTCCCTCTTCCCAGTCGTCACCGACGCACCAGATACTACGCTGACCACAACGATAAGCGTTGCAGGCACTTCTTCGCTCAATCTTGAGCCGCAACCAATCAACGTGGTGTCTGGTCGCAGGCGCAACCTGAGCCTGCCTCAACACCCATAGAGACGAATCCTCTAGATTCGACTCGAGGATTGGGTGGAAGTCTCATACAGTCACAACCTCAAGTGACTGTGAGGCAACCCACAGAGTCGGTGTCTACTCAAGGGTTGATAACAGGTGACATCAGTCGTCCTGGTCCATCTCAGGAGGCGCACGCACCCTTCGTGACGAACGAGCAGTTCCAGGCCGCTCTCTCTGCCGCTGTACAGTCTATGGAAGACAAAATCACGGAGAGAGTACTCCAAGCACTCGAGGCATCCCGAAGAGATACCGGGAAAGCACCTGCCTCTGAAGGCCCTTCGTCACGAATTAACCCCACACCTCCACAACCCACACCCACCGACCCTCTAGCCACTTCCTCCATCCTCATCCATCCATACACAATCCCCATCACCGAGCTCCATGACATTCTCCTCGCCCGTCTGATAGGCCTTTCCATCCGATCGCCGCAAGAAGAATCCCTCTATAGGCAATTGGTGGACCATCATGAGCCACCGACTGACACCTGCCGAGGCCAAAGCTCCCACTCCCGGCCAGACATGACGATCCCGACGATCAGGACCCTCATGAGGGGGAGAAGAGGCCAAGGACATCAACAAGTGGCCAAGGACAAGGCTCGGGCGCCACTCAGACAAGCGCTGGAGCTGGTGAAACCCAAACACAAACCCACCAAACACAAACCACCCAAACTACCTACACCACGCACCGCACCGCCCACATCGAACCACCAACCTTTCACCTCAGGACGCCTCCGTCCACACCACCGATCTACACAAGCCCCTTGCTTCCGGAAGAAGAAGCAAGTGCGGCGATGCTTGTAGCCCTAGCAGCTACCCAAGCCACTCCCTCAGTCGTCCAGACCAACTGGGACCCTCTGGACATGGCGTCAATCCACACGAGGCCCTAGACGAGTACATCTTCGAAGGATAGTGGATGACCCATTCCATGCCCGCGGAGCATCAAAGACGACGGCTTCACGACGTTCGGCGCTTTCTACAACAAGCGTCTATAGACCTCGTAATCATAGAAGACGACGAGCTTCATGAAGGTGAAGACTACGAGCGAGATATCCCAAGGCTACCAGAGTTAATCGCTCAACAGGCGTTTCCCTCTCCAAGGCTAACGCCAGGGACCGTCCGGATCGACACGCAATGGGAAAACATCCAAATAGAAATTCCCTTCCTAGAAGAAGTTCGTGAGAATATTTGGAGGTCTCCGGACAGAGTGAAGAAGCCGAACGAATTCGAGCTTAGAGGGATCTCTCATTGGGATCAGCAGAAGAGGATGACCTACCTCTGGATGCTGACCAAACTAGGACCTGATGTTAGGCTGGGGATGACTAAGACACAAGCCAAGAGCCATTATAAGAGTCTCTCCCCAATAAGCCAACTACTCAGCGTATACTGTGCCAAAGGAGGACTTCCAACACCTCACTACATCATCGAACGAGTGGACAAGACCCGAGAGGAACTGAGCGAGAGCGACCTGCCGTACCTCCCCGCCGATGAAGTTTACCATCTTTATCAGCTATACGTGGAGAAGTACAAAGGTCCTCAGAGCTTCATCAAGAAAGAAGGCCTCGAAGGGCCCTACCGGTTCATGATGCGACAAGTCAAGTACTTCGCCGCTCACGACCTTCAAATGGCGCTTGAGAGCAATATGAAGAAGGTCAACATGACCACTCCGCTCAACAAAGGACCTGAGATCGAAGGGCTTCCCAAAAATCACGTGCACATCAGCTCAGTCCTAGGCATCACCTACCACAATCCAATAGCAAAGAAGAATAGGTTGATGCTGAAATCAATCGGGATACGATGCTGAGGATCCATAGGTTCGTGAGAGAACAGCCGCTCCTAATGGAACTATTAGAAGATATTGAGGAGCGAATGGAGCTAAGGATCACGCTGAGGAACTACGAGCATGCGCTGGGCTTGCGCAGATAATATTACTTCTGACAAGGATAAACGGCGCGGAGACGCAATCAAGCATAAAAGGGAAGATTGTAGAATAGCATTTGTAATTGTGCTTGATTTCATTAGTTGTCCTTGTAATTTGGGGCGTTTTGTATAGTAGTCCTTAGATTAGGACTAGTTGGATATTTATACCAAGTTTGTTTGGTATAAATACATGTAAATCAATTGAGCTGAATAGAGAAAGTTTTTAGAATTGATCCGAAGGGCTTGCAATTCGATTTCTAGAGAGAGAAACAACAGTAACTTTCTCACTCTACTCAAATTCTCTCTCTTGTTCTTCATTTGAGTTTTTCGATCGAATTCAATTGTTCATCTAAACGATCGAATTACTATGAATTCTAGCCTAGGATCGTAGAGTTGTTAAAATCGTAGGACCTAACATTAATAATCGGAGATCCAAATCAAGGCATAAGCACACGCTCCTCAACAATAAACGAGAATCTATATGCCTGCTTTCTAAGTCAAAGCGAACCAAGTAAGATCGAAGATGCATTAGCTGATAGACTGGATACAAGCCATGCAAGAAGAAATCAATCAATTTGAGAGACTCAAAGTGTGGAGATTAGTCCCAAGACCACTGAGCAAAACAATTATAGGAACAAAGTGGGTTTTCAAGAATAAAAGAGATGAAGATGGAATCGTCATTTGGAACAAAGCTCGATGGCGACAAAGGGATATAATCAGCAAGAAGGATTTGACTATGATGAAACCTTTGCCCCCGTTGCTCGAATCGAAGCCATCCGACTTTTCCTCGCCTATGCTGCCTACAAAAACTTCACTGTTTACCAGATGGACGTCAAGACATCCTTCCTAAACGTGGTCTTGAAAGAAGAAGTCTATGTAGCACAACCTGCAGGCTTTATGAGCGAAACACATCCTGACTATGTGTACTTTCTAGAGAAGGCCTATATGGACTTAAACAAACCCCACGCGCTTGGTACGAGGTACTTTCAGATTTTTTGATTAAATCAGGCTTCGCAAAAGGAAAGATCGACACGACCCTCTTCATCAAAAGACATAAATCAGGAATTCACCTCGTTCAGATATATGTTGATTGCCATTATTTTTAGGTCCCCAAATCCAAAATTGTGCAAAGAATTTGGTGATTTAATGAAGACGAAGTTCGAAATGAGCATGATGGGAGAACTCAACTTCTTTCTCGGACTTCAAGTTAAACAACTTCCAGAAGGCATCTTCATTAACCAATCAAAATACATCCACGACATACTCAAGAAGTAAAACTTGGATAATTCTACTACGAACACCCCAATGTCCCCTTCCTGCAAGCTAGACTCGGACCCAGATGGAAAGCCGGTCAATCCAACCACATATCGAGGAATCATCGGATCGCTCATGTACCTCACAGCCAGCAGACCTGACATTGTTTTCTCCACATGCCTATGTGCTCGCTTTCAAGCCAATCCAAAGGAGTCACACATGCTAGCAGTAAAGAGAATAATGAAGTATCTCAAATTTTCAATTACTTGGTTGTACTGGCGGAGACTTTGCAGGATGTAAGATGGACAGGAAAAGTGCATCTGGAGGTCTACAATTCTTAGGTGACAAACTAGTAAGTTGGTCATCTAAGAAGCAAAACTGTGTTTCCACCTCCACTGCCGAGACGGAGTACGTTGCTGCGGCTAGTTGCTACTCTCAAATCATATGGTTGCGAACACAACTACAGGATTACGGGTTTGATTTCAATAATATTCCTATATAAAGCGAATCAAAGAGCGCCATAGCCATTACTTGTAACCCTGTTCACCACTCTCGCACAAAGCACATAGATCTTAGGTATCACTTTATAAAAGACCATGTGGAGAAGGTCACAATTGCCATGTACTTCGTAAACACTGAGGTTCAGTTTGCTAACTTATTTACAAAGGCCTTGGATGAAACACGATTCCATTTCCTTGTGTCTGACTTAGGGATGCTGAATCGCGAACCTTAGGAAATCTCTCTCCACGAAGTCCTTTGTAAAGTGTATATATTTGGCGTCTTACTTAATTTTTTTTGGGAAAGCCTCTTTGTCTAAATTAAGGGGGAGCTTGAAAATATATGCTTAAGTTGAGGGGGAGTTTTGAGTAAGTCTTACTCTAATTTAGGGGAGCTCTAGAACGAGAAGCATGTATTGAGGGGGAGTAGCTATTCCCGCAAATTACTCTTCAAACGATATACATTCTCCAAAATGCGAAAAACACTTTTACAACTGTAATACGCAAAACATCTTCAGAATACCAAATCACTTCAACAACGAAAATCATGAAAATTACTTCAAAATTACCGCGGTCTCAAAAGCCAGTACGGCTTGTAAGAACCCAAAACAGAACAGCCATTAAAACGACGAACAAACGCATAAGAAGCGAAATCTCCAGCACTAACATATCCAAGTTGCGATTAAAACGACGCATTGACTTTGAGTCTTCCTTGTTCCCTTCTTGGTCTTGCTGCTGATTCCAGTTCATCTTTGGGAACTCGATTCGTTTGAATGAATGGTTTACGGTCTTACCATGTTCTTCCCATCACGTCTATTTATAGGCACAAATTCAACAATGAAATCGTTAGTCCCAAAAACAAAATTAATGAGTACATACGGATTTTTGACTTGAGGGTTCAGCACCGCGAACGAAAGCGATCCTTTCTTTGTCGATTATCGGATTGTGTCTCACAGAAATCGATCTAGGAAAACTAGTTCATTTGATATTAATTTTTGTGGCCTATATCATAGATTAATTGAACATTTTGACAGCCTTGGGCGATTCTCTTCAACTTTTCTTTAATAGATTTTTTTGGGTCCAAATTTTTAAGTTAGAAATCTTAAACTAATCGCTCAAAGCCAAATCGCTCGATTTCAACTTAATCTCGAAGAATTTAAGAATCATCCGATTCATTAAAATTTATTTCTCGGCGATTCTACAAATTGCCCGATTCATTCATTGACCGACACGGCTGTTTATTTTAACATCCTCTTGGCAATCTCTGAAATCGCCGGATTCTTCAAATTGATTTAACAGCTAAGTATGTTTCTCGGCGATTTGTAATTTGCCCGATTTCAAAGTCGGCCATATAGCTACAATCATCTCCTTTCTTATAAATAACAAATCACCCGATTTCTCATCACTTTCCTCAAATTCACTCGATTTACTGTTCTAAACCTCTCAAAAATCTTGAACGACATTCGTCAATCGCGCTCACAAATCACAACCATCTGCGTCTTTCTGCAAATTCCCACTCATCTTCGGTAAGGGATATCACTGAATCTGCAAGTATTATTTTATTCACCACTCGTTTTTGAAGTATTTTCAGTTTAGGGTTCTAGAGTTCGTTTGTATCTAATCCTGATTTCTTCCCTTCGAATCGAACCGAACACCTTTCATTAAATGTTTACTGAGTTGATCCTTCACAATACTAATCTCTTTCGCTGAATCTGCTGTCGATTGTTTCTGATTCCATCTATCTTGCAGTTAATTTTGAGTTTCGAACTTCACTGTTTACCAGATGGACGTCAAGATAGCCATCCTAAACGGGGTCTTGAAAGAAGAAGTCTATGTAGCACAACCTGCAGGCATTATGAGCGAAACTCATCCTGACTATGTGTACTTTCTTTAGAAGGCTCTATATGGACTTAAACAAGCCCCACGCGCTTGGTACGAGGTACTCTCAGATTTTTTGATTAAATCAGGCTTCACAATAGGAAAGATCGACACGACCGTCTTCATCAAAAGACATAAATCAGGAATTCTCCTCGTTCAGATATATGTTGATGACATTATTTTTAAGTCCCCAAATCCAAAATTGTGCAAAGAATTTGGCAATTTAATGAAGACGAAGTTCGAAATGAGCATGATGGGAGAACTCAATTTCTTTCTTGGACTTCAAGTTAAACAACTTCCAGAAGGCATCTTCATTAACCAATCAAAATACATCCACGACATACTCAAGAAGTACAACTTGGATAATACTACTACGAAGAACACCCAATGTCCCCTTCCTGCAAGATAGTCTCGGACCCAGATGGAAAGCCGGTCAATCCAACCACATATCGAGGAATCATCAGATTGCTCATGTTCCTCACAGCCACCAGACCCGACATTGTTTTCTCCACATGTCTATGAGCTCGCTTTAAAGCCAATCCAAAGGAGTCACACATGCTAGCAGTAAAGAGAATAATGAAGCATCTCAAAGGAACCCCGACACTTGGACTATGGTATCGTAAGATCTCAAATTTTCAATTACTTGGTTATACTGGCGCAGACTTTGCAAGATGTAAGATGGACAGGAAAAGTACATCTGGAGGTCTACAATTCTTATGTGACAAACAAGTAAGTTGCTCATCTAAGAAGCAAAACTGTGTTTCAATCTCCACTGCCGCGGCGGAGTACGTTGCTACGGCCAGTTGCTGCTCTCAAATCCTATGGTTGCGAACACAACTACAGGATTACGGGTTTGATTTCAATAATATTCATATATAAAGCGACTCAAAGAGCGCCATAGCCATTACTTGTAACCCTATTCACCACTCCCGCACAAAGCACATAGATCTTAGGTATTACTTTATAAAAGACCATGTAGAGAAGGGCACAATTGCCATGTACTTCGTAAACACTGAGGTTCAGTTGGCTGACTTATATACAAAGGCCTTTGATGAAACACGATTCCATTTCCTTGTATCAGAGTTAGGGATGCTGAATCGTGAACCTTAGGAAATCTCTCTCCACGAAGTCCTTTGTAAAATGTACATATTTGGCGTCATACTTAATTTTTTTTGGGAAAGCTTCTTTGTCTAAATTAAGGGGGAGCTTGAAAATATATGCTTAACTTGAGGGGGAGTTTTGAGTAAGTCTTACTCTAATTTAGGGGGAGCTCTAGAACGAGATGCATATATTGAGGGGGAGTAGCTATTCTCGCAAATTACTCTTCAAACGATTCATACATTCGCCAAAATGCCAAAAACACTTTTACAACTATAATACGCAAAACATCTTCAGAATACCAAATCACTTCAACAACGAAAATCATGAAAATTACTTCAAAATTACCGCGGTCTCAAAAGCCAGTACGGCTTGTTAGAACCCAAAATAGAACATCCATTAAAACGATGAACAAGCACATAAGAAGCGAAATCTCCAGGACAAACATATCCAAGTTGCGATTAAAACGACGCATTAACTCTGAGTGTTCCTTGTTCCCTTCTTGGTCTTGCTGCTGATTCCATCAATTCGTTTGAATGAATGGTTTACGGTCTTACCATGTTCTTCCCATCGCGTCTATTTATAGGCACAAATCCAACAACGAAATCGTTAGTCCCGAAAACAAAATTAATGATACAGACGAATATTGACTTGAGGGTTCAGCGCCGCGAATGAAAGAAATCCTTTCTTTTTCAATTATCGGATTCTGTCTCACAGAAATCGATCTAGGAAACCTCGTTGATTTGATAATAATTTTTGGGGCATATATCATAGATTAATTGAACATTTTGACAGCCTTGGGCGATTCTCTACACAATACTAATCTCTTTCGCTTAATCTGCTGTCGATTGTTTCTGATTCCATCTATCCTACAGTCAATTTTGAGTTTCGAACTCACTTCGCCCGATTTCCCTCCACTCAGCAATTTAGGTTAAATGTCTTTAATTGCTCGATTCTAAGTCCGCATTAAATTATTCGATTTCATCGATTTTGACTACATTTGATTTCAACGCCCGATTTGATACTCTGATTCAATCGGCCGATTTCGTCGGTATTACTCACAGTTGTACCCAAATACGCCCGACAATCGACTTTTCCTGAAAGTTCAATTTAAAATCGCCCGATTCTACTTTCAATCGCCCGACTCAACACTCAATCTCAATCGCCTGATTCAATCAATTTTAAATTAAATGTTCAAATTCAATCGTCCGATTCCACACAATGTGTTAATCGTCTAAACCGCGTATTGCTGAACGTTAACTTCTGAATTGCCCGATTTAGTTCTCTAAATTAAATCGATCGATTTTGTCCATTTCCCTAAAGTTATGTTCACATTGCCCTATTCTGCCTATCTTGACATTCTGCAATTGAATTTATCCGATTGAATGCTTCGGTCGATTACTTCATCGCCCGATTGTCATCCAAATCAAACTTCCTTTGTTAAAATTCTCCAAGTCCTGTAAAATTGTTTGATTTTCTACTCAAGTTACCCGATTATCACCCAAATTAGTTTGCTCACATTATCTAAGTCCCATGACATCCAAATCGTGCGATTTATTGCCCATGATATTATCTTATGCAACGTCCCGTCCCAAACCGGGTGTCACTGTAGCATCGGTCCCTACTGGGACAACCTCTCGCAGTACGGTGCTGGTTCGGGGACGAATCAGGCGGAAGCTGGTGGGCATGTGACGCCCGGGGCGAAGAGAGCGGCTCCTGGCAGGCTTCTAGGCGAAGGTGTACATGAACGAACCGATCCGACACCCGAATGAGAGGGGATCCTGAGACTGAAATGTATGGGCGTGTCAGGCTAAGAATCGTATAAGGGAATTGATAGTACTACTCATATCACCAAGGTCGACCTACCTTTTCGGGAGTCCATCTATAGAAACTCCGAAGTTAAGCGTGCTTGACATGGAGCAATCTAGGGATGGGTGACCCTCTGGGAAGTTTGCCCAAGGTGCGTGTGAGCGAGGACTAAGAACGCTGAAAGGTTAAATGGTGGTACAGTGGGGTCAGACTATCAGTCGGAGTGTGGTGGGCCCACGCTCCAAAACCCATCAAACAACCCACAAACGACCCACCTCTTTGCTCATATTGGAAACACCATTGTCGTTCTGACCCCAGCCATCATACACTCCCAACTAAACCTACCAACATCACCTAACTACGACAAACATCCCACGTATGATGATCTAATTGCAAACTTCCTCTTCATGGGATACAAACAAAATGCCTAGAAATCCATTCATCTCCCTGACTTCTGCGCCAAAGACATACCTCAACCCTAGGGTTGTCAATGGGGCGGGGATTCCCCGTCCCCGCGGGGATCCGCCCCGAATAGGACGGGGCGGGGACGGGGGAATATTTTTCCCCGCGGATATCCCCGCCCCGTTCCCCGCCCCGTCCCCGAAATTAAAATATAATTATTATATTCAGTTAATATTATTATAAGATAAATAATATGAAAATATACTTCGAATAATATTAAAATAATATAAATATGATTAAAATATAGTTTAAATAATTTAATTAATATTAAAATATAGTTTAAATAATATTAAAATAATAAAAATTGAATTTTGTTTTTTAAAATATTGACGGGGCGGGGAATCCCCGCGGGGACGGGGATCCCCGCGGGGACGGGGACGGGGACGATTTCGTCCCCGTTTGCCTCGCGGGGCGGGGACGGGGATTAGATCCCCGCCCCGAACCCGCCCCGTTGACAACCCTACTCAACCCTGGCGTACCCTATTCTTAATTGTCGACAAGTGCTTATCTCCTAAGCACACTGGGTCAGACCACTGGAACCGCCAAATAATGCTGATCTCTCCTACAGGCGAGAAGATGCAACGGTCGAAGAACTGACTAAACGCGATCTCTCCTACATCAGAGGCGAGGACATTGATCAGATGCTGGAAAGCTACAAGCTCCTTGGCACGCTCCAGAATCCAGACCTCAAAGTTGGATATGTCGCTCTTAAGCGTACCAAACTCAAGCCCAAAAGTTATTTATAGGCTTAGTCCAAATATAACATAAATGGTCCAAGAAGTTATAAATTCACAATTAGACCCAGAATTGAACTCTAATATTGGCCCAAATTCTTAAATAAAAATCTTGGAGACAAAGCTCCTTAATTCAAGGGAAGATCACGTCAACATCTACATAACCCACCGTACCTTTAAATAACAAAATATCTACAACCCACTCTCACACTAAAAGGGAACGAAAGGAGAGAGAGAGAGGAGAAAATTGAACTAGAGCCTCGAAGAAGAAGGTATGAATATTCCTATTGTTCCCCAAGTTTCTAGCTTAGGATTTTAGTTTCCAAGTTTAGGATTGACTTGCTTAGGGTTAAATGCTCGTAAGGTATTCTAAAGGAATTATGAAACAAGAAGATACCCACTTGCTAGCGATTCTAACTCTCGAAATTGTGTCCAACCTTAGTTTAGCTTTTTTTTAATTTCATGGTAACACGATTAGGACTTATTAAGCACGGAAAATAGGTCAGAACTTGCATTTTTGTTAAGCTCAGATTTTAGGATTTTAGCAATTCCTATCGACTTTTAAAATGTTCTTGAGAAAAGTAACTTTTTGATCCTTAAAGCTAGTACATTGCGAATTGAAAAGTGTTTTAGAGGTGTTTTGCGGACCCACATATTTTGCAAACTAAGGGCCGAGGCATTTCGCGAACTCTGTTTGCGAACCCCATGCAACAAACGTTTGGCGAATTGATGGACTTTACGAGTCCGGCGAACTAGGCCACTTCGCGAATCGAGCACGTCGCGAAATCAAGGATCGCAAACCATTTCTTTTTTTGGAGTAAGTTCCGTGTATATATATAAAGGGGGTAAATGTACAGATGAGTGAGGATGTGACTCCTCACGTGCAAACCAGTAACAGACTACTAGCATAGACCAACAAAACGAAAGCTACAACATCCAACTCACTACCAAGCTACTCGCCAGAGACGTCGAATGGCTGCTCTCTGTAGATTGAACTTGGGCGATGTCCCAGTAAGCCGCATACAAGCCATATCGAGGGCAACCAGCCTACCTGGAGTCGTGATAGACCCTTCTTTCTAGCGCTTGTTGCGTGCCTGCCAAATGTGATATACCAACGAAGCAAGGACGTGACGGTAGGCGAACTGTAGGAGATGATGGCCACGCCATCGCAATGCAGCCCACCGTATACCCTGCCCCTGTCCCGATACGGCATCCGAACACATCCGCGTGATCTTCTGCCTCAGCATCCGAACACATCCGCGTGAGAATCGACAATCAAAAAATAAATGTTGCACAGTCTCAGCATGCAACGCGTCACAGAGAACACAAGCAGGGGTTCCAGCGCGCTGTGCCACCCAGGCCTTATCTCTAGTCGATAAACGATCACGGATGGCAAACCACAGTATGACCTCATGTCGAGGGATCTTCAAAGGCCCCCCAAACAAGGATGCCCAAGGTACACTAGGCCTTGGTACTCGTAAGGACTCCCTAATCAGTCGTGTCGTCGGTCGGCCATCTGGCGCTCCCTTCCAACAAATAGCATCGGTCCGATTAGGCTGAACCCGTGGAAGGTGCGGACTAAAATCCAAATACTCCACCGCCGACTGTCTTGGCCAATTCCAGCCTTGGTGGTCGATGACCGAGCTTAGGCGGGTCCGTGCTGGCAGCCCCATCGCCATGTTGGCCTTCGCGGATGATCTCCTCCTTTTCTGCCATGCAGATCCTATCTCTGTAAGGGTGCTGAAGGAGGCTCTGATGACATTCTCTCAGCTGTCTGGGTTACACCCTAATCCGGACAAGAGTGAGGTTTACATTTCACGGAGGGCGGAGGGCATCAAGGCCCAGCTACTGTCTATGATGGGATTTTGCGCAGGCCGCCTGCCAGTGCGTTACTTGGGGGTCCCACTGATTGCTTCACGCCTGACTCTCAGTGACTGTGCACCACTGTTGCAGCGGGTGGATTCTCGTCTAGGATCGTGGCTGAATCAGTCACTATCTTATGCGGGTAGGGTGCAGCTCATTAAATCTGTCCTTCAGGCTTTACACGTCTATTGGTCTGGGGTCTTCTTGCTGCCCAAGGGAATCATCCACCTTGGAAGCACGATTTTGCCAATTCTTGTGGGGTGGTGCCTCGGCCAAGTGTAGCTTGGGTTGATGTTTGTCTGCCAGTTAATGAGGGCGGGTTGGGGATTCGCTCGATCGCTAATGACAATACGGCGAGTCCATGGAGGATTGCGAATGCATCATTCCGCCGGCTGCTACCATTTGCAAACTCGGCGAGCTTTGCGAACCAAGAGTCAAAACACGTTTCACGGGCCATGCAAACTTGGCGGGCCCTGTTTTGCGAACTCATACCCACTTCGCCGGCCGATCCTATTTGACGAACCCGTTTTGCGAATCAAGGGGAGGTTTTGCGGGTTGGAACTACTTTGCGAACCCTTGACGGCATGAAGATTGCGAACTCACATTGGCGAATCACACTTTGCGGGCCCATTGTAGTTCGCGAACTCACTGATGCGGGCTGAGAGAGGATGGCGAACCTATAGCTTTGCGAATCCTAAGTTTTGAGAAACGAACTTCGCGAATCAAGCAAACTTTGCGAATCCAATTAGGAACTTAGAGATAATTCGCAAACTATACTTAGCAAATTAAAAGAATTCTAGAATCTTGAACTCGCAAAACAGACTTAATGAATTTAGGAACTTCACGGGTCATGTGAGAAATTTCGAACCCGACTAGAATTACCAAATATGTTCCTCCCATAGAGATTTAGCATACTTAAGCGGTTAATTAAAATAGTATGCTGACACCAATATTTTATGCCTAAGGTTTGGACTTAGGAGAATACTCGGGTCAGGTAGCGACTAATTCACGTACGCCAGGTAAGATTCAACTACAACACATAACTTGTCTATACGTGCTTAAATTGTATGACTAGGTGCTTCGATGCCTACCTGAATTGTGTATGCTTGATATTACGTGACTATGTGCCTCGATGATCACATGGTTTACGTGGACTAATTTATATGCTGTCTCTTGGTAAGTGCGTATGGCATTTGTTGCATTTTTATACTCACGTGCGTACACGATCATATGTGGGAGGGTTATATGAGTCGAGTATGTGTATATAAGGTATCGCTTGAAAGTGACTGATACATTGCCGATATGGGCATGTGTTATCGACCCGCAGTTGAGTCAAGGGTTGTCCACTATGCTACCAGGGCGGCGTTTAGCGTCGTCGTAATATTATGTAAATACGTATATGTATATGAAGTATATTCGGGCGGAGACCCGCTGGCAAAAGGGCCGTATACATAGATTACTATTATTGTATATGCAATGAAATATAGTAGGGCGAAGACCCGTTGGCGAAAGAGCCGTATACATATATTATTATTATTATGTATATAATGGAATATATTAGGGCGATGCCCGTTGGCGAAAGGGCCGTAAACATATATTATTATTATGTAGGTAAAGAAATATATTAGGGCGATGCCCGTTGGCGAAAGGGCCGTATACATATATTATTATTATGTATAAAATGAAATTTATTAGGGCAATGCCCGTTTGTGAAAGGGCCGTGTATATGTATGTTTATGATATGATTGGGCATTGCCCGTGGCGGTAAGGAGCAACGTGGAGGGTGCGACCTGAGGGTATAAGCGACACAGGGTGGAACCCTGGTGTAGGCAACCTCAGCGTGGGCTACCAGCGTGAGCGACCACCGACCGTCGGGGACGACCAGGTACATATGGCAACTTAGGGGAACAGTGTGCATCCTAGGTATGGCCATCCGGCGTGGACCGCTGTCATATTTGTCCCTAGTGGACGTGAGCTCATTTGTGGTGCATAGTGAGATTAGCCGAGGGCCCTGAGTGAGGCTTACGAGTATGATGATCATTGGCACGGATCGCCTTTGCGGAGTGTTAAGTGCATCGGCGCGGATCGCCTTTGCGTAGTGGTTTATGCATTGGCGTGGATTGCCTTTGCAGGGATGGACACGTGCATACATGCATAATTTCTACTTACTGAGCCTCGGTGGCTCATTTCTTTATGTTATGTGTTGTAGGTACATACGATTACGGTACGTGATCGCCTAGCTGGCAAGGCCGATCTTTTGAAGCTTCCGAGTACTTTTTGGGGTGGACGTGTGTGTATGGATGACGACCTGTGAGGCTGGGCGCATAGGAGCTTTTGCTGTGCCATCGCAACGGTCCCGGGTATATACAAGTTCGGATTAGTGTGTAATTAGAACTCTAAGAATTTCTATTAACGCGGAAGCATCCTTTTGGCATGTAGTGGACAAAGTTCCGTCATGTAAATGAAAAATGAAAAATTTCATTCGCATTTCCGCAGTTCCTTCATTTAAATACGCCGTTAGGCACTTAGGATGATGTTAGAAATGGTGGCGATGGCTAGGGTCGCTACAGTTGGTATCAGAGCTTCGGTCACAGGTCCTGTAGACTGTCCATACACACACACCCAAAAGAGCGGAAGCGGCCTTACAAGTAAGTGTTAAATTTATGAGAACTTTTTGGGTTGCATAATTTGTTGGCCGTAGGACTTTCAGGATAGACTAAGATGCGATGGTGAGAACTAGGGGAGAAAGTAGTGGTGGTGATGACCAGAACAGGGGAAACACGGCCCGTGCCGATAGTCGGGACACGACGATCCTCCAACTCACAGAACTGATTCATCAGCAATCAGCACAAATCCAACAGCTAATACAGTAGAACAACTCCAATGCTGGGCAGACCCAAGCTGACAGGACTGAGATAGTGGGCGAAAGATTTCGCCGACTGAACCCACCAACGTTTGATGATACAGCTGATCCGAATACGGCCGAAGATTGGCTAAGGACTTTAGAAAGCATGTTCGTGTATGGCAGAGTCCCAGAAGCGGAGAAAGCCCTATGCGCCGCGTTCTTGCTGAGGGGAAGCACGGGGCATTGGTGGGACACGATCATGGTGCTCGAAAACCCCGCAACCATGAGTTGGGAAAGATTTAAGGAACTATTCAGAGACAAGTACCACGGCTCCAGTGAGAGCTCAGCGCCTGAATGAGTTCATCAACCTCAGACATGGGTCAATGACCATAGCTGAATACATCAGGAAATTTGAGCAGCTGTCGAGGTTCGCTACCCACATGGTGAGCACAGAGGCTTTGAAGATTGAACGTTTCCTTAAAGGCCTGAAGCCTGAACTGTATCGGGACACAAGTATGGCTGGACTTCAGGGAACCACCTATACACAAGTGGCGGAGAGAGCCTTAGTGGCGGAGCAGGCGGAGGCCCCGGATCATTCGGGCACAAGAAGCAAAGAGAAAGTTTGCCCAGGTCCAAGGAGAACAACGGGGCGGAAGCAATCCAAACAGACAGTTTGTTGCCAAAGGCGAGAAGCAGAACTTCCAGAATAGGCCTCCACACACCCACAGGGGAACCCGAACAAGCCACCAAACCCGAACCAAGAAAGGTTCCCAGCATCGAATCCAAATTGCCCAAGGTGCGGAAAGCGACACACCGGCACCTGCTATATGCAAGCCAATGTTTGTTTCAATTGTGGAAAGCCGGGACACTACGTGAAGCAGTGCCCGGAAGGAACGTCTGAAAATCAAGCCGGGGATCAAGCAAGACCACTGACCGCGCCAGCTCGAGTATATGCGATCACTTCGGAAGAAGCAGACGAGAACCCGCCTGTGGAGACAGGTAACATAACTGCACACCAAACCTCAACATGCATGTCATTAGACTCAGGGACAACACATCCAATTACGCCCATTGGGAACATAACGAATCTCGAGGTTACACCTGGTCGGTCCGAGAGTGAAAGTGATGAGACTACTCAAAACGGGACCCCAATTGGAACCGCTCAACCACTACTAGACTGCTCAGTATTGATTAGGATAAGATCGCGAGCGGACAGCACTAAGTCCAAAATTGAAACGAGGAAGGAAACTGAGCGACATAGGAATGAATCGAATGCGTCTAGTAATGGTATTAGGACGAAACCAGTCAAACAGAAGCTATGACTTAGAGAACGAGAGAATAAATGAGAGTTCGCTATCTGAAATGTTTCAAACGGGCTGATTTCGGGGGCGAAATCCTCTTTAAGGGGGGAGGATGTAGCACCCGGGTCCTCGTAAGTATTGGAGGCCAATAATCTGCGTAAATGATGAATGCGATTATGTGCATTTAATGAAATTACTCTGTGCTCGTGTGAATTATGTGAAATTTACATGTTAAAATGCGTGCTTAATTTATTTGGTGGAGATTGGTACTTTTATATTGTGCCATGTGACTTCCAAATCTAATTAGGGATTTTGAAATTAGGATTAGGGAAATGGAGCTAATGATAAAATTTGGCTACAATTGTAGTTGGACTAGGATGGAACCCAAACTCAAGCCCAAAAATAATTTATAGGCTTAGTCCAAATATAACATAAATGGTCCAAGAAGTTATAATTCACAATTAGGCCTAGAATTGAACTCTAATATTGGCCCAAATTCTTAAATAAAAATCTTGGAGACAAAGCTCCTTAATTTAAGGGAAGATCACGTCAACATCTACATAACCCACCATACCTTTAAATAACAAAATATCTACAACCCACTCTCACACTAAAAGGGAACGAAAGGAGAGAGAGGAGAAAATCGAACTAGAGCCTCGAAGAAGAAGGTATGAAAATTCCTATTGTTCCCCAAGTTTCTAGCTTAGGATTTTAGTTTCCAAGTTTAGGATTGACTTGCTTAGGCTTAAATGCTCGTAAGGTATTCTAAAGGAATTATGACACAAGAAGATACCCACTTGCTAGGACTCACGCGATTCTAACTCTCGAAATTGTGTTCCACCCTTAGTTTACCTTTTTTTTAAATTTCATGGTAACACGATTAGGACTTATTAAGCACGGAAAATAGGTCAGAACTTGCATTTTTGTTAAGCTCAGATTTTAGGAGTTTTAGCAATTCCTATCGACTTTTAAAATGTTCTTGAGAAAAGTAACTTTTTGATCCTTAAAGCTAGTACATTGCGAATTGAAAAGTGTTTTAGAGGTGTTTTGCGGACCCACATATTTTGCAAACTAAGGACCGAGGCATTTCGCGAACTCGGTTCGCGAACCCCATGCAACAAACGTTTGGCGAATTGATGGACTTTCCGAGTCCGGCGAACTAGGCCACTTCGCGAATCGAGCGCGTCGCGAACTCAAGGATCGCAAACCATTTCACGCGATGAAGTTCGGCGAATCCATGGAGGATTGCGAATGCATCATTCCGCGGGCTGCTACCATTTGCAAACTCGGCGAGCTTTGCGAACCAAGAGTCAAAACACGTTTCACAGGCCATGCAAAGTTGGCGGGCCCTGTTTTGCAAACTCATACCCACTTCGCGGGCCGATCCTATTTGACGAACCCATTTTGCGAATCAAGCGGAGGTTTTGCGGGTTGGAACTACTTTGCGAGCCCTTGACGGCATGAAGATTGCGAACTCACATTGGCGAATCGCACTTTGCGGGCCCATTGTAGTTTGCGAACTCACAGATTTGCGGGCTGAGAGAGGATGGCGAACCTATAGCTTTGCGAATCCTAAGTTTTGAGAAACGAACTTCGCGAATCAAGCAAACTTTGCGAATCCAATTAGGAACTTAGAGATAATTCGCAAACTATACTTAGCAAATTAAAAGAATTCTAGAATCTTGAACTCGCAAAACAGACTTAATGAATTTAGGAACTTCACGGGTCATGTGAGAAATTTCGAACCCGACTAGAATTACCAAATATGTTCCTCCATAGAGATTTAGCATACTTAAGCGGTTAATTAAAATAGTATGCTGACACCAATATTTTATGCCTAAGGATTGGACTTAGGAGAATACCCGGGTCAGGTAGCGACTAATCCACGGACGCCAGGTAAGTAGAAATTCAACTACAACACATAACTTGTCTATACGTGCTTAAATTGTATGACTAGGTGCTTCGATGCCTACCTGAATTGTGTATACTTGATATTACGTGACTATGTGCCTCGACATGGTTTACGTGGACTAATTGATATGCTGTCTCTTGATAAGTGCGTATGGCATTTGTTGCATTTTCATACTCACGTGCATACACGATCATATGTGGGGGGGTTCTATGAGTCGAGTATGTGTATATAAGGTATCGCTTGAAAGCGACTGATACATTGCCGATATGGGCATGTGTTCTCGACTCGCAGTTGAGTCATGGGCTGTCCACTATGCTACCAGGGCGGCGTTTAGCATCGTCGTAATATTATGTAAATATGTATATGTATATGAAGTATATTCGGGCGGAGACCCGTTGGCGAAAGGGTCGTATACATATATTGCTATTATTGTATGTGCAATGAAATATAGTAGGGCGAAGACCCGTTGGCGAAAGGGCCGTATACATATATTATTATTATGTATATAACGGAATATATTAGGGCGATGCCCGTTGGCGAAAGGGCCGTATACATATATTATTATTATGTAGGTAATGAAATATATTAGAGCGATGCCCGTCGGCGAAAGGGTCGTATACATATATTATTATTATGTATATAATGAAATATATTAGGGCAATGCCCGTTGGCGACCGTGTATATGTATGTTTATGATATGATTGGGCAATGCCCGTGGCGGTAGGGAGCAACCTGGAGGGTGCGACCTGAGAGTATAAGCGACACAGGGTGGAACCCTGGTGTAGGCAACCTCAGCGTGGGCTACCAGCGTGAGCGACCGCCGACAGTCGGGGACGACCGGGTACATATGGCAACTTAGGGGAACGGTGTGCATCCTAGGTATGGCCATCCGGCGTGGACCGCTGTCATATTTGTCCCTAGTGGACGTGAGCTCATTTGTGGTGCATAGTGAGATTAGCCGAGGGCCCTGAGTGAGGCTTACGAGTATGATGATCATTGGCGCGGATCGCCTTTGCGGAGTGTTAAGTGCATCGGCGCGGATCGCCTTTGCGTAGTGGTTTATGCATTGGCGTGGATTGCCTTTGCAGGGATGGGACACGTGCATACATGCATAATTTCTACTTACTGAGCCTCGGTGGCTCATTTCTTTATGTTATGTGTTGTAGGTACATATGATCACGGTACGTGATCGCCTAGCTGGTAAGGCCGATCTTTTGAAGCTTCCGAGTGCTTTTTGGGGTGGACATGTGTGTATGGATGATGACCTGTGAGGCCGGGCGCATAGGAGCTTTTGCTGTGCCATCGCAACGGTCCCGAGTATATACAAGTTAGGATTAGTGTGTAATTAGAACGCTAAGAATTTCTGTTAACGCGGAAGCATTCTTTTGGCATGTATTGGACAAAGTTCCGTCATGTAAATGAAAAATGAAAAATTTCATACGCATTTCCGCAGTTCCTTCATTTAAATACGCTGTTAGGCACTTAGGATGACGTTAGAAATGGTGGCGATGGCTAGGGTCGCTACAGTTGGCAGTGTTGTCCCCGGGAACATCTACCCAGAACTGAGCTGGACCTTGCTCAATTGATGAGAGAAGGTCTTCTGCATGTTCCTTTTGCTCTATGAAATTTAGAAATCGGCTTCTCCAGACTGTATATTCGCCTCTCTTGAGAATTGGAGGATGATTATCATTTCCGTGAGTAAGGATCCATGTCTTCTTCGAGTTGATGTAGGATTTTTGTTTGTTGTTTGATGTCTTGAACTTATGTGATGTGCTTCACAAATAGGCGATTAATTAGTAGCGTTTGATTCTAGATTAGATTCGAGAATTATTTTGAGTCAATCTTTGAAGTTTGATCAAAAATTAATTCGTCGAGAAAAATTGTCACTGTTACTGTTCTCGTGCGAGAGAGTATGTCAGCGAAAAATTTTACGAGCGAGAAAAATTGCTCAAAATCTTTTGGTCGAGAAAAAAAATTTGGATCGCGAATTTATTTCGAGCGCGGAGAAACAGTATTGTTTAATAAGTTTCTCGTGGGTCAAAATAAATTCGTTGACTGAAAAAGTTTCTCGGACGCAAAAGGTTTTCGCTTTGTCAAACTGAGGAGTCTGACTGAAAAAGTTTTTCGACAGTAAGTTTTACGCACGCAAAGTCAAAATTGGTCTTTGTCGAAAACGTTTTTCGCTAATTAATGCTCGACGAAATTTTCTACTAAAGTCGTTCTTGACAGAGATGACTTTAGGTCTGACTTCGTATTCTGATCACAGGTAAATTGACTTAAATTGCTTGCCTTGACTTGAGTGGTATAAATATAAAAATCCTAAGGTAAAAATAATTGAGCGCTAGAGCGAACCTAGTGAGAGTTGTTGAAACGGATCATTATATGAACTTAGTTTGTCGACATGACTTGACGGCAAATGATCTTTTCAAGTGGCTTGTGAAATTGTAGGCGTGACGTTGATCGAAGCAAATTAATCTGACCCCATACTATTAATAAATTATATATAGATGAATTTTATGGTGTTCACCTTATGTGAGGACCTTATGTGGGCACCTATCCATGTGGCACAGATTCGTGCCATTTCAACATCCCACGTCGACATCCAATGTAATTTCGTCTTATAACACATTCTATGTGTCATTAATCGACATTTCGGATGCTGATGTGACATATTGACGCGCAAAATTTTAATTACATGCTTAGGGGACCATGTACCTATAGTAAACTGTTACTTGCGAATTATAATGATTGTTACTAGGAGTGGTTTACGTGTTTTCATGATAAATCAATTGAGGTGCATTATTTGAGGGGGAGCATTTACAAAATATTACAAAATGTTATGCTTTAAGCTCCAAATATTTTTTATGATATTTTTCTAAGTGTTGCTGAAATTTTCGATTCAATTTCTCTCGCTACGACGCACTTCAATGACGAGGATTTCACGAATTTTCACGATCTGGAGCTCACGGCATTGGTATAAAATTTCAGGAGGAGCCTGATTAGAACAAACTGTTTCCAAATTAACTCAAATATTCTCGACATTTTTGCTCTAAGTATTGTAGATTTTCAAAATTCAACTATGGTACCAGATGTTACCATTCGGATTCAGGGAGTTAACTGCATTTATTTTCATACTTAGGGGGAGCAATTATGTGGTTTTTAATTGAAATAAGGGTTAATCTGAAAACTTACAATCGAGAAACTGGATAGAAAATATAATTTTCGATCATAAGTTTCTCGAGCGTAAACAGGTTTTGGGCTTAATCCATCTTAGTATCGAAACAGCTAATCAGTCCCAATTAGAAACAGCTATTGTTTGCAGTCGAAAATCCCTAATTACACGCATAAAATCCCCAATCGCAAAATCACATCGTCGATAAAACTTTTCTGGCGAAAAACTACAGCATCGAAAAAGATTTTTGATCGCTAGATTTTGACTCAGTCGATAAGATAGATGAGGTAGATCAAAAAATACTTACCATCGAGAAATCTAATTTGGTTTTATGCGAGCGAGAAATTTACGTAAAGAATAGATAAAATAGATGCAAAGATATTACGAGCGCAAAACTTACTGTTAGGTCCTGATTTATCGACTCTATGATCCTAGACTCGAATTCTTAGGCAATCAATTTTCTAAAATCTTCTCATTAAGCACAATGTTTGTACATCTATTTATACCAAACATACTAAGTCCTAAACTAAGGACAGATACAATAAAAGCCCCTAATTATAAGGACAGCTAATAAAATCAAAGCACAACTAAAATTGATATTCTACATTTTCCCCCTTTTGTGCTTGATTTCTCTTCCGTGCTGTCTGTCCTCGTCGGGCATTACGATCTGCGCAAGCCCAGCACATGCTCGAAATTCCTGAGCGTATTCCTCAGCTCCAAGCGCTCTTCGATGTCTTCTAGTAATTCCAACAGGAGCGGTTGTTCTCTCACGAACCGGTGAATCCTCGGCATCGTTTCTCTGTTAATCTCTTCCAACATCTGTTCTATGTTCTTCCTGATGACCTTGAGCGTCCCATCACAGAACTTGTGAATCTCAGTTTTCAACATCATCCTAGTCTTCTTTGCGATAGGATTGTGGTAGCTGACGCCTAAGACTGAGCTGATGTGCATGTGATTGTTGGGAAGCCCTTCGATCTCGGGTCCTTTGTTGAGCGGAGCGGTCATGTTGACCTTCTTCATGTTGCTCTCCAGAGCCATCTGAAAGTCGTGTGCGGCGCGCATCATGAACCTGTAGATTCACTCGAGTCCTTCTTTCTTGATGAAGCCTTGAGGACCCTTGTACTTCTTTACATACAGCTTGTAGAGATTGTACACCTCCTCGGCAGGGAGGTACGGTAGGTTCTCGCTTAATTCTTCTCGAGTTCTGTCTACTCGCTCGATGACGTAGTATGGTGTTGGAAGACCTCCTTTAGCGCAGAAGACACTGAGAAGCTGACATATTGGGGAGACTCTTATAATGACTCTTCGCTTGTCCTTTAGTCATCCCCAGTCTCATATCCGGTCCAAGGTGAGTCAGCATCCAGAGATAGGTCATTCTCTTCTGCTGATCCCCGTGAGAGATCTCTCTGAGCTCGAACTCATTAGGCTTCTTGACTTTGTCCGATGACCTCCAAATGTGTTCTCAAACCTCTTCAAGGAAGGGAATTTCGATCCTGATTTTTTCCCATGGCGTGTCGATCCGAACGAATCCTGCATTTGTCTCGTTGGAGAATTCGCTCGTTGCGCAATCAACTGGAAGCCTTGGGGAGGTTTTCACCTTCTTGAAGTTCTTCGTCTTCTATCAGCACGATGTCCACGAAGCTTGTTGTAAGAAGTGTCGAACGTCCTTAAGTCGTTGTATTTGATGCTCATCGGGCAATGGATCATCCACTGTCCTTCAAAGATATACTTGTCGAGGAACTCGCGTGGGTTGACACCATGTCCCGAAGGTCCGGGTTGATCTTGAGCAACTGAGGGAGTAGCTTGGGTTTGAGCCAGGGCAACGAGCATGGCGGCACTTGCTTCTTCTTCCAGAAGCAAGGGGCTTGTCAGAGTCGTTGGTGTGGGCGAAGACGTCCTTATATGAAAGGTTGGTGGGTCGTTTTGGGTTGTATGAGTGGTGCGGTGAGTGGTGGTGGTTGTTTGGGTAATGGGTTGTGAGGTTTCAGCGGCTCCAGCGCTTGTTTGTGTCGCGCCCAGGCTTCATCCTTGACTTCTAATCATTAGCCTGGGTCTCCTCCCCCCTCATGACGGCCTTGATCATCTGGGTCGTCATGTCTGTGTTTGGAGCGGGAGCCTTGACATCGACAAGTTTTGGTCGGGTCAGGACGGTCGACTAGACGACAGAAGAGGCCTTCTTCTTCCGGCGTTCGAGTGGTCAGCTCTAGTAGGCGGGCGACTAAAATTGAGTGGAGGTCGCTGATAGGTACTATTGCGGGGTTTATGCGAGTGAGGATGGGTGTGGCGATTGGGAAGGGTTGTGCGGGTTGAGTGGGTGTGAGGATAAGTTGTGATGAAGATGGCTCCGAGATGGGTGCTTTCCCTCGATCTTGACGGGATGTCTCGATGGCATTTCGCACGCTCTGCATGATTTTGTCTTCGAAAGACCTCAACACTTCTGAGAGAGATGGGACGGACGCCTCCCTTGATCTTCAGTCACAAATGGGACGGACGCCTCCGTCGTGGAAGGACCAGGTAGACAGATGTCGCCTGTTAACAAGCCTTGAGCAGTCACCGGCTCCTAAGACTGCCTCGTAGTCACTTGAGGTTGTGACTGTCCGAGACTTCATCCAACGAATCTTGAAGAGTATCATCTATGGATGTTGTGGAGGCTCCGATTGAACCTGCGCACCAGACACATGAAGGATGTCCTGTGGCTCAAGATTGAGCGATGAAAGATCCTCAGCACTTGGAGGGTTGAGCGACACAGTGTCTGATGTGGTGGTGACAGGTGTGGAGATGGACTCGAATGGGATGCTCGATCGCTTTGGAGTCCTTCTTATCAGTCAGATTTCCTCTTCGGACTCAGTGTTGGACGGGGTAGCCGTGTGAGGAGATAATCCGCGTGCTACATCCTCGTTGGTCTGAATATTGAGATCAGAACCTCGGTTTCTGTGCCCCGCTTCTGCTTCGGGCTGTGCTTCTTGTTGCAGGATCTCCTCAATAGATCCTTCAAGCACGCCAACAATAATGGGTATTTTGCTTGGAGCTCCTCGACTTGAGCTTCAACTTCCAGCTCGTGGGCCACTTCGTAGATCATCGTGGCTTCACAATCTGGTAGTTGAGCTTCTTAGATTGGAGACTCCTGCGCAAGCTCCTGGGCCACGGCATCTATCATCGCAGCCTCAGGGCTTGGGTGTTGTTATTGGGGAGGGCTCACATGGAAGTCTGTCGGGGGCCCTCGAATCATCTGTTCCGTTAGATAATTCTCCCGACAGTAGAGTTTATACACGTCTCCTCGAGGGGTCGGCAAGACGAAGCAACTCAAACGGAATGGCCATGGATGGCTGATCTAAATCCGTGAGCTTGGGGTTGTGGAAGAATTTGAGTCTCGGTGGTTGGTAGTTCCTCCTGGAGGTAGCTGAGGGATATTCTTGTGAAGTTCCATGAGGTGGGCAATTATCACGTTAAACCATCGGGCATATGGAACATTCTTCGAGCATTTGTTCTCCTTTTGTCTGATCTGTTTAGCTAAGTCATTCCAGATCAGTTGAGTGAAGTCGTAGTTGCGGGAGAGCGCTATTTCGTGAAAGATACGGAGAATGTTGTCGTTGCCTTTGTCGAACCCAGCGTGCTTTGACGACAGACACTTGTTGATGATTCCAAAAGGTGTCTTCCACGGATGAGGGTTGTCGTTGCTCTGCACTGAGCAAGCTTGGTGAGTGGTGGTCGGTATCCCATGTGGAGAAAGTCACGCACCATTTCTGCATCGGGAGGCAGAGGGTCGTAGTTAGGGCTGAATGGTAGGTTTAAGACGAGGCCAAGATCATCCTTGCTGAAGATGACATGTCTCATCCTAATAACGGTGGTGAATCGGTAGCTGCCCTCAACTATAAGACTCTTATTCTTCCCCAAAATTGGTTGAGATAGACCATCGGTACTGACGCCGTCACCGTCAGTGCATGCCAGATAGGATGGCCTTGTAATATGGACACAATTATCTCGTCCGACGACCTAAAGGTGGTCAGGTCGAGTTGAAAATTGGTGTCCTGAACCTTGAGGTATAAAGTTTTGTCGTAGATGTGGTTATAGGCTGGATAATGATCCATCTGAAAATCAATTAAGAAAAGCGAATCATTGGTCCAAGAATGTAATGTGTCGAAATTAATTTGAAGAATATATGAATCGGCACATAGGTATACGAAAATGAACATTGAAGAAATAATGACATTTCGACATATGTATGTAAGTCATATGGAAGGTTATTCGAAAATTTTACTAAGTTTTAATATCACTGCTCACTTTGTGGTTTTTGCGAGAAATGAAATTCTCAATTTAATCTCGTAAGTGCGAATTTCTATTAAAATCTCCGTTTAATTTTGCGAGCGAAAATTTTATTCGCTAAAGTAGAAAGACTTAGAGAAAATTTTTCTAGCGAAAAACCTATTATTGAATTTTCAAATTTTCACACCGTTACTGTGTGCGATTTTTACACACTAGGGTTTCGTCTTGAATTTTCAAATTTTCTATCAAATCTCGACGATCAGCCGCTGTTTTCGGCCATCAGCCCACGGTTGTGGTCGGCCGGCGATTAGGGTACCACCTGGCCGTCGCTTAGGCCGGGGTGGTGTGACGGTTTTTGGGGTTTTCTCAAACGTTTAGCGCAAGGGCTAGGGTTTACGTAATGGAAAGTCACCCACCGCCTGATACAGCGGCGGCTCCGGCTACTTCTCCTCCTCCGGTGATACCAGACCTGGCGGCGTTGATGGCAGCTTACCCGAATTTTGCCGCCTGTTTTGATGAGGCGCGGTATCGTGATTTGGCAAGCCGCGTTCAGGGCTCGGCTGTTAGGGGCCGTGCTGCAAATGAGCCCACCGATTCTGATGTTTTGCGTGCGTCGACGACGGCACAGATGGCTGCAATGATCGCAGCTGCTCCGGAGATTGCACTAACGTCATTGACGATTGGACCGACCATGACTAGGGCTGACGATGATGGGGCGACTAGGGCTAGGGCTGATTCGACGATGGCGGCTAGGGCTGGATCTCCGCCGAAGTGCGCCGGGGTGGCTGTTCCCCTTAAAGGTATTCTGCGTCAGCCTAAGAGATGGGGGCGCCCGGCCACTCCACCACCCACGCGGTTCACAGCGCGCAGATTCGTTGACATGGGATCCGCCATGGTGGACGATCGGGTTGACGAGGAGATCGCTGTCGAGGATGGTGGGGCAACGACTGGGAAAGGAAAAACTACGTCAAGGGTTTCTGAAGCACTATCGACGGTGATTCTTACGGAGTCGATGCCACCCCGTCAGCTAGGGCGTGCAGACTTGTCCCATTCCACATCGAACCTTACTGATGGGTCAGGCCAAGGGTTTCCAAAGTCACACCGCAAGGACTCCTTTGCTGCTATTGTGGCTGGATCGACGGAGCGCGAGGATTTGCAGCCACACACCTCTCAAGGGTCTGGTTCCGTCAAACCAAGGGTGAGGGAGGACCACCGTCTCGCTCTTGAGTATGTGGCGCCGAAGTCGATTGGGGATAGCATTGCTGTGGTCTCTCCACCTTGGGAGGTAGCCCGACAAGGTTTGGCTAGGTGGGAGAATTCCTTGGTCGGGTATTTCCTAGGCCGTCGGCCATATTTCCCGTTTGTAGAGCAATTTGCTCGTGCGCGTTGGCATGGTTTGGTGGAGGTAAGGGCCGCCACAAATGGGTTCTTCCGGTTTAGATTCGACTCAACATCGGCCATGAACACGGTGTTGGAGGGTGGGCCATGGCTCTACCAAGGCCAACCTCTATTTTTGGAGATTTGGCGACCGGGAATGTCTCTCGAGCGAAAGGAGCTTACGGAGGTTCCTCTTTGGGTGAAATTATGGAATGTTCCGAGTGAGTACTGGACTAAGTCAGGGCTTACTATTGTTGCTAGCGGTGTGGGCAGACCGCTGTATGCCGATGGGATCACAGCTACGGGTAACCGGATTGATTATGCGCGCGTATGTCTCATGAAGACGCTTGCTACACCGTTTATCGAAGCGGTACACATTGAGGTGCCGACTGAAGATGGGGGGTTGTCTGGGACTATACCAGTTAGGGTGGAGTATGAATGGCGCCTCAAACGATGTAGTATGTGCGAAACGTGGGTCCACGGCGACACTCAATGTCCAAAGCGAGCGCCGAACCCGAAGGCGCTGCCTCCCAAGATGGGCCATAGCCGGCAGACCCGGCCGGCTACACAGGCTAACGTGGTGAAACAAGATAGCGATACGACGCGAGACCGGCCCAGGAGGGGTCGATCGAGGAGCCGAGGCAAGGTGACAGATTGGGTCCAAGTTGGATCCAAAGGCAAGGCTGTGAGGGTTACCCCGAATCCGATATTGCCATGCATGGCTACGACATCACGTGTTATATCCCCCGGGGCGACCTCTGCTCAGCCCCATCTACCACGCACGGCGGACTTGGGGCAATCTGACCATAATTCGTTTGCCATACTTCGTGGTCTGGAGGATGATAATATCGTGACTACACTTAATATGGGCCCTAAAGTGGATGCAGCCCATCACTTACCCCATTCATGACACAAATGGGGTCGTGGAACGTCCGTGGTCTTAACAGGCAAGACCACCGAAGGGCGGTGGGGGAGTGGGTACGGCACCATGGTTTGCGACTTATTGGCCTTCTCGAGACACGTGTCGCTGTAGCGAATGCGGCCCGAATTTCAGAGGGTCTTCGACCAACCTGGAAGTGGTTTTTCGACTATGAGGATGGCCCAGGCACCCGTCTATGGGTGCGCTGGGATCCGGCATGGCTTCGGGTAACTGTTGTTGCGAAGTCCACGCAGGCGGTTCACTGTCAGGTAGAACTGCTTGGTTCGGGAGAGTGTCTGTTTATCTCCTTTGTTTATGGGCACTCTAGACGCGAGGATCGTCGCTCTCTATGGGACGATCTTATACAGTTCTCAGCGTTACGAGTAGATGATGCATGGCTGGTGGCGGGGGATTTCAATGCCATTTTGCATGCGGGCGAGGGCAGGGGATGGCCGCCAAACGCACTTGATATGGCGGAGTTCCACGATTGTCTAGTCCAGTCGGATCTCCTATCTCTTCCAGCTACGGGCCAGGAGTTTACATGGTTTAATCAGCAGCGGGCAATGGCGGGTATTTGGCGGAGATTGGATCGTATGGTTGGGAATCCTCAGTGGTTCGCCAGGTGCCCAGATATGTACTATCGATGTCATCTGCCAGCCACATCTGATCATTCGCCGCTTACGTTAGGAGTTGTGGATAATCAGCCACGAGGACGTAGTTTTCGCTTCGAGAATTTTCTCATTAAGGAGCCGGGTTTCTTGGGGCAGGTCCGTCGGGTCTGGGAGGCGCCTGTGGAAGGTTTCCCTATGTATGTGATGATGAGTAGGCTTAAGCAACTAAAGCCTATTTTCAAGCGTATGCGTCGGATCAAGGGGGATCTAGCGGCTAATATTACGGAGGCCATGCGCTACTTGGAGATACCGCAACACTTTCACATGAGATATCCAAGGGAGGTTTTATTCCATGATCTAGAGCGACATTGTCGCTTCTTATACGCACGCGCTGTAGAAGTCGAGCACACGGCCTTGTCCCAACGGGCCAAGTTGGCTTGGCTAAAGGATGGGGATCAGTGCTCGACCTACTTCTTCAGGAAGGTAGCTCTACGTCGTGCGACTAACCGTATTTTATCTCTGGAAACTGAGAGTGGGAGTTTACTTGATACACCGGATGCGGTGGAGGGGGAGCTGCTGGACTTCTATACGACCTACTAGGCCAGTCGGCTAGGTCTACCCCTGTGACAAGGGCCGAGGTTCAGGGATTCATTAAGCACCCGCTGTCCCAAGCGGCTTTGGATATGATTCGGCCCGTTGACCCGCATGAGGTACGACGAGCATTGTTCTCTATGGGGGATGAAAAGGCCCCAGGTCCATGGCTACACTGCTGCATTCTTCAAGGCTGCCTGGGAGGTGGTGAGGACTGATCTTACTACAGCAGTTCAGGACTTTTCGTCACTGGACGATTACTTAAGGGGCTGAACAGTACTCTTATTACATTGATTCCCAAGTGTCAGTCTGCGCGGCGACCAACGGACTTTCGGCCGATCTCGTGCTGCAATGTCCTCTACAAAGTCATTTCGAAGATCTTGGCGAATAGGCTGAAGACTTCATTGGGAGCTCTAGTCCATGTCTCACAAACGGCTTTCATCCCTGGGAGGCGAATCAGCGACAATATTCTTATGGCACAGGAATTATGCTTGGGCTATACGAGCAAGGGTCGTCCACCTAGAGCTATGCTAAAGGTGGACCTCGCCAAGGCTTATGACAAGGTGGAATGGAGTTTTTTACTTGCCACGCTTCAGGCAATGGGTTTCCACCCAACTTATATCGATTGGATTCGTTGTTGCTTGACTACGTCGACATTTTCCATTAATATCACTGGACGCTCAGTGGGCTTCTTCGAGGGTAAGCGGGGCCTACGACAGGGTGACCCCATTTCGCCGTACCTCTTTACGCTAGTTATGGAGGTCCTTCATGGCATTATTGAAGAGAGGATTCTGATGGAGCCGCGATTCCGCTACCATTGGCGATGTGAGGCCAACCTGCTGTCGATGCTGGTTTTCGCGGATGATCTTCTTCTATTTTCCCATGCTGATGCGGTTTCTGTGGGTGTTCTACAGAACGCGCTAACGGCAGGCTTATACCCAAATCCCGATAAGAGCGAGATGTTTCTGTCACGGCGTGCGGAGGGTTTAAAGGTCCAGCTGCAGGGCCTTCTGGGTTTTCGGTTGGGACAGTTACCTGTGCGCTATTTGGGGGTGCCGCTGATAGCATCACGACTCACGGTTGGGGATTGCGCTCCGCTTTTTTTTTTACATATATATGTTATTGTTTCACATTATTGCTTTATATGACATCATATGAACATATATGGTGAGTGTGTCTCAGATTTCTTGAAGAAGCATTATCGCAAGGCCATGTCGAACATCGCCCAACTAAGGAGCAGAGGCTCCATAGTCATGCATGAGATCGACGCAACAAAGATGGCACATCATGCAATTCTTGGGCATCTTCCGTTCGATCGCATAGTTTACAACTTCCCCTTCGCTGGGTTTTTCAAGGAAATGTCCAGTGAATCTCAACTTAGGTTGTCATAACCTTTTCCATTGTACGCTGCTAGTTTTATTTACCAATATGGATGGATGGATCTCACTCCACCATATATATATATATATATATATATATATATATATATATATATATGCACGTTGCAGGCGCCATAGAAGACTAATCATCTTGTTTCTAAAGAACGCAAAGGAGATGATAAGCAAAGACGGTGAAATTCACATAACGCACAAAACCAATGCTTTCCACAGAGAATGGAACATTGTGTCCATTGCTTCGTCGCACGGATTGAAGATGATTGAGGAGGTGAGATTCAATCTTTTTGACTATCCGCTTTACAGAACCAAATGTGGATTTGGTGGCGATAACAACTTCAATTGCAACCCATCCAAAACTTACAAATTTGGGCTTGTCTAGTTATATGTGTGTCGTCTGTGTGTTTATATGTATGTATGCTTGTATGCTTGTATGTGTTTGCTGATGTGTGTGTGTAATGATGTATTTATCAAGTCTGAAGTGTAGATTTTGCTTGAAGAGCATGCTGTCAGTTGAATGTCAACAAGCATATAAATAAAGTTAACGTCTCAAAGATGTAATAAAGAGATAAGCCCATCGTGAGATCTCTCCATTTTTGTACTCGGTCTTCTATTTTCCATTTTCTTTTTCCATTAAAATTGTCATCGACATGCTTTCATTTTAATTACCGACAGCAACGTTTTGTCTACTTTCTTAATAATGAAGCTCACTGTGTTATATAATAATTATTATAAGTGGGAAGAATGGTGGTTCTTTGTAGGATTTGATAAAATAATATTACCCTTAAATTTCGTCTTTTGGTCTTACACTTAAATAAATAATAATATATGTATAGTATTTATTAACCACGGTTTCATTTATTTATTTATGTAACTCACTCTCACACCGAACATATGAAACGATCATGAGATGTATATAAGCATGATGGCTACATATTTAGAGTCAAACTATAGTTTGATCATGGATTGAAGGTCATCTCCAACCATTTGCTTTATATATAGACTAGCTACAGTGAAAGTTCTCTTTATATGCAGTTTGAGCAGTACTTAAAACTTCAACCATCTCCTCTATATTCTCCTCTAAACCTAAAATTCTCATTACATTACATTAACTTTATGTTCAAAATATTAAAATTGTGTTGGGTCCTCCGATTATCAACTCTAAGATCCTAGACTTCAATCCTAAGGCAATCGATTAGAATTGTATGAACTTTAAGATCGATCGAAAAACCTTCGTGAAGAACTCGAGAGAGAATCCGGTTAGTGAGAGAATGATTTATGTGTTTCTCTCTCTAGAATTGGATTGTGAAGCCTTTCGGATCAATTCAACTAATTTCTGTATTAAGCTCAATCTTTACAATGCTATTTATACCAAACAAACTTGGTATAACTATCAAACTAGTCCTATACTATGGACTAATACAATAAAAGCCCCAAATAACGAAGACATCTAATAAAATCAAAGCACAATTACATATTATATTCTACATTCTCAACCTTTGTGCTTGATTGCCCTTCCGCGCTGTCTGTCCTCTTTTTTTTTTTGGTTGGGCATAGAACGACTTGCACAAGCCGCAGCGCATGCTCTTACTTTCTGATTGTGTTCCTCAGCTCTAATCGCTCCTCAATAGCTTCAAGTAGCTCCATCAGAAGCGGTTGTTCTCTCACAAAACTGTGAAGATGCAGCATATCTTTGTTGATCTCTTCCAATCACTTCTCAATATTCTTCCTGATTATTTTGAGCATTCCATCACAGAATTTATTGACTTTCAGTCTTCAACATCAACCTATTCTTGTTGGCAATTAGATTGTGGTAGGTGATGGCTAAGACTGAGCTTATGTGTACGTGATTGTTGGGAAGCCCTTCGATCTCAGGCCCTTTATTATGCGGAGCGGTCATGTTGACCTTCTTCATGTTGCTCACTAGAGCCATCTGAAGGTCGTGTGCGGCAAAGAACTTGACTTGGTGCACCATGTACCTATAGAGTCACCCTTCATTCTTGATAAAACCTTGACGATCTTTGTACTTCTCTACATATAGTTGGTAGAGATGGTAGATCTCCTCGGCAGGAAGGTATGGTAGATCACTCTCGGTTAGCTCTTCTCGAGTTCTGTCTATCCGCTCTATCTGGTAGATTGGAGTTGGAATGCCGCCTTTTGCATAGTAGACACCTAATAGATGGCATATTGGAGATAAATCTCTGAAGTGGCTTTTCAGCTGATTCTTCGGAATCCCCAGTCTTCGATCATGTCCAAGTTGTTAGCATCCAAAGATAGGTCATCCTTTTCTGCTGTTCCCAGTGAGAGATGCCTCTGAGCTTGAACTCGTTCAACTTCTTTATTTTGTCCGGTGACCTCCATATGTGCTGACGAACTTCTTCTTGAAATGGGATTTCTATTTTCATATTCTCCCACGGCGTGTCGCCTCGAATGGTCCCAGGAGTTATTCTCGGAGGGGCGTCTGCTCGTTGAGCAATCATCTCTAGAAGCCTTGGGGGAACCATCTCGTAATCCTCACCTTCCTGAAGTGGATTTTCGGTGGTCCACGTCAGACTGGAAATCCGAATCCGTATACCTTTCCACTTCCAATTCTTCATTACCATAGACCAGCATCATATCCTTAGTCCGTCTGAGATACTTGAGGATAGTCTTGACTGCTGTCCAACGTTCCTTACCAGTGTCAGCCTGAAACCGACTGACTACGCTCACAACAAACGCCAAGTCAGGTTGCATGCAAAGCATCGCGTACATCAAGCTACTCACTGCGGATGCATAGGGGATTCCATTCATCTCATTCCGCTCCAACTCACTTTGAGGGCTCATAGCCTTAGAAAGTTGAATCCCATGTCGCATAGGCAGGAACCCTTTCTTAGAGTTGTTGTTAGGTCCTAAAATCAACTCTATGATCCTAGGCATGATTGTAAAGGAATTGATAAGAATTTCATAGATTGAGATTTCGATCTAAAACCTTCTTGGAGAGATTTTGAGAGAATCTCGAGTAGTGAGAGAAGATATTTTTGTTTCTCTCTCTAGAAATCGAATTGGAAGCCTTTCGGATCAAATTCTAAAATCTTCTCTATTACGCTCAATGTTTACAAATGTATTTATACCAAACAAGCTTGGTATAAATAACAAAGGACAAATACAATAAAAGCCCCATTCTACGAAGACAGCTAATGAATCAAAGCACAATTAAAATTGATATTCTACATTCTCCCCCTTTGTGCTTGATTTCTCTTCCGCGCTATCTGTCCTCGTCGGGCATAGTACGACCTGTGCAAGCCGAGCGCATGCTCAAAGTTCTTGAGCGTGTTCCTTAGTTTCAGACACTCCTCGATATCATCTATTGATCCCAGTGAGAATAATTCCAATAGGAGCGGCTGTTCTCTCACGAACCGGTGGATCCTCAGCATTGTCTCTCTGTTGATCTCATCCAACCTCTGCTCTATGTTCTTCCTGATGACCTTGAGCGTCCCATCATAGAACTTATGAATCTCATTCTTCAGCATCATCCTAGTCTTCTTTGCGATAGGATTGTGGTAGGTGATGCCTAGGACTGAGCTGATGTGCACGTGATTATCGGGAAGCCCTTCGATCTCAGGTCTTTTGTTGAGTGGAGCAGTCATGTTGACCTTCTTCATGTTGCTCTCCAGAGCCATCTGAAGGTCGTGTGCGGCGAAGTACTTGACTTGGCGCATCATGAACCGGTAGAGTCCCTCGAGTCCTTCTTTCTTTACGAAGCCTTGAGGACCCTTGTACTTCTCTACGTAGAACTGGTAGAGACGGTACACCTCCTCGTAAGGAAGGTAGGGTAGGTCGCACCCGCTGAGTTCGTCTCGAGTTCTGTCTACTCTCTCGATTACATAGAACGGTGTTGGAAGTCCTCCTTTGGCGCAGTAGACGCTTAGTAGCTGGCAGATGGGAGATAGACTTTTATAATGGTTCCTTGCTTGTGCTTTAGTCATCTTCATCCTCACATACGGTCCGAGATGGGTTAGCATCCAGAGATATGTCATTCTCTTTTGCTGATCCCAGTGAGAAATCCCTCTCAGCTCAAACTCGTTCGGCTTCTTGACTATCTCCAGTGACCTCCAAATATTTTCACGGACTTCTTCAAGGAAAGGTATCTCTATTCGAATATTCTCCCACGGCGTGTCGATCCGAACGGTCCCTGGCATTTGTCTTGTGGGGGAACCGCTCGTTACGTGATAAGTTCTGAAAGCCCTGTGGGATCTTGTTCATGGTCTACACCTTCCTGAAGTTCGTCGTCTTCTATCAACACGAGGTCCACCGAAGCTTGTTGCAAAATTTGTCGAACTTCCTTGAGCCGTTGCACTTGATGCTCCTCGGGTATATAATGGGACGCCCACTGTCCTTCGAATATGAATTTGTCGAGGAACTCATGTGGATTGACGCCATGTCCTGAAGGGCCCGGTTGATCTGGAGCTACAGAGGGAGTAGCTTGGGTTTGCGCCAGTGCTACGAGCATGGCGGCACTTGCTTCTTCTCTCGGAAGCAAGGGGCTTGTGAGTGTCGTAGGTGTGGGCGGAGGCGTCCTTAGGCTGAAGGATGGTGGGTCTATATGTGTTAGAGTGGTGGTGCGGTGCGTGGTATGGGTTATTTGTGTGGTGGTTTGGGTTTGGCCTGCTCCAGCGCCTGTCTGAACTGTGCCTGAGCCTTGTCCTTGGCCTTCACCTTGGTCACTTGATGAGGTCCTAGACCGTTTCTCCCCCTCATGATGATCCTGATCGTCTGGATCGTCATGTCGACGCCGGGTGCTGGGAGCTTTGACCTTGGCATGTTTGAGTGGGTGGCTCGGGGTGGTCCACCAGATGCCTGTAGAGAGATTCTTCCTGAGGCGTTCGGGTGGGAAGGCCGATAAGGCGGCGAGAAGGATGACAAGGAGCTGGGTGATGGGAATGGTGTATGGGTTGATAAGGATTGAAGAGTCGGCTAGTGGGTCAATGGGTGTGGGTTGTGGGGTTGAGTGGGTTCGTGCTGAAGGGCCCTCTGAGACGGGTGCTTTCCCAGTGTCACGCTGGGACGTCTCGATGGCAGCTAGCATTCTCTCCATCATTTTGTCCTCTAGAGATTTGATGGCTGCAGAGAGCTCGGACTGGAATTGGGCTTCAGTGATGAACTGGACGGACGCCTCCGTCGAAGATGGGCCAGGTCGACTGATGTCGCCTGTTAGCAACCCTTGAGCAGACACCGGCTCCTCAGGTTGGCTCGTAGTCACCAGAGGTTGAGACTGTCCAAGATTTCCACCCAACCCTTGAGTCGAATCTTGAACATGACACTTGGAGTAGTAGGAGTCTGACACTTGTTTCAACAGGCTCAGATTGAACATGTACATCAGACATTTCGATGTCGAGGCCGGTAGTAGTAGGAGTCTGAATCTCGGCCATGACACTTGGAGTGATGACTGGTGTCGTTTCTAATGTAGTGGTGACGGTGGCGAAGAGGGACTCAAGTTGTATGCTCAATCGTCATGGAGTCCGTCTTATTAGTTGGATCTCCTCATCTGACTCGGTGTCTGATGAGGTGGCTATGTGAGGGGATGGTTCACGTTCAACGTCCTCATGGGCCTGTTCCGTCACCAATGGAAGTGAGCTTTGCCTCATTTCCGCCTCGGGTTGTGCTACTTGTTGAAGAACCTCTTCAATGGGCTCTTCGAGCACGCCTACATGGACGGACACTTCCACTTGGAGTGGTTTCGTAGGGGCCTCTTGTTTCAACTCTGCTGCCACAACATCAATCAATGTGGCATCGTCGTCAGGGATTAGCACGTCCTGAGTTGGAGGCTCCTGCTCTAGCTCCTGGGCCACAGCATCGATCAAAGTCTCCTCAGTGCTAGAGTGGTGTTGTTGTTGAAGGCTAACAGCGAAGTCTGTCGGGGGCCCTCTAATCATCTGTTCCGTCAGATGATTCTCCCGGCAGTATGCTCTATAAATGTCTCCCGTGGGGTCGGCGAGACGTAGCAGCTCGAACAGTATGGCCATTACGGCTGGTCCAAGTCTGTTAGTTTTGGATTGTGGAAAGATTTCAGTCGCGGTGGTTGGTAATTCCCTCCAGGAGGTAGACGAGGAATGTTCTGCTCGTGTAACTCCATGTATTGTCGAATGATGACGGAGAACCACCGGGCGTATGGAACATTCTTTGAGCGTTTATTTTCCTTCTGCCTGATCTACTCGGCTAGATCATTCCAGATCAGTTGAGCGAAATCGTAATTTTGCGAGAAGACGATTCCATGGAAAATCCTCAGAATGTTGTCGTTGCCTTTGTCGAAGCCTGTGTGCTTCGGGGATAGACATTTGTCGATGATCCCAAACAATGTCTTCCACGGATGAGGAATCCCGTTGCTCTGCATTTGTGCGAGTTTGGTGAGCAGCGGTCGATATCCCAGCTGAAGGAAGTCACGTACTAGCCACACATGATGGATCTGCAAAAACAATTTAAAGAGCTTTAAGTACCCACTTAAACATGGGTCCTCTCGGATTAGCAGAATTAATTTTGGGTTCAGATATGACTCCTAAATCTATTTTTGGAAGAGTCTTAATAACCCATTGCACTTTTGAAAAAGTGCGTTTGGGTTTTGCCTCTATAGGAGACTTGGCCCTTTTGGCTTTTGTCGTCCTAGGCGGAGATTTAGGAACCCATTTGGGTTGAACCTTACAGGGAAGGTTAATTTCAGCACGTACAAATGCTTTGGAGGGTTTGACTGAGGAAAAGATCTTTTCTTGTGATAGTCTCCTAAGGTGCTTGGGGGATTTAATTTCTACGGGATACCTTAGGTGAGCACATTCATGTATAGCGCCATAAGCTTTCTTTATGGCTGGATCTTGTTTCCTACGTGTCTTTCTTGTGGCATTTGTTTCAGTATGATTAATTTTTGACGTAGAGCCTATTTCGAAGTTGGTGCTTCTAAAGGTGATCGGCTGAAGTGAATAAATAGAAGCAACTATCTTAAAGCTCTTTTATTTCTACGATTGTCTTTTATTGTAACCAAAGTCGCATACCGGCACGTACTCGCATCATTGGTGTATCATATATGGCAAGCACGTCACAAGCGCTGGAAGGAAGGATCTAGCACGACCCCGGATAGGCTGGTAGCTGCGGTCCTCGACACGGTGTGCATGCGACTTATTGGGACATCACCAAAGTATGATCTCCAAAAGGCGGCTTTACGACGACTTTGGCGTGTACCTTGGTGATTCCTAGATGATACGTTGTTTTTTTTTTTGGAATAAGCTCCATGTATATATATAAGGGGAGTGTCATTATACAGATGAGTGAGGGGTATATCCTCACATGCAGACCAGTAACAGACTACCGGTATCAACCAACTTAACCAAAAATGAAAAACAACGTATCATATAGGAATCACCAAGGTACACGCCAAAGTCGTCGTAAAGCCGCCTTTTGGAGATCATACTTTGGTGATGTCCCAATAAGTCGCATGCACACCGTGTCGAGGACCGCAGCTACCAGCCTATCCGGGGTCGTGCTAGATCCTTCCTTCCAGCGCTTGTTACGTGCTTGCCATATATGATACACCAATGATGCGAGTACGTGCCGGTATGCGACCTGTACGAGATGCTGACCACGCCATCGCGAAGCAGCCCACTGTATACCCTGTCTCCAATCCTGGTACGGCCATGCCCATCTAATCTTCCTCCTCAACAGCCGAGTGCAGTGGCGCGAAAAGCCACACTCGAAAAAAAGATGTTGAACTGTCTCAACATGTAGTGCATCACATAGAACACAGGCGGGTGTCCCAGCGCGTTGTGCCACCCAAGGCTTATCTCTTGTCGATAGACGGTCCCGAATGGCCAACCACAAGATGACCTCATGACGAGGTATCTTCAGGGGTCCCCCGAACAAGCACGCCCAAGCGACCAAAGGCCGATGTATGCGCAGTGACTCCCTGACTAAGCGTGCTGTGGGTCGACCATCTGGGGCCCCTTGCCAAGAAATCACATCACGTCTAGTAGGATGAGCCGGCTGAAGGTGGGGACTAAACTCCAGGTACTCAACCGTCGATCTCCCGGGCCAATTCCAGCCTTGGCCATCAATTACCGCGCTCAGTCGTGTGCCCATCGACAGCCCCATTGCTAACGGGCCTCTAGGATACCGGTCCAACAAGGGAGCACCCCGTAGCCATGGATCTTCCCACAATAATAATGATGCGCCATCCCCTATCGTAAATTGAAGAAAAGGTAGAATTACCTGCCTTAACTGCATCAGCTTCCTCCAGCTCCATGCAGTGTTGGCCGAAACGGTAATTGTCCAAAGCGATCTCGCATGCAATCGTGTACTGTACAACCAATCCACCCAAATCGAGTCATCCGGTCGAGTAATCACCCTCCATAAGAGCTGAATCAGAAGGGCCCTATTATCCGTAGAGATCGACCGCAGCCCCAAGCCTCCTTCGTGGACAGGTAGACAGACATCATCCCAAGCTACCTTGGCTGATGCGCCACCCCACAAGAACCGGCGAAATCTCGTTTCCAAGGCACGTATGATACCCTTGGGAAGCAAGAAGACCCCGGACCAGTAGACATGTAGAGCCTGAAGGACCGACTTAATCAGTTGTATCCTACCTGCATACGACAGAGACTGGTTCAGCCATGAGCCGAGCCGTGCATCTACCCGCTGCATCAATGGCGCACAGTCGGCAATCGTAAGGCGGGAGGCAATCAGCGGGACCCCCAAATAGCGCACAGGTAGGCGACCTTCGCGGAATCCCATCAAAGACAGTAGCTGGACCTTGAGGCTATCTGCCCTCCGTGAAATATACATCTCACTCTTGTCAGGGTTAGGGTGTAACCCAGACACTTGTGCGAACGACAATAATGCCTCCTTTAGGACCCGTACCGAGATAAGATCAGCCTGACAGAACAGAAGCAAATCGTCCGCAAAGACTAACATAGGCAATTCGGTGGCCTCGCAACGCCAGTGGTATCGAAATCGTGGTTCCGACTGTATAGATGTTACAACAAGGCCATGGAGCACCTCCATGACGAGAGTGAAAAGGTACGGTGAAATAGGATCTCCTTGCCGAATACCTCGCTTGCCAGCGAAGTACCCCACCGGTCGCCCGTTGAGGTTGATAGAGAATGTGGTCGTCGTCACGCAACTCCGTATCCACTCAACATACCTTGGGTGAAAGCCCATCGCCTGAAGAGTCGCCAATAAGAAGCTCCATTCCACCTTATCATAGGCCTTGGCAAGATCCACCTTTAGCATAGCTCGCGGGGGCCTTCCCTTACTCGTATACCCAAGACAGAGCTCCTGTGCTAGCAATATATTATCACTGATGCGCCTGCCAGGGATAAATGCCGTCTGTGAAGCATGGACCAGATCTCGCAGCACCGTCTTCAACCGATTCGCCAACACCTTGGAGATGATCTTGTATAAGACATTACAGCACGAAATGGGCCGGAAGTCTGTCGCTCGGCGTGGCGTCTCGCATTTAGGAATGAGCGTAATCAACGTGCTGTTAAGACCCTTGAGTAAGCATCCCGTCTTGAAGAAGTCCTGCGTTGCACATATCACATCAGGCCCAACTATCCCCCACGCTGTTTTGAAGAAAGCAGCCGTAAAACCATCAGGTCCAGGGGCCTTCTCGTCCCCGATAGAGAATAAAGCATGCCTGATTTCCTCGTCGTCCACTGGCCTGATCATGTATTCCGAAGCGGCTGGGGTAAGTTTGCGTGAAATGGCCCTTTGTATCTCAGCCCTTGCAACAGGGACTGTACGCGCTGATTGTCCAAGCAACTCCTGATAAAACCCCACCAACTCTCCTTCCACATCAGCAGGAGACTCTAAAACTACTCCACTCGGGCTTTCCAGCGAAATAATCCGGTTCGTTGCACGCCGTATCGCAACCTTCCGGAGGAAGTACGAAGAGCATTGATCGCCATCCCTAAGCCACGCAAGCTTCGCTCGTTGGGAAAGCGCTGTGTGCTCAATCTCGACCGCCCTAGCGTAGAGATACCGGCAATGCCGTTCGAGATCGTGGAAAAGCACCTCAAGTGGAAATAGAGCGGCGAACTTCTGTGCAATTCCCAAGAATCGTAAGGCATCCGCAACATTCGCGGCTAGGTCCCCTTTGGCACGTCGCATGTGCTTCAAAATCGGTTTGAGTAATTTCAAACGCTGGACCACCATGTACATAGGAAAGCCCGTAAGAGGAATGTTCCATACCCGCTGAACGTGGCCCAAGAAAATCCTCTTCCTTGGTCAGGAAGTTCTCAAACCGAAACGCCGTACCCCGTATCCCAGTCGGCACCTCCCCCAATGATAACGGTGAATGGTCTGAAGTAGCAGGCATGTTACTGCGAAAGCAGGCATCCTGATATCGGGCAAACCACTGGGGATTGCCAAGCATGCGATCTAACTTCCTCCAAATACCCCCGAGGCCCCGCTGCTGATTGTACCAAGTGAACTCTTGCCCCGTGGACGGAAGCGAAGTAAGGTCAGCGCTTAGAAGGCACGCCTGAAATTCCGACATATCCCGCGCCGGAGGAGCACCCCCTCGTCCTTCGCCCGCATGCAAGATAGCATTGAAGTCCCCCGTCACCAACCATGCATCCTCAACACGTAGAGCAGAGAGCTGGGTCAACTCCTCCCACAAAGCAATACGATCCTCTCTACGAGAATTCCCATATACAAACGAAATGAACAAGTGTTCCGACATGCCAAGTCGTTCCACACGGCAATGAATAGCTTGGCTAGACTTCGCCATAATAGTCACGCGAAGCCATGTGGGATCCCATCCCACCCAAATGCGGTTCCCCGGGCTATCTTCATAGTCGAAAAACCAGGACCACCGCGGCCGAAGGCCATCGGAGATGCGAGCCGCATTAGATGCCGCCACCCTCGTCTCAAGAAGCCCAACCATGCGCAAACCCCCCCGTGCTATCCAGTCCCCCACCGCCCTCCTGTGGTCTTGCCTATTAAGACCACGCACATTCCACGAACCCACCGGTATTATGAATGAGGCCCATGTCGGGCTGCATATGCTTTAGGGCCCGTAGTCAGTGTATCAGTGACATCATGTCTAACCTCCTCGTCTTCATTCAAATCGCGCAGCACCGTAAAGAAACTGCAATCAGATTGGTCCAATCGGTCATCCTCCTTGGCTCGACTTGGACATGGGGTGGATGAACTAGCTAGATGCTCCTTACGAGTGTACGGGGCTGTTCTCGGCACTTCCACCATAGGATCAATCCGTACTGCCTTCCCATGAGCACCGATCTGCCTCCATTCCGAATGGTGAAGGCGCCCTTGACGCAAATGTTCACGCGTTGGGCGCTCCAGTTGTGGCCGCTCATGGACTGCCCCAGTAAGCCTCGGACGCGCTGGCCGTCTTTGTGCATGCGGCTGGCTGGTCGAACTAGGCCTCGACATAGGTATCGGCCCCACTGGACCCGGCTTCTTCTTTTGATTGGGACATTGTGTGTCCCCATGAGCCCATGTATCACACAAACCGCACTTCCTCGGCTTCCATTCATACTCCACCTTAACGGAAACCCTTCCAGAAGTACCCCCATCCGCATTCGGAAGTTCAATATCCACCTTCTCTATAAAGGGGGTGGCAAGTGTTTTCATAACGCACACACGTGCGTAATCGATACGTTCCCCTTTAGCTGTGATCCCATCAGCAAACAGGGGCCTTCCAACGCCACTAGCAACCACACCCAATCCCGCTTTGGTCCAAAATTCACTAGGCACATTCCATAGCTTTACCCACAGCGGAACCTCGACAAGGTCCTTTCTTTCCATTGACATGCCCGGCCGCCACACCTCTAGAAACAATGGCTGGCCCTGGAGAAGCCACGGGCCCCCCTCCAAGACCTCATTCATGGCCGTGGGGGAATCAAAGCGGAACCGAAAAAACCCATTCGTCGTGGCACGGACCTCCACCACACCGGTCCATCGTGCCCGTACAAATCGTTCCACAAAAGGAAAGTAAGGTTTAGGACCCAGGAAGTAGCCAACCAACGTATTCGCCCATCTCGCAAAACCTTGTGAGGCCACACCCCAAGACGGGGCCACCACTGATACCGTGTCACTCGTCGACTTCGGCGCAACATAATCCAGAGCTAAGCGACGCCGGTCCACGTGCCCTCTGGGGTCCCCGGCACCCACAGCCTTCGCAGTGGCGATTCGATTTGTGGTCTCAGTCGCAGCCTTGCCAACTACTACATCCGCATACAAAGCCAACGGAGCCACCACTCGAGTCGTCTTATCAATTGGACCCGAACCTGTAATCCTCGTATCAGCAGTAGAATCCGTAGTCTTCAGGCATGAATCGACAGTGGGTTGGGATCCAAGAACCCTACTGTGGTTTGTCCCCGATGAAGCAAGCACATGCCTCTCATCAACATCAATTTCGGCATCAACCCGCTCCTCAACCGCCGGCGTCTCCAGCTGGACTAACCGTCGGGCCATAATCCGCATAGGTGGCGGAGTGTCAGGTCTGCCCCACCGTTGCTTGCGGCTAGGATTCCGCAGGATGCCTTTGAGTGGAGCCGTGATAGTCGAACGCGCAGGTGGCGAGCCCTGTAAAACCCTAGGCCCAGATTGCTTCTCAGCCCGAATCTGCCCCGACTGCATTGGGCAGTCATCGACGGCGCCCACCTTGGCACCCACCATGTCAGCCCCGGGAATCTGCAGAGGCCTAGCAGATCCGTCGTCCCCCATGTCCGCGCCCACTGCTCCATCAGATCGACCTTCCTCAACATATGTCGCATCTTCCACCATAGCAGACGGGTTAACAGAAACCCTAGGCAATGACGCCGAACCATCAGACGAAACCAGCGACCCACCAGATTCCGATGCCCCATTCATCCCGCCGGTGTGGCTCTGCCCCGTCGCACCAGATCGATGAATACGTCCCGTCAGCTCGATGAATCGCGGCGCATCAAAACAGGTTGCGAACTCCGGGTATGTGGCCATTAGGGTTGTCAGATCCGGCAAGGTTGGAGGTTGCCTAGCCACAGAATCACCGATCAGTAGCAGATTCCGATCGGGGGGCGCTGGCGGGATTGATGCAGATTGATCATCCTCCATAACGAAACCCTAGCAGTTCGTCGTACCCAAAGATCACCAAAAACCTCGACCAAAACCCACGTAAAGGATTAAGGATGTGACCCCAATCACCGGCCGGCCAAGATCGACCAGAAACAACGGAGATCGGACGTCGAACACGATGAAAAGACACCAAAATTTGAATTTGACCCACAAGATTTACCTTTGCAAGCACATTCTTACATTTCCCCATCGCAACAAGATCTTTCTTCCATCTTTCATAGGCATCCGAACTTTTTCGTTGTTTTTCATTTTTGGTTTAGTTGGTTGATACCGGTAGTCTGTTACTGGTTTGCATGTGAGGATATACCCCTCACTCATCTGTATAATGACACTCCCCTTATATATATACATGGAGCTTATTCCAAAAAAAGGAGTAGCATGCTCAGAAACATTTAAATCTAATGGCTCCTTCTTTATCTTAGTGCTAGACACTCTCGCCTTTGTTTTTAGTGCTGACGCTACGCTCCCTGTAGACGTAGGTAAAGTGAAATTATCATAGCACTTTTAACAAAATTATCTGTACAATATTTATCTTTCAAAGGCGATTTTTTTATTTTTCACGCTTTTTGTAATAGCGTGAGAGGTAGTTTGGGGGGACGAGGAAGCCTTGAGATTTTCCATCTCCTTAAAGAATTTTTTCTTTTCAGCTTCGAAATTCTCTCGTTCTTTTTCTAACTTAGCCTGTGACTCCTCTATCTGTTTTATGATAGGAGGTTTGTAGAGAGAATTTTTATAATTAATGGCTTTAACTACCTCGTGGTGTGTTTGAGAATCAGGAGGTAGAATTTGAACTAAATTGAAGACATGTGTTAGAGTTTCTTTCCTATTTTTGTCCCTTTCATATAGTTATTTGTAGTCAAAGGGGATTTCTGGACCATGTGGACCTTGTCTAATGGACGAACCGAAAGTATTTGCATAAGACGATTCAGTAAAATTTCTAAGAGAGGTTATTCCTAAGCGCATGTGTTTAACGTCATATATTTCTTTCTTTTGTAAAACACAACGGTTAGTGAAACCTACGCCTTCTATAGGATTATAGAACTCTATATCCTTGGGCTTGTTCAAAAATATCGTCTGTTCGGACTGTCCGCTATGCGTAACTATATCATCTAATTTCTTTACTTTGGCATATAGTTTCTTGCGTTCCTCACCTAGGAGAGCGTAATTATTTTCCACGGTTAGTTTCGCGGCTTGACAGGCATCGAAATCCTTACTAAGCTCACTAATCTTGGCATTCGATGTTTCTAATTGAGCTTCTAAGTTAGTGATCTTAGAGGTAGCTTCGGTTATCCTACAATTTAAAATGGCTTTCTCGTTGAGATTTCTAACCAAGCAATTGTAGTTATTTGCTAGCCTATCTTCTAGTTCCTTAATCTTTTCGCTCTGTCTTCTCTAGTTCCTTTACGCTTGTCTGCTCACGTTGCATGTTAGTGTATGCTAATTGATATGATTCTAACATGGTCAATAATGTGGAAGGAGAGATTACCTCATGTGAAGAATTGGATCTTGGTCTTCATCTGTCGAGTTTGAGTCCTCGACGCCTGATTGTTTGTCTCGGTGGGACATTAGAGTTAGATTCTCTTCCTCTGAGCTAGACGTGTCCTCGAGCCAGTGGTCTTGTTCAGCCATTAGAGCTACTCCAGCTTCCTTTTGTTTCGTAAGTTGAACCTTCCTGGAGTAATTAGTGTCTCTCTTCTTCGGGAGAGTACATTCTCGGGTGTAATGACCAGGTTTTCCGTAGTTAAAGCATTTGGTCGGTTCTTTGATAGTCTTGACCTCAGAAGTCTCAGGTGCAGGTTCTTTGTTCTTCGAGCTTGAGGTCCTAAGTCGATTGGCTGATGATGAGGACTTCTTTTTGAAGTACTGTTTGTTCATCATTTTCCCAATTAGCGCCAACTGCTTTCCCAGCATTTTCATGTTAAGCTCCATGTCTGAATCTAATTAGTCTTTAGATTCTGAGGGGTAGGAGGCTTGAGGATCTTTACTTTTCGCAATTTTGCGCTCCTCCTGTCTGAGACTAGGGCAACTGAGTCATCGATAAGTTTGCCCTTCTGCTCCTTCTGAATCTCGCTTATGTCTTCCTCGTGCTGTGCAAGATTGTCAAACATGGCATGAATATCCAGCTCCTCAAGGTCTTTATTCTATCTGATCTGAGTGGATATCTTTCTCCATTCTGAGGGCAGGGAGAAATAAATCTGATGTTGGTTTCCATGTTTGTCTTAGAGATTTCGATTTTTCTCATCTCATTTAAGAGGGTGAGATATCTCTGGTATAGATCATGTAAGCACTCCTCTAGTTTAGCTCTGAATGAATCGTAGGCTGTGAGAATATTAGCCTTCTTGGCCTTGATACCGACTTCTGTTCGTTGCATCATCTTGTGAAGCTCATCCCACATTCCCTTAGCGGTTGGAATACTATCGATCTGTCGATAGATATCATTTGGGATTCCTTGCATAAGCGTGTTCTTGGCTATTAGATCAGCTTTTGCTCTCACTCTTTCCTCCGCAGTATATTCCCTAGGCTCTTTCAGTCGCCTAGAGGCAGGAATTGGAGGGTTGGCAGTGTTGTCCCCGGGAACATCTACCCAGAACTGAGCTGGACCTTGCTCAATTGACGAGAGAAGGTCTTCTACCTGTTCCTTTAGCTCTATGAAATTTAGAAATCGGCTTCTCCAGACCGTATATTCGCTTCTCTTGAGAATTGGAGGACGATTATCATTTCCTAGTGAGTAAGCATCCATGTCTTCTTCGAGTTGATGTAGGATCTTCATTTGTTGTTTTGATGTCTTGAACTTATGTGATGTGATTCACAAATAGCCGATTAGTTAGTAGCGTTCGATTCTAGATTAGATTCGAGAATTATTTTTGACACAATCTTTAAAGTTTGATCAAAAATTAATTCGTCGAGAAAAATTGTCACTGTTACTGTTCTCGTGCGAGAGAGTATGTCAGCGAAGAATTTTACGAGCGAAAAAAATTGCTCAAAATCTTTTGGTCGAGGAAAAAAATTTGGATCGCGAATTTATTTCGAGCGCGGAGAAACAGTATTGTTTAAGAAGTTTCTCGCTTGGTCAAAATTAATTCGTTGACTGAAAAAGTTTCTCGGACGCAAAAGGTTTTCTCTTAGTCAAACTGAGGAGTCTGATTGAAAAAGTTTTTCGACAGTAAGTTTTACGCACGCAAAGTCAAAATTGGTCTTTGTCGAAAAAGTTTTTCGCCAATTAGTGCTCGAGAAATTTTTCTACTAAAGTCATTCTTGACAGAGACGACTTTAGGTCTGACTTTGTATTCTGATCGAGAAAAATTCTCGCGCAGAGTTTTTTGATCAAGAAATTAATCTGATCGAAGAATCTAGCGAGAAAAATTAAGATGATCGCAAAAAATCACAGAATACAATTAACACTGATTCAAACAAGAATGATGAATTATATCGTGAAATTACACCTATCTGCTCGAAATCAACTACTGACTACGCACGAACAGGCAATTAAACACGTCATGTAGCAAAATATGTCGATTAGAGCAAAATCAGAACATGTTCAAACTGTTCTTCGCGCGAACAGTAACTTCTCGAATAAAATCAAATCTGCTAAATCGAAGTTCAAACAGCTACAAATCTAATCGCAATCAACTTATATCACTAAGGCCAGCACATAATCATCACATTCATGCCAAATAAGCACAGAATTGAGCTAGTAGATCGACTTTGCGCCAAATCGTTCTTCGATGGAACAGTATCAGAATTAAAATTTCGATCCAATTCCAACAATTTCGATTCAAAACAGAACGAATCTGCTCTGATGCCAATTGTTAGGTCCTAATTAATCAACTCTATGATCCTAGGCATGAAATCTAAAGGAATCGATAAGAATTGTAGATTGAGATTTCGATCGAAAACCTTCTTGGAGAGCTTTTGAGAGAAACTTGAGTAGTGAGAGAAGATATTTTTGTTTCGCTCTCTAGAAATCGAATTGCAAGCTATTCGGATCAAATTCTAAAATCTTATCTATTAAGCTCAATGTTTACAAATGTATACCAAACAAGCTTGGTATAAATAACAAATAAGTCCTAAACTAAGGGATTGAATTGTTTCATGTACTCTGACTCACTGGTAGTACGGTCGAACATGGCTTATTACTCAAGGAGTGTCAATGATCGACGGCAACACTATAGTAGTCTAGGTGGACCTTAGACCGAAAGGGCTTGACGGAGTTGACTTCGAAGTCTCGACTGTCACTGGTTCCCTCGATCCTATTTGTTGTTGCATGGGTCACCGGGCCAGATGCGGTCTTGATAACGATTTGTGATTGCCGGGTCAGACCGCCAAGTGCAAATTCGCAGTCTCGTAAGTAATCAAGACAAGTGTCCTATGTGGACGACGACGAGAAATTACGAAATCCTTGGCCAAGGTATTGAACTAACTCATACGAGACATGGAGGGTAGTTTGGTAATTTGCCTCGTCTCCGTCTTATCATAGAATCGTGTTTAGTGAGTTTGACGTAGACCATGGCTCTTACTCGATTGGGACACAACTGAAGGGTTATACGTAGCACTATCTATAGTTAGGTTCTGGAATAACGATTGGGTCGTTCGCCCTCGAATCGGGTACGGTCCGGTACTGCGGGATTGGCTAGGTAACTACGGGACTCTTGGATTCCACCCTTGCCGATTGAGTCGAACCTAGAGAGTCGGGCTTAAAAAGTATCATCAACGTGTACTGATAAGGAGAGAAAGTGTTTTGGGCCTTAACGGGCCTTGGGCCGTTGGGCCGCGCCTTAATGGGCCTCGGGCCATTTAATGGACCGAAGTCGGACTTTGTATGAAACTAACTTTAAGACTTGGGCTTGGCCAAGTGCTAAAAGGCTTGAGGGTAAAATTGGAATTTAACACTAAGCTGATTTTCGAATTATACCTTGGGAAATAATTTCGAAAATTAAATATAAATATTGAAATAATATATTTGGAATATTATTTATTTTAACTTGGAAATTTCGAAATTAATCTAGGATTAAATTTCGAATTTTATATCATATTTAAGGATACTTAGTTTGACTTGGTATTTAAGTTGGTCTTCTAATAATAGCAAGTTTCCTTAAGTTTGGATTTGAAATTCAAAAGAGAGTAAAATATGGCAAAAGAATCTCTCCACTTAAGGAGTAAAATTAGATAATAATACATTTGAGATATTCTTGGGATTTTCGATTCTAGCTTAGTATAAATAGGGCAGCCCTATTTCATAATTTAAGAGGGGAGTCTCGTGCTCAATAAATAATTTTCGTCCACCACAAGGCACAAAAACGCACACACCGAACGCACACACTTTTCACCCACGCGACGGTTCGGTTCTCTATAGCCATCTTTAGAGAACTGATTCCCTGGTACACTGCGAAGTCGGCATGACGATCTAGTGCCTTCCACCACCATCGACGAAGTAAAAGGACGAGGAGCTGCCACTCGCTTCAACTGGTAATTCTCTACGAGTTTGACACGCCCTATTACGTGTCTATGTGTACTTTCTGATCCGAGCTACGAGGACAATCCGGGAACCCGGAAAGTTTTTGTTCCGCGCCGTACCCGTGGTTGTGGCGTCTTCGGGAGACACCGGGTAACCCAACAGTAGTATCAGAGTGCATGAAACGATTCAATCGATTCGTATCACAAGTCATGACCTCCGCTTCCAAGCAGGATATCGGCACACGATAGGTCATCGACAAATAAGTCGTGATCGGTTATGCAGCACCCAACTAGAGCCTAAGGCTTACGGACTTTTCATGTTCGAGGTTAAGAGTCCACTGGTGCATTCCTCTCTCGTGCACATCGAGAAAAGTGACTCAACTCGACACATTTGGATTCATTTATTGCTTTACCGGATGCTAAATAAAGAACTCTTATATCCAATAAATGAACTTTATGAACTTAAACAAGCCTCCAGAAGCTGTAATCTTTGGTTCGATAAAGTGGTCAAGCGCCACGGATTCTTAAAGAACGAAGACGAACCTTGCGTTTATAAGAAAAGCAGTGGGAGCAAAATATCTTTCCTCGTATTGCACGTGGACGACATCCTTTTGGTAAGAAATGATATTGGAATCCTCTCGATGGTGAAAGCGTGGCTTTTGACCGAATTCTCCATGAAAGGCTTGGGGGAAGCTACCTACATCTTGGGGATTCGCCTTTATAGAGATCGAGCGAATCGTACGTTAGGACTCTCCGAGGCCCTTTACTTAGAGAATGTCCAAAAACTATGAGCCCTCAAAGTGAGTTGGAGCGCAAAGAGATGAATGGAATCCCCTATGCATCCGCAGTGGGTAGATTGATGTACGCCATGCTTTGCACGCGACCTAACTTGGCATTCGCTGTGAGCGTAGTCAGTCGGTTTCAGGCTGACCCAGGTAAGGAACACTAGAAAGCAGTCAAGACTATCCTCAAGTACCTCAGACAGACTAATGATATGATGCTGGTCTATGGTAATGGAGAATTGGAAGTTGAAGGGTATACGGATTCGGATTTCCAGTCTGAAGTGGACGATCGAAAATCCACTTAAGGATTCGTCTTTACGCTCAACGGTGGAGCGGTGTCTTGGAAAAGTTCCAAACAGAGCACTACTGCAGATTCCACCTGCGACAGAGTATATAGCGGCCTCAGAGGCAGCTAATGAAGGTGTTTGGATAAGAAAGTTCTTGGAAGAACTTGGTGTCATTCATGTAGCAGATAGGCCATTGCCATTGTGGTGTGACAATACTGGCGCTATTGCTCAGGCGAAAGAACCGAGATCTCACAGCAGATCCAAACATATAGAAAGAAAGTCTACGTGGATTTGTTGAGAATGGCTACATAGTCGTGCAGAAGATTGCGACCGCAGAAGATTGCAATCGGGGAACTCGAAAATTTTTTGTTCCGCACCGTACCCGGGGACGTGGCATATCCGGGAGACACCGGGTAACCCAACAGTCGGGCATACTATGGGTCATCCACTGTCCATCGAAAATGTACTTGACGAGGACTTCGAGTGGGTCGACTCCACGTCTTGATGTCTTCGACTGGTCTGGAGCGGTCGAGCTTGAAGTTGCTTCAGTTTCTGCCAATGATATGAGCATTTCCGCACTTGCTTATTCTTCCGGAAGCAAGGGGCTTGTGAAGGTCATTTGTGGTGGTGTAGGCGGAGGCGTTCGTAGGGTGGGAGGTTCGTATGGTTCAAGAGTTTGGGTGAGGTGCGGATACGTGGTGGTGGTTTTATGGGTGGTTTGGGTTTGAGAACCGATTGTGGGTCGAGAAGTATCAGCGGCTCCTGTTCTGGTCTGCGCCGTGCCCGAGCTTTGTCCTTGACAGCCGTAGAAGTACTATGTCTCTTCTCTCCCTCATGACGGTCCTGATCGTTAGGGTCGTCATTGGCGTTTTGAGCGGGAGCCGTGACTTTGGTACCGTTGTAGGTGGGTCGGGACGATCGACCAAACGTCTAAAGAGGTCAAACAGTCGGGCGACTAGAATTGACTGGAGTTCGCTGATGGGTACAATGGTTGAGTTGATAAGGTTAGGTGATAGGATGGGAGTGGTGGCCAGTACGGGTTGAGTGGGTGTGAGGTTAAGTCGTGACGAAGGGGCCTCGGAGACGGGTGTTTTCCCTCTATCTTGGCGGGATGTCTCGATGGCAGTGTGCAATCTCTCCATCTATTTGTCTTCGAATGATTTGAGAGCTTTGAGAGAGCGTTCTTGAGTCATTCTTCTGTCACGAATGGCAAGAACACCTCCGTTGATGATGGACCAGGATGACTGATGTCGCCTGTTGTCAACCCTTGAATGAACACCGTCTCAACAGGTTGGCTCGTCGTCGCTTGAGGTTGCGACGTTCAAGACTTCCATCAAATCCTTGAGATAATTCTAGAGAATCATCTCTAGGGATGTTGTTGTAAGTTCTGATTGAACTTGTGTACCAGACACCGATTCAGGGCCGGTAATGAGAAGAGTCTGAGCCTCGGCCTCTATAGACGCGGGAATGTCGTGTTGGCTCAAGATTGAGCGAATGAAGGTCCGCAACACTTGTAGTAATTTCTAGCGTCGTGTCTGACGTGGTAACGACAACTATGTCGACGGGCTCAGTAGATTGGAGTTGAAGTCGTGGAGCCCGTCTTACCAATTGAACCTCCTGTGAATCCGTGGCATCGGACGAGGTAGCCATGTGAGGAGTTGGGTCACATTCAGCTTCCTTGTTGACTTGTGTTGTCGTTGAGGCTCTTCAGGTGTGATCGTTGTGATCAAGGACTCTGTCTTAGGCGTGGTAGCCTGTTGAAGTGGGTTGTGCCCCATTTCAGCTTCGAGCTGTGCTTCATTAAGGATATCCTCGAGTGACCCTTGAAACACGTCTACATGAATGGGCTGTTCCACTTGGAGTTCATGTGGTGGAGCCTCGAGTTCCAACTCGCACGCCACTTCATCAATCAGCGTGGCTTCTAGATCTGGCATATCGTCTTCAGTTGGAGGCTCCAAAGCTAGTTCCTGGGCTACTTCATCGATTAGCTCAGCCTCAGGACTCGGTTGTTGTTGTTGAGAAGGGCTCACATTGAAGTCTGTTGGGGCCCTCGAATCATCTCTTCAGTAAGATGATTTTCCTGACAGTATAAGCGGTACACGTCTCCCGTGGGGTCGGCGAAACGGAGCAGCTCAAATGAGATTTGGCATTGATGGCTGATCCAGATCCGTGAGCTTGGGGTTGTGGAAGAACTTGAGCCGGGGTGGTTGATAGTTCCTCCTAGAGGCAGGCGAGGAATATTCTCGTGGAGATCCATGAAATGAGCAATGATCTCGGAAAACACCTTGCATACGGCACATTTTTCGATCTCCTTTTGTCTGATCTGTTCTGCAAGATCGTTCCAGATCAGCTGTGCGAAATCGTAATTTCGTGAGAATTCGATGCCGTGAAAGATGCGAAGGATGTTGCCGTTGCCTTTGTCGAAACCGGCATGCTTCGGTGAGAGGCACTTGTTGACAATCCTAAATAATCTCTTCCATGGGTGATGGATGCCGTTGCTCTGAACTTGTGCAAGTTTGTTGAGCGGCGATCGGTATCCCATTTGGAGAAAGTCGTGTACCATCTCAGCATCTGTAGGCAGAGGGTCGTAGTTGTGGCTGAATGGCAGGTCCAAGACAAGGCCAAAATCATTCTTGCTGAAGTTGATGTGTCGTGTCCCGAGCACCGTGGTGAATTGGAAGGTGCCTTCAACTACGAGACTCTTTATTCGTCCCAAGAACTGTTGGTGGTAGACCATTGGCACCGAGTGGTAAGTGCGTGCCAGAGGGGATGACCTTGAAGAATGGACACAATTATCTCGTTTGGGCACCGAAAGGTGGTCAGATCAAGCTGGAAGTTGGTGTCCAGTACAACTGAGGTACAAATTGTGATCGCATATGTGGTTGTACTGGGGGTGACGATCCATCTGAAAAATAAATAAGAAAGCTCATGAGTTCAAACTTTGATTTTGAGTCGAAATATGTCATATCAAACAATAATAATCAAACAATTTATTTCATGTTCGATGGATATGGAAAATTTATTTGGCACATAAATTATATGGATATGAAGAAATGCAATGGTTTTTAATGAAATTTCGAAAGTTACATATAAGGCATATAAGAGGTTGATCGAAAATTTTCTAGGTGTTTAGCACGAGAATACCACTGTTCACTCCGTTAAATTGTTCGCTCGAAAATTGAATTATCAATTTTAATTTCCTATGTGTTAATTTCTAATTAAAAACTCCTTGTAATTTTGCGATCGAAAATTCTATTCGCTAAGTTCGCTACAATGTAAAGGACTTAGAGAAATTTTTCTAAGTGTTTGATCAGTATGCATGGTACTGTAGCCGAGAATTTTACGACCGAGAAAAATTTCTGTGTAAATTTACGATCGAGAAAATTGATTTCCGCGTACATTTACGATCGAGAAATTTTTCGCGCGAGAGTAAAATTTTTCGTCGTGACGTTTGTCGAGCGAGAAAGTTTTTCGATTTTAAAATTGGTTTTCGCTGCGATATTTGTCGATCGAGAAAATAGTCAACGAGAAACTAAGTCAATCGCCGAGGAAAATTTCGATCGAACAAAATTATCGCCGCGTATTTTGTGATCGAGAAATTTAACGTCGAAAAATTAATATTATCGCCGCTAAAAATTTTACGACAAAAAGAAAATGAAATCGAAAATATTGTTTTCGATGATAAGTTTTGCACTCGAAATTAATTTGCTTCTATTTTATGTAGTCCACTCGTTAATTTTTCGCTCGCATAAAATCCTAATTAGAATTCTGGATGGTAAGTGATTTTCGGTCAACGTCATTTATCTTAGTGACTTAAACAAAATTTTTGCGATTGAAAATTTTTGTCTATTCAAGCAGTATCTTAATCAAATTGAAATTCAACTGAAACTATTTGCGACCGAGAAAGTTCTTCGACTGCTTTAAACGTTCAAAAACCCATTTAAGTCAATAACCACAAATTTGCTCCCCCTATGTATTAAAATTAATGCAATTAACTCTCTGTAATTTCGAACAGTAACATTTGGTTACATAGCTGATTTTTGAGAAATCTGTATCACTTTGACCAAATGTCGAAAATGTTAAGAGTTAATCAACGAGTAAATCTTAATAATAGAGATCCCTTTTTTTTCAATTGGATAACATGAGCTCCTTGGCTTGATGAAATGTGACGTCCCTCTCTTTAATAGCGTTCGAGAAACGTCTGAAACACTTTAGAGAAAAACATCAAAAATGTCTGGAACTCATAGCACGAAATTCGTAAGTGCTCCCCCTCAAATAATGCACCAAAATTAATTTGTCATGCAAGCATATAAAATCAATTCAAGTACTTAGCACACATAACACGCATTTAATCGAATTTGTAGATCCATCATGTGTGGTACCTTGACTCTGGTTGCTCCACACACAAACGGGAATACAAGAGCTGCTGAGCAACTAAAAGACCGAAAGAATGGAAAAGTCAGATTTGGGAACAACGACTCAGCCCCCATTCTAGGACTCGGGGATATCATTCTGGAAAATCTGACAATCAATGATGTCTTTTACGTTGAAGGTCTACGCCATAACTTGTTGAGCGTAGGCCAGTTCTGTGACAAAGAATTCCAGGTGATTTTTCATGCTGACCAATGCAGAATATTGGACAGTCAGAACAAAGAATTCCTCCAAGGACTTAGGAAATCAAATCTCTACACGATCAATCTGACGTCCGTGCGGACCACGACAGCTGTTTGCCTCATATCCCAGATTACAATTCAAAGGAACAGTTTATGGCATCAACGTGTGCTCATCTAAACATCAAATCTCTTCAAGGACTATCAATGAATAAGTTGGTTCACGGTATGCCAACCATTATTCTACAAAAAGAGTATCAATGTTGGGCATGTCAACTAGGAAAAATGAAGCGAGCGTCTCATTACATAAAACAGATTGCCTCTACTTCACGTCCTTTGGAATTGCTACACATGGACCTCTGTGGACCTATGTAGACACAGAGTATTAACGGACGTAAGTACACATTAGTTATAGTCGATGATTCTCGCTACACATGGACGAAGCTCATCCGAACTAAGGATGAGACCGGGGACTTGATAATCAATCTTGTGAACACTACTTAGAATAAGCTCCAACAAACCATCCAAGTGATCAGAACGAACAACGACTCTGAGTTTAAGAACAAGCATGTCAGTGATTTTTATCAAAAACTCTGGATTAGTTAGCAATTCTCAGCCGCCAAGACACCTCAACAAAATGGGGTTGTCGAAAGGAAGAACCGAACTCTAATGGAAGCCGCACGCACGATGCTAATTCATTCCGGCCTCCCGCACTTCCTTTGGGCTGAAGCAGTAAATACCGCCTGTTTCACTCAAAGCAGGTCGGTGGTTCACAAGCGCTTCGACAAGACTCTGTACGAGATCATTAACAAGCGAGTACCCAACATCTCTTTCTTCAAGGTCTTTGGGTGCAAGTGCTTTGTGGCGAACGACGGGAAGCAACGCGCTAAGTTCGATCCTAAAGCATTCAAAGCCACATTTGTCGGGTATTCATCAACTTCAAAGGCGTACCGAGTATACATCAAGTCCAACCGCATAATCAAAGAAAGCTGCAATGTCACTTTCCATGAAGTGGTAGAAATGGCTCCCGCACATCTCAGTTCAGGACCCGTGCCTATCTCGATGGCTTCTGGTCACATCAGTCCAGAACCCGTAATCACTGGCATGTTGGCACCAAACCAACAGAAAATGACAACAACTCAGGATTCAACGTCATAAGAAGCTCTGAGACTTGCGTTGGAGGAGACTCTTTATTTGAGCTAGTACATCGGCCTGACACTACTACCGTTACACCTTTAGTGGAAACCTCACTTGATGTGGCCAATGAATCTAGCTCTTCAAATGTCCCCACCTCACCCGGTTCCGAAATACCACATATCACTAAAGGACCTACCATAGATAATGAGGAAGTCTCATCAGATTCGCTCAATCCAAGTGAAGAATCAGACTTACCTCAACCTAATGAACAACCTGAGATAATTGGAAATCTCGGTCCACAAATGGCCGATGCATCTACTTCTGCTCTGCCACATGAGCGAAAGTGAACTCGAGCACATCCAGTGGATCAGATTATTGGTGATCCTTCGAGTGGAGAACGGACACGTCATCAACGCAGTCTTTTCACCTGCTTCTTAAGCCAAAATGAGCCAACCAAAGTAGCAGACGCACTCAAAGACCCGGATTGGGTTATAGCCATGCAAGATGAGATCAACCAATTCGAACGTCTTCAAGTGTGGACCTTAGTACCCCGTCCGCATGGGAAAACAATTATCGGTACGAAATGGGTGTTTAAGAACAAAAAGAATGAAGATGGGGAAGTGATCCGGAACAACGCAAGGCTGGTTGCGAAGGGTACAATCAACAGGAAGGCATTGACTACGACGAGACATATGCTCATGTTGCCAGAATCGAAGCCATTCGCCTTTTCTTGGCTTATGCGGCTCACAAAGACTTCAAAGCCTACCAAATAGATGTTAAGACCGCCTTTTTCAACGGCGTATTAAGGAGGAAGTCTACGTAGCTCAGCCAGAAGGCTTCGTTGATCAAGAACATCCCACTCACGTCTATCGATTGGACAAAGCTCTCTATGGACTAAAACAAGCCCCACGCGCTTGGTATGATGTCTTGAGTGAATTCCTTGTAAAATTTAAATTTATCCGAGGAACGATCGATACGACACTTCATCAAATGGCAAGACAAAGACTTGATGGTCGTCCAAGTTTACGTAGACGACATCATATTTGGGTCAACTAATCACGACTGTGTAAGAGATTTGGAGATTTGATGAATAGCAAATTAGAAATAAGTCACTGGGAGAGATGCAATTCTTCTTGGGACTTCAAGTAAGGCAGCTCGAAGATGGCATCTTCATAAGTCAGACCAAATACATCAAGGACATTCTGAAGAAGTTTCATCAAGATCAGAGCAAGCCACTCAGCACTCCTATGTCAACAAGCTGCAGGTTGGATGCCGATTCCACTGGAAAAGCGGTTGACATCACCCTTTATCGCAGCATAATCGGTTCTCTTCTATATCTCACCTCAAGCCGCCCGCATATTATGTTCGCCACTTGCCTCTGTGCCCGTTTCCAAGCCGATCCCAAAGAATCTCACATGCTTGCGGTGAAGCGAATTCTGCGTTACCTCTTCACTTTGGGACTACGTAATTCTAAAGGAACAAATTTCAAATTAATTAGCTATCCTGCTCTGATTATGTAGGTTGCCGAATGGACAGGAAGAGCACATCCGGTGGCGCTCAATTTCTAGGCGAAAAGCTGGTTTGTTGGTCATCCAAGAAGTAGAATTGCGTATCAACATCGACAGCCGAGGCAGAATACGTCGCGGCCATCAACTGTTGCTCTCAAATGTTGTGGATGAGAACTCAGCTTCGCGACTATGCGTACAATCTAAACAACATACCCATTTATAGTGATAGCTAAAGTGCCATTGCGATTACGTGTAATCCTGTTCACCACTCATGCACAAAACACATAGACATTAGATATCACTTTATAAAAGATCATGTAGAAAAAGGCACGATTGACATGTATATCGTGAACACGGAGTATCAACTAGCTGACATTTTCACCAAGGCATTGGATGAAAAACGATTCCAATTCCTTGTCGGAAAATTAGGCATGTTAAACCTCCCGTGATATGTGTTCTACTTGATTTTCTGTGCTGTCATATGTTCTATGCTATGTGTTTTCTATACTTAAAAGACATATCTTGCGTGCAAATTAAATTATAATAATAAAATATAATAGAATAAAGAAAATCAAAAAATATTATACATATACTTATAATATTAGAGTAATGAAGATATTCTTTAGGATGCTTTGATCTAAGTCACAAATACGTTTCCCCGACAAGCGAGTGATTAATTGCTTAATTTTGTCAGTCTAAGTCACTTTCTTGGATCTCAAAAGTCATTAGTTTACTCCACTAGACACAAAGTCACTTTACATATGTGAGGATTCTAGCCTTTTTTTCTTTGGATCTATTCTCGAGCGAGTCGCACATTAATTGTTTGTCTTAACTAGTAATTCTTGGCCTCATACTCGCCTAGGTTTAGATTGTTAGGAAGATGATAAGGGCATCTAGGAAATTCCTCACTCGGCCTCATAAATCTTTAAACCTTTACCTTAACTCTTAGTCATCCACTTTGAGCCTTCTCCAATTTCCTTTTCTTCTTTTGAAATCCTTTGAGCCTTTACCCAACTATCTAAGCTTTCCGGCGGGTTGTTCAATCGAGAAAAGGAGGGGGAGGAAACGATACTACAAAGAAAAAGATGACAAAAGAAGGCATTGTTCAACGCACAAAAAGCAGACCAAAGGAACCTGCCTTTCGACTATCTACATCACAAATTCTTAGAAGGTGGCATAGATCCTGCTGTGAACTTCTCCTTCGATAATCTCGTACGCTCGTCAGAACGGCTGGAAAGAGGAGCACCTCGAAGTGAACTTCTCCAACGATAATTCGGTCTTATATCGGGAAACAAGAAGAGGAGCGCAGCCTAAGGTTCGAATTCCATAACTGTGAACTTCTCCAAATCGATAATCTCTGAAACCTCTCTAGGTAATAAGAGAAGAGGAGCACGGTATCAGCTCGAGAACCAACAAGAAGAACTTCGCCTACGATAATCTCCTATTGCCTCGTGGAGAAGCGGAGCTTCAGCGTGAGCCTAAAAGGGAATAGAAAACATAAAAAGGATGAAAAATAGAAAATAAAAATGCCGGTGGAGAAAAACGACGAAGAAATGGAAGACGACAAAAAGCCCACATTTTCCAAAATGTTCATTCCCTTCTTAGTCATAGCCAAATTGAAATCCTTTTAAGTCCCTTTGATTCAACATCGACGATCTTTCGCTTAGGTGAATTGATTAAAAGCGCCTCGATCACAGATAAATTGACGTAATATTACTTGTGTTGACTTGAGCAATATAAATATAAAATCCCAAGTTAAAAATAATAGAGTGCTAGAGTGAAACTAGTGAGAGTTGTCGAAATGGACTACTCTATGGACTTAGGACTTTAGATTGTAGACTTGACTTGACGGCGTATGACTTTCTAATGTCTTGCGAAATTTTAGGCGTGACGATTGATTAAAGCAAAATAATCTTACCCCGTACTATTAGTAGTGTTAATATTCATAAAAAACAAAAAATAATAATATATATATATATGTAATAATATTTTCTTGCTTTGTTTTTCCTTTCTTAATTCTTTAATTGAAAATTAAAAAAAGGGAAAGAAAATCGCACATTTTGATATGCAATGTTACTTTGCATCTACATGGAATTGATTAAATGCGATATATTGTTCATGCTCATACCCTCGTGCGAAAGTACAGTTACATGTTCTTAATAATTGTTACTTAGATTGATTTATGTACTTACTTGTTAAATCAATTGAAGTGCACTATTTGAGGGGGAGCATTTACTACATTTATGCCTTGAACTCCAAATAATTTTTATGATCTTTATCTAAGTGTTACAGAAAATTTCAATTTGATTTTCCTTGAACAACGCACTTCAGAGAAGGACTTCACGAATCTTCGCGTTTTGGAGCTCACGACAATTGGTATTATAAGTCAAGGGGAGCCTAAATAGAAAAATTGCTTCCAATAATTAACTCTAATAATCTCCACATCGTTTGCTCTAAGTATTGTATATTTACAAAATCAAGGGAGCCCGATGTTACTAATCTGAATTACAGGGAGTTAATTGCGTTTATTTACATATATATGGGGAGCAACTATGTGGTTTATTTTTTAACTCTGGGTCAATCTGAAAACTTAGAAAAACTTACTATCGAGAAATTTGGGCGAATTTCGTAATTTTCATTCACAGCTTCTCGACCGAAAATTGAACTGGGACCTAATGGTAATTTTCGCTTCCAATTTGTCGAGCGAAAATTAAACAGGAACCAAATGAAAATTCTCGATCGGAATTTGACGAGAGAAAATTCAATAGTAACCAAAGGAAATTTCTCGATCGTAAGTTTCTCGATCATAAACAGTAATGGGCCTAGAAATTGTTAAGTATCGAAAACGTCTAATCAGCACATTTAAAGAAATTAATGTTTGCAGTCGAAAATCCCCAAATTACACGCAAAACCCTTAATCGCAAAACTCATCAGTCGATAATTTTTCTCTCGCAAAAAACTTTTTCCGCAAAGACGAAAGTCAAAATATTACTAAATCTTACAAACTTTCACTAATCTTCGTCTTTGAGTGGTAGATTCGACATCCTTTAGGGATTTTCTATGTTTGAACTCCGTGTGCGTATGTATTATGTGATCTTTCGCATGATTTAGTGTTATATTCTCGTCTATTCAAAACAGGAAAACTCGAATGCTAGTTTGCAGTGTTCACGACCGATTTCTGTGAATAATCTGGGTCAAATTCTGCACTAAAGATAGTTTCGGTTCTGATTATTCTAGGAGTATATTACTTCGACTATCTGTGTTTTTGAAGTTCGACTGAAACTGGATTTTAAGTTTAAAGGCGTCGAAGAACTTTCTCGCTCGCAAATAGTGTATTGATCTACTGTTTGTATTGTAAAATTTTTTCGACTAAACTTTTGACTTAGTCGTTAAGATAGATAACGTAGATCGAAAAATAAATACAATCGAGAGATTGAATTTGGATTTTATGCGAGCGAAAAGATTACTGAACGGAATAGATCAAATAAGGTGCAACGACAAAACTTACAATTGCAAACATTAATTTCGATTTCAATTTGTTCTCGGTCGAAAATTTTAGCGGCGATAAAACTAATTTTTCGACGATAAAATTTATTGATCGTAAAAGCACGCAACGACAATTTTGATCGATCGAAAATTTTCTCGATGTTTGACTTAGTTTCTCGTTGACAATTTTCTCGATCGTAAAATTTCGCAGCGAAATCTATTTTAAAATCGAAATACTTTCTCGCTCGATAACTTTCACGACGAAAATTTTATTAACGCGCGAAAAATTACTCGATCACACAGAAATTAATTTTCTCGATCGTAAAGTTACACGAAAATTTTTCTCGATCGTAAAATTTCTCGGCTACAGTACCACGTCTTACGTTTTAACACTTAGAAAAATTTCTCTAAGTCTTTTCTACTGTAGCAAAACTTAGCGAATAAAATTTTCGATCGCAAAATTAAACGGAGATTTTAATTGGAAATTTGAACTTAGGAGATTAAATTGAGAATTTCATTTCTCGCACGATAAAAATCACGGAGTGAATAGTGATATTAAACACTTAGCTTATTTTCGATTGAACTTACATGTGTCTTATACATAAGTGTCGAAATATTTTAATGTCTTGAATATTCACTTCGTATGACCTATGTGCATATTACATTTTTCCAAATTCATCAAACGTGCTATGACATGATAGATTATTATGGTTTGATTAAATTAAAATTTCGACTCTAAATTCTAAACTAATGATTTGCTCTTTCTAATTGTATTTCAGATGCATCATTATACAACGTACAATCACATATATGAGAAGGCCATGTACCTCAACGTCCACGACACCAATTTCCAACTCGACCTGACCACCTTCACGTGTCCGGACGAGATCATGGTGTCAATACTACAAGGCCATCCCCTATGGCATGCTCTAACGGTGAAGGCCTCGGTGCCGATGGTATACCTCCAACAGTTTTGGGGGATGATCAAGAGCCTCATCATGGATGGGACGTACAATTTCACGACGGTTGTAGGGACGAGGCACATCTGCATGAACAAGAATGACTTCAGGCTTCTCCTCGACCTTCCTTTCAGCCAAAATTATGACCCCCTTCCCACTGATGCGGAGCTGGTGCAAGACTTTCTTCATATGGTATACCGTCCTCCGCTGACCAAACTAGCTCAAGTTCAGAGTAACGGGATCCCACATCCTTGGAAGACACTTTTCGGCATAATCAACAAGTGTCTTTCACCAAAGCACGCCGGCTTCGATAAAGGCAACGTCAACATTCTCCGTATCTTCCAGGGAATCGCCTTCCCTCACAACTACGATTTTGCTCAACTGATCAGGAATGATCTAGCAGAGCAGATCCGACAGAAGGAGAACAAACACTCGAAGAATGTTCCATATGCTCGGTGGTTCTCCGTAATCATTAGACAATAAATGGAGCTGTACGAGCAGAACATCCCTCGTCTACCTCCCGGAGGAAATTACCAACCACCTCGGCTAAAATTTTTCCATCACCCAAAGCTCACGACTTGGATCAACCTTCGATACCAATTTCATTTGTGCTACTACGTCTTGCTGACCCCGCGGGAGACGTCTATAAGCTATATTGCCGGGAGAATCGTCTGACGAAACAGATGATCAGAGGGCCCCGACAGACTTCGCAGTTAGCCCTCACCAACAACAACACCCAAGCCCTGAGGACACGATGATTGATGCAGTGGCCCAGGAGCTTCCAGTCCAAGAAACTCAGCTACCAGTCTGCATGCCACGATGATCGACGAGGTGGCTCTCGAAATGGAAGCTGATGATCAAAATCAGGAGCTCCAAGTGGAAGTGCCTGTCCATGTAGGCGTGCTCGAAGAGCCCTTTGAGGAGGTTCTTCAACAAGAAGCACAACTCGAAGCAGAAACAGGGCAAAGCTCACTTCCATCAGTGACGGAACAGGCTCATAAGGACATTGGACGTGAACCTTCTCCTCACACAACCACCTCATCCGATATGGAATCAGATGAAGAGATTCAGCGTATAAGACGGACTCCAAGGAGATTAAGCATACAACTAGAGTCCCTCTTCACAACTGTCATCACCACATCAGACACGACGACAGTTATCATTCAAAGTGCTGAGAACCCTTCATCGCTCAATCTTGAGCCGCAGCACGATCTTCCCATATCTGGTTCGCAGGTTCAATCAGAACCTGCCGCAACACCCATAGAGGAGAATCCCCGTGATTTGCCTCCAGGATTGGGTGGAAGTCTCGAACAGTCATAACCTCAAGTGACTACGAGCCAGCCTGAGGAGCCGGTGTCTGCTCAAGGGTTGTCAGTAGGCGACATCTATCGTCCTGGTCCATCAACGACGGAGGCGTCCGTCCAGTTCGTGACTGAAGACAGACTTCAGACAGATCTCTCAGAAGCTTTAAAGTCATTTGAAGAGAAACTTATGGAGAGCGTGCGTACAACAATCGAGACGTCCCGCCAAGATCGTGGGAAAGCACCCGTCTCAGAGCCGTCTTCCTCACGACTTATCCTCACTCCACCTCAACCCACACAACCCCTACCATTCGGCACAGCAATCCTCACACACAACCTCATAAACCCAGCCACCATACCTATTAGCGACCTCCACTCCATCCTAGTTGCCCGACTACTAGAGCTGACTACTCGAACGCCTGAAGAAGAAGACCTCTTCCGCCGTCTCGTTGATTGTCCTGACCCGACCGATACTTGTCGAGGTGAAGGCTCCCGCTCCAAACGCAGACATGATGACCCAAATGATCAAGGACGTCATGAGGGGTAGAGGAGACCCAGGCTAATGACTAGAAGTCAAGGACGAAGCTCAGGCGCGACACAGACAAGCGCTGGAGCCGTTGAAACCTCACAACCCATTACCCAAACAACCACCACCAAGCACCGCACCACTCATACAACCCAAATCGACCCACCAACCTTTCATATAAGGATGCTTCCGCTCACACCAACGACTCAGACAAGCCCCTTGCTTCCGGAAGAAGAAGTAAGTGCCGCTATGCTCGTGGCCCTGGCTCAAACCCAAGCTACTCCTTCAGTTGCTCAAGACCAACCGGGACCGTCAGGACATGGTGTCAACCCACACGAGTTCCTCGACAAGTATATCTTCGAAGGACAGTGGATGACCCAGTTCATGCCTGATAAGCATCAGAGACAACAGCTTAAGCTACATTTTTTACAACAAGCTTCGGTAGACCTCGTGCTAATAGAAGACGAAGAACTTAAGGAAGGTGAAAATCATGAACAAGATCCCCCAAGGCTTCCAGAATTGATTGCGCAACGAGCAAATTCTCCAACGGGGCAAATGCTAGTATTTGTTCGGATCGACACGCCCTGGGAAAATATTCGTATTGAAATCCCTTTCCTTGAAGAAGTTCGTGAACACATTTGGAGGTCAACGGACAAAGTCAAGACGCCGAATGGGTTCGAGCTTAGAGGGATCTCTTACTGGGGATCAACAGAAGATAATGGCGTACCTCTGAATGCTGACCCACCTTGGACCGGACTCAGTTTCTTCTGTGCTAAAAAAGGACTTCCAACACCGTACTACGCCATCAAGCGAGTAGACAGAACTCGAAAAGAACTAAGCGAGAGCGACATGCCGTATCTCCCCGCCGATGAGGTGTACAACCTCTACAAGTTGTATGTAGAGAAGTACACGATCCTCAAGGCTTCATCAGGAAAGAAGGACTCGAGGGGCTCTACAGGTTCATGATGCGACAAGTCAAGTACTTCGCCGCACACGACCTTCAGATGGCTCTAGAGAGCAATATGAAGAAGGTCAACATAACCGCCCCGCTCATCAAACGACCTGAGATAGAAGGGCTTCCCAACAATCACGTGCACATCAGCTCCGTCTTAGGCATCTCCTACCACAATCCAATCGCTAAGAAGACCAGGTTTATGCTAAAGACTGAAATCCACAAGTTCTGTGATGGGATGCTCAAGGTCATCAGGAATAATATAGAGCAAAGGTTGGAAGAAATCAACCGAGAGACGATGCTGAGGATTCACCGGTTCATGAGAGAACAGCCGCTCCTGATGGAATTGCTTGAAGACATCGAGGAGCGCCTAGAGCTGAGGAATACGCTCAGGAATTTCGAGCATGCGCTGGGCTTGCGAAGATCGTACTATGCCCGACGAGGACAGACAGCACGGAAGAGGAATCAAGCACAAAGGGGGAGAATGTAGAATATCATTTCTAATTGTGTTTTGATTTATTAGCTGTCTTCGTAGATTGGGGTTTTTATTAGTCCTTAGTTTAGGACGGACTTGTTATTTATACCAAGTATGTTTGGTATAAATAGTTGTACAAACATTATGCATAATGAGAAGATTTTAGAAATTGATCCGAAAGGCTTGCAATTCGATTTCTAGAGAGAGAAACACAAGAAATCTTCTCACTCTAAGGGAAATTCTCTCTCGAGCTCTCAACGAAGGTTTTCGATCGAAATTCATCTCTCAGTAATTCTAATCGATAACCTTAGGATTCATGTCTAGGATCATAGAGTTGATAAATTAGGACGTAACAACTTAGATTGTCGGTTGAAGGCTCAAAGGGTTTTCAAATGAAGAAAAGGAATTTGGAGAAGGCTAAAAAATGGATGACTAAAGGCTATGTTAAAGGATTGAAAAGTACATATTTGGCCGAATGAGGAATTTTCTAAGTGCCCTAATCATTTTCCTAACGTTCTAACTCAAGGCGAGTATGAGACCAAGAATCACTAGTTAAGACAAGCAATGATTGTGTGACTCGCTCAAGAATAGATCCGTCGTAAGTAATAAAAGGCTAGAAATCTCACTCATATGAAGTGGCTTTGTGTCTAGTGAATCTTACAAAAGACCGTTTAGACACAAGAATGCGACTTAGACTGACAAAATTAAGAAATTAATCAATCGTATGTCAGGGCGATTTATACGTGACTTAGATCGAGCATCCTAAAGATATCGTCATTCCCCTAATATTATACTAATATGTATAATATTTTTGGGTTTTTGTATTTTTAATATAAAATATATTTTTTTTTTGGAAAGAGTTCACTAAACGAAAGAAACAGGAGTACATGGACAGCGTACATGATAACGCTCACGACGCAACAAGCGGTAACAGTCTACCGACCAGACAGCACAACAAAACCAAAACAGCCCAGACACCAACAAGGTCCCTACAAGACCAAGCCAAATACAACGAAAACCAACACAAGATAAAGGCAAAGGAGGTGTCACAATCCATAAACAATCAGCAGGAGCCTGGCACCAGTTGTAGCGCCAGCAGGGCTGTCGGTTGATTTGCGAAAAAAAAAGTGCCAGGGCACAGCGGAAGATAACTTCAGTGCAGGAGTTATCAAATGAGGGGGGAAGCGCAGCGAGTGCGTCCGCAGGTCTGGTCGGGGAAAGGCGTAGAAGCCAACTCCTGTTTCTTTCCGCCAGGGAGGGCAACCCGCAAGTGTGGCCCGCCAGCGACACGGGCAAGCAGGTGGGACACCCAAGAAAAGGAACCAGCCAGGCCAACCTGCAAAGAAAAAGAAAAAGGGACAGCCAAAACAAGGGATAGTGCACAGGCGAGTGGATGACAACAGGAGTGAGGAAACAGTAGGGGTTCAGAGTAGAAGTCAGAGATGACTAAGATCCATGGGAAGACGTAGTCGGCCTCGCCCCCGAATGGTCCGCATCCTCGAGAACATCCCAAGGTGAAGGGGAGCCAGGGACGTTGGAGCAAAGTCAACCGGCCCAAACCCACGCCAAACACAGCCCGTCCAGCAAAGAACAGCACCCCAATCCGCATAAAGTCCGCCAGAAACAAACGGAACAGCAACCTACACCCAAGCAAACAACAAAGACAAGGAGAGAGCAAGGGACAAGAAGGAAATAGGGAGCAAGGGTTCACTCAGTCATCCGCAAGTGGGGCGTCGGTGTGCCTGTCGAAACGCAGCCCTTAAAGGCAGAAGTCCAAAACCGCCAAAGGTCCATTCCAGCCACACCCTGACAAAGAGAAGAATTGTAAGGGCGAGAGGTACATTACCAAGCGATGTGCCTCATCCGTCGAAGAGCGCAGACTTGAAGCGCATAATTGGTTGGATGAGTGGACAAACGCAGGCAAAGCAACGTCTCGATATCGGCAGTAAGCTGGTGTGACTTAAAGTATAGAAAACACGCAGCATAGAGCATGTGAAAGCACATAGAAGCACAGATTACGGAAGATTTAACATGCCTAATTTTCCGACAAGGAATTGGAACCGTATTTCATCCAGAGGCTTGGTGAAAATGTCAGCTAGTTGATATTCCGTGTGATGCGGGTACGACCCCGATCAACAAGATTTGGTCCGGGAAATAAAGGTTGAAGGATGAAACGGACTGGGTTAGGTGTTTTAATGTGTGTCTAGATTTGTTATTCAAGACGAGAAAGGAAAGAGACGCAGATTTTACGTGGCTCGAATAAGTATCCTACGTCCACGGGCCGCCGGAAACAGTATTCACTATTGAGAGATAAGATTTACACCCTCAGCCTCACTTCTCTCGTTACAGTGTATTCATGGTGAAGAAGAAGACGACTACAGGGAAAAATCTCTAAGTGTTTAAATGTATCGTGTTGAGTCTCTAATGATTCCCATTTCTCTCTCCCCCTCAATATATGCGTTAGCCTCCCTTGTCCAGCTGGCTGTCCTTTTTGCGACCACTTGATAGACATTCTGATATAACCTAGGAGGGACAGCAGTTGCAGGTGTACTATTGTCAGGCTGGCGCGCCTCCTCTCTGTATACATTGTCGTCCACTCATTGCCCTCGACGTGTCTTCTGGTCGGCCTTACCCAACATTTCCCGATTAAACTATTTCGTTGTCAGAGCCCTTTCTCCTTCTTCCGTACATAGCCTCTGGTCTCCAGCTCTCCCTCCTACATGCCTATATGTCCCAAAAGTTTTTATTTTTAGGTAGTCTAGTTAGGAGGAATTCTGGATCCTAGGTCACCTTTATCATCCAGACCCCCTACTCTGAATTGTAATACGCCAGGTATTGCAGTTCAGAGTATACTTAATAGAGCATTCCTCCTTTCTAGTGCTCCTGGATCTTCTCAGCTGGTCTTAGGGGTGTTCATTAGGTTATAACCGCTCCGAACCGAACCGAACTTTCGGTTAATCGAAAGTTCGGTTCGAGGATTTCATAAACCGAAAACCGAACCGAAATATTTCTGTTCGGTTTCGGTTTTTACCGAATTTCTTTCGATTCGGTTCGGTTAACCGACCGAAAAACCGAATTTTAATAAAAAATATTAAAAAAATATATAAACATTATTTATATTATAAAAATATACTATCATAAATAGAATTGTATATATTTAATTTACCTAATTTTTTAATATTTTAGTTAATATGTTAATATGATTTAAATTATAAAAAATATATTATCATATACATTTGTATAATATTTTGATATAAGTAATATGTTTCATATTTTATAACATATGGTGGATATATTATTAATATAGAACATATAACAATATATGATATTATATTTTATATAATAATATATATGTATAGAAAAATAAAAAATAATAATTAAATTCGGTTTTTTCGGTTCGGTTCGGTTTACCGAGGTAGTAAATCGAAACCGAACCAAATTTTATTCGGTTATCAAAATGAAAACTGAATATCGAACCGAAAAATTTCGGTTCGGTATTCGGTACGAACCGAAACTTCGGTTTCGGTTCGGTTCGGTCGGTTAACCGACATTTGAACACCCCTAGCTGGTCTGCACTGCCTTTACTTCGATTGGACTGGTTACCTTTCGCAGTGAACTGACGGGTCCCTGAGAGGACACTCGTCTCTCAACTTCCCATTCTCTCTCTTGCTTTTTGAAACTTTCGAGGCGCTTTTCTCTTCCATTTTCCCCCCTTTTCAAAAACATTCCTAACACTTAACCGATTTTCAGTCGTCGTCCTCCTAGGGTTTTCGTCGCCATTTCCGTTCAATCGCACAGTGCTCCATACTTCGTCTCTCCGTTTCGCCACTTCGACAGGTAACACCGTATTTCCTATTCTCCCTTTACTTTCCTTTGGTGTAATAGTCGATCTCTCCTTAGTCTCTCTTCCATCTCTTCTGAGTGCGGCGAAGATATGTCTGATAATATTGCCTCCGAGAACACACGCCCCTCGTCGCCAGGCTTTTTCGCATCTTCTGCTGCCCTGGGCGTCGAGGCTCGGAGGGGGTCTATGCGGAAGGTCTCGTCGTAGGACGAGGCGCCCTCTGAGTTGCCTATACCTTCCTTGTCTCGCCCTTCTGTCGATGCGTCTGTGCCGCCGTCGTAGTGTTTCCTTGTCTCGCTTTTGGACCTCTTTCGTAGTGTTTTTCTCTTTTGTACCTTTTGTGCTGTTTCCCTTGTTGAATCGTGTACGGTTGCTTGTGTGGTCTGTTTTCTCTCATTCCGATTGCACTTCAACTTCGTTTCGTAGCTTGTTTTGCTATTAGCCCCAGGCTTACACCATCACCACTCTCCACTCCCCCTACATCGGATTGTGCTGACGTATGTCAGCACATTCGAAGTATGCGAAGAGTGTTCCTCTTGACTCACCAACCTCAGTTTTTCACCCGTTATTTTTTGTGGAATCCATATCAAGCCTCCTTCGCAAGCTATTGTTACCCAGATATTCGCCCGCGTGCTCTCTTTCAAGCACTCTATTGTGTTTCCATTCCTACTTCACGCTTAAAAATTTTATTGGTAAACGGAAACGTGTATCGGGGGAGCTCCTAAGTGTGTCGAGCCCGACATCCCTTGTTTCCATTTTTCCTCAGGTCTGTGGGGTACCGGCGGATCTCCGCATCTCGTCCACGGCCAGCATTGGCTGGCTCTGTCTCACCTTAGGGAGTAAGTCAGAGCTTAATGGAACACCACCGTACCTGAATTGATCTAAAGCCACCTGGAGTTCTAAGTGTTTTTCACAAATCCAATCAAGTGTCAATACTGGAGTAATCAGCACTCGGGCATTTTTCTGCGACCAGCAAGTATCCTAACCCGGAGTGATCCGAGACTTGGGCGCATTAACGTTTTATTTACGCAGCCAGCAATCATCCTAGCCCGGAGTAATCCGAGACATGGGTGCATTTATTTTTTATGCAGCCAGCAACTGTCCTAGCCCGGAGTGATCCGAGACTTGGGCACATTTACTTTTTATTTACGTAGCCAGTAAGCATCATAGCCCTGAGTAATCTGAGAGTTGGGCGCGCTTATCTCTTATGCAACCGGCAAGTGTCGTAGCCGGAGTGGTCCGAGACTTGGGCGCATTTAGTTTTTATCTACGCAGCCAGGAAGCATCCTAGCCCGGAGTAATCCGAGACTTTGGCGAGTTTATTTTTTATGCAGCCAGAATGTGTCCTAGCCCGGAGTGATCCGAGACTTGGGCGTGTTTATCTTCTTTGCAGCCAGCAAGTGTCCTAGCCCAGAGTGATATGAGACTTGGCCGCATTTTCGTCGATTCAGGGGAGAGTTGAACACAGGTTTTCAAAAAACATTTTTCATTCAGTGGATGGTGCCTCGTTAAAACCTTGCCAAGTAAAACCCCCTTGGGATAAAACCTCGGCGAAGGAAAAAGAGTACACCTCCTTGTTTGATTTATATACAACTTTCCAACCACACTAAGCATAGTACTTTTTCAGCTCGCTATATTCCAGGGACGTGGCACTCCACGCCCATCCTTATCTTCCAGCTCGTAAGCACCTCGCCCAGAATACGGGCCACCTTGTAGGGGCCTTCCCATTTCGAGTCCACCTTCTTGAGCGGCTTGAGCACATCTGCTCGCCTCAGGACCAGATCTCCCACCTAGAACTGCCTGGACTTTACTCGGCGGTCATAGGCCGCCTTTCCTCGACTCTTGTACCTTTCCATTCGTATCAGGGCCAGCTCCCTTATTTTCCCGATCCTGTCTAGATCCTCCCTTCTAACCCTCGTAATGTATGACCCTATGTGTCTCCATTCCTATCTCGACAGGTATCAAGGCATTCTGCTCCTCCTCATAATGGATGACCCTATGTGTCTCCATTCCTATCTCGACAGGTATCAAGGCAGTATATCCGTAGACTAACTGGAAAGGTGTTTCCTCCGTAGCTTCCCGTGGAGTAATGCGGTATGCCCATAGTACAGGATCTAGGACTCCAGCCACCTTCTTGTTCTAACTTGGCTTTCAGCCCTCGAAGGATGGTACGATTGGTGACTTCCACTTGTCCATTAGCCTTGTCCCACGGTGACGAATCTCTGTTGTACTTTCATCCCCTTGCAAAATTCACGAACCTTGGCCCCGCAGAAATGTGTACCATTTGTTAGAGACAAGGATTCGTGGAGCTCCGAACCTGCAACAAATGTGGTGCCACAGAAATCTATTACGTTAGTTTCGTCAATTTTTGACACTGCCCTGGCCTCTACCCATTTACTGAAGTAGTCGATCGCCACTATGATGAACTTCTTCTGGGACTTTGCCACGGGCATAGGTCCGACTATATCTATTCCCATTTGTCAAAAGGACAAGGGAAATGCATGACCCCCAGCTCCTCTGCTGGTACGTGAATTTTCGGGCCATATTTTTTACAGCTTTCGCATCGTCTAACCAACTCCTTAGCACCTCTCATCAAGGTTGGCCAAAAATATCCAGCTCTGATTGCTCTTCGGGCGACGGCTTCGTATCCGGCATTATCCCCAGCACATCCTTCGTGGATCCCCTCTAATGCCAACATTCCTTCCTTCTTAGTCAGACAACGGGCATATGGGTGGACGAAACCTTGATCTCTCTCTGCTCCAAACTGCCAAAGACACTGCTTTACTGGGTGGCTTCCCGAGATAACGTTGAAGTAGTGCATGGCTATCCTAGGGTCTACCCCCGTCATGTCTGCTGGTGAGAAGGCGAACAGGTCTGCGTTCAGTCTTAGGCACTCCACCAACTACAACGATATTTCCTTATACATCTTCGTTCCTATCTGAGTGATGAAGCCCTCCCTACCTGGGTATAGTTCCACCATCACTAGTTCCTCATTTGGCTGAGGTTGCAGTCCCGTAGGTTCACCTTCCTCCTTTCCTCCAGTTACGACCTTGACTTCGTTCACGTAACACCGGCGAGAGCTTACCTGGTCCCCGAAAACTTATCTCACCAGGTCACCTACCGGAAACTTGATTTTCAAGTGGTACATTGACGGTACTGCTCTGAATCCGTTGATAGCTGGCCATCCCAATATGATGTTGTATGCAGAAACAGCGTTAACTACAAGGAAATTGACAATTCGTACCACCCATCTGCTTGAAGCATTCCAGAAACTTAATATCCACTGAGCTTCATCCTTCTATAAATACCCGTGAAACGTTGTACCCTGCCATGTCAGTGGTGATCACGAGAGCGTCATTATGAGGTCGCACAACATCAACCTCGTCCTTGGCCCCAAACTGGATGGTCCCGAAGGTTTCCATCTGTCCTACCAAGCTGCTCTCAATCAAGGTGTTCTCATTCTTCCCCATCCGGGCGTAAAACTTTCGGGCCCTATGCGAATCTCCGCTCTCCGGACCTCCTAGTACGATAAGGATATGAGCCCGTTGTTGGCTCGGCCCTGGCCTATTAGGTTCCAGCATAGGTTGTTTCCCGTTGTCTTGCACCGGGCCTTCCCTCTCTCTTGGTGGCTGGTGGAATCAGCCCCCGGTCCCGATATATAAACTCCTTGAGGTGTCCCGCTTTTATCAGCCTCTCAATCCCATTCTTCAGATGCACGCAATTGTTGGTGTGATGTCCGTGCTCGCTATGGAAACGGCAAAAAGGTCCAGATGTGGGCTTCGGAGGTCCTCGTGGGTTAAGTTGAGGGTATCTGCTGCTAGGATGTCTTGATGCCACAGCCAACACATCCTCGAAGTTCGTCCTCGGAGGAGTATATCTTTGATACATTTGGGGGAACCGGTTCCCTTTGCCCGGCACAGGTTTTCGGATCACGGGCGGGCGGGTTACCCGGTTACCCTTCCTGTTCCGATTGTGGTCCTGTGTCTCCTTCTTACGAAATGTCATGGGCGTTACTTCCCGAATCTTTGCCAGTTTGCTCTCCTCCAAGTTTATATACTTGTCTGCTCTTCCCAGCACCTCGTCGAATGTTTGCGGGGGTTTCTTGGAGAGCGACGCAAAGAAATCACCAACCTGCAAGCCATGAACCAAAGCATTAATTTTAACAGAAGTAGTAGGGAAGGGTACCTCTAAAGCTGCCACGTTGAATCTTTTGACATAGGATCGAAGGCTTTCATCCGATCACTGCTTGACTTGGAATAAGGACATGTCCGATTTGGGCAATTTCCTAGCGCTGGCGAACTGGTTGATAAACATCTCTTGAAACTCCTCAAATGAGTGGATAACCCCGGTACTAGCTGGCTGAACCATTGTTGAGCAGCTCGTACCAACGTCGTCAAGAAAACTCTACATTTTACCCCTTCCAAAAAGTTATTCAACAGGGTGGTCCTCCGGATCTGTGGTACCGTCGTACTCATACGTCAATTGTTTAAAGTTTAGCGACACCCCTCCTTCCAACAGCTCCTTAGCAAAAGGCATACCAGCCTGATGCATTCCTCGTAGATGCGGTCTAGTTGTCTTATTTTGCATCCCCTCTACCACTTTACGTAGGTCAGACATCTGCCTGCCCTCTCTCCCTCACGGCTCCTCTCGGGTCTCGTGTGCGGTAGCTTCTCACCTCCGTGTCGTGTTCCCCAGTTCTTCTATTTCCCTCTGCCCCGCATCCACTGGCTATAGTCACTGGAGGTGCCGTTCTCTTTGAGTCTGTTGGCCCTGGCCCACTGTATCGTGTTGAGTCTCTAATGATTCCCATTTCTCTCTCCCCCTCAATGTATGTGTTAGCCTCCCTTGCCCAGCTGGCTGTCCTTGTTTGGGACCACTTAATAAACATTCTGACATAACCTAGGAGGGACACCAGTTGCAGGTGTACTATTGTCAGACTGGCGTGCCTCCTCTCTGTCTACATTGTCGTCCACTCATTGCCCTCCACGTGTCTTCTGGTCGGCCTTAACCAACATTTCCCGCTTAAACTATTTCATTGTCAAGGCCCTTCCTACTTTTTCCGTACATAGCCTCTGGTCTCCAGCTCTCCCTCCTACCTGCCTACATATCCCAAAATAGTTCATATTTTCAGGTAGTCAAGTTAGGAGGAATGCTGAATCTTAGGTCACCCCTATCACCGTGTTCACAAAATACAAGTCAATGGTCCCTTACGTGATCTTTTATAAAGTGATATCTAATGTCTATGTGTTTTGTGCGTGAATGGTGAACGGGATAACACATAATCGCAATGGCACTTTGGCTATTGCTATAAATGGGTATATTATTTAAATTGTACCCATAATTGCGAAGCTGAGTCCGCATCCATAGTATTTGCGAGCAACAGCTGGCAGCCACCGAATGTGCTTTTCCGGTCCATTCGACAACCTGCGTAATCAGAGTCAGTATAGCCAATTAATTTGAAATTTGTGCCCTTAGGGTACCATAATCCTAAGGTCGAGGTGCCCTTTAGGTAGCACAGAATCTGCTTGATCGCAAGCATGTGAGATTCTTTGGGGGTGAGCTTGGAAACGGGCGCATAGACATGTGGCAAACATGATGTCTCGCCGGCTTGAGGTGAGATAGAGAAGAGAGCCGATGATGCTGCGATAAAGTGTGATGTCGACCGCTTTTCCAGTGTGATCGGCATCCAACTTGCAGCTTGTGGACATAGGAGTGCTGAGAGGCTTGCTCTGATCTTGATGGTATTTCTCCAAAATGTCCTTGATGTATTTTGTCTGACTGATGAATATCCCATCATCGAGCTGCCATACTTGAAGTCCTAAGAAGAATTGCATCTCTCCCATGTGACTCATTTCAAATTTGCTCTTCATCAAATCTCCAAATCTCTTGCATAGCCGTGGATTCGTTGATCCGAAGATGATGTCGTCTACATAAACTTGGACGATCATCAAGTCTTTGTCTTGCCATTTTATGAAGAGGGTCGTAACGATCGATCCTCGGATGAACCCTGACGTCACTAGGAAATCGCTCAGGACGTCATACCAAGTGCATGGAGCTTGTTTTAGTCCGTAGAGAGCTTTGTCCAAGCGATAGACATGATCGGGATTTTCTTGATCAACAAAGCCTTCTGGCTGAGCGACGTAGACTTCCTCCTTTAACACGCCATTGAGGAAGGCGGTCTTGACATTCATTTGATAGACTTTGAAGTCTTTGTGAGCCGCATAAGCCAAGAAGAGGCGGATGGCTTTGATTTGGGCAACAGGAGCATAGGTCTCGTCGTAGACCTTCCTATTGATTTTATCCCTTCGTATCTCGGTTTATTCGTAATCAGTTCTCCATCTTCATTCTTCTTGTTCTTAAGCACCCAACCTCCCGATGATTGTTTTCCATGCGGACGGGGTACTAAGGTCCACACTTGAAGATGCTCGAATTGGTTGACCTCGTCTTGCATTGCTATTATCCAATCCAGGTCTTTTAGTGCATCTGCTACCTTGGTTGGCTCATTTTGGCTTAAGAAGCAGCTGAAGAGACTGTGTTGATGACGTGTTCGTACTCCACTCGAAAGATCACCAATAATCTGATCAACCGGATGTGCTCGAGTCCATTTTCGCTCATGCGGCAGTGCTGAAGTAGATGCATCAGCCATTTGTGGACCGAGATTTCCAATAATTACAGGTTGTTCATTAGGTTGAGGTAAGTCCGATTCTTTACTTGGATTGAGCGATTCTGATGAGACTTCCTCATTTACTATGGTAGGGTCTTTAGTGATCTGTGGTAATTCTGAGGTGAGATGGGGACATTTGAAGAGCTTGGAACATCGGCCTCGTCGGGTGGGGGATCGACTAAGGGTGTAGCGGTAATAGTGCCTGGCCTATGTACGGGCTCAAAGAGAGAGTCCAAGTCCTCCAATGCAAGTCTCAGAGCTTCTTCTGACGTGGAATCCCGAGTTGTTGCCATCTCTTGTTGGTTTAGTGCCAACACACAAGTGAATGCGGGTTCTGAACTGTTGTATTTAGAGCCATCTGGTTAGGTACGGGTCTTGGACTGATATGACCAGAAGCCATCGAGTTTGGCACGGGTCCTGAACTGAGGTGTGCAGGAGCCATTTCTACCACTTCGTAGAAAGTGACATTGTAGCTTTCTTTGATTAAACGATTGGAGTGATGTATACTCGGTACGCCTTTGAAGTTGATGAATACCCGACGAATATGGCTTCGCATGCTTTAAGGTCGAACTTAGCACGTTGCTCTCTGTCGTTCGCCACAAAGCACTTGTGAACCACCGTGGCACTGTCTTGACAATGCTCCACCAGAAGATGCTTTAGGAGCTCCTGTGGAAACTGCAATTGAGCAGGAACCTGCAACTAACATAGTTGAGCAAGAATCTGGCACTACCATAGCTGAGCAGGAATCTGCCCCTGAGCTTTCCCCTCCAGGCCGAGCAGACCCCACCATTTTTCCTTCCACACAGGAGCAAGAGGCAGTTATCATGCCCAATCCACAGCAAGGAGCCTACAGAAGATCAGGCAGGCCGCAGAAGCAGCCTTCATATCTGAAGGACTACCACTGCAGCAGTCTTACTACTCAAGGAACTCTGTATCCTTTATCTGCAGTCCTCACTTACAAGAATTTCACTCCTGATTATCAGGCTTTGATTTGCAGCCTTCATATTGGGTACTCGCTTACTTATTATTTCGTACGGAGTCTTATCGAAGCACTTGTGAACCACCGTCCTCTTCTGAGTGAAATAGGCGGTATTTACTACTTCATCCCAAAGGAAGTGTGGGAGGCCGGAATGTATCAGCATCGTGCGTGCGGCTTCACTAGAGTTCTGTTCTTCCTTTCAACGACATCGTTCTGTTGAGGTGTCTTGGCGGCTGAGAATTGCTGACCAATCTCATGTTTTTGATAGAAATCACTGAGGTATTTGTTCTTGAACTCAGTGCCATTATCCGTTCTGATAGTTTGGATACTCTGTTGCGGCAAATTCTGAGTAGCGTTCACAAAAATAATTATCAAGTCCCCTGTCTCATCCTTAGTTCGGAGGAACTTCATCCATGTATAGCGAGAGTAATCATTAACGATAACTAGCACGTACTTGAGCCCATTAATGCTCTATGTCTGCATAGGTCCACAGCGGTCCATATGTAGCAATTCCAAAGGACGTGAAGTAGAGGCAACTAGTTTTATGTGATCAGATGCTCGCTTCATTTTTCCTAGTTGACATGCTGAACATTGAGGCTCTTTTTGTAGAATGATGATTGGTAGACCGTGAACCAACGTTTCTGTTGGTAGTCGTTGAAGAGCTTTGATGTTTAGATGAGATACACGTTGATACCATAACATGTTCCTCTGAATTGTAATCTGGGAGATGAGGCAAACAACTGTCGTGGTCAGCACGGATGTCAGATTAATCGTGTAAAGATTTGATTTCCGAAGTCCTTCGAGGAGTTCTTTGTTCTGACTGTCCAAAATTCTGCACCGGTCAGTATGAAAGACCACCTGGAATCCTTTGTCGCAGAACTGGCCTTTGCTGCACAAGTTATGGCGTAGACCTTCGTCGTAAGAGACATCCTTTATTGTCAGATTTTCCAGAATAATATCCCCAAGTCCTAGAATGGGGCTGAGTCGTTGTACCCAAATCTGACTTTTCCATTCGATCGGTCTTTGTAGTTGCTCAACAGCTCTTGTATTCCCGCCATGTTTGTGGAGCAACCAGAGTCGAGGTACCACACATGATGGATCTGCAAAAACAAATTAAAAATCTTTAGGTACCCACTTGTAAATGGGTCCTCTCAGACTAGCATATGTAGAGGTGGGTTCAGTTATGGTTCCTAAGTTATTGGTAGTTGGAACTTTAGCTATCCAAGCCATCTTCAAAGAAGTTGATTTGGGTGTGCCCTTTGTAGAAGACTTGGCCTTTACAGCTTTCGTCTTTTTAGGCGGGGATTTAGGAACCCATTTAGGTTGAACCTTACAGGGAAGATTAATTTCAGCGCAGACAAATGCTTTAGTAGGCTTGAGCGCGGAAAAGATCTTTTCATTGGATAGTCTCCTAAGGTGATTGGGGGATTCGATCTTAACGGGGTACCTTAGGTGAGAACAAGCATGAATAACGCCATATGCTTTCTTTATGGCTGGATCTTATTTTCTATATGTCATCCTAGAGGCATTTGTCTTAGAATGATCAACTTTTATTGCTGAAGTAGAGCCTGTTTCGAAATTTGTGCTTCTAAAAGTGGTAGGCTGAAGAGAACATGTAGAAGCAATTATTTTGAGAGAATAAATGACTCTTTTATTTCCACGAGTGTTTTTATTTGTACAGAAGGAGATTTATTCTTAGAAGCATTCAAAACTACGGGCTCCTTCTTTATTTTTAACCTAGACACGCCTGCCTTCGACTCTAGTGCTGGCCCTACGCTCCCTGTATACGTAGGTAAACAGAATTAGAGTTAGAATTTTTTGAAATATTATTTTTACGTTTCTGACCGTTTGAAGGCACTTTTTCTTTCTTCACGCTTTTTAGAATGATCTTATTAGTTGAGCGAGTAGCGTGGGAAATAGCTTGTGAGATGAATGAAGCTTTGAGAGTTTCCATCTCCGTTAGGAACAGTTTCTTTTCAGCTTCAAAATCCTCTCTCTCTTTCTTTCCAAAGAGGCTCTTAATCCCTCTATTTTCTTAAATATAGGGGGTATGTAGAGAGAATTTTCATAATGGTGAACGTGCACTTTCCTCTAATTTAGAACGATCTTCGGGAAGATAAATTGATTCAAGCTCCAGGCCTTGGGTAGTTCCCTAGTTTTGTCACTTTGATTCAAATCGGTGTAAGAAATGGGAAATTCAGCCCTAGTCTTGGCTTTTCTCTTGGCTTCTTCTTCCGCATCTATTTCTTTTGCGTTAGTAAAAGCCATGAGATTTGTTAGTCCTAAACCCATGTACTTAATGTCATAAAGTTGTTTGCAGTCAACTTTCGTCAAGCAACGTGGATTCCCAAAGCCTAAGCCAAACTTATAATCATAAAATTCTAAGTCATTGGGCTGGTTTAAGAATATAATTTGATCAGTTTGATCCCTTTTTACAAGAAGATCTTCTAATTTCTTAACTTTAGCGTATAGTTTCTTACGCTCTTCTCATAATAGAGCAAAATTATTTTCCACCGTCAATTTGGCGCTTTACAGGCGTCTAGATCTTTCATAAGTTCACGAACCTTAGAACTAGATTTATCTAATTCGACTTCTAGGTTGGTGATCTTAGTGGTAGCTTCTGTTAACCTACAATTGAGGTTAGCTTTCTCATTGAGATTTCTAACCAAACAATTATAGTTATTTGCTAGCCTGTCTTCTAACTCCTTAACTTTTAAATCATGATGCTCTATCTGAGGCTTTGTAGTCTCTCTACAATGTGAGCTCTTAGTAAGTTCTTCTATATTTGAACTAGAGCTCTTAAGTTCTAATTCGAGACTAGTAATTTTCTCCTGAAGCTAGTTTCTTCTCTACTTCCTTTACGTTATTCTGCTCACGTTTCATGTTACTGTATGCTAGTTGATACGATTCTAACATGGTCAATAATGTGAAAGGGGAAACTACCTCCTGAGAGGATGCAGATGCTTGGTCTTCCGTCGGGTCTGAGGTTTCGGCGTCCGAATGTTCGTCTCGGCGGGCCATTAGGGCTAGATTCTCTTCCTATGAGCTGGACGTGTCCTCGAGCCAGTGGTCTTGATCTGCCATTAAAGCTACTCCAGCTTCCTTCTTGATGCGGGTATGACCCCGATCAACAAGATTTGGTCCGGGAAATAAAGGTTGAAGGGTGAAACGGACTGGGTTAGGTGTTTTAATGTGTGTTTAGATCTGTTATTTAAGACGAGAAAGGAAAGAGACGCAGACTTTTCGTGGTTCGGACAGGTGTCCTACGTCCACGGGCCGCCGAAAACAGTGTTTACTATTCACGGTTGGAAAATACACACTCAAGCTCACCTCACTCGTTACAGTGCGTTAATGGGGAAAAAGGAGATGAAGAAGATGAATACAAAGGAAAATCTCTAAGTCTTGAAGTGCATTGTGTTGAGTCTCTAATGATTCCCATCTCTCTCTTCCTTGATGTATTCGTCAGCCTCCCTTTCCCAGCTGGCTGTCCTTTTTTGGGACCACATGATAGACATTCTGATATAACCTAGGAGGGACAGCAGTTGCAGGTGTACTATTGTCAGACTGGGGCGCCTCCTCTCTGTCTACCTTGTCATCCACTCCTTGCCCTCCACGTGTCTCCTGGTCGGCCTTACCCAATGTTTCCCGCTTAAACTATTTCGTTGTCAGCGGCCTTTCTACTTTTTCTGTACATAGCCTCTGGTCTCCAGCTCTCCCTCTTACCTGCCTATATGTCCCAAAGTTCCTATTTTCAGGTAGTCGAGTTAGGAGGAATGCTGAATCTTAGGTCACCCCTATCATCCAGTCCCCCTACTCTGAATAGTAATACGCCAAGTAGTGTAGTTCAGAGTATACTTAATAGAGCATTCCTCCTTTCTAGTGCACCTGGACCTTCTTAGCTGATCTGCACCGCCTTTACTTCGATTGGGCTGATACTGTACCTTTTGCAGTGAACTGACTGGTCCTTGAGAGGACATGTGTCCCTCAACTTCCCATTCTCTCTCTTGCTTTTTGAAACTTTCGAGGCGCCTTTCTCTTTCATTTTCACCCCTTATCAAAAACACTTCAAACACTTAATTGATTTTCAATAGTCGTCCTCCGAGGGTTTTCGTCGCCATTTCCATTCAACCGCACAGCGCTCCACATTTCGTCTCTCAGTTTCACCACTTCAACAGGTAACACCGTATTTCCTATTCTCCCTATTCTTTCCTTTGGTGTAATCGTCGATCTTTAGTATTTCTTCTATCTCTTCTGTGTATGGCAAAGATATGTCTGACAACATCGCTTCCGAGAACACACGCCCCTCGTCGCCGGGCCTTTCTGCATCTTCTGCCGCCCCTGGCGTTGAGGCTCGGAGGGGGTCAAGCGGAAGGTCTCGTCGCAGGACGAGGCGCCCTCTGAGTTGCCCATGCCTTCTTCATCTCACCTTTCTGTCGATGCGTCTGTGCCGCCACCGTCGCAACCTATCCCCGGTTCATCTGTGTCCCGTCGGACCCGCTAACAAGGAACCCCTGATACCAGCACTGGGGTAGATGATTGGAAGGTGTTCAGCGCATCTAGGTCCACCTATCGACGATTAGAAAAGTTGGTTCCAGAGGGTTTTCGCAGCTCCAACTTCCATGTTTCGATTCCAAACCCTAATCAGCGTGCCAATTTTTTGCCTTATCCGGCCCTTGCATTCTGGGAAAGCCAGATAAAGGCCGGATTGCATTTCCCACTCCACCCCATTTTGACTTCAGTATCACAGGCCTACCGGGTACCTCTGAATCAACTCAGCCCTTCCTCTATTCGTCAGCTGGTAGCTTTTTATGTTCTTGTCACTGCCGCCGGTGGAAACCTACGGCGAATCTTCCCAATTTCAGCTTAAGTCCACTCCACCTTTTTTCTATTTGCGAGCGAATCTGCGCGGCCATGTTCATTTCTTTGATAAGGGGTCTCATGGAAAGGATAAAAAATGGCACCCCTTTTATTACTTTGTGGCTCCTATGAAGGGTGATTGGGTTTTTCCCCATCGTCACTGGGTTCATCGTGTGCCTCAGCGACTCCCAGAAATTGAGCCCGATTGTTCAGAGGAGAATGAAACAGCTATCGGTCTTTTGAATCTTTTGGCCTCTGAGAAGAAGTTAAGTATGGTTGAGCAAGTGATGCATCCAGGCCTGCTTCAACACTTTGGCCTCTCTCCACAGCCTCTGCCCTTCAATCCTGAGGGTAAGCAGGTTTCCCTTCCACCTCCTGATCTTTTTGGGTCTCCTTTCTGACTTTATAATTTTATCACAGGTATGTCATTTTCTTGGAGAGACGCATTCAAGACCCTCCCTGTCAAACAGGAAGATTCCACCACTCCTGCTGAGCTCAACTCTCCGGGGCTCAACGTGGTCCTGAACCAACTGGTTCAGAAGATTGTGGGAGGTGTTCGTCTCCTCGCCCTACCTCTTCGAAAGAGGCTGCTACAGACCCGGAGGTGGTGATATTGGGTTCGAGAGATGAAGCTGCTGAGAGGGTTAGCTCCCCTACTGCCTCGGCACCAGCTAAGAAGAAGCGAAAGCCCTCTACCTTAAAGGGTAAGAAGCCGCGTGTGGAGCCAGCTCCTCCCATGTCCGATCCTTCTAGATTCATCCCTTTTACGTACAAGGGCCTTGAGTGGGGTGTTGACCATCGTGCCGACCGAAAGATGGTGCTGGAGATGCCCAACAACTATAGCTTGGTCAATCTCGAGGAGAGGGTAGATTTCCTCCGCGCCCTTGTACCCATCGAACAGCAACAGATGCTCCACCGCAAGTCTGATGCCAATCGCTGAGCTGGCTTCTTACTATTGGGCTGAGGTAACTCCTATCTTCTGATTTTGTTTTCACTCTTTGCTTCCTACTTTTTATTGACACACGTCTGGTCGTTCTAGCTGTCGTTTATGCTACCTCGCCTTCTTTTGGCGACTTCTGGGCGAGGTTCGGGGTCCAGCGGTTCTGCGCCTAATGAGCGGGAGGCTCGTGTCAGGGACTTAGCCTCGCATAAATTGCTACAATTCGAAGTAGAGAATGCAGCTGTTCTTGCTGCCAAGAAAGCTGAGCTCGTGGAGGAGCAACAGGTCCTGATCGAACGCAAAGTTGAGGAACTTCTCGTAGAGAGGGAGTTTGGCTGCTAAGCTGGAGGGAATCCAGCTCTGCCAGAAGTATTCTCCCCACTTCTCCTGTTGGTCGAGAGTTCCTAGCCCAGCTGAGTCAACGCTGGCGTGAGGGCTATCTAAGAGACACCCTCTCTCTGATGGACTTCATGCCCTACATGCAGCATTACTTTCTGGGTGGTTTCACAGCCGGGCGTGATCCAGCTTCCACTCTGAATGCAGTAATGGAGGCTATGAGCGCTCCTCCTTCCTTCAAGTGGATCCAGAGGCAGCTCCCTATCCTAATTTCCGGCTCACTGAAGTGCCTCACTGCTCCGCAGCTTTGTCGGAGATCTCGCCCGAGATTCTTCTAGGTTAGCTCTCCAAGTAGGAGCAGCAAGTGTCATCTGCTACCTCAGAGGTTCCTAACTTCGCGATCGGTTCTGGTGTTTCCTCCTTCCTGAACTGCTGACTGTCCTTCACTTTGGACAATTTATGTTGTTCCTTTTTTCTTTTCTGGACTATTTCCGTTGCTTGCTTTCGAACCTCTTTTGTAGTGTTTTCTCTTTTGGACCCTTTGTGCTGTCTCCCTTGTTAGATCGTGTACGGTTGTTTGTGTAGTTTGTTTTCTCTCATTCCGTTTGCACTTCAACTTCGTTTCGTGGCTTGTTTTGCTATTAGCCCCCGGGCTTGCACCATCACCACTCTCCACTCCCCCTACTTCGGACTGTGCTGACGTATGTCAGCACATCCGAAGTATGCAAAGAGTGTTCCTCTGGACTCACCAACCTCTGTCTTTCCACCCGCTATTTTTTGTTGAATTCACGTCAGGCTTCCTTCACAAGCTATATTTACCCCAATATTCGCCCGTGTGCTTGCGCTCTATTATGTTTCCTTCCTTACTTCACGCTTATATTTTATTGGTAAACAGAAACGTGTACCTGGGGAGCTCCCCAGTGTGTCGAGACCGACATTCTTTGTTTTCGTTTTTCCTCAGGCCCGCAGGATACCGACGAATCTCCGCATCTCGTCCATGGCCAGCATTGGTTGGTTCTGTCTCCCCTTAGGGAGTAAGTTAGAGCTTAACGGAATATCGTCATACCTGAAATAATCTAAAGCCACCTGGAGTTCTAGGTGCTTTCCACAGATCCGATCAAGTGTCAATACTGGAGTATGAGCACTTCAGGAGTTTTTCCTGCAACCATCAAGTATCCTAGCCCGGAGCGGTCTTGGGCACATTTACTTTTTATTTACGCAGCCAGCAAGCATCCTAGCCTGGAGTAATCTGAGACTTGGGTGCGTTTATCTTTTATGCAGCCAGCAAGTGTCCTAGCTCGGAGTGATCCGAGACTTGGGCACATTTACTTTTTATTTACGCAGCCAGCAAGCATCCTAGCCCGGAGTAATCCGAGACTTGGGCATGTTTATCTTTTATGCAGCCAGCACGTGTCCTAGCTCGGAGTGATCCGAGACTTGGGTGCATTTACTTTTTATTTACGCAGCCATCAAGCATCCTAGCACGGATTAATTCGAGACTTGGGCGCGTTTTCGTCGATTATGGGGGAGCTGAACACAGGTTTTCAAAAAACATTTTTCATTCAGATGATGGTGCCTCGTTAAAACCTTGCCAAGTAAAAGCCCCTTGGGATAAAACCTCGGCAAAGGAAAAAGAGTTAACACCTCGACGAGTACAGCTTCAACTAGCATACCCACACCTGACCACAATCCATTTGCGGTACCCGCTGAACTCGAATGGGAACACATCACACATGAGGGTCCTACAGCAGCCCTTCCAAAGGGTGTCTCATGATCCCTACGGCCGTTTGGAGCACACGTGGTCTAAACAGGTTAGACCACAGATGGGCGGTGGGGGAGTTGATAACAAAATATAGACTGAAAATAATTGGACTGGTCGAAACAAGGGTGGCGGAACAGAATGCCTCCACACTGGCTAACTCTATCAGTGGTTGGGATTGGTTCTACGACTATGCTAATGGCCCGGCGTCCCGTATATGGCTTGGTTGGGACGCTAACCATGTGAATGTGACAGTCGAGGCTGCTACTCCACAGGCTGTCCATTGCAAGGTTCGTATCATAGCTGAACGGACGGACTTATTTATCACCTTTGTGTATGATCACAATCAACGTACTGAAAGACGGGCTCTATGGAGTGATATTCTTGCGATTTCTGGCATGCGGGTAAATAGCCTTGGGTTGTAATGGGAGACTTTAACGCAATCCTTGACAACTCGGAGGCTAGGGGCGGCTCACTAGGTGGAGGTTGTTCTGAGATGGCTGAATGTTTCACTGCCTCGGACCTTAGTGCCTTACCTCGCATTGGTTCATTGTTCACTTGGTACAACCAACAAAGTGGTATGGCTGGAGTTTGGCGTTGCCTCGACCGCATGGTTGGTAATCCCTCGTGGTTTGCTTGCTTCGGGGATCTTGCTTATCGATGTGGACTCCCATCTACATCTGATCACTCTCCACTGATCTTGGAGGACACATCTCAGCCACGGGAAACAGGTAAAGCCTTTCTTTTTTTTTGGAGAAAGGGTCATTAAAAAAGGAGGTCAAAGGGTACAATCGCGGCAAAACAAACCGCACCAAACGAAACACACAAATGAAAACTCAAACAAACTGAGGAAAAAACACTCCAAGGACCGACGCAGCACAGTTGCCATAGCAGGCAACGGTCCGCGCGCGAGCCACGCTACCAAGCGATTTGCCACAGGCGTCGCAGCCCATGGTACTGGAGCTCGAACTACGCAGGCAGCGCCGACAGGTGCAGCCCCACCAAGCCCACAATCTGATCGACCACAGCAGCAGGAGAACGTCGGTTACCGTCATGCCATCTGCGATTCCTCTCGGCCCAGATATGGTAGACGAGGGAGGAGAGAATGTGGCGATACGCCTGGTGAAATAGGTGGTTGCCCCGCCATTTCGCCGAGGCCCAGCGGATCCTGTTTTCCAATCGCGATAAGGCCAAGCGAACCTTATTTTCTGGCGAAGCAAACGGCAGCACTGTTGAGAGAAATGACAATTGAAAAACAGGTGGTTAGCAGTCTCGAGTTCATCAGTTTCACACAAGAGGCACGCAGTAGAGTTCGCACGGGTGGCAATCCATGCGTTATCCCTCGTTGCAAGTCGCTCGCGGATGGCAAGCCAGAGAATGAAGTCATGCCTAGGAATGCATAAAATGCCCCAAAAGAGATCGGCCCATTGGACATGGGGGCGGCGTGGCCTAAGCGCATCCTTGACGACGCAAGCACAGTACCTGCCATCGGCAGTCCCTTTCCAACGAAATGAGTCGCAGTCACCAGGGTGGACAGGCGGGAGATGATCGACGATTTCCAGAAATTCCGTCGTGGTTTGGGCTGGCCAGTCCCACCCATTCTGGCCAATAACAGCACTTAGGCGAGCGTCGTGCGGCAGTCCCATAGCGATAGGTCCCCGGGGGAAACGCTCGATGAGAGGTGCTTCTCCAAGCCAAGGGTCCTGCCAAAGCCGGATTGTTTGCCCATTCCCAATCCGGAAATCGATGAGAGTCCTGAAAAGCCGGCGAAGACGGAGAAGTTTCTTCCAACTCCAAGCCGATTGCGAAGATGCACAAATGGTCCAAAATGATCGTGTAGACAGTCTAGTGCTCCAAAGCCATTTGGCCCAAACAGAGTTGGGTCTCGGGTGATCACAGTCCAAAGATGCTTAAGTAACAGGGCTCTATTATCGACTTCAATAGGTCGGATGGCAAGGCCGCCTTCAGAGATCGGAAGACAAACATCGGCCCATGCGACCTTAGCAGGAGAGCCCGCCCACAGAAATTTTCGTAACCGCTTTTCGATTTCCCGGATGACGCCTTTGGGTAACAGAAAAAACATTAGACCAATAGGGGTGGAATGCAAGGAGCACAGATTTTATCAATTGCACTCGGCCGGCGTACGAGAGTGAAAGGTTGAGCCATGATCCGAGGCGCCTATCGATTCTCTCAAGAAGTGGCTGACAGTCACCGATGGTTAGCCGACTCGTAATCAAAGGGATCCCGAGGTATCTGACGGGGAGGCTGCCCTCCCTGAAACCGAGCGTCCCTGATATAGTTTGGCTCAGACCCGCCGCTCGTTTTGATAGGAAGAATTGGCTCTTGGCTGCGTTCGCTTGGAGTCCCGAAAGGTCCGCGAAGTAATCCAATCCCTCGCGGAGCACAGATGCAGACTCGGCATCGGCATGACAAAACAATAAAAGATCGTCGGCGAAGGTCAACATGAAAAGGGTAGCTTCGGCGCAGCGCCAATGGTAGGCAAATCTGTTGGAGAGTTGAATCTTCCTCGCAAGGATGCCGTGAAGTACTTCCATAACCAGTGTGAAAATGTACGGGGAGATCGGGTCTCCCTGACGCAGCCCTCGACGTCCTTTGAACAGGCCCTCCGCTCGGCCATTTAAGTTGATCGAAAATTGTGTAGTCGTAATGCATTCCTCGATCCATCTGGTGAACTGTGGTGGGACATGCATAGCAGTCAAAGTAGCGATGATAAAGTCCCACTCTATCCTATCATATGCCTTAGCAAGGTCGACTTTGACCGTAAGTCTGGCCGGCAGCTGCCTACTTCGATAGCCCGAGCATATCTCTTGTGCAAGTAAGATGTTGTCACTGATTCTCCTACCCAGGATGAAGGCAGTTTGAGTGACGTTCACAAGGGCAGGAAGGTGGGGCTTAAGTCGGTTAGCCAACACCTTGGAGATCGCCTTATAGATGACATTACAACACGAGATGGGGCGGAAGTCTGCCGGGCGCACGGGATTCGGTACCTTTGGGATGAGTGTGATGAGGGTGCTATTGATTTCTTTGAGAAGGCGACCCGTTCTGAAGAAATCCTTAACGGCGGAGGTGATGTCCGGACCTATGGTTCCCCAGGCAGCCTTGTAAAAGGCCGCAGTGAAACCATCAGGGCCCGGGGCTTTGTCATTTGCAATCGAGAAGAAGCCGTCCTTGATTTCAGCATCTGTAAAGGGGCGGGTAAGGTCCGTAGCTGCCTCATGTGAAAGGGTACGCGAAATATAGTCTCGAACATCCGGCGGCTGCGAACCGGGTGGCCGCGAGGAGCTCCCCATTAGTTCTTTGTAGTGGCGTTGGAGTTCCGAGCTAACGGCGGTTTCCCCCTCATGAAGGTTCCCCGCATCGTCTACGATGGAGTGAATGCGATTGACGACGCGCCGCAAGGTAACCTTTTTGAAGAAAAAGGCAGTACAACGATCCCCGTCCTTCAGCCAAGTGATCTTCGCTCTCTGCCTCATTGCGGCGAATTCCATATCTACAGCCTTTTCGTAAAGATGCCGACAAAGTTTTTCAAGTTGGTGAAAGCGGATTTCTGAGTGGTGGATCGCAGCGATTCCTGCGCGAGGTTGAGGTATTCCTTCGCCTGTACAACGTTTTGGTGTAAGACTCCTTTAGCCCTGCGGAGGTTGCGGAACGGTCCCTTCATTTGTTTGAGCCTTTGGACCACGGAGTACATAGGCACGCCGTCAACTGAGATTTCCAATTGCTCTCCACCGTATGTTTAAAGGCAGGATCTTGAGTGAGAAAGTTGTCGAACCGGAAACAAGTATTTTTTGGTCTGACGTTCCCGGGATTCTCGAGTACGAGGGGCGAGTGATCTGATGTGCATGGTAGCTCACTTCGATATCGAGTGTATTCATATCGGGCGAACCAAGTTGGGTTAGCGGCCATCCTATCCAATCTTCGCCAGATTCCCGCGTCCCCGCTTCTTTGGTTGAACCAGGTGAAAGATTGTCCTGTCATAGGTAAGGGAACAAGATCCGACTGCGTAAAACAGCTCCTCATATCCTCAAAATCAGATTGTTGGGGAGCCCCCCCGAGCATCATGTGGGCCGAGGATTGCATTGAAATCTCCCATAACGACCCAAGCATCGTTGATACGATTCTGCGACATGGAGACCAAACTGTCCCACAGGTCGCGTCGCTCCTCCCTACGATTAAGCCCATACACGAAAGTAATGAAAATGTCAGTTTGCGAGGCCAAGCAATGGCCTTGCAGTGAACCGTTTGGGCCGATACCCCAATGATGGTAACCATAACAAAACGATGGTCCCAGCCGACCCATATTCGCTTGCCTGGGCCCATATCGTAGTCAAAGAACCAAGTCCATTTCCGTATACTATTGGCAATAGAATCCGCATTCTGAACAGAAACCCGAGTTTCAAGGAGACCGATAATGTGCAATCCGTAGCGTCCAATGAGGTCACTCACCGCGTGACAGTGGTCTCTCTTATTGAGACCACGGACATTCCATACGGCGGTGGGTATCATTGGGGACCAAGTGCGAGGGCTGCGCTCTTAGGGCCCTGTATTTGGTTGGTTCCATCGTCGGTGATGTCACTGAGGATAGCAAAGGGGTTTGATGAAGTCTCTGCCGTGGGTGCATTGGATGTGGCTTCATGATGCGGGGTTACAGCAGCTGCCTTGCCTCTTCTGGCCGCTTGTCGCCATTCATACGTACCAATTGGGGGCTATCTCGCGATTGCCTTGGTGGGGATGTTGCGTTTCGGTCCACTTGCAGCCTTTTGGGAGCTGGGAATCCGTGGGCAGGTAGGTCGATCATGCCCTAACTCAGAGCAGTTTGGGCAACGTGGGGGTCTCCATTCATATTCAACTGCTACCCGAATCACATCAACTACCCGAATCGAAAGGCTTTACCTTGCTATTCAGCACCCTTTGGAAAAGCGGTGTCGCTATGCCTATGCTAAAGCGGTTGATATGGAACACTCGGCGCTCGCGCAACGTGCTAAAGTGGCTTGGTTGAAGGACGGGGACCAATGCACTGCATTTTTCTTCAAGAAGGTGGCTATGCGACGTGCTAGCAATCGGATTTATATGCTGGAAAATGAGGCGGGGGACACATTCGAGGGAGATGGTCCTATTAGAGCTGAACTCATTCGATACTACACGGAGCTTCTTGGACAGTCTACCCGGACGTCACCTTTGCATGGTGGTACGGTCACACCTTATTTGGCGCGTAAGTGAGTGAGACGGATGCCGAGACGATGACCCTACCAATCACGGATGAGGAGATTAAGAAGGCAATGCTTTCCATCGGGGACAACAAATCGCTCGGACCTGACGGCTTTTCTGCTGCTTTCTTCAAGGATGCTTGGGATACCATTGGGCCTGAAATCACCCACGCAATCAAGGAATTCTTTAGAACGGGTTTCCTCTTGGGGGAGCTGAACTCCCCGCTTATTACTCTTATCCCTAAGAGCGCTAACCCACGGATGGCTAAGGACTACAGGCCGATATCTTGCTGCAATGTACTCTATAAAATTATTTCGAAGATAATCGCCAATCGTCTACGGAACAGCCTTGAGAAGCTTGTCCATCAAACCCAAACTGCGTTCATCCCCGGCCGTCGTATATCGGATAATATCCTCTTAGCACAGGAATTTTGTCACGGGTACAACAGTATGGGGCTGCCCGAACAGGTGGCGCTCAAGGTCGACATTGCGAAAGCGTATGACATGGTGGAATGGATTTCATATTGGCTACCCTCGACGCACTTAACTTCCACCCGACCTTCGTGGGCTGGATTCAGGCTTGCTTGACCACTCCCTTCTTCTCGATTAACATCAATGGTACACCGGCGGGCTACTTCAAAGGGCGTAGGGGTCTTCGGCAAGGTGATCCGATTTCACCTTATTTATTTACTTTGGTTATGGAGGTCTTGCATGGCATCATTGAGGATGGTATTAGACTCAGCGCTAATTTTCGTTATCACTGGAATTGTGAGGCAACTTCACTTTTCATGCTCACGTTTGCGGATGACCTTCTCCTGTTTTCTCAGCGGATGTCGAGTCTGTTGGAGTCTTCAAACGGAGTCTCGACCTCTTTGCTGCCCTCTCGGGATTAAAGGCCAACATTAGCAAAAGTGAGATGTTTGTGTCCAAGCGCGTCGAACGGCTGAAGGGAGCAATCCAAGACATCATGGAATTCACACAGGGATCCCTTCATGTACGCTACCTGGGCGTTCCCCTTATTACTTCGAGACTCACGATCGCCGATTGCAATCCGCTCCTCACTAGTGTGGACAGACGTCTGGGATCTTGGACAAATCTATCACTATCTTACGCTGGGCGGGTTCAATTGATCAAGTCTGTCCTGCTAGGATTGCATACATATTGGGCTGGTGTTTTCCTCCTCCCTAAGGGCGTTATCCGGAGCATCGAAACGCGGCTGAGAGCCTTCCTTTGGAGGGGCACGAATGCTAAGGTTGCGTGGGCCGATATATGCGTACCTAAGGAAGAAGGAGGGCTTGGCTTACGGTCCATCGAGACGGACAACAAGGCGCTTCTCATGAGACTACTTTGGAATATCCTGACGGACGATGGTACTTCGATTTGGGCCTCATGGATTCGGCGAACGAGACTTCACAATAAGTCCTTGTGGTCCATCAGACCGGGGGCGCGGACTTCTTGGAGTTGGAGGAAGATTTTGAAGCTTCGTGCTGACTTCCGCCCCCTTATTCAGTTCCGTATAGGTGATGGACCAACACGTTTCTTTGGACGGACCCTTGGCTGATTGGTAGACCCCTTGTGGAACGCTACCCTCGCGGCCCCATGATCATGGGTCTCCCAATCGACTCGAAGCTTAGCACGGTAATCAACGAGGGGGGATGGTGCTGGCCGGCTCAAACATCGGTCGAATATCTTGACTTTGCCCCCCTCCTTCCGCACATTCAACCGGGAGAGCGGGACACATATAGATGGATTGCGTCAGCAAACGGCCGCTTCTCTACCGCCTCGGCTAGGGAAAGACTTCGCCTTCGGAAGCCCACTGTCCCCTGGTCCACCCTCTTTGGCGGCCCGTTAGCCATCCCTAGACACGACTTCATACTCTGGCTTGCCATAAGGGAGAAGCTGGCTACTAGAGACAAGCTTTGGGTGGCGAACGCGGCGGGAACTTCTGTCTGCCTCCTTTGCGACTCTGAGCCTGTGGAGACGGCCCCACACTTATTTTTCGAATGTACTTATTCTAGACGCTGTCTTATGTTATTACGTAACCACATGCATTTTGGGTGGCCTTACAGGGAGTGGTCTGATGGAATCTACTGGGCGGCTCAAAGATGGCGTGGGGAACACCTTGCCTCGATTGGACCTCGCCATGCTCTTGCTTCGTTGGTCTACCACCTTTGGTCCGAACGTAATAGAAGACGGCGCGAGGGTGTTCGCCGACCACCAGAGCGCATTGTAGCTGAAATTGAGACGCTCTTAAGCCTACGAATCTCCACTCTTCCTCGCAAATACAACTTACAATGTTGCGCTATGAGTCGTATCTGGCAGATAGCTTGTAGTAACTAGGGAGTTTTCTTGTCCCTTCTCTCGTCCCTCTTATCTCCCTTACCTCCTATATCTTCCCTGGTCTCTTTCCACCCTCCCCTCCTTGGTTTCCCGTCTCTTGGGTGTTTTGCAGGTTTGCTGGTTTGGTGTCTTTGGGCGGGCTCCAATGGATGGTTTACTCCGCTCGTGTTGAGAATGGGTGTCACTTGCTCCACCTACTTGGGGCGCTCTCTCTCCGGCGATCTCGTCCCTTCTCTTTCTTGGGCTTCGGCTCGCTTGCACTTTGTGCTTCGCCCTTTTGCTGGAAAGTTTCAGGAGTGGGCCTATATGGGCCTATCTGTACCGACCTGGTTGCGGCTGCAACTTCTGCTTTTCACCCCTTGCCGCTTGTTGCTTATCCTTAGCGATATGTCTCCTGTTGTGCGATCTGCGCTTGCCTTTGCACATCGACCGGATGCCCTGCTGGCACTGCATCTGGTGCCAAGAACCTATTGCTTGTTGTGGTTTAGACTCCTACTTTCGCCTTTGTGATTGTTTTGTCTTTCCTTTGGCTGGGGTCTTGTAGGGACCTGTAGGTTGTCTGGGTTGTTTGGTTCTACGATGTGCTGCCTGGTCGTTGATCGTTAGTTTGGTGCGTCATGATTTGTTTCATGTATGTTGTCTCTGTACTCCTGTATTCTTTCCTTATTTAGTGAACGTTACCCAAAAAAAAAAGAGTTCACCTCCTTGTTTGATTTATGTACAACTTTCCAACCACATTAAGCATAGTACTTTTTCAGCTTCGCTATATTCCAGGGACGTGGCACTCTATGCCCATCCTTATCTTCCAGCTCGTAAGCACCTCCCCCCAGAATACGGGTCTCCTTGTAGGGGCCTTCCCATGTTGAGTCCACCTTTTTGAGTGGCTTGAGCACATCTGCACGCCTCAGGACAAGATCTCCCACCTGGAATTGCCTGGGCGTTACTCGGCTGTCATAGTCCGCCTTTACTCGACTCTTGTACCTTTCCATTCGTATCAGGGCCAGCTCCTTCATTCCTATCATGTCTAGATCCTCCCTTCTGAGCTGCGCGTTCTGCTCCTCCTCGTAATGGATGACCCTATGTGTCTCCATTCCTTTCTCGACAGGTATCAAGGCAGCAGATCCGTAGACTAACTGGAAAGGTGCTTCCTCCTTAGCTTCTCGCGGAGTAATGCGATATGCCCATAGTACAGGATCAAGGGATTCCAGCCACCTGCCACCCTCTTGTTCTAACCTGGCTTTCCGCCCTCGAAGGATGGTACGGTTGGTGACTTCCACTTGTCCGTTGGCCTGTGGGTGTCCCACGGAGACGAATTTCTGTTGTATTTTCATCCCCTTACAAATTCACGAACTTTGGCCCCGCAGAACTGTGTACCATTGTCAGAGACAAGGATTCGTGGAACTCCGAACCTGCAACAAATGTGATGCCGCAGAAAATCTATTACATTAGCTTCGTCAATTTTTGACACAGCTTTGGCCTCTACCCATTTGCTGAAGTAGTCAACCGCCCCTATGATGAACTTCTTCTGGGACTTGGCCACGGGCATAGGTTCGACTATATATATTCCCCATTTGTCAAAGGGACATGGCGAATGCATGACCCCCAGCTCCTCCGCCGGTACGTGAATCTTCGGGCCATGTTTCTGACAGCTTTCGCATCGTCTAACCAGCTCCTTAGCGTCTCTCATCAAGGTTGGCCGAAAATATCCAACTCTGATTGCTCTTCGAGCGACGGCTTTATATCCGGCATGATTCCCAGCACATCCTTCATGGATTTCCTCTAAGGCCAACATTCCTTCCTTCTTAGTCAGACAGCGGGCATAAGGGTGGACGAAAGCCCTTTTGTACAGCTCGCCTCCGATGATGCAGAACTTCTGACGATATTTACCCGCATCTTTATATTCAGGGTTGCGTAAGGCCTCCAATATAGGAGCTCTCCAGTCTTCTTCCTCATCTATGCACCCCACCTTCTCCTTTTGCTCCGCCCTATTGGCAGTGAGCATCGTAACTTTCCTAGTTCCTCCCGGAACTACTGCACTGGCCAACTTGGCTAGAGAGCGCCCGACTATTTTCTTCTCGGGATATCTGCCGTATTTCGAAACTACTGAAGCTTGCTTTTAGCTTTCCCACTTGTTCAGTGTACTTCACCATTTTCTCGTTCTTGGCTTCTTAGTTTCTTTGAACTTGTTGAGCCACTAACTGAGAATTTGAGTAAATGATTACTCCCGTAGCTCCGAAACTGTAGGATCTCCATCGCCCTCACCAGAGCCTCATACTCAGCTTCATTGTTCGACGTTGGGAAGTCGAATGTTATGGAAATTGTAGTTCATCTCCCTCTGGTGTAATAATGAGAACACCTGCCCCTGCTCCCGTCGTCGTGGATGAGCCATCGACATAAGCTTTCCAGGTTAGTGCCACTTCTCCTCTGGTGGATTCCAACAGGAAATCTGATAGGGCCTGTCCCTTAATGGCCGGCCGTCTTTCAAACTCGACGTCATATTTACCTAGCTCAACTGCCCACTTGACCATCCTCCCGGAGAGGTTCGGCATACTCAAAGATTGTTTCAAAAGTAAATTGGTACGTACCCGTACTTTGTGAGATAGGAAATAGGGGCGTAACATTCGGACCGACACCATCACCGCCAGGGCTGCCTTCTCAATTTCGGAGTACCTGCTTTCAGCTCCGTGCATTGTTTTACTCACGAAGTACACTGGATTCTGAGTGTCGCCTTCCTCTTTTAGAAGGACTGAACTTACAACGTGCTCCTCTGTGGAAAAATACAAGATAAGCTCGTCACCAGGTAATGGCTTAGCTAATAATGGCATGTTTTGTAAATAGTCTCTTAGCCCTTCGAATGCCGCTTGGCATTCCTCTGTCCATTCGAATTGGCATCCCTTCCGCAGCACTTTGAAGAAGGGTAGGCTCCTATCGGCCGATTTGGCGATGAACCTACTCAATGCTGCCAACCTGCCTGTTAAACGTTGCACCTTCTTAACATTCCGAGGCGGCTCCATCTCCAGTATCGCCTTCACCTTGTTGGGGTTCACCTCAATTCCTCTCTTTGTTACCATATACTCTAAGAACTTACCCTACTGCACTCGGAAGGTGCACTTCTCGGGATTCAGCTTCATACCACTTCTCCGAATGGTCTGGAAGGCTTCCTCCAGGTCAGCGACATGGTCCTTGGCCCACGTTGACTTGACCAGCATGTCGTCCACATAGACCTCCATATTACGTCCCAGCTGGTCCTTGAATACCGTATCGACCATCCGCTGATAAGTAGCTCCCGCATTCTTAAGCCCAACGGGCATCTGGACGTAGCCGTACGTACCACCTGCTGTAACGAAGCAAACCTTGTCTACGTCCCCTGGACTAAGCTTGATCTGATGGTATCCTTGATAGGCGTCCATCATGCTCAGCATTTTGCACCCATATGTGGAGTCTACTAACTGATCTATCATTGGCAGAGGATAATAGTCCTTGGGACAAGCCTTATTGAGATCTCGAAAATTAACGCACATTCTCCAAGAACCATTTCCCCATTTTACCATAACCACGTTGGCTAACCAAGAAGGGAATTGCACCTCCTTAATATGCCCAGCTGTGAGCAGCTTTTCCACTTCATCCTTAATACCTTTATCCCTCTCTGCTCCAACCTGCCGAAGACGCTGCTTTACTGGGTGGCTTCCCGGGATCACATTCAAGTAGTGCATGGCTATCTTAGGGTCTACTCCCGTCATATCTGCTGGTGAGAAGGCAAACAGGTCTGCATTCCGTCTTAAGCACTCCACCAATTGCAACGATATTTCCTTATCCATCTTCGTTCCTATCTGAGTGGTAAAGCCCTCCCTACCTGGGTATAGTTCCACCGTCATTAGTTCCTCGTTGGGTTGAGGTTGCAGTCGCGTAGGTTCGCCCCCTCCTCTTCTAGTTTTGTACGTTTTGCCTGCCTGGCCTCCATTCCGTTCTTCTCCTTTCCTCCAGTTACCACCTTGACTTCATTCGCATAACACCGGCGAGAGCTCACCTGGTCCTCGGAAAATTCTCCCACCTGGTCACCTACCGAAAAACTTGACTTTCAAGTGGTACGTTGATGTTATTGCCCTGAATCCATTGATAGCTGGTCGTCCCAATATGATGTTGTATGAAGAAGCAGCGTTAACTACCAGGAAGTTGACCATTCTCACCACATGGGATCCTCACCTAACCCGACAGGAAGCATGACCTGCCCCAGGGTTGTATGCCCGCTCCGCCAAATCCGTATAAGGAGGTGGCCACTGGTTTTAGCTCCATCCCTAATCTCATCTGCTTGAAGCATTCCGGGAACATAATATCCGCTGAGCTTCCTCCATCTATAAATACCCGTGAAACGTTGTACCCTGCCACATCAGTGGTGATCACGAGAGCGTTATTATGAGGTCGCACAACATCAATCTCATCTTTGGCCCAAACTGTCCCGGAGGTTTCCATCTGTCCCACTAAGCTGCTCTCAATCAGGGTGTTTTCCTTCTTCCCCATCCGGGCGTACAGCTTCCGGGCCCTATGCGAATCTCCGCTATCCGGACCTCCTACTATGATAAGGATATGAGCCCGTTGTTGGCTGGGCCCTGGCCTATTAGGTTCTAGCATAGGTTGTTTCCCTTTGTCTTGCACCGGGCCTTCCCTATCTCTTGGTGGCCCTGGCGGAATCGGCCCCCAGTCTCGATATATGAATACCTTGAGGTGTCCCACTTTTATCAGCCTCTCAATCTCATTTTTCAGATGCACGCAATTGTTGGTGTGAAGCCCGTGCTCGTTATGGAAACGGCAGAAAAGGTCCAGATATGGGCTTCGGAGGTCCTCGTGGGTTAACCTGAGGGTATCTGATGCCAGGATGTCTTGATGCCACAGTCAACACATCCTCTAGGTTCGTCCTCAGAGGAGTGTATCTTTGATACATCGGGGGGAACCTGTTCCCTCTGCCCGGTATAGGCTTCCGGATCACTGGCTGGCGGGTCACCCAATTACCCTCCCTGTTCCGATTGTAGTCGTGTGTCTCATTCTTACGAAATGTCATGGGCGTTACTTCTCGAATCTTCGCCAGTTTGTTCTCCTCCAGGTTTATGTACTTGTCTGCTCTTCCCAGCAACTCGTTGAATGTTTGCGGGGGTTTCTTGGAGAGCGACGCGAAGAAATCACCAACCTGCAAGCCATGAACCAAAGCATTTAATTTAACAGAAGTAGTGGCGCAGGGCACCTCTAAAGCTGCCACGTTGAATCGTTTGACATAGGATCGAAGGCTTTCATCCGGTCGCTGCTTGACTTGGAATAAGGACATGTCTGATTTGGGTGGTTTTCTAGCGCTCGCGAACTGGTTGACGAACATCTCTTGAAACTCCTCAAATGAGTGGATAACCTCCGGTTCTAGCTGGCTGAACCATTGTTGAGCAGCTCGTACCAACGTCATCAAGAAAACTCTACATTGTACTCATTCTTAAAAGTTATGCAACAGGATGGTGTTTTTGAAACGCAAGATGTGGTCCTCCGGATCTGTGGTAGCGTCATAATCATACGGCAATTGTTTAAAGTTCAGCAACACCTCTCCTTCCAACAGCTCCTTAGCAAAGGGCGTACCAGCCTGATGCATTCCTCGCAGATGTGGTCTAGTTGTCTTATTTTGCATCCCCTCTACCACTTTATGCAGGTCAGACATCTGCCTTCTAAGCTCCTGCAATTTCTCACTCACGGCTCCCCTTGGGTCTCGTGTGCGGTAGCTTTACACCTCCGTGTCGTGTTCTTCAGTTATTCTGTTTCCTTCTGCCCTGCATCCACTGGCTATAGTCACCGGAGGTGCCGTTCTCTTTGGATTCGTTTGCCTTGGACCTTCCGGAAATTCTCCAAAGCGTTCACTGTTCCGTCGAGGAGGTGGAGTTAGTGCTTCCTCAGCCCTTTCTCTTTGAGCATCTCCTATCTCGGACGGATTTGCCTCAGGCTGAGGATCCAAGGTCTCCTCTGTAGCTATCACATTTTCGCCTACGGTTTCTCTCCATTCTGAGACATGTCTATCCGATGTTCTTCCCCGAATAGACATAGCCTATTTTCGCTCGCCTTTGCTCTTCGCTTTGTTAGCCGTCATTGCCGCATCCACCGCGTTCTTCATCAGCAAGTCCAATTGTTCCACCGTCAAAGTTATAGGCATCTGGGGTGCAAGTGCGCCGGAAGGTCCCGCAAAGGTGGGTGTTGGCGCCGGTGGTGAGATCCCTATCGGCGACACCAAAGTTGGGGCTGGCGTGGGGTTTGCCCCTGTCTCCCCTGCAGCTTCTTCGAATCGTTCCTGTAGATTCTGTACTAACGGTGACTATTCCTCCATCGTTATAGCTCCTAATCGTCTTTAAAACCTACTGTGCTTCCAGTAATAGCACCTTTTCATTGTCTCCTTATCGTCTCATCTGCAAACAGGCACAAGCTCGGTCTGTCTTCTCCGTCACAACTACCCAGCGTACTCACGTCTCAGTCCGTTTTTCCCACAGACGGCGCCATTTGATTCGGGTATGACCCCGATCAACAAGATTTGGTCCGGGAAATAAAGGTTGAAGGATGAAACAGACTGGGTTAGGTGTTTTAATGTGTGTTTAGATCTGTTATGTAAGACGTGAAAGGAAAGAGACGCAGATTGTACATGGTTCGGACAGGTGTCACCTCAATCGTTACATTGCGTTAATGGTGACAAGGTAGACGAAGAAGATGAATACAGGGAAAATCTCTAAGTCTTGAAGTGCATTGTGTTGAGTCTCTAATGATTCCCATCTCTCTCTTCCTTGATGTATTCGTCAGCGTCCTTGCCCAGCTGGCTGTCCTTTTTGGGGACCACTTTCATTCTGATATAACCTAGGAGGGACAACAGTTGCAGGTGTACAATTGTCAGACTGGCGCGCCTCCTCTCTGTCTACCTTGTCATCCACTCCTTGCCCTCCACGTGTCTCCTGGTCGGCCTTACCCAATGTTTCCCGCTTAAACTATTTCATTGTCAGTGCCCTTTCTACTTTTCCGTACATAGCCTCTGGTCTCCAGCTCTCCCTCCTACCTGTTATGTCCCAAAGTTTCTATTTTCAGGTAGTCGGGTTAGGAGGAATGCTCTTCGACTTCTAGGTTGGTGATCTTAGTGGTAGCTTCTGTTAACCTACAATTGAGGTTAGCTTTGAGATTTCTAACCAAACAATTATAGTTATTTTCTAGCCTGTCTTTTAATTCCTTAACTTTAAATCATGCTGCTCTATCTGAGGCTTTGTAGTCTCACTAGAATGTAAGCTCTTAGTAAGGTCTTCCATTTTTCAACTAGAGCTCCTAAGTTCTGATTCGAGACTAGTAATTTTCTCCTGAAGCTAGTTTCTTCTCTACTCCCTTTACGCTTTTCTGCTCACGTTTCATGTTACTGTATGCTAGTTGATACGATTCTAACATGGTCAATAATGTGGAAGGGGAAACTACCTCCTGAGAGGATGCAGATGCTTGGTCTTCGTCCGTCGGGTCTGAGGTTTCGGCGTCCGAATGTTCGTCTAGGCGGGCCATTAGGGCTAGATTCTCTTCCTCTGAGCTGGACGTGTCCTCGAGCCAGTGGTCTTGATCTGCCATTAAAGCCACTATAGCTTCCTTCTGTTTTGTGAGTTGAAGCTTCTTGGAGTAGTAGTTGGCGTCTCTCTTCTTTGGGAGAGTACATTCTCTGGCATAGTGACCAGGTTTCCCACTTGGTCGGTTCTTTGATGTTCTTGACTTCGGTGGTCTCAGGTACACGTCTTTGTTCTTTGAGCTTGAGGTCCGAAGTCGATTGGCTGATAATGAGGACTTCTTCTTGAAGTATTGTTTGCTCATCGTTTTCCAAATTAACGCCAACTGCTTTCCCAGCACTTTCATGTTAGGTCTGAATCTTATTCGTCTTCAGACTCTAAGAGGGTAGGAGGCTTGATGATCTTCTCTTTTCGTGGTTTTGAGTCTCTTTCTTAGACTACAGCAACTGAGTCGTCGATAAGTTTGCCCTTCTGCTCCTTCTGAATCTCACCTATATCTTCTTTGTGTTGAGAGAGATTGTCGAACGTGGCATGGATATCCAGCTCCTCAAGGTCTTTATTCTGTCGGATTTGAGTGGATGAGGAAAGAAATCGGATGTTGGTTTCCATGTTTGTCTTAGTGATTTCAATTTTCCTCATCTCGTTCAAGAGTGTAAGATATCTCTGGTAGAGATCATGTAAGCACTCCTCCTATTTAGCTCTAAAGCTATCGTAGGCTGTGAGAATATTTGCCTTCTTGGCCTTGATACCGACTTATGTTCATTTCATCATCTTATGCAGCTCATCCCACATTCCCTTGGCTATTGGAATACTATCGATCTATCGATAGATGTCATTTGGGACCCTTACATAAGAGTGTTTTTGGCTATCAGATCAGCTTTAGCTCTCACTCTTTCCTCCGCCGTATATTCCCTAGGCTCTTTGAGTCGTCTAGAGGCAGGAATTGGAGGGTTTGCAGTGTTGTCACTGGGTACATTTACCCAGAATTGAGCTGGACCTCACTCAAGTGATGAGAGACTGTCTTCTGCTTGTTCTTTTAGCACGATAAAATTCAGAAATCGACTTCTCCAAACTGTGTATTCGCCTCTCTTGAGTATCGGTGGACCGTTGTCATTACCAAGCGAGTAAGCATCCATGTTGTTTTCTTGAGTTGATGTAGGATCTTCGTTTGTTATTTTGAGAGTTTGGACTTATGCTAAGAGCTTCACAAGTAGCAAATTAGTTAGTAGCGTTTGATTTTAAAGCAGTCGAGAATTATTTTCGATTCAATCTTTAGAGTTTGATCGAAAATCAATTCGTCGAAATAAAATGTAGGAGTTACTGTTCTCGTGCGAGAAAGTCTTTGTCAGCGAAAAATTTTACGAGCGGAAAAAAATATTCGAAATCTTTCGGTCGAGAAAAATTTCTTAATCGTGAATTTATTTCGATCGCAAAGAAACAATACGTTTAGTAAGTTTCTCGCTAAATCAAAATAAATTCGTTGACTGGAAAATTTTCTCGGACGCAAATGATTTTTGCTTAGTCAAACTTAGAAAGTCTGACCGAAAATGTTTTTCGACGGAAAGTTTTGCGTGCGCAAAGGTCAAAATTGGTATTCGTCGAAAAAGATTTCGCTTAGTAATGCTCGAGAAATTTTTCTACTAATGTCGTTCTTGGTAAAGACGACTTTAAGTCTGACTTTGTATTCTGATCGAGAAAAATTTTCGCACCGAGTTTTTCGATCGAGAAATTAATCTGATCGAAGAACCTAGCGAGAATAATTGAGATTGTCGCAGAAAACACAGAATACAATTAACACTGATTCAAGCAAAAACGATGAAATTGACCATGAAATTACAGGTAACTGCTCGTAATCAGATGATGAATATGCACGAACAGGCAATTAAACAGTCATGAAGCAAAATATATCGAATTTGAGCAAAATTAGTACGTGTTCAAACTATTTTTCGCATGAACGGTAACTTCTCAGATCAAATCAAATCTGCTAAAATGAAGTTCAAACAGCTACGAATCTAATCACAATCAATGTATATCACTTAAACAAGCACAGAGACATCAAATTCAAACCAATTAAGCACATAATTAAGCAAATCAGATCAAATTTCGTTTGTGCGCCAAAACTGTTCTTCGCACGGAACAGTTTCAGATTAAATTTCGATCCGAATTCTAACAATTTTGATTCAAAACAGAACGAGTTTGCTCTGATACCAATTGTTAGGTCCTGGTTTATAAACTCTATAATCCTAAACTCGAATTCTTAGGCAATCGATTAGAATTATAAAGAATGAGATTTCGATCGAAAAACCTTGGTTGAGAGCTCGAGAGAGAATTTCGCTTAGAGTGAGAAGATATTTGTGTTTCTCTCTCTATAAGTCGACTTACAAGCCTTTCGGATCAATTTTCTAAAATCTTCTCTTAAGCACAATGTTTGTATATCGATTTATACCAAACATACTTGGTATAAATAACATACTAAGTCCTAAACTTAGGACAAATACAATAAAAGCCCCTAATTACAAAGACAACTAATAAAATCAAAGCACAACTAAAATTGATAATTACAGTATCTCAATCCAATTGAAATTCGATTGACACTATTTGCGACCGAGAAAGTTCTTCGACTGCTTTAAACGTTCAAAAACCCATTTAAGTCGAAACTCAGATTTTAAGTATAAGACGCAGATTATTGAAAAAATCTCCACTACCAGATTGAACGAAAACGTCAAAACTATCTAAAGATGCAGATATTAACCCAGATAAGCACATAAACAGGTCTTAATCTCAGCAAAATAATGTTCGAGTTTTCATATTTTGAACAGACGAGAATTTTTCAAAGAAGCATGCGAAAAATCACAGAATATAGATGCAAACGAAGTTTAATAGCACACAAACACCTAAAAAACGTCGATTCTACCTTAAAAAGCCGATAATCTGTTAAGAAATAAGAATTTGAGTGATTTTTGAGTTCGTATTTTTAATAGGGTTTTTCGCTCGAGAATTTCTATCGACGTTGTGAAGTTATTCGATTGGGGATTTATGCGTGTATTTGGGATTTTCGACTGCAAAAAGTAACTTTTCCTAATTGGGCTGATTGGATATTTTCGAGGCATAGTAGAATAGGCCCAATACTATTTACGCTCGAGAAACTTGGTATCGAAAATTGCATTTTCTATCCAGTTTCTCAATCGTAAGTATTCCTATGTTTTCAGATTAACCCCTATGTAAACTAATAACCACACATTTGCTCCCCCTATGTTTTAAAATAAATGCAATTAACTCCCTGTAATTTCGAACAGTAACATCTGGCTCCGTAGCTGATTTTCGGGAAATCTGCATCACTTAGAGCAAAATGTCAAGAATGTGAGTGCTAATCAACAAGTAAATTTTAATAATAGAGGTCCCCTGAGTGATTTAATTGCATAATATGAGCTCATTGGCTTGATGAAGTGTGACGTCCCTCTCTTTAATAGCATTCGAGATAAAAGCTGAAACACTTAGAGAAAAACATAAAACATGTTTGGAACTCATAACATGAAATTCATAAGTTCTCCCCCTCAAATAATGCACCAAAATTGATTTGTCATGCAAGCATATAAAATCAATTCAACTACTTAGCACATATAACACGCATTTAATCAAATTTATCCTCGATACACGGTCCCCTAAACATGTATTCAAAAATTGCGTGAGGGTATGAGCACAAAAATATTCGCATTTATACAATTCAATATCAATGCAAGCTAAATATGCATTCAGAATGTGCGAAGAAATATTTATGTATATATATATATATATATATATATTTATTATCTTTTATATATATAATAATTTTATTAACAGTATGAGATCAGATTATTTTGCTTCGATCCTAGTCACGCCTAGAAATTCACAAGACACTTGAAAGATTTTATGCCGTCAAGTCACATCAGCAAACTAAAGTACTAAAAGTTCAAAGTATGATCCATTTCGACAACTCTCACTAGGTTCGCTCCAGCGCTCATTTATTTTGACTAGGGATTTTTATATTTATATCACTCAAGTCAACACAAGTCATATTAAGTCAATTTACCTGTGATCGAGGCGCTTTTAATCATTTCACCGAGCTAGAAAGCGTTGTTTTTGAATTAAAGGGACTTTGAAGGTTTCACTTTGGTTATGACTAAGAAGGGAAGGGGACTTTTGGGAAAAGTGAGCTTTATGTCGTCTTCCATTCCTTCGTCGTTCTCCTTTTCACCGGCATTTTTCTTTTTCGTCTTTTTTTGTCTTTTTCATCCTTTTATCTTTTGTAAATTTTCTGCACTTGCTCAAGCTGAAGCTCCGCTTCTCTAGGAGGCTGAGAGATTATCGAAGGCGAAGTTCTTCTTGTTGGTTCTCGGGCCGATACCGTGCTCCTTTTCTCTTAATCCCCAGAGAGGTTTCAGAGATTATCAATTTGAAGAAGTTCACAGTTATGGAATTTGAACCCAAGGCCGTGCTCCTCTTCTCGTTGTCTCGATATAAGATCGGATTATCGTTGGAGAAGTTCACTTCGTGGTGCTCCTCTTTCCAGCTGTTCTGACGAGTGTACGAGATTATCGATGGAGAAGTTCACACAAGATCCATGCCCCCTTCGTAAAGATTTTGAAATTGAGATAATCGAGAGGCAGATTCTTTTGGTCTGCTTTTTGTGCGTTGAGCATTCCTCGTGTGCATTTTCCACCTTCTTTTGTCATCTTTTTCTTTTTCGTCTCGTTTTTCTCCCCCTCCTTTTCTCAATTGAACATCCCGCCGAAAGTTTAGATAGTCGGTTGAAGGCTCAAAGGGTTTTCAAATGAAGAAAAGGAATTTGGAGAAGGCTAGAAAATGGACGACTAAAGGCTATGATAAAGGATTGGAAAGTATATAATTTTGGCCGAGTGAGGAATTTCCTAGGTGCCCTAATCATTTTCCTAACGTTCTAATGCAAGGCGAGTATGAGACCAAGAATCACTATTTAAGACAAGTAATGATTGTGTGACTCGCTCAAGAATAGAACCGTCGAAAGGAAAAAAAGGCTAGAAATCTCACTCATATAAAGTGGTTTTGTGTCTAGTGGAGTCTACAAAAGAACATTAGACACAAGAATGCGACTTAAGACTGACAAAATTAAGCAATTAATCAGTCGCATGTCAGGGAGATTTATACGTGACTTAGATCGAACATCCTAAAGAGATCGTCATTCCCCAAATATTATACTTATATGTATAATATTTTTGGATTTTTTTATTATTATTTTTATTAAATTATTGTATTTTTATAAATATATAATATTTTACGCAAGATATAGCATTAAAGTATAGAAAACACATAACATAGAACACGTAAAAGCACATAGGAGCACGTAAAGCACAGATTACGGACGATTCAACATGCCTAATTTTCCGACAAGGAATTGACACCGTTTTTCATCCAAAGCCTTGGTGAAAATGTCAGCCTGTTGATAATTCGTGTTCACAAAATACATATCAATGGTTCCTTTTTCTACGTGATATTTTATAAAGTGATATCGTATGTCTATGTGTTTTGTGCGTGAGTGGTGAACGGGATTACACGTAATCGCAATGGCACTTTGGCTATCGCTATAAATAGGTAATATTATTTAAATTGTACCCAGAGTCGCGAAGTTGAGTCCGCATCCATAGCATTTGCGAGCAACAGCTGGTAGCCGCAACGTATTCAGCTTCAGCCGTCGACGTTGAGACGCTGTTCTGTTTCTTGGATGACCAGTAGACTAGCTTTTCGCCTAGAAATTGAGCGCCACTGGATGTGCTTTTCCTGTCCATTCAGTAACCCGCGTAATCAGCGTCAGTGTAACCAACTAATTTGAATTTTGTGCCCTTATGATACCATACACCTAAGGTTGAGGTGCCCTTGAGGTACCGCAGAATCCGCTTGACCGCAAGCATGTGAGATAGAGAAGAGAACCGATTATGCTACGATAAAGTGTGATGTCGACCGCTTTTCCAGTGGGATCGGCATCCAACCTGCAACTTGTTGACATGGAAGTGCTGGGTGGCTTGCTCTGATCTTGATGCCATCTTCGAGCTGCCTGACTTGGAGTCCCAAGAAGAATTGCATCTCTCCCATGTGACTCATTTCAAATGTGTTTTTTATCAAATTTCCAAATCTAATGCATAGCCGTGAATTTGTTGATCCGAAGATGATGTCATCTACATAAACTTGGATGATCATCGATGTCTTTATCTTGCCATTTTGTGAAAAGGGTCGTATCGATTGTTCCTCAGATGAATTCAGACGTCACGAGGAAATCGCTCAGGACATCATACCAAGCACGTGGAGCTTGTTTCAGTCCGTAGAGAGCTTTGTCCAATCGATAGACGTGATCTGGATTTTCTTGATCAACAAAGCCTTCTGGCTGAGTGACGTAGACTTCCTCCTTTAAGACACCGTTGAGGAAGGCGATCTTCACATCCATTTGATAGACTTTGAAGTCTTTGTGAGCCGCATAAGCCAAGAAAAGGCAGATGGCTCGGGCAACAGGAGCATAGGTCTCGTCGTAGTCAATGCCTTCTTTGATTGTATCCCTTCGCAACTAGCCATGCTTTGTTTCGGATCACTTCCCCATCTTCATTCGTTTTGTTCTTAAACACCCATTTCGTCCGATAATCGTTTTCCCATGCGGACGGGGTACTAAAGTCTACACTTGAAGACGTTCGAATTGGTTGATCTCATCGTGCATAGCTATTACCCAATTCGGGTATTTGAGTGTGTCTGCTACCTTGGTTGGCTCATTTTGGTTAAGAAGCAGCTGAAAAGACTGTGTTGATGACGTGTCCGTACTCCACTCGAAAGATCACCAACAATCTGATCAACCGGATGTGCTCGAGTCCATATTCGTTCATGTGGCAGGGCTGAACTAGATGCATCAGCCATTTGTGGACCGAAATGTCCAGTAATCTCAGGTTGTTCATTAGGTTGGGGTAAGTCTGATTCTTCACTTGGATTGAGCGATTCTGATGAGACTTCCTCATTGACTATGGTAGGTTCTTCAGTTATCTGTGGTAATTCTTAGTCGAGTGAGGTGGGGACATTTGAAGAGCTTGGTACATCGACCTCGTTGAGTGAGGGATCCACTAAAGGTGTAGCGGTAATAGTGCCTGGCCGATATACGGGTTCAAAGAGAGAGTCTAAATCCTTCAACGCAAGTCTCAGAGCTTCTTCTGACGTTAAATCCTGAGTTGTTGCCATTTGCTGTTGGATTGGTGCCAACACACCAGTAAATACAGGTCTTGACCTGATGTGACCAGAAGCCATCGAGTTTGGCACGGGACCTGAACTGAGGTGTGTATGAGCCATCTCTGCCACTTCGTGGAAAGTGACATTGTAGATTTCGTTGATTGAACGGTTGGACTTGATGTACACTCTGTACGCTTTTGAAGTTGATGAATACCCTACGAATGTGGCTTCGAATGCTTTAGGGTCGAACTTAACATGTTGCTCTCTGTCGTTCGCCACAAAGCACTTGCACCCAAAAACATTGAAGAAGGAGGATGTTGGGTACTCGCTTGTTAATTATCTCGTACGAAGTCTTATCGAAGTGCTTGTGAACCATCGTCTTGTTCAGAGTGAAACGGGTGGTATTTACTCTTCAGCCCAAATGAAGTGTGGGAGGCCGGAATGAATCAGATCGTGCGTGCGGCTTCCACTAGAGTTCGGTTCTTCCTTTCAACAACCCCATTTTGTTGAGTTGTCTTAGCGGCCGAGAATTGCTGACTAATCCCATGTTTTTGATAGAAATCACTGAGGTACTTGTTCTTCAACTCGGTGCCATTATCCGTTCTGATGGTTTGGATAGTCTGTTCGAGCAAATTCTGAGTAGCGTTCAACAAAACTAATTATCAAGTCCCCTGTCTCATCCTTAGTTTGGAGGAACCTCGTCCATGTGTAGCGAGAGTAATCGTCAACGATAACTAGCACATACTTGCGCCCATTAATGCTATGTGCCTGCATAGGTCCACAGAGGTCCATATGTAGCAATTCCAAAGGACATGAAGTAGAGGCAACTAGTTTGACGTGATGAGATGCTCGCTTCATTTTTCCTAGTTGACATGCCAAACATTGATGCTCTTTTGGTAGAATTATGGTTGGTAGATCCTGAACCAACTTTTTCGTTGGAAGTAGTTGAAGAGCTTTGATGTTTAGGTGAGACACACGTTTGTCAGGACCCGTACCTCGTTACCTAATTCTAACGTTATCCTACGTGCCTAACGAGTTATAATTGGAAAGCATACTAAAAATGCACATAAATTTTTCCATTTATATAATGGAGAATGTTTCTTTACATGTCAAAAGAATATTCCTATTCTAATTACATGGAAGCGTATACATGCAATCCAAAAGAATCCTATGCGCCCGGCCTCACAGGTCGTCATCCATGCACACACTCCCACCACAAAAGCTGCTGGAAGCGTCAAAAGATTCGTCTTGCCATCTAAGCGATCACGTACCGTGGTCGCTCGCACCTACAACACATAACGTAAGGGGTGAGCGATATGCTCAGTAAGTAGAAATCATGCATGACGTACACGTGATAATCCCCTGCAAAGACCATCCACGCCAATGCATCTTACGTCTCGTAGACTAATGTAACACCCGAGTTCCATAATTTAGGTCGGCCCAATAAATTCGTGTGCATGTATTATATGTCTTATGTGACCTACATGAACTTCATGGGTTAATTGCATGCCCGCACGACGTCATGAATGTTGTGCATTTATTATATGCTTACGTGATTTTACTTATTTCGTGAATCTAACGATGTGTAGAAAATATTTAACAAAATAGGAATCTTCGAAAATCTAAAATGAAGTGAAATATGATGAAAGGAAAATTAAAGTAAGTACAGTGGGGAGAAATTAAAATATTTGAAATACAATAGTGACATTTGGGCTAGACATAAACCCAAATTTAAGCTCAAGTTAATTTATTAAGTTTGGTTCAAAATAAAATAAGGAAGTGGGCTACAATTATAATTGGGCTATACATAAGTGCAAGTCTAAGGCCCAAGTATTGAAGTCAAACTTTGGGAGACCAAGTTCCTTAAGTTAAGGGTAATGCACGTTAATGTAAGTCCCATCACCATGCTTTTGGTGAAAATATCTACTCAAACCTTTTAAGCTCTCAGCCCCGTTAACAAGAACCATCGAAACACTTAGGAGGAAAAGATGAGCCAACGAGAAGTAGGAAGAAAAGAAGTAGCCGACTAAGAAATCCCTTCTAAAGCTTGAGGATAGGTATAATTTTCTTACCTTGATATTACATTTAGGTCCAAGTAATAATTTTTTAGGGAGTATGAACACAAGAAATATCATATGTTAGGGTTGGTGTGATTTAAGTCCCGAGGGTTTAAATCTAGTTATGATTGTTAAGTATTAAAGCCCGACTTTAGGACCAAAGTTTCGGATTTAGCATGCTCGGTAGGTTAGCACCATGAAAATCTGCCCAAACCCGTGTTATTACTAAGTTCGATTTTAGGGTTCTTAAAAGTTCATACGGTCTTCATAATGTTCTTGGGGAAAAGCGGTATTTTGATTTTTACAACCAGCTTTCGCGAATTCAGTAGTGTTTTTGGAATAAATGGATTCGCGAAAGGCAAGTTTCACGAATTCTAATTCGCGAATCCATGGTATTGAAAGGATTGCGAACTCTAATAATCTATTTCGCGAGGTCACGGTCGGATAGGTAAGGTAATGAATTTCACGAATTTAGAAGGCGTGTAAACTTCGCGAATTATAAATTCTAGCGGTTTTGCGAACTAGTTAGGATGGACTCGTGAAATATATTTAGGAGGTGATTCGTGAAATCTGGCTTTGGGGAAGTTCGCGAACCATATAGGTTGGCGATTTAAAAATTTCGCAAATTCCATTTGGCGAATTGTATGTGGTCTAGGTAAGCTTCACGAATTGTGAGAAGCCCGCAAAGTCCCAAGAAAGTCGCGAACTGTTTGAATTCGCGAAAGGTTTGTATGAGGTGTCAATAATTAGATGAATTTAGCGAATTGGGTCACGGATGGAACAAGTCACGAGTTAGATATATATAAAAAAAAAGGAGACCACGTGAAGTATGAGGATAAAATAATAGTATAATGTGGTAAGTACACTTGGCGAATTATAGGTAACACGCTTCTCATGAATAAGGTGGTTGGGAATTGTGCATGCAAGGAATAAAATAATATTAGAGGCACATGAGCTTGGCGAATGGTAAGGTTTGAATATTAAAAAATTATATGGACTAAGTCATTCCCTGAAGGTCACGATGTGATAATACTTCGAGTCCCTAGGTAGCTCAATAGGCTCATAAATAAAGGTTTATAAATCATAGGATAAACTTCACGGATCAATTATTGATACTCCACAAATTAAGTGAGATTGAGACTTGTGCCTGCACCATAGGAAACTCACGAACCTTAAGGGAATATAAAAATATTATAAGCTGTATAAGACTCCACGAATTACAAGTTCATAAATAACTTCGCGAACTAACAATGAACGGGTTTTACGAATTGAAAAGATCCAAAATATTTCACGAGGTGGGGCCATGCGAAGATGAACTTCGCGAACTCATGAAATTCACGAATTGGAGTCGGTTACGGGCTGTGAGAAGGTTTGCGAGTTACGAGAGGCACACCTCGCGAATCATGGTTCGCAAACCCGTGGCAAGGAGAAGTTCACGAACCCCAATTGACGAATTAGGGTTCGCGAATCGTGTTCATTTGGCGAACTAGGGCTTTTGCGAACCCATTGGCGAATTGAAAGTGGAGTTCGCGAATCCATGGGAGAATGGCGAATCCAAGCTGGCGAACCCATACATTTGGCGAATTGAAGAATTTTGCGAACCGTGACACTTTACGAATCGAGTTGAATTTGGCGAATCAAGTGAGGACGATGACTTCCCGAATCCCATAGGTTGGCGAACCCGTGTATTTCGCGGGTTGAGTTTGGCGAATCACATGAGCTTCACGAATCCAAGAGGACGAGTCAAACGTTTGGCGAATTGTGAGGAGCCTCAAACCAATTTGCGAACCGAGTGTAAGAGTGGATGACTTCGCGAATCAAGTTATTATTCGCGAATTTAACACGTTGAATATTTCACGAATTAGGGTCCGACGCGAACATCTTTTCACGGACTTAGGACTTCGCTAGAGTAAATAAGATTCGCGAAAGGTTTGTGCAAAGCATAACTTCGCGAATTGAAGGAGCAAAGATAGGTATCTTGTAAGAATTCGCGAACTATGAAAACCAACTTCGCGAACTATAATTTTTACGAACTGGGCATATGTCACGAATTATTAGGGAATGGTAATTTCACGAATTAGAACTACGATCAAGCCACGATTATGAACTATGCCATGAATTTCACGGACTACGAATTTTCACGGAATAACACCCTTAGCAAGTTTCAATATCTATTTATCCGTTAGCTAAGCGTTTTAATACTTAGGAAATTCAAGAATTTAAACGGTACACTGACGATAGAATTTTATGCTTGAGGATAGGGACTACTAATTTCGAAGGATCACTACCTAACAACCTACGGACGCCAGGTAAGTGGGACTTTTCAACTACAACACATAAAATTCTGGTGCGCATCATTTACGTGGCTACGTGCTTCTATGATTATTTGTGAACAGTTACATGGCATGAATTACACGATACATGACATGGCATGACAAGTCATTTGGCATTTCATACATGCATTTCATGGGCTTACACGAGTTTCACGAGCATTTTAAGACATGACATGTATTTACGCATGATCGTCGGGGCGCGACAAATAGTTGCTAACATTAATTCATTTCTATATACCAAACAACACACGTGCAAGACAAGACGTGTAATACGGCTCTCCTAACGCTACGAGGTGACTTCTATGTCACCGATGTCAAAACAAGACGCGTGCAAGACAAGACGTGTAAATTGGGCGAATGCCCTCGTAGCGAAATTTGCCGAGGACCCTACAAGACAAGACACGTGCAAGACAAGACGTGTATTAGGGATCCTATAAGACACGACAAGACAAGACAAGACAAGACATGACACGATTTGTGAGGATAAATGAACATTGGCGCATATGCCGATGCAAGTCATGACACGGGCACCGCATGCATAAGTTTTCACTTACTGGGCTATATAAGCCCATCCCATGTTTTATGTGTTGTAGGTCCCAGCGAACACGGTCGTGATCGCCTAGCCAGCAAGGCTTTCTTTTGAAGCTTCCGAGCGACTTTTGGGGGTGGTGTGTACGTGGATAATGACCTGTGAGGCCGGGCGCATAGGATCTTTTGCTGCACAAGTATACACAACACATGTAGATAGGACTCGAATGTAATTAGAAAGTTTGGAAGCATTCTTTTGTCCTAAAAATGCATTCTTTTGACGTGTACATGACATGAACTCCTTTACGAAAAAGGAAAAATTTATTCCGCATTTTCGCGTTTCTTCTAACTAAATACGTAGTTAGGCACGTAAGACAAGGCTAGAATGGTAGCGATGGCTAGGGTCGCTACAGTTGGTATCAGAGCTTCGGTCACAGGTCCTGTAGACTGTCCATGTACACACACCCAAAAGCGCGGAAGCGGCCTTACTCGTAAGTGTTAAAGTTTTGGTGAATTTCTTGTATAATATAATTTATTGGTCGTAGGGACCAACAGGATAGAACGAGAAAATGGTAAGAATTAGAGGTGAGGGCAGTAGAGAGGCTGATAGGGAAACTACAGCTCCTACAGATAGCCGAGATGCGACTATCCTTCAACTGACGAAGTTAGTCCGTCAGCAATCAGCCCAAATTCAACAACTGATCCAACAGCAAAGTGCTGGAGGGCAGCCAAGTAATGGTCCTCCTTCAGCTGAAAGAATCGAAATGGTTGGGGAGAGATTTCGCAAACTCAACCCCCCAACATTTGAAGACACTGTTGATCCAACTTCGGCTGAGGATTGGCTCCGAACGTTGGAGAGCATGTTCCAACGCAGCCGCACCCCAGAAGTCAAAAAAGTCTTGTGCGCTACCTACCTACTGAGGGGTAGCGCCGGCCACTGGTGGGATACCATCCGAACCATTGAAGACCCAGTCACCATGAGCTGGGATCGTTTTAAGGAACTCTTTCGAAGCAAGTACTATACCGCCCCAATTCGTGCTCAAAGGATGAATGAGTTCATCAACCTCCACCAAGGAACGATGACGGTGGCAGAGTACATTAGGAAGTTCGAACAACTGTCTCGATTTGCGGCCTATATGGTGAGCACGGACTCAATGAAGATCGAACGCTTCTTAGAAGGCGTGAAGCCAGAACTATACCGTGACGTTAGCATGGCCGGACTTCAAGGGTCTACTTACGCCCAAGTCGCTGAACGAGCTATGGTGGCTGAACAAGCCGAAATGAGGATCGCACGAGCCCAAGAGGCAAAAAGAAAGTTCACGCAAGGACTCAAGGGAGACGGAAACAACCCAAAGAAGCCTTTTATTCCTAAGGACCCGAAACCCTACGTCCAGAATAGGCCCGATCCACCCCAACAGCCCAATCCGAATCATGGGAGGCCTCAAACTTTTCAACCCACCATACCAACATGCCCGAGATGTGGAAGGCGACATTCGGGCATATGCTACTCCCAAAACGCGACCTGCTACAAGTGTGGCAAGACCAGCCACTTTTCCAGGGCATGTCCGGAGAACCCATCCGGAAGCCAGACGGTGAGTCAGGCCAGACCACTGACGGCAACCGCCTGAGTGTACACACTGACTACTGGAAAGGCCGAGGATGACCCGTCCCTTGCGACAGGTACCTTTTCTATCCACCAAACCCCGACCTGCATTTCGATAGACTCAGGAACTACGCACTCTGTTACCTTCCCAAAATCTAGCGATGAATCCGAAGCTACCCCTAACCAATTTAAGTATAAATAAAGTGTAACTACTTCCCCACGAAGTTTCGACCCGAGCTGGCCAAAACTATATCCCTTCTTTATCGAATGTCCCTTCTTTCTAGAACATGAAGATGAAGCCATGTTCTGCTCCCTTTCAGCACGACAAGTCTAAACCCAACGATATTAGAGTATGACCCTTTGCCCCAAATCCTTCCATCCATTCTGAGAACTGCATACACTCAGTATCGGAAGAACGCGACGAAAGGGTGGTGGATACTCATGTTCCCCAATCATTGCCCGAACACAATCGACTAGAATAAGTCAAAGTAGAAATATCGATTCGCTGAATAACTTAAGTTATGATCAGCTTACTATGGATGACCCTCTGTGACTTCCATTCGAGTTCCGTTTTAGAACAGGCCTAGGTTAGAGCTCCAATGGTATGGATTCGAGAAGTAGGAACTCTTTTACGAACAAGTTAGGTGAGCAGTCACCTAACCAGACTAACTCAACTCCCTACCCATCGCTACCAGAATATTTCCGGCTGACGGAATTTCGGGGGCGAAATTCTTTTAAGGGGGAGATGTAACACCCGAGTTCCATAATTTAGGTCGGCCCAATAAATTCGTGTGCATGTATTATATGTCTTATGTGACCTACATGAACTTCATGGGTTAATTGCATGCCCGCACGACGTCATGAATTTTGTGCAATTATATGCTTACGTGATTTTACTTATTTCGTGAATCTAACGATGTGTAGAAAATATTTAACAAAACAGGAACCTTCGAAAATCTATAATGAAGTGAAATATGATGAAAGGAAAATTAAGGTAAGTACAGTGGTGAGAAATTAAAATATTTGAAATACAATAGTGACATTTGGGCTAGACATAAACCCAAATTTAAGCTCAAGTTAATTTATTAAGTTTGGTTCAAAATAAAATAAGGAAATGGGCTACAATTATAATTGGGCTATACATAAGTGCAAGTCTAAGGCCCAAGTATTGAAGTCAAACTTTGGGAGACTAAGTTCCTTAAGTTAAGGGTAATGCACGTTAATGTAAGTCCCATCACCATGCTTTTGGTGAAAATATCTACTCAAACCTTTTAAGCTCTCAACCCCGTTAACAAGAACCATCGAAACACTTAGGAGGAAAAGATGAGCCAATGAGAAATAGGAAGAAAAGAAGGAGCCGACTAAGAAATCCCTTCTAAAGCTTGAGGATAGGTATAATTTTCTTACCTTGATTTTTACATTTATGTCCAAGTAATAATTTTTTAGGGAGTATGAACACAAGAATATCATATGTTAGGGTTTGTGTGATTTAAGTCCCGAGGGTATAAATCTAGTTATGATTGTTAAGTATTAAAGCCCGACTTTAGGACCAAAGTTTCGGATTTAGCATGCTCGGTAGGTTAGCACCATGAAAATATGCCCAAACCCGTGTTATTACTAAGTTCGATTTTAGGGTTCTTAAAAGTTCATGCGGTCTTCATAATGTTCTTGAGGAAAAGCGGTATTTTGATTTTTACAACCAGTGTTTCGCGAATTCAGTAGTATTTTTGGAATAAATGGATTCGCGAAAGGCAAGTTTCACGAGTTCTAATTCGCGAATCCATGGTATTGAAAGGATCGCGAACTCTAATAATCTATTTCGCGAGGTCACGGTTGGATAGGTAAGGTAATGAATTTCACGAATTTAGAAGGCGTGTAAACTTCGCGAATTATAAATTCTAGCGGTTTTGCGAACTAGTTAGGATGGACTCGTGAAATATATATTAAGGAGGTGATTCCTGAAATCTGGCTTTGGGGAAGTTCGCGAACCATATAGGTTGGCGATTTAAAAATTTCGCGAATTCCATTTGGCGAATTGTATGTGGTCTAGGTAAGCTTCACGAATTGTGAGAAGCCCGCAAAGTCCCAAGAAAGTCGTGAACTGTATGAATTCGCGAAAGGTTTGTATGAGGTGTCAATAATTAGATGAATTTAGCGAATTGGGTCACGGATGGAACAAGTCACGAGTTAGGTATATATAAAAAAAAGGAGACCAAGTGAAGTATGAGGATAAAATAATAGTATAATGTGGTAAGTACACTTGGCGAATTATAGGCAACACGCTTCTCATGAATAAGGTGGTTGGGAATTGTGCATGCAAGGAATAAAATAATATTAGAGGCACATGAGCTTGGCGAATGGTAAGGTTTGAATATTAATAAATTATATTGACTAAGTCATTCCATGAAGGTCACGATGTGATAATACTTCGAGTCCCTAGGTAGCTCAATAGGCTCATAAATAAAGGTTTATAAATCATAGGATAAACTTCACGGATCAATTATTGATACTCCACAAATTATGAGATTGAGACTTGTGCCTGCACCATAGGAAACTCACGAACCTTAAGGGAATATAAAAATATTATAAGCTGTATAAGACTCCACGAATTACAATTTGCATAAATAACTTCGCGAACTAACAAGGAACGGGTTTTACGAATTGAAAAGATCGAAAATATTTCACGAGGTGGGGCCATGCGAAGATGAACTTCGCGAACTCATGAAATTCACGAATTGGAGTCGGTTACGGACTGTGAGAAGGTTTGCGAGTTACGAGAGCCACACCTCGCGAATCATGGTTCGCAAACCCGTGGCAAGGAGAAGTTCACGAACCCCAATTGACGAATTAGGGTTTCGCGAATCGTGATTTGGCGAACTACGGCTTTTGCGAACCCAATTGGCTAATTGAAAGTGGAGTTCGCGAATCCATGGGAGAATGGCGAATCCAAGCTGGCGAACCCATACATTTAGCGAATTGAAGAATTTTGCGAACCGTGACACTTTGCGAATCGAGTTGAATTTGGCGAATCAAGTGAGGACGATGACTTCGCGAATCCCATAGGTTGGCGAACCCGTGTATTTCGCGGGTTGAGTTTGGCGAATCACATGAGCTTCACGAATCCAAGACGACGAGTCCAACGTTTGGCGAATTGTGAGGAGCCTCAAACCAATTTGCGAGCCGAGTGTAAGAGTGGATGACTTCGCGAAGGGAAGGCGTATGCTCCGAGGGGTGAATCACGCAGCGATATAGAGAGAGGAGTCTTGGCTTAACATCTCTGAAAGAGATGCATAGCGAAGCGGTGAAACAAGGGGAGGGGGTCCAAGGGGGAGGGTAGAATACCATCCACCAGGGACACCCGATCCCGATTGTAGCCGCCTTGACCTAAAATCTACAAAGAAGGAATAAGGAGCTACTCTAGTCTGGTTTCCGGTATGGAGCCAGCGTCGCTTCGGTTTTAGCATGAAGAGTTGTTCCGTCTTTCTCGGCTCTTCGCTCTATGAAGTTGTAGCTTTGAGGGTTTGACTTCAAGTTATTATTCGCGAATTTAAACACGTTGGATTTTTCACAAATTAGGGTTCGACGCGAACATCTTTTCACGGACTTAGGACTTCGCTAGAGTAAATAAGATTCGCGAAAGGTTTGTGCAAAGCATAACTTCGCGAATTGAAGGAGCAAAGATAGGTATCTTGTAAGAATTCGCGAACTATGAAAACCAACTTCGCGAACTATAATTTTTACGAACTGGGCATATAGTCACGAATTATTAGGGAATGGTAATTTCACGAATTAGAACTACGATCAAGCTACGATTATGAACTATGCCATGAATTTCACGGACTACGAATTTTCACGGAATAACACCCTTAGAAAGTTTCAATATCTATTTATCCGTTAGCTAAGCGTTTTAATACTTAGGAAATTCAAGAATTTAAACGGTACACTGACGATAGAATTTTATGCTTGAGGATAGGGACTACTAATTTCGAAGGATCACTACCTAACAACCTACGGACGCCAGGTAAGTGGGACTTTTCAACTACAACACATAAAATTCTGGTGCGCATCATTTACGTGGCTACGTGCTTCTATGATTATTTGTGAACAGTTACATGGCATGAATTACACGATACATGACATGGCATGACAAGTCATATGGCATTTCATACATGCATTTCATGGGCATACACGAGTTTCACGAGCGTTCTAAGACATGACATGTATTTACGCATGATCGCCGGGGCGCGACAAATAGTTGCTAACATTAATTCATTTCTATATACCAAACAACACACGTGCAAGACAAGACGTGTAATACGGCTCTCCTAACGCTACGAGGTGACTTCTATGTCACCGATGTCAAGACAAGACACGTGCAAGACAAGACGTGTAAATCGGGCGAATGCCCTCGTAGCGAGATTTGCCGAGGACCCTACAAGACAAGACACGTGCAAGACAAGACGTGTATTAGGGATCCTATAAGACACGACAAGACAAGACATGACACGAATTTGTGAGGATAAATGAACATTGGCGCATATGCCGATGCAAGTCATGACACGGGCACCACATGCATAAGTTTTCACTTACTGGGCTATATAAGCTCATCCCATGTTTTATGTGTTGTAGGTCCCAGCGAACACGGTACGTGATCGCCTAGCCAGCAAGGCTTTCTTTTGAAGCTTCCGAGCGACTTTTGGGGGTGGTGTGTACGTGGATGATGACCTGTGAGGCCGGGCGCATAGGATCTTTTGCTGCACAAGTATACACAACACATGTAGATAGGACTCGGATGTAATTAGAAAGTTTGGAAGCATTCTTTTGTCCTAAAAATGCATTCTTTTGACGTGTACATGACATGAACTCCTTATGAAAAAGGAAAAATTTATTCCGCATTTTCGCGTTTCTTCTAACTAAATACGTAGTTAGGCACGTAAGACAAGGCTAGAAATGGTAGCGATGGCTAGGGTCGCTACAACTAAACTCAATCTCATATCTTTTATCTGAGGACCCTTGGCAGACTTTTACCCAGGCGTACACCGTAAAGAGCTCTAATCCAACCACGGGCATCAACCCAAAGTATGAGGGCATCAACCCAACTATATTAAAGCGTGAGCGCATCAGCCCAACCATGCTAACAGGGATATAAGGGCATCAACCCAACCATGAGGGCATCAACCCAACCATGGTAATCCCCCGACGCATCAACATCGTTCGTATACTGGCGACGCATCAACGTTGCCGACGGCGCATCAACGCTGTCTCAATGCCCCGGAAGCCGCCCATTACTTAACTTATAACTTGATTGCCCATCTCGGCAATTATCTTTCACTATTTGCGACATAATCATGCACGCTCATCATTTTATTAACCCCAAGTGTTTCGTGCATGCTTGTGCAGATGCATAATGCATTAATGCCATAATGCTTACCTTAATCATGAAATCACGTCATTTAAATTCACAATATTTACATAAGCACGTAGGCGCTACATCACTTAATCACATAAATTTAGGCACATACAAACATGTTATGTGTTGTAGTTGGATTTCCACTTACCTGGCGTTCGTATATTAACCGCTAATCGGTCTGGTGAATTTCCTAATATTTTGTCCTTTAAACATAAAAAAGGGTATAAAGTTAGCGTATAAATTATATTAATTGACTGCGTAAATTTTCGTTCGAAAATTCTATCAAAAACAGCGTTTACCTATACCGAAAAGTGACCCTGAAAAATACTGATAGGCTATTTATGATCAGGCGTTGAAAGAGCCTATGCTCATTGTAATCAGAATATTTATCTAAGTGGTTCAATTCGCGACTTGCATAGAGTTCGTGAACTCCTCCTAGTTCGCGAACTATCCTACTCCGCGAAATCTTTTGAACTAAGTTTGGGTTCGTGGTGCTCAAAATTCGTGAAATGCCCAAAAGGTTCGCGAAGTTCCTACTCTACTCATGATTCATAAAGTGTTCTTTACTCAAAATTTGCAAAGTATATAATTCTACTTTTAATTTGCGAAAGGTTCTACACACGATTCGCAAACACTTGCATTTGAACTCTTAGGGTTCGTGAAATACGATTCGCGAACTTGCATGGGTTCGCTAAACACAAACCCGCGAAGTACACGGGTTCGCCAACTTGCACGAATTCGCCAAGTTGGGGTTTGCGAGTTGCATGCCCGCCACGTTCATGATTCGCGAACTAGAGTTCGCCAAACACAATTCGCCAAAGTCTAATAGTCCCTACTTAATTCGTGATCCCACGTAGTTCGCGAACTATATGATGTATAATTCGTGACTCGGGTTCGCAAAATTCATGTTTCGCGAATCCATGCAAGTGGAGACATGGAGTTCGCAAAAGCTCCCAATTCGCAAGTCTTTGCACCCGTGAAATTCTTCATTCACGAACCCATGTAAAAGGTGTCCTTTTTTAGTTCGCGAACTTCTTCTTGCCCAAGATTCGTGATCCTAAGTTCACGAAGTCCTCATTTCGCGACCCTCAACGTGCCAAAAACATCTTCTCGATCCGCAGAACCTAAAAACTCTCGATCTAATTATCATTTTTCTTAAGAATATGATAAGGACTCTAAGATCTTCAAAAACCCTAAGAACTTTAAACCCTAAATCTCGATTATTATAGAAACAAGTCTATGATTATCCCTAGTGTTTTAACCTCCTAATGACCTTAAATTCGAATCTAGGAGCTAAATCATAAGTTAAAAACGTAGGATAGTTAGTAAAAATTATACCTTCTTTTCATGTTGAATCTCGATTGCTAATCCCTCTCTCTACTTTCGTTCTTTTAGTGTGAGAAGTGGATTATGAACTCTAAAATATCTCAAGCTAGCAAGGTATGGTTTAGGAACTTAGGTTGACGTGAATTCCCTTAATTTAAGGGAGCTTGTCTCTAAGATTTTTCTTTGATAATTTGGGCCAAGTTATGGTGCTACTTGGGCCTTTTATTTCCTACCATTTATAATTTGTTGAGTTCCTCACTATCTTGGACCATAAGTTTAAAGTCCTAGCCCAACTACAACCTTAGTCCAATTTAGAACTAATTTATGTTATTATACCTTTTTCGAAATTCCTTCTAAGTTAGACATCATCGATGCACATATTTAAATTCGCGAAATAATTCAAGTCACGTAAGCACATATTTTCATAAAACTCGCTTAGCCACATAATCAATGCACAAAAATTCCTATAATCTCATAGACAAAAAAGCTCTATAGTATAGGAATTCACATAAGTATATAGTGTGCGTGCAATCTTATTGGCCAACTAGCTTACGGGGATCCCGGGTTCTACAACGTTGATGCCATATGCTGTTCCGCTGAATTGTAATATGGGAGATGAGGCAAACAGGTGTCGTGGTCCGCATGAACGTCAGTTTAATCGTGTAAAGATTTGATTTCCGAAGTCCTTGGAGGAGTTCTTTGTTCTAATTGTCCAATATTCTGCACCGGTCAGCATCGAAGACCACTTGGAATCCTTTATCACAAAACTGGCCTATGCTGAACAAGTTAACGCGGAGACATCGACGTAGGAGACATCCTTGATAGTCAGATTTTCCAGAATTATGTCTCCGAGGCCAAGAATTGGAGCCGAATCATTGTTTCCAAATCTGACTTTACCATTCGGTCGGTCTTTGTAGTTGCTCAGCAGCTCTTGTATTCCTATCATGTGTGTGGAGCAACCAGAATCGAGGTACCACATATGATGGATCTGCAAAAACAAATTAAAGAGCTTTAGGTACCCACTTATAAATGGATCCTCTCATATTAGCAGATTTTTCTCAGGTTCGGATATGGTTCCTAAAATAGTGTTAGTATGAGGTTTAACAAGCCAAGTCAATTGTGGAGACCTTGAGTTGGTTTTGCCCTTAGTAGGCGACTTGGCCTTTTTGGCATTCGTCTTTTTAGGCGGAGATTTAGGAACCCATTTAGGTTGAACCTTGAAGGGAAGATTCAGCACGAAAAAATGCTTTAGTAGGCTTGAGCGTGGAAAAGATCTTTTCATTGGATAGTCTCCTAAGGTGCTTGGGGGATTCAATCTTAACGGGATACCTTAAGTGCGAACAAGCATGAATAGCGTCATAAGCTTTCTTAATAGCTGGATCTTGTTTCCTACGCGTCTTCCTAGTAGAATTTATCTTAGAATGATTAATTTTATTGCTGAAGTAGAGCCTATTTCGAAATTAGTGCTTCTAAAAGTGGTAGGCTGAAGCGAACATGTAGAAGCAATTATTTGAAGTGAAGAAATGGCTCTTTTATTTCTAAGAATGTCTTTTGTTTGTACAGAAGGAGAATTATTCTTTGAAGCATTCAAAACTACGGTCTCCTTCTCTATTTTTAAACTAGACACTCCCACCTTCGCCTCTAATGTTGGCCCTACGCTCCCTTTAGACGTAAGCGAAACATGATTAGAGTTAGATATTTTTAAAGTAATTTTTTTACGTTTTTGATCTTTTGAAGGTGATTTTTCTTTCTTCACGCTGTTTAGATTGTTTTTTCGGTTGAAAGGGATGCGTGAGAAATGGCTTTTGTGATGGAGGAAGCTTTGAAATTTTCCTTCTCTTTTAGAAATCTTTTCTTTTCAGCTTCAAAATCCTCTCTCTCTCTCTCTCTCTCTCTCTCTCTCTCTCTCTCTCTCTCTCTCTCTCTCTTTCGAATGAGGCTCTTAATCCCTCTATTTTCTTAACTATAGGGGGTACGTAGAGAGAATTTTCATAATGGTGACAGTTTACTTCTTCTAATTTAGAACGATCTTCGGGAAGATAAATTGATTCAAAGCTCCAGCCCTTGGGGAGTTCCCTAGTTTTGTCACTTTGATTCAATTCGGTGTAAAAAAGGGAAATACAGCCCTAGTCTTGGCTTCTTCTTCCGCATCTATTTCTTTTGCATTAGTAAAAGCCATGAGATTTGTTAGTCATAAACCCATGTATTTAATATCGTAAAGTTGTTTGCAATCAACTTTTGTCAGCATGGATTCTCAAAACCTAAGTCAAAGTTATAATCATAAAATTCTAAGTCCTTGGGCTGGTTCAAAAATATAGTTTGATCAGTTTGATCCCTTTTTTACAAGAAGATCTTCTAATTTCTTAACTTTAGCGTATAGTTTCTTACGCTCTTCTCCTAATAGAGCAAAATTATTTTCCACCGTTAATTGGCGGCTTTATAGGTATTTAGATCTTTCATAAGTTCACGAACCTTAGTGTTAGATTTATCTAATTCGGCTTCTAGGTTGGCGATCTTAGTGGTCGCTTCGGTTAAACTACTATTGACGTTAGCTTTCTCATTGAGATTTCTAACTAAACAATTATAGTTATTTTCTAGCATGTCGTCTAATCCTTAAGTTTTAAGTCATGCTGCTCTATCCAAGGCTTTGCAGTCTCCCTAGAATGTAATCTCTTAGTAAGTTCTTCTATTTTTGAACTAGAGCTCCTAAGTTCTGATTCGAGGCTAGTGATTTTCTCCTGAGATTTAGCTAGTTTCTTCTCTACTTTCTTTACGCTTTTCTACTCATGTTTCGTGTTACTGTGTGCTAGTTGATACGATTCTAACATGGTCAATAATGTGGTTGGCGAAATTACCTCATGAGACAGTTCTGATGCTTGGTCATCATCCGTCAGATTTGTGATTTGGCATCAGAGTTTTCGTCTAGGCGGGCCATGAGGGCGAGACTATCCTCCTCAGAGCTTGACGTGTCTTCGAGCCAGTGGTATTGTTCTGCCATTAGAGCTACTCCAGCTTCCTTCTGCTTTGTGAGTTGAAGCTTCTTGGAGTAGTAGTTTGCATCTCTCTTCTTTGGGAGAGTGCATTCTCTGGCATAGTGACCTAGTTTGCCACAGTTAAAGCACTTGGTCGGCTCTTTTGTGTTCTTGAACTGTCTCAGGTGCACGTTCCTTGTTCTTTGAGCTTGAGGTCCGAAGCGAGTTGGCTGATGATGAGGACTTTTTCTTGAAGTATTGCTTGCTCATCATTTTTCCAATTAGTGCCAACTGTTTCCCTAGTGCTTTGATATTTGGCTTAACGTCAGATGATGATTCGTCTACCGACTCTGAAGGGGTCGGAGGCCTAATGATCTTCACTTTTCGTGAAGCTTCTCTTCTTTAAGACTAGGGCAACCGTGTCGTCGATAAGTTTGCCGTTCTGCTCCTTCTGAATCTCGACTATATCTTCCTCGTGCTGTGCGAGATTGTCGAACATGGCGTTGATATCCAACTCCTCAAGGTCTTTACTCTGTCGGATTTGAGTGGATATCTTTTTCCATTCTGAGGGCAAAGATGAAAGAAATCGGATGTTGGTTTCCATGTTTGTCTTAGTGATTTCTATTTTCGTCATCTCATTCAAGAGTGTGAGATATCTTTGATAGAGATCATGTAGGCACTCCTCGGGTTTAGCTCTGAAATAGTCGTAAGCTGTGAGAATATTTGCCTTATTGGCCTTGATACCGACTTCTGTTCTTTGCATCATCTTGTGTAGCACATCCCACATACCTTTAGCTGTTGGAATGCTATCAATCTGTCGATAGATGTCGTTTGGGATCCCATGCATAAGAGTGATCTTGGCTATCAGGTCAGCCTTTGCTCTCACTCTTTCCTCCTCCGTGTATTCCCTAGGGTCTTTGAGTCGCCTAGAGGCGGCAATTGAAGGATTAGCGGTGTTATCGCCGAGTACATTTACCTAGAAGCTGGACCTTGCTCAAGTGATGAGAGAAGGTTGTCAGACTGTTCCTTCATCGGAATGAAGTTCAGAAACCGGCTTCGCCATACTGTGTATTCGCCTCTCTTAAGTATCGGTGGACGGTTGTCATTACCAAGCGAGTAAGCATCCATGTTGTTTTCTTGAGTTGATGTAGGATCTTCATTTGTTGTTTTGAGTGTTTGGACTGATGTTATGTGCTTCACAAGTAGCAAATTTTAGTAGCGTTTGATTCTAAAGTGGTCGAGAATTATTTTCGATTCAATCTTTAGAGTTTGATCGAAAATAATTTTGTCGAGATAAAATGTATTCCTTATTGTTCTCGTGCAAAGTTTGTTAGTGAAAAATTTTACGAGCGAAGAAAATTGCTCAAAATCTTCCGATCGAAAAAATTTTGAATCGTGAATTTATTTCGAGCGCAAGAAACAGTACGTCAAGTAAGTTTCTTGCTTGGTCAAAATAAATACGTTGACTGGAAAAGTTTTTCGACCGTAAACCATTTTCGCTAGGTCAAGCTTTAATAGTTTGACCGGAAATGTTTTTCGACGGTAAGAAACAGATGAATTAGACTATGAAATTACAGGTAATTGCTCATAATCAGATGATGAATATGCATGAACACATAATAAAACACATTAGAAAGCAAAACATGTTGATTTTGATCAAAATCAGAATGTGTTCTAAACAGTTATTCGCGCGAACAGTAATTACTCAAATCCAATCGACTCAGCTAAAGCGAAGTTCAAACAGCTAGGAATCTACTCGCAATCAATGTATATAAAAAAAAGAGCACAGAAACATCAAATTCAAACTAATTCTAACAATTTTCGATTCAAAACAGAACGAATCTGTCTGATACCAATTGTTAGGTCCTCAATTATCAACTCCTAGATCATAGACTCGAAATCCTAAGGAAATCGATTAGAATTATATAAAATGAGATTTCGATCGAAAACCTTCTTTGAAGAACTTGAGAGAGAATTCATGTAGTGAGAGAATGATTTCTGACTTTCTCTCTCTAGAATTTGATTTGCAAGCCTTTCGGATCAATTGACAAAAATTCTCTCATTAAGCATAATGTTTGTACATCTATTTATACCAAACATACTTGGTATAAATCACAAACTAAGTCCTAATTTAAGGACAAATACAATAAAAGCCCCTAATTACAAGGACAGCTAATTAAACCTAAGCACAACTAAAATCGTATTCTACACTACGGATGGTACGATATGGATGCTACGGCATACTTCCTTACAGATCGAGGGATGATAGTTACTTCCCTACACATCGGGGGATGACAGAGTCCTGTACAAGCACATACAGATATTATACAGTATTGACAGAGTCCCATGCATGGGCGCCGACTGGGCTTACAGGACGAGTCTAGCCAGTCTATAACGGGAGTATCAAAATAAATGGGCATATAGAAATGCATTGATCTAAGGATCATATGAACGATGGCGGCGTGAACGATGACTACGTGGTTGTAATGGTTGTGTTGAAATGTATAAATGAAAGGTTTATGGCACTTACGAGAATGGATTCATTTCACATTATAGTTTTGTTTTTGTTAATTGAATTGCATGTTGCTATCATACTCTGAATAGTTGTCTTCACAGTTGTGTAGATAATTAACAGGCCACATAAAACGCATCATCATACAGCATGAATTCAAGGTTGTTGGCCTGCGCTCTCCTCCTACTACCCTCGGTCCATCGTTAGCACATAGTCTAGACATAGTATAGACTAATATATTTTGTGACTCGTATGACATGTACTTATATGTACATTATTGTGAAAGGAACTAGACCAGATGTACGTACCCATTTTGTTAAAGGGAATGATTATGAAAAGAGCGAAAATGTTTATATGGAATATGTTACAGATGCGTAAGAGGTAATAGGAAACGGACGTTACACATAACATCACAGTATCAAGCCTTAGCTCATAAAAACTATCCATTTCTGTTTTTAGGATATCTTTTATTTTCATAAATATCAAATTATTATTAATAAAATCACCCACTACCAACTACTTTTTATTTTATGCACACAACACACGAGGGTGTGCCAAAATTACTAGTTATTATAAAAGGCCGGTCAAGAATACTACAACGAATTCAAGATGTGATGTATTTGTGCCCGATATTATTTTGTTGGGTTTTCCCCATAGTAATGGACTTTGTTTTAGAAAACAAACATAATAAAAAATGACGACTATTTATATAATATGGCTTTTATGGCACGAACTGAATGCTCCCTAAATGCAATGTTGTAAAATTCGCTAGGCGCTAGTCGGGCGCCCGAGGGGGGCCTAGTGCCTAGACGGGCTAGGCGGGGCCTAGGCGTATTTTAGGCGGAAATTAGTCGGTGTACAATTTTTTATAAAGTTTTTATTTATATGCTAATATACCAATGTAAAATGTTTATCAAATTTAAAGATTTAAATAAATAATATCAATCCCTATTACAAAAAAATTTCCCAAAAATATGTTTTTAGAATTTTTACAAAGAAATTTAAAAAAATTGAACCCTAATCTCACTCATTTTTTTATTATAAAATAACTCCTAATTCTCATACTAAAAATAGTTAAAATAATGCATAATGAGAATTGAACTCGTCTCATATAAGCCCAATTTTATTCTTCCACTTCCAATTACTGGGCCAATCGATTTTTCAGCATTTAAACAAAAAATAAGTTAAATATCAATTTCAAGCACAACTGCACTAGTCCCACACTGAATTCTCACCAGATTATTGTGGAAAGCAGCTTTATATAAACACATGGTGCGTGAAGTTCATCTCTCGTGGTGGGCTTCCTATTTGAGGCCTACTTTAGTAATTATTTTTTATTTTCTTTTTATTGCCTGATTAACTTGACTGGGTCGATTAATTTAAAAAATTGGCCGATTAGTCGGATATTTGGGCCGATTAATCGGATACTTGGGCCGATTAAATGGTGAGCCGATTAAGTGGCCGAATACGTGGTTTTCGCCACGGTGATCCTCCGACTAGCGCCTAGGCGCCGCCTAGGCGGCCGACTAGGCCGAATTTTACAACACTGCCTAAATGTATATTTTGAAATGACAAAATTTTACTTGATTTTAATATAAGGGACACTTTCACTTAAATCCCTATATGCAGACTTTCTATCACATAACTCCCCAGTCAGAGAATAATATCACTTGACTCCCCGTTTTACTTTCGTACTATATTTCGAAGTCACGCTGTACCTTTCTATGTTTGTATTGTGTACCACAGTACGTTGCTATAATGTACCTAAATGTGTTGTTACAATGTATCTAAATTTTTTTACAGATTGGTGCCCGATCCGCCGCATGTACTAGGTACACTATATTAACGTATTGTGGTACACAATACAAACCTAGAAAGGTACAGTGGGACTGAAGAAACTGGTAACAGGGAGTTAAGTGATATTTTTCTCTGACAGGGGAGTTATGTAATAGATAGTTTGACAAATAGGGATTTAAGTGAAGTTTCACCTTAATATAAATATTCTTTCCATTAAATGAAAAATTTTAAAATCCCGAAAAGATAACTACAAAAGTTGTAATAAAAAAGATAAAAAAGATTTCGCGAACTTCTTCGGGCATCCAGGGCGCTGGTTAGCCGTGGGCTCGCCTCATGTTCATCCTTAAGCGAGAGCGTAACGTAATTTCCCAACTAAAAGACGCACTAGTTTCAGTATTTTTGCCGCTCCCTCTTTTCAATCAATCTTAGGGTTTGGCTTGGCCTCTCTCTTCCCTACTCAAATGACAATGTCGTGCTTAGGTGAAACTATGATCAAGTTATCTCAGCGGCTCCTTCTCATTCCACGGTCAGCGTTCATTTACTTTGTTCATTGCTAGAAAAATGAAGAACGTATAAGTCGTTAGAACTTTTCCACAACAGTTATCTACTCTTTTGACTGCTGACTTTACTTGCTGATCTTTTAGTGTGCAAAGTAATTTGTGCTGTGCAATGGGTAGAGATTACAGTTCAAAGGGTCCAGTAAATTTCATTCCGAAGAAAACGTCATTAAATCAAGATGGTGAAGCTCGTTCTCTGCCGGCGAAGCGCTTATATAAAAAAGAAATAACGCTAGGCAGGTTTCGAATACTGAGCAATTGGTGGATAGTGCCAATAATAGATGTGGCGAGCACTCCGTCAGCACTTCGTTCGATAATTATCATCCCTTCCATGAATTTCGCTCCACTGTGGGTATGTTATCTTCTTTTTAAACAATGTAAAGATGGTTTTTTTAGTTTCTTACATCAAATGTTTTTATGGGGATATAGAGGGAGAAGATCAGGTGGAGGGCGATCGATCCTTTGCAAAGGTTGAAGCCGATGAAGTGATAGATGAGATTGATGTTGATTTATTGTGTGCAAGTGCTGATGAATTAGTGGAGGAGACTGATGAATTTGTTGTGAAGAATATGGCATCGCAGAGAAGGCAAGATGTGGAAAAGATGGCCACAGAGTTACTTGCGTCGAGGTTGATCTGTTATTGAAAAAAATCATTGGAAGACCTTTTTTATTTTCTTATTTTTAGTTTAAGCTGCTGGCCTTTGATGGAAAACTTCATATCCTTTTTGCTGATATTGGAAAGATAAATGTCTATCATTCTGGGTACTCTTGTGTGTGATTTAATGTACATTAACTACAGGCGCTGAGACGAATAGAATCTACAATTTATTGCAGAGCTTACACTGCTCAGGAGCTGAAGAAGAAATTGCATGGGAAGAACTTATCACCTGAAATTATTGATGCTATTATAGCAGATTATCAGAGCAGGTGCATAGTTTTGAGTTGACCATGTGCTTCTGTTGTCAGTATCACAACTTCCTTAAAGTTATCAAACTGATCATCAATAAATCATCATTTGCATTGCTGAATCATTTCGTTTAGAAGTTTGATTTTCCTTTCACGTATGGAACTCAATTGCATATTTTCTAGCTATTGTTGATCCTTACTGCAGGGGGATTATTAATGACTTTTTGTATGCGGAAACATTTTCTCGGTCAAGATGGATGTCATCCAGCTGGGGCCCTCGACGAATCAAGCAGGTGATTTAATCATTCTTCTCTAACGGATTATATTTGCTCTTAAATCTGATTTCTGGAGTATTTGTATGTTTTTATCCTAACCGATAAACTTTATCCTTGATTCATCGTAAAATTTCTACTTGCTAGAAAATTGATCACAGCATACTCTGTTTGATGACTGATTGTGGGAATCCTTATGCCTAACTTCAACCATCATTTATTTTTTGGAAGCATTTAATGAGTTCTAAAAGTTGGTAGCAGATTTTGATCCTACTTTGTCTGAATCAGTCCTTGTTACTTATCCTTTGAGGTTTTCATTATTAGAACATAGATGAGTTGAGATTGTTGTTGGAGTGGCAAACGAAACAGTATCTAACTGCATTACGATTATTGTTACATCATAACTAGGCATTGCATAAGAGAGGAGTGAGCGAAGTAGACGCAGAGAAAGCTATAGAACTGGTTTTTGAATGCAGCGACGAAGAAGATCGACCTTCAGGAATTCCTATGTCTCAGCGATCAATCGCCCAATTATATGCTCAGGCTCTTAAGCAGTGGCAACGAAACTTTGGTGCTTCTAAAGAAAAGAGAAAATCAAGAATCATTCAATGGCTTCGGTACCGTGGATTTAATTGGACTGTTGTTAGCTACATATTGAAGAAGCTTGAATCTAAGTATTCTAACTACTAAGGGCGGCCTCTTTTCATAAAATGAAGCCCATTAAAAGTCTCATCTTTTATATCCTCTGCACTCATCACTCGGAGGTAATCACATGCAACTTGATATATATGTATATAATTTATAGATGTTGTATAATGCATTAAATCATGTAGCATTTGGCGAGATACAACGTACAATATATATATATATATATATATATATATATATATATAGAGAGAGAGAGAGAGAGAGAGAGAGAGAGAGAGAGCTAGTGTAAAATCTTCTAGAATAGACCTTTAGATACAGTGGCAATATATTAAGGACATTGCATGTTAGTAATGTTTGGAAGCATAGACCTTTAGAACTAGTGAATGTTTTTTCTCCACTCTTGTCGGTACTTTTTTGCGTTCCTTTCAATTCGTACGTTATGGTTGTAATTTTATTGATTTGGTAACTGATGCGGGTACGACCCCGATCGACAAGATTTAGGTCCGAGAAATAGAGGTTGAGGGACGAAACGGATGAAATCATGGTGGAAAATATGAAAAAGGACGGAAAAAGTAAAGAGACAATGATTTACGTGATTCAGATTCTGGTGAATCCTACGTCCACGTGCCGCCGAATGATGTTCACTATTATTAATGGGATCAGATTACACACTCAATCTCACTTTCTCTCATGTTTACAAGTGATTCAAATCCCCAAAATGTAAAAAGAAGATTAAGAGATGAAAAGAGAGTATGTGTATGTGTTCTTGGTGTGTTAGTGTGTGTGGACTGTCGGCTTATGTTATAAAATGGATAAGAGACCCTATTTATACTGTAGGCGCGTCCAGGATTTTGTATTGCTTCCCCTCGTCAGGTCTCCCGAACGCTTCCTTAACTCTCTCGATTGTTTCAGTTGGCCCTTCCGGCTAGTTCCCTAGCTCTCGTGGATATCTCCCTAGCTACTCCAAATATCATCTGCGTACATTGCCTCTGGCCGTACCTGTTAGAGTATAAAGGCAATGACCTTCGATATATAGAAGGGACTGGATTTATGGTAGAGAATTATCTAACAGCTGAATACTAATAGCAGTTCCTCCATGGGAAATATCCCAAAGCTAACTCCCATATCCCTTAACTCAGGGTCTATTTATAATCATCAAAATAATCTCTACGGCCTAATATATCTCAAAGATATTATACTAAAGCAAATTTAATCTCTATTTGCCTAATATATCTCAAAGATATTATACTAAAGCAAATCTAATCTATATTGCCTAATATATCTCAACTATAAGATATCATTCTAATAATAGAATCTACTCTTGGGCTGAATCTCGGTCCATTTCTTGTATGTCTACTTCGCTCGGTCCGCCTTGGCCCATTTTCGCCCTTCTTTTGATAGACTCTAACAGGCTCGCTAACAATACCACCCTCTTTCGAACAAGCCTTGTCCTCAAGGCTGAAATGGGGAAATCGTTGTTGTAACTCCTTCACAGCAATCCATGAAGCATCGTCCAAGTTTGACTCTTGACCTGTCCATTTTACTAGCACCTGTGGCTCCGTGATGATTCGCTCTGGGCCCGTTGGTGGAAGAATGGGTTCTGCTAATGTGGGAGGAAGGGCCACTTCTACCGGATGGTCGCCGATCACCTTATTGAGCTGAGACACATGAAAGACCAGGTGGATTCGACTAGTTTCTGGCAGCTGTAGTCGGTAGGCCACTGAGCCAATGCGTTCGATCACGGGGTATGGACCATAGTAGCGTGTCGCCAGCTTTTGATGGAACCTACGAACAATGGAATTTTGCCTATATGGTCGGAGCTTAAGAAATACCGATTCTCCCACCTGAAACTGGAGATCTCGACAATGTTTGTTGGCGCCCTTGCTCGTATGTAGTTGGGCACGTGTTAGGTTGTGCTTTAACTGGTGCAGAACCTCATCACGAGCACCTAAGACTCATGCGGCTACTACAGGGCATTCACCTGGAAGGAAACGAACTATACTCGGGGGAGCTCGCCCGTAAACCACATAATAGGGTGTCGTTCCAGTCGAACCATGAGTAGTCGTGTTGTGCCAATACTCGGCCCAGTCGAGCCACTTCGACCAAGATCTCGGCTGTTCGCTGGCAAAGCATCGAAGATAAGTTTCCAAAGTTCTGTTTACTACCTCTGGTTGGTCATCTGTTTCCGGGTGATATGCGCTACTCATGGTGAGGCGAGTTCCTTGCCTTCGGAATAGTTTTTGCCAAAAGCGACTCCAGAAAATGGCGTCCCGATCACTGACAATGGTTCGAGGGATCCCATGCAGCCGTACCACATGGTGTATGAATACTTCGGCCATATGGCGGGCCGTGTATGGGTGCCGTAAGGGAACAAAGTGGGCGTACTTTGACAATCGATCCACGATAACAAACACGTTGTCGAAGCCATTTGACTTGGGAAGACTGGTGACGAAAGGATATGTCCTCCCAAATCTGCTCGGGAATGGGGAGAGGGTGGAGAAGTCCAGCTGGTGACATCGCCTCGTACTTTACCCGCTGACACACCAGACATGCAGCCACGAAGGATTGCACTTTTTTTTATCATTCCAGGCCAATATACAACAGCGGCTAATTGGCGATAAGTGCGGAATACCCCGGAATGTCCACCGGTTGGGGTTGAGTGAAATTCTTCTAACAATCGGTCCACCCAAGGGGAGGTCGCTGGGACCACATTCGCCCTTTGAAGAATAACACTTGGTTAATGAGTGCATATGGTGGCTTAGATAGCGGATCGCGCTCCAAGGATTCTACGATAGGGTGCAAGGTCGAATCTTCTCGAACGGCTTTAATGAGGGAGTCGCGGTCTAGCCACTACGGATCACTCACTGCCTGTAACATCAACTCTTCGTGTTGGCGAGATAGCGCATCAGCGGCGTTATTCAACGTCCCTTCCTTGTACTCGATATTGAAGGAGTACCCTAAAAGCTTTGCCACCCATACTTGTTGTGTTGGTGTTGCAATCCGTTGATGAAGGAGGGTTCGCAAACTCCGATGGTCGGTCCTTACGGTGAAATGTCGCCCGAGCAGATATGGTCGCCAATGTTGGATCGCGAGTACCAACGCCATCAGCTCCTTCTCATAAGTGGATTTCGAACAATTTTGACCCGATATGGCTTTGCTGAAGTATGCTACTGTTGGTGATCTTGCATTAAAACAGCCCCAACTCCTGTACCCGATGCATCACACTCTACTACAAAAGGTTTCGAAAAATTCGGCATAGTCAATACTAGCGCGGTGACTAGTTGTTGTTCCAGCCTTGTAAATGCTCGATCAGCCTCCTCGGTCCATTCAAAGTTCTTTGCGCTATCCTTTTTTAGTAGTGCCGTAAGGGGTCGCGCCATTGATCCGTAGTCTCGTATAAACCGACGGTAGTACCCTATAAGTCCTAAAAACCCTCGAACTCCCTTTACTGATTTGGGCTTTGGCCATCGAAGGAAAGCCGCGGCCTGTTCGGGTTCATCGCAAATTGGCTGGCGAAGATGATGTGTCCTACGTATTCAACTCGGGTTTGTCCGAAATAACATTTCTTACGGTAAGTTGAAAATTGTGGTCCACTAAGATTGACATCACTTCCGTAAGGTGCTGTAAGTGGGAACTCCGAGATTGGCTGTAGACGAGGATGTCGTCAAAAAAAAACAAGTACGAACTTTCGAAGCAATGGCCGAAAAATGTCATTCATAGTTGACTGAAAAGTGGCCGGCGCATTCGTGAGACCAAATGGCATCGCTAAGAACTCATAGTGACTGTCGTGCGTCCGAAAAGCTGTTTGTGCACATCAGAAGGTGCCACTCGGATTTGATGATACCCCGATCTTAAATCCAGTTTAGAAAAGAAAATCGCTCCCCATAACTCGTCTAATAATTCCTGAATGACTGGAATGGGATACTTGTTCGGAACATTCGCTCGATTAAGCTCACGATAATCCACGCAGAAACGCCAGCTCCCATCTTTTTTCCTCACCAAAAGTACCAGGCTGGAAAATGGATTGGAGCTAGGTTGTATTATTCCCGCCGCAAGCATTTCTTTTACCAAACGCTCAATTTCGTCCTTCTGCGTATGTCCATACCGCTATTGTCGAACCGATGCGGCTTGCGTTCCCGGGATTAGTTCGATGCGGTGGTCAGAGGGTCGTGGTGGAATTGTAGAATCTTGAAATATGTGCTCGAATCTAGAAAGGACTTGCGTCAATTTTTTATTTTGATCGTCTGCTAGCCGCTTGATAACCTCAGCTTTCGAATCGTCCAGCTGATTTAGCAATTATACGTCTTCAACATCCTCCTCTCGCAGCTTCTGCAATGCTTTGAAACTAATCGGAGCTCGAGTTAAAGCAGTTTCCCCGTGAAGGCGGATCTATCGGCCCCCTAGCAAATTGCATTTCCGATGTCTCCCAATTTATTCGAACCTCGCCTAATTTTCGTAGCCACTCCACCCCGAGAATCACGTCAACTGCCCCAACTCAAAGGCAAAGAGGTCGACCGTGGTTCGATACGAACCCATCCTCAGAGCTTCGGAGCATTTACCCGTCGTCGTCGATCGTCTTCCATCACCCAATTGCACCACAAATTGCTTACCGGGAGAACAAGTTAGTGATAGCTGTTGTACCAGGGATGACAATACAAAATTGTGGCTGGCCCCACTGTTGATCATCACCACTACCTCAGCTCCCGCGAGGTGCCCCTTCAACTTCAAAGTCCTTGGTCCCGATATTCCTCCGAGTGCGAACAACGGCAAATTCGAATGTGTCAGGTTACCTCCGGCCTCCTCGTGCAAGTGTGGTCCGACGGAGGACCCGAGGCAGTCTTTGTTTGTCTCATAACCTCCCTCTTCTTCATCGTCTTCGTCCTCCCCTGCGATAATCATCGGCGCTCTCTGTTCGGGCACTCATGGCCAGGCCCAAATGGTTGACGACAACGGAAGCATAGTCCCTTAGCCCTCAGGTCTCGGAATTCACGATCGGATAGGCGTTGGAAGGATCGATTCTGTGTTGGTTGATGCAATTGTTGCGCTCAGCTCACTGGCGGGACATAACGGCCTACTCCTCGTTCTTCGCGCCGGTCTCCTCTGCTCTCTTCCCTTTTTGCCCAACTTCAGCACCAACCGAGGTTGTCCTAAAAGTTCTATGGAAAGACCCCACTTTTAGTGATGACGATCCGGACTCACTCCCTTTTAGCGTTGCCATCTTCCCTACGATGCCCTTCGCCAACTCATAGGCATCTTCTAAACTCTGTGGCTTCAATAATTCCAACTCCGCCGGTATAGTTGGTTGTAGCCCCAACAAGAAAAATCCTAGATGTAACGGCTTTGGTATGTCGGTGAGGCACGTGAATGTGCTGACAAATTCGAAGAAATATTCTTGAACTCGCCCGGTTTGTCGAACACTCGCTAGGCGTTCCAGATGATTTATGCGATAGTCTCATCGAAAGTAGAAAGAATTTTCTTATTTAACTCATCACATGAGATCTGTGGATGATCCGATAGTACCCACTGTACGCATGCTTGCGCCATTCCTTCCATGCAGATTACGACGGTTGCAACCTTCGCGCTCTCCCTCGTATATTGTAGTGTGAAGTACTGATTCGCACGTGCAATCCACACTAGTGGATCGGTACCGTCGAAGATCGAAAATACTAGTTTTCGCTGCATTGGATCCCTTCTGTCTTCGCCTGTCCGGTCCTCCCCTTGTATGGTTCGGTCCTCCTCTTCGTGTCGGTCCTAGTTCTCCGTATCCGTCCTTCCTCCCATTTTATTTGATAGGTCGTACATGAGTTTATGTAACCTCTCAAACTTGTCTTCAAACATTTTTGTCGCCTTCTCTAACCCATCTGTCGTTTTTGCTAACTTTTGTTTCACCTCCTCGAGACTGCCCTCCACGACATCTATTCGATTCTCCATCTGTAACCTCGTCAATGGCATGAAAAATGCTCTTACCTTCGCTTCGATCCGGCAGGTTGGACCAATTTGTTAGAGTATAAAGGCAATGATCTTCGATATATAGAAGGGGCTGGATTTATGGTAGTGAATTATCTAATAGCTGAATACTAATAGCAGTTTCCTCCATGAGAAATATCCCAAAAAGCTAACTCCCCTATCCCTTAACTCAGGGTCTATTTATAATCATCAAAAGAATCTCTACGGCCTAATATATCTCTAAGATATTATACTAAAGCAAATCTAATCTATATTTGCCTAATATATCTCAAAGATATTATACTAAAGCAAATATAATCTATATTGCCCAATATATCTCAACTATAGGATATCTTTCTAACAGTAGAATCTACTCTTGGGCTGAATCTCGTCCCATTTCTTGTATGTCTACTTCGCTCGGTCCGCCTTGGCCCATTTTCGCCCTTCTTTGATAGACCCGGGATGCGGGTACGAACCCGATTGACAAGATTTAGATCCGGGAAATAAAGGTTGAGGGACGAAACAGATGAAATCGTGGTGGAAATTATGAAAAAAGGACGGAAAAATTAAAGAGACAATGATTTACGTGGTTCAGATTCGGGTGAATCCTACGTCCAAATGATGTTCACTAAGGTTATGCGGCGCCCCTGACCTCTACCGCCCATTCTTACTACTATTTTATGTGACTGCATGTGATATAAATGAAATCTATATACGAAAATGCGTACAAAATTTTTCCTTTTATATAAAGGAAACTCTTCTGTACAATACAATATATTCCTAGGACATAATTACAAGTTAGGGTGTGCATGCGTGTTCAAAATAATCTATTGGCTCGCCACTCAGGTCGCATCCACGTACACACTGCCACCTCAAAAGTCCTCCAGAAGTTTCAAAAATAGGCCTCACATTCATAAAGGTCACGTAACGTGATCTCGTGAGCCTACAACACATAAATTCGTGGAATGAGCTAATAAAGCTCAGTAAGTGAAAGCCATGCATGCTGTGCACGTGTCCTAATTCGCAAAGGCATTCGCGCCAATGCTTCCTAGACCTCATATTTTTCCTTGTCTTGTCTTGTCATGTAGGACCCTCGGCTATCTTGCTATGCACCACCATGGAGCTCGAATCCACAATGGATAAATAATCATATAAGTGGCAATACCCACTCAAGGGAGGCTAACCCTAGGGCGCCTTTTCTGTCCCAAGGTGGTTTCATACGCAACGCGGACGCTTCACACTGGTGGCCTAATCTGAGGTAGTCAACACCAGAGATACCCTCGGTGTCGCTTACTCCCTCAGCTCGCACCCTCCAGGTTTCACGATCCGCCGTGAGGGCATTAGCCCTAAAATCATGTCTTGCCTTGAACATGTCATGTCTTGACGGTAACGCCATACGACGTCACCATTGTAGCACAGAAGAGCCGTGACTCAACTGTGAGTCGACATCTATATTGGCGAATCTTGATCGCTCTCAGGCGATCATATATTATGCATGCTCTCATATCCTGCCTTTTGTACTAAACGTCCGTGCATATGCTCATGTCATGGATATGCATGTCATGTCATCATATAATGTAAAATAAATTACGCATGTCATGTAACGTAATTAGTTCATGTAGGAAGTCACATAATATTATAGAAACACATAACACATAATTTCATGCATATACAATTATGTGTTGTAGTTGGGACTTCCACTTACCTGGTATCCTTAGTTACTTAGCTTATCGTATGGTACGTCGCTAACCTTTAAATCCTAAGTATAGAAACATATAAAATTAGGGTTTGTTAGTCTATTTACAGTTTCACAAAGTGGCCTAGTTTGAAAACCCTAGTTTCGACTTCTATAAATTTCGAAACCCTGAAATTCCGAATTTTGACTAAAATTAAAAAGTATCATTTTGAAATTCACAAGAATCTCGAAACCTGTTTTGCACTCATTTCAAAATTCCCTAAGATATGGTTCTCGAGTTTTATAGATCTTGATATGGATTTCGAGTTGCCTTGCAAAATAAATCTCGACATGTTCTCGATATTGATCATATAACATGTAACATTTCGAAACCAAATTTTGAAGTGGATCTCGACATGGCTTTCTCATGAATCTCGAGATGGGTTATAAAATGGATCTCGAGCTGCATGGTGAATTGGATCTCGACATCATATATATAAGAGTTCGATATTTAAATAATACACAAAGATCTCGACATAATTTCGACTTGTTTCTCGAGATGACTTATAAAGTGAATCTCGAGCATGGTTATGACATTCTATAAATCTCGAAATGGACTTCGAGATGTATGTTAAGCTTTTACACAAAATGTTGAGATGTATGTCGACATTTTAAATAAGATGTCGAGATGCTACATAGGATTTTGAAGTCAATATAACGAATGGATTTCCATATGCTTTTCAAGCTTGATCTCGAATATATTCCTACAACACCCACATGGTTTCGAGATTTTAACAAAATTTCGACATAGTATATCTAAAGATGTCGAGATGTATGTCAAGTCTCTACACCAAATTTCGAAGTCAATATCAAAACTATATTTCGACATAATCCTCATTCTTTTATCTCGAAATCTTTTCAACAAAACTAACACAGCTTCGAGATTCATAATTTGTTTTTCTACCATACGAATCCTTCCAGCCATAACATTCATTAATCTAAACATATCATGTTAGTATAGCTACTGTTGCACACCCTAAAACTAACAACTATTATTATAATCATAATTCTCTTCGAAAACTATTCCTAACCAGGAAGGTAATACATTCTAAATCAAGATTTCCTTGTCATGCCCTCAGTTCTTAGGTTTTTGAAGTGTTAACCCTATAGACTTATACCTAAAACGTATTTATTAGGGTAGGAAATATACCTTCCTTAAGCTTGGATCGAATGATGCTACGCAATGTTTTCTCCGTTCCTTTCTTGCTTGATATTATAATAGTTACAACATGTCTCTATGCTTCAGTTCGACAGTGTTCCTAATGAATTATCTTTCTCTACTTTTCTATCCTATGTTTAGCGTGTAGGACTAAATAAATGACGTCAAGGGTTTATCGATGCTTATCATTTACCAAGTAATATTCTTATTTTATTATTATTTCAATTTTCTCTTATACCTGAGCCTTCGAGAATTCTTTCCTAACTACCCTTATTTTATTATTGACATTCTTTACCCCATGGTTAAGTTATCGAGTTATATAGTTTAAAGTTCTAAGTTCTAGTTTCTGAAATTTTCTTTCGAAATCATCATCTCGACATTCTTCCCAATATATCGAAATCATCATTTCGAGATTTAAAGATTTCGAATTATAAGGATTTCGAGCTTTCAAGATCTCGAGGTCTTAATATATCGAAATTGCTGTCTTTCAAAATTCACTCATCCCATTGTTTTCTTATTTCGACATCTTCTGTCTCGAGGTCTACTAATCTACACAACTCAGTATATCCTTTCTTATCTCATATGAAACCCTTTTCCAAATTCAATTACTTATTCTACTTGGTTAGTAATTGTAATAGCACCTAACATGTAATCACATTGACACATAAAATCATAGAATATGTTCCATGCAGTCATGTAAGTCATATAATATGTAGGTAAATTTATTGGCCGGTTTACTTACGACACTTGGGTATTACAGATTACACACTCAATCTCACTTTCTCTCATGTTCACAAGTGATTCCAAGCCCCAAAAGGTAAAGAGAAGATTAAGAGAGGAAGAGAGAGTATGTGTGTGTGTGTTCTTGGTGGGTTAGTGTGTGTGGGCTGTCGCCTTATGTTATAAAATGGATAAGAGACCCTATTTATACTGTAGGCGCGTCCAGGGTTTTGTATTGCTTCCCCTCGTCAGGTCTCCCGAACGATTCCTTAAGTCTCTCGATTGTTTCCCTTGGCTCTTCCTGCTAGTTCCGTAGCTCTCGAGGATATCTCCCTAGATACTCCAAATATCATCTTCGTACATTGCCTCTGGCCGTACCTCATGCCTTGTCCTTATCGCCCGATAGATGCCATGGGGTCCTCCGGCTCTCCTCATTACTTGCCCCACGTCTAAGTTGTTAGGTCAGGAGGAATGCTGGATCGGAGGTCACCCCTATCAACCAGTCCCCCTACTTTGAATTGCAATATGCAAAGTATTGCAGTTCGAAGTATTACTAAGAAAGCATTTCTCCTTTTCTGGTGGGCTCGATATCCTACCCCTATCAGTAATAATGGTGGTGATGTTGATATTTTCGTTTCATGGATGGAAAAAGGCATTGGACCCTCCTTTGAGCTGCTCAGTGTTAAGGTTATTAAATGCCCTCTTACTTATGGCACGTTCTTGCTTGCAGTACAAGCTTGGGAATTAAATCGGTTGAAATTCTCTGTCCCACATTCCCTGTCCCATTTCCTGTCTCTGTTAAAACTGATTTTTCTGATTATCAGAAATATTTGATATGGATATCAAATTGATCATCATAAAACAATGAATAAATTGGATGTGTTTATATATTTTTATCATAAAATCACATGAAATAACGATGATTTTATGATTTGGTGGAATATAGCATTAAAAGAATTAATAAATAAAAAAGAAATTTTGTAAACCATCGGATTTAAAATTCAATGGATCTGATCATTTGGGACATAGATGGGGACATAATTTGTGGGATAGATGATTTCATGCGGAACTAAATCCCTACACTAAACATATTCTCTTTCCTTCTCATGTTATTGTCACGAAATAAATAGATAATGAATATTTGTCAATCGTCCAATATGAAAGAAACCTCTCTCTAGTAGACTGTGTCCAAACCGTTTCGAAAACCATAACCGAACCGGCGATCAACGGTTTGCTTAATCATGGTCAACGTCGTTTAATACGGTTTCCTTACGGTTATCGAATTTTTTACTGTAAACCGCCGGTTATAACGGCGCTTAACGGGCGGTTCTAACCTTGAGAACCTTGGCAATTGGGCTTAAACAATAAACATTGACCTGAGCTTGAGTTTTTTATAGTAATGTTTTATTTGTGTATTATATTAGTTTTATGACCGTTGCATCTATGTTCTTTTATTATTTTTTTGTTTATTCTCAACGGTCAGGAAGCATTATGTGCATTATTTTGTATGTTTTCGAGCATAATATTAAGTTATTTCCAACTCTTGGGATTCATGTTATTTTGTAGTGTCCTCTAATTATTTAAGTCTTGGGTCTATATTTCGTATTTATGGGTTGTAGTAGTAGTAGTTTGGGGAGACAATTTGTATTTAGTAGAAGTTTTGTACTTGGCTTTAATATACCAATTAAATGTGGTATATAAAGCCCATAATTATCCTTGTTAGGGTTTATCAAAAGAATTTGTCTTTGAAGCCGCTCTCGTTAAACACACACACGAACACACACTAAAAGGTGCTTCATACGCTTTAATCTTTCTAATAATCTTTTGATCCTTGTTTGGTAACAAGTGGACCAACAAGTGGTATCAGAGCCAAACGTGGATCGATCTCAACGATTTGAATCCAGTTTCGTTCGATTCCAACAAGATTTGAAAGAACATTAGCTCAAATTTTTGTTCGATTTTTCATAAGTTATTGGATGTGTTAAATCGTTTTTTAACTATCAAAAGTATAGGGCTTATCCTTGGTTGTCATTAATATAGGTCTATGATCAGCCCTTCCAAGTAGTGGTAGGAATGGGTTCTTTTGGTGAGAAAAATCGTCAATGAGTGTATTTCTGTTCTCTTACATCGACTTCAGTCAAGTTTGAGTTGGATTTGAACCCAAATAAATAGAGTCTGAAAGTTTTTTTTCTGGGTCTGTTCTTCACTTTCGGGTAAAATTATCAAACAACTTTTCTTAATTTGAAGGATTCGACGGAAATGTTTTGATTTGAAGGGAATCCCGAATTAAAGGCTCGGCGAATTTCAGTCTCTAAGACTTAATCTAGGGGTGAGCAAAACCGGATATCCGGATTTTCGGATATCCGAATTTCGGATATCCAGATTTTCGGATATCAAAAAATGATATCCGTATCCGGCCCGTTCGGATATCCACTTTATTCGGATATTTAAATCGGATATCCGCATTCGGTTTTTATATTTATTTTTTTATATTTTCTTTTCAAAATCATTTTTTTTATTTCTTATCAAAATAAAAAAATATATTTTTTCATATAAAAATTTCTACACATAGTAGTAATTAACACAATATGTGAATTTTATGATTCAAAATTACATAATAAATAATTAACACAGTACCACAAATTCACATTAATTTTTTAACTTGCATCTAGATGTTTTTGTTTTTCTTTTTTATTTACAAAGGTTTTGGCTAATAAAATAATATGAATATAAATATTTCCACTTGGACGATTTTTTTCCTTTTTTGACCTTCATTTTTCATTTTGAGCTATTTTTCTTATTTTTTTATTATTTTTTTAAATATGAAATCGGATACCGGATATCCGGATTTTAGACAAACCACTATCCATATCCGATCCGGTTTATTTTAAAATAAATCGGATCGGATATCCGATCCGATTTTTAAAACCGGATATCCGTTTTTTCGGGTTTTGAAAATCGGATATTTTTGCCCAGCCCTAACTTAATCGCCAGACTTTCTTTCCTTGGAGAAAATCGTTAGATTTCACAAAATCGCCCGATTGCACTGTAGCTAACATGAAATTTTCTTCAAACCAAAGCATCAATTACAGGCAAATCGCCCGATTGGCAAAATGTCCGATTAAAATACGCTCGATTTCGCGTCAATTGCCCGATTGACTCAATTTATTTAACTGCAAATCGCCCGATTTCAGGTTCTAGGTTAAGTTCATCAAATCTCCCGAAAAGCTTATGTCTCCCGGTTAAAATTTTTGACGCTTTTGATCAATTTTAAAGTTTAAGGACCAAATTGCACGAAATCGTCTGTTAACCCGATTTCAACCTCGATTCGACTAATTTTATTTGAAAGTTCCTATAGCTAGATTTAAGTATTTGACTCATCCTATTAATTTTAAACTTTAAATCGTCCGATCATCAGTCTATCTAAGTAAAGTCGCGCGAACCTGAAATCATTTTACTAGAGTCGACCGATTTTGATCACCTTAGAATTGCATCACCCGAACCAAAAATTATTTTAAATTTTTTTCAAACTTGACTATAATTGTTCGAAACTAACATTTCATTTCGCAGATCACATCCACGTAACGATCACTACCAAACAATAAATGGACTCTTTAGCCATGGGAACCGATGTTTGTGTACCAATTCTGAGACGTGGTGACTTCGGAGTCTGGAGAAGCAGATTCTTCAACTTCCTTGAAATAAAGGACAATGGAGAGGACATCATCGAGTCTCTTGAGAAGGGACCACAACAATTCTGGGACACAGTTCGTGGGTGATACTACAGTCACCCCACCAGTTCAAGGAAGCACAATACTCAAAACTCCTGCACAATACACTGATGCAGAAAAGAAAAGAGCTAAACAATACCTTTTAGCAAGAAACTATTTGATGCAAGCTTTGCCGAATGACATACTAATCCAAGTCGATAGTTTTCCAACTGTTAAAGCTATGTGGGGATGAAGTCGCAAAATTGATGCAAGGAACAGAGAGTGGACTAAGAGCTGAGAAAGCTAATACCCTTGCAGCATATGATTCCTTCAAGGCTAAGCCCGATGAGCAAATTGGTGAGACCTACAACAGGTTCATGGTCCTTGTGAACGAACTAAGGAAGATAAGCATCATGAAAACGAACATGGAACTCAATGTCAAATTCCTGCATCCAGAATGGAAGAGAGTCACCACACAATTCAGGCTTAACAAAGACCTTGACCAAATTGATATCCACAGTGTTTACGAAAGTCTTGAGCAGCATAGTGATGATGTTCTTGAAGCAATCGGAGATAAGAAGGGTAAGGCAGTGATAGACCCTATAGCTCTAGTAACAGACACCACTATTAAGACAAGCACAAAAGCAGCAAAGAATAAGTCTGCTAAGCCATCCAGTCCATTTGACAGTGAAGACTCCGGATCAGAATCAGATCCCGATTTCATAGATTTCGAAAAGCATGTGGCTTATATAACAAAAAGAATGGCAAAGCAGTACTTAGAAATCATCATCATCTGCCAATCGACAGAGGGTCTCATCAAGTTCCAAACAACCACCAAAACTTTCCCAACAGCCCGACACTAGGAACGACTCTGAGCCTAGAAAATGTTTTCTATTGTGGAAAGGCTGGGCACTTTGCTAGAGGCCGCTACATTCCCAAGAAGAAGGATGGGGAGTATTACACTAGAAAACTTCAGTTGCTCAAGCAGAAGAAATCTGGAGTTGCATTGATGGCTGAACAGGATCACTGGCTGGACGACACGTCTGAAAGTGAGTCAGAAAAAGTTACCCTGATGGCTCTGGTGGAAGAAAGTGACTCTGAGCAAAAGGATCTGGAAGCTAACGCTAGTGTAGAGGACAAGGAGCTGTTGTCAAGAAAGGAGGTAGAATCTCTTAACCATAGACTGCATTCTGAACTTCAAGACAAATATTTAATATTTCAAAATGAACTTAAGTATTTCAGTTCAATAGAAGTGAAATTAACTAATACATTAGAGGTTCTAGAAACAACACGTGAAGAAGTAAGTAGATTAGAAACTAGCTTAGCTGACTCGAGAACCAACTTAGGTGAATCTGAATCAAAAAGTCAATGACTTACAAGCTCGTTTTGAAAAATAATTATGCATGTCTACTTAAGCAATTACGAGATAATAGCAATTTAGATTGTCTGTTTGAAGTAGCGTAGTCGAAAATCGACAGTCGTGACTTAGAAATAGAAGGTTTGAAAACACAGGTTAGGGAGATACAGGCCAAATGGACAACGAGCGAAGACGAGCGAATTAATAAAACATGCGAATTTGAAATTTTAAGCAAAGAGCGTGTAAAATTATATGCTAAAATTAAGAAGCTAGACGACCTACTTACTAAGAGAGGACAAATAGATAGAATGATCTTCTTGAATAAGCCTAGAGACATAGAATTTTATGACTTACGTGAAGGAATAGGTTTCAATCCAGACTCTATCCCAATCGTAAAGAAACCTCTACCTCTGTATGACATAAGTTTCCTAGGATTAAATATGCCTAGTGTTATGCCTTTCATGAGCTCTCCTGCACTTGATGTGTTGGAAAAGAACAAGAGAAATAGAGAGGACTGGGCCGAAATCCCGCTTGACTATGAGAAAACTGAATAATAGTTCTAGGACAAGGGAAATACCTTTGTCTGATGACTATTTACCTATTTATACGCCCTCTTCTGAAGAAGTAGGTGTCGAAAACGAAATACCTCTAATGCATATATACCAGCTGTAATAAGAGAATGACTTGCGATCAAATCTAGAGTCAGAAAGGACAACTTTTCAGTTAGAGAATGAAATACTGCTTAGTATAATTTTCTCACTCGAGAATCAATCGACACTAGCATAGCGTCAGCCTCTCTGCAAACTCCTTTAGTCAACTCCCAAATAGCCATCCCTACCAATACTAGAACGAAAAGAAAGCAGATTGCATCTATCAAATCCAAACATACTAACTCATCCTTGCATGTGCTCACAGGCAATTCTCTAAATAAGAAAGGGAAGAAGAAAGCCACAGGAGACAGTCTACCAAAGAACGATGTTGCTTACTCCCCTAGAATGAAGCAGCCTGTTAATTTTGAAGCGTCTAGTTCTAATTTTTGTAATAGGCGTCAAGTGTGTGCAAATAATTATCCTATTAGACCTCCATCTATTATTCTTAAGCCTGCAATGACAACTAAGTATCGTAACTTCTATTCCAGCTATAATAATGCTCTTCTCTTGAATGCTCAATACCAATCAGCAAATGCCCAAACGACTAAGGGAACATCACCACCTTCTCTTAAGTCAGGATACAAATCCGACAAAAGAAAAGGGCATGTTGACAAAACAAAATTCCATAAAACTGTAGTTAAAGCCAAAGATCTAGGAATACGTAGCATATGGGTTACAAAACCACAACTTAAAGCATGGACAAATCTTTGTCATCCTTTAGGAGTTAGAAAGATATGGGTTCCTAAGCAATCATCTGGAATCATAGAGAAATCTAATGCTGACCTTAGAAATAGACCCGTAAGAAAGGCACACGTAGACTATAAACTAATAAGGGAGGACCCGTCCTTAAATGGGTACCTAAATCCCATAAATTCATTTTGCAGATCCGTCATGTGTGGATGCTTGATTCTGGTTGCTCTACACACATGACTGGAAGAAAAGAGCTGTTGAGCAACTACACCGAACGCTTCGGTGAAATGTGCGCTTTGGGAACAATCACGTGGCCCCCATCTTAGGGCATGGCGATCTAATACATGACAACCTAACGATCAAGGAGGTTTCATACGTCGAGGGTCTCAGTCACAATCTCTTCAGCATAGGTCAATTTTGCGACAGAAGACTAAAAGTTCACTTCCATGCTGAGGGGTGCAACATTACTGATGAGGGTGGTAGAGAACTTCTCACTGGAACAAGGAAGACAAATCTCTACACCATCAATTCGAAGACTACTCGGTCTTCGTCAAAACTCTGTCTCATGACAAAGAGCTCAATTCAACAAAGTGACCTTTGGCATCAAAGACTGTCCCACCTCAACTTTAAAACACTAAATAAGCTACACACTGACAAACTAGTTAATGGACTACCAGCCCTGAAATATCACAAGGAACACCTGTGCAGTGCTTGTGAATGGGGAAATGAAAAGAGCATCACAGAAGACAAAGCTCGTAGCTTCGACTTCTCGACCACTAGAACTATTACACATGGATCTATGTGGACCCATGAGAATACAAAGCATCAATGGACGAAAATACATTCTGGTGATCGTGGATGATTTCTCTAGGTATACATGGACAAGATTCCTTAGGACGAAAGATGAGACCCCAGAATTGATCATAGATTTGTGAAGAAAACTCAGAACTCACTAGAATGCAACGTTCAAGTGATTAGAACTGACAACGGTACCGAGTTCAAGAATCAACTGCTTGACAACTTCTACTCATCACTTGGAATCTCTCAACAATTCGCAGCAGCTAGGACACCCCAACAGAATGGAGTCATGGAAATGAGGAATCGTAGTTTGGTTGAAGCAGCTAGCACAATGCTAATCCAGTCAAAACTTCCTCATTTTCTCTGGGCCGAAGCAGTAAACACAGCGTGTTTCACCCAAAACAGAACAAGCATTCACAAACGATTTGGGAAAACTCCATACGAGCTCATCAAGAAAAGAATACACAATATCGGATTTCTTCGGGTTTTTGGCTGCAAATGCTTCGTTCTAATGATAGAGAAGATCGAGGAAAATTCGATCCTAAAGCAGTCGAAGGGATATTCATTGGTTATTCTACTGAGTCCAAGGCATACAGATTTTACCTGCCACAAAAGCGAACCGTCATGGAAAGTGCAAATGTTACGTTCGATGAAGCGCCATCTATCGCTTCTGGACAGATAAGTCCAGAACCACTTCCTCACACAAGGAAATGGACTAGAGCTCACCCGATGTCTCAAATAATCGGAGATCCAAATCAAGGAATAAGCACACGCTCCTCAGCAATAAACGAGAATCTATATGCCTGCTTTCTAAGTCAAAACAAACCAAGTAAGATCGAAGATGCATTAGCTGATCCAGACTGGATACAAGCCATGTTGGAAGAAATCAATCAATTTGAGCGACTCAAAGTGTGGAATTAGTCCCAAGACCACCGAGCAAAACAACTATAGGAACAATGTGCGTTTTCAAGAATAAAAGAGATGAAGATGGAATCGTCATTCAGAACAAGGCTCGATTGGTGGCAAATGGCTATATTCAATAAGAAGGAATCGACTATGATGAAACCTTTGCCCCCATTGCTCGAATCGAAGCCATCCGACTTTTCCTTGCCTATGCTGTCTACAAAAACTTCACTGTTTACCAGATGGACGTGAAGACAGCCTTCCTAAACGGGGTCTTGAAAGAAGAAGTCTACGTGGCACAACCTGCAGGCTTTGTGAGCGAAACTCATCCCCCTGTTATCTAGAAAACGTCCTATATGGACTTAAACAAGCCCCACACGCTTGGTATGAGGCACTCTTAGACTTTTTCATTAAATCAGGGTTCACAAAAGGAAAGATCGACACAACCCTCTTCATCAAAAGACATAAATCAGGAATTCTCCTTGTTCAGATATATGTTGATGACAACATCTTTGGGTCCCCAAATCCAAGATTGTGCAAAGAATTTATGATTTAATTAAGACGAAGTTCGAAATGAGCATGATGGGAGAACTCAACTTCTTTCTTGGACTTCAAGTTAAACAACTTTCAGAAGGCATCTTCATTAACCAATCAAAATACATCCACGACATACTCAAGAAGTACAACTTGGATAATTCTACTACGAAGAACATCCCAATGTCTCCTTCCTGCAAGCTAGACTCGGACCCAGATGGAAAGCCGGTCAATCCAACCACATATCGAGGAATCATCGGATCGCTTATGTACCTCACAGCCAGCAGACCTAACATTGTGTTCTCCACATGCCTATGTGCTCGCTTTCATGCCTATGTGCTCCACATGTTAGGCATGACGAGAATAATGAATTATCTCAAAGGAACCCCAACACTTGGACTATGGTATCCTAAGAACTCAAATTTTCAATTACTTGGTTATACTGACGTAGACTTTGCAGGATGTAAGATGGACAGGAAAAGTACATCTCGAGGTCTACAATTCTTAGGTGACAAACTAGTAAGTTGGTCATCTAAGAAGCAAAGCTGTGTTTCCACCTCCACTGCCGAGGCGGAGTACGTTGCTGCGGCTAGTTGCTGCTCTCAAATCCTGTGGTTGCGAACACAACTACATGATACGGGTTTGATTTCAATAATATTCCTATATATAGTGACTCAAAGAGCGCCATAGCCATTACTTGTAACCCTGTTCACCATTCTCGCACAACGCACATAGATATTAGGTATCACTTTATAAAAGACCATGTGGAGAATGGCACAATTGCCATGTACTTCGTGAATCCCGAGGTTCAGTTGGCTGACTTATTTACCAAGGCCTTGGATGAAACACGATTCCATTTCCTTGTATCTGAGTCAGGCATGCTGAATCGCGAACCTTAGGCAATCTCACTCCACGAAGTCTTCTGTAAAGTGTACATATTTGGTGTCTTACTTAACGTTTTCTTTAACCTAGTGGAAGCTTCTTTGCCGAAATTAAGGGGGAGCTTGATAATATATATGCTTAAGTTGAGGAGGAGTTTTAGTAAGTCTTACTCTAATCTAGGGCGAGCTTTAGAACGATATGCATATATTGAGGGGGAGTAGCTGTTCTCGCAAACTAATCTTTAAACGATTCATACATCCTCCCAAATGCAAAAAACACTCTTACAGCTCAAATACGCAAAACATATCAAAATACGTAATGCAGTCTCAAAAGCCTGTACGACTTGTAAGAACCCAAAACAGAATAGCCATTAAAACGACGAACAAGCACATAAGAAGCAAAATCTCAAGCACTAACATATCCAAATTGCGATTAAAACGACGCATTAACTCTGCATGTTCCTTGTTCTCTTCTTGGTCTTGCTGATGATTCCATTTCATCTCTGGGAATTTGATTAGTCTTTATAAATGGCTTATGATATTACCGTGTGTTCCAATCGTATCTATTTATAGGCCTGAATCGAACAACGAAATTGTTAAATTCCAGAACATAATAAATGATACAGGTGAATTTTTGACTTGAGGGTTCAGCGCCGCGAACGAAAGCGATGCTTTCTTTGTCGATTATCGGATTCTGCCTCACAGAAATCGACCTAGGAAAACTCGTTGATGTGATATTAACTTTTGGGCCTAAGTTTTTAATACTGTGTATCATAGATTAGTTGAACATTTTGCATTTGACAGCCTTGGGCGATTCTCTTTAACTTTCTTTAATCGATTTTTGGTCCAAATTCTTAAGTTAGAAATCTTAAACTATCTCAAAGCTGATTTGCTCGATTTCAAATTCATCTCGGTGAATACAAGAATCGTCCGATCTATCAAATTGCCTGACACACTGACTTTCCATCAAATACCAAGAATCGGCCGAATTGTCAAATCGCCTGATTCATCAAAATTGCCTGATTTCGGAATCGACCAAATCACTTTGTTAAAATACATCTCGACGACTGTTCACAATCGCCCGATTTATCAAATCACCCGACTCTTCCAGTTGCCCGATTTATTCATTCGCCGATTTCTAAATCGGCCGATTTGCTACTGTAAACCTCCTTCCTATAAATAGGAAATCGCCCGATTCCTCATCACGTTCCCCAAATTTACGCGATTTTCAGTCTAAAAGCTCTCTACACCTGAAACGACCTTTGTTATTTTTCTTTCTTTCTGTTTCAATCCGGCTTCATCAGCTTTTCTACACATCCCAACTCAATTTCGGTAAGGGAAATCCCTAAATTTGCAAATATTCACTGGTGTATTACTCGTTTTGCAGGATTTGTTGGTTAGGGTTCATGAGTTTTCTCAATCGCAGTTGTTTCTCTGATTTACCCTAAATAGTAGAAATTCCCTTCGCAACTCAGGGTTCATGTGTTTATTTCAGTTGTCGAAAACTCCATTTGCAGATTTGTACTGATCCGACTTACAACCCTAATCTCCATCGCCCGATTTGACTTTTGGCTTTGAGTTTTCAACTTCAGAATCGCGTTTCTTTTTACTGTTTAAAATAGCCTGATTCCACACTCTATCTCAATCGCCGACTCGATTGATTTTCAATTGAAATTCCAATATCAATCGTCCGATTCTACACTGTATGTTAATCTGTCAATTCAATCGACTGTAGCCAAACGTTAATTTTCAATCGCCCGATTTAGCCTTCTGCTTAAATCGCCTGATTCCGTCAATAGGGCTAAAAGACGTGAAACAATCGCCCGATTCTACCTTCCGAATGAATCGCCCGATTTCGTCCAATTTACTTACAATCAACGCACGATTTGAGTTATGACTTAATCGGCCGATTTCATTAATATTACTTAAAGTCTATCTTCCGATTCGACCTTTAATAGTTTTAAGATTGAATTTACTCAATTCTCACTTGCCCGATTCGCACTCTGAAATTCAACCTTTAGAATCGCTCGATTTTGCAAAAGTTACGCGATTCTTCATTGCAAATCTATCCAATCGTCCAATTATCCTCAAACTGAATTTGCAAAAGGAAATTCTCTAAGTCTCGTGACCTACAAATATTCCAATGACCATTGGATTAATCAGCTACTACTTACTAATACTTTAACTTTATTTTCCAGATTGATCACTATGGTGCGAGAAATTGACGACCTTTTCCCGTCTAAAGACTGGGCTCAACGACTTCCAAACAACGTTCAGTTAAACTTTGAAAACACCCAATGCCCCGACCCTATCATCCTCAAAATCCTTCAAAACCATCCTCTAAAAAATGCCTTTTGCATACCGAGCTTGTCCCCGAAGTATATGTACAACAACTTTTGGCCAAGCTCCAAAACCCAACAGACAACCCAAAAACAACCCGCCTCTCCGCTCAAATTGGAAACACCATTTACCCAGAATTGTGTGGGCCCTTCTTCGAGTAATTTTAGCACTTCTTCGAGTGATTTTAGCAGATTTTCGGCTTGATCTTTTAGAGCTATGAAGTTTAGAAAACGGCTTCGCCATACTGTGTATTCGCCGTGTTGCAAGATTGGTGAACGGTTGTCATTTCCTAGCGAGTAAGCATCCATCTCTTCTTTTTGTTGTTGACGAAGGATCTTCGTTCGTTGTTTTGATGGATTTGAATGATGTTATGTGCTTTACAAGTAGCAAATTAGTTAGTAGCGTTTGATATTAAAGCAGTCGAGAATTATTTTCGAATCTATCTTTTAGATTTTTGATCGAAAATAATTCAGTCGGAATTAAGATGTTCGTCACTGTTCTCGTGCGAGAAAGTGTGTCAGCGAGAAAATTTACGAGCGACAAAAATTTGTTCAAAAACTTTCGATCCAGAAAAATCATTTAATCGTGAATTGATTTCGATCGCAAGAAACAGTACTTAAAGTAAGTTCCTTGCTTAGTCAAAATAAATTCGTTGACTGAAAAGTCTTTCGATCGTAAGTAATTTTCGCTTGGTCAAACTGTATAAGTTTGACCGAAAAAAATTTCGACGGTAAGTTCGAACGCAAAGGTCAAAATTGGTCTTCGTCGAAATAGTTTTTCGCTAGATTTTGCTCGAGTAATTTTTTTTTCTAAAATCGTTCTTAGTGAAGATGGTTTTAGTGCTGACTTAGTGCTCTGACCGATAAAAATTTTCACGCGGAGTTTTGCGATTGAGAAATTTCTTCGATCGAATACTTTTGCGAGAAATTTTGAATTTTAGCGAATAAAATCAGAACTCTAATTAAACTGATTTAACCAAAGACACTGAATTAGTCTATGAAATCGCAGGTTTTTGATCGTAATCAGATGGATGATACGCACGAACAGACAATTAAACATATTATGAAGCAAAACACGTCAATTTTAATCAAAAATCAAACTGTGTTCAAGTTCATTCTTCGTGCAAACAGTAACGATTCATATCTGATTAACTCTGCTAAATCGACATTCAAACTGCTACGCATCTAATCGCCAAAGATTTCTATAGCTAGAACAAACACAGAAACATCAAATTCAAATCAGATAAGCACAGAATTAGGCACTTCAGATCGAAAAGCTTTTTCGCGCCAAAACTGTTCTTCGCGTGAACAGTTCCAGAAAATGAAATTCGATCCGAATTCTTACAATTTCGATTCAAAACAGAACGAATCTTTAGTGTGGGAAAGTTTTGTGTGTTTCTCTCTCTAGAAACGAATTCTGCAACCTTTCGGATCAATTCTCTACTTTTCTGTATTAAGCTCAATGTTTGTACAACTATTTATACCAAACAAACTTGGTATAAATATCAAACTAGTCCTAATCTATGGACTAATACCAATAAACCCCTAATTACAAGGACAACTAATGAAATCAATCACAATTAAAATTGATACTCTACAGGATTAGATCGGTAGCAATCAGAATCATGATTTGAGTCGAATTTTTTATTCTGTCAGATTACTGTTCGTGCGAAAACGGTATGAACGTGTTTTGATTTTCGACAAATTGATTATCATTTGCTTCAAAACATGTTTAATCTTCTGTTCGTGAGTACTCAGTAGTTTATTTCGAGCATATACCTGTAGTTTCATCGATTAATTTCCTGTATTTGCTTGAATCTGTGTTAAAATCATATTCTGTGCTTATAAACTGTGAAGTTCAATTTTTCTCGCTAAGTTTTCAATCGAAATTAATTTCTCGATCGAAAACCTCTGTGCGAGAAATTTTGCTCAATTAGAATACTGATTAGTTACTGATGTCGCTGCTATCAAGAACGAAAAGAAATTTACGAGCCTTAAAATTTTGACGAAAATTGACTATTTTGACCCCCCCGCAAATTTTTTCTCTCGAAAAATTATTCGGTCAGATGTATTTGATTCTCGTTCGTAAAAGGGCCCGTGCTAAGGCAGATCTGATAGCCATGAACACACTCATAAAGGCATCCCCAACAACATCTATAGACAGATAGACAGCCTCCCAATGGCTAAGGGAATGTGGGATGAGTTGCATAGGATGATGCAAAGGACGGAAGTAGGCATCAAGGCCAAAAAGACGAATATTCTCACTGCTTATGACTCCTTCAAAGCTAAGCCGGAGGAGAGCCTCTATGATGCATACCAAAGAGACCTCACTCTTCTCAACGAGATGAGGAAGATAGAAATCTCAAAACCAAACATGGAAACAAATATCAGATTTCTATCCTCTCTGCCCTCGGACTGGAAAAAGATATCCACTCAAATTAGACAAAACAAGATCTGGAGGAGTTGGATATCCATGCAGTATTTGATAATCTCACCCAACACGAGGAAGATGTTTACGAGACTCAGAGAGAGCAGAAGGGCAAGTAGGTTGACGACACCGTTGCTCTAGTCTCAGAGAAGCGTGGAACAAAGCCTCGCAAAGAGAAGATCGTTAGGCCTTCCCCATCATCCGAGTCAGAAGAAGATTCAGAATCAGACGCCGAGCCAAGCATGAAGGCACTGGGGAAACAGTTGGCGTTAATCGAAAGATGATGAGACAGAAATACTTCAAGAAGAAGTTCTCATCCTCGGCCAACAGAGTTCGGACCTCAAGCTCCAAGAACAAGGAACAAGCACCAGAGAGCCCCGAAGTCAAGAACACTAAAGAGCCCAACAAATACTTCAACTGTGGCAAGCCCGGCACTTTGCCTGAGAATGCACTCTTCCCAAGAAAAGAGACGCTAATTACTACTCCAAGAAGCTTCAACTCACGAAGCAGAAGGAAGCAGGTGTAGCCCTCATGGCAGAGCATGACCACTGGCTTGAAGACAAGTCAAGTTCTGGAGACGAGAATCTTACCCTCATGGCACGCCTTGATAACGATAGTGACGCCGAAACATCCAATCAGACCGACGAAGATGGCGCATCCACCTCATCACAAGTGGTAGACCCTTCATCCACATTATTGACCATGTTAGAATCATATCAAAAACAATATGCTAACATGAAACATGAGCAGAAAAGTATTATGGAAGTAGAGGATAAACTTTCTAGGTCTCAGGAGAAGATAAATAGTCTCGAGTCAGAACTTAAAAGCTCTAGTGCTAAAATAGAAGAACTTACTAAGAGTTTACGTTCTAGCGAGACTACTCAACCTCAAATAGGACAGCATAGCGAAAATATTAAGGAGTTAGATGATAGGCTAGCAAATAACTACAATTGCTTGGTCAGGAATCTCAATGAGAAAGCCACCTTAAATTGTAGGATAATCGAAGCTACCACTAAGATCACCAACTTAGAGCTCAGCTAGAAATATCTAATACTAAGGTTAGTGAGCTTAGTAAAGATCTAGATGCCTGTCAAGCCGCCAAACTGACGGTAATTATGCTCTCCTAGGCGAGGAACGTAAGAAGTTGTATGCGAAAATTAAGAAATTAGATGATCTTCTTACGCGTAAGGGACAATCTGAACAGACGATATTTCTAAACCAGCCCAATGATATAGAGTTCTATAATCCAATAGAAGGCATAGGTTTCACTAACCCACGTGTTCTACGGAAAAAGGAACTATATGATATTAAGACCATGGGTTTAGGAGTAACCTCTCTTAGAGATTTTACTGAAGCGACAAAACAAAGTACTTTAGACTCATCCAAGAGAAGAGCCTCACATGGGCCTGAATTCCCTTACGACACAGAACTAAATGAAAGACAGAAATATGAAACCATCCTTAACATCTGTCTGTGATTTAGTTCAAGTTCTACCTCCTGAATCTCAAATACACTACGAGGAAGTCAAAGACGTTCATTATAAAAATTCTCTCTATAAACCTCTTATAATAAAACAGATAGAGGAATCTCAAGCAAAATTAGATAAAAAAATAGAGAATTTCGAAGCTGAAAAGAAGAAGTTCTTAAAAGATATGAAAAATCTCAAAGCTCCCTCATCCTCACGAACTACCTCTCATGCTATTATGAAAAGCATGAAAATCGAAAAATCACATTCGAAAGATGTGACGTTCGGGGCCGACGAGGACGGGGAGTGATCGCCGATGCTAGAGAGGTGCACGGACAAGGAGCGGCTCCTGGCAGGCTTCTAGGCGAAGGGGTACGTGAACGAACCGATACGACACCCGAATGAGAGGGGATCATGAGACTGACAATGTATGGGCGTGTCAGGCTAAGAATCGTATAAGGGAATTGATAGTACTACTCATATCACCAAGGTCGACCTACCTTTTCGGGAGTCCATCTATAGAAACTCCGAAGTTAAGCGTGCTTGACTTGGGGCAATCTAGAGATGGGTGACCCCCTGGGAAGTTTCTCAGGGTGCGTGTGAGCGAGTGCACGAAGCACGCTAAAAGGTTAAATGGTGGTACAGTGGGGCCAGACTATCAGTCGGAGTGTGGTGGGCCCAACCCCACTTGTCCCGGTAGGGACCGATGCTATAGTGACACCCGGTATGGGACGGGTTGTTACAGGTGGTATCAGAGCACAACCTCTCGCAGTACGGTGCTGGTTCGGGGACGAACCAGGCGGAAGTTGGTGGGCATGTGACGTCCGGGGCCGACGAGGGCGGGGAGTGATCGCCGGTGCTAGAGAGGTGAACGGACAAGGAGCGTCTCCTGGCAGGCTTCTAGGCGAAGGGGTACTTGAACGAACCGATCCGACACCCGAATGAGAGGGGATCCTGAGACTGACAATGTATGGGCGTGTCAGGCTAAGAATCGTATAAGGGAATTGATAGTACTACTCATATCACCAAGGTCGACCTACCTTTTCGGGAGTCCATCTATAGAAACTCCGAAGTTAAGCGTGCTTGACTTGGGGCAATCTGGAGATGGGTGACCCCCTGGGAAGTTTCTCAGGGTGCGTATGTGCGAGTGCACGAAGCACGCTAAAAAGTTAAATGGTGGTACAGTGAGGCCAGACTATCAGTCGGAGTGTGGTGGGCCCAACCCCACTTGTCCCGGTAGGGACCGATGCTATAGTGACACCCGGTATGGGACGGGTTGTTACAGGTGGTATCAGAGCACAACCTCTCGCAGTACGGTGCTGGTTCGGGGACGAACCAGGCGGAAGTTGGTGGGCATGTGACGTCCGGGGCCGACGAGGGCGGGGAGTGATCGCCGGTGCTAGAGAGGTGAACGGACAAGGAGCGTCTCCTGGCAGGCTTCTAGGCGAAGGGGTACTTGAACGAACCGATCCGACACCCGAATGAGAGGGGATCCTGAGACTGACAATGTATGGGCGTGTCAGGCTAAGAATCGTATAAGGGAATTGATAGTACTACTCATATCACCAAGGTCGACCTACCTTTTCGGGAGTCCATCTATAGAAACTCCGAAGTTAAGCGTGCTTGACTTGGGGCAATCTGGAGATGGGTGACCCCCTGGGAAGTTTCTCAGGGTGCGTATGTGCGAGTGCACGAAGCACGCTAAAAAGTTAAATGGTGGTACAGTGAGGCCAGACTATCAGTCGGAGTGTGGTGGGCCCAACCCCACTTGTCCCGTTAGGGACCGATGCTATATTGACACCCGGTATGGGACGGGTTGTTAGAAAAGATCAAAAGTGCATTGATAATTCTGTTATGAATGCTAAGACTAAATCTAATTTACCTACGTCTACAGAGAGCGTAGAGCAAGTACTAGTACCGAAGGCGAGAGTGTCTAGTATTAAGAAGGAGCTTGTAGATTTGAGTATGACTAAGAATGTTACTCCTTCTGTACAAATAAATGACACTCGAAAACATAAAAGAGCCATTTCTTCTCTTCCCATAATTGCTTCTACATATACTCTTCAACCCATTACCTTTAGGCGCAACAACTACGAAATAGGCTCTACCTTACAAATTAAAGATAATCATTCTGAAACAAATGCCACTAGGAAAGCCCGTAGGAAACAAGATTCAGCCATAAAGAAAGCTTATGGCGCTATACATGCACGTACTCACGTAAGGTATCCTGTAAAGATTGAGTTCCCCAAGCACCTTAGGAGATTATCAAAAGAAAACATCTTTTCCTCAGTCAAGCCTCCCAAAGCATTTGTGCTTAAATTAATCTTCCCTGCAAGGTTTAACCCAAATGGGTTCCTAAATCTCCGCCTAGGACGACAAAAGCCGAAAAGGCCAAGTCACCTAAAGAGGCAACACCCAAACCCACTTCTCCGAAAGTGATATGGGTTATTAAAACTCCTTCAAGTAATAATTTAGGAATCATATCAGAACCTAAGACTAAATCTGCTAATCTGCGAGGACCCATGATTAAGTGGGTACCTAAAGTTCTCTAACTTGTTTTTGCAGATCCATCATGTGTGGTATCTCGACTCTGCTCCACACACATGACTGGAAAACAAGAGCTGCTGAGCAACTACAAAGACCGACCAAACGGCAAAGTCAGATTCGGAAACAATAACTCAGCTCCCATTCTTGGATGTGGGGATATCATTTTGGAAAATCTGATGATAAAAGATGTCTCATACGTCGAAGGTGTAGCGACCCTAGCCATCGCCACCATTTCTAACGTCATCCTAACTGCCTAACGGCGTATTTTAATGAAGGAACTGCAGAAATGCGTATGAAATTTTTCCGCGTCAAAAGAAATTCTTCGAGTTATAATACACACTAATCCTAGTTTGTAATCACTTGGGACGGTTGCGATGGCACAGCAAAAGCTCCTACGCGCCCGGCCTCACAGGTCGTCATCCATACACACGTGTCCACCCCCAAAAGACATTCGGACGCTTCAAAAGATAGGCCTTGCCGGCTAGGCGATCACGTACCGTGATCGTATGTACCTACAACACATAACATAAAGAAATGAGCCACCGAGGCTCAGTAAGTAGAAACTATGCATGTATGCACGTGTCCCATCCCTGCAAAGGCAATCCATGCCAATGCATAAACTACTACGCAAAGGCGATCCGCGCCGATGCACTTAACACTCTGCAAAGGCGATCCGCGCCGATGCTCGTCATACTCGTAAACCTCACTCAGGGCCCTCGGCTAATCTCACTATGCACCACAAATGAGCTCACGTCCACTAGGGACAAATATGACAGCGGTCCACGCCGGATGGTACCTAGGATGCACACCGTTCCCCTAAGTTGCCATATGTACCCGGTCGTCCCCGATTGTCGGTGGTCGCTCACGCTGGTAGCCCACGCTGAGGTTGCCTACACCAGGGTTCCACCCTGTGTCGCTTATACCCTCAGGTCGCACCCTCCAGGTCGCTCCCTACCGCCACGGGCATTGCCCAATCATATCATAAACATACATATACACGGCCCTTTCGCCAACGGGCATTGCCCTAATATATTTCATTATATACATAATAATAATACATGTATACAGACCTTTCGCCAACGGGTCTTCGCCCTACTATATTTCATTGCATATACAATAATAGTAATATATGTATACGGCCCTTTCGCCAACGGGTCTCCGCCCTAATATACTTCATATACATATACATATTTACATAATATTACGACGACGCTAAACGCCGCCCTGGTAGCATAGTGGACAGTCCTTGGCTCAACTGCGAGTCGACAACACATGCCCATATCGGCAATGTATCTGTCGATTTCAAGCGATACCTTATATACACATACTCGACTCATATAACCCTCCCACATATGATCGTGCATGAACGTGAGTATGAAAATGCAACAAATGCCATACGCACTTACCAAGGGAGAGCATATCAATTAGTCCACATAAATCACGTAATCATCGAGGCACATAGTCATGTAATATCAAGCATACACAATTCAGGTAGGCATCGAAGCACCTAGTCATACAATTTAAGCACGTCTAGACAAGTTATGTGTTGTAGTTGAATTTCTACTTACCTGTCGTCCGTCGACTAGTTGCTACCTAATCCGATGTAACTCCTAGGTGTCGACCTTAGCATAAGAGTAATTAAGTTAGTACCTTATTTAAATTATTTAACTAGCTAAAGTCTCGAATTTCCTAAGTCCAACCCTTAGGCATAAAATACGAAGGTTAGTACCTTAATTAATACTTAAGTGTCGCTATGTTATAGCTACTATCATTTCTAAGGATTATTTAATTGGAAAGAGTTCGCAAAATATTTTTCCCAAGTTATAAACGCGTTCTAAGAATTCTAGTTGAATTCGTGAAGTCTAGCTAAATTTCGCTAAGTATGGTTCGCGAATTGGCCTTTAAATGATTAGGGGGTTCGGTACTTGATCGGATTCGTAAAAGGTGATGGATTCGTGAAACAAGACCCGCGAAGTTGCTTAGTTCGCCAACTTCGATCATCCCGTGAACTTTAGCTAAAAAGGGTTAAGTATAGTTCGCGAATTATCTCAAAGTTCTTGATTGGATTCGCAAAGTTCGCTTGATTCTTGAAGTGCATGAATTCGCGCAGCATGTCGAGTTCGCAAAGTTGCTCGGCCCGTGAAAATGGAGGAGTTCGCGAAATAGGGTTTGCGTGGGTTCGCAACCCTCGTTAGGCCCGCGAAACCTCAGTTCGCAAAGTGGGTTCGCGGCTTGTGTGGAATCGCAAAATATCTTGAATTCGCCAAATGATTCGGCCCGTGAAAGCTGCCGAGTTCGCAAAATGGACGCGGCCCGTGAAACGTCTTTAATTCGCCAACTTCGCCAGGTTCGCGAATTGCATGTAGATTCGCAAAACTCGTTTGAGTTCATCAACTGGGGTTTCGCGAATTGTATGTGAATTCGCCAAATATTTGTTGCACGGGTTCGCGAACTCGCAAACTCCATTCGCCAAGTACACCTTACTAATAGTTTGCGAACTAGGGTTCGCCAAATTCGACTTTGCATGGCTTCGCGACTTTCACAGAGTTCGCGACTTGTGGAGTCCACGACCCTCACTTCGCGATCCCATGCAAGCGAAATCCCCCTTTTTGAGTTCGCGAACTTCTTTTTACCAAGGATTCGTGAACCACGGTTCGCGAGGCCATTATTACGCGGCCCCATCGGAACCAAAAACACCTTTCAATTTGCGAATCTACTAAATTCCCGATCAAACTATACCTTTTTCTAAAGAACAAATTTTACTACCCTCCGGACCTTAAAAATATTTTTCCCAAGACTCTCGTGAGCTACTCGTACGAACCCTAATCCTCTATCACTTTCGTGCCTACAAGTTCCTTAACCATGGTCTAGAGCCAAAACACCAAGTCGAACAAGGAGGTTTTCATTTCGGGGATTAAGATTCGCACAAAACCTAGTAATTAACATCTCGTGCTTACAATCCTTAAAACACCCTATTACCTAATTAAGAAGACCAGAATCATAGGTAGAATTCGTATCTTTCCAAGCTTTTACTTCGATTCTTCATTCTTCTATCCTAAAGGTCTCCTTAGTTTCTTGGTTATGGTGTTTATGGTATTCAAGAGTTGGAGATGAACATTGGAGTGTGGTGATGGGACATGGTTATCGAAAATATCCCCTAATTTGGGGATTGTTTCTAGAAGCTATTTCCAACAATTTTGGGCCAAAGAAATCAATTAATTTACGAGGGCCTTGTTATTAGCTATTAAACCCTCATATGTTTGGGCCACTTTGTTTCAAGGAGGTATATTATTTGGTCCAAACTTATTAAATTGACTTGGGCTTGAGTTTTAGGTTTCAACCTAGTCCAATTGCAATTATAGCCCAGTTTCGTTTTATTTTATATATATATATATATATATATATATATATTTCACTAACTCAATCTCCCTAATCCTCATTTTCGAAAATCCCTAATTAAGTTAGTCATCACATAAATGTAAAATTGAATATACAAAATACATGTAATCACGTACGCACGTAAATAATGCACAAACTCATAGGGTCACATAAGCACAAAAATTCAGATAATTCACGTAAGCATATAATTCAATACACGAAATCTTCACATCCTCATTTAAATTTTATTAATTTGGGCCCGTTGTAATTCATTTGGGTCTTAATAAATTTTATTGGGCTAATCTATTTATTTAATATAGATTATTTATTTGATATATTCCACTTAATTGGGCCAAGATTATTTGGGTCAAATATTAACTAGGCTGAGTTCCTCGTTCGGCATTTCATCCGTTTGAATACCAACTTCTTCTATCCAATTTCTACAAAATAATTTACGCTTTAATCATGTATTTTAATTACGGGTATTACAGAAGGACTCCGCCATAACTTGTTCAGCATAGGCCAATTCTGCGATGACGGATTTCAAGTGGTCTTTCACGATGATCGGTGCAGAGTTTTGGATAGTCAGGACACAGAACTCCTCTACGGACTTCGGAAATCAAATTTTTACACGATCAACCTGACGTCCGTGCGTCCCTCGACAGTTGTATGCCTCATCTCTCAGATTGTGATTCAGAGGAACAGCTTATGGCATCAACGAATGTCTCATCTGAATATGAAAGCTCTCCAACGCCTCTCTACGAAAAAATTGGTTAACGGTCTTCCAACTATACTACTACAAAAGGAGCATCAATGTCCGGCATGTCAATTAGGAAAAATGAAGCGAGCGACTCATCATGTCAAGCAATTTGCGTCTACCTCTCGTCCATTGGAACTAATCCACATGGACCTCTGTGGGCCAATGCAGACACAGAGTATCCAGGGACGTAAGCACGTGCTAGTGATCGTCGACGACTTCTCTCGCTACATTTGGACTAAGTTCCTCCGAATCAAAGATGAGACAGAGGACTTGATTATTAACTTTGTGAACACAATTCAGAATCTGCTGCAACAGACTATTCACGTTATTCGAACAGACAACGGCACTGAGTTCAAGAATAAATATCTCAGTGAGTTTGATCAGAAACTTGGAATTAGTCAACAATTTTCAGCAGCAAAAATACCTCAACAAAATGGGGTTGTTAAAAGGAAAAACAGAACTCTAGTGGAGGCCATTCGTACAATGCTGATCCATTTCGGCCTTCCGCACTTTCTTTGGACTGAAGTAGTAAATACCGCCTGTTTTACCCAAAACAGGACGGTGGTTCACAAACGGTTCAACAAGACTCCGTACGAGATTGTAAATAAGGGAGTACCCAACATCTCATTCTTTAAGGTCTTCGGGTGCAAGTGCTTTGTGGCGAATGACAGAGAGCAACGTGCAAAGTTCGACCCTAAAGCATTCGAAGCAACTTTCGTCGGGTATTCTTCAACATCAAAAGCGTACCGAGTATACATCAAGTCCAACCGCACGATTAAGGAAAGCTACAACGTCACTTTTCACGAAGTAAACGAAATGGCTTCTGAACAAAACAGTTCAGGACCCATGCTCAACCCGTTGGCTTCTGAAGACACATCTCAGAACCGGTTTTCACTGGTGTGTTGGCACAAAACCAACAGAAGATGGCAACAACTCAGCAATCACCGCCAGACGTAGCTCTAGGACTTGTGTTAGAAGACTTGGATTCCCTCTTTGAGCCTTTACATCCGCCAGTCATCGTCAACCCTACACCCGACGAAGCCGACGTACCAAGTTCTTCAACAGTACTTAACTCACCCAACTAAAGCTCACCCAGTTGATCAGATAATTGGCGATCCTTCGTGTGGAATAAGGACACGACATCAACACAGTCTTTTCTGCTGCTTTATAAGCCAAAACGAACCTACTAAGGTACTACAAGAACCGGATTGGATAATTGCAATGCAAGAGGAAATCAACCAATTCGAACGTCTTCAAATGTGGAAATTAGTACCCCGTCCGTATGGGAAAACTATCATCGGGACTAAATGGGTATTTAAGAATAAAAAGAATGAAGATGGTGAAGTGATCCGGAACAAAGCACGATTAGTTGCAAAGGGATACAACCAACAAGATGGCATTGATTACGACAAAACGTATGCTCCTGTTGCCCGAATTGAAGCCATTCGTCTCTTATTGGCTTACGCGGCTCATAAAGCCTTCAAGGTCTATCAAATGGACGTTAAAAACTGCCTTTCTCAACGGCGTACTTAAAGAAGAAGTCTATGTCGCTCAGCCAGACGGCTTCGTTGATCAAGAACATCTCGATCACGTCTATCGATTAGATAAAGCTCTATACGGCCTAAAACAAGCCCCACGTGCTTGGTATGATGTCTTGAGTGATTTCCTCGTAATGTCTGGATTTATTCGAGGAACAATCGATACGACCCTCTTCATCAAATGGCAAGACAAGGATCTGATGGTCGTTCAAGTTTACGTCGACGATATCATTTTCGGTTCAACAAATCCACGTCTTTGCAAGAAGTTTGGAGATCTCATGAAGAGTAAATTCGAAATGAGCCACATGGAAGAGATCAATTCTTCCTAGGACTTCAAGTCAGGCAGCTCGATGATGGGATATTTATCTGTCAAACCAAATACATTAAGCACATCCTGAACAAGTTCCATCAAGGTCAGAGCAAGCCTCTCAGCACTCCCATGTCAACTAGCTGCAAGTTGGATGCCGATCCCACAGGAAAATCGGTCGATTTCACTCTCTATCGCAGCAAGATTGGATCTCTTCTCTACCTCACTTCTAGTCGGCCGGATATCATGTTTGCCACTTGTCTTTGTGCCCGTTTCCAAGCCGATCCCAAAGAATCCCACATGCTCGCGGTGAAGCATATTCTTCGCTACCTTAAGGGCACAACTACCTTAGGACTATGGTATCCTAAAGGTACGAACTTCAATCTTATCGGCTATACTGACGCTGATTATGCAGGTTGCCGAATGGACAGGAAAAGCACCTCCGGTGGCGCTCAATTTCTAGGCGAAAAGCTAGTCTGCTGGTCATCCAAAAAGCAAAATTGTGTCTCAACTTCGACAGCTGAAGCTGAATACGTCGCAGCCGCCAGCTGCTGCTCCTAGATGCTATGGTTGCGGACTCAGCTTCACGATTATGGGTACAATTGAAACAATATACCCATTTATAGTGATAGCCAAAGTGCCATTGCGATTACGTGCAATCCTGTTCACCATTCACGCACGAAAACATAGACATTAGACATCACTTTATCAAAGATCACGTAGAAAAAGGCACAATTGACATGTACTTTGTGAACACGAAATATCAACTAGCTGACAATTTCACCAAGGCTTGGATGAAAAACGATTCCAATTCCTTGTCGGAAAATTAGGCATGTTGAATCTTCCGTGATATGTGCATTACCTGATCTCTGTGCTATCACATGCTCTATTCATGTGTTTTCCATGCTCATTTGTTTTATTTGCATGATAATATAAAAAAAATAAAATAATAATAGCACTATACGTAAACCTATAAATATAAGGGAATGAAGAATTCTTTAGGATGCTCGATCTACGTCACAATTAGATTTCCCTGGCATGCGACTGATTGATTACTTAATTTTGTCAGTCTAAGTCGCTTTCTTGTGTCTAAAGCTCATTTAGTTTTCTCCACTAGACACAAAGCCAATTTACTTAAGTGAGGTTTCTGTATTTTTCCTTTCTATTGATTTATTCTTGAGCGAGTCACACATCAATTGCTTGTCTTAACTGGTGATTCTTGGCTTCATACTCGTCTTTCGTTAGATCCTTAGGAAAATCATTAGAGCACTTAGGAAATTTCTCACTTGGCCTTACATATATAAAATTTCAATCCTTTAATACAGCCTTTAGTCATCCATTTTGAGCTTTTTCCGATATACTTTTCTTCACTTGAAAATCCTTTGAGCCTTCAACCGTACACCCAAGTCTTCGATGGGATGTTAAATCGAGAAAAGAAGGGGGAGAAAACGAGACGACAAAGAAAAAATATGACAAAAGAAGGTGGAAAACGCACACGAGGAATGCTCAATGCACAAAAAGTAGTCCAAGCCTCTCGACTATCACAATCTCATATCATTAGAAGGGGGTATGGATCTTGCTGTGAACTTCTCCATCGATAATCTCGTACACTCGTCAGAATGGCTGGAAAGAGGAGCACGACGAAGTGAACTTCTCCAATGACAATCTGGTCTTATATCGAGACAACGAGAAGAGGAGCACAACCTTGGGTTCGAATTCCATAACTGTGAACTTCTCCAAATCGATAGTCTTTGAAACCTCTCTAGGGATTAAAAGAAGAGGAGAACGGTATCGACTCGAGAACCAACAAGAAGAACTTCGCCTTAGATAATCTCTCAGCCTCGTAGAGAAGCGGAGCTTCAGCTTGAGCAAGTGTAGAATAATATGAAAAAGTTTAAGGATGGAAAAGAAAATGCCGGTGAAGAGGACAACGAAGAAAAGGAATAGGATCTTTAGTCCACGATTCCTAAATATTTTCCTTCCCTTCTAAGTCAGAACCAAAATACTAAAATTCCTCAAAAGTCCATTTGATTCCGAATCGACGGTCTCTCGCTCGGTGAAATGATTAGAAGCGCCTTCATAGCAGGTTAATTGATATAATTTTGCTTGTGTTGACATGAGTGATATATCTAGTATATAAATCCCATGATAAAAATAATTGAGCGCTAGAGCGAACCTCATGAGAGTTGTCGAAATGGATCACTCTATGAACTTAGGACTTTAGTTTGACGACATGACTTGAAGGCAAACTATTATTTATGTGTCATGTGAAATATTTGCGTGGACATGATCAAAGTGACGTAATCTGACCCCAAAACAAAATAAAAAAGGGAAAAATAAATAAAATAATAATAAATATAAAAATCGTATAGTCTTTTTTCAAAATTTTCTTTACTTTTGTTTTCTTTGCATATTTTTTTTTATTTTTTATGCATTCTTTCTTGTATTTTTGCATTTTTTTTACTTTGCATTTTTCTTATGCATGAAAACATTTCGCACATTTTCAAATGCATTGTACATGCATTGGCACAGACTTGTTTAAAAGCGAAATATTTCTTGCTTATATGGTTACACAAATTTTCATATGCATGCTTAGGAGTTCATGCATATATGCTAAAATGATTATAAGTGTTTCTACTCGTTGTGTCATATGTGTTACATTCTCATATGCATACCTTGGTGAATATGTATATCGTTGCGAAATTGTTTTCACTATATGTCCACTTTTGAGGGGGAGTCAAGATTCTTAGGGTGTGAAAACATGAATTAAGGGGGAGAATGAAAAATTACACCTTTAGTAATTTTCCGCTGAGCATTATCTGAGGGGGAGTAATATGCTTTTAAGGGGGAGTAGTTTTGTCTTTTGTAATTCATGTCTACATAAGGTTACTCTCGACTCACTACTCTCATTTAATATGAAAAAAAAAAACATAAATGACTAAATCCTCGGGGGAGCCTTTTAATGATTTTCAGGTATATGAAGTGGATGCATTTCAAGAAGATCGTCCAACCACTTCTTACAAGCTTACTCTCGAAGACTTATACCATTGTTGCATTGCCCCGGCAGCTTCTCTAGCTCCGCCTTCGTAACGGCTGACAATTTTCCAAGAAAGTCTTCAAGTCCCTTTTTCGTCGAAATCTTCAGATGGCCATTAGTCAAGACGACCTCGATATTTTGCTGCGTAACATATCGAAATACTTTTATATCATATAATGAAAAACAGAGATTTTTATATAAGACTCACCGCTACGTGCGTAGGAACAAAGTATGTCTCTACGTCACTTCATAACGTCTTTTGTAATTCGACGATGAAATGTACTTGAACCAGGCATCGATCACGTCTGAAATGAGAGCATGACCTAGCATCATTTCAGCCAAATGACACCCCTTCAGAGATACAAATTCATCTTCCCATACGAGCACCTACGTTTGTAACAACCATTAGTACTGAGAACAAAATGCATTAGTAATCGAAACAAGCATTAATAACAACTTACTTGTAGTCGCCTTTGTCAATGAACTGGCCAACGAGGGCTTTTTCATCGCTAGACAGTGTTATTTTCCCCGGAAACTCTCTAGCAATGACCACCGTCTCCTTCTCAGACACACTTGCAATGACCTCACTCGTTATTTTGGCTGACGACTGTTGGGTTACCCGGTGTCTCTCGGAGACGCCACGTCCCCGGGTACGGTGTGGAATAAAAATTTTCCGGGTTCCCTTATTGCCCTCGTTGCTCGGATCAGAAAAGTAACACATAGGCATGTAATAGGGCGGGTCAAACCCATAGAGAATTACCAGTTGAAGCGAGTGGCAGCTCCTCGTCCTTTTCTTCAAGACTTCGTCGATGGTGGTGGATGGCATTAGATCGTCATGCCGACCTAGCAGTGTACCACGGAATCAGTTCTCTAAAGATGGCTAGAGAGAACCGAGCCGTCGCGTGCGAGAAAAGTGTTTTTTTTTCGGTGTGTGTTTTGTGCCTTTGTTATGGACGAAATTTTCACTCCAAATTATGAAATAGGGCTGCCCTATTTATACTATGATTATTTGGAAATCCTTAGGATATCTCAAAGATACGGTTTTCAATTTTGCTCCTTAAGTGAAGAGATTTTGCCATATCTTTCTCTCCCTTATTTAATTCAAAATTCATATAAGGATACTAACCATAATTAGACAACTAACTTAAACACTAAGTCAAACTAAGTATATATAAATATGGTATAAAATTTGAAACTTAATCCAAGATTAATTTTGAAATTTTCACCTTAAAATAAATAATATTCCAAATACATTATTTCTATACTTATATTTAATTTTCGAAATTAATTCCCAAGGCATAATTCGAAAATTAGCTTAGGGTCCAATTCCAATTTTACCTCAAGCCTTTTAGCACTTGGCCAAGCCCAATTCTCAAAGTTAGTTTCATGCGAAGTCCGACTTTGGTCCATTAAACGGCCCGAGGCCCACTAAGGCGCTGCCCAACGGCCGAAGGCCCGTTAAGGCCCAAAACACTTTCTCTCCTTACCAGTACACCTTGATGATCCTTATTAAGCCCGACTCTCTAGGTTCGACTCAATCGGCAAGGGAGGAATCCAAGAGTCCGGTAGTTACCTAGCCAATCGCGCAGTACCGGATCGTAACTCGATTCGAGTGCGAATTTCGACCCAGTCTTTATTCGAGAACCTTGCTATAGATTATAGTACTACGTATAAACCCTTCACCTTTGTCCCAATCGAGTGAGAGCCATGGTCTATGTCAAACTCACTATACTCGATTCTATGAGAAAACGGGGACGAGGCAAATTACCAAACTACCCTCTATGTCTAACATGAGTTAGTTCAATAACTTGGCCAAGGATTTCGTAATTTCCCGTCGCTGTCCTCATAGGTCACTTATCTCGATTACTTGCGAGACTGTGAATCCGTACTCGGCGGTCTAAACCTGACAATCACAAATCATCATCAAGACCGCATCTGGCCCGCTGACCCATGCAACAGCAAATCGGGTCGAGGGGAACCAGTGACAGTCGAGACTTCGAAGTCAACTCCGCCAAAGCCCCTTTCGGTCTAAGGTTCACGTAGACTACTATAGTGTTGTCGTCGGTCATTGACACTCCTTGAGTAATAAGCCATGTTCGACCGTACGACCCGTGAGTCAGTGTCCATGAAACGATTCAATCCCTTGATTCGACTCGCATCACAAGTCATGACCTCGGCTTCCAAGGGGGTATCGGCACTCGATAGGTCATTGACAAATAAGCCGTAACCGATTATCCAGCACGCAACTGGAAACTAAGACTTACGGACTTTCAATGCTCGAGGTTAAGAGTCCACTGGTGCCTTCCTCTCTCGTACTCATCGAGAACAGTGACTGAACTCGACACATTTGGATTTGTTCATTTATTGCTTTACCGGATGCTTAGTAAAGTACTCTTATATCCAATAACGAACAACGCCTTTCAATAAACACATAAAAAATATCTTATTACATAAAAGGTTGAATGATAAATAAGCTAATGCCCTATACAATCTAATCCTCGTATAGCATTCGAGGGCATATTCCTAACAATCTTCCACTTGCACTCAATGCCATGCGCTGCAGTATCTAATACCTATCTTTTCGAGATGTCTAGCCAGCACTGCCTGTGATAGAGGCTTGGTGAACGGGTCGGCCACGTTTTCTGCGGTCGCAATCTTCTGCACGGCTACATAGCCATTCTCAACGAATCCACGTAACACGTGGTACTTTCTTTCTATATGTTTGGACCTGATGTGAAACCTCGGTTCTTTTTCCTGAGCAATAGTGCCAGTATTGTCACACCACAATGGCAATGGCCTATCTGCTACAGGAACGACACTAAGTTCTGAACTTTCTCATCCAATCACCTTCCTTCGCTGCTTCTGAGACCGCTATATACTATGCTTCGCAGGTGGAATCTGCAGTAGTGCTATGTTTGGAACTTTTCAAGACACCACTCCACCGTTGAGCGTAAAGGCGAATCCTGAAGTGGATTTTCGGCCGTCCACGTCAGACTGGAAATCCGAATCCGTATACCCTTCTACCTCCAATTCTCCATTACTTGAGGATAGTCTTGACTGCTGTCCAATGTTCCTTACCAGGGTCAGCCTGAACTGACTAACTACGCTCACAGCGTACGCCAAGTCATGTCGCGTGCAAAGCATCGCGTACATCAAGCTACCCACCGCGGATGCATAGGGGATTCCATTCATCTCTTTCTGCTCCAACTCACTTTGAGGGCTCATAGCCTTAGAAAGGTGAATCCCGTGCCGCATAGGCAGGAACCCTTTCTTAGAGTTGTCCATATTATATCGCTTCAGGACCTTCTCTAAGTAAAGGGCCTGGGAGAGTCCTAACATACGATTCGCTCGATCTCTATAAAGGCGAATCCCCAAGATGTAGGTAGCTTCTCCCAAGTCTTTCATGGAGAATTCGGTCGAAAGCCACGCTTTCACCATCGAGAGCATTCCAATATCATTTCCTATCAAAAGGATGTCGTCCACGTACAATACGAGGAAAGATATTTTGCTCCCACTGCTTTTCTTGTAGACGCAACGTTCATCTTCGTTCTTTAATAATCCATGGCCCTTGACCACTTCATCGAACCGAAGATTCCAGCTTCTGGAGGCTTGTTTCAGTCCATAAATGGACTTGTTCAGTTTGCACACCTTATGAGCATCTCCTTGCGATGTAAAATCCTTGGGCTGCTCCATATATATTTCCTCCTTGAGGTATCCATTTAGGAACGCAGTTTTCACATCCGTCTGTCAGATCTCATAGTCATAGTGCGCAGCTATCGCAAGCAGTGTTCGAATGGACTTCATCATAGCAACAGGCGAAAAGGTGTCCTCATAGTCAATGCCCTCTTTTTGACTGTACCCTTTTGCCACAAGCCTAGCTTTGTATGTATCAACCAATCATTCAGATCCTATCTTTCTCTTGTAGATCCATTTACACCCAATGGGTCTAAAACCATATGGGAGGTCTACTAGAGTCCAGACTTGATTTTCGTGCATAGAATCCATTTCGGCTTGCATAGCTATAAGCCATTTCTCCGAATCTTTATCCTGATTGCCTGGTCATAGGTAGTGGGATCGTCTTCGACGTGCCCTTCCATCGTAGCAACCTCGTGCTCGATGTGGACCATCCCGTATCTCTCAGGCTGGCGAGATATTCTACCAGACCTGCGCAAGTCAGGTTGCGTCTCGGACTGCTCTACGGTGTCATCCGACACTGGAGTTTGTGAAAGCGCTTCTGAATACTCTCCAAGAGTTACTTCGCGATCCGCTCCACCTTCTCGAACGAAATCTTCTTCGAGAAAGTGAGCCTAAAGGGCTACAACGATTCTCTGATCGTCGTGGAAGTAAAATTGGTATCCCATGGAATCCTCAGGATACCCGACAAAACATCCTTTCACAGCCTTCGATTCTAGTTTATTTGTCTTGAGCTTTTTCACAAACGCGGGGCAACCCGAAATTCTAATGTGATTCAAGCTCGATTTTCGTCCTGTCCATATCTGATACGAAATACGATTGACACACTTTGTAGGACATCTATTCAGAGTGTGCCGCTGTCAACAGGGCATGACCCCACAACGATATGGGCAGGTCTGTATAGCTTAGCTTAGATCGAACCTTATCCAATAGAGTTCGATTTCTGCGTTCGGACACACCGTTCAACTACGGTGTTCCAGGCGGTGTCATCTGTGAAAGTATCCCGTTCTCTTTCAAGAACTCGTCAAACTCGAGGCTCATGTACTCGCCGCCTCGATCTGGTCGAACGGCTTTAATGCTCTTTCCTATCAGATTTCCACCAAAGCCTTGTACTCTTTGAACCATTCAAAAGTATCAGACTTATTCTTCATGAGATACACCTTGCCAAAGCGAGAGTGATCATCAGTGAAGGTAACGAAATAATGGAAGTTACCGCGAGCCTCTACCTCGAACGGTCCGCAAACATCCGTATGGATCAAATCGAGAAGTTCTGCGGCTCTCGTGACTGTGAAGGGCGACTTGGTCATCTTTCCAAGGATATAAGATTCACAAGTTGGATAGGGATCAGACCCAAGCGGCTTTATAACGCCGGTTTTCTCCAACTCAAGAATCTTCTGTTCTCCAGCGTGACCGAGTCAAAGTTGCCACAACAGTCTTGTGTGCGACTCCAATTTTCGTTTGTTGGTGACTGTATTCACAGTTTTTATTTTATCTTCGATACTTAGGTAATACATCTAATTTAGTAAACTTGCACTTCCGACGCAATTATTTCCAAAATAAATATTGCATATATTATTACTAAAGCGGAACGCATACTTGTTTCATAGCTTTCAACTGAGCTGCAGATCCTAGTTTAAACCGCCCCTTAGCCCGATGCTCATGACGTGCTACAGAACCTCAGCGAGCATTCACATATTTGTCCTACATTCATTCGTGAAGGTACTCCTAATGGGTTGAAGACCAATAGATAAGGTATGAAGTAAGCTGGGTTAGAGAATCCGGCTTCGTAGACAAGGCTCGTTCCGTACTTGACTACTCAAAACCGTTTCCGCTCAAAACGGGAATAGAAATAATATTCTTAAGCCCCCCGGGCAAAACCAAACAATCGGAAAGCAGTAAACTATGTCTAGTAGATAAAACGAGAGTACTTGATCCAATGTGGTTGGCGGTATACTATGTCCGCTTCCTACGTTGATCATGATCTCTCGATCCGCCAGCTTCCTACTTCGTCCCAGACCCTGGTTCGAAACACAGATGTGAGTACTTGCTCCAGAGTCTAAGATACAGGAGGCAGAATATACTGTCATAGAACAATTTGTTTCCAAAACGTAAAGTTCTTTACCTGAGGAGGTTAGCTTCGGGTAATCGCGCTTCCAATGGCCAAGCTCATTGCAGTGAAGGCACTTGTCTGTCGGCTTGACGCCTTTGAACACGTTCTTCTTGGCCTTGCCTTTCGAAATTCGTTCTTTGGGCTTAGTAGGCTTGTCCGACTTTTTCTTTGTACTCGACCCTCGAGTCTTAGCATACGCGACATGAACAACTTCCTTTCCTTTCACCTTCTACATCTGAGTCTGCGCTGCCGGCAACTGGTTCATTAACCCAGTCAATGTCCTCTAGGCCTTGTTCAGATTAAAGTTCACGATGAACGAATTGAAGGAAGGTGGGAGCGACTGAAGTATAAGATCGTTCTGGAGTTCGTTATCCATGATAAAGTCCAGTGCCTCGAATCTTTCGATCCAATCGATCATCTTGAGCACATGCGCTCCGACGTCACTACCCTCAGCCATTGCAAGGAAATATGTTAGGTCCAATGATTAACAACTCTATAATCCTAGGCATGAATTCTAAGTAATTCGATGATAATGATTGACACTAAGATTCGATCGAAAAACTCAAATGAAGAATGATAGAGAGAATTCGAGTAGAGTGAGAAAGTTACTGTTGTTTCTCTCTCTAGAAATTGAATTGCAGGCCTTTCGAATTAATTTTCAAAACTTTCTCTATTAAGCTCAATGTGTACAATCCTATTTATACCAAACAAACTTGGTATAAATAACAAACAAGTCCTAAACTAAGGACAACTATACAAAACGCCCCTAATTACAAGGACAACTAATGAAATCAAGCACAATTCTAAAAGTATAGTCTACAATCTCCCCCTTTGTGCTTGATTGCGTCTCCGCGCTATTTGTCCTCGTCGGGCATATTACGATCTGCGCAAGCCCAGCGCATGCTCATAATCCCTTATCGTCTCCCTAAGCTTCAGACGCTCCTCGATGTCATCTAGAAATTCCATCAGGAGCGGCTGTTCTCTCACGAACCTGTGGATCCTCAGCATAGTGTCTCGGTTGATTTCTTCCAACCTCTGCTCGATATTCCGCTTGATGACCTTGAGTGTTCCATCGCGAAACTTTTGAATCTCTGTCTTCAGCATCAACCTAGTCTTATGGGCAATTGGATTGTTGTAGGTGATGCTTACGACTGAGCTGATGTGTACATGATTGCTTGGAAGCCCTTCGATCTCAGGTCCTTTGTTCAGTGGTTCGGCCATGTTAACCTTCTTCATGTTGCTCTCCAGAGCCATCTGAAGGTCGTGTGCTGCGAAGTACTTGACTTGGCGCATCATGAACCGGTAGAGCCCTTCGAGGCCTTCTTTCATAATGAAGCCTTGAGGACCTTTGTACTTTTCCACGTACAGCTTGTAGAGGTTGTACACCTCATCAGCAGGTATGTACGGTAGGTCACTCTCGCTTGGTGAACGGTAGTCATTTCCTAGCGAGTAAGCATCCATCTCTTCTTTTTGTTGTTGACGAAGGATCTTCGTTCGTTGTTTTGATGGATTTGAGTGATGTTATGTGCTTTACAAGTAGCAAATTAGTTAGTAGCGTTTGATATTAAAGCAGTCGAGAATTATTTTGGAATCTATCTTTTAGATTTTTGATCGAAAATAATTCAATCGGAATTAAGATGTTCGTCACTGTTCTCGTGCGAGAAAGTGTGTCAGCGAGAAAATTTACGAGCGACAAAAATTTGTTCAAAAACTTTCGATCCAGAAAAATCCTTTAATCGTGAATTGATTTCGATCGCAAGAAACAGTACTCAAAGTAAGTTCCTTGCTTAGTCAAAATAAATTCGTTGACTGAAGTTTTTCGACGGTAAGTTTTGCGAGCGCAAAGGTCAAAATTGGTCTTCGTCGAAATAGTTTTTCGCTAGATTTTGCTCGTGTAATTTTTTTTCTAAAATCGTTCTTAGTGAAGATGGTTTTTGTGCTGACTTAGTGCTCTGACCGATAAAAATTTTCACGCGGAGTTTTGCGATTGAGAAATTTCTTCGATCGAATACTTTTGCGAGAAAATTTGAATTTTAGCGAATAAAATCAGAACTCTAATTAACCTGATTTAACCAAAGACAATGAATTAGTCTATAAAATCGCAGGTTTTTGATCGTAATCAGATGGTTGATACGCACGAACAGACAATTAAACACATTATGAAGCAAAACACGTCAATTTTAATCAAAAATCAAACTGTGTTCAAGTTCGTTCTTCTCGCAAACAGTAACGATTCAAATCTGATTAACTCTGCTAAATCAACATTCAAACTGCTACGCATCTAATCGCCAAAGATTTCTATAGCTAGAACAAACACAGAAACATCAAATTCAAATCAGATAAGCACAGAATTAGGCACTTCAGATCGAAAAGCTTTTTCGCGCCAAAACTGTTCTTCGCGTGAACAGTTTCAGAAAATGAAATTCGATCCGAATTCTAACAATTTTGATTCAAAACAGAACGAATCTTTAGTGTGAGAAAGTTTTGTGTGTTTCTCTCTCTAGAAACGAATTCTGCAACCTTTCGGATCAATTCTCTAATTTTCTGTATTAAGCTCAATGTTTGTACAACTATTTATACCAAACAAACTTGGTATAAATATCAAACTACTCCTAACCTATGGACTAATACCAATAAAGCCCTTAATTACAAGGACAACTAATGAAATCAAGCACAATTAAAATTGATACTCTACAGGATTAGATCGGTAGCAATCAGAATCATGATTTGAGTCGAATTTTTTATTCTGTCAGATTACTGTTCGTGCGAAAACGGTATGAACGTGTTTCGATTTTCGACAAATTGATTATCATTTGCTTCAAAACATGTTTAATCTTCTGTTCGTGAGTACTCAGTAGCTTATTTCGAGCATATACCTGTAGTTTCATCGATTAATTTCCTGTATTTGCTTGAATCTGTGTTAAAATCATATTCTGTGCTTAAACTGTGAAGTTCAATTTTTCTCGCTAAGTTTTCAATCGAAATTAATTTCTCGATCGAAAACCTCTGTGCGAGAAATTTTGCTCAATTAGAATACTGATTAGTTACTGATGTCGCTGCTATCAAGAACGAAAAGAAATTTACGAGCCTTAAAATTTTGACGAAAATTGACTATTTTGACCCCCGCGCAAATTTTTTCTCTCGAAAAATTATTCGGTCAGATGTATTTGATTCTCGTTCGTAAAAGGGCCCGTGCTAAGGCAGATCTGATAGCCATGAACACACTCATAAAGGCATCCCCAACAACATCTATAGACAGATAGACAGCTCCCAATGGCTAAGGGAATGTGGGATGAGTTGCATAGGATGATGCAAAGGACGGAAGTAGGCATCAAGGCCAAAAAGGCGAATATTCTCACTGCTTATGACTCCTTCAAAGCTAAGCCGGAGGAGAGCCTCTATGATGCATACCAAAGAGACCTTACTCTTCTCAACGAGATGAGGAAGATAGAAATCTCAAAACCAAACATGGAAACAAATATCAGATTTCTATCCTCTCTGCCCTCGGACTGGAAAAAGATATCCACTCAAATTAGACAAAACAAAGATCTGGAGGAGTTGGATATCCATGCAGTATTTGATAATCTCACCCAACACGAGGAAGATGTTTACGAGACTCAGAGAGAGCAGAAGGGCAAGTAGGTTGACGACACCGTTGCTCTAGTCTCAGAGAAGCGTGGAACAAAGCCTCGCAAAGAGAAGATCGTTAGGCCTTCCCCATCATCCGAGTCAGAAGAAGATTCAGAATCAGACGCCGAGCCAAGCATGAAGGCACTGGGGAAACAGTTGGCGTTAATCGAAAGATGATGAGCCAGAAATACTTCAAGAAGAAGTTCTCATCCTCGGCCAACAGAGTTCGGACCTCAAGCTCCAAGAACAAGGAACAAGCACCAGAGAGCCCCGAAGTCAAGAACACTAAAGAGCCCAACAAATACTTCAACTGTGGCAAGCCGGGTCACTTTGCCTGAGAATGCACTCTTCCCAAGAAAAGAGACGCTAATTACTACTCCAAGAAGCTTCAACTCACGAAGCAGAAGGAAGCAGGTGTAGCCCTCATGGCGGAGCATGACCAGTGGCTTGAAGACACGTCGAGTTCTGGAGACGAGAATCTTACCCTCATGGCACGCCTTGATAACGATAGTGACGCCGAAACATCCAATCAGACTGACGAAGATGGCGCATCCACCTCATCACAAGTGGTAGACCCTTCTTCCACATTATTGACCATGTTAGAATCATATCAAAAATAATATGCTAACATGAAACATGAGCAGAAAAGTATTATGGAAGTAGAGGATAAACTTTCTAGGTCTCAGGAGAAGATAAATAGTCTCGAGTCAGAACTTAGAAGCTCTAGTGCTAAAATAGAAGAACTTACTAAGAGCTTACGTTCTAGCGAGACTACTCAACCTCAAATAGGACAGCATAGCGAAAAGATTAAGGAGTTAGAAGATAGGCTAGCAAGTAACTACAATTGCTTGGTTAGGAATCTCAATGAGAAAGCCACCTTAAATTGTAGGATAACCGAAGCTACCACTAAGATCACCAACTTAGAAGCTCAACTAGAAATATCTAATACTAAGGTTAGTGAGCTTAGTAAAGATCTAGATGCCTGTCAAGCCGCCAAACTGACGGTAATTATGCTCTCCTGGGCGAGGAACGTAAGAAGTTGTATGCGAAAATTAAGAAATTAGATGATCTTCTTACGCGTAAGGGACAATCTGAACAGACGATATTTCTAAACCAGCCCAATGATATAGAGTTCTATAATCCAATAGAAGGCACAGGTTTCACTAACCCACGTGTTCTACGGAAAAAGGAAGTATATGATATTAAGACCATGGGTTTAGGAGTAACCTCTCTTAGAGATTTTACTGAAGCGACAAAACAAAGTACTTTAGACTCATCCAAGAGAAGAGCCTCACATGGGCTTGAATTCCCTTACGACTACACGGAACTAAATGAAAGGGACAGAAATATGAAACCATCCTTAACATCTGTCTGTGATTTAATTCAAGTTCTACCTCCTGAATCTCAAATACACTACGAGGAAGTCAAAGACGTTCATTATAAAAATTCTCTCTATAAACCTCCTATAATAAAACAGATAGAGGAATCCCAAGCAAAATTAGATAAAGAAAGAGAGAATTTCGAAGCTGAAAAGAAGAAGTTCTTAAAAGATATGAAAAATCTCAAAGCTCCCTCATCCTCACGAACTACCTCTCATGCTATTATGAAAAGCATGAAAATCGAAAAATCACCTTCGAAAGATCAAAAGTGCATTGATAATTATGTTATGAATGCTAAGACTAAATCTAATTTACCTACGTCTACAGGAGCGTAGAGCAAGTACTAGTACCGAAGGCGAGAGTGTCTAGTATTTAGGAGCTTGTAGATTTGAGTATGACTAAGAATGTTACTCCTTCTGTACAAATAAATGACACTCGAAAACATAAAAGAGCCATTTCTTCGCTTCCCATAGTTGCTTCTACATATATTCTTCAACCCATTACCTTTAGGCGCAACAACTACGAAATAGGCTCTACCTCACAAATCATTCTGAAACAAATGCCACTAGGAAAGCCCGTAGGAAACAAGATCCAGCCATAAAGAAAGCTTATGGCGCTATACATGCACGTACTCACGTAAAGGTATCCTGTAAAGATTGAGTCCCCCAAGCACCTTAGGAGATTATCAAAAGAAAACATCTTTTCCTCAGTCAAGCCTCCCAAAGCATTTGTGCTGAAATTAATCTTCCCTGCAAGGTTCAACCCAAATGGGTTCCTAAATCTCCGCCTAGGACGACAAAAGCCGAAAAGGCCAAGTCACCTAAAGAGGCAACACACAAACCCACTTCTCCGAAAGTGATATGGGTCATTAAAACTCCTTCAAGTAATAATTTAGGAATCATATCAGAACCTTAGACTAAACCTGCTAATCTGCGAGGACCCATGATTAAGTGGGTACCTAAAGTTCTCTAACTTGTTTTTGCAGATCCATCATGTGTGGTATCTCGACTCTGCTCCACACACATGACTGGAAAACAAGAGTTGCTGAGCAACTACAAAGACCGACCAAACGGCAAAGTCAGATTCGGAAACAAGAATTCAGCTCCCATTCTTGGATGTGGGGATATCATATTGGAAAATCGGACGATAAAAGATGTCTCTTACGTCGAAGGACTCCGCCATAACTTTTTCAGCATAGGCCAATTCTGCGATGAAGGATTTCAAGTGGTCTTTCAAGATGATCGGTGCAGAATTTTGGATAGTCAGGACACAGAACTCCTCTACGGACTTTGGAAATCAAATCTTTACACGATCGACCTGGCGTCCGTGCGTCCCTCGACAGCTGTATGCCTCATCTCTCAGACTGTGATTCAGAGAAACAGCTTATGGCATCAACGAATGTCTCATCTGAATATGAAAGCTCTCCAATGCCTCTCTACGAAAAAATTGGTTAACGGTCTTCTAACTATACTACTACAAAAGGAGCATCAATGTTCGGCATGTCAATTAGGAAAAATGAAGCGAGCGACTCATCATGTCAAGAAAATTGCGTCTACCTCTCGTCCATTGGAACTAATCCACATGGACCTCTGTGGGCCAATGCAGACACAGAGTATCCAGGGACGTAAGCACGTGCTAGTGATCGTCGACGACTTCTCTCGCTACATTTGGACTAAGTTCCTCCGAATCAAAGATGAGACAGAGGACTTGATTATTAACTTTGTGAACACAACTCAGAATCTGCTGCAACAGACTATTTACGTTATTCGAACAGACAACGGCACTGAGTTCAAGAATAAATATCTTAGTGAGTTTTATCGGAAACTTGGAATTAGTCAACAATTTTCAGCAGCAAAAACACCTGAACAAAATGGGGTTGTTGAAAGGAAAAATAGAACCCTAGTGGAGGCCGCTAGTACAATGCTGATCCATTTCGGCCTTCCGCACTTTCTTTGGACTGAAGCAGTAAATACCGCCTGTTTTACCCAAAACAGGACGGTGGTTCACAAACGGTTCAACAAGACTCCGTACGAGATTGTAAATAAGAGAGTACCCAACATCTCATTCTTTAAGGTCTTCGGGTGCAAGTGCTTTGTGGCGAATGACAGAGAGCAACGTGCAAAGTTCAACCCTAAAGCATTCGAAGCAACTTTCATCGGGTATTCTTCAACATCAAAAGCGTACCGAGTATACATCAAGTCCAACCGCACGATTAAGGAAAGCTACAACGTCACTTTTCACGAAGTAAACAAAATGGCTTCTGAACAAAACAGTTCAGGACCCATGCTCAACCCGTTGGCTTTTGAAGACAACATCTCAGAACCCGTTTTCACTGGTGTGTTGGCACAAAACCAACAGAAGATGGCAACAACTCAGCAATCACCGCTAGACGTAGCTCTAGGACTTGTGTTAGAAGACTTGGATTCCCTCTTTGAGCCTTTACATCCGCCAGTCATCGTCAACCCTACACCTGACGAAGCCGACGTACTAAGTTCTTCAACAGTCCTTAACTCACCCAACTCAGATTTGCCACAGAACAATGAAGAACCTCCCATCGGTGTTGAGGAAGAATCATCAGAGTCGCTCCCCCCATTGCAGATTTGGAACTTCCTCACACAAATGAACCATCGGAGATCGTTGGAAATCTGGACCTACAAATGGCTGATTCATCATCTACAGCTTTGCCGTATGAGCGCAGGTGGACTAGAGCTCACCCAGTTGATCAGATAATTGGCGATCCTTCGTGCGAAATAAGGACACGACATCAACACAGTCTTTTCAGCTGCTTTATAAGCCAAAACGAACCTACTAAGGTACTACAAGATCCGGATTGGATAATTGCAATTGAAGAGGAAATCAACCAATTCGAACGTCTTCAAATGTGGAAATTAGTACTCCGTCCGTATGGGAAAACTATCATTGGGACTAAATGGGTATTTAAGAATAAAAAGAATGAAGATGGTGAAGTGATCCGGAACAAAGGACGATTAGTTGCAAAGGGATATAACCAACAAGAAGGCTTGATTACGACAAAATGTATGCTCCTGTTGCCCTAATTGAAGCCATTCGTCTCTTATTGGCTTACGCGGCTCATAAAGCCTTCAAGGTCTATCAAATGGACGTTAAAAACCGCCTTTCTCAACGGCGTACTTAAAGAAAAAGTCTATGTCGCTCAGCCAGACGGCTTCGTTGATCAAGAACATCTCGATCACGTCTATCGATTAGATAAAGCTCTATACGGCCTAAAACAAGCGCCACGTGCTTGGTATGATGTCTTGAGTGATTTCCTCGTAATGTCTGGATTTATTCGTGGAACAATCGATACGACCCTCTTCATCAAATGGCAAGACAAGGATCTGATGGTCGTTCAAGTTTACGTCGACGACATCATTTTTGGTTCAACAAATCCACGGCTTTGCAAGAAGTTTGGAGATCTCATGAAGAGTAAATTCTAAATGAGCCACATGGAAGAGATCAATTCTTCCTAGGACTTCAAGTCAGGCAGCTCGATGATGGGATATTTATCTGTCAAACCAAATACATTAAGCACATCCTGAACAAGTTCCATCAAGGTCAGAGCAAGCCTCTCAGCACTCCCATGTCAACTAGCTGCAAGTTGGATGCCGATCCCACAGGAAAATCGGTCGATATCACTCTCTATCGTAGCAAGATTGGATCTCTTCTCTACCTCACTTCTAGTCGGCCGGATATCATGTTTGCCACTTGTCTTTGTGCCCGTTTTGTCACGACCGCCACTTCCCTAACTGCCTATTCTAGCGCATTCCTATGTGCCTAGCGAGTTATGAGTAGTAAGGTACACTGAAAATGCGTATACACTTTTTTCCTTTTTCCATTTACATCATGGAATGATGTTCTGTACAAGTCAAAAGAATACATGTCGAACACTAAGTTCCAGACACGATCTAACTACGAGGACGATGGTGCGTCGGCATAGCAAAAGGCTCCTATGCGCCCGGCCTCACAGGTCGTCATCCATACACACACGTCCACCCCAAAAGCAGCGCGAAGCTTCAAAAGATTGGCCTTGTCATCTAATGCGATCACGTACCGTGCTCGCTGGCGCCTACAACACATAAATTAAAAGAATGAGCCACCGAGGCTCAGTAAGCAGAAATCATGCATGCATGCACGTGTCCCTTTCCCCGCAAAGGCAAACCCTGCCGATGCATAAATTTCTAAGCAAGGGCAATCCGCGCCGATGCACCTAGCACTCGTACTAGCAAAACTCAGGGCCCTCGGCTAATCTCACTATGCACCACAAGAGCTCACGTCCCTCAAGGACAATACGACAGCGGTCCACGCCGGATGGCCGAACCCTAGGATGCACATCGTTCCCCTAGGTCGCCATATGAATCCGATCGTCCCCGACTGTCCGGCGGTCGCTCACGCTGGTAGCCCACGCTGAGGTCGCCTACACCAGGGTTCCACCCTGTGTCGCTTATACCCTCAGGTCACACCCTCCAGGTCGCACCTTACCGCCACGGGCCATGCCCAAATCCTTTCAACAGGATATCAATATATATCTACAATAATAGTACGACGACGCTAAAACGCCGCCCTGGTAGCATAGGAGATAGCCCCTGACTCAACTATGAGTCGACACACTTGCCCACATCGGCAAGTCCTCGTCGCGTACAAGCGACATATCACCATGCACACTCTATCCCATGACCCTTCCCCATGAGTTCGTGCGTGCACATGAGCATGCATACGCAAACAAATGCAACTTATGCTTACCACATGAAAGCGTAACGATTAATTCACGTAATCACGAAACCACGTAGGCATATAGTCACATACACATATAGCAGACAAGTTATGTGTTGTAGTTGGATTTCTACTTACCTGGCGTCCGTGGATTAGTCGCTACCTGACCCGGGAATTCTCCTAAGTCCAAACCTTAGACATAGAATAGTATCGTTAGGACACTATTATAATTAATTAATTACGTACTGACTTAGGTATTTTCCTTGGTTGTAAATATCTTTAGGAGTCTTAGTTAACTTGGTACGTCTCACTTGACTTAGGGAACTTTATGAAGTTCACGAAATTCATAAAATTCGTCCATAAGCTATTTGCTAGCCGGTCTGGTGAATTTTCTAACTTTTTTTTTTTATACTTGAAACGATTTTCGTCTAAGGGGTTCAATTCGTGAAGTTGATTTGCGAAGTGTTTGAGTTCGCAAATCCCTGGATTCGTAAACTCGACTCGCCAAATAATTGCAGCCCGCGAAGTGCTTGGACCCGCAAACGCACGAGTTTGCAAACCCTCGATCGGCCCGCAAAGTTGCTGGGTTCGCAAACCCTTGGTCGACCCGCGAAATGTATTGGACCCGTGAACCTCCATTCGCAATCCTCGTGGGGTTCGCAATGTGTGGAGTTCGCAAACTGATGAGCCCGCAAAATGATTTGGATGCGAAAACTCCGGACCCACGAAGTTGGGGTTTGCGGCTTGTGGGAATTCGTCAACTTGGACGGGTTCGCAAATCTCCTCAGCCCGCAAACTTCCACGGATTCGCAAAAGGTCCCATTCGCAAGATGGGGCCGCGAAGTGCATGAATTCGCAAAACTCCAACTTTGCGGCTTGTATGCGTTTGCAGAGCACAACCCGCGAATCTTCGATGAATTCGCATAGTTGGCCCCGCCGAGTTTTTGGATTCGCGAAATGAGTTCGCGAGCCTGAGTTCGCAGAGTTTGTACTTCGCGAACTCATTCCTAAACACACACCATCTAATCCGTGATAGGCTAGTTATGAAGATCAAAAAGGTGACTTTTCAAGAACTCGTTTGAAGGTGGTATGAACTCCTTAAACCCTAATGTCCAGGCTTAACAGAAATGCTAGTCTAAACTTAACCTCTCGTGCCTAATAATCCATAGAACGTGTTATTACAAAACTAAGATTACTAAATCAAAGTTAGGACGCTTCTCGGGGGGTTAAAATCGCATAATCCCTAATGTGTAGTACTTATTTTCGTGTTTAAAGCTCTAAGATACCGAAATGCCTAAACGAGGATACGAGTGTTAGGGTGAGGATTCATTACCTTTCACTCGGCGTGTTTTTCGCCTGGTTTCTCCTCCCTCTTTGGCTAAGCTCACGTTAGTTTCTTGGCTATGGAGTTTTTTTTTTTTTTGTGGACTTCAAATGGGTTTTAGGTGATGGTTTATTTTTTTTATATGGTGGTGATGGAACTCAAGGGACGAAATATCCCTTAATTTAAGGAAGGTTTGTCTCAATTTTGTTTCTAATGATTTGGGTCTTCTATTTCCATAGCTAGCCCAATTAATCCCTTTTAATTATTTTTGAGGTTAAACCTCTAAGCTTAGTCCATTAAGATTTATGCCTATGACTCACGCCTTAGCTTTGGCCTAATATTAGACTTTCGGCCCATTAGTGTTCCTAGCCCACTTGCAGACTTAATTCTAGCTTTAGTTTATGGCCCATATTTTCCTTTGTCTAGTTTTCGAAAATCCCTAATTAAATGGGAAGTCTAACAGTACAAATAAAAATGCACCGAATTTACCAAATAATCAAGCGCACATTTTAACATGCAGGTTTCACATAATTCACACGAGCACGGAATAATTTCACAAAATGCGCATAATCACAATCATCATTTACGCAAATTTATTGGCCTTACTATTCACGAGGACCCGGGTGCTACACGTTTCCAAGCCGATTCCAAAGAATCCCACATGCTCGCGGTGAAGCATATTCTTCGCTACCTTAAGGGCACAACTACCTTAGGACTATGGTATCCTAAAGGTACGAACTTCAATCTTATCGGCTATACTGACGCTGATTGTGTAGGTTGCCGAATGGATAGGAAAAGCACCTCCGGTGGCGCTCAATTTCTAGGCGAAAAGCTAGTCTGCTGGTCATCCAAAAAGCAAAATTGTGTCTCAACTTCGACGACTGAAGCTGAATACGTCGCAGCCGCCAGCTGCTGCTCCTAGATGCTATGGTTGCGGACTCAGCTTCGCGATTATGGGTACAATTTAAACAATATACCCATTTATAGTGATAGCCAAAGCGCCATTGCGGTTACGTGCAATCCTGTTCACCATTCACGAACGAAACACATAGACATTAGACATCACTTTATCAAAGATCACGTAGAAAAAGGCACCATTGACATGTACTTTGTGAACACGAAATATCAACTAGCTGCAATTCACCAAGGCTTGGATGAAAAACGTTCCAATTCCTTGTCGGAAAATTAGGCATGTTGAATCTCCCGTGATATGTGCATTACCTGATCTCAGTGCTATCACATGCTCTATTCTATGTGTTTTCCATGCTCATTTCTTTTATCTTGCGTGATAATATACAAAAAATAAAATAATAATAACATTATACATAAACCTATAAATATAAGGGAATGAGGAAATCTTTAGGATGCTCGATCTACGTCACAATTAGATTTCCCTGGCCTATTATTTTTCCTTTCTAGTGATTTGTTCTTGAGCGAGTCACACATCAATTGCTTGTCTTAACTGGTGATTCTTGGCTTCATACTCGCCTTTCGTTAGATCCTTAGGAAAATCATTAGAGCGCTTAGGAAAATTCTCACTTGGCCTTGCATATATAAAATTTCAATCTTTAATACAGCCTTTAGTCATCCATTTTGAGCTTTTTCCGATATACTTTTCTTCACTTGAAAATCCTTTGAGCCTTCAACCGTACACCCAAGTCTTCGATGGGATGTTAAATCGAGAAAAGAAGGGGGAGAAAACGAGACGACAAAGAAAAAATATGACAAAAGAAGGTGGAAAACGCACACGAGGAATGCTCGATGCACAAAAGTAGTCCAAGCCTCTCGACTATCACAATCTCATGTCATTAGAAGGGGGTATGGATCTTGCTGTGAACTTCTCCATCGATAATCTCGTACACTCGTCAGAACGGCTGGAAAGAGGAGCACCACGAAGTGAACTTCTCCAATGATAATCTGGTCTTATATCGACACAACGAGAAGAGGAGCACGGCCTTGGGTTTGAATTCCATAACTGTGAACTTCTCCAAATCGATAGTCTTTGAAACCTCTCTAGGGATTAAAAGAAGAGGAGCACGGTATCGACTCGAGAACCAACAAGAAGAACTTCGTCTTAGATAATCTCTCAGCCTCGTAGAGAAGCGGAGCTTCAGCTCGAGCAAGTGTAGAATAGATGAAAAAGTTTAAGGATGGAAAAGAGAATGCCGGTGAAGAGGACAACGAAGAAAAGGAAGAAGATCTTTAGTCCATGATTCCTAAATATTTTCCTTCCCTTCTAAGTCAGAACCAAAATACTAAAATTCCTCAAAAGTCCATTTGATTCCGAATCGACGGTCTCTCGCTCGGTGAAATGATTAGAAGCGCCTTCATAGCAGGTTAATTGATATAATTTTGCTTGTGTTGACATGAGTGATATATCCAGTATATAAATCCCATGATAAAAATAATTGAGCGCTAGAGCGAACCTCATGAGAGTTGTCGAAATGGATCACTCTATGAACTTAGGACTTTAGTTTGATGACATGACTTGACGGCAAATTATTATTTATGTGTCATGTGAAATATTTGCGTGGACATGATCGATGTGACGTAATCTGACCCCAAAACAAAATAAAAAAGGGCAAAATAAATAAAATAATAATAAATATAAAAATCGTATAGTCTTGTTTCAAAATTTTCTTTACTTTTATTTTTCTTTGCATATTTTTTTTTATTTTCATGCATTTTTTCTTGTATTTTTGCATTTTTTTTACTTTGCATTTTTCTTATGCATGAAAACATTTCGCACATTTTCAAATGCATTGCACATGCATTGGCACAGACTTGTTTAAAAGCGAAATATTTCTTGCTTATATGGTTATACAAATTTTCATATGCATGCTTAGGAGTTCATGCATATATGCTAAAATGATTATAAGCGTTTCTACTCGTTGTGTCATATGTGTTACATTCTCATATGCATATCTTGGTGAATATGTATATCTTTGCGAAATTGTTTTCACTATATGTGCACTTTTTGAGGGGGAGTCAAGATTCTCAGGGTGTGAAAACATGAATTAAGGGGGAAAATGAAAAATTACACCTTTAGTAATTTTCCGCTGAGCATTATCTGAGGGGGAGTAATATGCTTTTAAGGGGGAGTAATTTTTTCTTTTGTAATTCATGTCTACATAAGGTTACTCTCGACTCACTACTCTCATTTAGTATGAAAAAAAAAACATAAATGACTAAATCCTCGGGGGAGCCTTTGAATGATTTTCAGGTATATGAAGTAGATGCATTTCAAGAAGATCGTCCAACCACTTCTTACAAGCTTACCCTCGAAGATTTAGCAAATGAAAAACAAGTCTGAACCGGTCGGTCCACCCACCAATTTCCGCCGTGCGTACCACTCTGAAGTCGGACTCTCTCACAACGTCACATTCAAAGGAGACTCGGCACACCTTGAAAAAAAAATCAAAGCAAGAGACGGCCTACCTTCTTCTGGAACTAGAGACGCTTCTTCGAGGCCGAACCAGACAGTTCCATTCGGAGAAGACGAATCTGGCAAAACATTGAAGATAGCTAAACCCCGAGCCCTCTCCTCGACTCTCTCATGCCCCTTGCCTTTGGAAGAAGAAGCAAGGACGGAGGACCGAATGACACGTGACTCAAGCATCATCAAGGACTGAAGTTGCCAACTGTGTCCACTGCATCAAGGACCGAAGTTGCCAATCTTGTCCACTACATAAATGCTCCAAGTTGCCAACCGTGTTCACCTCTCCAAACCTCACATCGGACGCTCCGATCTCAACACAAGGTTGACAAAAATAGGGGGAGTTTCGAGAATCCGGCAAGAACTTCGTACATATTACGGCATTTAGAAGAAGAACTTCAAAAGAATATTCGAAGAAAAAGCCGATGCCTAGAAGACCTGGTGAGCTTGAAGATTTTCTAAAGAGGAGATTTCGAGGACTCGAGGACTCTTTCCATTGCAAGACGAAGATAACCCGCGCAATGTTGAAAATTGAGTACAAAGGGGGAGATTGTTGGGACTATTTTATTGTAATCAATTAATGTATTATCTTAATCTTGCTTTGATATTATGTAGCCTTGGACATAATTGTAATAAGTCATATTATAGGGCTACTTATGTAAATATACCAACATGGTTGGTATATATAGTGACTCTAAAGCTTGCTTTAGAGTGATCACTTAATTTGTAGTAAATTCATTTTCAAAATTGTGCTACCTTGGAGAGAACGAAACTTGCTTAACAAGGAAGAGTTACCACGAGGCTTCGACGATAAATTCCGAAAGGTAATTCTTAATCCGTTCTTCGTTTTCTTGAATTCACTACGTGATTCGATCCGTGTTGGAGAAAAAAAGGACCTAACAGCGGTGCTCCACGGACTTTTCAGGGCGGGGCGGTACATGGATGAAGACCTGTGGTGCGACGTTAGGGTTTTGACTTTTAGGGCGACGGCCTTTGTATGACGATGATATTGTATATAATATTTTGTATTAATGTGTAATATTTTAGGAAAAGGTTTTTGTTAGACAGGCCTTCTGCGGCTTACGTTGAGGAAATCCGCCACTAACCTTACTTAGAAAATGAGGGTCGTCACACCAGTCTACCAAATTCGACCCGCCCGGCAATGACGGGTCCAACGGGTTCCGACCCGTTAGGACCTCTAACAGCACCATGCCGAAGCTGTACACGTCGCTTTTCTCTGTGATCCTCATCATCGAACCATGCTCTTCACCCACAAAGAATATAAAGGTTAATTTCGATTCTTAAATTGTGTTATAAAATTTTCTAGGCGCTAGTCAATAGACGTTCTGCACCCAAAGAAAAAATAATAATAATAATTTCCATTATTAGTTACAAGGTTGTAAAATTCTCCATGTGCTAGTCGGGCACCCGAGGGGCGCCTAGACGGCCTAGGCGGTTTCTATTCGGAAATTATACTGTAGACCTGTATTTTTTATTATTTTTATTTTATTAAAATAATGTCAATCATAACAATTTATTTTTTTGTTTATTTTTTTTAAAAGAAAAATTATTGTAATCGATTAATCGATCGCCTAGACGATTTTCGACGCAAAGCGTACCGCCTAACGTTACCTAGGCCGCAACAAAGTTGAATTATATAGCATGCATTTATCATATTTTATCTTATTTACCTGGAGCCATGTAGCCGTATGAGCCCGCAAGGTGAGGCCGTCGGCTCTCGTTGGGAGTCTCGGCTCTCACATTCCCACCATCATCGACAACCCTAGCGAGCCCAAAATCGGCTACATAAGGCTCCATGTTAGGACCCAAGAGAATGTTCATAGCTTTGACGTCCTCGTGCATGATCGGCGGGACGCAGTTGTGGTGCAAGTATGCCAAAGCGTGCCCAATCACGAGCACAACATCGTACCTCGTCTCCCAACCCGTCCCCCCTTTCCCAGCACCGTGAACAAGCGAATTCAAACTACCGTTCGGCAGATAATCATAGAACAACAGCTTCAACGTCTGGTTAGAACCGTAGCCCAGCAACCTCACGATGTTCTTGTGCCTGATCAAGCCGAGGGTTCGAATCTCTGAGCCGAAGGCACCCAACTCCTCCCCCGACCACATCTTCTTGACCGCCATTGCCTGCCCGCCGGGAAGGTCACCCTGTACACCACACCCGAGCTGCCCCTCCCGATTACGTCGGCTGATGTCAGGTTCCTCCCGATCACATCGATCGAAAACTCCATTTTCTGGTACATTGTCGTCTCCTCACGAGGACAGAACTGATGCTGACTAGGACGGACATCGCCAGCTTCACCGATGACCTGGCGCGTCGAATGGGTCCTACTACAGTTGCGGCACCGTTCGAGACAAGAGGTCTCTATTCCCTGCGAGGGAGCTGAGGGAGATCTTACGGAAGAAGGGCGTGTCGGGCAGCTCGCCGGAGAATTCATTGACCGATACGTTGAGCGAGACGAGGTTTTTGAGGCTCTTGAGAGCGTCGAGCCCGCCCGAGAACTCGTTGTAAGAAAGATCGAGGATTCCCAGTTTGCCCAGGCTCGAAAAATTGCCCGAGATCCCGCCCGAGAAATGGTTTCAGCTGAGGTTTAGGTATCTAGAGGGAGGAAAGGTGACTGAGTTCTTCGGGCAGGCTGCCCGAGAATCCATTGTTCCCTAAATCCAACAGCTGAAGGTTCTGGAATGAGGATATCTGAGTGGGATGTTGCCCGAGATTCGGTTCTTTCCCAGGTCGAGTTTGGGGAGTCGGGTCAGGGAACTTATGCTAGGTGGTAATGAGCCTTCTAACATATTCCCAGAAATGTCCAGAAACTGAAGAGTTGTTGGGAGCATACTAGGCAAAGCGCCCGTAAAAGAATTCGAATGAAGATCGAGAAACTCGAGGGATTCACATCGCACTATCGAGTCGGGGATGCTACCCACGAAACGATTTCCGCCCATGTCGAGAAATTCAACATCTTTAGATTCCCGACCTCCCTCGGGATTGTCCCGCTCAATAGGTTGTCGCTGATCCTAAATTTGTTGAGATTCGTACAGTTTTCAATATCGGGCGGTATGAAGCCAGTCACTCTGTTAGAGATCAGCAGCAGCTTAGTCAAATTCCTCAACGAAAAGATCTCTTTCGGGATAAAACCGTAGAGCTCGTTGTAAGAGAGGTCAAGGGCTTGCAAGCTATCACACTCTGATAGACTCACAGGGATTTCCCCAGTTAAGTTGTTCTTCCATGCGAAAAACAGAGTTAAGCTCTTTAACCTCCCAAGCTGGGGCGGGATTTCGCCAGATCGACTTCCAAGTGAACTAGGAATCGCAGTTCGATATCTCGGAAGGTATAATACATGAGAGCTGATTACGCTCCGCTGCAATTCTTGGAGATTGATGAGACTGCCCAAGCTTGCCGGGATATTGCCCGTCAATTTATTCTCAGACAAGTCGATCGTTCTTAGCTCTGTGCATCCTCGGAGCTCTAACGGAACAGTGCCCACGAAGCTGTTATCCGATGCTTCTTGGGATCGAACCAGTGATGGAATTCTGATATTGGTAAACGTTTTGCAGCTCAGTACAGTTGCCAATTTCCTCAGGTATGGGACTAGACAACAGAGATGCGTAAATGGCTAATGTCTGAATCTTCTTAAGTCCAAAATTATTTTAGCTTTATCCAAATTTTCTTTAATAAATATTTATTAGGAATATTATTCATAATATTTTCTTCGCTAATTGTCTTATATCTCCAATCGTAATCCGCTTTAAATTTTGCAGGTATTACAGTGGCTGATGGCAATGAATGAAGAAATGAAGTCTCTACACAAAAATGGTACTTGGATTCTTGTGCAACCGTCGAAAAAGAAGAAAATAGTCGGATGTTAGTGGATCTTCATGAAGAAAGAAGGTGTATCTGGTTCTGACGATGCAAGGCATAAGGCACGATTAGTCGCGAAGGGCTATAGTCAGCTACAAGGCATTGATTTAAGAGGCTTTTAAGCGTCAGCCCCCTTTTAAGTTACATAATAGAATTCAGCCCCTGTCAGTAATAATTTCAGTATTAAGGACCCATTATCTTTCAACTTTAGAGGAAAGGACCAAATACTTGATCTTACCAAAATACCCCTACGAAGTTATGTAATAAGAGGTATCCAGAACCAGTTTTCTGTTACCATCGTTAACCATATTATTAAGCAAATAATTTCTTTCGGATAAAAAACGGTGCACATATTTCTGTTTTCGTTCGAACTAATCCTCGGAAACGAAAGTATGTCTATCCACGATGGTTTATTTTGATATTCAGGTCTCGAAATGTTCGATTTTTACGGGTATTTTGTTCGAACTCTGTTGACGCAAATAGTAAAAACACGATGAAATCGAATCTCGATTCGATCGAAATTGAAGATATTTTGTACAAATTCGAGAAACCCATATCATGAACAAATCTATGAAACACAGTATTGGCTATTATTCGTCGCTCATGGTTTGCCAAAATTTAAAATCGCCGAATTGTTACCTAAACAACTGTTCCCAAAACTTGGTATGGATGGTTACGTATCTGTTATCATAGAACAATTAGTAGCTATTGATAAGCTATCATATGGTATAGGTACGGATTGAAAGGTATTGGTAAGCTGGATTTGGTACAACTTGCCAATTATCGGGTATTTGTATAACAGTGGAAACGCGATCGAAGCAAACGATCATATATATTATTTCCATCTGCACGAAAACACATCATGCACCAAACCAAGTTGGATGTGTGCTAGACAGTTTATCATGTTATTCAGGTCTCGAATGTTATAATTTACGGGTAAAATTTTCAAATTCATTTGACGCAAATAATAAAAACACGGTGATAATCGAATCCCGCGGTCAAAATTGAAGATATTTGTACAAATTCAAGAGACCCATATCCTGAACAGATCTCGGAAGCACCGTAATAGCTCTATCGTTCGTCGCTAATGGTTTGCCGGAATTTAAAATCGTCGGATTGTTGCCTAAACAACTGTTCCCGACACGTGGTATGGACGGTCATTCATCTGTCTTTGTAAGAAATTAACTGGTATTGCTAATCAGAGATATGGTATACGTACTAATTTAAAGGTATTCGTAAGAAAGATTTGATACCAATTGCCTATTATCTGGTATCACTATAACTGGAAACTCGATCGAAACAATCGATCATATATATTATTTACATATGCACGAACACACATTCTTCACCAAACCAATTTGTATGTGTCCTAGACGGTCTATCATGTTATTCAGGTCTCGAATGTTCGATTTTACGGGTAAAATTTTCAACTTCATTTAACGCAAATAATAAAAACACAGTGAAAATTGAATCGCTATTCGGTCGAAATTGAAGATATTTTGTACAAATTCGAGAAATCCATATCCTGAACAAATCGATGAAACACAGTGTTGGCTCTATTGTTCGTCGCTCATGGTTTGCCGAAATTTAAAATTGACGGATTGATGCCTATACAACTGTTCTCGAAACTTGGTATGGAAGGTCGTTTATCTGTCATCATGGAACAGTTAATAGGTATTAGTAAGCTATCATATGGTATGTATACGGATTTATAGGTAACTATATGCTGGATTTGGTACCGGCTGCCAGTTTATATGGTATCATTGTAACATTGGAAGCTCGATCGAAACAATCGATCGTATATAGGCATATAATTATGTGCAAATTACGAGTTGACCCCAATTCATATTTTTAATTAGAGATAAGGACCCATATAAGTTTCATTTATAGATAAGGACCCAAGTTAAGTTTCATTTAGAGAAAAGGACCCATCTGTTATCACAGACCCATGAAGTGCTACCACGCACCCATGAAGTGTTACCATAGTCCAATGAAGTGTTACCACAAACCCATGAAGTGGTACCACGGACCCATGAAGTGGTACCACAGACCCATGAAGTATTATGGCAGACCCATGAATTGTTACTACAGACCCATGAAGTGTTACCACAAACCCATGAAGTCGTATTGGGTAACCATGAAGTGTTTCTGAAAAAACTGGGTCCTTAAAACTATGAATTTTCTGACAGGGGTCTGAACTCCAATTGAAACATAAAGGGGGGCCTGAAATGTAAATGCAACGTCCTTTATTTGCTTTTTAATTTGCGTAATTATAATTTTGGGGACGAAAAGGTATTGCGGGCACGTGTTCCGTTACTATATTAGAAATTTTAATTTTTCTGCGATAATAATCTGTTACTCTTTTTAACACTACTGTTACCACGCAAACACTTATTGGTATAAACAGAATGGTACCACCAATATACTAAAAAACATTCAATTTGCAAGGCCGGTGCATATGATGTACACATAGGAGAAAACACGTAGCTTGGTTGTACAAAAAACATGCCCAGACTAAGTAAATTCACAGATTGTGAATGAGAAAAGGACAAAACACATATGAAAACTTCATATTGCTTCCTTACATGTTCTGCGATTATGCCCGTTCCGCTTACATCTACTTTAATGGACGAAAATCCTTAATTTGCGATGGCAGTCTCTTCGTTCGTGGACGACCCGGGGGTCGCTGAACATTAGGTTCGGCGGCGTCTTCAACTGGTGGATTTTCATCGACAGTATTGGAAGGGATTGGATTTATATAGGACATATAGGTCTCTCTGTATTTTGGTAAACTATAGTACGGGTCCAGAAATCATAAGGTGAGAGACCTAAAGATAGAATGGAGGAACAAGCTTGCTTACAAGGTATGTTCTCCAATTGGAAGAATTTGCACGAACATGTCTTGTTAGTTAAGTCCACGGCAAATTTTTTCCCATTTTCTATAACCTCAGAACTCCATCCACATGATGTATCAACATGTAAGGTACGAGATTGTTCCATGTTGGACTGCAATTTATTTTCCGGCTTCTTACACAAATAGCCGACTTGTTTGTGCGCATCGGTCCTTTTGTTGTTCATCATTATCATGATCTTTCGTATTTCGTCAACCATTCCAACAATGGGGATGGCCCGAGCCTCGCGCACCCAGCTATTCCAACTCTCGGCAATGTTGTTGTCGATGATTCCCCATCTCTTGCCTCTAAATAATGAATTGGCCCAGTTATTAGGCTTCGAAGCCTTAATGAAATCTTCAGCTTCTTTAAATGCTTTTGTGTCTTCAGTAGTGAATGTATTGAAATCATCCAGATAAGGAGAATATGCAGCTTTCTTGAACTTTGCTGTCCAATGCCTTTTGTTCCTGAAGGGGTTCTTTCTCAACACCGTTGTCCGGAAATTATCGACCACGTGTCTTAGACAGTAAGCGTGGTGACTTTCTGGAAACACTTCGGGGACGCCATGAACGAGCCCCTCATTCCGATCGGAGAAAAATGTATAATAGCTGAAATTGCCGATTCCATGGTAGCACAAGATCGCTCTCAGCTTCAAGAGAAACCACTCCCAATTAATATTTGACTCCGCATCAACCACTGCGAGTATTAGAAAGAGACAATTTGTCATCCAACGTAAACAATCTATTATCACATCTCCACATATTGTTACCAGATGCAATTAATTGTTATGACCTCTAATAATGTTGTCAAATACACAAACCTGCATATGCGACCGTAAAAGGCCATCGTTTGCGTCCTTTGAGACAGCACTAAGCAAACAACCTTTGTGCTTGTTCTTGATGTGTGTGCCATTGAAGAAGATTAATGGTCTACAACCCCAGAAGAAGCCAATAATGCAAGCATGGAAGCTAACAAATAATCTCCGAAATTTATTCGTATCACCATAACTGGCCACACTACCTGGATTTGTTGTCTTGACTGCATTGAAATACCACCTCAATCTGTTATAAGATCCGTTCTGAAGCCCGTGAATTTTTTGTAGTGCGATTTCTTTCTCGGTCCATGCTCGATGATACTGAATTTCAACTCCATATTCTCGTAGAATATCGTTCCTGATGGTTCGTGGTCTGTAGGGAGGCTCGTTCCCTAGTTTGGGTTGAACCAATTCGGCCACCAATTTAGAATCCGCTTTTGGGTGACCACGAGTTAATAGACTTGATTCTCCACACGTGTGGCTGAGGTTGCAACTCCTCATTCTGAAAATTCCGTCACTCTTTTACTGAGCTGCGTATACCCTCCAAGAACATCCATCGACATTGCAGATAGCGATCATTTTCCAAGGCTCGTTCTTTATGTACCTGAAAGATTTTCGTTTGGCTATTGCATACTTTTTGAGCTTGCTCCGGAAGTCAGACGCATTATCAAAAATTTGGTCTTGACCACTGATGCCACGAATCCAGTTATCAATCGAGTTGATTGAGAAAGAACCATGTGGAGTTGAATATTCGATAAGGGCTGCCCCATCATCATCAGTGTCCCGTGTATCTCCAACGACCATATCAATAACTTTCATGTTAAACTCACGGTGTAGTCTCACCATGAAGACGGTATCATTATCGACGAGCAATGACACGGATGAGTTATTTAGAGGTGATTTGTATTTCAGCCGGAGAGTGTTACCGCTTGCGTCTGGAAATCTCTGAGTAATTCTGCATCAATAGCTGTAATAAGGATGTTGATTCATTGACTTCTAGGCAAAAGCACTCGCTTCCATATCATAGTGTAAAGAAGGATACATTTTCGTTTTCACTGTTGAGAGCCATAGTTTGGTATCTAATTTGGATTGTGAGGCTAATTACAGATGATGATAACATTACTAGGGCGGGACGATTGGTTATCCCGCCTAATTTTCAGAAAATATCAAGTGGTACCAGTAAGTCGTTAATTGTTATTTTCGGTGCAACTTGTGTTATCAAGTTTAGGCGGGATTTCAATAATTTAGGCGGGATTTCAATAATTTAGGCGGAAATTGCAATTATTTGGCAACAAGGGGGCTTATTCTTCAATTAATGTGGTATGTCCCTCAAGTTAGTATGTATAAAACGTGGCTTATATAAACTAGTATTGTAATCAAGTGGTACAGATAAACTATTTTCCGTTACTACTATGTATATTTATGTTACGATTTTCGCGTTTATGCTTAGTTTTCAAATGTCATTTAGTATTACCGTACTTCAATGTGGTATTATAATATTCACGATATAATATCTATATTTATCGTTATACCAAAGTTATTGACAATATAATATTTATAATATCTTGTACATTCTATCAGTCTTTGTGATGTAATGTTGAATTTCCATGACGAGTTTCAGAATGTTTCGTTTTAACTTGTAGAAAGACATGTTCACTAATGAAGGTGATCTTGATTACAAGACAATTGGCTTCAACATCACTGCCTCTAACATCAATGTTTGTAAAACGGGATTTTCCAATGAATTCGTTAGTTAACTTCATCAAATAATGTATTTTTCCAATGAATTCGTTGGTTTTGGATGACTTCGTTAGTTTAAATTCAAATAATTCTCGTAATATCTCGAATTTGCGAAGTGGTACAGTGAAGGTATTATATGGTATAATTATGCATAAAATCTGTCAAAATTTTTGTTTGTCTTGTTAGCTCTCATCAATCATGTAGTATTTTGTCGTCTTAATGTGGTAACACTAGCGACAAAATCATGGTATACCAATTGGCTTCCTGGAACCATCGTGAACACCCTAGAAACTTTTTCCTTATCTGGTATGGCGTTAGTATATTCTGTTTCAACAATACGTACTTGCGGTAAATATAGTTTTTACTAATAAAACACGGACATATATACCTACTTTAACATCATTGTCTTACATCAAACCACCCACATTAAGATAAGTAACACATGAAATCTCCAAAAGTATTGTTTCATAGGAGATCAAAACACCTAAAACATCAAGGGTTCCAACTTACACACCACAAACAGCAAAGTCTAGTAATCCGGCCAAAATGCGAGCCCTAAAGCTTTCTACAGCCTCAATCTCATTAACCTTGGCCCAAAACAACACATCATCGCGACAAAGAGCCTCGCCGAACATGCATATCCAAACCCAACAGTCCATGCTACCCTAAATCTGTCGTCGACAACTAGCATTTGCGAACTTCGAATCTGGCAGCGACGCAACTTTTATGTGCTGCATGTACAGTCGAATGGCAGATGCCTAAATAGAGAAGGCAAAGTATTAATTAAGAGAGCGGACAACTTCTTCAAATAAATATCATACGAGACTTACACATCGGCTTGCGACACCATTGGCTTTCGGGCTAGGCAGCGAGTTGAAGTTGAGGAAAGATCTATTGGGTACGTCTAGGACCAGCATAATGATATGCATGATACAGCGGGAAGACGATGTACTTATAGCATTGTTGCATTGCCCCGGCAGCTTCTCCTGCTCCGCCTTCGTAACGGCTGACAATCTTCCAAGAAAGTCTTCAAGTCCCTTTTTCGTCGAAATCTTCAGATGGCCATTAGTCAAGACGACCTCGATATTTTGCTGCGTAACATATCGAAATACTTTTATATGATATAATGAAAAACAGAGATTTTTATATAAGACTCACCGCTACGTGCGTAGGAACAAAGTATGTCTCTACTGTCACTTCATAACGTCTTTGTAATTCGGCGATGAAATGTACTTGAACCAGGCATCGATCACGTCTGAAATGAGAGCATGACCTAGCATCATTTCAGCCAAATGACACCCCTTCAGATATACAAATTCATCTTCCCATATGACGCACCTGCGTTTGTAACAACCATTAGTACTGAGAACAAAATGCATTAGTAATCGAAACAAGCATTAATAACAACTTACTTGTAGTCGCCTTTGTCAATGAACTGGCCAACGAGGGCTTTTTCATCGCTAGACAGTGTTATTTCCCCGAAAACTCTCTAGCAATGACCACCGTGTCCTTCTCAGACACACTTGCAATGACCTCACTCGTTATTTTGGCTGACGACTGTTGGGTTACCCGGTGTCTCCCGGAGATGCCACGTCCCCGGGTACGGTGTGGAATAATAATTTTTCGGGTACCCTTATTGCCCTCATTGCTCGGATCAGAATAGTAACACATAGGCATGTAATAGGGCGGGTCAAACCCGTAGAGAATTACCAGTTGAAGCGAGTGGCAGCTCCTCGTCCTTTTCTTCAAGACTTCGTCGATGGTGGTGGATGGCATTAGATCGTCATGCCGACCTAGCAGTGTACCACGGAATCAGTTCTCTAAAGATGGCTAGAGAGAACCGAGCCGTCGCGTGCGAGAAAAGTGTTTTTTTTCGGTGTGTGTTTTGTGCCTTTGTTATGGACGAAATTTTCACTCCAAATTATGAAATAGGGCTGCCCTATTTATACTATGATTATTTGGAAATCCTTAGGATATCTCAAAGATACGGTTTTCAATTTTGCTCCTTAAGTGAAGAGATTTTGCCATATCTTTCTCTCCCTTATTTAATTCAAAATTCATATAAGGATACTAACCATAATTAGACAACTAACTTAAACACTAAGTCAAACTAAGTATATATAAATATGGTATAAAATTCGAAACTTAATCCAAGATTAATTTCGAAATTTTCACCTTAAAATAAATAATATTCCAAATACATTATTTCTATACTTATATTTAGTTTTCGAAATTAATTCCGAAGGCGTAATTCGAAAATTAGCTTAGGGTCCAATTCCAATTTTACCTCAAGCCTTTTAAGCACTTGGCCAAGCCCAATTCTCAAAGTTAGTTTCATACGAAGTCCGACTTTGGTCCATTAAACGGCCCGAGGCCCACTAAGGCGCTGCCCAACGGCCCAAGGCCCGTTAAGGCCCAAAACACTTTCTCTCCTTACCAGTACACCTTGATGATCCTTATTAAATCCGACTCTCTAAGTTCGGTTCAATCGGCATGGGAGGAATCCAAGAGTCCGGCAGTTACCTAGCCAATCCCGCAGTACCGGATCGTAACCCGATTCGAGTGCGAATTTCGACCCAGTCTTTATTCGAGAACCTTACTATAGATTATAGTACTACGTATAAACCCTTCACCTGTGTCCCAATCGAGTGAGAGCCATGGTCTATGTCAAACTGACTATACTAGATTCTATGATAAAACGGGGACGAGGCAAATTACCAAACTACTCTCTATGTCTAACATGAGTTAGTTCAATACCTTGGCAAAGGATTTCGTAATTTCCCGTCGCCATCCTCATAGGACTCTTATCTCGATTACTTGTGAGACTGTGAATCCGTACTCGGCGGTCTAAGCCTGACAATCACAAATCGTCATCAAGACCGCATCTGGCCGGCTGACCCATGCAACAGCAAATCGGGTCGAGGGGAACCAGTGACAGTCGAGACTTCGAAGTCAACTCCGCTAAAGCCCCTTTCGGTCTAAGGTTCACGTAGACTACTATAGTGTTGTCGTCGGTCATTGACACTCCTTAAGTAATAAGCGATGTTCGACCGTACGACCCGTGAGTCAGTGTCCATGAAACGATTCAATCCCTTGATTCGACTCGCATCACAAGTCATGACCTCGGCTTCCAAGGGGGTATCGGCACTCGATAGGTCATTGACAAATAAGCTGTAACCGATTATCCAGCACGCAACTGGAAACTAAGACTTACGGACTTTCAATGCTCGAGGTTAAGAGTCCACTGGTGCCTTCCTCTCTCGTACTCATCGAGAACAGTGACTGAACTCGACACATTTGGATTTGTTCATTTATTGCTTTACCGGATGCTTAGTAAAGTACTCTTATATCCAATAAACGAACAACGCCTTTCAATAAACACATAAAAAATATCTTTGTACATAAAAGGTTGAATGATAAATAAGCTAACGCCCTATATATCTAATCCTCGTATAGCATTCGAGGGCATATTCCTAACAATCTTCTACTTGCACTCAATGCCATGCGCTGCAGTATCTAATACCCATATTTTCGAGATGTCTAGCCAGCACTGCCTGTGATAGAGGCTTGGTGAACGGGTCGGCCACGTTTTCTGCAATCGCAATCTTCTGCACGGCTACATAGCCATTCTCAACGAATCCACGTAACACGTGGTACTTTCTTTCTATATGTTTGGACCTGATGTGAATCCTCGGTTCTTTTTCCTGAGCAATAGTGCCAGTATTGTCACACCACAATGGCAATGGCCTATTTGCTACAGGAACGACACTAAGTTCTTCCAAAAACTTTCTCATCCACTCACCTTCCTTCGCTGCTTCTGAGACCGCTATATACTCTGCTTCGCAGGTGGAATCTGCAGTAGTGCTCTGTTTGGAACTTTTCAAGACACCGCTCCACCGTTGAGCGTAAAGGCGAATCCTGAAGTGGATTTTCAGTCGTCCACGTCAGACTGGAAATCCGAATCCGTATACCCTTCCACCTCCAATTCTCCATTACCGTAGACCAGCATCATATCCTTAGTACGTCTGAGGTACTTGAGGATAGTCTTGAATGCTGGCCAATGTTCCTTACCAGGGTCAGCCTGAAACCGACTGACTACGCTCACAGCGTATGCCAAGTCAGGTCGCGTGCAAAGCATCGCGTACATCAAGCTACCCACCGCGGATGCATAGGGGATTCCATTCATCTCTTTCTGCTCGAACTCACTTTGAGGGCTCATAGCCTTGGAAAGGTGAATCCCATGCCGCATAGGCAGGACCCTTTCTTAGAGTTGTCCATATTATATCGCTTCAGGACCTTCTCTAAGTAAAGGGCCTGGGAGAGTCCTAACATACGATTCGCTCGATCTCTATAAAGGCGAATCCCCAAGATGTAGGTAGCTTCTCCCAAGTCTTTCATGTAGAATTCGGTCGAAAGCCACGCTTTCACCATCGAGAGCATTCCAATATCATTTCCTATCAAAAGGATGTCGTCCACGTACAATACGAGGAAAGATATTTTGCTCCTACTACTTTTCTTGTAGACGCAACGTTCATCTTCGTTCTTTAATAATCCATGGCCCTCGACCACTTCATCGAACCGAAGATTCCAGCTTCTGGAGGCTTGTTTCAGTCCATAAATGGATTTGTTCAGTCTGCACACCTTATGAGCATCTCCTTGCGATGTAAAATCCTTGGGCAGCTCCATATATATTTCCTCCTTGAGGTATCCATTTAGGAACGCAGTTTTCACATCCACCTGCCAGATCTCGTAGTCATAGTGCGCAGCTATCGCAAGCAATGTTCGAATGGACTTCATCATAGCAACAGGCGAAAAGGTCTCCTCATAGTCGATGCTCTCTTTTTGACTATACCCTTTCGCCACAAGCCTAGCTTTGTATGTATCAACCAATCCATCAGATCCTATCTTTCTCTTGTAGATCCATTTACACCCAATGGGTCTGAAACCATATGGGAGGTCTACTAGAGTCCAGACTTGATTTTCGTGCATAAAATCCATTTCGGCTTGCATAGCTATAAGCCATTTCTCCGAATCTTTATCCCTGATTGCCTGGTCATAGGTAGTGGGATCGTCTCCGACGTGCCCTTCCATCGCAGCAACCTCGTGCTCGATGTGGACCATCCCGTATCTCTCAGGCTGGGGAGATATTCTACCCGACCTGCGCAAGTCAGGTTGCGTCTCGGACTGCTCTACGGTGTCATCCGACACTGGAGTTTGTGAAAGCACTTCTGAATACTCTCCAAGAGTTACTTCGCGATCCGCTCCACCTTCTCGAATGAAATCTTCTTCGAGAAAGTGACCCTGAAGGGCTACAACGATTCTCTGATCGTCGTGGAAGTAAAACTGGTATCCAATGGAATCCTCAGGATACCCGACAAAACATCCTTTCACAGCCTTCGATTCTAGTTTATCTGTCTTGAGCTTTTTCACAAACGCGGGGCAACCCGAAATTCTAATGTGATTCAAGCTTGATTTTCGTCTTGTCCATATCTGATACGAAATACGATTGACACACTTTGTAGGACATCTATTCAGAATATGTGCCGCTGTCAACAGGGCATGACCCCACATGGGCAGGTCTGTATAGCTTAGCTTAGATCGAACCTTATTCAACAGTGTTCGATTTCTGCGTTCGGACACACCGTTCAACTACGGTGTTCCGGGCGGTTTTATCTGTGAAATTATCCCGTTCTCTTTCAAGAACTCGTCAAACTCGTGGCTCATGTACTCGCCGCCTCGATCTGATCCAACGGCTTTAATGCTCTTTCCAGTCAGATTTTCCACCAAAGCCTTGTACTCTTTGAACCATTCAAAAGTATCAGACTTATTCTTCATGAGATACACCTTGCCAAAGCAAGAGTGATCATCAGTGGAGGTAACGAAATAATGGAAGTTACCGCGAGCCGCTACCTCGAACGGTCCGCAAACATCCGTGTGGATCAAACCGAGAAGTTCTGCGGCTCTCGTGAAAGTCCCTGTGAAGGGCGACTTGGTCATCTTTCCAAGGATATAAGATTCACAAGTTGGATAGGGATCAGACCAAAGCGGCTTTATAACGCCGGTTTTCTCCAACTCAAGAATCTTCTGTTCTCCAGCGTGACCAAGTCGAAGATGCCACAGCAGTCTTGTGTTCGACTCCAATTTTCGTTTGTTGGTGATTGTATTCACAGTTTTTATTTTATCTTCGATATTTAGGTAATACAACCAATTCAGTAAACTTGCACTTCCGACGCAATTATTTCCAAAATAAATATTGCATATATTATTACTAAAGCGGAACTCATAACCGTTTCCGTTCAAAACGGGAATAGAAACAATATTCTTAAGCCCCCTGGGAAAAACCAAACAATCGGAAAGCAGTAAACTATGTCTAGTAGATAAAACGAGAGTTCTTGATCCAATGTGGTCGCCGGTATACTATGCCCGCTTCCTACATTGATCATGATCTCTCGATCCGCCAGCTTTCTACTTTCTCCCAGACCCTGGTTCGAAACACAGATGTGAGTACTAGCTCCAGAGTCTAAGATCCATGAAGCGGAATATACTGTCATAGAACAATTTGTTTCCAAAACGTAAAGTTCTTTACCTGAGGCGGCTAGCTTCGGGTAATCGCGCTCCAATGGCCAAGCTCATTGCAGTGAAGGCACTTGTCCGTCGGCTTGGCGCCTTTGAACATGTTCTTCTTGGCCTTGCCTTTCGAAATTCGTCCTTTGGGCTTAGTGGGCTTGTCCGACTTTTTCTTTGTACTCGACCCTCGAGTCTTAGCATACGCGACATGAACAACTTCCTTTCCTTTCACCTTCTTCATCTGAGCCTGCGCTGCCGACAACTGGTTCATTAACCCAGTCAATGTCATCTCGGCCTTGTTCAGATTAAAGTTCACGATGAACGAATTGAAGGAAGGTGGGAGCGACTGAAGTATAAGATCGTTCTGGAGTTCGTTATCCATGATAAAGTCCAGTGCCTCGAGTCTTTCGATCCAATCGATCATCTTGAGCACATGCGCTCCGACGTCACTACCCTCAGCCATTTTGCAATGAAATCTGTTAGGTCCTATGATTAACAACTCTATAATCCTAGGCATGAATTCTAAGTAATTCGGTGATAACGATTGACACTAAGATTCGATCGAAAAACTCAAATGAAGATTGAGAGAGAGAATTCGAGTAGAGTGAGAAAGTTACTGTTGTTTCTCTCTCTAGAAATGTAATTGCAAGCCTTTCGGATTAATTTTCAAAACTTTCTCTATTAAACTCAATGTGTACAATCCTATTTATACCAAACAAACTTGGTATAAATAACAAACAAGTCCTAAACTAAGGACAACTATACAAAACGCCCCTAATTACAAGGACAACTAATGAAATCAAGCACAATTCTAAAAGTATAGTCTACAATCTCCCCCTTTGTGCTTGACTGCGTCTCCGCGCTATTTGTCCTCGTCGGGCATAGTACGATCTGCGCAAGCCCACCGCATGCTCATAATCCCTTATCGTCTCCCTAAGCTTCAGACGCTCCTCGATGTCATCTAGAAATTCCATCAGGAGCGGCTGTTCTCTCACGAACCTGTGGATCCTCAGCATAGTGTCTCGGTTGATTTCTTCCAACCTCTGCTCGATATTCCGCTTGATGACCTTGAGCGTTCCATCGCAAAACTTTTGAATCTCTGTCTTCAACATCAACCTAGTCTTCTGGGCAATTGGATTGTTGTAGGTGATGCTTACGACTGAGCTGATGTGTACATGATTGCTTGGAAGCCCTTCGATCTCAGGTCCTTTGTTCAGTGGTTCGACCATGTTAACCTTCTTCATGTTGCTCTCTAGAGCCATCTGAAGGTCGTGTGCTGCGAAGTACTTGACTTGGCGCATCATGAACCGGTAGAGCCCTTCGAGGCCTTCTTTCTTGATGAAGCCTTGAGGACCTTTGTACTTTTCCACGTACAGCTTGTAGAGGTTGTACATCTCATCAGCAGGTATGTACGATAGGTCACTCTCGCTTAGTTCCTCTCGGGTTCTATCCACTCTTTCAATGACGTAGTTAGGTGTTGGAAGTCCTCCTTTTGCACTGTAGACGCTGAGGAGTTGGCATATTGGGGAGAGACTCTTGTAATGGTTCTTAACTTGTCCTTTAGTCATCCCCAGCCTTACGTTTGGTCCTTCTTGGGTCAGCATCCATAGATATGTCATCCTCTTCTGCTGATCCCAGTGTCGACCCGAACGGTCCTTGGCATTTACCTTGTGGGGGAAGCCGCTCGTTGTGCAATCAACTCTGATAGCCTTGGGATGTGTCATTGGTAGTCTTCACCTTCTTGAAGTTCGTCGTCTTCTATGATTATGAGGTCCACGGATGCCTGCTGTAGAAAATGCCGAACGTCCTGAAGCCGTTGTCTTTGATGCTTCTCGGGCATGGAATGGGTCATCCATTGTCCTTCGAAGATGTATCTGTGTAGAACTTCGTGTGGATTGACGCCATGTCCTGATGGTCTCGGTTGGTGTGGAGCGACTGAGGGAGTAGCTTGGGTAGCTGCTAGGGCTACAAGCATCGCAGCACTTGCTTCTTCTTCCGGAAGCAAGGGGCTTAAGTAGATCGGTGGTGTGGGCGGAGGCTTCCTGAGGTGAAAGGTTGGTGGGTCGATGTGGGCGGTGCGGTGCGTAGTGTGGGTGGTTTGTGTTTGGGTTTGGGTTTCACCTGCTCCAGCGCTTGTTTGCGTAGCGCCCGAGCCTTGTCCTTGGCCACTTGTAGATGTCCGCCTCTTCTCTCCCTCATTAGGATCCTGATCGTCAGGGTCATCATGTCGACGTCTTGAGCGGGCCCTCGGCAAGTGTCAGTAGGTGGCTCAGGATGATCCACCAATCGCCTGCAAAGAGACTCTTCTTGAGGCGACCGGATGGAGAGGCCAATCAGTCGGGCGAGTAGAATGTCGTGGAGCTCGGTTATGGGTATGGTGTATGGGTTGATGAGGATGGATGAATTGGCTACAGGGTCGGTGGGTGTGGGTTGTGGAGGTGTGAGGGTGGGTTGTGACGAGGTGCCTTCGGAGACAGATGCTTTCCCGGTGTCTCTGCAGGATGTCTCTATGGCAGTATACACTCTCTCCATTATTTTGTCTTAAATCGATTGAACAGCAGCGGAGAGAGCGGCTTGGAATTGCTCGTTCGTCACAAACGGTGTGGACGCCTCCTTGGATGGACCAGGACGACTGATGTCGCCTGTTATCAACCCTTGAGTAGACACCAACTATTCAGGTTGGCTCACAGTCACTTGAGGTTGTGACTGTATGAGACTTCCACCCAATCCTTGAATAGTTGTAATAAGGACCATGAAGACGATATCATTATCGACGAGCAATGACTCGTCTGGAAATCTCTGAGTAATCTGCATCAATAGTTGTAATAAGGATGTTGATTCATTGACTTCTAGGCAAAAGCACTCGCTTCCATATCGACATAGTGTAAAGAAGGATACATTTTCGTTTTCACTGTTGAGAGCCATAGTTTGGTATCTAATTTGGATTGTGAGGCTAATTACAGATGATGATAACATTACTAGGGCGGGACGATTGGTTATCCCGCCTAATTTTCAGAAAATATCAAGTGGTACCAGTAAGTCGTTAATTGTTATTTTCGGTGCAACTTGTGTTATCAAGTTTAGGCGGGATTTCAATAATTTAGGCGGAAATTGCAATTATTTGGCAACAAGGGGGCTTATTCTTCAAATAATGTGGTATGTCCCTCAAGTTAATATGTATAAAACGTGGCTTATATAAACTAGTATTGCAATCAAGTGGTACAGATAAACTATTTTCCGTTACTACTGTGTATACTTTATGTTATGATTTTCGCGTTTATGCTTAGTTTTCAAATGTCATTTAGTATTACCGTACTTCAATGTGGTATTATAATATTCACGATATAATATCTATATTTATCGTGTATACCAAAGTTATTCACGATATAATATTTATAATATCTTGTACATTCTATCGGTCTTTGTGAAGTAATGTTGAATTTCCATGACGAATTTCAGAATGTTTCGTTTTAACTTGTAGAAAGACATGTTCACTAATGAAGGTGATCTTGATTACAAGACAATTGGCTTCAACCTGCCTCGAACATCAATGTTCGTATAACGGGATTTTCCAATGAATTCGTTAGTTAACTTCATCAAATAATGTATTTTTCCAATGAATTCGTTGGTTTTGGATCTTCGTTAGTTTAAATTCAAATAATCTCGTAATATCTCGAATTGCGAAGTGGTACAGTGAAGGTATTATATGGTATAACTATGCATAAAATCTGTCAAAATTTTTGTTTGTCTTGTTAGCTCTCATCAATCATGTAGTATTTTGTCGTCTTAATGTGGTAACACTAGCGACGGAATCATGGTATACCAATTGGCTTCCTGGAAACATCGTGACCACTCTAGAAACTTCTTCCTTATCTGGTATGGCGTTAGTATATTCTGTTTCAACAATACGTACTTGCGGTAATAGTAGTTTTTACTAATAAAACAGGGACATAAATACCTACTTTAACATCATTGTCTTACATCAAACCACCCACATTAAGATAATAACACATGAAATCTCCAAAAGTATTGTTTCATAGGAGATCAAAACACCTAAAACATCAAGGGTTCCAACTTACACACCACAAACAGCAAAGTCTAGTAATCCGGCCAAAATGCGAGCCCTAAAGCTTTCTACAACCTCAATCTCATTAACCTTGGCCCAAAACAACACATCATCGCGACAAAGAGCCTCGCCGAACATGCATATCTAAACCCCACAATCCATGCTACCGTAAATCTGTCGTCGACAACTAGCATTTGCGACCTTCGAATCTGGCAGCGACGCAACTTTTATGTGCTGCATGTACAGTCGAATGGCAGATGCCTAAATAGAGAAGTTAAAGTATTAATTAAGAGAGCGGACAACTTCTTCAAATAAATATCATACGAGACTTACACATCGGGTTGCGACACCATTGGCTTTCGGTCTAGGCAGCGAGTTGTAGTTGAGGAAAGATCTTGGGTACGTCTAGGACCAGCATATGCCAATGATATCCATGATACATCGGGAAGACGATGTACTTATAGCATTGTTGCATGGCCCCGGCAGCTTCTCTAGCTCCGCCTTCGCAACGGCTGACAATTTTCCAAGAAAGTCTTCAAGTCCCTTTTTCGTCGAAATCTTCAGATGGCCATTAGTCAAGACGACCTCGATATTTTGCTGCGTAACATATCGAAATACTTTTATATCATATAATGAAAAACAGAGATTTTTATATAAGACTCACCGCTACGTGCGTAGGAACAAAGTATGTCTCTACGTCACTTCATAACGTCTTTTGTAATTCGACGATGAAATGTACTTGAACCAGGCATCGACCACGTCTGAAATGAGAGCATGACCTAGCATCATTTCAGCCAAATGACACCCCTTCAGAGATACAAATTCATCTTCCCATACGACGCACCTACGTTTGTAACAACCATTAGTACTGAGAACAAAATGCATTAGTAATCGAAACAAGCATTAATAACAACTTACTTGTAGTCGCCTTTGTCAATGAACTGGCCAACGAGGGCTTTTTCATCGCTAGACAGTGTTATTTTCCCCGGAAACTCTCTAGCAATGACCACCGTCTCCTTCTCAGACACACTTGCAATGACCTCACTCGTTATTTTGGCTGACGACTGTTGGGTTACCCGGTGTCTCCCGGAGACGCCACGTCCCCGGGTACGGTGTGGAATAAAAATTTTCCGGGTTCCCTTATTGCCCTCGTTGCTCGGATCAGAAAAGTAACACATAGGCATGTAATAGGGCGGGTCAAACCCGTAGAGAATTACCAGTTGAAGCGAGTGGCAGCTCCTCGTCCTTTTCTTCAAGACTTCGTCGATGGTGGTGGATGGCACTAGATCGTCATGCCGACCTAGCAGTGTACCACGAATCAGTTCTCTAAAGATGGCTAGAGAGAACCGAGCCGTCGCGTGCGAGAAAAGTGTTTTTTTTTCGGTGTGTGTTTTGTGCCTTTGTTATGGACGAAATTTTCACTCCAAATTATGAAATAGGGCTGCCCTATTTATACTATGATATATTTGGAAATCCTTAGGATATCTCAAAGATATGGTTTTCAATTTTGCTCCTTAAGTGGAGAGATTTTGCCATATCTTTCTCTCCCTTATTTAATTCAAAATTCGTATAAGGATACTAACCATAATTAGACAACTAACTTAAACACTAAGTCAAACTAAGTATATATAAATATGGTATAAAATTCGAAAATTAGCTTAGGGTCCAATTCCAATTTTACCTCAAGCTTTTAGCACTAGGCCAAGCCCAATTCTCAAAGTTAGTTTCATGCGAAGTCCGACTTTGGTCCATTAAACGGCCCGAGGCCAACTAAGGCGCTGCCCAACGGCCGAAAGCCCGTTAAGGCCCAAAACACTTTCTCTCCTTACCAGTACACCTTGATGATCCTTATTAAGCCCGACTCTCTTGGTTCGACTCAATCGGCAAGGGAGGAATCGAAGAGTCCGGTAGTTACCTAGCCAATCGCGCAGTACCGGATCGTAACTAGATTCGAGTGCGAATTTCGACCCAGTCTTTATTCGAGAACCTTACTATAGATTATAGTACTACATATAAACCCTTCACCTTTGTCCCAATCGAGTGAGAGCCATGGTCTATGTCAAACTCACTATACTCGATTCTATGAGAAAACGGGGACGAGGCAAATTACCAAACTACCCTCTATGTCTAACATGAGTTAGTTCAATACCTTGGCCAAGGATTTTGTAATTTCCCGTCGCTGTCCTCATAGGTCACTTATCTCGATTACTTGCGAGACTGTGAATCCGTACTCGGCGGTCTAAACCTGACAATCACAAATCATCATCAAGACCGCATCTGGCCCGCTGACCCATGCAACAGCAAATCGGTCGAGGGGAACCAGTGACAGTCGAGACTTCGAAGTCAACTCCGCCAAAGCCCCTTTCGGTCTAAGGTTCACGTAGACTACTATAGTGTTGTCGTCGGTCATTGACACTCCTTGAGTAATAAGCCATGTTCGACCGTACTACCCGTGAGTCAGTGTCCATGAAACGATTCAATCCCTTGATTCGACTCGCATCACAAGTCATGACCTCGGCTTCCAAGGGGGCATCGGCACTCGATAGGTCATTGACAAATAAGCCGTAACCGATTATCCAGCACGCAACTGGAAACTAAGACTTACGGACTTTCAATGCTCGAGGTTAAGAGTCCACCGGTGCCTTCCTCTCTCGTACTCATCGAGAATAGTGACTGAACTCGACACATTTGGATTTGTTCATTTATTGCTTTACCGGATGCTTAGTAAAGTACTCTTATATCCAATAACGAACAACGCCTTTCAATAAACACATAAAAAATATCTTATTACATAAAAGGTTGAATGATAAATAAGCTAATGCCCTATATAATCTAATCCTCGTATAGCATTCGAGGGCATATTCCTAACAATCTTCCACTTGCACTCAACGCCATGCGCTGCAGTATCTAATACCTATCTTTTCGAGATGTCTAGCCAGCACTGCCTGTGATAGAGGCTTGGTGAACGGGTCGGCCACGTTTTCTGCGGTCGCAATCTTCTACACGGCTACATAGCCATTCTCAACGAATCCACGTAACACGTGGTACTTTCTTTCTATATGTTTGGACCTGATGTGAAACCTCGGTTCTTTTTCCTGAGCAATAGTGCCAGTATTGTTACACCACAATGGCAATGGCCTATTTGCTACAGGAACGACACTAAGTTCTGAACTTTCTCATCCAATCACCTTCCTTCGCTGCTTCTGAGACCGCTATATACTCTGCTTCGCAGGTGGAATCTGCAGTAGTGCTATGTTTGGAACTTTTCAAGACACCACTCCACCGTTGAGCGTAAAGGCGAATCCTGAAGTGGATTTTCGGCCGTCCACGTCAGACTGGAAATCCGAATCCGTATACCTTCTACCTCCAATTCTCCATTACTTGAGGATAGTCTTGACTGCTGTCCAATGTTCCTTACCAGGGTCAGCCTGAACTGACTAACTACGCTCACAGCGTACGCCAAGTCATGTCGCGTGCAAAGCATCGCGTACATCAAGCTACCCACCGCGGATGCATAGGGGATTCCTTCGTGCGAAATAAGGACACGACATCAACAGTCTTTTCAGCTGCTTTATAAGCCAAAACGAACCTACTAAGGTACTACAAGATCCGGATTGGATAATTGCAATTGAAGAGGAAATCAACCAATTCGAACGTCTTCAAATGTGGAAATTAGTACTCCGTCCTTATGGAAAAACTATCATTGGGACTAAATGGGTATTTAAGAATAAAAAGAATGAAGATGGTGAAGTGATCCGGAACAAAGCCCGATTAGTTGCAAAGGGATATAACCAACAAGAAGGCTTGATTACGACAAAATGTATGCTCCTGTTGCCCTAATTGAAGTCATTCGTCTCTTATTGGCTTACGCGGCTCATAAAGCCTTCAAGGTCTATCAAATGGACGTTAAAAACCGCCTTTCTCAACGGCGTACTTAAAGAAAAAGTCTATGTCGCTCAGCCAGACGGCTTCGTTGATCAAGAACATATCGATCACGTCTATCGATTAGATAAAGCTCTATACGGCCTAAAACAAGCCCCACGTGCTTGGTATGATGTCTTGAGTGATTTCCACGTAATGTCTGGATTTATTCGTGGAACAATCGATACGACCCTCTTCATCAAATGGCAAGACAAGGATCTGATGGTCGTTCAAGTTTACGTCGACGACATCATTTTCGGTTCAACAAATCCACGGCTTTGCAAGAAGTTTGGAGATCTCATGAAGAGTAAATTCTAAATGAGCCACATGGAAGAGATCAATTCTTCCTAGGACTTCAAGTCAGGCAGCTCGATGATGGGATATTTATCTGTCAAACCAAATACATTAAGCACATCCTGAACAAGTTCCATCAAGGTCAGAGCAAGCCTCTCAGCACTCCCATGTCAACTAGCTGCAAGTTGGATGCCGATCCCACAGGAAAATCGGTCGATATCACTCTCTATCGTAGCAAGATTGGATCTCTTCTCTACCTCACTTCTAGTCGGCCGGATATCATGTTTGCCACTTGTCTTTGTGCCCGTTTTGTCACGACCGCCACTTCCCTAACTGCCTATTCTAGCGCATTCCTATGTGCCTAGCGAGTTATGAGTAGTAAGGTACACTGAAAATGCGTATAAACTTTTTTCCTTTTTCCATTTACATCATGGAATGATGTTCTGTACAAATCAAAAGAATACATGTCGAACACTAAGTTCCAGACACGATCTAACTACGAGGACGATGGTGCGTCGGCACAGCAAAAGGCTCCTATGCGCCCGGCCTCACAGGTCGTCATCCATACACACACGTCCACCCCAAAAGCAGCGCGAAGCTTCAAAAGATTGGCCTTGTCATCTAATGCGATCACGTACCGTGCTCGCTGGCGCCTACAACACATAACATAAAAGAATGAGCCACCGAGGCTCAGTAAGCAGAAATCATGCATGCATGCACGTGTCCCTTTCCCCGCAAAGGCAAACCCTGCCGATGCATAAATTTCTAAGCAAGGGCAATCCGCGCCGACGCACCTAGCACTCGTACTAGCAAAACTCAGGGCCCTCGGCTAATCTCACTATGCACCACAAGAGCTCACGTCCCTCAAGGACAATACGACAGCGGTCCACGCCGGATGGCCGAACCCTAGGATGCACATCGTTCCCCTAGGTCGCCATATGAATCCGATCGTCCCCGACTGTCCGGCGGTCGCTCACGCGGTAGCCCACGCTGAGGTCGCCTACACCAGGGTTCCACCCTGTGTTGCTTATACCCTCAGGTCACACCCTCCAGGTCGCACCTTACCGCCACGGGCCATGCCCAAATCCTTTCCACAGGATATCAATATATATCTACAATAATAGTACGACGACGCTAAAACGCCGCCCGTAGCATAGGAGACAGCCCCTGACTCAACTATGAATCGACACACTTGCCCACATCGGCAAGTCCTCGTCGCGTACAAGCGACATATCACCATGCACACTCTATCCCATGACCCTTCCCCATGAGTTCGTGCGTGCACATGAGCATGCATACGCAAACAAATGCAACTTATGCTTACCACATGAAAGCGTAACGATTAATTCACGTAATCACGAAACCACGTAGGCATATAGTCACATACACATATAGCACACAAGTTATGTGTTGTAGTTGGATTTCTACTTACCTGGCGTCCGTGGATTAGTCGCTACCTGACCCGGGAATTCTCCTAAGTCCAAACCTTAGACATAGAATAGTATCGTTAGGACACTATTATAATTAATTAATTACGTACTGACTTAGGTATTTTCCTTGGTTGTAAATATCTTTAGGAGTCTTAGTTACCTTGTACGTCTCACTTGACTTAGGGAACTTTATGAAGTTCACGAAATTCATAAAATTCGTCCATAAGCTATTTGCTAGCCGGTCTGGTGAATTTCCTAACTTTTTTTTTTTATACTTGAAACGATTTTCGTCTAAGGGGTTCAATTCGTGAAGTTGATTTGCGAGGTGTTTGAGTTCGCAAATCCCTGGATTCGTAAACTCGACTCGCCAAATAATTGCAGCCCGCGAAGTGCTTGGACCCGCAAACGCACGAGTTTGCAAACCCTCGATCGGCCCGCAAAGTTGCTGGGTTCGCAAACCCTTGGTCGACCCGCGAAATGTATTGGACCCGTGAACCTCCATTCGCAATCCTTGTGGGGTTCGCAAAGTGTGGAGTTCGCAAACTGATGAGCCCGCAAAATGATTTGGATGCGAAAACTCCGGACCCGCGAATTGGGGTTTGCGGCTTGTGGGAATTCGTCAACTTGGACGGGTTCGCAAATCTCCTCAGCCCGCAAACTTCCACGGATTCGCAAAAGGTCCCATTCGCAAGATGGGGCCGCGAAGTGCATGAATTCGCAAAACTACAACTTTGCGGCTTGTATGCGTTCGCAGAGCACAACCCGCGAATCTTCGATGAATTCGCAAAGTTGGCCCCGCCGAGTTTTTGGATTCGCGAAATGAGTTCGCGAGCCTGAGTTCGCAGAGTTTGTACTTCGCAAACTCATTCCTAAACAAACACCATCTAATCCGCGATAGGCTAGTTATGAAGATCAAAAAGGTGACTTTTCAAGAACTCGTTTGAAGGTGGTATGAACTCCTTAAACCCTAATGTCCAGGCTTAACAGAAATGCTAGTCTAAACTTAACCTCTCATGCCTAATAATCCATAGAACGTGTTATTACAAAACTAAGATTACTAAATCAAAGTTAGGACGCTTCTCGGGCGGTTAAAATCGCATAATCCCCAATGTGTAGTACTTATTTTCGTGTTTAAAGCTCTAAGATACCGAAATGCCTAAACGAGGATACAAGTGTTAGGGTGAGGATTCATTACCTTTCACTCGGCGTGTTTTTCGCCTGGTTTCTCCTCCCTCTTTGGCTAAGCTCACGTTAGTTTCTTGGCTATGGAGTTTTTTTTTTTTTTGTGGACTTCAAATGGGTTTTAGGTGATGGTTTATTTTTTTTATATGGTGGTGATGGAACTCAAGGGACGAAATATCCCTTAATTCAAGGAAGGTTTGTCTCAATTTTGTTTCTAATGATTTGGGTCTTCTATTTCCATAGCTAGCCCAATTAATCCCTTTTAATTATTTTTGAGGTTCAACCTCTAAGCTTAGTCCATTAAGATTTATGCCTATGACTCACGCCTTAGCTTTGGCCTAATATTAGACTTTCGGCCCATTAGTGTTCCTAGCCCACTTGCAGAATTAATTCTAGCTTTAGTTTATGGCCCATATTTTCCTTTGTCTAGTTTTCGAAATCCCTAATTAAATGGGAAGTCTAACAGTACAAATAAAAATGCACCGAATTTACCAAATAATCAAGCGCACATTTTAACATGCAGGTTTCACATAATTCACACGAGCACGGAATAATTTCACAAAATGCGCATAATCACAATCATCATTTACGCAAATTTATTGGCCTTACTATTCACGAGGACCCGGGTGCTACATCCTCCCCCCTTAAAGAGGATTTCGCCCCCGAAATCAGCCCGTTTGGAACAATTCAGGATGGCGGACTCTCATTTCATCCTCACGTTCCCAGGTGGCTTCCTCTACTGACTGATTCCGCCACAGAACTTTTACCAAAGGAATTTCCTTATTCCTAAGTCGTCTGGTTTCATGCATCAGTATCTCTACTGGTACTTCCTCGTAACTCAAATTTGGTTTCAGCTGTTGGTGCAGAGTGTCGTTTGTTAGTACATGGCTGGGGTCAGCGATGTATTTTCGCAAAGTCGAAACATGGAACACATCGTGTACTTGTGACAACGATGCTGGTAGTTCCAGTTGATACGCTACTTCACCAACTCTTTTCGCTATCTTGAAGGGACCAATGTATCTTGGGCTTAGTTTTCCCTTTTTGCCGAATCTCTTCACGCCCTTCATTGGCGATATTTTCACGAAGACCAAGTCATCAACTTCAAATTCTAGCGGTCTGCGTCTTCGATCCGCATAGCTCTTTTGTCTGCTCTGAGCTGTCTGCATCCTTTTTCGTATCGTCGAGACAATTTCTGTCATTTCTTGGATCATATCTGGGCCTAGCATCGCCCGTTCACCGACTTCGTCCCAATGCACTGGGGATCTGCACTTACGCCCGTACAAGGCTTCATACGGAGCCATTCCAATCGTAGCTTGGTAGCTATTATTGTACGAGAATTCCACGAGTGGAAGGTACTTGCTCCAATTGCCTTGCTCCAATTGCCTTTGAAATCGAGTACGCAAGCTCGTAGCATATCCTCCAGAGTCTGGATTGTCCGCTCGGATTGGCCGTCCGTTTGCGGATGGTAAGCCGTGCTGAATGACAACTTTGTCCCCATCGCCTTTTGTAAGCTCGTCCAGAACTTAGATAGGAATCTTGAATCACGGTCTGATACTATTGACAACGGTACTCCATGGAGTCGTACTATCTCTTGGATATACAATTTCACGTATCGCTCCATGGTGAATGTCGTACTTATTGGCAGAAAATGGGCAGATTTCGTAAGTCGATCTACAATCACCCAAATTGCATCGTGCCCTTTCGCGTTCTTCGGCAATCCGCTTACAAAATCCATCGTTATGTTGTCCCATTTCCACTCTGGGATTGGTAAAGGCTGCAGCGTTCCTGCTGGCGGTTGGTGTTCTGCCTTAATTCGTTGACAAGTGAGGCATTGACTGACAAATTCGGCAACGTCTTTCTTCATTCCTGGCCACCAGTAGTGCGCTCGTAAGTCTCTATATAGCTTCGTGGCTCCAGGATGTACTGAGTACGGTGTAGTATGTGCTTCCGCCATTATAGTTCTTCGGTGTCCTGCATCGTCTGGTATATATAATCTGTTCTTGTAGTACAAGCTCTCGTCGTCTCGGAATACATAGTCTACTGCCGGCTGCTCTGTCTGGGTTCCCTTGATCTTGACATAGAACTCGTCATTTTCCTGAGCCTTCTTGATTTGTTCTAACAATGTCGGTTGAAGGGTCAAAGCTGCTAACTTCACCTCGACCTCGCCTAATGGTACGATCTCCACTTTGAGTCGTTGGAGTTCTGTGCTTACTGTCTTTCGACTTAAGGCATCTGCTACCACGTTTGCTTTCCCTGGGTGGTAGTTGATTACACAATCGTAGTCCTTCACCAATTCCAGCCATCTTCTCTGTCTCATGTTTAGCTCCTTTTGGGTGAAGAAGTACTTTAAACTTTTGTGGTCGGTGTAGATTTCACATCTTTCACCATATAGATAATGCCTCCAAATCTTGAGGGCAAAGACCACAGCTGCTAGTTCCAAGTCGTGTGTAGGGTAGTTCCTTTCGTACTCCTTCAACTGCCGTGAGGCATAGGCCACCACATTTCCATTTTGCATTAGTACGCATCCGAGCCCATTTTTCGAGGCGTCGCTATAAACGGAGAATCCTCCTGTTCCTGTGGGTATCGTCAACACTGGGGCGGTAGTAAGCCGCTTCTTCAGTTCTTGGAAGCTCCGTTGACTTTCTTCGCTCCATTGAAAAGGAGTATTCTTTCGGGTCAACTTTGTCAATGTTGAGGCAATTTTCGAAAAATCCTTTATGAATTTCCTATAGTAGCCCGCTAAGCCTAGAAAGCTCCGTACTTCTGTTACATTGGTCGGCTGTGGCCAGTTATTGATTGCCTCGATTTTGCTTGGGTCCACTGAGATTCCCGCTCCAGAGACAATGTGTCCCAAAATGCTACTTGGTCCAGCCAGAATTCACACTTTTTAAACTTAGAGTACAGCTGCTTTTCCCTCAGTACTCCAAGTACCACTCGTACGTGTTGTTCGTGTTCCTCCTTCGTCTTCGAGTATATGAGGATGTCGTCTATGAATACAATCACGAACTTGTCCAGATAGGCTTCGAATACCCGGTTCATTAGGTCCATGAAGGCTGCTGGCGCATTGGTCAGCCCGAAGGGCATGACTAGAAATTCAAAGTGCCCATATCTGGTACTGAATGCCGTTTTCGGAATATCGTCCTTGCGGATTTTCAGTTGATGGTATCCCGACCTCAAATCTATCTTAGAAAACACTGTGGCGCCTTGTAGTTGGTCAAAGAGATCGTCGATCCTGGGCAATGGATACTTATTCTTGACCGTTAACTTGTTCAGCTCCCTGTAATCTATGTACAGCCTCATTTAGCCGTCCTTCTTTCGCACGAATAGAACTGGCGCACCCCTGGGAGAAAAACTGGTCTGAATAAACCCTTTCTGTAGGAGTTCGTCTATCTGTTCCTTCAGCTCCTTCAATTCGGTCGGTGCTAACCGGTATGGAGTCTTGGACACTGGTGCAGCTCCCCGCACCAGGTCGATTGTAAACTCGATTTCTCTGTCTGGGGGTAGTCCCGGCAAGTCTTCCGGAAATACGTCTGGGAACTCCTCAATTACGGGTACATCTTCAAGTTTTGTAGAGGAATTTTCTTCTGTCTTCAGCGCAAACATTGGTAAGCCTCGCATCCGGCTTTGATTAATCGTTGGGCCTTTAACGCCGAAACCTTAGGAACAATTCCTCTTTCGCCCGTCCCCTTGAAAGTGAGAGGTTCTCCCCCTTCCGTGCTGAACGTGACCACCTTACGGTTACAGTCTATCACCGCTCCGTATTGTGAGAGCCAGTCCATCCCGATGATCACCTCGTAATCGTTCATCGGAATGACTATTAAATCTACAAGCACCTCCTTGTCGCCGACTAAGACTGGGCAGTTTTTCACTACTTGACTAGTCCTAATTGGGGTCCCGCTTGGAATTGCTACACTATATCACAACTCACACTATCAGGCGTTATTCCAAGTTTTGTCACATACTTCACAGATGCAAATGAATGGGTCGCCCCGGAGTCTACTAAGATGCACGTGGGAGTTTGGTGGATTAGGAGAGTACCTGTCACCACCGCCGGGTTGTTCTCCGCTTCCTCTGAAGTGATGGTATATACCCGAGCTGGCACCATCTGAGGTCCTGCTTGGCTCCCGGCCTGACTTCCCGAAGCACCTTCCGGGCACTGTCTCACGAAGTGTCCCGGCTTCCCGCATCTGAAACACGCGTTGGCCAGCGTATTGCAATTCCCGAAGTGCCTCTTTCCGCACCTCTGACAGTTGGGAGTCGGCACTGCCCCTTGATTCTGATTCGGGTTCGGGGGTCTATTCACTGTCCCCTGAGGTTGTTGAGGAGGCCTGTTGTGGAATTTATTTTTACCACCTTTAGGCACAAACTGCCGCTTCTGATTTCCTCCACTCCATTGTGTTCCTTGCATTTGCGCAAATTTGCGCTTGGCCTCTTGTGCCCTCACGATCCGAGTCTCAGCTTGTTCTGCCACCATTGCCCTCTCTGCTACCTGAGCGTAAGTAGCTCCCTGGATTCCCGCCATGCTCACATCTCTATAGAGCTCGGGTTTCAATCCTTCTAGGAACCGTTCAATTTTCAGAGCATCCGTGCTGACCATGTGTGCTGCGAACCTGGACAGCTGCTCAAACTTTCGTATGTACTCCACCACGGTCATCGATCCCTGCCTGAGGTTTATGAATTCGTTGAGACGCTGGGCTCTCACCGGGGCCGTCAAGTACTTACCCCGGAACAGCTCCTTGAATCTGTCCCAGCTCATCGTGGCAGGATTCTCGATCAGCATAATGGTGTCCCACCAATGTCCGGCGCTTCCTCTTAGAAGGAACGCGGTGCACAGAGCCTTTTCTGCCTCTGGGACTCTGCTGTAGACGAACATGCTCTCTAGTGTCCTTATCCAATCTTCGGCTGTCTCGGGTCAGCCGTATCCTCGAAGGTTGGTGGGTTCAACCTCCTGAACCTTTCTCCCACTATTTCTGCCCTGTCGGCCTGAGTGTTTCCAGCATTCGTGGTGTTCTGTTGGATCAGCTATTGTATCTGTGTTGACTGCTGGCGAACCAATTCCGTAAGTTGGAAAATGGTCGCGTCACGGTTGTCAGTAGGGGCCGTGTTTCCCCTATTCTGGTCATCGCCACCGCTCGACTCCCCTCTTGTTCTTACCATCTTCTGTCTCTATCCTGATTGTCCTAGGCCAATAAATTATGCAACATAGAAATCCACATAAAATTAACACTTACTTACAAGGCCGCTTCCGCTCTTTTGGGTGTGTGTGTATGGACAGTCTACAGGACCTGTGACCGAAGCTTTAATACCACCCTGTCACGACCGCCACTTCCCTAACTGCCTATTCTAGCGCATTCCTATGTGCCTAGCGAGTTATGAGTAGTAAGGTACACTGAAAATGCGTATAAACTTTTTTCCTTTTTCCATTTACATCATGGAATGATGTTCTGTACAAGTCAAAAGAATACATGTCGAACACTAAGTTCCAGACACGATCTAACTACGAGGATGATGGTGCGTCGGCACAGCAAAAGGCTCCTATGCGCCCGGCCTCACAGGTCGTCATCCATACACACACGTCCACCCCAAAAGCAGCGAGAAGCTTCAAAAGATTGGCCTTGTCATCTAATGCGATCACGTACCGTGCTCGCTGGCGCCTACAATACATAACATACAAGAATGAGCCACCGAGGCTCAGTAAGCAGAAATCATGCATGCATGCACGTGTCCCTTTCCCCGCAAAGGCAAACCCTGCCGATGCATAAATTTCTAAGCAAGGGCAATCCGCGCCGATGCACCTAGCACTCGTACTAGCAAAACTCAGGGCCCTCGGCTAATCTCACTATGCACCACAAGAGCTCACGTCCCTCAAGGACAATACGACAGCGGTCCACGCCGGATGGCCGAACCCTAGGATGCACATCGTTCCCCTAGGTCGCCATATGAATCCGGTCGTCCCCGACTGTCCGGCGGTCGCTCACGCTGGTAGCCCACGCTGAGGTCGCCTACACCAGGGTTCTACCCTGTGTCGCTTATACCCTCAGGTCACCCTCCACGTCGCACCTTACCGCCACGGGCCATGCCCAAATCCTTTCCACAGGATATCAATATATATCTACAATAATAGTACGACGACGCTAAAACGCCGCCCTGGTAGCATAGGAGACAGCCCCTGACTCAACTATGAGTCGACACACTTACCCACATCGGCAAGTCCTCGTCGCGTACAAGCGACATATCACCATGCACACTCTATCCCATGACCCTTCCCCATGAGTTCGTGCGTGCACATGAGCATGCATACGCAAACAAATGCAACTTATGCTTACCACATGAAAGCGTAACGATTAATTCACGTAATCACGAAACCACGTAGGCATATAGTCACATACACATATAGCACACAAGTTATGTGTTGTAGTTGGATTTCTACTTACCTGGCGTCCGTGGATTAGTCGCTACCAGACCCGGGAATTCTCCTAAGTCCAAACCTTAGACATAGAATAGTATCGTTAGGACACTATTATAATTAATTAATTACGTACTGACTTAGGTATTTTCCTTGGTTGTAAATATCTTTAGGAGTCTTAGTTAACTTGGTACGTCTCACTTGACTTAGGGAACTTTATGAAGTTCACGAAATTCATAAAATTCGTCCATAAGCTATTTGCTAGCCGGTCTGGTGAATTTCTTAACTTTTTTTTTTATACTTGAAACGATTTTCGTCTAAGGGGTTCAATTCGTGAAGTTGATTTGCGAAATGTTTGAGTTCGCAAATCCCTGGATTCGTAAACTCGACTCGCCAAATAATTGCAGCCCGCGAAGTGCTTGGACCCGCAAACGCACGAGTTTGCAAACCCTCGATCGGCCCGCAAAGTTGCTGGGTTCGCAAACCCTTGGTCGACCCGCGAAATGTATTGGACCCGTGAACCTCCATTCGCAATCCTCGTGGGGTTCGCAAAGTGTGGAGTTCGCAAACTGATGAGCCCGCAAAATGATTTGGATGCGAAAACTCCGGACCCGCGAAGTTGGGGTTTGCGGCTTGTGGGAATTCGTCAACTTGGACGGGTTCGCAAATCTCCTCAGCCCGCAAACTTCCACGGATTCGCAAAAGGTCCCATTCGCAAGATGGGGCCGCGAAGTGCATGAATTCGCAAAACTACAACTTTGCGGCTTGTATGCGTTCGCAGAGCACAACCCGCGAATCTTCGATGAATTCGCAAAGTTGGCCCCGCCGAGTTTTTGGATTCGCGAAATGAGTTCGCGAGCCTGAGTTCGCAGAGTTTGTACTTCGCGAACTCATTCCTAAACAAACACCATCTAATCCGCGATAGGCTAGTTATGAAGATCAAAAAGGTGACTTTTCAAGAACTCGTTTGAAGGTGGTATGAACTCCTTAAACCCTAATGTCCAGGCTTAACAGAAATGCTAGTCTAAACTTAACCTCTCGTGCCTAATAATCCATAGAACGTGTTATTACAAAACTAAGATTACTAAATCAAAGTTAGGACGCTTCTCGGGGGGTTAAAATCGCATAATCCCTGATGTGTAGTACTTATTTTCGTGTTTAAAGCTCTAAGATACAGAAATGCCTAAGCGAGGATACGAGTGTTAGGGTGAGGATTCATTACCTTTCACTCGGCGTGTTTTTCGCCTGGTTTCTCCTCCCTCTTTGGCTAAGCTCACGTTAGTTTCTTGGCTATGGAGTTTTTGTTTTTTTTTTGTGGACTTCAAATGGGTTTTAGGTGATGGTTTATTTTTTTTATATGGTGGTGATGGAACTCAAGGGACGAAATATCCCTTAATTTAAGGAAGGTTTGTCTCAATTTTGTTTCTAATGATTTGGGTCTTCTATTTCCATAGCTAGCCCAATTAATCCCTTTTAATTATTTTTGAGGTTCAACCTCTAAGCTTAGTCCATTAAGATTTATGCCTATGACTCACGCCTTAGCTTTGGCCTAATATTAGACTTTCGGCCCATTAGTGTTCCTAGCCCACTTGCAGACTTAATTCTAGCTTTAGTTTATGGCCCATATTTTCCTTTGTCTAGTTTTCGAAAATCCCTAATTAAATGGGAAGTCTAACAGTACAAATAAAAATGCACCGAATTTACCAAATAATCAAGCGCACATTTTAACATGCAGGTTTCACATAATTCACACGAGCACGGAATAATTTCACAAAATGCGCATAATCACAATCATCATTTACGCAAATTTATTGGCCTTACTATTCACGAGGACCCGGGTGCTACACGTTTCCAAGCCGATTCCAAAGAATCCCACATGCTCGCGGTGAAGCATATTCTTCGCTACCTTAAGGGCACAACTACCTTAGGACTATGGTATCCTAAAGGTACGAACTTCAATCTTATCGGCTATACTGACGCTAATTATGCAGGTTGCCGAATGGATAGGAAAAGCACCTCCGGTGGCGCTCAATTTCTAGGCGAAAAGCTAGTCTGCTGGTCATCCAAAAAGCTAAATTGTGTCTCAACTTCGACGACTGAAGCTGAATACGTCGCAGCCGCCAGCTGCTGCTCCTAGATGCTATGGTTGCGGACTCAGCTTCGCGATTATGGGTACAATTTAAACAATATACCCATTTATAGTGATAGCCAAAGTGCCATTGCGGTTACGTGCAATCCTGTTCACCATTCACGCACGAAACACATAGACATTAGACTTCACTTTATCAAAGATCACGTAGAAAAAGGCACCAGTGACATGTACTTTGTGAACACGAAATATCAACTAGCTGCAATTTCACCAAGGCTTGGATGAAAAACGTTCCAATTCCTTGTCGGAAAATTAGGCATGTTGAATCTCCCGTGATATGTGCATTACCTGATCTCAGTGCTATCACATGCTCTATTCTATGTGTTTTCCATGCTCATTTCTTTTATCTTGCGTGATAATATAAAAAAAATAAAATAATAATAACATTATACATAAACCTATAAATATAAGGGAATGAAGAAATCTTTAGGATGCTCGATCTAAGTCACAATTAGATTTCCCTGGCCTATTATTTTTCCTTTCTAGTGATTTGTTCTTGAGCGAGTCACACATCAATTGCTTGTCTTAACTGGTGATTCTTGGCTTCATACTCGCCTTTCGTTAGATCCTTAGGAAAATCATTAGAGCGCTTAGGAAAATTCTCACTTGGCCTTACATATATAAAATTTCAATCCTTTAATACAGCCTTTAGTCATCCATTTTGAGCTTTTTCCGACATACTTTTCTTCACTTGAAAATCCTTTGAGCCTTCAACCGTACACCCAAGTCTTCGATGGGATGTTAAATCGAGAAAAGAAGGGGGAGAAAACGAGACGACAAAGAAAAAATATGACAAAAGAAGGTGGAAAACGCACACGAGGAATGCTCGATGCACAAAAGTAGTCCAAGCCTCTCGACTATCACAATCTCATATCATTAGAAAGGGGTATGGATCTTGCTGTGAACTTCTCCATCGATAATCTCGTACACTCGTCAGAACGGCTGGAAAGAGGAGCACCACGAAGTGAACTTCTCCAATGATAATCTGGTCTTATATCGACACAACGAGAAGAGGAGCACGGCCTTGGGTTTGAATTCCATAACTGTGAACTTCTCCAAATCGATAGTCTTTGAAACCTCTCTAGGGATTAAACGAAGAGGAGCACGGTATCGACTCGAGAACCAACAAGAAGAACTTCGCCTTAGATAATCTCTCAGCTTCGTAGAGAAGCGGAGCTTCAGCTCGAGCAAGTGTAGAATAGATGAAAAAGTTTAAGGATGGAAAAGAGAATGCCGGTGAAGAGGACAACGAAGAAAAGGAAGAAGATCTTTAGTCCATGATTCCTAAATATTTTCCTTCCCTTCTAAGTCAGAACCAAAATACTAAAATTCCTCAAAAGTCCATTTGATTCCAAATCGACGGTCTCTCGCTCGGTGAAATGATTAGAAGCGCCTTCATAGCAGGTTAATTGATATAATTTTGCTTGTGTTGACATGAGTGATATATCCAGTATATAAATCCCATGATAAAAATAATTGAGCGCTAGAGCGAACCTCATGAGAGTTGTCGAAATGGATCACTCTATGAACTTAGGACTTTAGTTTGATGACATGACTTGACGGCAAATTATTATTTATGTGTCATGTGAAATATTTGCGTGGACATGATCGATGTGACGTAATCTGACCCCAAAACAAAATAAAAAAAAGGGCAAAATAAATAAAATAATTATAAAAATCGTATAGTCTTGTTTCAAAATTTTCTTTACTTTTATTTTTCTTTGCATATTTTTTTTTATTTTTCATGCATTTTTCTTGTATTTTTGCATTTTTTTTACTTTGCATTTTCCTTATGCATGAAAACATTTCGCACATTTTCAAATGCATTGCACATGCATTTTTTTTTTTGGTAAATTTTCCGAAAATAAAAAACGAAAGAAGTACAGTGAAAAGGTGGACCAACCCACCCACAAACCAGTAACAGGCTACTGGTCAAACAAGCACAAACAACACAGCAAGCCAAAACCCACACAAACACCAAACAAGAAGAACAGCCCAACCCTCAACCAACATGCCACAGTCGCTTGATAGCCGCCACCTGGAAGGCAAACCGCGTGTGAACCGTGTCAAGTCGCGAACACGCCAAACCGAGAACCAACGAAATCACCTGCTGAGGAGATGAGGAGATGTTCTCTTTCCAACGCCTATTCCGCTCCTTCCAGATGTGATAAACCAATGAGGCAACCAAGTGACGGAACATCACGTGAAGAAGATGGTGACCTCGCCATCTCCTAGCTGCCGAACGCACGCCCAAACTCCAAACACGAACCGGCCAGCTCCACTTTGTTCTATCTTCAAGCAACTGAACACATCTCAATGAGAATTCACATTCGAAGAAGAGATGATTAGTAGTCTCCGGAAAAGGCCGCACAAAGCACACAGATTAGAACCCGCCCGTAACGCAATCCAAGGTTTATCCCGCGTGGAAAGCCGCTCACGAATAGCGAGCCAAAGGATGAACTCGAACCTTGGGACCCGCGCAGCTCCCCCAAACAGATCAGCCCAAGGCACATCCGGGCGACGGTACCTAATTGCATCGCGGGCCCTCGCCGTAGAGAATCGTCCATCAGCAGCGCCTTTCCATCGTAAAGAGTCCCTCTCCAAAGGGAAAATCACAGGGAGCAAAGGTTCAATATCCAAGTATTCAACCGAGTACCTGGCAGGCCAGTTCCACCCGTCCGCATTAATGACCGCGGACAGTCTAGTGTCAATAGGAAGACCCATCGCCACCGGACCCCGAGGGAAGTGGTCCACGAGAGGGGAAGGGAGCAGCCACGGGTCTTTCCAAAGCCAAATCGAGTCACCATTACCCACCGTAAAGTCAACAAGAGGTCGAAAGACATCTCTAAGCTGAAGGACCTTCTTCCAGCTCCACGCATCGTTAGACGACGGAAGGACAGCCCAGAAGGATCGCTGGCGAAGTCTCGTATGGAGGAGCCACTTAACCCAAATCGAAGAGAGATCTCTATTCCCAATAAGCCACAGAAGGCGCAGCATCATGGCCTTATTATCAGCCGTGATCGATCGAATACCAAGGCCTCCTTCATTAACCGGCAGGCACACCTCCTCCCACGCGACTTTGGGGGAAGACCCAGCCCACAGAAAACGCCTAAATCTCGTCTCCAAAGCCCTGACCACACCCTTAGGCAGCAGGAACACGCTGGACCAGTACAAATGAATCGACCCAAGGACGGACCGGATAAGTTGGACCCTTCCCGCGTAGGAGAGGGACCGGTTCAACCAAGACCCAACCCGCTTATCCACCGCGTGAAGAAGAGGGGCACAATCCACCAGCCGGAGCCTCGAGTGAAGAAGAGGAACGCCCAGATAACGGACAGGAAGCTTACCCAGCTGAAATCCCATGATGGTCAGGAGGGAGTTCGAGATATTCTCAGCCCTCTTAGAAACAAACATCTCGCTCTTCCGGGGGTTGGGGCAGAGACCGGACAAAGAAGCAAAGGTATCCAGAGCATCCTTAAACACCTTGACCGAGCAAGTATCAGCATGGCAAAACAGCATAAGATCGTCCGCAAACGTGAGCATTGCCAATCGCATCGACTCACACCGCCAGTGGAACTGAAATCTGCTATCAGCACGGATGCTCGAGTCAATAATACCATGGAGGACCTCCATGACAAGAGTAAAGAGGTAGGGGGACAGCGGATCTCCCTGTCGCAAGCCTCTCTTCCCCTCGAAGAAACCCACAGGAGCTCCATTGAGATTAATGGAGAAAGAAGTCGAGGTCACACAAGCAGCCACCCATCTGATAAATAGAGGGGGAAACTTCATGGCCGACAGGACCGCCAACAAGAAGCTCCACTCAACCTTGTCGTAGGCCTTCGCCAAATCGACCTTGAAAGCCACGCGCGCCGGCTTGCTCCGATTCTGATAAGCAAGGCAGATTTCCTGGGCCATCAGAATGTTGTCAGAGATGCGCCTTCCAGGGACAAAGGCAGTCTGTGAGGGATGCACGAGATCAGCAAGGCAGGGACGCAGCCGGTTAGCGAGGATCTTCGAGATAACTTGAAAATGACATTACAACAAGAGATAGGGCGGAAGTCCGACGCATTCCTAGCAGCCTCACCTTTCGGAATAAGAGTAATAAGGGTGCTGTTAAGGCCTTTCAGTAAGATGCCAGTGCTGAAGAAGTCCTGGACAGCAAAGGTAAGATCATCGCCAACAACCTCCCAAGCAGCTTTGAAGAAAGCTGCAGTGTAACCATCAGGCCCCGGGGCCTTCTCGCTGCCCATCGCGAAAATCACCGCCTTGATCTCAGCCCCCGTAACCGGACGAATCATATCAGCCCCCACGTCCGGATGAATGGAAGTAGTAACAAAGTTACGGAGATCATCCACACGAACCGGAGTGTCCCTACCCGACTTCCCAAGTAGCTCCTTATAGAATCGGATCAGATCAGCCGCCACCTGCTGATCACCCTCAATAACCAGCCCATTATCGTCCTCCAACGAGAGAATACGATTACGTGCACGTCTCAGAGTCACCTTCTTGAAGAAGAAAGAGGTACATTGGTCCCCGTCCTTAAGCCAAGCAAGTTTGGCCCGCTGAGAGAGGGCAGACTGTTCAATCTCCACAGCCTTGGAGTATAAACACCTGCACGTAGACTCGAAGTCAAGGAAAAGGGGTTCCGAGGGGTATTTCTCAACAAAAGATTGACTCAGCTCAAGGAAGTGTTTGGCCTCAAGAACATTCCTAGCCAAGTCCCCCTTCATGCGTCTAAGATCGCGAATGTGTGGCTTGAGCATCTTAAGTCGGCGAACAAAAGAGAACATCGGGAAGCCATCCGAATGATCCAGCCAACCTCTTCTCACCACGTCAATGAACCTAGGATCAGAAACCAGAAAGTTATCAAACTTGAAGCAAGGACGCCTCCCACTTCCCCGGGCAGCCGCAAGGATAAGAGGAGAGTGATCGGAAGTAGCGGGAAAATCGCAGTAGTAAGCCAAATCGGGGTGGGTAGCAAACCACGAGGGATTGCCAGCCATGCGATCAAGCCGCCGCCAGATACCAGCCTCCGCACGCTGCTGGTTGAACCAAGTGAAGAACCTCCCCGTCGAAGGTAAGGTAGTCAGGTCGGCATTGATCAAGCAATCCCTGAGCTCCGTCGCCTCCACAACAGACGGATTACCACCCTTCGCCTCGGAAATATCAGTAACGGCATTGAAATCCCCGAGGATCAGCCACGGATCGTTGGCCCTATTCTCCGAAATCCGGATAATCTCATCCAAAGATCAGCCCTCTCCTCTCGCCGATTCTTCCCATACACAAAGGAAATATAGCAGAGTTCCTGCGATGCAAGAGAATGAACCCTACAATGAACTGCTTGTATAGAGCAGCCCACAATGGTGACATGAACAAAACTGGGGTCCCAACCAACCCAAATCCTCGTTCCCGGCCCATCACCATAATCAAAAAACCATTGCCAAGAGTCCCTAATGCCTCCGGAGACAGCACTAGCGTTAATAGAAGAGACACGAGTTTCCAAAAGCCCGAAAAGTTTTAAATCAAACTTAGAGATAAGATCCATCACCGCCCTCCCATGGTCTCTCTTATTGAGACCCCTCACATTCCACGAGGCGAGCGCGATCATGATAAATCGTCCGGAAGGGCTGCTTTAGGACCCTCAGAAGCGCACTCATCATCAACATCAGACAAAGCATGGAAGGGGTTACTTGCGTTACCCCAGAAAAATGCATTACGCTCCGCCTCAGCCCGGAGCTCATCATCACTAGTCTCATCACTAGTCTCAGCCGAGGGGCACAGAGGGTCAGTCCCACGAGAACTCGTAGTCGCCTCCTGTATAGAAGCCACCGGATGAACCGTAGCCGCCTGGTGAGAACCAACGGAAATCTTGCCCCTCGGCCCAACCTGTCGCCAATCATCATCTCTAGGCCTAGGAACCCGAATCGCGTTACCCAAGGTGGGCTGCCTCTCCCGCTTCTCATTAGGATGAGTGGCCTTAACCGCAGTAATCTTCTTGGCCATCGGGCAAGAACCATCCGAATGGGTCCACGTATCACACCTCGTACACTTAGAAGGCTTCCATTCGTACTCCACAGTAACCGGAACCATCCCACGTGGACTCCCATCCTCAGAGGGCAGCCTAATATTAAACTTCTCAATAAACTCCGTCTTTAGGTCCTTAATGATACAGACCCGAGCATAGTCGATACGAGTAGCACTCATAGTAATGCCGTCGGCGAAAAGCGGCTGCCCAACGGCACTAGCTACGATGCCCAAGCCCGCGGGGGTCCAAAATTCATTGGGGATATTCCTAAGCTTGACCCACAACGGAACCTCCGTATGTTCCTTTCGCTCGAACGACATGCCGGGCCTCCAAGCTTCCAAGAAGAGGGGCTGCCCCTGCCATAACCAAGGACCTCCCTCGAGAGCCGCCGTCATCGACTTATCCGAGTCAAACCTGAAAATAAAAAAGCCGTTGATCGTGGCCTGAACCTCTTCCACACCCGCCCAAGATGATCGAACGAACTTCTCCACGAAGGGGAAATAAGGCCGCCGTCCAAGAAAATAACCCACCAAAGTGTGGTTCCATCTATCCAGCCCTTGCTTAGCAACCTCCCACGTAGGACAAACAACTGCCACCCCATCAACAACAGTGGGAGGAGTGAAACTAAGCGCCGTTCGCTGTTGTGGTCGAATACGTCTCCCCGTTAGGACTTGCGCAAAAGAGGAACCCCCAGCTCCTCCATCACCATTCTTAGGGGGTAAAGAAGTATCCGAACCAGTCCTCGGGGCCATTCTTTGAGTACCCCCAGGCCCAACCGCTGAAGATAAATGCCCAGCCTTGCGCCCAGAAACAAACCGGGGCTGAGAGTTACGCCCAGAAACAGCCGTCCCGCCAGCATGAACAGGCGAGGAAGAAACCCTAGTTGGAACCTCACTCTCACTAGATGCACGATCTTTCCCCGATCCCGCAGCCGAGATATCAGTACCGGTCACCGAAGAAGAGAAGCCCTCACCGGTGTGTCTCGCTGCCGAGTTCAACCCAATCGCCCCATGAGCCAAAGCACCAACAGCGACTTGGGCACCCCGACCTGAACCTGGAAAGGTATCCGTCGACGAAGACCTAGGTGGAGTCAGCTCACCCGGCCTATTGGTACGCTTCAGAATACTCCGAATAGGCGCATTACGTAGGGGCTGAGAAACCCCTGCAGCACCGAGACCCCCAGACAAAACCCCATGCACCGGGTTCGACGCATTCGTATCATACGAGCGAGAACGACCACCCAACCCTCCGAGATGCTCGTCAGAGACCAAGGGAGTCGAAGGGGCAGTTTCCCCAGATGCTGAGCCGAGATTAACACCCAATAACCGAGTCATGAGGGAGTTAAATTCCGAACGATTAAGAGCAGCCGCAAATTCCGGGTATTTAGCGGCCAAAGCATCGAGGTCCGGCAACTTCCTAGACGCACGAACAGGTTCCGATGATGAAGGAGAAGCCATATCCACTCAGTCCAATCAGTCCAAGGGGACAGACGGCAACAGCCAGGGAAAAAAAGAAAGGGTTTTGTGGTGGAATATGAAAAGTCACGGCAAGAAAAAGAGGCCCTCCGACCGCCGTCTGATCCCGGCGATGGAGGGTGGTGCGGGGGGGTCTTGGTGAGTGGTAGTAGGTGGTGCAGAACGCCGGCGACCGTGTGGATCTGGGCGGACGGGGATGGAAGATGAAGGTGGGCAGATTTGTGGTGAGGGATACGAACAGTCACAGCTACAAACGATTGAAATCCACCCCTAGACCACCGCCGTCTGATCCCGGCGGCGGGGGGTCGCCGAGTACCTCCGAGGTGAGTCCAAAACGGCCGGAGATGACGTGGGTAGTGGTCGGAAAAGAAGAAATCTGAAGAAATCGCCTACTGTGTGAAAATCGCACCTACTGACGGTGTTAGAGAGAAAGTCAACGAAAGTCAACGCGCGCAACTATTGCACATGCATTGGCACAGACTTGTTTAAAAGCGAAATATTTCTTGCTTATATGGTTATACAAATTTTCATATGCATGCTTAGGAGTTCATGCATATATGCTAAAATGATTATAAGCGTTTCTACTCGTTGTGTCATATGTGTTACATTCTCATATGCATATCTTGGTGAATATGTATATCTTTGCGAAATTGTTTTCACTATATGTGCACTTTTTGAGGGGGAGTCAAGATTCTCAGGGTGTGAAAACATGAATTAAGGGGGAGAATGAAAAATTACACCTTTAGTAATTTTCCGCTGAGCATTATCTGAGGGGGAGTAATATGCTTTTAAGGGGGAGTAATTTTTTCTTTTGTAATTCATGTCTACATAAGGTTACTCTCGACTCACTACTCTCATTTAGTATGAAAAAAAAAACATAAATGACTAACTCCTCGGGGGAGCCTTTGAATGATTTTCAGGTATATGAAGTGGATGCATTTCAAGAAGATCGTCCAACCACTTCTTACAAGCTTACCCTCAAAGATTTAGCAAATGAAAAACAAGTCTGAACCGGTCGGTCCACCCACCAATTTCCGCCGTGCGTACCACTCTGAAGTCGGACTCTCTCACAACGTCACATTCAAAGGAGACTCGGCACACCTTGAAAAAAAAATCAAAGCAAGAGACGGCCTACCTTCTTCTGGAACTAGAGACGCTTCTTCGAGGCCGAACCAGACAGTTCCATTCGGAGAAGACGAATCTGGCAAAACATTGAAGATAGCTAAACCCCGAGCCCTCTCCTCGACTCTCTCATGCCCCTTGCCTTTGGAAGAAGAAGCAAGGACGGAGGACCGAATGACACGTGACTCAAGCATCATCAAGGACTGAAGTTGCCAACTGTGTCCACTGCATCAAGGACCGAAGTTGCCAATCTTGTCCACTACATAAATGCTCGAAGTTGCCAACCGTGTTCACCTCTCCAAACCTCACATCGGACGCTCCGATCTCAACACAAGGTTGACAAAAATAGGGGGAGTTTCGAAAATCCGGCAAGAACTTCGTACATCTTACGGCATTTAGAAGAAGAACTTCAAAAGAATATTCGAAGAAAAAGCCGATGCCTAGAAGACCTGGTGAGCTTGAAGATTTTCTAAAGAGGAGATTTCGAGGACTTGAGGACTCTTTCCATCGCAAGACGAAGATAACCCGCGCAATGTTGAAAATTGAGTACAAAGGGGGAGATTGTTGGGACTATTTTATTGTAATCAATTAATGTATTATCTTAATCTTGCTTTGATATTATGTAGCCTTGGACATAATTGTAATAAGTCATATTATAGGGCTACTTATGTAAATATACCAACATGGTTGGTATATATAGTGACTCTAAAGCTTGCTTTAGAGTGATCACTTAATTTGTAGTAAATTCATTTTCGAAATTGTGCTAACTTGGAGAGAACGAAACTTGCTTAACAAGGAAGAGTTACCACGAGGCTTCGACGATAAATTCCGAAAGGTAATTCTTAATCCGTTCTTCGTTTTCTTGAATTCACTACGTGATTTGATCCGTGTTGGAGAAAAAAAAGGACCTAACAGCGGTGCTCCACGGACTTTTCAGGGCGGGGCGGTACATGGATGAAGACCTGTGGTGCGACGTTAGGGTTTTGACTTTTAGGGCGACGGCCTTTGTATGATGATGATATTGTATATAATATTTTGTATTAATGTGTAATATTTTAGGAAAAGGTTTTTGTTAGACAGGCCTTCTGCGGCTTACGTTGAGGAAATCCGCCACTAACCTTACTTAGAAAATGAGGGTCGTCACACCAGTCTACCACATTCGACCCGCCCGGCAATGACGGGTCCAACGGGTGCCGACCCGTTAGGACCTCTAACAGCACCATGCCGAAGCTGTACACGTCGCTTTTCTCTGTGATCCTCATCATCGAACCATGCTCTTCACCCACAAAGAATATAAAGGTTAATTTCGATTCTTAAATTGCAAAGTTATAAAATTTTCTAGGCGCTAGTCAATAGACATTCTGCACCCAAAGAAAAAATAATAATAATAATTTCCATTATTAGTTACAAGGTTGTAAAATTCTCCATGTGCTAGTCGGGCACCCGAGGGGCGCCTAGACGGCCTAGGCGGTTTCTATTCGGAAATTATACTGTAGACCTGTATTTTTTATTATTTTTATTTTATTAAAATAATGTCAATCATAACAATTTATTTTTTTGTTTATTTTTTTTAAAAAGAAAAATTATTGTAATCGATTAATCGATCGCCTAGACGATTTCCGACGCAAAGCGTACCGCCTAACGTTACCTAGGCCGCAACAAAGTTGAATTATACAGCATGCATTTATCATATTTTATCTTATTTACCTGGAGCCATGTAGCCGTATGAGCCCGCAAGGTGAGGCCGTCGGCTCTCGTTGGGAGTCTCGGCTCTCACATTCCCACCATCATCGACAACCCTAGCGAGCCCAAAATCGGCTACATAAGGCTCCATGTTAGGACCCAAGAGAATGTTCATAGCTTTGACGTCCTCGTGCATGATCGGCGGGACGCAGTTGTGGTGCAAGTATGCCAAAGCGTGCCCAATCACGAGCACAACATCGTACCTCGTCTCCCAACCCGTCCCCCCTTTCCCAGCACCGTGAACAAGCGAATTCAAACTACCGTTCGGCAGATAATCATAGAACAACAGCTTCAACGTCTGGTTAGAACCGTAGCCCAGCAACCTCACGATGTTCTTGTGCCTGATCAAGCCGAGGGTTCGAATCTCTGAGCCGAAGGCACCCAACTCCTCCCCCGACCACATCTTCTTGACCGCCATTGCCTGCCCGCCAGGAAGGTCACCCTGTACACCACGCCCGAGCTGCCCCTCCCGATTACGTCGGCTGATGTCAGGTTCCTCCCGATCTCATCGATCGAAAACTCCATTTTCTGGTACATTGTCGTCTCCTCACGAGGACAGAACTGATGCTGACTAGGACGGACATCGCCAGCTTCACCGATGACCTGGCGCGTCGAATGGGTCCTACTACAGTTGCGGGACCGTTCGAGACAAGAGGTCTCTATTCCCTGCGAGGGAGCTGAGGGAGAGCTTACGGAAGAAGGGCGTGTCGGGCAGCTCGCCGGAGAAGTCATTGACCGATACGTTGAGCGAGACGAGGTTTTTGAGGCTCTTGAGAGCGTCGAGCCCGCCCGAGAACTCGTTGTAAGAAAGATCGAGGATTCCCAGTTCTCCCAGGCTCGAAAAATTGCCCGAGATCCCGCCCGAGAAATGGTTTCAGCTGAGGTTTAGGTATCTCGAGGGAGGAAAGGTGACTGAGTTCTTCGGGCAGGCTGCCCGAGAATCCATTGTTCCCTAAATCCAACAGCTGAAGGTTCTGGAATGAGGATATCTGAGTCGGGATGTTGCCCGAGATTCGGTTCTTTCCCAGGTCGAGTTTGGGGAGTCGGGTCAGGGAACTTATGCTAGGTGGTAATGAGCCTTCTAACATATTCCCAGAAATGTCCAGAAACTGAAGAGTTGTTGGGAGCATACTAGGCAAAGCGCCCGTAAAAGAATTCGAATGAAGATCGAGAAACTCGAGGGATTCACATCGCACTATCGAGTCGGGGATGCTACCCACGAAACGATTTCCGCCCATGTCGAGAAATTCGACATCTTTAGATTCCCGACCTCCCTCGGGATTGTCCCGCTCAATAGGTTGTCGCTGATCCTAAATTTGTTGAGATTCGTACAGTTTTCAATATCGGGCGGTATGAAGCCAGTCACTCTGTTAGAGATCAGCAGCAGCTTAGTCAAATTCCTCAACGAAAAGATCTCTTTCGGGATAAAACCGTAGAGCTCGTTGTAAGAGAGGTCAAGGGCTTGCAAGCTATCACACTCTGATAGACTCACAGGGATTTCCCCAGTTAAGTTGTTCTTCCATGCGAAAAACAGAGTTAAGCTCTTTAACCTCCCAAGCTGGGGCGGGATTTCGCCAGATCGACTTCCAAGTGAACTAGGAATCGCAGTTCGATATCTCGGAAGGTATAATACATGAGAGCTGATTACGCTCCGCTGCAATTCTTGGAGATTGATGAGACTGCCCAAGCTTGCCGGGATATTGCCCGTCAATTTATTCTCAGACAAGTCGATCGTTCTTAGCTCTGTGCATCCTCGGAGCTCTAACGGAACAGTGCCCACGAAGCTGTTCTGCCAAAGCATCAAGCTTTGAAGATTCTTAAGCTCTCCGATGCTTCTTGGGATCGAACCAGTGATGGAATTCTGATATTGGTAAACGTTTTGCAGCTCAGTACAGTTGCCAATTTCCTAAGGTATGGGAGAGATGCGTAATGGCTAATGTCTGAATCTTCTTAAGTCCAAAATTATTTTAGCTTTATCCAAATTTTCTTTAATAAATATTTATTAGGAATATTATTCATAATATTTTCTTCGCTAATTGTCTTATATCTCCAATCGTAATCCGCTTTAAATTTTGCAGGTATTACAGTGGCTGATGGCAATGAATGAAGAAATGAAGTCTCTACACAAAAATGGTACTTGGATTCTTGTGCAACCGTCGAAAAAGAAGAAAATAGTCGGATGTAAGTGGATCTTCATGAAGAAAGAAGGTTTATCTGGTTCTGACGATGCAAGGCATAAGGCACGATTAGTCGCGAAGGGCTATAGTCAGGTACAAGGCATTGATTTAAGAGGCTTTTAAGCGTCAGCCCCCTTTTAAGTTACATAATAGAATTCAGCCCCTGTCAGTAATAATTTCAGTATTAAGGACCCATTATCTTTCAATTTTAGAGGAAAGGACCAAATACTTGATCTTACCAAAATACCCCTACGAAGTTATGTAATAAGAGGTATCCAGAACCAGTTTTCTGTTACCATCGTTAACCATATTATTAAGCAAATAATTTTTTTCGGATAAAAAACGGTGCACATATTTCTGTTTTCGTTCGAACTAATCCTCGGAAACGAAAGTATGTCTATCCACGATGGTTTATTTCGGTATTCAGGTCTCGAAATGTTCGATTTTTACGGGTATTTTGTTCGAACTCTGTTGACGCAAATAGTAAAAACACGATGAAATCGAATCTCGATTCGATCGAAATTGAAGATATTTTGTACAAATTCGAGAAACCCATATCATGAACAAATCTATGAAACACAGTATTGGCTATTATTCGTCGCTCATGGTTTGCCAAAATTTAAAATCGCCGAATTGTTACCTAAACAACTGTTCCCAAAACGTGGTATGGATGGTTACGTATCTGTTATCATAGAACAATTAGTAGCTATTGATAAGCTATCATATGGTATAGGTACGGATTGAAAGGTATTAGTAAGCTGGATTTGGTACAACTTGCCAATTATCGGGTATTTGTATAACAGTGGAAACGCGATCGAAGCAAACGATCATATATATTATTTCCATCTGCACGAAAACACATCATGCACCAAACCAAGTTGGATGTGTGCTAGACAGTTTATCATGTTATTCAGGTCTCGAATGTTACTCTCGGCAATGTTGTTGTCGATGATTCCCCATCTCTTGCCTCTAAATAATGAATTGGCCCAGTTATTAGGCTTCGAAGCCTTAATGAAATCTTCAGCTTCTTTAAATGCTTTTGTGACTTCAGTAGTGAATGTATTGAAATCATCCAGATAAGGAGAATATGCAGCTTTCTTGAACTTTGCTGTCCAATGCCTTTTGTTCCTGAAGGGGTTCTTTCTCAACACCGTTGTCCGGAAATTATCGACCACGTGTCTTAGACAGTAAGCGTGGTGACTTTCTGGAAACACTTCGGGGACGCCATGAACGAGCCCCTCATTCCGATCGGAGAAAAATGTATAATAGCTGAAATTGCCGATTCCATGGTAGCACAAGATCGCTCTCAGCTTCAAGAGAAACCACTCCCAATTAATATTTGACTCCGCATCAACCACTGCGAGTATTAGAAAGAGACAATTTGTCATCCAACGTAAACAATCTATTATCACATCTCCACATATTGTTACCAGATGCAATTAATTGTTATGACCTCTAATAATGTTGTCAAATACACAAACCTGCATATGCGACCGTAAAAAGGCCATCGTTTGCGTCCTTTGAGACAGCACTAAGCAAACAACCTTTGTGCTTGTTCTTGATGTGTGTGCCATTGAAGAAGATTAATGGTCTACAACCCCAGAAGAAGCCAATAATGCAAGCATGGAAGCTAACAAATAATCTCCGAAATTTATTCGTATCACCATAACCGGCCACACTACCTGGATTTGTTGTCTTGACTGCATTGAAATACCACCTCAATCTGTTATAAGATCCGTTCTGAAGCCCGTGAATTTTTTGTAGTGCGATTTCTTTCTCGGTCCATGCTCGATGATACTGAATTTCAACTCCATATTCTCGTAGAATATCGTTCCTGATGGTTCGTGGTCTGTAGGGAGGCTCGTTCCCTAGTTTGGGTTGAACCAATTCGGCCACCAATTTAGAATCCGCTTTTGGGTGACCACGAGTTAATAGACTTGATTCTCCACACGTGTGGCTGAGGTTGCAACTCCTCATTCTGAAAATTCCGTCACTCTTTTACTGAGCTGTGTATACCCTCCAAGAACATCCATCGACATTGCAGATAGCGATCATTTTCCAAGGCTCGTTCTTTATGTACCTGAAAGATTTTCGTTTGGCTATTGCATACTTTTTGAGCTTGCTCCGGAAGTCAGACGCATTATCAAAAATTTGGTCTTGACCACTGATGTCACGAATCCAGTTATCAATCGAGTTGATTGAGAAAGAACCATGTGGAGTTGAATATTCGATAAGGGCTGCCCCATCATCATCAGTGTCCCGTGTATCTCCAACGACCATATCAATAACTTTCATGTTAAACTCACGGTGTAGTCTCACCATGAAGACGATATCATTATCGACGAGCAATGACACGGATGAGTTATTTAGAGGTGATTTGTATTTCAGCCGGAGAGTGTTACCGCTTGCGTCTGGAAATCTCTGAGTAATTCTGCATCAATAGCTGTAATAAAGATGTTGATTCATTGACTTCTAGGCAAAAGCATTCGCTTCCATATCATAGTGTAAAGAAGGATACATTTTCGTTTTCACTGTTGAGAGCCATAGTTTGGTATCTAATTTGGATTGTGAGGCTAATTACAGATGATGATAACATTACTAGGGCGGGACGATTGGTTATCCCGCCTAATTTTCAGAAAATATCAAGTGGTACCAGTAAGTCGTTAATTGTTATTTTCGGTGCAACTTGTGTTATCAAGTTTAGGCGGGATTTCAATAATTTAGGCGGGATTTCAATAATTTAGGCGGAAATTGCAATTATTTGGCAACAAGGGGGCTTATTCTTCAATTAATGTGGTATGTCCCGCAAGTTAGTATGTATAAAACGTGGCTTATATAAACTAGTATTGTAATCAAGTGGTACAGATAAACTATTTTCCGTTACTACTACGTATATTTATGTTACGATTTTCGCGTTTATGCTTAGTTTTCAAATGTCATTTAGTATTACCGTACTTCAATGTGGTATTATAATATTCACGATATAATATCTATATTTATCGTTATACCAAAGTTATTGACAATATAATATTTATAATATCTTGTACATTCTATCAGTCTTTGTGATGTAATGTTGAATTTCCATGACGAGTTTCAGAATGTTTCGTTTTAACTTGTAGAAAGACATGTTCACTAATGAAGGTGATCTTGATTACAAGACAATTGGCTTCAACATCACTGCCTCTAACATCAATGTTTGTATAACGGGATTTTCCAATGAATTCGTTAGTTAACTTCATCAAATAATGTATTTTTCCAATGAATTCGTTGGTTTTGGATGACTTCTTTAGTTTAAATTCAAATAATTCTCGTAATATCTCGAATTTGCGAAGTGGTACAGTGAAGGTATTATATGGTATAATTATGCATAAAATCTGTCAAAATTTTTCTTTGTCTTGTTAGCTCTCATCAATCATGTAGTATTTTGTCGTCTTAATGTGGTAACACTAGCGACAAAATCATGGTATACCAATTGGCTTCCTGGAAACATCGTGAACACTCTAGAAACGTTTTCCTTATCTGGTATGTCGTTACTATATTCTGTTTCAACAATACGTACTTGCGGTAATAATAGTTTTTACTAATAAAACACGGACATATATACCTACTTTAACATCATTGTCTTACATCAAACCACCCACATTAAGATAAGTAACACATGAAATCTCCAAAAGTATTGTTTCATAGGAGATCAAAACACCTAAAACATCAAGGGTTCCAACTTACACACCACAAACAGCAAAGTCTAGTAATCCGGCCAAAATGCGAGCCCTAAAGCTTTCTACAGCCTCAATCTCATTAACCTTGGCCCAAAACAACACATCATCGCGACAAAGAGCCTCGCCGAACATGCATATCCAAACCCCACAGTCCATGCTACCCTAAATCTGTCGTCGACAACTAGCATTTGCGAACTTCGAATCTGGCAGCGACGCAACTTTTATGTGCTGCATGTACAGTCGAATGGCAGATGCCTAAATAGAGAAGTCAAAGTATTAATTAAGAGAGCGGACAACTTCTTCAAATAAATATCATACGAGACTTACACATCGGCTTGCGACACCATTGGCTTTCGGGCTAGGCAGCGAGTTGAAGTTGAGGAAAGATCTATTGGGTACGTCTAGGACCAGCATATGCAATGATATGCATGATACAGCGGGAAGACGATGTACTTATAGCATTGTTGCATTGCCCCGGCAGCTTCTCCTGCTCCGCCTTCGTAACGGCTGACAATCTTCCAAGAAAGTCTTCAAGTCCCTTTTTCGTTGAAATCTTCAGATGGCCATTAGTCAAGACGACCTCGATATTTTGCTGCGTAACATATCGAAATACTTTTATATGATATAATGAAAAACAGAGATTTTTATATAAGACTCACCGCTACGTGCGTAGGAACAAAGTATGTCTCTACTGTCACTTCATAACGTCTTTGTAATTCGACGATGAAATGTACTTGAACCAGGCATCGATCACGTCTGAAATGAGAGCATGACCTAGCATCATTTCAGCCAAATGACACCCCTTCAGATATACAAATTCATCTTCCCATATGACGCACCTGCGTTTGTAACAACCATTAGTACTGAGAACAAAATGCATTAGTAATCGAAACAAGCATTAATAACAACTTACTTGTAGTCGCCTTTGTCAATGAACTGGCCAACGAGGGCTTTTTCATCGCTAGACAGTGTTATTTCCCCGAAAACTCTCTAGCAATGACCACCGTGTCCTTCTCAGACGCACTTGCAATGACCTCACTCGTTATTTTGGCTGACGACTGTTGGGTTACCCGGTGTCTCCCGGAGATGCCACGTCCCCGGGTACGGTGTGGAATAATAATTTTTCGGGTACCCTTATTGCCCTCGTTGCTCGGATCAGAATAGTAACACATAGGCATGTAATAAGGCGGGTCAAACCCGTAGAGAATTACCAGTTGAAGCGAGTGGCAGCTCCTCGTCCTTTTCTTCAAGACTTCGTCGATGGTGGTGGATGGCACTAGATCTTCATGCCGACCTCGCAGTGTACCACGGAATCAGTTCTCTAAAGATGGCTAGAGAGAACCGAGCCGTCGCGTGCGAGAAAAGTATGTTTTTTCGGTATGTGTTTTGTGCCTTTGTTATGGACGAAATTTTCACTCCAAATTATGAAATAGGGCTGCCCTATTTAAACTATGATATATTTGGAAATCCCTAGGATATCTCAAAGATATGGTTTTCAATTTTGCTCCTTAAGTGGAGAGATTTTGCCATATCTTTCTCTCCCTTATTTAATTCAAAATTCATATAAGGATACTTACCATAATTAGACAACTAACTTAAACACTAAGTCAAACTAAGTATATGTAAATATGGTATAAAATTCGAAACTTAATCCAAGATTAATTTCGAAATTTTCACCTTAAAATAAATAATATTCCAAATACATTATTTCTATACTTATATTTAATTTTCGAAATTAATTCCGAAGGCATAATTCGAAAATTAGCTTAGGGTCCAATTCCAATTTTACCTCAAGCCTTTTAAGCACTTGGCCAAGTCCAATTCTCAAAGTTAGTTTCATACGAAGTCCGACTTTGGTCCATTAAACGGCCCGAGGCCCACTAAGGCGCTGCCCAACGGCCCAACGGCCCGTTAAGGCCCAAAACACTTTCTCTCCTTACCAGTACACCTTGGTGATCCTTATTAAACCCGACTCTCTAAGTTCGGTTCAATCGGCAAGGGAGGAATCCAAGAGTCCGGCAGTTACCTAGCCAATCCCGCAGTACCGGATCGTAACCCGATTCGAGTGCGAATTTCGATCCAGTCTTTATTCGAGAACCTTACTATAGATTATAGTACTACGTATAAACCCTTCACCTGTGTCCCAATCGAGTGAGAGCCATGGTCTATGTCAAACTGACTATACTAGATTCTATGATAAAACGGGGACGAGGCAAATTACCAAACTACCCTCTATGTCTAACATGAGTTAGTTCAATACCTTGGCAAAGGATTTCGTAATTTCCCGTCGCCGTCCTCATAGGACTCTTATCTCGATTACTTGTGAGACTGTGAATCCGTACTCGGCGGTCTAAGCCTGACAATCACAAATCGTCATCAAGACCGCATCTGGCCCGCTGACCCATGCAACAGCAAATCGGGTCGAGGGGAACCAGTGACAGTCGAGACATCGAAGTCAACTCCGCCAAAGCCCCTTTCGGTCAAGGTTCACGTAGACTACTATAGTGTTGTCGTCGGTCATTGACACTCCTTAAGTAATAAGCCATGTTCGACCGTACGACCCGTGAGTCAGTGTCCATGAAACGATTCAATCCCTTGATTCGACTCGCATCACAAGTCATGACCTCGGCTTCCAAGGGGGTATCGGCACTCGATAGGTCATTGACAAATAAGCTGTAACCGATTATCCAGCACGCAACTGGAAACTAAGACTTACGTACTTTCAATGCTCGAGGTTAAGAGTCCACTGGTGCCTTCCTCTCTCGTACTCATCGAGAACAGTGACTGAACTCGACACATTTGGATTTGTTCATTTATTGCTTTACCGGATGCTTAGTAAAGTACTCTTATATCCAATAAACGAACAACGCCTTTCAATAAACACATAAAAAATATCTTTGTACATAAAAGGTTGAATGATAAATAAGCTAACGCCCTATACAATCTAATCCTCGTATAGCATTCGAGGGCATATTCCTAACAATCTTCCACTTGCACTCAATGCCATGCGCTGCAGTATCTAATACCCATATTTTCGAGATGTCTAGCCAGCACTGCCTGTGATATCGGCTTGGTGAACGGGTCGGCCACGTTTTCTGCGATCGCAATCTTCTGCACGGCTACATAGCCATTCTCAACGAATCCACGTAACACGTGGTACTTTCTTTCTATATGTTTGGACCTGATGTGAATCCTCGGTTCTTTTTCCTGAGCAATAGTGCCAGTATTGTCACACCACAATGGTAATGGCCTATTTGCTACAGGAACGACACTAAGTTCTTCCAAGAACTTTCTCATTCACTCACCTTCCTTCGCTGCTTCTGAGACCGCTATATACTCTGCTTCGCAGGTGGAATCTGCAGTAGTGCTCTGTTTGGAACTTTTCAAGACACCGCTCCACCGTTGAGCGTAAAGGCGAATCCTGAAGTGGATTTTCAGTCGTCCACGTCAGACTGGAAATCCGAATCCGTATACCCTTCCACCTCCAATTCTCCATTACCGTAGACCAGCATCATATCCTTAGTACGTCTGAGGTACTTGAGGATAGTCTTGAATGCTGTCCAATGTTCCTTACCAGGGTCAGCCTGAAACCGACTGACTACGCTCACAGCGTATGCCAAGTCAGGTCGCGTGCAAAGCATCGCGTACATCAAGCTACCCACCGCGGATGCATAGGGGATTCCATTCATCTCTTTCTGCTCGAACTCACTTTGAGGGCTCATAGCCTTGGAAAGGTGAATCCCATGCCGCATAGGCAGGACCCTTTCTTAGAGTTGTCCATATTATATCGCTTCAGGACCTTCTCTAAGTAAAGGGCCTGGGAGAGTCCTAACATACGATTCGCTCGATCTCTATAAAGGCGAATCCCCAAGATGTAGGTAGTTCTCCCAAGTCTTTCATGTAGAATTCGGTCGAAAGCCACGCTTTCACCATCGAGAGCATTCCAATATCATTTCCTATCAAAAGGATGTCGTCCACGTACAATACGAGGAAAGATATTTTGCTCCTACTACTTTTCTTGTAGACGCAACGTTCATCTTCGTTCTTTAATAATCCATGGCCCTTGACCACTTCATCGAACCGAAGATTCCAGCTTCTGGAGGCTTGTTTAAGTCCATAAATGGACTTGTTCAGTCTGCACACCTTATGAGCATCTCCTTGCGATGTAAAATCCTTGGGCAGCTCCATATATATTTCCTCCTTGAGGTATCCATTTAGGAACGCAGTTTTCACATCCACCTGCCAGATCTCGTAGTCATAGTGCGCAGCTATCGCAAGCAATGTTCGAATGGACTTCATCATAGCAACAGGCGAAAAGGTCTCCTCATAGTCGATGCTCTCTTTTTGACTATACCCTTTCGCCACAAGCCTAGCTTTGTATGTATCAACCAATCCGTCAGATCCTATCTTTCTCTTGTAGATCCATTTACACCCAATGGGTCTGAAACCATATGGGAGGTCTACTAGAGTCCAAACTTGATTTTCGTGCATAGAATCCATTTCGGCTTGCATAGTTATAAGCCATTTCTCCGAATCTTTTTATCCCTGATTGCCTGGTCATAGGTAGTGGGATCGTCTCCGACGTGCCCTTCCATCGCAGCAACCTCGTGCTCGATGTGGACCATCCCGTATCTCTCAGGCTGGGGAGATATTCTACCCGACCTGCGCAAGTCAGGTTGCGTCTCGGACTGCTCTACGGTGTCATCCGACACTGGAGTTTGTGAAAGCACTTCTGAATACTCTCCAAGAGTTACTTCGCGATCCGCTCCACCTTCTCGAACGAAATCTTCTTCGAGAAAGTGACCCTGAAGGGCTACAACGATTCTCTGATCGTCGTGGAAGTAAAACTGGTATCCAATCGAATCCTCAGGATACCCGACAAAACATCCTTTCACAGCCTTCGATTCTAGTTTATCTGTCTTGAGCTTTTTCACAAACGCGGGGCAACCCGAAATTCTAATGTGATTCAAGCTTGATTTTCGTCTTGTCCATATCTGATACGAAATACGATTGACACACTTTGTAGGACATCTATTCAGAATGTGTGCCGCTGTCAACAGGGCATGACCCCACATGGGCAGGTCTGTATAGCTTAGCTTAGATCGAACCTTATTCAACAGTGTTCGATTTCTGCGTTCGGACACACCGTTCAACTACGGTGTTCCGGGCGGTGTCATCTGTGAAATTATCCCGTTCTCTTTCAAGAACTCGTCAAACTCGTGGCTCATGTACTCGCCGCCTCGATCTGATCCAACGGCTTTAATGCTCTTTCCAGTCAGATTTTCCACGAAAGCCTTGTACTCTTTGAACCATTCAAAAGTATCAGACTTATTCTTCATGAGATACACCTTGCCAAAGCAAGAGTGATCATCAGTGGAGGTAACGAAATAATGGAAGTTACCGCGAGCCGCTACCTCGAACGGTCCGCAAACATCCGTGTGGATCAAACCGAGAAGTTCTGCGGCTCTCGTGAAAGTCCCTGTGAAGGGCGACTTGGTCATCTTTCCAAGGATATAAGATTCACAAGTTGGATAGGGATCAGACCAAAGCGGCTTTATAACGCCGGTTTTCTCCAACTCAAGAATCTTCTGTTCTCCAGCGTGACCGAGTCGAAGATGCCACAGCAGTCTTGTGTTCGACTCCAATTTTCGTTTGTTGGTGACTGTATTCACAGTTTTTATTTTATCTTCGATATTTAGGTAATACAACCAATTCAGTAAACTTGCACTTCCGACGCAATTATTTCCAAAATAAATATTGCATATATTATTACTAAAGCGGAACTCATAACCGTTTCCGTTCAAAACGGGAATAGAAACAATATTCTTAAGCCCCCTGGGAAAAACCAAACAATCGGAAAGCAGTAAACTATGTCTAGTAGATAAAACGAGAGTTCTTGATCCAATGTGGTCGCCGGTATACTATGCCCGCTTCCTACATTGATCATGATCTCTCGATCCGCCAGCTTTCTACTTCGTCCCAGACCCTGGTTCGAAACACAGATGTGAGTACTAGCTCCAGAGTCTAAGATCCATGAAGCGGAATATACTGTCATAGAACAATTTGTTTCCAAAACGTAAAGTTCTTTACTTGAGGCGGCTAGCTTCGGGTAATCGCGCTTCCAATGGCCAAGCTCATTGCAGTGAAGGCACTTGTCCGTCGGCTTGGCGCCTTTGAACATGTTCTTCTTGGCCTTGCCTTTCGAAATTCGTCCTTTGGGCTTAGTGGGCTTGTCCGACTTTTTCTTTGTACTCGACCCTCGAGTCTTAGCATACGCGACATGAACAACTTCCTTTCCTTTCACCTTCTTCATCTGAGCCTGCGCTGCCGACAACTGGTTCATTAACCCAGTCAATGTCATCTCGGCCTTGTTCAGATTAAAGTTCACGATGAACGAATTGAAGGAAGGTGGGAGCGACTGAAGTATAAGATCGTTCTGGAGTTCGTTATCCATGATAAAGTCCAGTGCCTCGAGTCTTTCGATCCAATCGATCATCTTGAGCACATGCGCTCCGACGTCACTACCCTCAGCCATTTTGCAATGAAATATGCTAGGTCCTATGATTAACAACTCTATAATCCTAGGCATGAATTCTAAGTAATTCGATGATAACGATTGACACTAAGATTCGATCGAAAAACTCAAATGAAGAATGAGAGAGAGAATTCGAGTAGAGTGAGAAAGTTACTGTTGTTTCTCTCTCTAGAAATGAATTGCAAGCCTTTCGGATTAATTTTCAAAACTTTCTTTATTAAACTCAATCTGTACAATCCTATTTATACCAAACAAACTTGGTATAAATAACAAACAAGTCCTAAACTAAGGACAACTATACAAAACGCCCCTAATTACAAGGACAACTAATGAAATCAAGCACAATTCTAAAAGTATAGTCTACAATCTCCCCCTTTGTGCTTGACTGCGTCTCCGCGCTATTTGTCCTCGTCGGGCATAGTACGATCTGCGCAAGCCCAGCGCATGCTCATAATCCCTTATCGTCTCCCTAAGCTTCAGACGCTCCTCGATGTCATCTAGAAATTCCATCAGGAGCGGCTGTTCTCTCACGAACCTGTGGATCCGCAGCATAGTGTCTCAGTTGATTTCTTCCAACCTCTGCTCAATATTCCGCTTGATGACCTTGAGCGTTCCATCGCAAAACTTTTGAATCTCTGTCTTCAGCATCAACCTAGTCTTCTGGGCAATTGGATTGTTGTAGGTGATGCTTACGACTGAGCTGATGTGTACATGATTGCTTGGAAGCCCTTCGATCTCAGGTCCTTTGTTCAGTGGTTCGACCATGTTAACCTTCTTCATGTTGCTCTCTAGAGCCATCTGAAGGTCGTGTGCTGCGAAGTACTTGACTTGGCGCATCATGAACCGGTAGAGCCCTTCGAGGCCTTCTTTCTTGATGAAGCCTTGAGGACCTTTGTACTTTTCCACGTACAGCTTGTAGAGGTTGTATATCTCATCAGCAGGTATGTACGATAGGTCACTCTCGCTTAGTTCCTCTCGGGTTCTATCCACTCTTTCAATGACGTAGTGAGGTGTTGGAAGTCCTCCTTTTGCACAGTAGACGCTGAGGAGTTGGCATATTGGGGAGAGACTCTTGTAATGGTTCTTAACTTGTCCTTTAGTCATCCCCAGCCTTACGTTTGGTCCTTGTTGGGTCAGCATCCATAGATATGTCATCCTCTTCCGCTGATCCCAGTGTCGACCCGAACGGTCCTTGGCATTTGCCTTGTGGGGGAAGCCGCTCGTTGTGCAATCAACTCTGATAGCCTTGGGATGTGTCATTGGTAGTCTTCACCTTCTTGAAGTTCGTCGTCTTCTATGATTATGAGGTCCACGGATGCCTGCTGTAGAAAATGCCGAACGTCCTGAAGCCGTTGTCTTTGATGCTTCTCGGGCATGGAATGGGTCATCCATTGTCCTTCGAAGATGTATCTGTGTGGATTGACGCCATGTCCTGATGGTCTCGGTTGGTCTGGAGCGACTGAGGGAGTAGCTTGGGTAGCTGCTAGGGCTACAAGCATCGCAGCACTTGCTTCTTCTTCCGGAAGCAAGGGGCTTGAGTAGATCGGTGGTGTGGGCGGAGGCTTCCTGAGGTGAAAGGTTGGTGGGTCGATGTGGGCGGTGCGGTGCGTAGTGTGGGTGGTTTGTGTTTGGGTTTGGGTTTGGGTTTCACCTGCTCCAACGCTTGTTTGCGTAGCGCCCGAGCCTTGTCCTTGGCCACTTGTAGATGTCCTTAGCCTCTTCTCTCCCTCATTAGGATCCTGATCGTCAGGGTCGTCATGTCGACGTCTTGAGCGGGCCCTCGGCAAGTGTCAGTAGGTGGCTCAGGATGATCCACCAATCGCCTGCAAAGAGACTCTTCTTGAGGCGACCGGATGGAGAGGCCAATCAGTCGGGCGAGTAGAATGTCGTGGAGCTCAGTTATGGGTATGGTGTATGGGTTGATGAGGATGGATGAATTGGCTACAGGGTCGGTGGGTGTGGGTTGTGGAGGTGTGAGGGTGGGTTGTGACGAGGTGCCTTCGGAGACAGATGCTTTCCCGGTGTCTCTCCAGGATGTCTCTATGGCAGTGTACACTCTCTCCATTATTTTGTCTTAAATCGATTGAACAGCAGCGGAGAGAGCGGCTTGGAATTGCTCGTTCGTCACAAACAGTGTGGACGCCTCCTTGGATGGACCAGGACGACTGATGTCGCCTGTTATCAACCCTTGAGTAGACACCGACTATTCAGGTTGGCTCACAGTCACTTGAGGTTGTGACTGTATGAGACTTCCACCCAATCCTTGAATCGAATCTTGAAGATTCGGCTCTATGGGCGTTGTGGCAGGCTCGGGTTGCGACTGCGAACCAGACACCACGAGAATTGGTTGGCGGCTCAAGATTGAGCGAAGAAGTGCCAGTAACACTTGTAGATGTGGTCAGCGTAGTATCTGGTACGTTGGTGACGGCCGGGAAGAGGGACTCCAGCTGAATGCTAAGTCTCTTGGGAGTCCTCCTTATCAGAATTATTTCCTCGTCAGACTCTGTGTCAGACGGGGTGGCCGTGTGAGGAGTAAGGTCACGATCGACGTCCTCTAGTGCCTGATGCGTCACCGGTGGAAGAGAGCTTTCCCCATTTCTACTTCGGGCTGTGCTACTGGTTGAAGAACCTCCTCAATGTTTTCTTCGAGCATGCCAACATGAAGGGGCACTTCCACTTGATATTCATGTGCAGGAGCCTCGAGCGCTATCTCAGTAGCCACGACGTCTATCAAGGTATCATCTACGTCGGGCATTGGCTCTTCGACCAATGGAGACTCCTGTTGAAGCTCCTGGGCGACAACATCTATCATCGCGTCATCAGGGCTTTAGTGATGTTGCGGTTGGGGAGGGCTAATATGTACATCTGCCGGGGGCCCTCTAATCATTTCCTCGGTGAGGTGATGTTCCCGGCAGTATCTCTGATATTCAGCTCCTGTGGGGTCAGCGAGCCGAAGAAGGTTGAGAGATATGGCCATTGAAGGCTGGGTTGTGGAAGAATTTGTGCTGGGGCGGCTGATAGTTTCCTCCCGGGGGCAGGCAAGGAATGTGCTGCGCGTACATCTCCATGTGTTGGCGGATGATGACGGAGAACCATCTCGCGTACGGCACGTTATTGGACCGCTTGTTCTCCTTTTGTCTGATCTGTTCTGCAAGGTCATTCCAGATCAGCTGGGCAAAATCATAATTCCGCGAGAACACGACTCCGTGAAAAATCCGGAGTATGTGGCCATTGCCTTTGTCAAAGCCGGCGTGCTTCGGAGATAGACACTTGTTCACGATCCCGAACAGTGTCTTCCATGGGTGAGGGATACCGTTGCTCTGAACCTGAGCGAGCTTGGTGAGTGGCGGAGGTAACCCATTTGAAGGAAATCAGCCACCAGTTCTTCATCTGATGGGAGGGGGTCGTAGTTTTGGCTGTGAGGGAGGTCAAGTAGAGCTATGAACTCGTTCTTGCCCATGCAGATGTGCCTCGTCCCTACAACCGTCGTGAAATGGTATCCCCCGTCCAGGATGATGCTCTTGATCATCCCCCAAAACTGTTGGGGGTAGACCATCGGCACTGATGCCGTCACGGTAAGTCCATGCCATAGTGGATGGCCTTGAAGGATAGACACGATAATGTCGTCTGGACACCGAAAGGTGGCCAGGTCCAATTGGAAGTTCATGTCGTGGACATTGAGGTATAAGGACTTCTCGTATATGTGATTATATGTTGGATAGCGATCCATCTGAAAAAATAAGAAATATAACAAATCATTAGTTCATAATTTTGATATTAGTCAAAAATGAATTTAATTTCATCAACCTATAATATTGTATCAAGTCATGACATGTTTGATGAATTTGAATTGAAATCGTATGATATGCATATAGGATTCTTGATTTTTTTTTAAAAATGTAGTGGTATGATGGTAATTTCGAATTAAACACCTAACGCTTGAAAGATAGTTTGAAAATTTTCTAGGTTTTTAATCGCAGGTAATGTCACTGTTCTTGCCGAGAAATTTTTCACTCGATAAAATTGGTTTTCAAATTGATTTCCTATGTATTGATTTCAATTGTAATGACTCAAAGTCCGTGGAGCACCGCCACCAGTCGCCTCAGCCTTGACGCATAGCAGTGTCAGACCCAGTACCTACAACACGTAAACACTGAGCAATTTTGCCCAGTAGGTGAATAAATACATGTATGTAAGTGTGCACTCAACCCAGTCCCAATATCTCACATGCCAATGCACACTCTTTATTTTCCCACAATCCTATCTTGTTTAACACAATATGGGGCTCATGGTTAGGCTCACGCGCGCAATAAGTATCATAGGTGGCCACGTGATTCCACCCGTAATCAGTGGTAAGCTACGCTGGTAGTGCACTGATCGATCACGTCTATGGCCACCTACCAGGTCGTCTCTTCCACAATAAATCATGGGCGATAAAACCCGTATCCATATATATATATATATAATCATCTGGCGTTTTGTACCTCGAACCGACCACATCCGAGTAGACAGATCGATCACGTCTGTCTCGGCGAGGTAATCTGTGAGCCTAACAAGTCGTCACAATAATCTCAATCTACTCCACTTAACAATACCTCGAATCATGACCGTCTCAATACAGTGGAAACCATCTCTCGCCCTCACGTGATATGCACGTGCCACGCATATATATGATGGTACATAAAACGTGGTTTCACCTAAACATATATAAATCATGTAAATCACGTAAGTCACAAGAATAATCGAATCACATAAAGCACATAAATCACATATGTGTTTACGCATTGTAGATGGATGATCCACCTACCTGTCCTCCCGTTATAGTAAGTCAAGAACTCGGGTGGAGTCTCTAACGGTCGATCCTCTGAATATAATAATATTATTAGTATATCTGCTAATTCTCGAACCCTAAGTAATGAAAAACCTAAATTAATAAAAACCCTAAAATTTCAAAATTCTTATTAGTTATTACTATGATCACCGTCGAAAATTATCCTAATTCTAAAAGATGATACGGTCTAAAAATATTAAATTCTACCCTTCTGAATATTTCATACATAGAAAATTACTAGCACCCTTATTTCTACATGGTCATAACTAAATTGCAACCAGTTAGGGTTTTCTGTACATACTAATCCTTGGAAAACCGTTTATAACCGTCACCTAGCCATTTAATCATATGGGACTTTATAGCAATTTCAACATAATGATTACATAAGATTTTCGAGAGAGAGAGACACAATTATTCACCTACCATATAAAACCGCGCAAATAAGCTATAATTCATTCCCAACAACACATAAATCATATATACTACTTAATACCAAGGTATGTTCTCCTAATAATCATAGTCTGATTACGTAGAAGGAAATATTCTACCTTAAGTGCTGCCTCGAGTTTGTTACAAAATTCCTAGGTTTGCGAAATCTCCTCTCCTTGATGGAGTTTTCGTTTTCTCCTTTGTTCTCTCCTTTCGTTGTTAGCCTATGAGGACTAAATGGAATGGTAAAAAATCTTTTTCTTTCGTTGATAGTTCCCTTTCTAAATAAAGGTTTTGTATTTAAAGTGTGGATATGTATTGGTACTTTGGGTAACGTGAGTAAAAGATAAGGAGGTGACATGGTTTTTCTTCAAGTCCAAGCAACGTGATAAGCTTTATCACAATTAAATGCTTTTGGGCCTTATTTAGGTATTAGGATTATAAATAAAGCCCATTCAATTATATCATTGTATTTTAAATATTCTTTATTTAGGTTGAATAAAATCCAAAATCATTAAGGTGAATGTTTTCCTTTCAAGAACTAAAATCGTGTTATTAAAAGTCCTAATCCACGAATTTACACAGTTAATTATATCAAGGTCCGTATTAAATTTTACGGGTATTACATGTTCGCTACAGGGTAAAAGACTTAGAGAAAAATTTTCTAAGTGTTGAAGTTGAAATCGAGACTGTAGTCGATCACTTTTACGATCGAGAAAAATATCTGTGTAAATTTACGATCGAGAAATTAAATTTCCGGGTATATTTACGATCGAGAACCTTTTCCGCGCGTGAATAAAATTTTTCTATTAAAATTAACGAGCGAGAAAATATTTCAATTTGAAATGGTTTTTCGCTGCAAAGTTTTACGATCGAGAAAATTTTCAATCAGAGACTAAGTCAACTATTGAGAAAATTTTCAATCGGTCAAAATTTCGCGGCGAGTGTTTACGATCGAGAAATTTTGTATCGCCGTTTAAAATTTTCGATCGAGAACAAGATTGGAATCGAAATTTTAGACTGTAAGTTTTACGCTCGAGATTTTTGAAGACATTGCATCTATTTTATCTATTCCTCTCAGTAATATTTCGCGCACATAAAATCAAAATTAGTTTTCTCGATAGTAAATAAATTTCGATCAGCGTTAATTATTTTAATGATTAACTTGAAAACATTTGTGATCGAAAATCTTTTACGATGCATACAGTGATTTAATCAAATTTGAGAATCAATTTACACTGTTTGCGTTCGAGAAAGTTCTTCGACGCATTTAAACCATTAAACTCCAATTTTAGTCTATCAGTCAATCGAACACTAATAACGCACAAAATCGAATTTATTTTCACCCAAAATGATCAGGAAACTTCAAAAACTAGCCTATTATGCAGTTTGTAACCCAGATTATTCTTAGAGAAAGGCTAAAACATTGCGAGCAGGTGTTTGAGTTTCTCAGAGTATGAACAGTCGAGAAATAACCAAGTAATCATGCGAAATATTGCAGAACAAACGCAAATCTAGTTTAAATGAACGTAAAACCCTAAAGGAAGTCAAATCTACCTTCAAAAGACGAAAATTAGTTGAAAGATTGAACGATTTGACTTTCGTCTTTTGAGAGAAAAAGTTTTTCGCTAGAAAATTTGACTGTTGAGTTTTGCGATCGAGGGTTTTGCGTGATTTTAGGGATTTTCGACTGCATACTAATGATGTCATTTAATTTGGGCTGATTTGACGTTTACGATACTTAGTGAGTTAAGCCCATTACTGTTTACGATCGAGAAGTTAGATTCGGTCACTGTTCAAATTCCGATCGTAAATCTCTTTGGTTCCTGTATAATTTTCGCTCGACAATATGAAGGCGAAAATTACAATTTGGTCCCAAAATTTTCGCTCAAAAAACTGCGATTGAAAATTGCAAATTCGCTCGTATTTCTAACATTTCAGATTGATCCTAAATTTTGAGAATAAACCACAGCATTACTCCTAATTATAAACGAGAATGCAATTAACTCCCTGAACTTTCGTAGAAGTGACATCCCGCTCCAAAATTGATCTTCGATAATCTGCATTACTTAGAGCAAAATGTCGAGAATATTAGGGTTAATTAAAAAAGTAATTGATCTACTAAGGCATCTCCTGTATCGTTTATCGATGTCTTGAGCTCACGATCGTGAAATTTTGTGAGGTCCTCCCTTTTTAAGTATTGACCGAAGCAAATCGAGGTGAAAATTTCTGCAACACTTAAAGATAAGAACATCAAAAATATTTGGAGCTCAAAACATGGAAACATTGTAAATGCTCCCCCTCAAATATTGCACATGTATCGATTTATCACATAATCAAGCAAATCAATACAAGTAACAATCATTTTTGTACGCAATTTAGGCAATTTCACTTAGATACATGGTCCCCAAATCATTTATTCAAAATTTTGCGAGAGGGTATGAGCAAAAACAAGTAAAGCCGCATTTTAATCAATTTCGTACCAATGCAAGTTAAACATGCATTCAAAATGTGCGATTTTTTTTTATGTATTAATAGTATTATTAGTATGGGGTCAGATTATTTTACTACGATCATCGTCACGCCTAAGATTTCACGAGACATTTGATAGGATCACGTACCATCAAGTCATGTCGTCATAAATAAGGAGTCCTAAGCTCATAGAATGATCCATTTCGACAACTCTCACTGGGTTCATTCTAGCACTCGATTACTTATGCCTTGGTATGATTATATATATATATATATAGATATATATATATATATAGATATATATATATATATATATATATCACTCAAGTCAACACAAGCAATCTTAAGTCAATTTACCTTTGATCGAGGCGTTTTTTAATCATTTCACCCTTGCGAGAGATCGTTGATGAGGAATCATAGGGACTTGTGAAGGGTTTTATTTTTGGCTCTGACTAAGAAGGGAAGGATAGTTTTGGGATTGTGGACTAAGAATCTCCTTCCTCTTCTTCGTCGTTCTCCTTCTTTTAGATGTTTTTTTTCGTTCTTCTCATCCTTTCTTTGTCTCCTTCTGCACTTGCTCAAGCTGAAGCTCCGCTTCTCTACGAGGCTGAGAGATTATCTAAGGCAAAGTTCTTCTTGTTCGTTCTCGGGCCGATACTACGCTCCTTTTCTCTTAATCCCTAGTGAGGTTTCAAAGATTATCAATTTGAAGAAGTTCCCTGTTATGGAATTCGAACCCAAGGCCGCGCTCCTCTTCACGTTATCTCGATATAAGACCAGATTATCGTTGGAGAAGTTCACTTCGTGGTGCTCCTCATTCCAGCCGTTCTGACGAATGTAAGGGATTATCAATGGAGAAGTTCGCAGCAAGATCCATATCCCTTCTAATAATATGAGATTATAATAGTCGAGGGATAGGTTCTTTTGGACTGCTTTTTGTGCGTTGAGTATTCCTCGTGTGCGTTTTCCACCTTCTTTTGTCATCTTTCTCTTTGTCGTCTCTTTTTCTCCCCCTCCTTTTCTCGATTGAATATCCCATCGAAGACTTAGGTGTCGGTTGAAGGCTCAAAGGATTTTCAAGTGAAGAAAAGAATATCGGAGAAGGCTCAAAATGGATGACTAGAGGTTGTATTAAAGGATTGAGATTTTTATTCAAGGCTAATAGAGAATATCCTAAGTGCTCTATCATTTTCCTAAGGATCTATCGAAAGACGAGTATGAAGCCAAGAATCATTCGTTAAGACAAGCGATGTGTGACTCGCTCAAGAATAAATCAATAAAAAGGGAAAATAATAGGCCAGAATCCTCACTTATGTGAAGTGGCTTTGTGTCTAGTGGAGCAAACTAGATGAGCTATAGGCACAAGAATGCGACTTAGACTAACAAAATTAAGTAAGCAATCAATCCATGGCAGGGAAATCTAATTGTGACATAGATCGAGAATCCTAAAGATATCGTCATTCCCCTATATTATAGGTATATGTATATTTTTATATTTAATTTTTTTTATTTATTAAATTCACGCAAAATAAGACATGTAAGCATAGAACGCACATAAAATAGAAAATTTAATAGTGCGAAAGATCAGGGAATGCACATATCACGGAAGGTTCAGCATGCCTAATTTTCCGACAAGGAATTAGAAGCGTTTTTCATCCAATGCCTTGGTGAAGATGTCGGCTAGTTGATATTTCGTGTTCACAAAGTACATATCAATAGTGTCTTTTTCTACGTGATCTTTTATAAAGTGATATCTAATGTCTATGTGTTTCGTGCGTGAATGATGAACGGGATTGCAAGTAATAGCGATGACACTTTGACTATCACTATATATGGGTATGTTCTGTAAATTGTACCCATAGTATTCCGCTTCGGCCGTAGCCACAGCACCTGGGAGCAACAACTGGCGACAGCCATGTATTCCGCTTCGGCCGTCGAAGTTGACACACAGTTCTACTTCTTGGATGACCAGTAGACCAGCTTTTCGCCTAGAAATTGAGCGCCACCGGACGTGCTTTTCCTGTCCATTCGGCAACCTGCATAGTCAGCGTCAGTATAGCCGATTAGTTTGAAATTCGTACCTTTAGGATACCATAGTCCTAAGGTAGTTGTGCCCTTAAGGTAGCGAAGGATACGCTTCACCGCGAGCATGTGGGATTCTTTGGGATTGGCTTGGAATCGGGCACAGAGACAAGTGGCAAACACGATATCCGGCCGACTAGAAGTGAGGTAGAGAAGAGAACCAATAATACTGCGATAGAGTGTGATGTCGACCGATTTTCCTGTGGGATCGGCATCCAACTTGCAGTTTGTGGACATGGGAGTGCTAAGTGGCTTGCTCTGATCTTGATGGAATATTTTCAAGATGTCCTTAATATACTTAGTCTGACTGATGAATATTCCATCTTCGAGCTGCCTGACTTGAAGTCCTAGGAAGAACTGCATCTCTCCCATGTGGCTCATTTCCAACTTGCTCTTCGTGCGATCTCCAAACTTCTTACAAACTCGCGGATTTGTTGAACCGAAAATGATGTCGTCGACGTAGACTTGAACGACCATCAAATCCTTGTCTTGCCATTTGATGAAGAGGGTCGTACCGATTGTTCCTCGAATAAATCCAGATTTTATGAGGTAATCGCTCAAGACATCGTACCAAGCACGTGGGGCTTGTTTTAGTCCGTAAAGAGATTTATCCAATCGATAGACGTGATTGGGATGTTCTTGATCAACGAAGCCGACAGGCTGAGCGACATAGACTTCTTCTTTAAGTATACCGTTGAGAAAGGCGGTTTTAACGTCCATTTGATAGATCTTGAAGTCTTTGTGAGCCGCATAAGCCAATACCGTTGAGAAAGGCGGTTTTAACGTCCATTTGAGAAAGGCGGTTTTAATGGCTTCGATTCGGGCAACAGGAGTATACGTTTCGTCGTAGTCAATACCTTCCTGTTGATTATATCCCTTTGCAACTAATCGGGCCTTGTTCCTAATCACTTCTCCCATCTTCATTCTTTTTTTTCTTGAATACCCATTTTGTTCCGATGATAGTTTTCCCATGTGGGCGGGGTACTAATTTCCACACTTGAAGACGTTCGAATTGGTTAATTTCCTCTTGCATTGCAATTATCCAATCCGGGTCGTGTAGTGCGTCTGCTACCTTAGTTAGTTCGTTTTGGCTTAAGAAGTAGCTGAAAAGACCGTGTTGATGCCTTGTCCTTACTCCGCATGAAAGATCGCCAATTATCTGATCAACCGGGTGGGCTTTAGTCCACTTGCGCTCATGTGGCAAGGCTGAAGAAGACGCATCAGCCATTTGTGGATCAAGATTTCCCATAATCTCCGATTGTTCATTTGTGTGAGGAAGTTCCAAATCAGCATTTGGAGGGAGCAACTCTAATGATTCTTCCTCAACACCCACGATAGTTTCTTCATTATTCTGAGGCAGGTCTGAATCGGTTGGAGTAGGAACTGTTGAAGAGCTTGGTAAATCGGCCTCTTCGGGTGGACAATCCACTGTAGGTGTAGCATTGAGTGACGGATAAACTGGCTCGAAGAGAGAGTCCAAATCGTCTTATGCAAGTCTCATAGCTTCTTCTGACGTTGAATTCGGAGTTGTTGCCTTCTTCTGTTGGTTTTGTGCCAACACACCAGTGAAAACAGGTTCTGAACTGTTATATTCAGAAGCTATCGGGTTGAGTATGGGTCCTGAACTGAGGTGTGCTGGAGCCATCGGGTTAAGCACAGGTCTTGGACTGACTTGACCAGAAGCCATCTCCGCCACTTCGTGGAAATTGACGTTATAGCTTTCTTTGATTGTGTGGTTGGACTTGATGTATACTCGGTACGCTTTCGAGGTTGAAGAATACCCGACAAAAGTGGCTTCGAATGCTTTAGGGTCGAACTTAACACGTTGCTCTCGGTCGTTCGCCACAAAGCATTTGCACCCGAAGACTTTAAAGAATGAAATGTTGGGTACTCGTTTGTTGATAATTTCGTACGGAGTCTTGTCGAAGCGCTTGTGAATCACCGTCCTGTTTTCAGTGAAACATGCAGTATTTACTACTTCCGCCCAAAGAAAATGTGGAAGTCCAGAATGTATGAGCATCGTACACGCGGCTTCCACTAGTGTTCTGTTCTTTCGTTCGACTACCCCATTCTGCTGAGGAGTCTTGGCGGCTGAAAATTGTTGACTTATCCCAAGTTTCTGATAAAAATTACTGAGACATCTGTTCTTGAACTCAGTGCCATTGTCTGTTCAAATGACTTGGATAGTCTCCTGCAGCAAATTTTGAGTAGTGTTCACGAAATTGATGATCAAGTCCCATGTCTCATCTTTTGTTCGGAGAAACCTTGTCCAAGTGTAGCGAGAGTAGTCATCGACTATGACCAGTAGATACTTGCGTCCATTTATACTCTGTGTCTTCATCGGGCCACGGAGGTCCATATGTAGCAGTTCCAGATGACGTGAAGTAGATGCCACTTGTTTGATATGATTAGATGCTCGCTTCATTTTTCCTAATTGGCACGCCGAACATTGATGATCTTTTTGTAAAGGTATAGTTGGAAGACCATGACCAACTTCTTCTTTGAGAGATGTTGAAGAGCTTTGAGGTTGAGATGAGACATGCTTCGATGCCATAACCTGTTCCTCTGAATTACAGTCTGAGAGATGTGGCAGACAGCTGTCGAGGGCCGCACGGATGTTAGTTTGATCGTGTAAAGATTGGATTGCCGAAGTCCGTAAAGGAGTTCTGTGTCCTAACTATCCAAAATTCTGCACCGGTCAGCATGAAAGACTACTAGGAACCCTTTGTCACAGAACTGGCCTATGCTGAACAAGTTATGGCGGAGGCCTTCGACGTATGAGACATCTTTTATAGTAAGATTCTTCAGAATGATATCCCCAAGTCCTAGAATTGAGGTTGAATCGTTGTTTCCAAACCTGACTTTTCCGTTAGGATGGTCTTTGTAGTTGCTCAGCAGTTCTTGATTTCCCGTCATGTGAGTGAAGCAACCAGAATCGAGGTACCACACATGATCGATCTGCAAAAATAATTTAGAGAGCTTTAGGTACCCATTTAAACGTGGGTCCTCTCAGATTAGCAGATATGATTTCAGGTTCAGATATAGTTCCTACATTATTACTTGAGGGAATCTTGACAACCCATTTCACTTTTGAAGAAGTGGGTTTGGGTGCTGCCTCTTTAGGTAACTTGGCCGTTTTGGCTTTCGTCGTCGTAGGCGGAGATTTAGGAACCCATTTGGATTGAACCTTGCAGGGAAGGTTAATTTCAGCACGTACAAATGCTTTGGTAGGTTTGATCGAGGAAAAGATCTTTTCTTGTGATAGTCTCCTAAGGTGCTTGGGGGATTTAATCTCTACGGGATACCTTAGGTGAGGACAGTCATGTATGGCGCCATAAGCTTTCTTTATAGCTGGATCTTGTTTCCTACTAGTTTTCCTAGTGGCATTTGTTTCAGAATGATTAATTTTTGTTTTCGATGTGGAGCCTATTTCGAAATTAGTGATTCTAAATGTGATTGGTTTGAGGGAGTGTAGAAGCAATTATTTTAAACGAGAAATGGCTCTTTTATTTTTCCGAGTGTCTTTTATTTTTGCAGAAGGAGAAACAATATTGGAAACATTCGACTTTATTGACTCCTTCTCTATTTTTATTCTAGACACCCACTCATTCGTATCTAGTGCTGGTCCTACGCTCTCTGTAGACGTAGGTGAAATAGTGTTAGGCTTAGCACTTCTAATAATACGTTTATGATCTACTGAAGGCGCTTTTTCAATTTTCACACTTTTTGGAATAGCGTGTGATTTAGCTTGGGATGTTGAAGTAGCTTTGAGATTCTCAATCTCTTTTAGGAACTTTTTCTTTTCAGCTTCAAAATTCTCTCGTTCTATTTCTAATGAGCATTTAACTCTATTTTCCTAACAATAGGGGGTATATAGAGAGAATTTTCAAAATGATGATTTGTGCTTTTTCTTTAGTGGAAAGATCTTCAGGTAGTTCAATTGACTCAAGACTCCAACCTTTGGGAAGTTCCCTAATGTTGTAGCTTTGATTCAACGGTGTAGGAGAAGGGAATTTCAACCCTAGTCTTGGCTTTTCTTTTGGTTTCTTCTAAAGCATCTATTTCTTTAGCATTAGTAAAAACCATAAGATCTGTTAATCCTAAACCCATGTATTGAATGTCGTTAAGTTGCTTACAATCAACTTTCGACAGACACCGTGGGTTCTCAAAGCCTAAGCCAAATTTATAATCATAAAATTCTAAGTCCATGGGTTGATTTAAAGATATTGTCTGTTCAGTCTGTCCCCTTCTAACAAGAAGATCTTCTAACTTTTTAACCTTAGTATATAACTTCTTTCGTTCTTCCCCTAACAAAGCATAGTTATTTTCTATTGTAATTTTGGAGACTTGGCAAGCATCTAATTCTACACCAAGTTTACTAACTTTTGCATTTGATTCTTCTAATTGGACTTCTAAGTTAGTAATCATAGTGGTAGCTTCGGTTATCCTACAATTGAGGGTGGCTTTCTCATTGAGATTCCTAACCAAACAATTGTAGTTATTTGCTAGCCTATCCTCCAATTCTTTAATCTTCACACTATACTGCTCTGTCTTAGATGAACTAGTCTCCCTAGAATGTAAGCTCTTAGTGAGTTCTTCTAGCTTCTTATGGGAGCTTCTAAGTTCGGATTCGAGACTAGTGATTTTCTCTTTAGACCTAGACAATTTGTCTTCTACTTCCTTTATACATTTCTGCTCATGTATCATGTTAGCGTATTCTATTTTATACGATTCTAACATGGTCGATAATGTGGAAGGGAAGTCTACCTCTTGTGAAGAGGTGGATGCGTTCTCGTCGTCCGTTTGATTTGTGGTTTCGGCGTCTGATTCATTGTCGAGACGGGCCATGAGGGCTAAATTCTCTTCTTCAGAACTCGATGTTTCCTCAAGCCATTGGTCTTGTTCGGCCATGAGAGCTACTCCAGCTTCCTTCTGTTTCGTCAATTGGAGCTTCCTGGAGTAGTAGTTGGCATCTCTTCTTCGGAAGAGTGCACTCTCTGGCGAAGTGACTTGGCTTGCCACAGTTGAAGCATTTGTTAGTCTCTTAGGATTCTTGACATCGGAGCTCTCTGGTGAACGTTCTTTGTTTTTAGAGCTTGTAGTCCGAAGTCGGTTGGCCGAGGTTGACGACTTCTTCTTGAAGTACTTCTTGCTCATCATTTGTCCTATGAGAGCTAACTACTTTCCTAGTGCTTTCAGATTTGGCTCAACATTGGAGTCCGACTCTTCTTCCGACTCTGAAGGTGAAGGAGGCCTAACGGTCTTTTTCTTTCTTGATCTTGAGCTCCTCTTCTCCGAGACTAAGGCAACAGTGTCTTCGTTCTGTTTGTCTTTCTGCTCCTTGAGAATCTCGCTTATATCATCCTCATGCTGTGCGAGATTGTCAAACACGGCATGGACATCCAACTCCTCTAGATCTTTATTTTGTCGAATCTGAGTGGATATTTTCTTCCACTCCGCGGGCAGAGAAGATAGAAATCTGATGTTTGTCTCCATGTTGGTCTTTGTGATCTCTATCTTCCTCATCTCGTTAAGAAGAGTGAGGTATCTTCGGTAGATCTCGTATAGACTCTCCTCGGGCTTTGCTTTGAAGGAGTCGTAAGCGGTGAGAATGTTCGCCTTTTGGCCTTTATGCCAACTTCCGTCCTCTGCATCATCCTATGCAGTTCATCCGACATTCCTTTAGTCGATGAAAGGCTATCAATCTGTCGGTATATGTCGTTGGGGATGCCCTATATGAGGGTGTTCATGGCTACTAGATCAGCCTTAGCTCGAGCCCTCTCCTCGATTGTGTACTCCCTAGGCTTCTTTAGTCGCCTAGATGCAGGAATTTAAGGAGTTGCCGTTTCATCACCGGGGACATGTACCCAGAATTGTGCTGGTCCCTGTTCAAGTGACTGAGTAGATTCTCTGCCTGATCTTTTAAAGCGATGAAATTTAGGAAGAGTCTTCTCCAAACAGTGTATTCGCCTCGTTGCAAAATCGGTGGACGGTTGTCATTTCAGAGTGAGTATGCATCCATTTGTAGTTGAGTTGTTGAAGGATCTTCGTTAAGTGTTTTAAACTTTTGAAGATGATGTAATGTGCTTCACAAGTGACAAAGTTCGTTAGTAGCGTTTGATTCGAAAAATAGATCGAGAATTATTTTCGATTCAATCTTTAAAGTTTGATCAAAAATAATTTCGTCAAAATAGAATATAGTGTGTACTGTTTACATGCGAGATAGTTTGTCAGTGAAATATCATTCGAGCAAAATAAATTGCCCAAAATCGTTCGGTCGAGAAAAATTTCTGGATCGTGAATTTGTTTCGATTGTAGAAAAACAGTACGTTAGTAAGTTTCTCGACAAGTCAAAATAAATCGGTTGACTGAAAAAGTTTCTTGCGTGTAAATATTTCTAACTAAAATCGTTTCTAGTGTTGACGATTTTAGCACCGACTTCGTATTCTGACCGAGAAAAATTATCGCACCAAGTATTTCGATCGAGAAAGTAATCCGATCGCAAAACCTAGCGAGAAAAATTAGAACGAATGAGAAAAATCACAGAATACGATTAACACAGATTCAAGCAAAACCAGGGAATTAGACATTGAAATTTCAGGTAATTGCTCGCAATCATTAACTAACAACGCACGAACAAGCAATTAAACACGTTATGAAGCAAAGTATGTCGGATTTTGATCAAAATCAGAACGTGTTCTTCATGTTCTTCGTGAACAGTAAATCACAGAATCGATTTAATCCTCAAATCGAAGCTCAAACAGCTACAGAAGTGATCGCAATCATGATCTAACACTTAAACGAGCACAGAAACATCAAATTCAAGTCAATTAGGCATAGAATTATGCTATTGGATCGAAAACATATTTCACGCCAAACTGTTCTTTGATGAACAGTGAACATAATTAAATTTCGATCCGAATCTAACAATTTTTGATTCAAAACTGAACGAATCTGTCTTATACCAATTGTTAGGTCCTACGATTAACAACTCTATGATCCTAGGCATGAATTCTAAGTAATTCGATGATACCGAATCTGTCTTACTGTTGTTTCTCTCTCTAAAAATTGAATTGCAAGCCTTTCGGATCAATTTTCAAAATTTCTCTATTAAGCTCAATGTGTACAATCCTATTTATACCAAACAAACTTGGTACAAATAACAAACAAGTCCTAAATTAAGGACAACTATACAAAATGCCCCTAATTACAAGGACAACTAATGAAATCAAGCACAATTCTAAAAGAATACTCTACAAAATAGTTGCTCTGTCAGGGAATAGCGAGCACTCCTGGAATGTTCGCCATAAGCTCCTTCAAATGAAGCAAAATGGCGCCCACTTCCATTTCTGAGTGAGTGTGCTGCAACTCATTGCTCATGGAAAGAAGTATATAGCACTTGACCTTTGGCTCGTCTATCTGCCATTTGGCATACGCAGCCCGGTCTTCGTCACTCGCATCAGTCCCTGGGACTTGCGGTACGGGGGAATCGAGGACATAAGTCAGCGACTCCATACCTAGAGCTATCCTTAGGTTACGGAGCCAGTCTACGTAGTTTGGTCCCACCAAACAGTTTCTCTCAAGCAGCATAGTAATTATGTTCGTCATCGCAGTAAATAGAAAGAAACGTAAAGCTGCATAGTAATTATGTTCATTCATCAAGCGCAAACAAGGACTTTCCGTTTCGCTTGACTCTCACTATTTTTCTCAAAAAACTATCCTCCCGAGAAGAGTTTTGGAAACCTCGTTGAAAGTTCCATAGTGGAGCTGATGTCCCCGACTCGATAGACTCGCCTCAGCCTTTAATGCAATATTTGGCTCATCTAATCTTATCGAAGTCACTTCGAACGCGAACTTATCCTATAAGAGTTTCAACTATCTTAGTCTCAGTCATTGACCCTCACGGCTAACCCTGCTTATTGGGTTTAACTGCCTAAGTGTGACCTATCAACTTATGCTCAAATCGCACAGAATGTACCGCCCCTTGCTGCCATACGCTTCATGGGGGGACGGACTGGTATGACGAGCTGCGTCCAAGACGCACCCGAGACGCTAACACTGGGGCGGGATATACGACGCCAACTTACTCGGAACAAATCGCAAAACTCCCCAATGCTAGACATCTCAAGCATGATAGAAGACATGAATCCAATTCCTTTACCCACTTAGTATTTATCAAACGGGAGAATAAACTATCTCACATAAGACCACATAAAACATGTTTCAAAAACCAACACGCACGTAGGTAGTAAAGTGACCCTAGGAAAATAATCTACAAGACAACACAAGCGGGTTATTTCTAGCCTATCCCTATTACATGCATCTTCAAAAGACCTCGGGTCGTCGCACGGGTCTTGAAGTCGTCAAACGTCCTTCGTCACTCGAACGACCTCAAAGTCACCGAACGTCCACCACCTTGTCACCGCCGGGGGGTTGCCTTCCATCAAATGGGACCTCGTCTTCGTATTTAAGTCTAATCTAGTAAAATGGTAAATACAACACGGGGGGATCATAAGTGTAGCGACCCTAGCCATCGCTACCATTTTTAGCCTTGTCTTACGTGCCTAACTACGTATTTAGTTGGAAGTAATACGAAAATGCGAAATAAATTTTTCATTTTTCGTAAAGGAACATCGTCTTCCTGTACACGTCAAAAGAATACATCATCATGAAAAAAGAATGCTTCCAAACTTTCCAATTACATTCGAGTTCTATCTACGTGTGCGTGTATATTTGTGCAGCAAAAGATCCTATGCGCCCGGCCTCACAGGTCGTCATCCACGTACACACAACCCCCAAAAGTCGCTCGGAAGCTTCAAAAGAACGCCTTGCTGGCTAGGCGATCACTTACCGTGTTCGCTGGGACCTACAACACATAAAACGTGGGATGGGCTTATATAGCCCAGAAAGTAGGATTTATGCATGCTGTGCTCGTGTCATGACTTGCATAGGCATATGCGCCTATGTTCATTAATCCTCACAAAATCATGTCATGTCTTGTCTGTCTTGTAGGGTCCCTAATACACGTCTTGTCTTGCACGTGTCTTGTCTTGTAGGGCCCTCGACTAATCCTTGCTACGAGGGCAATTGCCCGATTTACACGTCTTGTCTTGACATCGGTGACATAGAAAGTCACCTCGTAGCGTTAGAAGAGTCGTATTACACGTCTTGTCTTGCACGTGTCTTGACATATTAATGTTAGTAACTATTTGTCGCACCCCGGCGATCATGCATATCTCGTGTCATGTCATGTCATGTCATAAAACTCTCGTGAGACTCGTGTGTGCTCGTGGAATGCATGTATGAAAAGCCCAATGACTTGTCATGCCGTGTCATGTACTGAATCACATAAACTCATAGAAGCACATAGCCACGTAAATAATAAGGACATAATTCGATGTGTTGTAGATGAAAAGTCCTACTTACCTGGCGTCCGAAGATTACTGGCTACTGTTCCGGTGAAGTTACTAGTCCCTATTCCCAAGCATAAAATTATATCGTCAGTGTACTATCTAATTTCTTGAATGTCCTAAGTATTAAAACGCTTAGCTATAGGATAAATGGATATTAAGATTTGCTAGGTCAAGTCAACTCGTGAAAGTTTTAGTTCATGAAATTCATGGAATGGCTCATAATTCGTGACTTGCTCAATTCATGAAATAGAATTCGTGATTCTTCTTGAACTCGTGAAGCTAAATACCTGGTTTCTAATTCACGACTTATAAAATTCGTGATCATCTAATATGTGAAGTTTGTGAAAGTAATGAAGTCTTGATTCGTGACTTGCTTGTGGTTCCAATTCGTGAAGTTTCCATAGCCCTAATAATTCGTTAAGCCCTTGAGTTCGTCAACTAGCTCGATTCGCGAATCCTTGATTCGCGAAGTCACCTACTCTCACACTCGGTTTGCGAATTGTTCGTTTAAGTTTGCGAACAACTTGTTTCGCGGATCACTTCATCAATTCAACGAGCTTGTCTAGTTTGCGAAGTGTTTCATGGGTTCGCCAACTTATCTAATTCGCGAAGTCAAATTCTTTCCAATTCGCGAAGTACAAAATCCTAGTTCGTGAAGTCACTCAGCCTACGATTCTCGAAGTGTTAAGTTACACACTCACTTAGCCACTTGGTGTTATTCTCCAAAAAATTCGTGAAGCACATAAGGCATGATATATTATTATTCTATTCCTTTAGTGAACCTCTCATGCAACTTATGATATTATTTTTATTGTTTTTGGTTTCGTGGGCTTCCCATATGCACATACAATTTGCCAAGTTTTCATGATTCATAGTACTATTATTTTATTCCCACTTGCGTGGTATAATTATTTTATTCCCACACCTAGCTAAGTCTATCCACCAAGTTCATGACCCTATGTACGTTATAATGTTATTTTATTCCTTAAGTTCCGTGACATTCCAGCACACACAATTCCCAATTCCCTTATTTCATGAAATTCGTTGACTAGTCTACACTTTGCCAAGTTAGTTTGCCAAATTGGATTCGCCAAATTCCTACTTTCGCTTCGCAGACCTCCTACTGATTCGCCAACCTCTCAATTCGTCAACCTTTATGATTCGTGAAGTGCCCAATTCGCTAAGTTTAACCCAATTCGTGAAGTTCAATGATATTTATATTATTTTATTCGAATACTTGTTCGTTACACCACACCAAAATTCGCCAAGCTTGCATGGTACTACATTACTTTATTCCTACACCTTGTGAAGTCCCATGTGCTTACCATATTATATTATATTATTTTATTCCCCACTCTATCATGGAAGTATTTGTTTGTGAGGTCTAATCATTTCAATCCACCAAGTCCATATAACTAAGTTTGTGTTGCTTTTAATATTGTTTACTCTATTCTCTCCCGGAATCCAATGTAACTTATATTATTATTCTATCATTTAGACTTCGTGAGGTTCCCCTTAGCAATGGTTAGCGAAAGCTTATCTCATTGATTTATAATTCACCAAGTCAATTCGTGAAGTATACAATTCGCCAAATAGACATCGTGAAATTCTTAGATCGCCAATCTATATAGTTCGCGAACTTCCCTACAATTCGCAAAAAGATTACCCTAGTTCGTGACTTGTGAATTTTGCGATATCTCTCATAAGTTTAATTCGCGCTTTGCATTGAGTTCGCAAATTCCACCAATTCCCAAAACTCATCCACCTCGTGAAACTTCATCGGGTTCGCCAAATTTCTCACCGTTCGCGACCTTGGACCCGCAAACTCCTACTTCGTGAATCCATGAAAGAGGGGTCTTGAGTTCGCAAAAATCTCGACCCGTGAAATTTCCCAATTCAAACTTCGCGAACTCTTTACCCTCGATTCGCAAAACTCCGTGGATTCGCCAAATCTACTCGAGCTCGTCAACTAGGGTTCGATTCGTGAACCCTTAAACATTTTTAACACCTAAAGTCTTCAAGGGCTTCGATCAAAAGCCATTACTTCAAAGAACTGTATAAATTCTATTTAAGTGTTAAAACTTTTCTAAGAACCCTCGTGAGCCTACTTAAGTATTTCAAATCCTATATCATCTTTCATGTCCAATACTCCTAAAACTCGTCATGAATTCTTTAGCTCGAATGACTATGATTAAATTTCCAAATAATTTCCTTGCCGTTCAACTTACATGAAATCTCTCATGTTTTTCTTAATTCTCAAGAATAGAACAATTACAAATCCCTAGTTACGAATATTACAGAAACTATAAGCAATATTTTGACTTACCAAAACTCGAGATCTTGGATGGCTTGGGATGTTCTCAAGCCTTTCGTTCGAACTATTCTTCTTCCTTATCTTGAATTGGACGTGTTTGCTTCTTGTTTAAGGTGTGGATAGATATTAAAATAATCAAAGTAGGTTGATGGGACTTAAGTGGCGTGGGACTTCCTTAATCTTAGGAACATTGTCCCAAAAATATCTATTCCTATTTGGTTTGGGCTTTAATGTTGGAATTAAATCCTAACCCATAACCCAAAGTCCAATTTCTATCCTACTACTTTTATTATCCCGTTTCTATTCTTGGTAATACTATTATTTCTATTTCACTTATTCTTTATTTTTGACAATGCCTAGTAAGTTTTGGTATCACACGGTCACATATTTAACGTGCATAAAATTCATATAGAATCACATAAGCACCTAATTAATACATATAAAATCACGTAAGCACGTAATTGCCGTACCGTTATTCACAAAAATCGCATAGGCACAAAATTCATGACTTCGTGTGGGCATGCTATTAATCCCTAAAGTCACCTAGGTCACATAAGACATATAATATATAGACACGAATTTATTGGCCGGCCTAAATTACGGGGACCCAGGCATTACATCCTCCCCTCCTTAAAAGAATTTCGCCCCCGAAATTCCTTCAGCCGGAATAATTCAGGGTCGCGATGGGTAGGGAGTTGAGTTAGCCTGGTTAGATGACTGCTCACCTAACTTGTTCGTAAAAGAGTTCCTACTTCTCGAATCCATACTATTGGAGCTCTAACCTAAGCCTGTTCTAAAACGGAACCCGAATGGAAGTCACAGAGGGTCATCAATAGTAAGCTGATCATAACTTAAGTTATTCAGCTAATCGATATTTCTACTTTGACCTATTCTAGTCGATTGTGTTCAGGTGGGAACATGAGTATCCACCACTCTTTCGTTGCGTTCTTCCGATACTGACTGTATGCAATCCTCAGAATTGATGGAAGGATTTGGGGCAAAGGGTCATACTCAATTATCGTTGGGCTTAGACTTGTCGTGCTGTAAGGAGTCGAACATGGCTTCCTCATCATTTTCTAGAAAGAAGGGACATTTGATAAAGAAGGGATATAGTTTTGGCCAGTTCGGGTCGAAACTTCGTGGGGAATGGTCATGTTACTCACTTAGATTAGTTACGGGTAACCTCGAGTTTCACCATGAAATTATTGGTTATAAAAAGAAGTGCATGGTTTCCTGAATCTATTGGAATGTGGGTCATGGTTTGATGAATAAGGTGGGTACCTGCCACAAAGGACGGGTTGTCCTCTGCTTCCTCAGTAGTGAGTGTATAAACTCGGGCAGTTGCCGTCGATGGCCTGACCTGACTCACCGTCTGGCTTCCGAACGCGTTCTCCGAACATGCTCTAGAAAAGTGACCCGTCTTGCGACACTTGTAACAGGTCTTGTTCTGGGAGTAACAAACGCCAGAATGTCGCCTTCCACATTTCGGGCATGGCGGTATGGTGGGTTGAAATGGTGGAGGTCTTTCCTGATTTGGATTGGGTTGCTGGGGTGGTCCAGAGTTATTTTGGAAGTAGAGTTTCGGGTCCTTAGGAATATACAGCTTCTTCGGGTTGTTCTCGTCTCCTTTGAGTCCTTGCACGAACTTCCTTCTGCCTCCTGAGCTCGTGCGATTCTCAATTCGGTCTGTTCAGCCACCATAGCACGTTCCGCGACTTGGGCATAAGTAGCCCCTTGGAGTCCAGCCATGCTAACGTCGCGGTATAGCTCTGGCTTCAAGCCCTCTAAGAAACGTTCAATCTTTAGTGAGCCGGTGCTCACCATATGGGCTGCAAACCGGGATAGTTGTTCGAATTTCCTAATGTACTCCGCCACCGTCATCGTTCCTTGGCGGAGGTTGATGAAGTCGCTCATCCTTTGAGCACGAATTGGGGCTTTATAGTACTTGCTCCGGAAGAGTTCTTTAAAATGATCCCAGCTCATCGTAACTGGGTCTTCGATGCTTCGGATGGTATCCCACCAGTGACCCGCGCTCCCCCTCAGTAGGTAGGTAGCTCACAAGACCTTTTCGGCTTCTGGGGTACGGCTGTGTTGGAACATGCTTTCCAACGTTCGAAGCCAGTCTTCTGCAGAGGTGGGGTCAATCGCATCCTCGAATGTTGGGGGGTTTAGCTTGCGAAACCTCTTCCCAACCATTTCGATCCTTTCAGTTTGAGGAAGCCCCGTATTGGGCTGCCCTCCAGTATTTTGCTGCTGGATCAATTGCTGAATTTGGGCTGATTGCTGGTGGACTAACTCCGTCAGCTGCAGGATGATAGCATCCCGATTGTCAGTAGGGGCCGGGGTTTCCCTATCTTGATCGGCGTTCCTACTGCCCTCACCTCTAATTCTAACCATTTCTTTCGTTCTACTTTGTCGTCCCTACGGCCAATAAATTACTCAACACAAGAAATTCACATAAACATAACACTTACAGGCAAGGCCGCTTCCGCACTTTTGGGTGTGTGTTCATGGACAGTCTACAGGACCTGTGACCGAAGCTCTGATACCAACTGTAGCGACCCTAGCCATCTCTACCATTTCTAGCCTTGTCTTACGTGCCTAACTACGTATTTAGTTGGAAGTAATACAAAAATGCAAAATAAATTTTTCCTTTTTCGTAAAGGAACATCGTCTTCCTGTACACGTCAAAAGAATACATCTTCATGAAACAAACTTTCCAATTACATTTGAGTTCTATCTACGCGTGCGTGTATATTTGTGCAGCAAAAGATCCTATGCGCCCGACCTCACAGGTCGTCATCCACGTACACACAACCCCCAAAAGTCGCTCGGAAGCTTCAAAAGAACGCCTTGCTGGCTAGGCGATCACTCACCGAGTTCGCTGGGACCTACAACACATAAAACGTGGGATGGGCTTATATAGCCCAGAAAGTAGGATTTATGCATGCTGTGCTCGTGTCATGACTTGCATAGGCATATGCGCCTATGTTCATTAATCCTCACAAAATCATGTCATGTCTTGTCATGTCTTGTAGGGTCCCTAATACACGTCTTGTCTGGTACGTGTCTTGTCAGGGCCCTCGGCTAATCCTTGCTACGAGGGCAATTGCCCGATTTACGTCTTGTCTTGCACGTGTCTTATCTTGACATCGGTGACATAGAAAGTCACCTCGTAGCGTTAGAAGAGCCGAACTACACGTCTTGTCTTGCACGTGTCTTGACATATTAATGGTAGTAACTATTTGTCGCACCCCGGCGATCATGCATATCTCGTGTCATGTCATGTCATGTCATAAAATTCTCGTGAGACTCGTGTATGCTCGTGGAATGCATGTATGAAAAGCCCAATGACTTGTCATGCCGTGTCATGTACTGAATCACATAAACTCATAGAAGCACATAGCCACGTAATAAGGACATAGTTCGATGTGTTGTAGATAAAAGTCCCACTTACCTGGCGTCCGTAGATTACTGGCTACTGTTCCGGTGAAGTTACTAGTCCCTATTCCCAAGCATAAAATTATATCGTCAGTGTACTATCTAACTTCCTGAATTTCCTAAGTATTAAAACGCTTAGCTATAGGATAAATGGATATTAAGATTTGCTAAGTCAAGTCAACTCGTGAAAGTTTTAGTTCATGAAATTCATGGCATGGCTCATAATTCGTGACTTGCTCAATTCATGAAATAGAATTCGTGATTCTTCTTGAACTCGTGAAGCTAAATACCAGGTTTCTAATTCACGACTTATAAAATTCGTGACCTCATCTAATACATGAAGTTTGTGAAACTAATGAAGTCTTGATTCGTGACTTGCTTGTGGTTCCAATTCGTGAAGTTTCCATAGCCCTAATAATTCGTTAAGTCCTTGAGTTCGTCAACTAGCTCGATTCGCGAATCCTACTTGATTCGCGAAGTCACCTACTCTCACACTCTGTTCGCGAATTGTTCGTTTAAGTTCGCGAACTAACTTGTCTAGTTTAACGAGCTTGTCTAGTTTGCGAAGTTTTTCATCGGTTCGCCAACTTATCTACTTCGCGAAGTCAAATTCTTTCTAATTCGCGAAGTACAAAATCCTAGTTCGTGAAGTCACTCAGCCTACGATTCTCGAAGTGTTAAGTCACACACTCACTTAGCCACTTGGTGTTATTCTCAAAGCTATTCGTGAAGCACATAAGGCATGATATATTATTATTCTATTCCTTTAGTGAACCTCTCATGCAACTTATGATATTATTTTTATTGTTTTTGGTTTCGTGGGCTTCCCATATGCACATACAATTTGCCAAGTTTTCATGATTCATAGTACTATTATTTTATTCCCACTTGCATGGTATAATTATTTTATTCCCACACCTAGCTAAGTCTATCCACCAAGTTCATGACCCTATGTACCTTATAATGTTATTTTATTCCTTAAGTTCCGTGACATTCCAGCACACACAATTCCCAATTCCCTTATTTCATGAAATTCGTTGACTAGTCTACACTTTGCCAAGTTAGTTTGCCAAATTGGATTCGCCAAATTCCTACTTTCGCTTCGCAGACCTCCTACTGATTCGCCAACCTCTCAATTCGTCAACCTTTATGATTCGTGAAGTGCCCAATTCGCTAAGTTTAACCCAATTCGTGAAGTTCAATGATATTTATATTATTTTATTCGAATACTTGTTCGTTACACCACACCAAAATTCGCCAAGCTTGCATGGTACTACATTACTTTATTCCTACACCTTGTGAAGTCCCATGTGCTTACCATATTATATTATATTATTTTATTCCCCACTCTATCATGGAAGTATTTGTTTTGTGAGGTCCAATCATTTCAATCCACCAAGTCCATATAACTAAGTTTGTGTTGCTTTTAATATTGTTTATTCTATTCTCTCCCGGAATCCAATGTAACTTATATTATTATTCTATCATTTAGACTTCGTGAGGTTCCCCTTAGCTAATGGTTAGCGAAAGCTTATCTCATTGATTTATAATTCACCAAGTCAATTCGTGAAGTATACAATTCGCCAAATAGACATCGTGAAATTCTTAGATCGCCAATCTATATAGTTCGCGAACTTCCCTACAATTCGCAAAAAGATTACCCTAGTTCGTGACTTGTGAATTTTGCGATATCTCTCATAAGTTTAATTCGCGCTTTGCATTGAGTTCGCAAATTCCACCAATTCCCAAAACTCATCCACCTCGTGAAACTTCATCGGGTTCGCCAAATTTCTCACCGTTCGCGACCTTGGACCCGCAAACTCCTACTTCGTGAATCCATGAAAGAGGGGTCTTGAGTTCGCAAAAATCTCGACCCGTGAAATTTCCCAATTCAAACTTCGCGAACTCTTTACACTCGATTCGCAAAACTCCGTGGATTCGCCAAATCTACTCGAGCTCGTCAACTAGGGTTCGATTCGTGAGCCCTTAAACATTTTTAACACCTAAAGTCTTCAAGGGCTTCGATCAAAAGCCATTACTTCAAAGAACTGTATAAATTCTATTTAAGTGTTAAAACTTTTCTAAGAACCCTCGTGAGCCTACTTAAGTATTTCAAATCCTATATCATCTTTCATGTCCAATACTCCTAAAACTCCTACTTAGGTTGATGGGACTTAAGTGGCGTGGGACTTCCTTAATCTTAGGAACATTGTCCCAAAAATATCTATTCCTATTTGGTTTGGGCTTTAATGTTGGAATTAAATCCTAACCATAACCCAAAGTCCAATTTCTATCCTACTACTTTTATTATCCCGTTTCTATTCTTTTTTTTGAAGGTAAGGGGTCAGTAATATTAATAACAAACAAGAGAGTACATCACATAGAGAGCGCTACCAAGCTATGCGCCAAATCCTACGTAAGGCTATCATCTGTAACTGATATGTAGACTCAAGCGTACATAGACGTAGTCTAATAATGTGAAGAACAGAATCAATCAGGTGCTCGGCTGATCGCGAAGAGCCTTGCTTCCATCGTCGGTTGCGCTCCATCCAAATATGATATACAAGGGACGCCAAGAGATGCCTATAGGCTGCCTTGTGAAGGTGCTTGCCCCTCCATCTGCGGGCTGCCCATGCCAAGCCTGGAAGCCAAGACGTGTGCGGCCATCGGAATCGGACCAGACGCTGAAGGATATCCAAGCAGCTGCGGGAGAACGGGCAGTCGAAGAGGAGATGTTGCGTGGTCTCGCCGACCGGCTCCTCGCAGAGGAGGCATGTCGTCGTTCCCGCCATAGCTGCTATCCATGCCTTATCACGCGTCGCCCACCGATCGTGAATCGCCAGCCATAGGATGAAGTCATGGCGTGGGACACGTAGACAGCCCCCAAGTAAGCCGGTCCAACTGACTCGCGGTCGGGACAGCCGTAGTGCATCACGAGCTGAGCGAGTTGTGAAGGTGCCATCCGCCGTGCCCAGCCAACGGAAGGAGTCCCCATACGTGGGTCGGATCGGTGGGAGCAGCGGTGCCAGCTCCAGATACTCCGTCGTAGTCTGGGCGGGCCAATGCCAGCCCTCACGGTTGATGACCGCGCTTAGGCGAGAGTCAATGGGCAACCCCATCACAAGCGGCCCGCGCGGAAACCTCTCAATAAGCGGACCATAGAGCAGCCAGGGATCGCGCCACAAAAGGAGTGTCTCCCCATTTCCCACGCAGAACTGAATCTGGCTACGGAGGCTTGGCCGTAGTTTGAGCAGCTTATTCCAAATCCAAGAGTAGTGGGGAGATCCCGTTTCTATTCTTGCTATACTATTATTTCTATTTCACTTATTCTTTATTTTTGACAATGCCTAGTAAGTTTTGGTATCACACGGTCACATATTTAACGTGCATAAAATTCATATAGAATCACATAAGCACCTCATTAATACATATAAAATCACGTAAGCACGTAATTGCCGTACCGTTATTCACAAAATCGCATAGGCACAAAATTCATGACTTCGTGCGGGCATGCAATTAATCCCTATAGTTCACCTAGGTCACATAAGACATAATATATACACACGAATTTATTGGCCGGCCTAAATTACGGGGACCTGGGCATTACGATAAGTCCCGAACAACCCGTATGAAACAAATACAACCCGGTGGGACATAACCCTTAACAAATGACCCGGAAACCAAATTCCTAAACCCGCAAGTGCGCCTTAAATCACATTCATAATGAGCACGCTGACAATTACATGATTTTAACAAGAAACAAAAATTGGGCATTAAACGGGCCAAGCCCATTAAAAGGCCCGTTAATGCTTTGAGCATGAAGCTCTAACATAGTTGCCGTGACTCAACTCGCTTAGCCGTCAAAACACGCCGGGGAGCCATGGCGGAGAAAGCCGCCGGCGTGGAGTCCCGGCTGGAGCCGGTGCCGCCACCGCCGGCGACGCCACGCCGCGCAACGCGCGCGTGTTCAGCTCGCGACATATTACTACCGCGACTCCCTCGTCGCCTCAGGCCCTTCGTAACGAGTCACTTCCTCGCCGGGAGAGATCGCCGCCGCAGCGTTCCGGCCGAGCTGGAGTCGCTGCGGCTGTCTTGCGCAGTGCGCACCATGCGCGCCAAAGCCGCGGACGATCTCAGCCGGGCCACCGCACCTTGCGGCGGCGGCCCGGGGATGGCGCCTAAGCCACCATGACTGGCGTCGGACCCAAGGTTCGAGGCTGATCGGGCAATGCGCGGGTCCCTATCCGATTCGTGGTTCATCGTCGGTCTGTACCGCACGAGTTGGTGGCCGTGGGTTGGCAAACGACGCATTGGCAGCATAACGACTGTCGAACCGTGTCGGCTTTCGATCGTCTCCCACGCGCCTCGTTTCAATTTAAACACGTTATGATTCTGATCACGAGCACCCTCTATGATACCACTGTTGGGTTACCCGGTGTCTCCCAGAGACGCCACGTCCCCGGGTACAGTGCGGAACAAAAATTTTCCGGGTTCCCTTATTGCCCTCGTTGTTCGGATCAGAATAGTAACACATAGACATGTAATAGGGCGGGTCAAACCCGTAGAGGATTTCCAGTTGAAGCGAGTGGCAGCTCCTCGTCCTTTTCTGCAAGACTTCGTCGATGGTGGTGGATGGCACTAGATCCTCACGCCGACCTCGCAGTGTACCACGGAATCAGTTCTCTAAAGATGGCTAGAGAGAACCGAGCCGTCGCGTGGGAGAAAAGTGTTTTTTTCGGTGTGTGTTTTGTGCCTTTGTTATGGACGAAATTTTCACTCCAAATTATGAAATAGGGCTGCCCCATTTATACTATGATATATTTGAAAATACCTAGGATATCTCAAAGATATGGTTTTCGATTTTGCTCCTTAAGTGGAGAGATTTTGTCATATCTTTCTCTCCCTTATTTAATTCAAAATTCACATAAGGATACTTACCATAATTAGACAACTAACTTAAATACTAAGTCAAACTAAGTATATGTAAATATGGTATAAAATTCGAAACTTAATCCAAGATTAATTTCGAAATTTTCACCTTAAAATAAATAATATTCCAAATACATTATTTCTATATTTATATTTAGTTTTCGAAATTAATTCCCAAGGCATAATTCGAAAATTAGCTTAGGGTCCAATTCCAATTTACCCTCAATCCTTTTAAGCACTTGGCCAAGCCCAAGTCTCAAAGTTAGTTTCATACGAAGTCCGACTTTGGTCCATTAAACGGCCCGAGGCCCACTAAGGCGCGGCCCAATGGCCCAAGGCCCGTTAAGGCCCAAAACACTTTCTCTCCTTATCAGTACGCCTTGATGATCCTTTTTAAGCCTGACTCTCTAGGTTCGACTCAATCGGCAAGGGAGGAATCCAAGAGTCCGGCAGTTACCTAGCCAATCCCGCAGTACCGGACCGTAACCCGATTCGAGTGCGAATTTCGACCCAGTCTTTATTCGAGAACCTTACTATAGATTATAGTACTACGTATAAACCCTTCACCTATGTCCCGATCGAGTGAGAGCCATGGTCTATGTCAAACTCACTATACTCGATTCTATGATAAAACGGGGACGAGGCAAATTACCAAACTACCCTCCATGTCTAACATGAGTTAGTTCAATACCTTGGCCAAGGATTTCGTAATTTCCCATCGCCGTCCTCATAGGACACTTATCTCGATTACTTGCGAGACTGTGAATCCGTACTCGGCGATCTAAGCCCGGCAATCACAAATCGTCATCAAGACCACATCTGGCCCGCTGACCCATGCAACAGCAAATCGGGTCGAGGGGAACCAGTGACAGTCAAGACATCAAAGTCAACTCCGCCAAAGCCCCTTTCGGTCTAAGGTTCACGTAGACTACTATAGTGTTGTCGTCGGTCATTGACACTCCTTGAGTAATAAGCCATGTTCGACCGTACGACCCGTAAGTCAATGTCCATGAAACGATTCAATCCCTTGATTCGACTCGCATCACAAGTCATGACCTCCGCTTCCAAGGGGGTATCAGCACTCGATAGGTCATCGACAAATAAGCCGTAATCGGTTATCCAACACCCAACTGGAGCCTAAGGCTTACATACTATTAATGTTCGAGGTTAAGAGTCCACTGGTGCCTTCGTCTCTCGTACTCATCGAGAACAGTGACTCTACTCGACACATTTGGATTTGTTCATTTATTGCTTTACCGGATGCTTAGTAAAGTACTCTTATATCCAATAAACGAACAACGCCTTTCAGTAAACACACAATATCTTATTACATAAAAGGTCGAATGATAAATAAGCTAATGCCCTATACAATCTAATCCTCGTATAGCATTCGAGGGCATATTCCTAACAACGACAAATCAACAATCTCAGCTACTTCCCTTCTTTGCGGGCCCTTTCGTTCTTGCCTTTTTCATAGGTGTCGTGGTTCCAGGAGGTGTAACGAATGCTTCGTCCTTTTTTCGTCTCCTATCGGCCCCTTTCATTATATTTTGTGCAATGGAAGCTTGTGGAGTGGACACCTCAGGAACATGCACGGAGGCTACATATTGCTTATACTCCGCATCAACCGTCAAAACACCTCCATAAAAACGCTTAAGTAGCGCATAAACATCAGGGCTTGCCATAGACTCACCATCAGACTCGGCCCCTTTCAATGCCTCATTCTCAGCCTCCGCATCCAACACTGCCTCCTTCTCAGCATCTGCACCCCTGGCCTCCTTCTCAGCCTCAGACTCAGCACCTTTGGCCTCCTCAGCCTCAACATCAGACTCGCCACCCTTCACTGCCTCCTTCTCAGCCTCAAACTCGGCACCTGAGACCTCATTCTCAGCCTCGGCACTCTTGGCCTCCTCAGCCTCAACATCAGACTCACCACCCTTCATTGCCTCCTTCTCAGCCTCAGACTCTGCACCCGAGACCTCCTTCTCAGCCTCAAACTCGGGCCCGAGACCTCCTTCTCAGCCTCAGACTCGGCACCCTTGGCCTCCTCAGCCTCAAGATCAGACTCGCCACCCTTTACTGCCTCCTTCTCAACCTCAGACTCGGCCCTGAGACCTCTTTCTCAGCCTCGGCATCAATCTCCATCTCGTCCTCTAAATGATCCTCCAACCCAACTCCAACCCCCCTCTCAGCCTCAGTCACAAACTCATCCTCCCTCACAGCCTTAGCCTCAACCTCATCTTGCTTATTTGTATTCACCTCTCAGCAACAACGTCAGCATCCACATTCTTCGCAGCCCCACAATCTTTATTACCCGTATTAACCTCAGCTACAACATTAGCCTCATCCACGTCGAATCCGCACATTCCACGCTTCGTTGCCTCATCTATATTCTTGCCTTCCGCAGTAGTTAGGCCATCTGGAAGAGCAATAAATCTCTCGTACTCTACCGTGCGGAGAACAATGGGATGTGAAATATCGTACGACTTCAAACTCCCAATGAGCTTTTTGGTCTTTGCCTCACTATGTCGTGTCGTTGGGTCCATCCACCCCATGAAACGAGGAATGGCGTGAAGTACCTCTCTCTTACCGAGTGACGGAGCATGCTCGTAGACCCATATCTGAAGTCATCGTAGTTATGTTAAACGACTTATACCTCAAAAACAGAAAATATTAATCCAACGTACGTACCAACAAACCGAGTGTGCACCCATCAACATATCTAAAGGATTGATCTGATTACAAAGGCATGACATGCCTGACCCCAAGCATAATCATCTAATGCTTCAATCTCCTCGACATACGCAAAGAGGAACTCGGGGATGCAGTAAGTCGACGTTGAAAATAAAATGCAGACAAACACCAATAATACATACAGACGAGCGAAATCTTCTAGACCAACCCTGTCAGGTTTTTTCCTTAACTCTTCTAATACCATAATAACTTCATTTCGATAAATTCTAATATTTTTTTCTTAACTTGGAAAACATCTCCTAATATATGGAATTTCGCCGACAGGTTTGAAACTTAACTCGACAAAAATGCCATTCGCCCTCAACCCCAAAAAAGCAGAGAACTCCCTAACCGAATATGGTATGACAGTATCTACTCCAAACCTGAAACCCAGCGCATCTAGTGTAAACCGCTTCAACATCGCCAACAACTTCCCGCCTGGGATTTCACAAGGGCTTACACCAAGGAATGGAGCAAATGGCGTCCTCTCCAAAGCTAGTCGATGATGCCCACCATCTCCTAGAATTTCTGTCATCTTCTTGCGGAAAAATTCCGGTTGGCATCTACTTCTTGGGATTAAGCTTTTCTCTCCAACAGAGGTCGACGGCTTCGTCCTAGAGGATTTACCCGGCCTTCTTTACGCCTTCTTTCACCGGATTCTGGCCAGATCGTCGCGCAGGGGGGATGATTTTTTTTCGAGCCATCTGGATTGTTTTTGCGTTCGAACTTAGGGTTTTTTGGTATTCTTCGACGAGATGTTGGTTTAATTCACAGTGGAAGTGTTTCTGGTAATATAACGCAGCAAAAAACGTTACTCTGTGATAAGCGTTTTCAGCCACAATGTTTTTAAGAGCAAAAAACACTTTCAATTATTTATGTTGTTTTCTAATTATTTGTTATTACTTTTTTTTAAAGAATTATTTGTTATTTCTGAGGCAACATTTATTCGTCATTGTTAAGAATATGGTATAGTCTTTTATGGTCTGTTTTCGTACGAGCAGACTGGTACCCAGGTAAGGTGATTTGTTACTGAAATTGAAAACGTTTGGATCTTAGGTCGCGGCAATATTCGTTGTAATTTCGTGTCGAAATTTTAGATCTTCCTCTTGACACTCTAGTCCGTACTAGTTGCATGTAGTTATTATAGGAAATAAACCGTTTTTGTTTTCTCATCAAATAATTGCTACAATAAACGCATTAATATACGTATCAAAACTCCCCACACTAAAGCATTTGCTTGTCCTCAAGTAAATTAGAAGTCAGAAAGGCATCAAATCAAGATTACGGCATAATTTTTTGCAACTTATCATCATAGCTAGAAAACGCAAAATGAAACCAAGCAAACAATCATGGACGTTACACTAATGATCGGCAGCTATCAACCTGAATTTCCTTAACAGTACAAATCAAGACCCATACCTCACAAGTATTCACTCAAATCGCTCAGTGTGTAGGCTAGAATATCAGTGAATTGCGCTAGTCCAACCCCTACTATAGGCTTGCAAGTTAATCGCAATCTTCTACTTAAGGTGGCAAGCGTAAATTGGAGGGACTTTTCTGGTCGAAACGGGGTCAAATAATAATGAGATGACAAGCATAGACACCGACACACATAACCCTAAAGCTAAGAAACATAAGCGAAAACTCAAAGAATATAGCATGATCAAACTGATAGTCACATGCCCCAACATAAGACTCAACATTCTCGCTCTGAAATCCTAGACTTTTCTGCCCGACCCTCTCGACTCAGTTTCCTTTCATTTTCTGCCATTTCACCTTAGTTACAATCTGATTTTGTGCACTGCCCTTATTCCCTAAACATCAAGGTTTGGCTTTTGTCGCAAAGAATACATCGTCACAGCGAATGCCGTGTACCTAGGATACTTATTACCAAAACCTATATCTTGCAAAAGGTTTATGGGAAGGCTTAAGCAAGGGATCAGGTCATTTCAGAAAACGGTCAAGTAAGATCGAATCATTTCATCGAATAACATAAAAGAACATTAAATCAGAAATTAAAGCAGTAACCCTCAAGTTCGACTTCTTCTCTATTCTAATCAACTAAGGTTCAGATGATCTCTGGAAGCTTATTCGAGTTAGCGACTCTCATAAATCACGAGGTGAGAAATGACTAGGTTCAGGCTCAATGTGGCTAACTGAGGGGATTAGTCGTGGTTGGGAAATTTGGCCCTGGACTTATTTCCTATTGCTCTCTTCATTTCCACACGAACGCACCCCAAACAGTTTCAACGCGTCAAACAGGCAAGTTCTGGATAGATATAAACTAGGCAAATCACACAACCAAGGAAAAAAGTGAGCATAAGCTCGTCAGGCTCAACTCTCGCAACGTAAACGGGTTATGTGCACGAGTCCCTCAAAGTAGCGCTATGTCTATCCAAGCAGACACGATTCAGTCAATCATGCAAGTCCTAATTGCTCACAAGACTCCATTAATTGCATACTAACTTGAGATAGACGCAAACAATCATGCTCGACTTCAAAGAATTCATGCATTTCCAATGAAATTAATAGCTCACGGACTCGTTGTCCTCAACGTAACAAATGAATAAAAGAAAGGGAAAAGAATGTTAAAAAGAACGGGACTCCCCTGACGAATAATTGACGTGGTCGTGACTGAACGCGTGAAGGTCGTGGATCGTGACTCGTGATATCCTGACATAACTAAAAAGAAAATGAAACGTAAAAATGAACTAGCATAGATAATAAAAGTAGATATATTCATATGCATCATAGTCATGAGCAAATAAATAAAGTACTAGATAGATAAAACCTGGGTTGCCTCCCAAGAAGCGCTTTCTTTACCGTCTTTAGCTGGACGCGCTTCCGTTGCTTAGGGTGGCTGGAAATCGAGGTACATCACATCTTTTCTGCTTAAGTCTCTATCGCCTAAATCCATACCTTGGAGTTGTCACTTTTCGTCGGGCAACGGTTTCAGCTCTAGGCGGTCGCTCCTCGACTGGGGTCTTGTCCTTAACTTCTTTGCTGTTTTTGCCGATGGTCATCGTTGTCTCGTCGACTTCCTCCTTCCTTAACTTCAACATCGCCAACAACTTCCCGCCTGGGATTTCACAAGGGCTTACACCAAGGAATGGAGCAAATGGCGTCCTCTCCAAAGCTAGTCGATGATGCCCACCATCTCCTAGAATTTCTGTCATCTTCTTGCGGAAAAATTCCAGTTGGCATCTACTTCTTGGGATTAAGCTTTTCTCTCCAACAGAGGTCGACGGCTTCGTCCTAGAGGATTTACCCGGCCTTCTTTACGCCTTCTTTCACCGGATTCTGGCCAGATCGTCGCGCAGGGGGGATGATTTTTTTTCGAGCCATCTGGATTGTTTTTGCGTTCGAACTTAGGGTTTTTTGGTATTCTTCGACGAGATGTTGGTTTAATTCACAGTGGAAGTGTTTCTGGTAATATAACGCAGCAAAAAACGTTACTCTGTGATAAGCGTTTTCAGCCACAATGTTTTTAAGAGCAAAAAACACTTTCAATTATTTATGTTGTTTTCTAATTATTTGTTATTACTTTTTTTTTAAAGAATTATTTGTTATTTCTGAGGCAACATTTATTCGTCATTGTTAAGAATATGGTATAGTCTTTTATGGTCTGTTTTCGTACGAGCAGACTGGTACCCAGGTAAGGTGATTTGTTACTGAAATTGAAAACGTTTGGACCTTAGGTCGCGGCAATATTCGTTGTAATTTCGTGTCGAAATTTTAGATCTTCCTCTTGACACTCTAGTCCGTACTAGTTGCATGTAGTTATTATAGGAAATAAACCGTTTTTGTTTTCTCATCAAATAATTGCTACAATAAACGCATTAATATACGTATCAAAACTCCCCACACTAAAGCATTTGCTTGTCCTCAAGTAAATTAGAAGTCAGAAAGGCATCAAATCAAGATTACGGCATAATTTTTTGCAACTTATCATCATAGCTAGAAAATGCAAAATGAAACCAAGCAAACAATCATGGACGTTACACTAATGATCGGCAGCTATCAACCTGAATTTCCTTAACAGTACAAATCAAGACCCATACCTCACAAGTATTCACTCAAATCGCTCAGTGTGTAGGCTAGAATATCAGTGAATCGCTCAAATAGTGCGCTAGTCCAACCCGTACTATAGGCTTGCAAGTTAATCGCAATCTTCTACTTAAGGTGGCAAGCGTAAATTGGAGGGACTTTTCTGGTCGAAACGGGGTCAAATAATAACGAGATGACAAGCATAGACACCGACACACATAACCCTAAAGCTAAGAAACATAAGCGAAAACTCAAAGAATATAGCATGATCAAACTGATAGTCACATGCCCCAACATAAGACTCAGCATTCTCGCTCTGAAATCCTAGACTTTTCTGCCCGACCCTCTCGACTCACTTTCCTTTCATTTTCTGCCATTTCACCTTAGTTACAATCTGATTTTGTGCACTGCCCTTATTCCCTAAACATCAAGGTTTGGCTTTTGTCGCAAAGAATACATCGTCACAGCGAATGCCGTGTACCTAGGATACTTATTACCAAAACCTATATCTTGCAAAAGGTTTATGGGAAGGCTTAAGCAAGGGATCAGGTCATTTCAGAAAACGGTCAAGTAAGATCGAATCATTTCACCGAATAACATAAAAGAACATTTAATCAGAAATTAAAGCAGTAACCCTCAAGTTCGACTTCTTCTCTATTCTAATCAACTAAGGTTCAGATGATCTCTGGAAGCTTATTCGAGTTAGCGACTCTCATAAATCACGAGGTGAGAAATGACTAGGTTCAAGCTCAATGTGGCTAACTGAGGGGATTAGTCGTGGTTGGGAAATTTGGCCCTGGACTTATTTCCTATTGCCCTCTTCATTTCCACACGAACGCACCCCAAACAGTTTCAACGCGTCAAACAGGCAAGTTCTAGATAGATATAAACTAGGCAAATCACACAACCAAGGAAAAAAGTGAGCTTAAGCTCGTCAGGCTCAACTCTCGCAACCTAAACGGGTTATGTGCACGAGGCCCTCAAAGTAGCGCTATGTCTATCCAAGCAGACACGATTCAGTCAATCATGCAAGTCCTAATTGCTCACAAGACTCCATTAATTGCATACTAACTTGAGATAGACGCAAACAATCATGCTCGACTTCACAGAATTCATGCATTTCCAATGAAATTAATAGCTCACAGACTCGTTGTCCTCAACGTAACAAATGAATAAAAGAAAGGAAAAGAATGTTAAAAAGAACGGGACTCCCCTGACGAATAATTGACGTGGTCGTGACTGAACACGTGAAGGTCGTGGATCGTGACTCGTGATATCCTGACATAACTAAAAAGAAAATGAAACGTAAAAAGGAACTAGACATAGATAATAATAGTAGATATATTCATATGCATCATAGTCATGAGCAAATAAATAAAGTACTAGATAGATAAAACCTGGGTTGCCTCCCAAGAAGCGATTTCTTTACCGTCTTTAGCTGGACGCGCTTCCGTTGCTTAGGGTGGCTGGAAATCGAGGTACATCACATCTTTTCTGCTTAAGTCTCCATCGCCTAAATCCATACCTTGGAGTTGTCACTTTTCGTCGGGCAACGGTTTCAGCTCTAGGCGGTCGCTCCTCGACTGGGGTCTTGTCCTTAACTTCTTTGCTGTTTTTGCCGATGGCCATCGTTGTCTCGTAGACTTTCTCCTTGCTCAAAACCTGTGATAAACCTTGCATGGAAGACGAGAAATCGTGCTTAAAAGCATCTAAGCAATAACACTTATCATCATGCTCATTACTCATTTTCATTGAATCAGCCATATTAAACTTAAGTTTTTCACCATCTACTGACGAAAGTTAACGTCCCATTCCTAACATCTATCATGGTCTCGCCTTTAGCTAAGAATGGTCTACCTAGAATTTGGAACATTTTCATCCTCGTCCATCTCTAAGATTACAAAATCAGCAGGGATAACGAACTTATCGACATTAATCAGAAAATCCTCGATAACACCTAGAGGGTATTTAAACGATCTATCTGCCAATTGAAAACTCATCCTCGTGGGTCGTGGTTCACCTAATCCTAACCGCTTAACCATGGAGTATGGTATCAAATTTACACTAGCGCCTAGATCAGCTAAAGCATGATCAACTACTAAATCGCCTATCAGACAGGGAATAGTGAAACTTCCAGGGTCCTTGACTTTTTCGGTATCTTGCTCTGGTGTATTACCGAGCACTCGCCTCGTAGGTATACAATGGAGACGTGTTTGAGCTTCCGTTGATTTGTCAGCAAGTCCCTCAGGAACTTCGCGAAACTGGGCATCTGCGTAATAGCTTCAACAAATGGTAAGTTAATATGTAATTCTTTGCACATACCCATAAATCGATTAAACAATGCCTCATCGTTGTCCTTCTTCAATCGTGCTGGGTAGGGAACCTTCGACTTGTACGGCTTTGCCGGTTGTCGCGCATTCTCCTCCGCCTTTTCTTTTCAGGTGCGGCTTCCCTCAACCGAGCTGAGTACGGAATCTTCGGTTGGTACGGCTTCACGAATGGTCGCATCTTTCCCTTGTCATCCTTGACCTTCTCGACTCCGTCGCCCTTGCTTTCCTCCAGTTCTGGCTCGCCGTGGCCCTCGAAATCGACTTTCTCCTTTGAATTCTGCTTGGTGGGAACTTCTTGCAATCCTCTCCCGCTCCTCAGGGTTACCGCGTTGCAGTACTCCTTAGGGTTTGTCTCGGTGTAGCTCGGGAGTGATCCTTGATTTCGCCCGGCCAGTTGTTTTGCTAATTGGCCCACTTGCTGTTCCAGCTTCTTAATTGACGCGTGTGTGTTCCGAGCACGTATATCGTTCGCTTCCATATACTCCTCCATCTTCGCATTCGACTCTCGTGAGCCGCGGTGGTGTTGCTGAAATTCGTGAGGAGCGTCTTCATCATGTCCTTCATCTCCCTCATATCGTCAAATCCTGACCCTGCGGGTGCATTCTGGTATTGTCCTGGCGCCCCGCTTTGGAAACCAGATGGTCTAGGCAAAAATCCCGGCGATCTTTGCCCATGGTGATTCTGATTCCCGTACGCCAAGTTGGGATGCGCTCGAGGCTAGTAACTCCATTGGTCACCTTGGTAATGGCCCATGTAATCTACGTGCTCTGGGGTTGCCCGAGTTGGCATTCGGATGTCTCATGGGCTGTGCCACAAATCAGTGGTATGTACTGTTGTATGTTGTGATGATGTAGTGGTCGTCACGGCGTTCATGGGCTGCGTCTGTCCGGCTTTGGGAAGTAGGGCTCCAATCACCGTCTACAGCTGAGAGTTCGTCGCAGCGATCTGTTGCTGGAGTGCCTCAAATTTAGCATTCGTAGTCGTCTCCTCGCTCACGCCGAACGCGCCTGGCATCTTAATCCCCGTGTTGCCTCGCATGAAGCTGTTCCTCGAGTAGTCCTCGATTAAATTCCAAGCATCTATAGCAGAGAGCTTCACGAGCCCTCCTCCTGCGGCTCCGTGTAGCATATGAACATTCTAATCATTTGAGACCCTCGTGGAAGCGGTTGATCATGGCTGCCTTTGACATACCATGTTGCGGGCACTTCTTTACTAGTGCCTTGTATCGCTTCCAAACCTCGATGAGGTTTTCTATGTTCTTCTGATGGAGCAGGGAGATCTCTATCTTTACCCTTAACACCTTTGATAACGGGAAGTAGTGGCCGATGAATGTGGCTCGCAGCTCCTCCCAGAGTGATCGAGCGAGGTGGCAGCATCTCCAGCCAGTCCTTCGCTCTGAATTTCAGCGAGAACGGAAACAACATCAATTTAATTGCATCACTCGTGACACCATTGATCTTGATGATTTCAGTCACCGTCATAAAGGCCTTCAGGTGTGAGTAGGGATTATCGTCTGGATTTCCCTCGAACTGGGCCGTCTGGAAAATCCTCTGAAGCCAAGAGTGCTTCATCTCAAAGTTGTTGTTCTCGATCGGCGGAATGACAATCGCCTCAGTACCGCCTAGTGCGGCATTCTTTAGCAGATCTTGTAGTGATGGCTCCTCTTTGTGGACGGGCACTCTGTGGTCTGCCATTCGTACTTCTGCGTCTGGGCTATCTATGAATGCCTCTACACGAGTATTTTGGGTTGATTCCTGAGTACTATCCTCTGAGTAGCTAACTAGAGCTTCTTGTGAGTTGCTGGTGGTCGCTCCTTCGGTATCGTACTTGAGTTTCCTTCGTAACGTTTGCTCAAAATCTGGGTCTGCGTCAGCGATGGGGCCCGATGGATGACTTCGGGTCATTCACTACTGAATCGTACCTTCAATAAACGAAAACAAAAATCAGCGAAGAACAGATAAACACGTCGAAGAAATAACGAAAGTATTAATGTTATAAAAAAAAACACAAATAACGCAAATAACGAAAAAAACTAAGAAAAACGTCAAAAGTGGCTAAAGTACCGAACTACGGTGTTCTTAATATCAATATATTTCCCGGCAACGGCGCCAAAAACTTGATCGACACGTGGTATGCTAATATAAATTGCTAGTGCGACAAGTGATAAAATAAAATGAATACTTAATTTCTATCACCGACGTGCGATAGGCAGTGGACCTATCGTTTGTAGTGTAGTAAAGTGAGTAAACGAGTATCGAACACGAGGAATAAACTGATTACTAGTAATAACCTATCGACTCGATATCTAGCCTAAATAAAGTAAGCAAATTGTTTATGTTACGAACTAACCTAACAGACCAATCCGAAAGCAACAAGAGATTCAAAGAACACGACTAAAACTGGTAAGAGAGTTTTCCGATAATAAAGATGTGCTAGGGAGTCGAGTCCCGCTAGGTACTATCGGCTAAAACAATAAAATCGCTCCTACGTGATTGAGACTAAATTGCAGTAATTTCCTACCCGCTCACGATTTTGCTGTCGCCCTAAACGCTCGCGGGGATCTAAAATTCAATAATTACTAACGGCGAGGATCAAGCCCTACACTCGAATCATATCCTCAATGAACGGCCTAATCACTGTTTAGCTGTCGCCCTAAATGATTTTCCACACAATCACTTCAACACATAGACATATTAAAGCGAAGAAACACTTTCACAGATAGATAAATAGTCAAAACACATGAGTCACGATAATATATGTCTTAACTACGAGATAACCTAGCGTTCATCTAATCCCAAACAAATAGGAAATTTAGCTACTCATAACTGACGGGAAAACAACGAAAGAAATATAGAACAAGGGCAGAGGACTCATAATCTTCCCTTCTGATTGATCTGGGATGGTCTCGGGGGAAGGTTCTCTTTTCTTGTTCAATTCGGCGTGAAAGCGTTGTTAATCCGTCTCTTGTGCTTTTGGGGGTGTTTCTCTGTTCTTAGCGGCTCTCTTTTGTCTCTGATATATTAGGGTTGAATTCTGGAAGGAGCTCCCCTCTTTCTGAGTTGAAATTGGGCTTTTATAGTGAAATCCGACACCTTCGCGGCCTGTGACATGATCCGTCACGGCCGTGACCACTCTTGGGGCACAAAATGAGCTCACTGTCCGCTTTCATGGCCTCATGCAGCTTGTCTCACGGCCGTGACACATTCAATAGCTTTGCAATAGTTTCGTATTTCTCTCAGATGGACGGGTAAACAATGTCCGATTGACATGAAATTTTAACCATAAATAGAAGACTTCTTGATTTTGACCAAAGGGATTAGCAATCCGAGGTCTAGATTGAGAGATATGATTTTTTTAGTTTGTTGCTACTTTTCAGGCAGGCTTCACGGCCGTGACTATGCTATGCATCGCTTGGCTTCCTTTTCTGTCTCTTGTCACGGTCTGGTGCAATAATGTCACAGCCGTGACACTCTACTGCAGCTTCATAACTTGTCTGTTTTGCCTCGTTTTCGCCCCTTTTCGCCTTATAGCCGTCCTAAGGTCCTAAAATGTGCAAATAAGTGTAAATAGAGTATACAAAAGCGAGTAATAATGGAGAATACTCTATTATATCCCAAATAATTACTACAATAAATGTATTAATATACGTTTATCAGGTCCCTAAAGTGTGTTGGAGGTCCCTAAAAGCCTCCCTTCATAATCTAACTTCATTTTTTCCTAGAAACTCATATTTTTTTACTAAGTTCTCTTAATAATTATCATAAGCTAATTATTGCCTAAATTTTATTATTTAGCCGGCCTAATTTCTGTGCCACATCAGCCACTCCTCTACTCTAATTTGTCTTTTGGGAAAAAAGTGAATTAGAGTAAAAATTGTGAGGCAGGCTGTAATTAAAGTAACTAATCGTATGGCAGGTCTCACCAGGACCCACTCAAAATCCTTACACTGTTTTTGAAAAGGCACTTCCAAGCTTGAGTCATCTGCTTCAGCTCTCATGCTCCCCCCAATTCCTGTGGTCAGAAATGTTCGTGAGGAGGTTCCTCCAGCCTCTACTATGGATCTTGGGACATCTACAGCTTGGAAGGTCGTCTGCCAATTCGTCAATCCAGGACCTCTTTATATTTCTACCTATTCCATTTTCGGACATATTAGGGCTGTAATGTTTTAGGGGGCTTAACTCCCCTGTGTTTACGTGACTCCGTTGGGGCCCTTTTTCCTTATGCTTTATCGTCGCTGTTACATCCGTCGTTCTTGGGATCTGGAAGGGACCTGGTGAGGACCTGATGGCGGAGCTCCTCTTCGAGCCTTGCACTTTGAAGGAGACCCCGGGCCCTGCTGCACATTGCTCCTAGCTCCCTGGGACATCCTATTTATATATACCTCTTTTCCAAAATATTTATTGTAAGTCTTTGTATTTCATTTTGATGTATTTAATTGTGTTATTTCATTTACGATGGGTTGATAGGTTGTAGTGGGTTTGTAAGGGCCCAATGAATACCTATTCAAGGTATTTAAGCCCTAAACCCTAACATTGTTATCTAAGTTTCCATTTACTTAATTACTTCAAGTACGCAAACACTCTAAAACCTCCAAACACTGTTCAAGTATTCAACTAAGATTTAATCTTTATCTAAGTGTTCTTGGATAATCTGGAATTACAAGTGGTATCAGAGCAAGCGTGTAGGTGAGGAACTTCATTACAAGCAACAAAAATCGAGTTTTTGAGCTATTTCTGCAAATTTTTCAGATTTCGTCAAGCAACCAAAGATCGAACTCCAAGCTGTTTTACGATTATTCTTCTGGGCTCTTTAGGCTGTTATTTGTTCATTCTGTGGATTTTCCAACCACTTGGTGCCTAGCTCAAGTGTTTTTCTAGAAATTTTCAGTATGCGAATAGAAGAAACCTCTTTCTTCATTCTGTTTTCTAAGTTCGCGAACAGCGCTGTATTAGGGTTTGAGGTTTACGAACTCAAGGATTTCTACCTATTTCGCTGGGTCTTTACTCTCACAAGATTGGTTCGCAAATCAAGTTCGCACTCCCAGGTTGGCGAATTCTAAGATTCACGCATTGTCACGCTTTGCGAGTACATTTTTGCGGGTTCGAAGTTCACGAGCCTTCTCAGATTCAATTTCATTCTTCACGAATCCAGTCACTTTTGCGAATTAGCTTTTCCTAGCCACTTCGCGATACTCATCACTCCGCGAATCAAGAGTACTTCGCGAACCCGATCAATTCACGAATTCTATCCTCAATTCCCAAATCCAGCTCCCACTTTGCGAACCCAGACAACTTCGTGAATCAAGACTATTTCGCGAACTCAAGAACTCATACTAGTTTGCGAATTACCAATTCACGATCCAATCACTTTGCGACACAGTCAGTTCGCAAATCTAATCACTTCGCGAATTGAAGTTCTTAAGAGTTAACTTTCGCAAATTCGCTCTCAAACCAGTTCGCGATGCGATACTTCGCCAATCCAATCATTTTTTGCGAACCTAGCTTAATTCACGTACCCGATACTTTGTGGATTCAGAGAGCCTGTTGTTATGGCCCGAGGTCGTAACGGAGAAGAATATGAAGGATCGAGTTTCGATCGGGGATGAGAAGAGAATTAGATCGGAGATTAGAGATAGATTCAGAGAGTAAGTGATGGAATTAAGAATTTGGGAAGAAGAAGAACCATCGACGGCGAGAATGAGAAGAACAGAGAGATTAGATTAGGGTTTATATCATTTTGCTTAATTCCTAGAAAATACGATTACAGCATATTATACTTCTTTCCACATAATAGCTACTCATACTAATTGATTAATCTGACCCAACGAAGCCCATTTATCTTCAGCCCACAGATATGTGACAATACTCCCTCGTTGAGACATTCTCGTCCTCGAGAATGCAAGTTGGGCATTTGGCACGTGTAAATCCTTCGTCATCCCAAAATGAAGCGCCATGTTCATGAGCATCACCATCTTCAAACATTTAAAACAAATTGCGTACAACGGTAGTTGAATGCCACTGTCGCATCACATTTTCCTCAGTCGAAGGTTGGTAGTTTCGTGCTAATGCTCTACATGGCTGCAGACTCCCCTTGATTGAAAGGCACAACTCGATCCTATCGACAATGCACCACCGTCCTTGATCAAACGGTAGGTTAAGGTCCTTCCCAACGTGAAACGTCTCGTTATCCCATCGTCCTCGAGCACCCACCGTTGCTGCCCAGCTGAAGAACACACCCGCAGGCAACGTCAAGACAACTTCAATGTCCTTCATTGTCAGTTCAACCTTAATCGAAGACGAGTCATCCTCATCTACCAATATCCAGTTATCAAATGATCGATTAGTATCGCTCCCACTTATCTCAATAATATCATTTCTCTCCGTTTCCTCGATCAAAGGGCAACTTTGACCCGTATTGCAGCTGCTGAATGTTCAGCCTCCCTCGATCGAATGGTACAATTTGGCTCTCGTCGACAGGCAGCCGCTCGTTGTGTAGTAGCCGGATGAGCTTAATCTCGTCAACCAAATTCAGCGGATCGTCATATACCACTATTAAGCTATCCTCAATCAATACAGAATTAATCTCAAACAACATCAATCATCCACAATCAAATCAGCCTCATTTGGTGACGAACAGAAAACGAAACTCTCCAATAAGGTTTCGCCCTTTTAAGCAGTAACTTTAAGAGCTCCTTGATGTTCTTGGCCAAGCTCAAAAGCTTCAAATAGGCTCCTAGGTTGCAGCTTCATCGTTACACTTTGCAGCTCACCACGAAGACCACTAACAAACCGAGAAGTGAAATAGTCTTCGAAAAGGTCTATTCTTCAAATTTGCTGACATAATCTGAATATGTATCGTCATGCTTAAGGTCTTCTAGTTCTCTAAACATTGTAGCAACATGAACCTCTTCAAACCGATAAGACACAAGGTCTAAAAACAGAGACCAATCCATTTCCACTTTTCGTCCCAACAAATTTTGATACCACACATATGCTTTTCCTTCAAGGTGCATGGAAGATCTCAAAATTCTTTGATGATCATTAATACTCGGCCTCTACTTGAAATAGTTATCACACTTGATCATCCATACCCTGGGATTGGTTCCATCGAACATAGGAAAATCAACTAGAGGTAATTTTTTGTTATGCATTACCTCGCCCGACAGATTATAGCCCGTTGGAATCACAGCTCCTTCATATATGTCCGAGCCTCCTGTATCTCGTTGAAACTGATAGGGTTCGCCAATGATGAAATCACAGGCCAAGGACGAGTGCTCTGATACCAATGTTATGGCCTGAGGTCGTACGGAGAAGAATATGAAGAATCGAGGTTTCGATCGGGGATGAAAAGAGAATTAGATCGGAGATTAGAGATAGATTCAGAGAGTAAGTGATAGAATTAAGAATTTGGGAAGAAAAAGAACCATCAACCGCGTGAGAGAAGAACAGAGAGATTAGATTAGGGTTTATATAATTTTGCTTAATTCCTAGAAATACGATTACAACATATTTATAGTTCTTTCCACATAATAGCTACTCATACTAATTGATTAATCTGACCGAACGAAGCCCATTTATCTTCAGCCCACAGATATGTGACACCTGTCAACTTTTAAAACCGATTCGTGAATTCCCTCTCCAACCTATTCGTGAAATAATACTTTTACAATCAGTAAACTCAATTCGCGAACTACGCTTAGTCCAAATTCGTGAACTCATTACCCTATCCAATTCGCGAACGAACTCAAACCCTAAGATCAAAGTCAAACCTCAAAACTCAATTTTGACCCAATTATTCACGTTTGTTTCGTCATATTACACGTTAACGATCGTATCCAAAACACAAGAAATGGACTCCATTAGTAAGGGAAATGATATTAGACCTCCCATCATCCGACATGGAGAGTATGCAGTTTGGAAAAGAAGGTTCATCAAATTCATTCAAAAGAAGGACAATTCGGATAACTTGCTTGAATCTATTAATAATGGACCTAAGCAGTACTGGACCGTTATCCCAGCCACAACCACCACCACTCCTGCAAGAGAAGCACAGAGTATCTTAAAGACTGTCGACTAATGCAATGACGAAGAAAATCTGCGACTTAAGGCCGATAAAGTTGCAAAATCATACATGATGCAAGCCATTCCCAACGATATTCTGAGGCAACTCGAATGTGGTGAAAGTACGAAAGAAATGTGGGATGCTCTACGAATTATGATGCAAGGAACAGAAGTAAACACAATGGCAAGAATGGCAAATACCCTCCTCTCGGGCACGTGAAAATCTCCCTTGGGTGGTGACGGGCGATTTTAATGCTATCCTAGACAACACGGATGCTCGCGGTGGCTCCTCCGACGGTGGCTGTCCCGACTTGGCTGCCTGCCTTACTTCGGCGGACCTCATTGGGCTTCCTAGGGTGGGACCTTCTAGGCGAAGGGGTACATGAACGAACCGATCCAATCTCTTACGATCGCTTTCAAGCAAACAAAGGAGAAACACTTCAAGAAACATTCCATTGATTCCTTGTTCTTCTAAATGAACTATAACGTCCCGTCCCATACCGAGTGTCACTGTACCATCCGTCCCTACCAGGACCTATGGGGTTGGGCCCACCACACTCCGACTGATAGACTGGCCCCATTGTATCACCACTTAACCTTCCAGCGTGCTTTGTCTCTCACTCACACGCACCCTCGGCAAACTTACCAGGGGGTCACCCATCCCTAGATTGCCCAAGTCAAGCACGCTTAACTTTGAAGTTTCTATAGATGGATTCCCGAAGAGGTAGGTCGACCTTGGTGATATGACTAGTACTATCAATTCTCTTATACGATTCTTAGCCTGACACGCCCACACATTGTCAGTCTCAGGATCCCCTCTCATCGGGTGTTGGATCGGTTCGTTCATGTACCCCTTCGCCTAGAAGCCTACCAGGAGCCGCTCCTTGTCCGTGCACTTCCTGGCATCGGCGATCACTCCCCGCCCTCATCGGCCCCGGGCGTCACATGAACTATAAATGAACGGAGTTACGAAAAATGTAATGGAGATCAACATCAAGTTTCTTGGATCACTTCATCCAGAATAGGAAGCAACAGCAATCATGATGAGACAAATGAACGATCTGACCAAGGTCAGCATCCACACCTTAGTCGAACATCTCAATCAACACTCCAATTATGTGGAGAAAAGAAGGGAGAAAGCTATGCCACTAGGAAGCGACACACTCGCACTTATGTCTAAACGGTCATCAAGAAAGCAATGTAAGGACAAGGAGACTCTTCGGTCATCTCGAACTCAGGAGGGAGGAGATTCAGACTCTAATGAAGAACTCAAGGACTTCACAAAACATGGGGAATTCAAGGATATCACACTCAAGGAACATGCAAAACAACTCGCTTTGGTCTCAAACTTCATACAAAAGAAATACTATGAGAAGCCTGAATCCTCACCCAACCATCAAAGAACTTCCTCTAATTCAAAGGGAAAGGCTCAAGATGAAGAACAGAATCCTGCGTCTCTCATGATGGAAACTGCTTCAATTATGGAAACCTGAACCCTTTGCCAAAGAATGCAGATTGCCAAAGCAAAAGGATGTCAACTATAATCGAAGAAAAGTTCAATTGGCCGAGCAGAAGGAGAAGGGAATGGTCGTGATGGCTGAACAGGATCATTGGCTTGAGGACAGTCAGACAGCGAGGAAGAAAACATTGCACTGATGGCTAGACTGGATGACGAAGAGGATGAAGCTGAAGCTGAAGGAAGTGCTCAAAAAAAGAAATCACCAACAGCTCAGATATGGTTGAGGTAAGCGAAGCAGACTATGACTCATTACTTAAAGTGAAAAATAAATTCTTAATTCTATATAAATCGAAGAAACATGCTAAAAATAAAATTAGAGAATTAGAAGTGAATCTACAAAATAATACAGAAGTTCTAGATAAGTTTAGGTATGACTATGCATGTGAGAAAAATCGTCTACTGGTAGCTAATGATAAAGTCACAATGCTAGAAGCTCAAGTGCTAAACTCCGAGGCTAAAGCCAAGGAATTAGCCGTAGAAATGAGGTCCCATAGAGATAATGCGATGGAGGCTTCGGAAAAATATGAGTTACTCTGTAAGGAACGGGAAATACTATACTCCAAGATCAAAAATTGGAGGATCTCTTAACCCGACGAGATCAGTCAAAACGAACAATTTTCTTGAACAAACCTGCAGACATCGATAATCCCCATAAGGGAATTGGTTTTGATAACCCATGTTTGTTAAAGCAAGGTATAACCAATGCACCCTACCTTTATGATCTTAAATATATGGAGTTAGGTTGTATGACATAACTCATGCCTTTTGTCAGTGAATCCAAAACCTCACAAGGAAAGGATGAGACACACAAGAAAGCTGAGATATCATTTGATTATACAGAATTGAATGATAGTTATAAGGAAAGAAAATGTCGAGCAATAACTGAATTTGAGTCTGAAATCCGTCCTAGAGAGGAAGATAACTCGGAAGAATTAATGAGTGAGACACTAATGACTACATATGTAGCAGGGCACATGCCTGAGTGCTTAAAAAAAATCAGTGATCTACACTCTACTCTCGAAAGAGATAGAAAGTCCTTTGATAATGAAAGGCAGAAACTTCTCGAGGAAATCTCTGAACTTAAAGAAAAATTAAGACTATCACATATACCTTGACTTCTAATGATAAACTTTCTTGTACTAATGCTTTGAAATTTTCAGGACCCATAAAAGAGTCATTGAAATATCAAGTCTGGGTCAGAAAAGAAGATATTTTGAAGAAGACCGAAGATATCAACGAGTCTTTTGTTATAGATTGTTTTCCTTCAAAAACTTTTGCGCTTCTGAGCACAATCGTTCAGAACCAAGAGTAGACAAGGAAATGTTAGAGCAATATCCACAACATGCAGTTGGCGACTCAAGACACTGCCATCCAACATGATTCAGTCGACAACCTCAAGAGGAAATTGGATCTGGATCAAACCTTTGAACATATGTACTTCTCCACATACCAAAACAAGAAAGGCGAGGATGGTGTTGTAATCCGTAACAAGGCTAGGTTTGTAGCTAAGGAATATAATCAGCAAGAAGGAATTGACTACGAGACCTTTGCCCCTGTAGCAAGGATTGAAGCGATCAGATTGTTCCTAGCTTATGCAGTACATAAAGACTTTACTGTCTGTCAAATGGACGTAAAGACTGCCTTCTTAAATGGAATTTTGAAGGAAGAAGTATATGTCTCACAGCCAGACAAATTTCTCAATAAAGAACATCCGGACTTCGTATACAAACTCGACAAGGCACTATATGGGGTAAAGCAAGCTCCAACGGCCTGGTACGAGGTTTTATCAGACTTTTTATCAACTAAGATTTCACTAAAGGGAAAATTGATACCACATTATTCGTCAAGAAAGATGGTTCTGATATCATGCTTGTGTAGATCTCTGTGGATGACATCATTTTTGGCTTTACCAACCTGACACTCTGTGTTGAATTCAGCACTTTGATGAAATCACAGTTTGAAATGAATATGATGGGAGAAATGTCTTTCTTCCTTGGACTGCAAATCAAGCAAATTCAGGATGGGATATTGATCAATCAACCCAAGTACATCCACGACATTCTCAGGAAATATGGGATCGACAAGAGCATATCTTCAAGTGCTCCAATGTCTACCTCGTGCACCTTGACGCAGATCACCTGGGTGAACCTGTACATACTACCCACTACAGAGGAATTATTGGGTCTCTGCTCTATCTCACTGCCAGCCGACCCGATATTCTTTTTGCCACATGCCTCTGTGCCAGATTCCAAGCTAATCCCAAGGAATCACATCATGCTATCAAGAGAATTTTAAAGTATATGAAGGGCACACCAGACCTCGGGCTTTGGTATCCTAAGAACTCAGGTATGCAACTAATAGGGTATTCTGATGCAGATTTTGCAGGCTGCAGATTAGACAGGCAAAGCACATCTGGCAACTTCCAATTCCTTGGAGATAAACTCGTATGTTGGGCTTCTAAGAAACAAAATTGTGTGTCAACTTTCACGGCAGAAGCAGAATATGTTGCTGCCGCAAGTTGTTGCTCACAACTTTTGTGGATAAGAACCCAACTACGAGATTACGGGTTTGACTTTAATAGAATTCCTATCTATTGTGACTCCAAAAGTGCCATAGCAATTACGTGCAATCCTGTTAACCACTCACGCACTAAGCACATCGACCTAAGATATCACTTCATCAAGGACAAAGTAGAACGAGGCATCATTGAAATGTATTTCGTCAATATAGAGATTCAACTAGCCGATTTGTTTACAAAAGCATTGGATAAAAACTATTCCACTTCCTAGTTGCAAAGCTGGGAATGTTGAATCTTAATCTCTAATTGCAATCATGCCTCCCTACGGTTCACTACTTGTCTATCTGCTCTGCTTTGACTTTTATTATTCTGTGCGGGTTTCGTAGTTAGTTAAAATTTTATTTATGCTTTAGATTTTAGTTTGTTTTACAAATAAATAGTTAAAATTTTATTTATGCTTTAGATTTTGGTTTTTTTTACAAATAAATTTTCCTTCGTCTCGAATAAGTCGATGTAGAGTCACTGCTGATGGCACTACATCAAGGGGGAGAAATGTTATATCCATGCATCGATGGGGAGTAAGTAACAAATTTTCAGATTCTCGATAGGCATTTTATTTAGGGGGAGTTTAATTCTAAAATCCAATAAATTAGTGAGGGGGAGTAGGTGTTTTTCGCATATTAATCCTTCAATGATTCATAAATTTTTCCAAAAGCGAAGAACACTCTCAAAACATCCCAAATGCGAAAAATACACTCAAGATAAAACAAACCGCTCTAAAAAACTAGTACGTCCTGTGAGGATACAATACAGAACAGCTAGAAAAGCAACGAATAAGCACAATAGAAGGAAAAGCTCAAACGCCAACATATCCAAATTGCATTCAAAATTACGTCTTAACTTTGCATATTCTTCAGTCTCATTCTCTTGGTCTTGCTGCATCCAGTTCATTTGTCTATACGAGAGTGCTGAAAATGTGAGAATGTAAGGTGAGTTAGTGGTAAATTTTGATATTGTGGTTTTGACTCGAGTTTGCCTATTTATAGACATAATTTGAACAATAGCTCCATTATTGCTCCAACCAACATAATCAATGATACAGACGAAGTTTTGACTTAGAGGGTTCATCGCCGCAATAGAAAGCGATGCTTTCTTCGTCGTTCGGTTTTTGCCTCGGACAAATCAATTTTGAAAAACTCGTAGATTTAATATTTTTATGCTTGATGGAGTCGTATTGATGTTGTAGGACTAAGTATTAAATTTTATACGTTTGAGAGTAGTAGAAAATTTCGCATTTATAGTTTAAGGGAGATACGTGAACCTGAATTTATCTATTTTTCAATTAATTCGCGAATCCTTCATTTCAACTTTTCAAACATTTTTATTATTCGCAAACTTCACTTCACGAACTCTACTTCTTAACCGAGTTCGCGAACTCATCAAATTTTTGTGTTCAGTTCGCGAAGCTACTCCAATCATTTCAACCTTTAGTTCGCGAACTTAAATTCCCAAGCAGTTTGGACCTTCATGTCGCGAACTTCGTCATGGGCCTATATTCACTTTGCGGCCCAAATCCACAGGCCCGCAAAGTTCCTATGTCCATTCAGCTTTAATTCGCGAACTTAGAAAGCGAAATACACTTCCGTGTTAAAATCCCTGATTCGCGAACTTACCTTAGGTCGCGAAGTCTCAATTAGCAAATCCTCTCAAAATGTTGACTAGTTAAAGACCTATTTCGCGAACTAACTATCCGATTCGCGAACCACACTGACTTCGCGAATTCTCTGTGGGCCTTCATCTCAAAATTTCGCGGCCCAAGTTCAATCGGAATGTCAATCTTCGACCCGTGAAACTTTCTTTAACCTAATTCGCGAAATTCCCAAATTCTCATTTGCATACCGGTAAACTCGCAAAACTCTCTCACACCGCAAATCTCTGTCTTCATAAGTCTTCCCAGCGTTCACAACTGCTCTTTCTCATCCGAAAATTGTTCCTACACACTCGCACAAATCTATTGTGGTAACGAATCGTTTATTATAAGCTCTTACAAATGTGATTATTTCTGCAGGGTTCGATGTATTTAGGAGAACAGGGACTTTTTGCATTTTTCTTTGGAAAATCAGTCTTATTTTACCTTTTAAGGGCACTCGAGTTTAAACTTTGCAGTTGTGTTTAACTTTGAACTTCGAATCTTGAGTGTTTTGTGTTTTTATGGCGTTTTTCTGAAAAAGAAACTAGGGTTCAGAAGTTGTTTAAGAAAAGACCTTTTTGATCCTTTTTAGTTCTAAACTGCTACTCAAAATGTGTTTCACGAAATTCCATGGTTCGCTGACTACGTCAAATTCGCGAAATCTCAGCTTCGCAAATTGGAAATTCGCGTGTCTCAGAATTTGCAATCTAAAATTCGCGAAATTTTCACTTTAAAACAGCTTCAATGAGTTCGCGAATTCCATTCGCTATTTTTTTTTTCGAATTTGACTTCTTTGACTTCTCAACTTCGCAAATTCTAAATTAATCCTTTCTATTAGCAAAACCAATTCGCAATTGACTTAGTCAATTCACAAACTCAATTCGCGAAATCTTACTAGGCCATAACTGCGAATCTCAGAGTTCGCAAGTTGCAATTCGCGAATTGATGTTTCGCGATTCATGTTTGACCTAGTCAATTCGCGAACTACTGAATTCGTAATATAAAATTCATGAAGTTCCCTTTTTACCAATTCGATTCACACTTAGCAAAATTTTGAAAAATCTTTGTGGACTCGCGAACTCTCTTTTCACAGACCCGCAAATTTCCGACATCGCCATTTGAAATTCGTGAATCCCTTTACAGCCTAGTTCGCGAACTGAGAAATTCGCCATTTCAAATTGACTTAAGCTAATTCGCGAACTAAGTAACCACCATTTTCAAACTAATTCGCGAACCTCACTTTGCAAAATTTTAAACCTCTATTTACACAGATTCACGAAACACACTTGAAAAAAAAAAATTCCAAAGATTTCATCAAAGTTGTTATTGAGCCGAACAGTTCTGGGCTGAAATAAATACATATAAAATGAATTATCTTTTGAAGCCCAAGATATTCGCATATGCTATATTTCTAATCGTTTTCTTTCGTGTTGCAATTTCAGCAGAATTCCCGATGTAAAAAGAAAATGACGACACCAGCTCTCGTTTTCTCAACCTCAAAATGGATTGTGATCAGAGATAACAACTTTCAACTCGACCTGAACATTTTCAAGTGTCAGGACGAGATCATCCCATCCATTTTGCGGAACCACCATCTTGGGTACGCCTCTCAGCATCAGTCCGAGTCCCTGCAGTCTATCTTCAACAATTCTAGGGGACAATGGAGACCAAAGTTGCTCAAGACAACATCTTTTACGAGGCCCTGATTGCAAACGAAATAGTTCAAATCACCAAGGATTTCATTCGACAAATCCTTCGGCTGCCAAGTCAACCTGAATATGAACATGAGGCAACCGAGGACGAGCTCATCGCCGATATGCTCAGAATGGGTTACTACTGCTCACTTGTATTTGTTTCCCGTTTTCAGGAGTCAATTATTCCACATCCCTGGCGGACTCTCTTTGCAATTGTCAACAAGTGCTTCTCACCAAAGCACTCAGGCTGGGAGAGGTGCAACCTTATGATTCTTCACATCTTCCATGGGATCGTATTCCGGAAGAATTACGACTTCGCCAAGCTGATCACATCAGACATGGACGATCAACTTCACCAGCAATCGAAGTCAAAGTCAGAAGCCACAGAACCTGCCATATCCCCGGTGGTTCTCATTAAGGATCCACCATTTCATGTCCACGACATCGGGGATACCACCACGACCAGACGAAGAAAACTACACCCCACCCAAACTAAAGTTTCTTCAGAAAGGGAAGACCGATGAAAAGTACTCACGCACAGCTATGCCAATTTCGCGCGACTTATTAACTCTAGCATGCCCAGATGAAGTCGAAGCATACTGCCAGAAATACAATGTATTTAATGTTGGGAATCCCCGAGGGTCCCCAGATCCACGTTCCTAGAACGGCAGAATTTTAAAATTTACGGGGTTTCCCGCCTATCAAAGATCGCTCGGCTATAAACACGAGAACGGACAGACATAAAGAGATAATGGATAAGCCATGATACCTTGTTGAAATCTCTCGACGATGGCTAGCTTCGAATCCTTCGAATCCCCGAGGCATAGTGCCCCTCTCCTACGCCAAAAGCACACGAACATGTCGCCTTCTTCGCACAACATCGTCACGCCGGCACCTCACTAACATCGCAGCTGTTCTTTATGTGTGGCTAGGCCAAGAACAAAGCTGCTTGCTGCCCCCGAGAGAGAGAGTGTGAGAGAGAAAGTGATGAGAGGAGAATACTCTTAGTTTTTCATCTCTTGAACTCAAATTTCGAAAATTAGATTCTCTCCTCTTTAGGATCACGAAAATCCTTATTTATATCACTTAGGATTTGCCAAAAATAGGTTGAGGTGGTAGGAGAAAATCCTCACACTTCTCGTTTACCAAGTCTTCCTTTTACCAAGTAACGAATTCAAAATTCAAACTTTAAATTTAGTTAATTAAATATCCAATACCATAATTAATTAAAATATCATATTTAGTATAAATTAAATATATAAGATCCAATATAAATAGAATTAATAATTTTCGAAATTTTATCTAATAAAATTCGAAACTTATATATATATCCGATATATATTATTTAATTCCAAATTAAACAATATTATATCTCTAAGGCAATAATAAAGATCTAAATCTAATTTAAATCATATACAAAATATTCAATATCAAATATTTTATTTCAAAAATATATCGTGAGGTGAAAAAACCATTTTACCCCTCACTGGTCAAACTTAGTATTTTCGGCCGATCAGGGTTTTGGCCAAGCCCCAAACCCTAGTGTCTCAATCTAGGACCAAGCCTTATCTCTCTCTCTGATGATGACGTTGTATCGATTGCCCTTTTTAAGCCCGACTCTCTTGGTTCGTCTCAACCGGCCTAGGAGGTATCCAGGAGTTCGGTATTCACCTAGCCAGCCCCGTCGTACTGAACAGATCCCAAGTTGAGTACGAATTTGATCTAATCATAATCCACGAACCGACTGTAGATTTTCGTCCTACGTATAAACCCTTTACGTTTGTCCCGGTCGAGTCAAAGTCACACATAGTCAAACTTACAGAACTCGACTCTATGTCGTTTATGTCGGTGAAAATACCTAAACTTCACTCCACGACTATCGCGAGCCAGATATGCTCTGGCCAGAGACTTGGATAAATTCCCCCACATTTAACTTGCCATAGGACGTTAACCTCGAATTTAATCGAGACCATAAATCCCGCTCCGCGGTTCAACCGGCAATCATATCGAAAAGTCAAGACTGTATTTCGCCGCTGCCCATGCTACCGGCAAGACGGGCCTAGCAAACTAGTGACAAGTCAAGACCTCAAGACCAACCCCAAGTTAACCCTTTCGGTCTAAGGTTCACGCATACTACTACATTCAAACGATCGATCAAGGACAATCCAAGCGTGTGGTCATTCGATTACGAGTCAGTGACCAAATACAGATAATCCCCTCATTCATCTTGTATTATTGTCATGGGCTCCCACTTCCCAAGTGAACGGTTGGCACAACCATATTGGACGCATCGACAAACAAGTCGTACTGGTCAATCCAGTCACCCTACTGGAGACATAGACTTGTGGACAATTTTAATATTGCAGTATCTCAGCTTACCGGTGCCCCTCTTTGAACCCACAGAATCAGTAACTGAACTGCCAATATTTTGGTTTTATTAATTTGTCTTATCCACCCAGACTGCAAGGTGAAATCTTTAGACTAATTAATAATTTGCCTTTTAATTTATTCATCCTATAACTAATGATGAATAAAGTCATTCCATTAATAGAAGTAATCAAATTACATCACTAAATACTGCACAATTAGCAAATTACCCTCGTACTCCCAGTCCTCGTACACATCTAGGGCATATACCTCAATAATCTCCCACTTGCACTAATGCCACGCGCTATCATATCTTAATCCCATTCTATCGAGGTGTCGATCGAGCACTGCCTGTGGTAGTGGATTCGTGAACGGGTCCGCTGCATTCTCTACAGAGGCGATTTTCTGCATGCCTATTGAGCCATTTTCAACAAACCCACGCAGCACGTGGTATTTTCTCTCTATGTGTTTGAATTTACTATGAGCACGTGGTTCCTTAGCTTGTGCAATAGCCCCGCTGTTGTCGCACCACAATGGCAGCGGGCGATCCACGACGCTAGGTACCACCTGTAGTTTCTCCAGAAACTTGCGTATCCAAACACCCTTCTTGGCAGTTTCTGAAGCTGCGATATACTCTGCCTCAATGGTGGAATCTGCAGTCGTGCTTTGCTTGAAACTTTTCCAAGACACTGCCCCACCATTGAGCGTAAAGACAAAACCCGAAGTAGACTTTCGGTCATCCACATCTGATTGGAAGTCCGAATCTGTATATCCATCTTCTCCTGGGCCATAAATCAGTATCAAGTCCTTAGTCCATCTAAGGTACTTCAGAACTGTCTTTATTGCTGCCCAATGTTCCTTACCAGGGTTAGCCTGAAACCTACTCAATACGCCCACAGCGTACGCTATATCTGGTCGCGTGCAAAGCATCGCGTACATCAGGCTACCCATAGCTGAAACATAGGGGACTCCACTCATCTCTTGTCTTTGTACCTCATTCTGAGGAGACATAGCCTTTGAGAGATGAATCACATGCCTCATAGGTAGGAACCCTTTCATAGACTCGTCCATTTTAAACCTTTTAAGGACTTTATCTAAGTAAAGGGCTTGGGACAAACCTATTGACCTTTTCGCCTTATCTCTAAATAGGCGAATTCCTAGAATATAGGTCGCTTCTCCGAAGTCTTTCATAGAGAATTCGTTCGAAAACCAAGCTTTAATCTCTGAGAGCATCCCAATGTCATCCACGTACAATACTAGAAGGGACACCTTACTCCCACTGGCCTTTCTAACACATGGCTCATCTTCATTCTTTATGAATCCGTAGTTCTTAACTACTTCATCTAACCGAAGATTCCAACTCCTTGTAGCCTGTTTCAGTCCATAAATAGACCGATTCAGTTTGCACACTTTTCGAGCATCTACATCTGACGTAAAACCTTTGGACTGCTCCATATAGATTTCCTCCTGGAGGAATCCGTTCAGGAAAGCGGTCTTTACGTCCATATGCCAGATCTCATAGTCATAGTGTGCTGCTATCGCAAGCATGATTCGAATGGACTTTATCATTGCGACATGTGAGAAGGCTTCCTCATATTCAATTCCCTCTTTCTGACTATACCGTTTCGCTATAAGCCTAGCTTTGTACGTCTCCACCTGTCCATCACATCCAATCTTTTTCTTGTAGATCCATTTATTGCCAATTGGTCTAAAACCATTAGGCAGGTCTACAAGAGTCCAAACCTGATTTTGTGTGCATCGAGTCCATTTTGGCCTACATAGCCTCAAGCCACTTGAGGGAGCCTGTACCGGCAATTGCCTGGTCGTAGGTGACAAGATCGTCCCCAACGCATCCTTCAGTCGCAACATCCCCATGCTCGACGTGTACCATACCATATCTCTCAGTCATATGAGATATCCTACTTGACCTACGCAATTGCGGCTGAGCCGGGTTTTCTGAAACGTTGTCTAACGACTCTGGAATAGGAGTCAATTCGTCCTATAACTCTCTTAGAGTTATTTCTCGTCCTTTACCGCCTTCTCCTACGAATTATTCCTCCAAGAAAGTAGCACGTAAAGCGACGAACACCCCGTGTTCATATGGGACGTAGAAGTAATACCCCATTGAGTCCTCGGGGTATCCGACGAATCTCTTCATTAATGATCTTGATTCAAGCTTATCTGCCATCAACTTTTTCACAAAGGCGGGGCAGCCCCAGACCCTGATGTGATTCAGACTTGCCTTACGATTATGCCGAGCCTCGTAAGGAATCCCGTCGGCAGAGCGGGTAGGTATCCTGTTAAGGATAGAGGCCGCTGTTTCTAAGGCATATCCCCACAACGAAATAGGAAGATCTGTGTAACTCATCATTGACCGAACCATATCTAAAAGCGTTCGGTTTCTCCGTTCGGCCACGCCATTCAATTGCGACGTGCCTGGCGGGGAAAACTGTATGATGATGCCATTTTCTCTAAGAAATGCATCAAACTCAAGGCTCATGTATTCGCCGCCTCGATCTGACCGAACGGCTTTAATGAACTTGCCAGTTTGCTTCTCCACTAATGTTTTATACTCTTTGAACATTCAAAGAGCTTCGGACTTTTGTCTCATCAAATAGAGATTCCCGTAGCGGGCGAAATCGTCCGTGAACGTCACGAAGTAGCGGCAATTACCTCGGGCCGTTACTTAAATGGTCTGCATACATCAGTGTGGATCAAACCCAACACTTCCATGGCCCTAGTGAAAGTCCCTGTGAAGGGCGACTTGGTCATTTTCCCTAAGATGCAAGACTGGGAGGTAGAAATTGGGCCTGTTCGCACTGTTCTAATCAGACCGTCCTTTCCATCTGTGCAATCTTCGCTTCTGCTGTGTGACCTAGTCGTAAGTGCCACATGTATCGATCGTTCGACCCGGTCGATGATTTGGTGATTGCATTTACAGTTTTAACATTGTCTTTTAAGTTGACGTAATATAAACCATTTATTAACGTTGCACTTCCAACATTTTCATTTTTAAAATAAATATGGCAAACGTTATCAATGAATTGAAATTCATAACCCAGTCTGCTCAAAACAGGAATCGAAATAATGTTTTTAAGCCCATTGGGCAAAACCAAAACGTCATAAAGTTCTAAACAACGTAATGACGATAAGACTAAGGTCTTCGATTCCATGTGTGTAGCTGGTACACTATGTCCACTACCTACGTTGATCAAGACCTCGCCAGCTCGAAGCTTCCTACTTCATTGTACTTGGTTCAAAACACAAATGTGGGAACTAGCCCCTGAGTCAAGTATCCACGAAGTAGAATACACAGACAATTAACTTCAAAAATTAATTGTTTTCCTGAGGCGTCTGACGCCTGAGCGGATCGAACATTCACGCTTCCAATGGCCCAGCTGCTGGCAAAGGAGGCACTTATCCGTGGGCTTTGCGCCCGACCTTTTGACCTTGGTGGTCTTTGTCTTCTTGTTGACTCTACCCTTGGCCACGCCTGTCTTGTTCGACTTTTTCTTTGATCCCTTGGACCTAGAAGTCACAACAAGCATGTATACGTGCACCTTCGCTGAATCTTCAACCCGCTTATCGTGGAGTACAATCTCTTCATTAGCAGCTGTGTGCAATTTGGCTCCTTATTGTCCAAGACATATTCCAGTTTCGCTAATTTGAGAGCGATCCTCAAGTTTCTGAGCCAGTCTAAATAGTTCGGTCCCACCAAATAATCTTTCTACAAGAGTGTAATTAATGGGTTTGTCATCGTAACTAATAGAGAAAAAAATAAAGTGCAGAAAATAAATAGATAGTTAGGATTTGTAGTGTTTAATCAGACTAAATTAGGACTTTAAATTTTTATCTGACTCCCATTATTTTTCTCAAAACCCTTTCTCCCGGTAGGCATTTCGGAAACCTTGTTGAGTGGTTTCATAGTGGCGTTGAGTTCCCCGCGCCACGACAAACTAGCCTCAACTTAACAGCTTATTGGCTCGTTTGGTTAGTCGAGGTCGTGCCCCACACGTTTCTATCACACAAAAGATTCAACGTCTTTGTCTCAGCCAGGGTTCCTCAGTCGTAACTCGGAACATATTGGGAATGACTGTCCAAGTGCAACCTATCAAACGTCCTGCTCACCTTCCACTTTTCCATGAACTTTATCTCCCGTAGGATAACTCTTTATTAGAGGGTGAAGAGTGGTCGGTGAGCGGCAATTTATAATTGCATCCAAACATGTTCACGCAAAAGCGAGGGTTTTGGCGCCGTAACTCGGTCAACCGCAACCATACCCCTAAGTAGTAACAATTTTTGGACTTGATAGAAGACAGGAGCCTAGCCCTTTTTCTCACTTGATATTAAAGGTCTAACCTCGGGAGAATCCTCACAGGTTAACACGAGCACATTATGCACATTATCACGTTCGAAACCAACACGCACATAACGGACTTTAATAGTAAACATAGTTTCAACCTACTAAAGTGAAAGATCGGGGATATTTCTAGTTCTATCCTAATTGTACAAAACAATGAGACTCTACGTCTTCAAGCTTTGCTCGAACGGACCTCTCGGCTACCAGCTCGTTCATTCGGGTTCCTTTCGATTGACACTCGTACGGCCGTCATAACAATATCCTATGACGGGGAATCTATCCAAAATAAAACCGCATTATAAAGTACAACACGAGGGGAGGGGGGACCTTGTCACCCTTAACATATCACCCGGCAAAAAAACAGAACGTAATCCCCAATCAATCACCACGTCATTCAAATAACATGCATCACGTCAAACTTAACATATTTCCGAGCCGAAATCGAATTTTGGCTTTTAAATGGGCTGGGCCTAGCCCTATGTGTATTGGGCCGTAGGATGGGCTGAACCAGGCCATTCGGGCCTGTGTCGAGGATGCTCGCACCATGCGGCCAGCCCCGATCCGCGCGCGCTCTTAGCCTAACGCTGCTCGCACCCACGGGCACGGTCATACCTACTTTCAGCGCATCCACACGCAGCTTTCCCGAGTGCCGGGTGCACCCTCGCGCCAGTCCGTGTCTCTCGTGCCGCATGCCCCACGTGCGGTCAGCCCAATGAGCCGCGCTCCACGCGGCCAGCCCGTCTCGAGTCGCGCACTGCGCGCGCCTTGCGCGCCGGCTGCCCGTGCGTCGTGCGCACCATGCGCACGGCTAGGAGCAGGCCTCACGCTGTGCACAGCTCGCCCTGAGTCGCGCATCGTATGCGACTAGACGTAGCCCCGCACGTCGAGCGTGCGAGCTGCCCGGGCGCCGTGTGTGCCATGCGCACGGCTAAGGCCTTCGGGGTTTTCGTGGCCTTTTGTCATAGTCCCGTGACTTTACCCGAGCCTATGGCTCTGATACCACTGCTGGGAATCCCCAAAAGTCCCTAGACCCACGTTCCTAGAACGACGGGAATTTTAAAAGTTACGGGGTTTCCCTCCTATCCAAGATCGCTCGGCTATAAACACGAGAACGTATGGACATAAAGAGATAATGGATCAGCCATGATACCTTGTTGAAATACTCGACGATGGCTAGCTTCGAATCCTTCGAATCCCCGAGGCGTAGTGCCCCTCTCCTACTCCAAAAGAACACAAACGGGACGCCTTTTTCGCACAAGATCATCACGCCGGCACCTCACTAACGTCGCAGCTGTTCTTGCATGTGCGGCTAGGCCAAGAACGAGCTGCTTGCTGCCCCCAAGAGAGAGAGTGTGAGAGAGAAAGTGATGAGAGGAGAAAACTCTTAGTTTTCATATCTTGAACTCAAATTTCGAAAATTAGATTCTCTCCTCTTTAGGATCACGAAACTCCCTATTTATACCACTTAGGATTTGCCAAAAATGGGTTGAGGTGATAGGTAAAAATACTCACAGCTTCCCATTTACCAATTCTTCGTTTTACCAAGTAACGAATTCAAAATTCAATATCCAATACCATAATTAATTAAAATACCATATTTAGTATATTATAAAAATATAATATCCAATATAAATATATTTAATAATTTTCGAAATTTTATCTAATTCGAAACTTATATATATATCCGATATATATTAATTAATTCCAAATTAAACAATATTATTTCTCTAAGACAATAATAAAGATCTAAATCTAATTTAAATCATATAATAAACATTCAATATCAAATATTGTATTTCAAAAATATATCGTGAGGTGAAAAAACCATTTTACCCCTCACTGGTCAAACTTAGTATTTTCGGCAGGGTTTTGGCCAAGCCCCAAACCCTAGTGTGTCAATCTAGGACCTAGCATTGTCTCTCTCTCTGATGATGACGTTGTATCGGTTGCCCTTTTTAAGCCCGACTCTCTTGGTTCGTCTCAACCGGCCTAGGAGGTATCCAGGAGTTCGGTATTCACCTAGCTAGCCCCGTGGTAACGAACAGATCCCAAGTTGAGTATGAATTTGATCTAATCATAATCCACGAACCGACTATAGATTTTCGTCATACGTATAAACCCTTTACGTTTGTCCCACTCGAGTGTAAGTCACACATAGTCAAACTTATTGAACTCGACTCTATGTCGTTTATGACGGTAAAAATACCGAAACTGCCCTCCACGACTATCGCGAGTCATATATGCTCGGCCAGAGACTTAGATAAATTCCCGCACATTAAACTTGCCATAGGACGTTAACCTCGAATTTAATCGAGACCGTAAATCCCGCTCCGCGGTTCAACCGGCAATCGCATCGAAAAGTCAAGACCGCATTTTGCCGCTGACCCATGCTACTGGCAAGACGGGCCTATCAAACTAGTGACAAGTCAAGACCTCAAGACCAACCCCAAGTTAACCCTTTCGGTCTAAGGTTCACGCATACTACTACAGTCAAACGATCGATCAAGGACAATCCAAGCGTGTGATCATTCGATTACGAGTTAGTGTCCAAATACAGATACTCCCCTGATTCATCTTGTATCATTGTTATGGGCTCCCACTTCCCAAGTGAACGGTTGGCACAAGCATATTGGACCCGTCGACAAACATGTCGTACTTGTCAATCCAGTCACCCTACTGGTGACTTAGACTTGTGGACAATTTTAGTATTGCAGTATCTCAGCTTACTGGTGCCCCTCTCTGTCCCCACAGAATCAGTAACTGAACTGCCAATATTTGGGTTTTATTAATTTGTCTTATCCACCCAGACTGCAAGGTGAAATCTTTAGACTAATTAATAATTTGCCTTTTAATTTATTCATCCTATAATTAATGATGAATAAAGTCATTCCATTAATAGAAGTAATCAAATTACATCACTAAACATTACACAATTAGCAAATTGCCCTCGTACTCCCAGTCCTCGTACGGCATCTAGCGCATATACCTCAACATTTAACCCCATGACTCAGGAAAACCCACCTGAGTCTGACCCAGGGGTTAGCGAGGGTGAGAGAGAAAGAGAGAGTGAGGGCCAGAGAAACCCCTCAGAACAACAGATAGCACCTCAACAACCTCACCCGACCCACCAACAAACTATCCCTGAACAGCCAAGCGGGGAACGACAACAAGCTGAGCGGATCGAACAACCGCAACCAGCCGTCCCCGAGACTACAAAGTCTCAAGCCCCCCAGTTGGAAAAGGCCGGGTCACCCGCTAGGATAGAAGCCGCCGAAATCGACCCAACGGCGCACACACAAACCGAACTTGACCATTCGCTTGCCTCCCAACAGGCAAGTATCTCAAAATCCCCAGAACCCCCTCAAACACAAGCACCTCGAGTCACGTGTCAGTTCAACACATCACCATTTCTACGACACTGCCCGAGCCTCAGCCTGCCCAACAGGCCTCAACGTCCATAGAAGCGCCTATAATTGAGGCTCTTCAAGGATTGGATGGAAGTCTCATAGATGATGACTTCAGCAACTCATCATCTGAGAGCCACCGTAGAGGACCTAGTCCTGTACGTGTGCCAACGGGAAGTGGCCCCAGTGAAAGCTCCACACTTGTCCGTCCTCGTGACATAATGACCCGAGCACCATCTCCTCGAGATGCGTCGCAAGGAGAGGTTGGATGACCCAAGGATACTGAAGTACGACGGACTTTGGTTGACGAGGGCCATCGTACAAAACTTAGTTCTGAACGTGTGATAACGGCTAACCCTAGCGGCGCCGGAGCAGCTTCTACAACTCCTACAGGTTACGGCCTACCTGGAGAACCGCCTATATGAGTTCTTGGAAACCATCACCATACCGCGGGTTCAAGGACTCATTAGGGCTGCAGTCCAAACCACCTCAACGGACAAAGGAAAGGGTCCCATTGTGGAACAACCGCCGTTGCATCCTAGAATCATCTCTTTACCACCAAGAGCATCAAGACCAACCGATCCCTATCACATGCCATTACTCCAGCTCTTCGACATCGGAATCTCTCGACTCCTTGAACTCGACAATCAGCGAAATCCAGAATAAAAAGACCTGTACCGAAAGCTGATTGCGGGTGGAGTTATACCTGACCCGACTACCTGTCGTCAATAAGGCCCTAGCTAGAAGCGGCTGATGTATGCACGGAGGTCGCCGTTCTCCCTCTACTTCGTCATATTCTTTTTGGGTTATCTTTTTGAGCCGGCGAATTTGTGTAACGAGCACGATATGGAGTTCCCTCGAATGACCGAATTGAATTGGGAACTAGCTACAACAACTGTTGAACGATATTGACTTCTGGACGAAAAAAGGATCTTCACATAGGAGCATCTCGGATCCTTCATGGAGCTGATATAGTAGATTCCTAATAGAAGGATCGGTGTTTTGCCATCATAGTGGAGTTGGTTTGGAGGTCCCCAAAAGCGAACCTTTGTATGCAAACGAGGCGTGGGACTTGGAAATCCCCGACTCATGTTCGTCTTTCTGTTTCCAGCGGAGCTGGTCTTCGTAAATCCCCTTTGGTTGTTTTCTTATGCCAGTGGAGAGCTAGGATCATAGGTCCCGATGTAACAGGTGGATCTTTCGTACGTCATCATGGAGTTGAGTTGTTCATCTCGCACTTCCTTCGTTTCTGGTACGGAGCTGGTACCTGAAGATCCCCATTGGATGATCGAGTCTTCTCGTGCCAGCGAGGAGCTGGGCTTATAGACTCCGGACGAAGAAATCGAGCCTTCGTACGTCAGTACGGAGCTGACTTTGACCTCTCGCAGATCTTCATACACCAGCACAGAGTTGGGCTTATGTCCCGAAACATTAGGTCGGATCTTCAACTATCTTGTAGTTCCTGAGCGTTCGTGTCTTCAATGGTTTATTTCGGAAACCATGTCTCAGCATTCAAACGATGGCGGAGCTGTCGCGCTTTTGTCTGGAGGGTGTGGGGGTCGTATGCCTTTATATGACATAGATCACCAGGACTCCTTACCGATCACCTTCAAATCATGTTCGCTACCGCTGCTAGCACCCTTTTCAAGTGTTTCGTCAGGATAAGCCTCTTGATCATATCCTTCAAATAACAACAATTGTTAGTGTGGTGCATACATTTATCATGATAACAATAATATATAATAGAGAGTGAGATTTTGGAGGGTCTGAGGTCCTGGCTAAGAGCCTTATCAACGCGGGATGTCTTTCGTGGATCTTTATGTGCCCGCATGGAACTAGGCTTTTATCTTCCACTGATCTTCTAGGTCGCACAGACCTTCGTGTGCCCGCACTGAGCTGACTCTGATCTCCCACGGTTCTTCGTACGCCAGCGCAGAGCTGGCCTCTGGGTCTCCAGGATCCTCATGTGTCAGCGAGGAGCTGGACTTATATCTCCCGCGGACCTTCGGATGTCGGCGCGGAGCTGGGAGGTCCCGAATGCGGAGCTCCAGGTCTTCTTGCCAACGCGAGCTGAGGGGTCCCAAATGCAGAGCTTTGGGTCTTCTTGCCAGCACGGAGCTGAGGGGTCCTGAATGCGGAGCTTCAGGTTTTGCCAGTGTGGAGATGGGCTTTTAGGTCCCGAAGGCGGAATTCCGGGTCTTCTTTCCAACACGGAGCTGGGAGGTCCTCGAATGCGGAGCTTCGGGTTTTCGTGCCAGCACGGAGCTGGGCTTTTAGGTCCCGAAGGCAGAGCTTCGGTTTTCATGCCAGTGTGGAGCTTGGAGGTCCCGAATGTAGAGCTTCGGATCTTCGTGCCAACGCGGAGCTGTGAGGTCCTGAATGCGGAGCTTCGGATCTTACCGGTGCGGAGCTGGGCTTTTAGGTCCCGAAGACGGGGCTCCGGGTCTCCAGCCCGGAGCTGGGAGGTTCCGAATGTGGAGCTTAGGGTTTTGCCAGCGGAGGAGCTGGGCTTTTAGGTCCCGAAGGCGGAGCTCCGGGTCTTCTTGCCAGCGCGGAGTTGGGAGGTCCCAAATACGAAGCTTTAGGTCTTCGCGCCAGTGCGGAGCTGGGCTTTTAGGTCCTTAAGGCAGAGCTTCGGCCTTCATGCCAGCGCGGAGCTGGGAGATCCTGAATGCGGAGCTTTGGGTTTTGCCAGGGCGGGCCTGGGGTTTTAGGTACCGAAGCCGGAGCTCCGGGTCTTCTTGCCAACGCGGAGCTGGGAGGTCCCGAATGCGGAGCTTCGGGTTTTTCTAGCACGGAGCTGGTCTTTTAGGTCCCGAAGGTGGAGCTCCGGGTCTTCTTGCCAGCGTTGAGCTGGGAGGTCCCGAATGCGGAGCTTCGGCTCTTCTTGCCAGCGCGGAGCTGGGAGGTCCCGAATGCAGAGCTTCAGGTCTTCGTGCCAGCGCGCTGGGGTTTTAGGTCCCGAAGGCACAGCTTCTATTTTCATGCCAGTGCGGAGCTGGGTTGTCCCTAATGTGGAGCTTCGGGTTTTGCCGTCGCGGAGCTGGGCTTTTAGGTCCCGAAGGCGGAGCTTCGGGTCTTCATCCTTTCCTCCTCTCGATCAAGGTGGTGCACATGGCATTATGTCTCCAGAGCCTCAGTTGCGCTTCGACAGCTCCTGTGGGCTATTGGTCCAAACTCTTCGGCAGAGAGGGTCTTCTTCCCTCCGTTTTTGTATCTTTCGTCTCGTCCGAGCAGAAATAAGGAGAAGAAAAAAGAAATAAAAAATGATAAACACAGCTTCGCACAATATAGTCAACTAACGCCTTCAACTTTGAATTTTCCCACAGACGGCGCCATTATGGGGCTATCCCAATCAACGAGTGTGGGGGGAATTTATATAGCGGTAGATTAAGTATTACAAAGTTGTGGGCGTGCGTAAGGTAATTATTGGTAAGGAAACTGAATGGGACATGTTTGGGGATGTGTTGGGATGTTGGGACGTGTCTGGGACATGCTTGGGACATTGGGATGTGAAAGGGACATAAAAGGGACGTAAATGAAATAACATGGGATGTATGTGGTTCGGATCTTTGCAGATCCTACGTCCACGGGCGCTTTGAACTCTATTTTCACTATACTTCGAAGATTACACAGTCAAACAAATCAGTCTCTCTTCTTTATCTCAAGAACACCTAATAAAACACTTAAGGACGTTTTTTGTAGAGAGAGAATAATTTCTAAGCATTTAGAAGTGTTGGAATGAATGATCTCGTGAAAATGACCAAGTGTGGGTATTTATAGGAGCTCCCTAATGTTTCCCTGAGGATAGGTCCCCGAAATCCTGGAGATGTGACCTTCTGGGACAACGCAATGTAGGTAGGTTGTCTGCCACGACAGCTTTTGTACAATCTGCAGTGAACAGTGGTCGCAGCTTTTGTAGTGGAGCTGCCCTATCTGAATCGGACACGTGGCACCTTCATTGGATTCTCTTTTTACACGATCTTTTCGTTAGTAGCGTCTCAGAGATGCTTCGTTCGTCCTCGGGAGCTTCCAGGTGGTTCCTCAGGTCCCGAATTCCTTCAAAGCTCCTGTTGTTAGTTCCCTAAAGGGTGTTGGAGGTCCCTAAAAGCCTCCCTTCACAATATAACTTCATTTTTCCAGAGAAATTCATATTTTTTACTAAGTTCTCTTACTAATTATCATAAGCTAATTATTGCCTTAATTTTATTATTTAGCCTGCCTAATTTCTGTGCCGCATCAATCTCTTTTATATATTATTATGTCATTTTCAATTTCTCTCTCATTCAGATAATTCCCGAGTGCATGTAACAGAATTTCTGTGACTTCTCACTCGTCCGTATCTTTCGTGGGTGAATCGATTGTCAAGAGCTTGTTCTATCATTTACAGTTCTCAATTTCGATTTGATTTACTTTTCCCACTTGACTTGATATCAATTGGTATCAGAGCATCGATCCTCGATCTCGGCAAACTCAGATGGCTGATGGAACTCGTGGTGTTGAGTTACGCAAGAAGGTGGAGGCAATCCTTTGATAAATAAAGGAGGATAATGCTTCCATCAAAGAGCAACTAGCAACCCTACGATAGAGAATTGCAACAATGGTGAATAGATCGTCGGTGGAAAACAAGAAAGTGGTGGTAAGATGAGCGTTGATCGTTCAAAATCAGTATACCAGCTGCCAACCAAATGTTCTACCATTGAGTTCCTGAAATTCAATGGTGATGACCTAAGAGAGCAATTTTTGAGGTCGATGAAATGCCAATTGATGCTAAGGTAAGACTGGCTGCCGTTCATTTGGAAGGTCGTGCTTTCAGTGGCATCAAGTTTTCATGAAGACGCGACTCACTCGATAGCTCCCTCGATGGCCAGAGTATGTCTGAGCATCACATAGCAGTTCAATCTACATTCCTACGACGATCCGATGAGTGAGGTAGTGAATCTTAAACAAAATAGTTCGGCGCCGAATTGCTTGGATAGTTTTGAGGAGCTGATGAACTATGTTGAGCTGACTGAGCAGTATGCAGTGAGCTGCTTCTTGGGAGGATTAAGGCCTGAGATAGTCGTGGCTGTGAGTTTGGCAAAATTACAGGAGCAAGACAATGGATTGATCGTTAAGAGAACAGCTATCCCTAGCGCTGTTGGGGGAAAGCTGAGACCTAGCGCCTTCACTGCAAGGACTCCCTTCACTCCAAATATAAGCACTCAACACACGGTTGTAAGTCACAGCCTAGCGAACTTTGTGTCACCTTCGATGACCTCAAACCCTTCACTCTAAGTCTCAAGCGGCAGTGAAAGGGAGCAAACCATAATACCCTCAAGGAGATTGACCCCACACGAAATGGATGAGAAACGAGCCAAGGGTCTGTGTTTTGCTGCGATGAAAAGTTCACAGCGGGTCACACTTGCGCAAGAAAAAGATATAGATATATATATATATATATATATATATATATATGTAGTACCAAATCAAATTACGGGATTTACTATATAATTAATGGTAGAAATATTTAATAAGAAATCCTGTTGGGATAATTACATAAAGGAACTAGGATTATGGACGAAAATATTGTTTACGACATATGATTATTTGAGTTCGATAGGTAATACAATGTTTTCATGCTCTTATGTCTTTATGACTTATGTGTCTATATCATGATCTCCCATATGTGTCTATGTGATTTTGTATTACGTGCTGTGTACATTATAGGCTATGTGACTTGCATGATGAATTAGGGCTTAAGAAATTTTAGATGATGCTCATCCACAGTTGAGGTGTTAGAAAAAGATTCGGTGTTTTATAAAATGATAAGGACTAGCTTCGATCAGTGGTATGAACCTAATTTGAATCAGTCGAGTGTAGTGGGAAGACTTTGATAAACCCTAAGTAAGTAGTTTCGATTAATAGTATCCAGTATTAAATAATTGAGTGAGTGTTGAGGATTCACCGAGCAAACAAGGCTCAATCGGGCGATGGTGTAGATAATCGGCCGATTAAGATTGTAGAGACTTAGATAACTTTGGAAATGGTACAATCGGCCGAAATAATATATAAACACATCAAAGTGTATCTTACATTCACCGAGAATGAATTGAGAAAAAAAAGGAATCGGCCGATTGATGTGGATGAGGTACAAAATCAATCGATTAAGGGACTTGATAAGGAAGCTGACCGAACTTATAAAATTGAACCAATCATAATGCATATAAAATTTAATAGCTTACGGACACGTAAGAATTGCTTAACATAAGGGGTAAAAGTATGGTCACCTAGTTGTCCCATCAACTCCATACCACTAAGTCTATGTCTAGTACTTATCATGTAAATAAATGAAATGATAAGCAAAAACCGTATAAGGATTCAAAGCATGAGAAAACATTCATAAAACCAAACCAACTAAGGAAAGAAAGAAGAAGCCGAGAGGTATTCCAATTGAAGAAACCCTAAAACAACTCAAAGTCTCAAGTGTGGTAAGTAAGAATGATACTTATGACCTTGGTAATTTTCGTAACTTAGGTTTATTATGTTACATGAATTAATGAAAAATAACAGGAACTAAGTCTCAGGCCCACTTTGGATATTTACGTTAGGATTTAGGACCCATGTATGTTTCATTTACACATAAGGACCTAATTTAAATTTCATTTAGACATAATCCATATTACATATTTGCCCATAATAAACAAATAGAATTACAAATTTTGCTATCGTGTTCTTCAACGAGCAAAACAACCATTTCTTTTTTATTTGGAATGAGCAAAGCAACCATTTCAAATTCAATTGGTAGATTTGGAAAATGGCAAATTTATCTCGTTATGGACCCAATTAGCAGAATATGACGTGAACTAATCATGGGTCTTAACGATCAAACACATCTACGGATGTTAATGATCGAATTATTATTTAACGGCTTTCAAATTAGCAAGCGATTCGACTGAAATCACGGTGTCGCGTTCGAGTAGGGTGAAAACACGATCAATCTCGTCTTAGTTCTGAATAACCAATGATAAATTACAGACGTTAATCATCGTAAGAATGGGGAAACGGGGCTCCCCGATAGTTTCGAACCCTTGACAAAAAATACCAGTTTATACAAAATAAATACCACATTACATGACCCGGAAAATAGTTCATTAAGCTCCAGAAACACAACTTCAACTATACATACATCTAATAGCTTAAGGTTAGACAGTTATTGGCAGAACAGTACCATATAAGGGGTCTAACACCACTCTTCATGCCTCGAAAAGCGGAAATGGGGCTCCCCGATGGTTTAGAACCCTTTCACAAAAAATACTAGTTTATACAAATCCAATACCCCTTTACATACCCAGAAAACCCGTTTATTAAGATCTAGAAACACAACTTTGTCATTACGTACCACTAGTAGATTAAAGTTAGACAGTTATTAAGAAAATAGTACCATATAAGGCGTCTAATGTAACTCTTAATGCCTCGAAAAGGTGAAACGGGTCTCCCCGATAGTTTCGAACCCTTGACAAAAAAACCAGTTTATACAAAACCAATACCACGTTACACGCCCATAAAACCTGTTCATTAAGTTCCAGAAACACAACTTTATCAGCGCATACCTCTAGTAGATTAAAGTTAGACAGTTATTGGGAGATAGTACTCCCTCCGTCCCATAAGTTTATGGACATTTGAGTATTGACACGGGAATTAAGAAACTGAATATTTTAATAATATAGTGTGTTCGAAAGGTAAAAAAGTGTATGTTTTGGCACGTCTTTTGATGATATTTAATATTATTATATTGATTGTTTGTGATAGTTTTTTGCTAAAAAAGGAAATGTACAAAAGATGTGGGACGCCCGATTTAGTAAAATGTACAAAAACATTTGGGACGGAGGGAGTACCATATAAGGCGTCCAATGTAACTCGTCATGCCTCGAAAAGGGAAAATGGGGCTCCTCGATAGTTTCGATCCCTGGACAAAAAATACCAGTTTATACAAAACCAATACCACGTTACACGCTCATAAAACCTGTTCATTAAGTTCCAGAAACACAACTTTATCAGCGGATACCTCTAATAGATTTAAGTTAGACAGTTAATGGGAAAGTAGTAATATATAAGGCGTCCAATGTAACTCTTCATGCCTCGAAAAGGGGAAATGGGGCTCAACGATAGTTCCGAACTCTTGACGAAAAATGCCAGTTTACGAAAAACAAGTACCAAATTACATGCCCCGAAAAACTCTTCAATACGACACAGAAACACAACAGTAACTACGCATACCTCTAACTGCTTAACTTAAGACTGTTATTGGTAAAATAGTCCCATATAATCCGTCTAATGTAACTCTTCGTCGTTCTCCCGGAAAAAATAACCCAAAATGAAATAACACATGAGAGGGCTCGAAAAACATTTAAATACAAATCGATGACTCATCATCAGCTCAACTGGTAACGTACAATCCGAAACCTAACAATGACGTTTGGATTTGGAAAATGGCGAAATTATCTCGTTATGGGCCCAATTAGCAGAATATGACGCGAATTGATCATGGGTCTTAACGATAAAACACATATACGGATGTTAATGATCAATTTATTATTTAACGGCTTTCAAATTAGCAAGCGATTCGACTGAAATCACGGCGTCGCGCTCGGGTAGGGTGAAAACACGATCAATCTCGTCTTAGTTCTGAATTATCAACGATAAATTACAGACGTTAATCATCGTAATTCGGAAACAGTCCCCGATAGTTTCAAACCCTTGACAAAAAATACCAGTTTATACAAAATAAACACCACATTACATACCCCGGAAGACAGTTCATTAAGCTCCAGAAACACAACTTCAACTATACATACATCTAATAGCTTAAGGTTAGACAGTTATTGGCAAAACAGTACCATATAAGGGGTCTAACACAACTCTTCATGCCTCAAAAAGCGGAAATGGGGCTCCCCTATGGTTTCGAACCCTTCACAAAAATACCAGTTTATACGAATGAAACACCACATTATCTGTACATACCTGTTAATCATCTTAAGAATGCGGAAATGGGGCTTCCCGATAGTTTCGAACCCTTGACAAAAAATACCACACAAATCCAATACCGCATTGCATGCCCGAAAACCGGTTAATTAATTTTAGAAATGCATCTTTATCTGTACATACCTCTAACAGATTAAATTTAGACATTTATGGGGAAATAGTACCATATAAGGCGTCTAAAGTAACTCATCATGCCTCGAAAAGCGAAAATGGGGTTCCCCGATAGTTCCGAACCCTTGACAAAAAGTTACCAGGTCATACAAAGACGATAGCGCATGACATGCCCAAGACACCGGTTCATTAAGTTCTAGAAACATAACTTATCTCTACATACCTCTATAGATTAAAGTTAGAAAGTTATTGGGAAAATGGTACCATATAAGGTGTCTAATGTAACCCTTCATGCCTCGAAAAGCGGAAATGGGGTTCCCCGATAGTTCGCCCTTGAAAGAAAATACCAGTTCATAAAAAATCTAATACCACGTGACTTGTCCAGGAAACCAGTTCATTAAGTTCCAGAAACACATCTTTATCTGTACATACCTTTAGTACATTAAAGTTAGAGTGTTAATGGGAATGTAGTACCACATAAGACGTCTAATGTAACACTTCATAAGGGGAAATGGAGCTCTCCGATAGTTTCGATCCCTAGCCCAAAAATACCTGTTCATACGAATGCAACACCACATTACATGCCTCGAGAAACACGACTTTCAGTATACTTACCTTTAATTGCACTTCAGTAACACAGGGCGTTTAATGGAAACACGTTTTCGTACAGTTTTGAACCCATTGAAGCCTTTTAGAAAACAGTTCAATCTCTCACACCGAAAACCCTAATCAGACAACCATCTCTCTCTCGGCGGTAAAAATTTAAAACTTCAATGACGAAATTGAAGACGATGGCTTTTCTAAGAAGGCTGGCAAAGAGGTCCGACGAAGTGCTGCGAAGTCAGCCACGACAAAATCGGAGAAGAAGGCGCCATAAGATGCGTCCGGCGGTGGACCGACGAGACGCGTAACCAACCGAGCTTTTTCAGGGAGAAAATGGCAGAGATTCTCGATGTTGCAAGCCCGGCGCACCACGACGCGGTAAATCGCACTCCCTTCGCTTCATTCATCAGATTAACCCTTGTAATATCACCGGGGGATTGTTGCTTGGGTTAATGGGCCGACTTTCTCCCGACGGTAGGACATTCCGATTCGGCGGAGGTCGTTTAACCCATTTTCATTCCGTGAGTTCTAGGCTTTTATGGGTCTTCGAGCCAGTGGGGATTTAGTAGACATGAAATTTAAGTCGAAAGAGGCAATTCCCTTCGTAGCGAGGTGCTGGCCGAACCGGGATAAAACTAGATTAGGAGGGGTTGATGTTGTAGCTAAGATGAAAGAGTTAAAAAGTCTACATGACAAAAGCAGTTTGGAAGAGTTCGCGCGTATGCACATACTCCGCATATGCATATGCATTATATTCACGACCACAAACTATTGCTACCCCGATTTCATTTTCCCGTACATCGAGGAGCTAGAAGAGATGGATAATTACGCGTGGGGTCAGGCCGTGCAGTTGTTTCTGATTGAAGCCATCCTCCAGAAGCGGAAAAACGTTGAAGGATGCACAATTGGTCTCCTGGTACGTTTATTTTGTGATTTGTTATGTATCTGCCTTATTCCTCATTTGATGTATTCGTGCGTCGATTCAGGCATGGGCATACGAGCATGTCCCAGCATTGGGTAAGCGGCGGTCGATCTCTAGCTTACCCCGGTTCACGAGGTGGGTTGAGACCGGGAAACGACCATATGCACAAAAGGTCCTTGCAATGTTGGATGGGATCGTTGGTGACGAACTTCCTCATCCCATACCCATTGCACTGCACCCAGACGAGCTCAGAGCGTTCATCGCAGAGCCGGCCAATCGAATGTGTACCGACAGCGAGTCAAAGTCGAGACAGCGGGAGAACATGTCCATCAGGATGTTGTGAATGAGGTTAATGAAGCTGGTGTTGAGAACGAGGATGTTGCTGAAGTGAGTGGGAAGGAAGAGGATGTTGTGAACGAAGATGCGGTTGTGAAGGAACGAGATGGTGGGAAGGAAGTTGATGGAAAGAGAACGGATAGTGCGGTCGATTTGGAGGACTGCACATTGCATGAGAATCCCCAGTCCGCATACACCGGGACGCTTGATGCGAATTATGCGGGGGCACAGTCTATATCTGAAGAAGAGACAGTCATTGTCGATTGGTTCATCCGGAACCCCGACTACCAGTAAGTTATTCACGTATTGTGATAACATTTGTTTACATTTGATAACACATAATAACTGTTTTATAACACTTTCCTGAACTTGGAACTTTGGAGTTCCGAGGTGTTTAGTTTGAGTGGAAGGCTTCTGATAGAAATGATGTGTGGCAAAGCTGTAATTTCAGATGTAATCGACGTGTGGTTCACGTACATAACTTTGCCACTTTACGCAGCCCGCAATCAGCTTGTTCGTTCAAGGACTTTCTATTTTTCGACGAGTGTCGCGATGAGTTGTACGTGTAAATATATGTTGGTTATAGTACGTTCTATCCTAACTGTTTTGTATTTATCCTCAGCAAAATATCATTGGCGTAATGACGAACAACGATGTTCCCTTCAAGTTGTCATCGCCAGGAGGGTTCGACGCATTCTACGAAACATTGCAAAACCCTATAAGGAAAGAGATGGAAGCATTACGTGCCGCTTTGTCGCAAGACTATAGTTCTCCTGCCTTGGACGTCCTTAGTAAGTCATTCATACAATTCAATGACCGGTGCCCGATCAAACGCCCGCGCGAGAACTTGTGTAAGTCCTTATATTTGCTTCATTAGTTGATATTGTACGTTCTAATTAATACTAATTTTATATTTTCATTTTGTATTTAAGGCGTCTACCATTCGCAACGACATTAAGCACTTCAATCTTGGAGAGGTGCCTGTCGAGAAAGTGGCGAATCCCAAGTGTCGACAATAGCAACAGACAAGCGCAGATTGTGGTGTTTGGGTTTGCATGTTTAGGGAGGCAAAAATTTGTGACAATCCTTTGTTTTGGGAGGAAGTTAACATAACTGGCAAAGTCGAGGACTTTAGGGCTCACATTCTTGCGGGGCTGTTGTATTTCGCTAAACAATCGAGCGAGGCGCCAAGGACAGAGGACAATGTAAAGGATGGGGAAGATAATGACGATGAGTATCAGAAGGATGACGAGATGCCGAAGATAGGTGACACATCTCAGAATGACGATGAGACGCGGACGAATGGTGATCAACAGCAGAGGACAGCAAATGATCATGAAGCTCAGAAGGGCGACGAGGAGCCGAAGACAGGTCAGGCATCTCCCAGTGACGATGAGATGCGGACGGAGGGCGCGGCGAATTTGGATGCTTGTGTGGCAGCGAGAGACATTTGGGAGGGGAGTTACGAGAGAACAAGGGTGATTAAAAGGGACTATTACGGGTAAGAGTCGCTCACGGATTCTGATAGGGACCTCGTGGACAGATTCATTGATCGGGAGACTATGTGTAAGTTGTTTTTAACACGTGTTGGGTGAACCATTCATTGTATGTACTTGATGATAATTTTAAACGCATGACTCCCATTTTCGGAGACGCTTGGAAGTTGAAGGGATTTCATTTGGCGGAACTGGTGATTGGGCATGCGATCACCCATGACATTGTCGATGTGTGGTTCCAATATATATCGCGCCATCTTACAGAGAACATTATAACCCAGGAGCACCAGCTTACTTTTCCCTACGCAGATTTCGGTAAGTGGTACACATAAATCTTCGTAAATTTATTATATATTTTCCCTTACGATTTTGTAATGTTTTGCAGATCGATATCGACATTATCATGCGCAAGAGAAGCTGTCGAAAGTTAGGGACGGACAAAGGTAACGATGCATTTATGAGCCAGTTGCCGACGAGGACGAGAGCCGTCTAAGTTAAGTCCGGGGTTGTTGCCGCCTACGAAGTATATTTTGTTCCCTATCTTGGATGGAATGGAGTGGCACATGCTCGTACTTGACCGCGCCAATCAGTCGTTCCTTCTTTATAATACGAAGCCCGGTAAACGCAGCACTACCTTCGCCAATCGCTGTGTAAGTCCGTACAACAGTTTATTTTCTGTTGCCGGTTTTCTGGCCGCTTAATTAGTTTTTTTTCTTCCTATATTAGTCGTCAGCCATTCGGTCATACATGCGCCACCTCAATCTGACCGATGCGCCCGAGGAAAAAGTGGAAAGGGTCACGTGTCGAGAAGCGAATCGCATCTTACTTGAGACTGGGCCATTGGTCTGCATGTTGGCGGAGGCTCTTATCCGCGAGGATGCAGCGTTCGACAATGAGGTAAGTTCAGCTGCCGACCTGAGGAACTTTACGGCTCGTATACTAGCCGGAGTGTTGAAGACAATGGTTGATGTTGATATGATTGTGCTAAGTATGTTTAAGACAATGTTTGTGACTTTAGTTTGTTTACCAGACGGTTATTTTGGATGCTTTGGTTTCTGTTGAACTATTTGGTCTGCTTGTGCTTAAGACAATGTTGGAATTATTTACGAAATGTTTCATTTGGCCTACCATGTGTTATAATTTTACAGTAAAGTGTTATACTGTAAACCATATGTGTTATATAATGTGGTTCATGGTGTATTAGTAATGAACCGTTTGTTTACAATGATTAGTTACCAAATGTCCTTCATCTGTATAAAAAGTGGTTCTTTTAGTTACCAAATGTCCTTCATCTGGTATAAAACGCGGTTTTTCGGCCAGGGTTTATATGCATGGCCATATTCGGGGATTCGGATTCATGATTAATATGTTATGGTCAATGAAATGCGTTTCTGGATTGATTATTAATGGTTTATGGTATACAAAACGTTATTTTACATATAGTTTCAAAGTTTGAGAACGTTCGTATTGTAATTCATCAAGTTATATCTCATTGAAAAAGCACAATAGTCTATATTTGGCAAGAACAACCATGGGCTCGTTTGATATCTTTGTTTATGGATTACATGGGTATAAGTTATTTGTGTATGGCTAGACAATGATTTTGTTGATATTGTATTTTAACATGTTTGATATGTGTGTATTAATTATTTGTGTAATGATATAAATATTGTTTGATAGGTATGTTTGAGATGTGTATATAATTTGTTAAATATGGTAAATGACATTTTTGCCCTTTATAAAGTAAAGATATATTTTTTGTTTGAAAATTTAACACAAATACGTGGAAAAAAAGGTGGAAAGAGAAAATGAAATTCATCACACACAAAACCAGATCTAAGCGTCATCGTCTTCTTCATTTCTCTTCATTTGACAGTTCATCAATGGCAGAAAGTGAAATCGAGCGACAGACAACTCCGATTCCGAGCTTTGTCGTCTTCATTTCCAGTATTGTCAACGGCACGCTGCTACATCGATTCGCCCAATTGTCGGATAGCTGGACTTCGAATCACAGTTCTCAAGACAATGGTGTTCTTCGAACACTGCAAGAATGCCGGAAACGTGCGACGTCGACGTCGTCGGAGAGATTTACACAGAAGGCGCCGGATCTTAGAGTGGGGTTACGCACCGTGACGGAGAGGTTGGGCGATGACTTGAAAAACCAGTCGGGGAGGGCAGACGATGGCCGGTGAGGTCGGGCGATGGCGGCGAGGCAACACTGCTTGATGGTTGAAAATTAATTTTTTTTTTCAATCGACCGTTTCTTCTTTCCTCTCGATGGGGTAAAACAGGTAATAACAAAACTTGTTTTGATATACCCATCTCTACCTTGGGTATTTGTATGCAATGCCGAAACACAGTTTATGGGTAATGACCATGTATAATTATACAAGGATGGTATAGCAACACATGAATAACAAACATGGGTAACTTTAACTATACACACTTCATACCTATCTTTACAGAGATATCAAACGAGCCGCATATGTTTCCATGACTAGTGAACTCAACTCTCGACATTACCATCATCGTTCGCATAAACGTGCACTATTGAAATCAAATGTGGTAATTTCCTCATCATCAAATACTATGTTTTCATCAATTGAGAACATACACATCTCCAAAAAAACTGCATTGATCAACAAAACTATTGAATTAGTAATTTGGTATTGAGATCCTATTATCGTATATTAGGACAATAAATACTGACCCAAAATTGTGGCGACCGTGGCTTTCTAATACTAATTAGCGGCGGATTTCCGCAACGCAAGCCGCAGAAGACCCGATTTACAAAACATTTTCCTAAAATAATATATTACGACAAGACGAAATCTACATTGTGTAATTATACAAAGGCCGAAGCACTTAAAACTCATACTACGTTCACTCAGGGCCCCGGCAGGCTTTTACCCAGGCGTACACCGTAAAGAGCTCTAATCTAACCACGGGCATCAGTCCAAAGTATGAGGGCATCAACCCAACCATACTAAAGCATGAGGGCAATCAACCCAATCACGCTAATCAGGGATATAAGGGTGTTAGGAATATTTTAGAAGTGTCCAAAATATTGTTCTAAGTCTTGTTAGTTCTTTACTATGTTTTTATACGTTACACTTCAGTTAGATGGGTTGTAGTTGTATTGAGTTTGTTAGGGGCCCAATGGGCTTAAATACCTTACAAGGTATTTAAGCTTAAACCCTAACCATCACTAATCAAGTTTCCATTTGCTAAAATCTCACGTATTCAACACTAAACCTCTAAAGCACACTATTCACATTCTACGAAGGTTTAATCTGTTGAAGTATTCTTGGATAATCTGGAATTACAAGTGGTATCAGAGCAAGCGTGTAGGTGAGGAAACTTCATTTCAAAGCTTTAAAGATTTGAGCTGGGGAAGTTCTTGGATTTTTTTTTAAGAAAAAAACCCGTGGTTTCTTTTAGCCATTTTGGAAGACTGTTCTAACTTGGAAAGACAGTTGAGTATTACTCGCAGTTCCTACTCCTATCAAATGAGTTTCTGTCGAAATTGCTGGATTTTTGCCAGGAAGTTCTGAAGAGCAGCTCTGTTATTCAATTTTTTCAAGAGCTCGCGAACGGCATTTTGTGTGGGATTAGGTTTGCGAACTCAAGAATCATTGTTTACTTTGCGGTTTGTTCCCCTCACTAGGATACTTCGCGAATCAAGTCCGCACTCCGGTTTTGCAAAGTACAAAGTTTGCGAATCATCACACTTCTCAAAGTACTGTTTTGCGGGTCTTGGAGTTGAAGTTTTTCAAGCCGTCAGATTTTTAAAGATCTACGCCTCAGCTTCAATTTCACTTCACGGACTCCTCTTTCGGATTTGCAAACTTTATTTTGCGAACTCGCAAATGCTTCGCGAACTCAGGTCAATTTGCGAACTCATTTAACCACTTTGCAAACTCTTGCGAATCTTCTCATTAACCTACGTTGCGAACTTTGGCCACTTTGCGAATCGAGATGGTTCGTGAATTCTCTCATTAACCCGTGAAGCAATAACTTTTCGAACTCACAGATCAACTCGCAAAGTAACAAGTCACTTTTTCAATTCGCAAACGAGAACAACTCTTCAATTTGCAAACTCTTACTCCTATCCACTCTTGCGAACATACCCATATATTTCAAAATCAATTCTAAAATTTGATTTTGACCAAAATTCGCAATTCAATTCCAATTTTCCTTACATTACACGTTAACGATCATATCCAAAACACAAGCAATGGACTCTTTCAGCATGGGAAATGATGTTAGACCTCCCATCATCCGACATGGAGAATACGCAGTCTGGAAGAGAAGATTCATCAACTTCATAGAAAGCAAGGACAATTCTGAAGAACCTGCTGGAATCTATTTACAATGGACCTACACAGTATTGGACCATAATTCCCGCCACTACTGACACCACTCCTGCAAGAGAGGAACAGAGGATCTTGAAAACTGCTGACCAATGCAGTGATGAAGAAAAACTGCGACTAGAGGCAGACAAAGTGGCGAAATCATACATGATGCAAGCCATTCCCAATGACATCTTGATGCAACTCGAATGTGGCGATAGCGCAAAAGAAATGTGGGATGCTCTTCGAATTATGATGCAGGGGACAGAAGTCAATACAATGGCAAGAATGGCGAACACACTCATCTCTTATGACCGCTTTCATGCTAACAAAGGGGAAACTCTCCAAGAAACCTTCCATCGATTTCTTGTTCTTCTAAACGAGCTAAAGATGAATGGAGTCACAAAAAGTGTAATGGAGATCAATATCAAATTCTTAGGATCACTCCATCCAGAATGGGAGGCTACTGCAATTATGATAAGACAAATGAACGACCTAACCAAAGTTAGCATTCATACATTATTCGACTACCTCAATCAACATTCCAATCACGTAGAGGAACGAATGGAGGAAATCAAATCAATAGGAAGCAACTCATTGGCTCTTATGACTGAACGATCATCAAGATAACAATCCAAGGACAAAGAAATTATCCAGTCATCACAAGTTAAGGAGGGAGGAGACTCTGATTCTGATGGCGAATCCAAGGATCTTACGAAACATGGAGATCAGGAGATCACCCTAAAAGATCTTGCTAAGCAACTCGCTCTGGTCTCAAATTTTGTGCAGAAGAAATATTATAAGAAGACTGGATCCTCCTCCAATCGTCAAAGAACTTCCTCCAACTCTAAAGGAAAGACTCAGGATGAGGAAAACAACTCTGAAACTCCTCATCAAGGTGGCAAATGCTTCAACTGCGGTAAGATGGACACTTTGCCAGAGAGTGCAGAATGCCCAAGAAAAAGGATGTTAACTATTACCGCCGAAAAGTTCAATTAGCTGAACAAAAAGAAAAAAGGACTGGTCTTAATGGCAGAAGAGGATCATTGGCTTGAAGATACCTCAGACAGCGAGAATGAGAACGTGGGTCTCCGTTCGGTGCCCTTGGATAATAAGGTACTCCTCTTCAGACTTCTTTGGCGTGTCATTAGGAAGTCGCCAGACTCGATTTGGATTTCTTGGTTGTATGGTACATGGCTTCGGACGCAGTCAATATGGACGGTTCGGCTTTCCACTACTGCTTCTTGGAGCTGGCGCAAACTCCTCCGTTTTCGGTCCGAGATACGCCGGTTTCTTGAGTTTCGTATTGGTGATGGTGCTACTATCAGTCTGTGGGAGGACCCTTGGCTCCCGGGTGGCCCTCTTCTGGCTCGTTTTCCTCGTGGGCCGGTTGTGATGGGGCTTCCTGTGGGCTCTCGTCTGAGCGATGTTGTCTCGGCCACTGGTTGGAACTGGCCAGGCCGCACCACTGTTGAGTACATTGAGCTCAGCCGCGAGCTTCCCATCGTACGGCCGGCTTCGCGTGATTCTATCCTTTGGGTTGGTGCCCCGCATGGTACTCCATCCACTCGTATTATCAGGGATGCCTTGCGGCCGCGTGGGGTTGTGGTGCCTTGGGCTTCTCTTTTTGGGGTCCTCTTAGGGTTCCACGTCATGAATTTATCCTCTGGTTGGGTATTCGAGACCGCTTATCGACGAGGGATAAGCCTTGGGTGGCTTTGCGTGCGGGTACTCACGCCTGTCTGCTTTGTGATTCGCTTACTGTGGAGACGACCACCCATCTTTTCTTTGAGTGTGTTTTCTCCCGCACTTGCCTGCGGCTTCTGCGACGCAGGATCAGATGGGATTGGCCTTTTCGAGACTGGACTCAGGGGCTTCCCTGGGCTGCTAGACGGTGGAGGGGTACGCATCTACTGCTTCTAGCTTCTCGACACCTGCTTGCTTCGCTGACTTACCACATTTGGCTTGCTCGCAATAAGCGCTGGCGGGAGGGCATTACGACTACGCCTGAGCATCTTGTTGCTTGTGTTATTGATTTGTGTTGTCTGCATTTGAATGGCACGTCTACTAGGTATGCCTTACAGATGGCGGCCATTCGACGTTTGTGGCGTGTTGCGTGGTAGCTGTGTGTGTTTTCATTATTGCATGTACATTCTTTTGTTCTTTTATATATATACGGGCTCTTTCCAAAAAAAAAAAAAATCAAGGAACTAGAAGCTAACTTAGAGAAGAATTTAGTAGTATTAGATAAGTTTAGATATTATTATGCATGTGAGAAGAATCGTGTAATTGTAGCAAATGAAAAAGTTGCTAAGCTAGAAATACAAGTGCAAAAATCCGAAGCTAAAGCTAAGGATTTAGAAAAGGAAATGAAATCTCATAGAGATCAGGCAATGGAAGCTACAACTAAATATGACTTACTATGTAAAGAACGGGAAAGAGTGTACTCCAAAATAAAAAAATTGGAGGACATTTTAACCCGACGAGATCCGTCAGAACAAACGATCTTCTTGAACAAACCAGCTAACGTTGATTTCTATAATCCCCATAACGGACTAGGTTTTGAAAACCCATGTAAGTTAAAACAAGGCATATCAAGTTCACCTTATCTATATGATCTCAAATATATGCAGACAGGTTGCCTCGCAAATCTCATGCCTTTTGTCAGTGAAAATGAGACATCAACACACAGTAAAACTCAAACATCATTTACTACAAAGAATTAAATGATAGTTATAAAGAAAGAAGTTGTCCAGCAATAACTGAATTTGAGTCAGATATTCCACGCCCAAATGAAGGAGAAACCTCAGGTGTTTCGGAAAGTAAGGCACCGATGGCTACATATGCAACAGGATATGCCTGATTGCATAAAGAAAATCAGTGATCTTCACTCCACTCCCGAAAGCGAGAGAAAGTCATTTGATGAAGAAAGGTAGAAACTTCTTCAGGAAATATCTTCACTTAAAGAAAAAATTAAGATACACACAATTTCATACACCTTAGTTTCGCATGACAAATTTTCCTGCACTAATACATTGAAATTTTCAGGACCCACAAAAGAGCCATTGAAGGGTCAAGTATGTGTTAAAAAGGAAGATATCTTGAAGGAGAATAGTGATCTCAATGCACCTTTTGTCATTGAGTATTTTCCTTCCAAAATCTTTGTACCTTCTTTATTTCGCCATGTATCGAAAAAATTATCTTCTAAATCAAAAACAAAGCTTTCCGTGCATGATCATGTCACCAAGCAAACTCACAAAACAATTCCTAAAAACAAAATTACAAAGTTAAGACACGAATCAAAACCAAAAGCTATCAAAGAACCTGTCAAACCTGCTAAACCCAAAAAATTCATGTCTAAGCTTAAGACAAAGAGACCCTTACTAGAGCACAAATGGGTTCCAAAGCTTCAGACTGCAGGAACACAAATCCCAACCTTAGAAATAATTAGTGACTCTGTGTCATACACCAACAAAGGAAAATCTAGGGATTCTAAACGGACTAATAAACATAATAGAGGTGGACCCATATTTCAATGGGTACCTAAAACCCTCTAGTTTTATTTTGCAGGCCCTTCATGTGTGGTACTTAGATTCTGGTTGCTCCACACACATGACTAGGACAAAGGAACTGTTGAGCAACTACGTTGATAGACCAGGAGGACTGGTACGCTTTGGTAATAGCAATGGAGCCAGAATTCTTGGTTATGGCGATCTCATATGCAATCGACTCACAATCAAGGAAGTTTCGTACGTAAAAGGACTAACACACAACCTCCTCTCTATCGGACAGTTCAGTGATATAGGACTCCAAGTCATGTTTCAGAAGAGAACATGCAAAATTCTCAATGCCAATGGTGACGAACCACTCACTGGAACTCGCAGAACAAATCTATACACCATTGACATTAGAACAGTCAGACCAAAGATGGATATATGTCTGATCTCCCGCGCAACATCAGCTCAGAATAACTTATGGCACCAGCGGCTCTCTCATCTAAATTTCAAAACTCTCAACAAGCTGGCGACTAACAAATTGGCTATTGGAATTCCACCACTGAAATATCAAAAGGAACATTTGTGTCCGGCTTGTGAGAAAGGAAAAATGAAAAAAGCAACTCATCCTACAAAACACACAGCATCCACTCAACATCCACTAGAGCTTTTACACATCGACCTATGTGGTCCAATGCGAACAGACAGTATCAGTGGAATGCGTTATACGCTGGTTGTTGTAGACGACTACTCACGCTATACTTGGGTCCGATTTCTCCGGACAAAATCAGAGACAGTTGATCATATTCCAAATCTCATCAAGACAACACAGAACTTGCTACAGTGCAATGTTCGAGTGATTCGATCTGACAATGGCACAGAATTCAAAAATCAACAACTTAGTGAATTTTATGACTCTATAGGGATTACACAACAATCCTCTGCCGTCCACACCCCTCAACAGAATGGAGTCGTAGAAAGGCGAAATCGAACACTTGTAGAAGCTGCCCGACCAATGCTTATACAATCTCCATTACCTCATTTTCTTTGGGCAGAAGCCATGAACACTGCCTGCTATACTCAGAATCGCACCAACATTCACCTAAGATTTGGAAAGACCCCTTATGAATTAATGAACAACAGATTACCCAACATTGCTCACTGGATCTTTGGATGCAAATGCTTCGTTGCTAATGACCGAGAAGACAAAGCTAAGCTTGATCCAAAAGCTTTTGAAGGAATTTTTGTGGGCTACTCTTTGCAATCTAAGGCATATAGGGTATATCTTCGTACAAGGAGAATGATCATTGAAAGTACAAATGTTACATTTGATAAGGGTCCAGAAACTCAATTTGGACGAAACGGCTCAGGACCAAACGACACACAACAAGGTGCTATTCAACCACAGATGGAATTAGGCGAGTCCTCACAGAGAGTTTCTGAATACACTACTTCAGAACCAGCATTAAACAATGCAAGGCAAGATCAACAACATAAAACTGATGAATCTGGACACAAAACCCAACGTATTTCAGTCAACAAGCTCAAGAAGATCTGGATCAACTATTTGAGCACATATACATCTCTCTAAACAGGCCAATCACCAATTCTTTTTCAAATACAGAAACCAGTGCTTGTCCATCACCTCCTGAATTCGACCCTATTCCTGATCAATCGTTTCCAACTACAAACGTTGAAACCTCAATCCCAGAAACACAGCCAAAGGACTCATCCACTTCCGCATGCAATCCTACTACTTCTGTGATTGAGTATCCATTAAATGAGGGATCTGAAACAGATGTTCCACCACTACCTCATGAAAAGAAATGGATTCGAAGTCATCCAGCAAATCAAATCATTGGGGATCCCACTACTGGAGTAAAAACCAGAGGTTCGCTCTCAAATGAGTGTAACTTTACTTGTTTTTTGAGTCAAACAGAACCTACCAGAGTAATTGACGCACTACATGATCCTAACTAGATAGTAGTCATGCAAGAGGAAATCAATCAGTTCGAATGTCTCAAGGTCTGGAACCTAGTTCCTCGTCCAAAAGGTAAAACAATAATAGGAACGAAATGGGTATTTAAGAACAAGAAAGACGAGGAAGGTGTGGTAATTCGTAACAAGGCCAGACTTGTAGCTAAAGGATACAATCAGCAAGAAGGAATTGACTATGATGAGACCTTTGCCCCTGTAGCAAGAATTGAAGCCATCAGACTGTTTCTTGCATATGCGGCACACAAAGATTTTACTGTCTATCAAATGGACGTAAAGGCTGCCTTCTTGAATGGAATTTTGAAGGAAGAAGTATATGTCTCACAGCCAGACGGATTTCTCAATTAAGAACATCCAGATTTTGTCTACAAACTCGACAAGGCTCTCTATGGACTAAAGCAAGCACCAAGAGCTTGGTACGACGTCTTGTCTGACTTCCTTATCAACTCAGGATTCACTAAAGGAAAAATTGACACACACTGTTTGTCAAAAAGGCTGGTCACGAAATCATGCTTGTGCAGATTTTACATGGATGACATCATTCGGCTCTACAAATCCAGAACTCTGTGTCGAATGCAGCACGTTGATGAAATCACAGTTTGAGATGAGTATGATGGGCGAAATGACATTTTTCCTTGGACTGCAAATTAAACAACTTCAGGATGGGATATTTATTAACCAGTCGAAGTACATTCACGACATCCTAAGAAAATATGGGATTGACAAGAGCAAATCTTCCAGCATTCCAATGTCAACTTCATGCACCCTCGATGCAGATCACTTGGGCGAGCCTGTTGATCCAACGCATTATAGAGGCATTATTGGGTCTCTGCTCTATCTCACTGCCAGCCGACCAGATATTCTCTTTTCCACGTGTTTATGTGCTCGATTCCAAGCCAATCCAAAGGAGTCACATCTCCATGCTGTCAAGAGAATATTGAAGTATCTGAAAGGCACACCAGACCCTGGACTCTGGTATCCTAAAAACTCAGGTATGAAACTAATAGGATATTCTGATACCGATTTCGCAGGATGCAGACTGGATAAGAAAAGCACATCAGGCAACATTCAATTTCTTGGAGATAAGCTTGTTTGTTGGGCTTCTAAAAAACAAAATTGTGTGTCAACTTCCACGGCAGAAGCAGAATATGTGGCTGCCGCTAGTTGTTGCTCACAAATTTTGTGGATTCGAACCCAACTACGAGACTACGGGTTTGATTTCAACAAAATTCATATTTATTGTGATTCCAAAAGTGCAATAGCAATCACTTGCAACCCTGTTCACCATTCACGCACTAAGCACATAGACCTACGTTATCACTTTATAAAGGACCAAGTCGAACGAGGCATAATAGAAATGTATTTTGTCAATACAGAGATTCAACTAGCCGATTTGTTACAAAAGCATTGGATGGGAAATGATTCCAATTCTTAGTGGCAAAACTGGGGATGTTGAATCTCAATCTCTATTTTCGATTATGTCTCCCTATAAGGTCAATTGTGTCTCTCTGCTATTTTTTGTTTTCTCTATTATGTGCGTGTCTCTTAGTTCGTTACTACTTTCCTTTTTCTTAGATTTTATTTTCCATTCCAAATAAATTTTCTCGTTTCAAATAAGTCGATGTAGTGCCAATGCTGATGGACCTACATCGAGGGGAGAAATGTTATATCCATGCATCGAGGGGGAGTAAGGACTTTATTCAATTTTCAGTTTACTCGATAGGCATTGTATCTAGGGGGGTTGAAAGAGTCTAGTCGGAACTTAAAAATGTTAAAGGAAGTTCTTATTCAACAAATCCAATTATTTAGGGGGAGTTCCCAACAATACATAAAATCTTCAAAATACAAACAGCTCTCTCAAACACATAAAACACTCATAATACGCAAATTACTTCCAAAGGCAAACCCAAAACAGAATAGCGAGAAAAACAACAAATAAGCTCAAAAGAAGAAAAAGTTCAAAGGCTAACATATTCAAATTGTGCTCAAATTACGCCTCAAGTCTGCCTGTTCTTTGAGCTTCTTCTCTTCCTCTTGCTTCTGCCAATTCATCTCCTTGTGCGAAAACGAGAAAATATGAGATGAGTAAGTTCTAGAATTTTGATACTTAGATATGGTTTGAGGCATATCTATTTATAAGTACGAAAGGGAACTTACGTCATTTATTATCCCGACATTAAGACGAATTTTTTACCAAAGAGCCGTAAAAGAAAAATGATGTTTTTCTTCTTCGGCTATCGAACCCTGCATCAGGAAAATCGATCTTGAAAAACTCATAGATTTGATATTATCCTGGTAATTGATCGAGTCCAAATGGTGATTTTTGGCTGATTTCTAAATTTTTAGATATCTTAGGTAATTTGAAAATTTCGCACATTAGACTTGCATTTTTGTTCTGTCAAAATTTTATCGCAAATCTATTCTTAGATCTTTCTTGAAACCACTTTTCAAATTTTCCTATTGGATTCGCAAAAGCATTCTTCTGTGGAGTCTAGATCCTCTGTCGTTTTCTGTTTGCGAAGCCTACATTCGCGAATCCTTCCATATTCATTATTTTGCGAACCAATTGTTCAAATGCATATCGTCTTATTTGCAAAATACACCAACTTTGCAAACAACACTAAATTCGCAAATCTCGTGGGCCATCATTTTTTTTAAAAAAAGGGAGTTCGCGGCCCATTCTAGTCTTTCTTCAGGCCCGCAAAGTGTCCTCAACCTTAATTAATTCGCGACTTTCCCAAATCCATCACAATTCGCAAACCTCCCTCAAATACGCAACACTCTCAAATCGCAAACCTCTGTCAGTTCGAAAAAAATTATTCACGGTTTCATTAGCATATCCCAGTCCTCACGCTGCGTTTCTCTATCTCAATCACGTTCTCAGAAACTTTTCGGTTGTAAGGAATCATTCGATATAATTCCTACAATGAAATGTCCTATTTTTTTCAGTTTTGCAGGTTCGAATCGTGAATAACAGGGCCATTCTCGAAATTTTTTATATATATGATTAGAAATACAGATTATCGATGAATGATTGTAAACGTTTTTAGTATGGGATTGGGGTATCTCTGGATAGGTGTTTCGATTTTTGAGTTTCTGGGTTTGCTTATTGCTAATTAGAACTTCTAATTTCTATTTAAAATTCTAAATTTGATCGCTCGAAATACTGCTTTGCGAACTCAAAAACTGTTTTGCGCAAGTTCAATTTGATTTGACTTAGTCAAAATCGCAAACCTTCTGCTTTGCGAATCTCGTCAAAATCGCAAACCTTCTGCTTTGCGAATCTCTTCAAAATCGCAAACCTAAAAACTGCTTTCCTTTGCGAAACCAAAAAAAAAATAATTGTATTGTACTTTGCGAATTTAAAATTTGATATTCTTAGTTCGCGAACCTCAAATTCGCAACTGTCAGTTTGTTTTTAAATTTGATTTTTTTTTACATTGCGAATTCTAAGTTTGCGAATTTTGGTATACGCAAGATACACTTCGCGAATCGGTACTTTGCGACTCATAGTTGACCTGGTGTTCGCAATGCTCAATTCGCAAAGTCCTTTTCAACTCAACCCGCAAACCTTTGAGTTCGCATTTCAGAATTCGCAAAGTTCTGTGTTTAAACTTCTCGCAGAATTCGCAATATGGAATTCGCAAACTCGCAAAATCACCACAGAAACAAATCGTACAATTCCCTTTTATCAACCCGCAAACCATACTTAGACTCGGCCAAAATCTCTTTGAACATCAATGAGCCAAACAGGAATTGGCCAAATCTTTACCTAAATGATTTTATCTCATAGCCCAAATCTTTCTTCAAACAACATTTTTTTTTATTATTGTTATTCTATTTTACAATATCACATCTCTAATTCCTTTTGTTCTTCGTCTTGCAGTTTCAGCAGCACTTCCCGGTGTCCAAAAAAAATAAAAAATAAAAAATGACGACACCTACGTATATGGTTTACCCACCTACGGATATGGTTTACCCAACCTCAAAATGGATAACGACCAAGGACACATTAAAGTGCAAGGAAGAAATTATATTATCCATTCTGAGAAACCACCACCTTGGGTATGCTTTTTCGGCCTCGGTCCAAGTCCCTACAGTTTACCTTCAACAATTATGGGGGACGATGAAGACCAAAATTGCTCAGGATAACAGTATATACTACGAGGCCCAAATAGCAAATGAGATTGTCAGCATCCCAAGAGATCTCCTTCGGAGTATTCTCAGATTGCCAAGTCAACCTCACTACGAACCTGAGGCTTCCGAGAATGAGCTTCTGGAGGACATGATGAAGATGGGATACTACACGCCTATCAAGTTTGTCTCCCATTTTCAGAACTCCATGATCCCGCATCCTTGGCGAACGCTCTTTGCATTTGTCAATAAGTGCTTATCACCCAAGCACTCAGGATGGGATAGATGCAATATCACAATCCTTCGCATCTTCCATGGGATCGTGTTTCGAAGAAATTACGACTTTGTCAAGCTTATCATCACAGACCTCGCAACTTCACCAACGAACAAAGTCCAAAAAGCCACAGAATCTGCCATATCCCCGGTGGTTCTCACTTATCATCAACCATTTTCTGACCATACACCGGGAATACCATCACGACCCGTAAAAGAAAACTTCACCCCACCCAAACTGCGCTAACTTCAAAAAGGAAAGACTGATGAGAAATACTCGAGCAGCGCAATGCCAATCCCTCACGAGTTACTCATCCTTGCAAACCCCGACCATATCGATGCCTACTGCCAAAAATACAAAGCTCCCCACCCCACGACACAGGATAGCCCACCTGAGTCTAACCCTGGGGTTAGTGAGACTGAGAGAGCTGAAATGAGCGAGAGAGAAAGAGAGAGTGAGATGCTGAGAGAGCCTACAGGAGCCTTGATAATCACACACGAACTGCCGACTACACCCCAAGAAACAATCCCTGGCCAATCACTCGAGGACCGTCCATATACCGAAAAACTAGAACGACCACAACTGGACGTTCCCGAGATAACTACTACCGAATTTGCACAGTCAGAAAAAGCCGGGTCACCCTCTAGGATAGAAGACACCGAAATTGACCCACCGGTGCACGAGCAACCCGAACCCGACCATTCGCTTGCCTCTCAACAGGCACGTGTCTCAAAATCCCCAGAACCTCACCAAATACTTGTCACCTCGGCTCCTGTGTCCACTCCACAACAAATAATCACCATCCCAACGACACAGCCCATAGAAGAACCTCAGATTGAGCCCTTCGAGGATTGGACGGAAGCCTCACAGATGATGATGATCTCAGCAGCACAGCATCCGAGAGCCACCAGAACCTAGTTCTGGACGAGTGCTAACGGAAAGTGGCCCCGGTGAAAGCTCCACTCAAGCTCATCTTATCGATGTGCCCATAACGACCCGAGCACCATCTTTTAAAGATGTGTCGCAAGGACAGGTCGAAAGACCCGTGGAAACTGAAGTCCACCGGACTTCAGTTGACGAGGGCCACCGTCCAGAACCTAGTTCTGAACGTGTGATAACGGTTAACCCAACAAGCACCGGAGCACCATCCTCAACTCCTCAAGCTGTGACGATGCCTTACCTGGAGAGTCGCCTTTTTGAGTTCCTTGAATCCGTCACCTTACCACGGGTTCGAGGACTCATTAAGGATGCCATGCAGTCAGCCTCCACGGACAAAGGAAAGGCACCCGTGGGAGAACAGCCGTCACAGCCTCGTCTCATCTCACTACCACCACCACGAGTCACTCCTGAACCCAGTCCATACGACATGCCTCTACTTGAGCTCTTCGACGTAGGTATCTCCCGAATTATCAAACTCGACAATCAGCGGAATCCGGACGAAGAAGATTTCTACAAAAAGCTGATTAAAGGCGGAATCATACCTGACCCATCCACATGTAGTCAGGAAGGCTCAAGACAGAAACGTCGTCATGACGATCCTGACGACCAAGATCGCCCTGAGGGGGAGAAGAGACCAAGAGTCATGTATCCAGTCACTCGCGGCGGACGACGGGCGTGGGGTTCTAACTCGTGAAGGCGGTTCTTCCCAACAATCCAACCCACCACCAAGGTCCTCTAGGGGCAGACAAGCTACGCCAGGGTCGAACCAGACAATTTCCCTTGGCGTAGTGGAATCTGGGTCCTTGAGGATTTCCACCCAATCAGTCTAAACAACCACAATCCCACATCTCACAAGCCAGATAAGTCCCCAAACTTTCATCCCATCCCTTCAGATCGACAATCCAGACACCTTAGTCGAAGAACTTTACAATCCACATGATGTTGTGGAGAGGGACATCTTTGGCGAGGAATGGAGAACTCATCCTGTTAATCCGGTTATGGCCAGAAATCTTATGGACAATGCTAGATACTTTCTCTCGAAAGCTAACATTAGTCTAATTCGTCTTTGAAGATGAGGAGCTCGAGAAAGGAGAAGACTACGAAGCAGAGATACCCGAACTTCCAGAACTTCTACAACACACGGTAATAGACGAGGATTGCCCTCCAGATACACACAAAGGAATTGACGAGCTACAACTTCCATGGAAAAATGTGAAGGTTAATGCTCCTTATCAAGAAGAAATACGAAGGAAAATCTGGAGGAGGGAAGATAAGATCTTGAAGGTGGATGAGCTTGACCTCAGAGGTTTAACTCATTTCCCACGATCAAAAGTCGTTCAGTACCTGCTGTCTATCCGTCGAACACTGATGTTCGGAGGAAAAGGAACGAACGTCGATGATCTCCGAAGACTTGAGGCAAAACGACCCAGAATCAAACAAATTCTGACTGTTCGAAAGGAGAGATTTGGAGACATTGATTTCCCTATTTACATTGTACGACGTGAAGATAATTCAGCTAAAGAACTGAATGAAGGGGATCTCTCCTATCTCAGAGGTGAAGACATTGATCAATTACTAGGGGATTATAGGAGGCTTGGAGTACTCAGGACTCCAGAATTAAGGATGGGCTATGCTTCATTAAAAAGGTTCATGTTGCGTCAAGTCAAGTTCAACTCTACACATGACCTCCAAATGGCACTTGAAAGCAACATAAAAAGAGTGAATCTCACGAAGCCCTCCTTTGAAGCACCCGAGTCAGAGAGCTACGGAGAAGGCCATATCTTTGATGGATAAGACCCTTCAGTAATCTACATCAATTACAAGGAGAGAAGAGACTGATGAGAAGATCAGAATCCACAAGTTCTGTGATGGAACTCTCCGTATTATTCTTGCTAAGCTCAAGAGGATCGTAGAGGAAATGAGAGAAGTAGAATCTGAAGTACAAGAGAAGTATCATAAGATGATCGAAATCATCTCCGACAAAATCTCTTTTCGTAGAAGATTGAGATCATATGAATTAAGACTTGGACTCAGAAGATCAGCCTACGAACTTCTGGAACCTCGGCCTCCTCCTCGCTCGAAGAAAAAGAAGACTTGAAGGCTTAGATAGGTTTATTTGTAATTTGGACACTTAGGTGGAGAATGTTAGGAATTTTAGAAGTGTCCAAAATATTGTTCTAAGTCTTGTTAGTTCTTTACTATGTTTTTATACGTTACACTTCAGTTAGATGGGTTGTAGTTGTAATGGGTTTGTTAGGGGCCCAATGGGCTTAAATACCTTACAAGGTATTTAAGCTTAAACCCTAACCATCACTAATCAAGTTTCCATTTGCTAAAATCTCACGTATTCAACACTAAACCTGTAAAGCACACTATTCACATTCTGCGAAGGTTTAATCTGTTGAAGTGTTCTTGGATAATCTGGAATTACAAAGGGCATCAACCCAACCATGAGGGCATCAACCCAACCATGGCAATCCCCCAACGCATCGACGTCGTTCACATACTGGCGACGCATCAACGTCGCCCCAGAAGCCGCCCCTGACTCTATTTATAACTAATTACATCATTGCCCACCTCGGCAATCATCGTTCGCTTTTGGCGACATAAATCATGCACGCTCATCATAATATAACCCCCAAGTTTTTCGTGCATGCTCGTGCATATGCATAGTGCATTAATGCCATAATGCTTATCGTATTAATAAAAATCACGTCATAAAAATTCACATAGGCATATAAACACTGGATCACATAGTCACATAAGTTAGGCACAAACAAACACGTTATGTGCCCTATGTGAATTTCCACTTACCTGTCGTCCGCAGATTACCCGCTACTGGTTCGGCGAAACTCCCAAGCCTCGACATTAAGCATAAAATTATTACGTCAGTTTACTATCTATTCAATGGATCATCTAACTGCTCGAAGTTCCTAAGTGCTGAAATGTTATAATTAACATTTCAATTTGAAGGTTATTTGTTTGGAGAGAGTTTGCTAACGTTAATTCGTCAACTAACTTTAGACATTTAATTCGTGACATTTGAATGACCCGAGAAACACCCTTTTCTCATAGTTCGCGAAATTTATTTCATTAGGTAAGGTTCATGACTTATTTATTCGCAAACTGCCTAGGGGTCGCGAAAGTTTAAACCCTATTTCGCGAATTCCTCACACCCTTTATAAATTCGTAAATCTCTTTTCGCGAACCCTAACATTTGAGATCCTTAAATTTTATAAACCTACTTCGCAAACTCTAAATGTACCCTCTAACTTATAGTTCGCGAACTCATCATATATATATTTCGCGAACTCTAACTCTCATTCCCCTTAATTCGCCAAATGCTCTATAGTTCGCGAAGTTCCACTTCCCGACCCTACGTTCGCGAATTAGATCTCTCCTCTCTTAATTCGCGAAGGATTGTCCCTAGAGACCCTAATTCGTAAAATTCTTAACTCTTCACAATTCGCAAAACATTCAGGCCCGCGAATCTCACTCCTCACAGAAAAGACTTCGTGAATCATCCGGATTCGCGAAACTCTCCTCTCGCATGGGACCCGCGAAACAATCTCGACTCGCGAACCTCACACTTCGCGAACCATAAGGGCCCGCGAAGCCCTCAACCTCACAACATCATTCGCGAAATACACATTAGCCCGCAAAAAAGGATTGCGACCCGACCTCTCTTTCTCTATCAACAACTTAACGGCTCGCGAGGAGCCCAAATTCAGACCGACGAAAGAAAATCCCCTCTCACACTTCGAGAATTCCTATCCCGCAAAACTGTTATATGACCCGCACTCGTTTCCCAATTCGTGAACTACCCCAACCGCGAACTAATTTTATTGGCCAGATAAATCTCCCAATTCGCAAACTTCCTAATCCGCGAGCTAATTCTATTGACCTAATAAGTCCCGCGATTCGCGAAACACCTCAGCCGGCGAACCTGAAGTCTACATGCCACCTAAAATTCGCTATTTCCACCCGTAAACCCCGAAGACTTCTTCAAACCCCCAAATGATTTCAGACCCTCATATCATAAAAACAACAACTCGAAAATAAAGATTTAAACTCATATTTTTGGGTTCAAAACAACACCTATAATCGCACAAAATCACATGAAATCGAGCATGGGGAAGAATGTTCGAGCCAAGTGTAGATCGTCAAATCTAAATTTTATTAAGGGCTTTCACGTGTTGTAAATCTAATTTAATTCACATACCTCACTTCCCTAAGCAAGGTTAAATGGTTTGGGTTAAGACGAGCTTGCCAACTCCTTTGCTTCACTTCGTCTTCTTCGTTTCTTCTTTCTTAGGTCTTTCTTCTTTATTTTCTCCTTTCTCTTCTTTTTTTTCTTTCGTTTTTTTAGGGAGTTACTATTTACCGCCCCCTTTTTACTTGTTACCGCCCCCTAAAGGGCTGAAAAAAGACGTTTTTGCCCCTATGTTATTTAAATTAATTTAAAAAGGTAAAAGATAATAAAAAGTAAGAATTCTTATTTAAAATCCTTTACTACGCAACACTTTTCAAATCACACAACCAAATCAGACAAAAAAACAGAGAATTTTGCAAATCGCAATGGATCGACGACAAGGAAAGGAAAAGGGAAAGGGGGTGCTATCACGATTGGTAAGAAAATTGTCGTAAATTCATTCGTACGTAGATAGATTGTCGAAAACGGGTCGAAATAGGCCGAAAAACGGTCGATCGGACGCGAAATCGGGCAAAAAACGGCACGGCCGAAGCGAAATTTCGGCCGGCCAAGTCACGACCGAAACACGATTTCGGTCGGGACAAGGTCGACCGAAATCCGATTTCGGTCACGACCTAGCCGACCGAAATCGATGTTCGGTCGTGACTTACCCGACCGAAAGCGACGTTCGGTCGCCGGGGCTCTGACCGAAATCGTGTTTCGGTCAGAGCAGTCACAACCGAAATCCGACTTCGATCGGATCCTCGGCGACCGAATCTCGATTTCAGCCGGCCATTGTCCGACCGAAGTCGGATTTCGATCGGGTCATTGTCCGGCCGAAATTAGATTTCGGTCGAATTTTTTTTTTTGTTTTTTAATAAATATCTAATTGCAGGCCAAGGGTGGGAAGTCCCTACTCGGAGGGAGCAGCAGATCCCCCCCCCCGTTGGAGGGATCTGGAGAGCGTCATACGAGTGCATCCGTTCGTAGGGAACGGAAGGAGGAGAGGCGGCAGCGAGCGGGTCATTCTCATTCCGTATATGCGGATTACGATCCGCATGCGGATGGGGAGGCGCATGCGGATGAGGGGGTGCCCTACGAGGCGGCATCGTTTGAGTCATCCGACGACGATGCGATACCGGTCTCCTCAGGTAATTCCTTTCTCCATTATAAACTGACCTGTGATGTCGTGTCTTAATATACGTAACAAAAATATCACGCTGACAAAATTTCTCGCACGAGAACAGTACTCAGTACATTCTATCTCGACGGAATTAATTTCGATCAAACTTTAAAGATTGAATCGAAAATAATTGTCGATATAATTTTCGAATCAAACGATACTAACGAATTTTGTCACTTGTGAAGCACATTACATCATCTTCAACCTTCAAAACTATTAACGAAGATCCTTCAATAACTCGACTACAATACAAACATGGAGAATACTCACTCGGAAATGACAACCGTCCGCTGATCTTGCAAAGAGGCGAATACACAGTGTGGAGAAGCCACTTTCTGAATTTCATCGCTCTAAAGGATCAAACAGAAAATCTACTGAAGTCCCTTGAAGAGGGACCGGCACAGTTCTGGGTTCATGTACTCGGGGACGAAACAGCTACTCCAGCAATTCCAGCTTCTAGGCGACTAAAGGAGCCTAGAGAATACTCTCTGGAGGAAAGAGCTCGAGCTAAGGCTGATCTAGTTGCCATGAATACCCTTATGCAGGGCATCCCCAACGATATATACAGACAAATTGACAGCCTTACATCGGCCAAAGGGATGTGGGATGAGCTGCATAGGATGATGCAAATGGACGGAAGTTGGCATAAAGGCCAAGAAGGCGAACATTCTCACTGCTTACGACTCATTCAAAGCAAAGCCGGAGGAGAGTCTAAACGAGATCTACCAACGATACCTCACTCTTCTCAATGAAATGAGGAAGATAGAAATAACGAAGACAAACATCGAGACAAACATAAGATTTCTATCTTCTCTGCACATGGAATGGAAGAAAATATCCACTCAAATACGACCAAATAAAGATCTAGAGGAGTTGTATGTCCATGCCGTGTTCGATAATCTCGCTCAGCATGAGGAGGATATCCGCAAGATTATCAAAGACCAGAAAGGCAAATAAACCGATGACACGGTTGCCTTAGTCCCGGAGAAGAGGAGCACAAGATCAAGAAAGGAAAAGATCGTTAGGCCACCTTCATCATCAGAGTTGGAAGATGATCGGACTCCGACATCGAGCCGAACATGAAAGCCCTTGGAAAACAGTTAGCTCTCATTGGACAAATGATGAGCAAGAAGTACTTCAAGAAGAAGTCTTCAACCTCAGCCAATAGACTTCGGACTACAAGCTCCAAGAACAAAGAACGTGCTCCGGAGAGTTCCGAGGTCAAGAATCCCAAAGAGTAACAAATGCTTTAACTGTGGCAAAGCATGTCACTTCGTGAGAGAGTGCACTCTCCCGAAGAAAAGAGATGCAAACTACTACTCCAGGAAGCTTCAATTGACAAAACAGAAAGAAGCTGGAGTAGCTCTATGGCCGAACAGGACCATCGAGGACACGTCGAGCTCCGAAGAAGAGAACTTAGCCCTCATGGCCCGTCTCGACAATGAATTGGACGCCGAAACATCCACTCGTAGGGAATACGACAACGCATCCACGTTTTCAAATGAGGTAGTCACTCCATCCACATTATTGACCATGTTAGAATCATATCAAAAGCAATATGCTAATATGAAACGTGAGCAGAAAAGTATGAAGGAAGTAGAGAACGAACTTGAGAGAGCTCAGAGAAGATAGATAGTCTCGAACAAGAACTTAGGAGCTCTAGAGCAAAAATAGATGAACTTACTAAGAGCCTACAGTCTAGAGAGACTAGTCAACCTCAACCAGGACAACAGAGCAAAAAGATTGAGGAATTAGAAGATAGGATAGCAAATAACTACAATTGCTTGGTTAGAAATCTCAACGAGAAAGCCATTTTAAATTGTAGGATAACCGAAGCTACCTCTAAATCACTAACTTAGAAGCTCAATTAGAAACATCGTCAAGCCGCTAAACTAACCGTGGAAAATAATTATGCTCTCCTAGGTGAGGAACGCAAGAAACTATATGCCAAAGTAAAGAAATTAGACGATATAGTTACGCGTAGGGACAATCCGAACAGACGATATTTTTGAACAAGCCCAAGGATATAGAGTACTATAATTCTATAGAAGGCATATGTTTCACTAACCCTTGTGTTTTACAAAAGAAATATACGATGTTAAACACATTGGCTAAGGAATAACCTCTCTTGGAAATTTTACTGAATAGTCTTATGAAAATACTTTCGATTCATCCATTAGACAAGGTCGACATGGTCCAGAAATCCCCTTTGACTAGAAAGAACTAAATGAAAGGGACAAATATAGGAAAGAAACTCCAACACCTTGTTGGTCCCGATTGCACCAAACAAGGAATCAAAGAGGCTTTGGTGGAATGAAAAAGGGAGAGGTTCTCACCTTCAAGTGTGTGTATTGTTTGAAAAATAGGGTTAGCCTTTTTATCTTTGATTACTTTGAAAATAGTATTGGTAACACCTTATATACCACATTAACCCTAGGTATATTAAGGCCCAATCACTAATGATTTATTAATTACATTCTAGTCCAAAGCCCAAGCTAAAGGGATAATTACAATATTTAACTCAAGACTTAAACTATTGACACAATCTATAAATATCCTAACAATCTCTCCCTTTGTGTCAATTGTTGGGAGTCTTGGATCTTGGACGTTATGATGGTGGATTAGCGAGTGTGTGTTTCGCGAAGTCCTAGTTTGAACTCGAAGGCACGGAGATTCCTTCGAAGCACGATTTGATCGGCTATAGCGTCAATGAACTTCGTGAACTTGGATCGGCAGTGTGGGTCATCTTCCGAAAGGATGCGGCAAATTCTCATGAGCTTGTCTTGGATGATGGTGAGTGTTCCATCCGAGACTTTGCCACTTCGGAGCAGCGTAGTAGCCTCATCTTTCCCTTGTAGTTCGAGTAGGCGACTGCCGGATCATCTCCGTCGATCACATCGCCCTCTCGATAGTCGTCCGCGTTCTTGAAAGATGGGCGAGTCAGGTTTACCTTCTTCAGGTTGTGCTCCACCGCCATCTGCAGATCGTGGGACGCGAAGTATCTCACTTGTCGGAGCATGTGTCGCTTGAGAGCCACGTAGCCCATGATGACCGGTTCAGCCCGTACGAGATGTCCAGAACTTCTGAGGACGAGTCTGAACTGCTTCATGGATTCCAGCATGCTGTACAGATCACCCAGGCGCAGAAATTTGAAGTCTGCCTCGCTTACTTCACAGTAGCTCTCATCCTGCCTCATCACCGTGAACACTGGTAGTGGACACGTCCTTTCGACTCTTGGCGAATGTCAGTGACTTTGTAGATGGGAGACCGATTCCTCTCAAGAGCGAAGTTTTCCTCATCGGTCAGCGTCCGCTTTGTGCACTTGTGACAAAGAAGGCTCCATCGGTAGAGCTTCTTCTTTTCCTCGCTCCAGTTTTGGACATTCATCAGCTCGTATTCATCGAAGACGGTGATGATCTGCTCCTTGCGCCGCCAGATCCTCTTCCTAATCTCTTCTTGGAATGGTGCGGTGATTTTCTTATTTTCCCATGGGGCTTCCGGTATATTCGCCGTGGGCACATCCGGTTGAGCAGCAGGAGCCTCAGCTTGCTGCGCTTGAAATTGTAGGATGTCCTCGAGCTCGACGGGTTCGGCGTCGTACTCCTCTCCGTTCTCGTTGTCTGCAGTGTAGATAAGCATAAGCGAAGCTTCTTTTAACAGACGTCGAGCATTTTCCACCTTCCTGGATGCTACTGCATCGGCGGGTGTGTACAACCATTCATCGTTAAAGATGTAGGCCTCGATCTCGTTCTGTGCGCAGTAGAAGTCCTCGAAAGCCACGTTGGAGTCAGTATTGAGAGGGGTATGGCTGTGTAATGGCGAGGGTGTGGCGTCGGAGGAGTTTGTGGATTATGGGGATGGTTGTGGTGGACATTCTGGAGATTCTGGTGGTTCGGTTGAGGTGATGGTTTTGGCTAGGATGATTTGGGTGTCGGGTGGTGTAGATGTGGTGGTGCCTCTAATGTCGATGTGACAGTTAGAGGTTCCGGGATGGTGCGTGGAGAAGGTGTGGTGGTGGTCTCTAATGTCGGTGTGACTATTAGAGTTTCGGAGACGGTAGTAGGTGGTGGTGAGGGTGATTTAGCTAGTGTCTCGGGGTTAATAGGATGGGAGTTAATCGTCTCTATACCTCTCGCAAGGGACCTCTGATTGTGTACGGATCTGAAGGATCTAAGCTTGTGAAGGCCTTTAGGAACATCCCTGGCGTAGAAATTGTCCACGTGTCACGTCTCAACCTCTTAAAGCTTGCCCCTGGTGGTCATCTTGGTAGGTTTGTGATATGGACTAAGACTGCTTTCGAAAAGCTCGATGAGATTTACGGTACCTTTGATAAACCATCCGAGAAGAAGAAGGGCTATGTCTTGCCTAGGGGCAAGATGCTAAATGCAGATCTAGCTAGGATCATCAATTCTGATGAGGTGCAGTCTGTTGTTAAGCCAATCAAGAAGGAGGTGATAAGGGCTCCTTAAGAAGAACCCATTGAAGAATCTGAATGTGATGTTGAATCTCAACCCTTATGCTAAGACTGCTAAGAGGATGGCTCTGTTGGCTGAAGCTGAGAGGGTGAAGGCGAAGAAGGAGAAGCTCGATAAGAAGAGGAAGCCCATCACTAAGGAGGAGGCTGCTGCGATCAAGTCTGCTGGTAAGCATTGGTACAAGACTACGATCTCGGACAGCGATTACACAGAATTCGAGAACTTCACAAAGTGGCTGGGCGTATCTCAGTGATCTACTCTCTTCTTTTCTATTTACTATCTTATGGTGTCACAATACTTGTGTTTGTGTTTACTTCGGTTGTTGAGTTATGTGATTTTCTGGTATGGAGATTCTGCGTTGTCTTACTTTTTTATATATGGGCTGGTTATATAAAAAAAATAGGATGGGATTTTTGGCTGGTGGGGTGTGAGGTTTTTGTTGCGGGCGTCGTTTCAGGTGCAGAGGAGGAAGGCGGCGTCGTTTGCACGAGTCCTTGAGATTGTGCGCCTTGCTGCCTATTCTCCCCGTCGCGGCGATCTTGATCATCGTCTTGATCGTCGCGCCTGATCCCGCTGGACTCGCCTTGAGCACGACAAGCCATTGGTTGAGTCATTATTGCCTTCATTTGCTGTTCCTCCTCGTTAAGTTTCGTCATTGACTCGAATCGAGCTCTGAGGATGTAGAAGAGCTCCTTCGCAGAAATGGAGGAGAGAACAGCTTCTACATCCACATGTTGCGGTGGTGGTGGCGTCTCCGGGACCACACCTTTGCCTTTGTCGATGGTGGATGCATCGAGACGCACGTAGACTTTATCGAGGATAGACGCCTCAAGAGTCTTTGCAAACTCTTGAAGACGAGCTTCTAGCGCGGTCTCGGAGACAAAATGGGGTAAGTTTAACAAGTTGGAATCACGAAGAAATCCAACTGACACCGAATCGGAGAAGATAGCCGATCGGCCACCCGTTTGCACAGGATGGGAAAAGACGGGGTCACTAAGACTTCCCGTTGTCATCATCGATGAGACAGACTCAAACAAATGATGGCCTAGGCTCACGGTTGTTGTGATGTTGGTCGTGCTAGGTCTTCCGCTTCAGTCACAGAGACATCACCGAGCGTTCTGACAGAATCACGAAGACTCTGTAGTGCAGTAAAAGGTGTATGTGTCCTAGAAACGTATGAAATTATGGGGAGTGGGGGCACTAGACTCGATGCGATTGAAGAGGATGCAGTCTGAGGCGAAGGACTGCTTGTTTCAACATCGACTATCTCCAAGTGGGATGTCGATGGCATACGTAGCTCCTCGTGGAATGAAATATCTTCCTGTAGAGAGGAAGATAAGTGGATTGGTGGGGTTGTTTGCGTGGTTGAGCCATGTGCCACGTCTTCTACTCGGGAGGTGAACACATCACCCCCTGCACCTATGGTTTGGGCTCGACTTGTTTGTGGCTGAGGAGGTCGATCGTTTTTCCGTTTTGATCGATGCTCCGTGGTGTGGCTTACGTCATCCTCGCACGACCGTTTTTTGGGCACGCGGGTGGAGGAGGATGTGGCGCGACCGATGACTTTTTAGACGTGGTGGTGGGATTTTGGCTAGTCCTGGGGTTAGGAGCAGGGGGGTTGGTCTGCTCCGTAGGGACAGTGGATAGTGGACGGGGACTTTCGCGGAATGAAGCGGTGGAGGCGCGGTATTCTTGGACGTGCGGGTTTGTCTGGTCGCATAGGCGAGTATTTCATCCGGGATTATCATGGCATGCCGATCTTTCGCCGTGGTGTTTTTCTTCGCGAACTTCTCGACGACTGGAATTATGAAGTGCTCACTCGCGCGGGCGGATATGGATGTTGGTGGAGAACAGACGGAAGTGCTTGATGATCGCTGGGAGCCACCGCATGTAAGGCACGAAGCGGTTTTTGACTCCCTTGGCGACTTCCCGATCGCGGCGTTGGACCATGGAGACGAGATCCATCCAGATGATCTCGGTGTAATTGTACTTGCGGTTGTGTGAGATGCCGGTTAGGATGGTGAGGATTTGGTGGTTCCCGCGGTCCTGACCAGCATGCTTCCCTGACATGCATTTGTTCAGCAGTAGGTATAGTGTTCGCCAGGGTTGAGGTATATTGCGTGTGGTGACTTCACTGAGGACAAGTGGGCCCTTCTTCTTTTTGTTTTCTGGTTGAAAGCCCAGTCTGTCGATGTCTTCAACGAGTTGTTCGTGCGTCGGTAGTGGATCGTAGGGTGAGTAGACAGGAAGTTGGAGTACTTCTTGGACAATCTTGCGGGTGAGGACTACGGTTTCTTGATCGATCTCGGCGGACATTGCTGAAGCCAGGTAGTGTGGTCCAGCAATCTGCAATGTGTGCCAGAACTGCTGAAGGTAGACTTGCGCTTCTGGCTCGCCATGAGTGAGGGCGTGTCGGAGGGGATGCCCTTTGAGGATCTCTACGATGATGGGAGCATCGCACCGGAAATTGTCCAAGTCCACCATGTGGTTGTTTGGTATCAAGGCAGCCCATCGACTTGTCGGGAAGACCTGCTCGATTGGTGGAACAAACGTCAGTGTATTGAGCTCGATGCGAGCGACGTCCCTTTGAATTGCTGCGGCCTCAAGTGCTTCAAGTGCTTCTTGGTTTGTGTTAGTCATATCTGTGCTTGACAGGAATTGTAACATGATTAGTACGGACTAAATTGCGAGAAGATTAATTATGAGTAAGTCATGGGCAAAACAATAAAATGAAGCATAGAAGTGCCCAAAATCGTAAAGATAGAAGTAAAATTAAAATTAAAGCTAACAAAGAGTCCTTTCGAAATAAAGTTGTTAAGATTGAATGCTGGTCATGTGATGGCGAGTTTTGACAATTTTAGGAAATTAAACGAAATTTTTCAATACTTAGAAAAATTTGCAGGTTTGAAGGTGTTCATGTGATATGAGAGAATTTTGGTACATGAGCAATCCGGAAAAAGGTTTGTGCATTTTAGTGTAGAATTCGTATGTCGGGAAAATTGTCGCAAGTTAAGGAAATTTTCGCATTCAGTGGAAGATTTCGCATTCAGTGGAAAATTCGCATGTAGTGTTAAATTTTTGCAAATAGTGGAAAATTTTCTCAGATTATGGAATTTCACAAGTTATCAAGAAGTTTCGCATGTAATGGAAATTTTTGCACGTTAAGGAAAGTTCGCATTCAGAGTAAATTTTCGCATGTAATGGAAATTTTGCTAATTATCACACATAGACAAGTCGAGAGAAATTTTCGCAGATAGAGGAAAATTTCGCATGTCTTAAAATTTTCGCACGTTAAGGAAATTTCGCATTCAGAGTAAATTTTCGCATGTAATGGAAATTTTGCTAATTATCACACATAGACAAGTCAAGAGAAATTTTCGCAGATAGAGGAAAATTTCGCATGTATTAAAATTTTCTCACGTTAATGAAATTTCGCATTGAGAGTAAATTTTCGCATGTAGTGGGAAATTTCGCAAGTTATCCAAAAATTTTCGCGGTTAGCAGATTTTCTCAAAAGGTATTAAATTTCCGCAAAGTAGAGAAATTTTTAAGCTATCCAAAATTTTCGTAAGTTTTGAATTTTTCTCAAGTGATATGAAGGTTTCGCGGAGTGATAAAGTTCTGAGGAAAATTTGCTCAAGTGATAAAATTTCTCGGGTTGAAATTTTTGGGTAACTGTAGTTGCGAAATAGTGAAGATGCGAAAAGATGTAATATGAAGTGAGGTGTATGAAAATTTCGCGGGTCATGACTCACTGTAGCAGCAAAAGTTTTAACGTAGGAAAAAGGATTTTCTCGTATGAAAACTTTCGCGGGACCTTAGTCACTGTAGCAGCAAGAAATTTTTCGGATAAAAGTTTTCGCAGGACCTTAGTCACTGTAGCAGCGAGAAATTTCTCGGATAAAAGTTTTCGCAGGACCTTAGTCACTGTAGCAGCGAGAATTTTTAATGCAAGAAATTTCTCGGATAAAAAATTTCGCGGGATCTCACTCACTGTAGCAGCGAAATTTAACGTTTAAAGCAATTTTTCTGGAAATTTTCTCGGTGAAGAACACTGTGTGAAAACGTACAAAACGACGCTATGATTTTTGCTTTAGACCCAATCAAATCTTAACCAAAATGCAATAAACTGGACTCAATCGACTCGAAATTGGACGGGCCATACAGATTTGGGGGTTTTAAACACCAAAATCCTAACATGCGTCCGTATTAAAGCCGAGAAAAATTAATTTTAAACCTAAAAAATTAAAAAAACGGGGCAATCACAGAGTGAAACGAACGAGAATTGGTTTATTTGCGATGTATTCATACCGAAAAGCCGATTTGACGACGGAGTATGCAGAAAAACGGATTTTGAGGACGTATTTGAAGAACACGACGATTGCGAGAGGTTGAGAAATTTTGAAGAGGAGGGTGCGAAATTTTTGAATTTTTCTCGGAAATTTGGAAGATTGTGAAAAAGTTAAGTGTTTTGGGGTTTTGTGACTGTTCATACGAGATTTTGAGTTAATGGGCCGAAATTCGTGGGCTTGGTCAAAATTGGGTCCTGAGCCGATTTTCGCGGGCTTGGTCAAAATTGGGTCCTATTGGTCCAATTTGACCCCGTTTGACCAAAATTCCAAAACTTTCAGCCCAAAAATTAATTGGTCAAATTTTGACTCAGTTTGACCAAAATTTAGAATTTCAACCCTAATCATTTTTTTTAAATAAGCAAAATCACAAACTCCCCCTTAATCGAAAACTCCCCCTTAAGAGACATAATTCAGAAAACATATAGAAAATGGAGTAAAGTGAAAAGACATATGTACACTTTATCAAAGTTCATGTAGGGTCGATTGATCACAACTGAAGATTCAACATGCCCAGCATAGTCACAAGGTGTTGGAATCGTTTGACATCCAACGGTTTTGTGAAAATGTCGGCTAGTTGATCTTCGGTAGTGACGAATTCAATCGTCCCTTGTTCGACATGTTCTTTGATGAAGTGGTGACGAATATCTATGTGTTTCGTCCTCGAGTGATGTACCGGATTACTCGTCATCGCAATCGCACTCTTCGAGTGACAATAAATGGGAGTATGAAAATTAAAATCTCGAAGTTGGGTTCTCATCCACAAAAGCTGTGAACAACAACTAGCGGCGGCGACATATTCTGCCTCCATCGACGAAGTTGAGACACAGTTTTGTTTTCGAGAAGACCAACTCACGAGTTTACCGCCCAAGAAGTGTGCAGCTCCAGAGGTACTTTTTTGATCCATCTTGCATCCTGCGTAATTCGAGTCAGAGAATCCAACCAGTTTGAAGTCCTATCGAGTGGGGTACCACAAATCCAGATTGGGTGTTCCTTTGAGTAGCGGAGAATCCTTTTGACAGTAGTGAGATGGGATTCCTTAGGTGTAGCCTGAAAGCGAGCGGAGATTCCTGTCGGGAGAACGATATTCGGTCGACTAGCAGTGAGGTACAGAAGAGAGCCTATTATCCCACGATAGACGGTTTGGTCAACGGGAGCACCAGATGGGTCCGCGTCGGGTCGGCCAGAGGGTGACATAGGTGTAGCAGCAGTCTTAGCATCCTTCATTTCATATTTCTCGAGGATATCATGGATGTATTTGGATTGTTGATGAAGATTCCGTCGGGGAGTTGCTTTACATCAGCTCTCCCATCATACTCATTTCGAATTTCTCTTTCATCAATTCTGCGAACTCTTCACATAGTTGTGGCTTAGTCGATCCAAAAATGATGTCATCAACATAAATCTGTACAATCATAATGTCCGTGCCACTCCGCTTGGTGAAGAGAGTTGTATCCAGAGATCCTTTCTTGAATCCAGACTGAACAAGGAAGTCTGAAAGGACGTCATACCAAGCTCGGTGAGCCTGTTTTAGTCCGTAGAGGGCCTTGTAGATTCGATATACATGATGAGGAAACTCTTCGCTCAAGAACCCTTCAGGTTGATCAACGTACACTTCTTCTTTGAGAAATCCATTCAGAAATGCAGTCTTCACGTCCATTTGGTAGACTTTAAAGTTCTTGTGAGCGGCAAAGGCAAGATAAATTCGTATTGCTTCGATCCTGGCAACGGGGGCGAAAGTTTCATCGTAGTCGATGCCCTCTTGTTGATTGTACCCCTTAGCCACAAGTCTTGCTTTATTGCGGATGACAACACCGTCTTCATCCTTTTTGTTCTTGAAGATCCACTTCGTGCCGATAATGGACCTGTTGGGAGGGCGTGGTACGAGTTTCCAAACTTGTAAACGTTCGAACTGATTTATTTCCTCATGCATTGCAATCAGCCAATCAGGATCGTTGAGGGCTTCAGCTACTCGTGATGGTTCGGCTTGACTGAGATAGCAAGCTAATAGACTTTCATTCATCGTAGCCGAACGCGTCGAAACACCGGATGTGGGATCCCCAATAATCTGATCCTAGGATGAGAGCGAGCCCATAGTGTTACATTGGTCTGTGAGGAGCTAGCTGCATTTGTGTCGATTAGAGGCTCATTAGATTGGGGTCCAGTGTCCGAAGAAGAGATCTCAATCATAGTGGATTGGGAGAGTTCGGCATCCGAATCTGCAATGTTCCCAGGGTTGGGTAAAATGCCGTCTTCGTTGAGATTGAGATCATCCAAGTTTGGAGGGACGACATCCTCGCCGATAGTCGGTTGTGTAGGTGGAGTGGGTGCAGCTGTAGGTTGAGTTGTGGTGACAGGAGTCTTGGGGACTGGATAGAAGTACTCGAAGAGCAGATCGAGATCCAGTTCGCCAGAGTTGCCCTCAGATGAGGAAGTTCCCGTCGTTGAAGGTTGGCTTTTGTCAACGACTGCAGAAGACCTGGTTCTAGACTGATATGACATTTGTGCTTTCAATGACTGATCGTTTCTCCTTAAGATAGATTCTGTATGCCTTCGAGTTCAGCAAATATCCAACAAAGATGCCTTCAAGTGCTTTTGGATCAAACTTTCCAAGATGTTGGCGATCATTGGCCACAAAACATCGGCAACCGAAGACCCTTAGATAAGATATATCCGGGATGCGACGGTTATTCAACATCTCGTATGGGGTGCGGTTGAATCTCTTGTGGATAAAAGCCCGATTTTGCGTGTAGCAAGCTGTCTGAACAGCTTCGCCCCAAAGAGAGTGAGGAAGTCCGGATTGGATGAGAAGAGTCCTAGCTGCTTTGACTAGTGTCCTATTCTTACGCTCAACGACACCATTCTGTTCCGGTGTCTTCACAGCTGAGAACTGCTGGGTGATGCCCTGAGTGGCATAGAAATCACTGAGCTTCTTCTTCTTAAATTCAGTTCTGTTGTCAGTTTTGATGATCCGAACCTTTTGTTGATGAAGAGTTTGGGATGTAACAACAAATTCAATGATTAAATCAGGAACTTCATCCTTTGTGCGAACAAGTTTCGTCCACGTGAAGCGCGAGAAGTCGTCGACAATCACAAGAATATACCGTCTTCCTCCGAGTGTAGCCGTAGGCATTGGGCCACAAAGATCCATGTGCAAGAGCTCGAGAATGAGCTTAGAGGACAGTGTTTCTTTGGAGATGTGAGACGAGCGCTTCATCTTCCCCAATTCACAGGCAGAACAGAGATGCTCCTTATGATAGGATAGCTGAGGTAGACCGTTGACGAGCTTATCTTGGCGCAGTTTGTTGAGAGTCTTGAAATTGAGATGTGAGAGACGTCGGTGCCATAGATCGTTCAACTTGGGTGCAGAACGAGAGAGAAGGCATATTGTGAAACGAGTAAAATTTTCATGCGCTTAATGGGAAATGTGGGGTCTAAATCAGGTTGCGCTAGATCTAATTTAGATTTCCCGTCGTGAGTTGTTTGATGAGGCGGGATTATGGTTTTTCTAACCCATATTTGCCTAACTTGTGCTTGTATGTATGGAGCCTTGTGCATGAATTGGTGTGAGGGATGTTGTTGTTCTTTTCGTCCTTCGGTTTTAGTTGGCTTTTGCTTGTGAGCAGTAGGTGACTTTGCTTTTGACGTCGAAAGGCGTTTTCGCTTAACCGTAGTTTTAGGCGAAATAGGAGAATGCAAAGGCGTCGCAGAGGGGATTCGCTTGCGTGGTCGAAGTGTTGCATGTTCATGTGTTTCATATTCATGGAAGCGTGGGAGAACAAAGTTATTGCAGCAACACATAGACATTAGCTTGGTAAAAGGAAGATACGTTCTGGTAACATAATTATCTACGTCCTTAAGATATTGAGATTCATTACATAAAGAGGAAAGACGAGTATAGGATGGTCTTTTCTTCTTGTCATCGAAGAGCGGGTTCTCCTCTATTTCAAATGAACTCCCTTCCAGAGACGTCGAACTCACATTCCCTGTATCCATAGGAATACCAGAGTTAGTGTTTGAACAAGTTTCAGCTTCAGGAGTCATCTTCGCCGTCCTCTTACATTTACATGTTTGAGAATCGGGTACTTGACTCGATGTAGAGGGATTGTTCGTATTGTGAAATTGCTCTAGTGTAAGATTTTGCTAAGTAGATCATCTCGCTCCTTCGCGAAGGTCTTCCCCTCTAATTCTAGTGTTCGTTCTAGTTCTGCTATGAGCAGAAGTTTCTCTGGGATATAGGTGCGAAAGGTCGCTTCTTGGAAAGCAATTTCCTGTTCTTTGGTTGGGAGTAGAGTTTCGACATCCTCCGAGAGTGAAGGTATCTAAGTCTTATCACTAGCATTCATTTCTGTGTAGTCATACGCGAACTTTGCCCAATGAATGTTCTGTACCCTCTTTTCTTCTGAGATGACAACGGAGGATGATCTCACAAATGGCATAAGCTGCGAGGGAGCACCCTTTCTTGTTTGTAGGAACGTAGTGTTACACATGTTATACCTTTTAACCGTTAGCGGCGTTGGTTTGCAATTGCTGGCCAGGCCGATTCCCTCCCGGGCGTCGTAGACTTCTGTTTCTGCTGGTTGGTTCAACTGGCATAAGATACGTGCGTTTTTGTTCTAAGGTGAAGCTGCTCTTCAAGTTCTTTCACCTTTCGGTACAACCTAACTCTTTCCTTAGTAAGCAGTTCATATTGTGCGGCCGTCAAGAGACGAGATGTTTCACATGAACTGATGGCCAATGTGGTTTCCTTAACCTTAGTCTCACTTTGTTTATTCTTGTTTTGCAGACGTTTGACTAACGCTCCAGAGGCAATTAGTCGTCCTTTTGCGCAAGTGAGCTCTTCTACTTTTAAACTAAGTAAGGCATAGTTGTTTTCAAATTTTAGTTTGAGTTCATCATAATCCCTAGCGTCTACTGTGGGTTTCTTAATGGTGTGTCGGTGATTAAACACATCATCGAGTTGTGAAATTCGTACCTCAGACTCGGCGTTGGTAGAGTCTTAGCTGCATTCTCACCGGTGCTAACCATCTCCTCATCCTCGTCATGTTCGACCAGCCTTGCCATGCCATGCAGCAATCTTCATCCTTAGGCTCCTCGTCTTCTGAAGTGTCGTTCACCCACTCAGCTTCTTCGGTGAGAAGAACTTTCCCACTTTCCATTTTGCGGGTCATTCTGGCCTTATGGTCGTAATAGCCAGAGTCCTTCACGCGTGGGGCGTGGTATTCCTTGGCAAAGTGGCCCAACTTTCCACACCGAAAGCACTTCACAGACTTTTGAGGTGCGGATTCCTCCTCTTTCTATATCGGCTTAGCTTCCTTCGTGGGAGTGGTCTTTTTGGTGCCGCTAAAGGTTCTTTGACGATTGGAGGAGGATGAGGATTTTTTTCCGATCTTCTTTGAGACCATCTTAGTGAGCAATGCCAGTTGTTTGCGTAGATCACGAACATCTTCATCAGGTTCTGTATCAGCTTCTGATTCTGAAGAGGTGTCAGATACAACAGCTGGTAGCTTCCCTTTGTTCAGTTTGGGCTTAGAGGTGGAAGATCGTTCGGTAGTCTTGTTCGAGAGGAAAGCCAGCGGGTCGACTCGAGTGTTGGTGGACTGAGGTTGCACGTAAGGAGCATAGGCAGCCAGGCTGTCGTAGAGGGCATGGATGGAAGTGTTGGAGAGGTCCTTACTATGAATCATCATCACGGTTGCATTGCCCCAATGTGGTTTGAGGCTACCAAGGAAGCGCTTGTTGATATCGAATTTGTCCCTAGAGATCTTGGCTTTCTTGAGTTCATTGATGACCTTCAAGTATCGGAGGTACGTGTCACGCAGCTCCTCTCCTTCATAGGCCTGGAAGTGTTCGTACTGCGAGAGACATGCTGATTTCCTCCCCTGAGCACTCTCAGTTGTGCCTGCCATAATTTCTACGAGTTCATCCCATATTTCCTTGGCAGTTGTGCAGCACTCGATGTGAGTATAGACTTCGTTGCCCATAGCCTGGAAGAGGTATCCTTTGGCAGTCTCATCGGCCTGTAGGCGAGCCTCTTCATCCTTATTAATGGGGCCTCTTGGAGTGCGACGTTCATCCATGGGAGGGTTTGCGTTTGGTTGAGCAGGGATGATTATCCAGAACTGTGCTGGACCGTTGAAGATGGAGTCCAGTAGGTATTGAGAGAGTGGTGTGCCTTTGTTCCTGATAAACGTGAGGAACCTGTTTGTCCATATGCTGTAGTCGCCTTGTCGCAACATCGGAGGCCTGGTGTCGGAGCCCACTGTTGAGATGTCATTTGTGGCAGACATGGTTGGTGCAGTCGAATCGTCCGTGGTTTTGATCTTGTATAGATAAGACGGTTAGTAACGAACGAGATGAGAAATATGAGTTCAATGAGTAGAGTTTGAGAAAAATCGTTAAAAAAATTTCTTAGAACTAAGTGAACGTGTGTGATGGTCGAAAACGTATGAAGGGAAAATATATCTTAGAGTTCGGAGAAGTTCGAGAAATTTAAAAACGAGATTTGAGGAGTAAAATTTTTCCAAAAGTGGTCTAGGGGGATATGACTAAAGTGTAAGGGATCAAGACTTAAATGAGTTTTTTTTCAGGTTTGAAAAAAAAAATTCTGTGCGGGAGAAATATCGCGGGTCGAAGTGTAATTTGAGAAAGTTTCTCGGATTTAAAAAAATTTCTCGGAAGAAAGAAACTTTCTCGGCTGAAAATGTCTTGTTTTTGACAAACTTTCTCAGTTTCAAGGAACTTTCGCGGATTTGAAAACTTTTTCGGTTTTTAAGAACTTTCTCGACTTAGAAATATTTCTCAGTTTTCGAAAATTTTCACGGATAAATTTTCCGAATAAAACTTTCTCGGATATATGGTTTCTCGGATTTGAAGAAATAAGTAGTTGAGAAAAATAGAGGTGAAATTGAAATTTTCGCTGTTTAAATAAAGATTCTCGAAATCAAATTTCGCGGATATAAGGTTTATCGGATTTTGACACGCTAGGCAGTTGAGAAAAATGAAGTGAAAGTGAAATTTTTGCGGTTGAAATAAAGATTCTCGGAATCAAATTTCGCGGATATAAGGTTTCTCGGATTTTGACACACTAGGCAGTTGAGAAAAATGAAGTGAAAGTGAAATTTTCGCGGTTGAAATAAAGATTCTCGGAATGAAATTTCTCGGATATGAAAATTATGCGGACTTGAACGACTCAGCAAGAAATTTCGCGGCCAAGACACTAAGTTACTGTTTCATTGCTTGTCGCGAGTTTTACCAGAAAATCGTCCGTTTTCACCCAAATCTCAACCAAAATCACTCAAACTTGATGCAAAACTTCAGAAATTCTTCCCTAAACACATAGTCGATCGATTTGTGAGCTAAAAACAACAAAAAACGGATCAAATCGACCAAAAACAGAGAGAGGCCGAGATGACTTTTTCTGAAGATCGTTTGCTTCGATCTTTCTCAAAACTCGTTGAAACTGATCCAAAAGTGTTCTAAAAACATGTTGGGCATAGAATCGATCTGGGGGAAGGTTTTAAACACAAAAACGAAGCATCAAAACCCCAAAACGAGCTCAAAATGCCCGAAAGTGATTTTTGCCCAAAACACCTTTGATGTTTCTCGGAATCGAACGAAACTGGATTCAAATCAATGCAGATCGATCCACGTTTGCTCTGATACCACTTGTTGGTCCCGATTGCACCAAACAAGGAATCAAAGAGGCTTTGGTGGAATGAAAAAGGGAGAGGTTCTCACCTTCAAGTGTGTGTATTGTGTGAAAAATAGGGTTAGCCTTTTTATCTTTGATTACCTTGAAAATAGTGTTGGTAACACCTTATATACCACATTAACCCTAGGTATATTAAGTCCCAATCACTAATGATTAATTAATTACATTCTAGTCCAAAGCCCAAGCTAAAGGGATAATTACAATATTTAACTCAAGACTTAAACTATTGACACAACCTATAAATATCCTAACACACATGTCTGCAATTTAGTTCAAATTCTACCTCCTGACTCTCGAACACACCACGAGGAAGTTAAAACCATTAATTATAAAAATTCTCTCTACAAACCCCCTATCATAAAACAGATAGAGGAGTCACAGGCAAAGTTAGAAAAAGAACGAGAGAATTTCGAAGCTGAAAAGAAAAAATTCTTTAAGGAGATGGAAAATCTCAAGGCTTCCTCGTCCTCCCAAACTACCTCTAATGCTATTCCAAAAAGCGTGAAAAATGAAAAACCGCCTTTGAAAGATAAATATTGTATAAATAATTCTGTTAAAAGTGCTTTGACTAATTTCACTTTACCTACATCTACAGGGAGCGTAGCGTCAGCACTAAAAACAAACGCGAGAGTGTCTAGCACTAAGATAAAGAAGGAGCCATTAGATTTAAATGTTTCTGAGCATGCTACTCCTTGTGTTACAATAAAAGACACTCGTAGAAATAAAAGAGCTATTTCAACTTTTAAGATAGTTGCTTCTACTTATTCACTTCAGCCGATCACCTTTAGAAGCACCAACTTCGAAATAGGCTCTACGTCAAAAATTAATCATTCTGAAACAAATGCCACAAAGAAGACTCGTAGGAAACAAGATCCAGCCATAAAGAAAGCTTATGGCGCCGTACATGAATGTACTCACATAAGGTATCGCGTAGAAATCAAATCCCCCAAGCACCTTAGGAGACTATCACAAGAAAAGATCTTTTCCTCAGTCAAACCCTCCAAAGCATTTGTACGTGCTGAAATTAACCTTCCCTGTAAGGTTCAACCCTAATGGGTTCCTAAATCTCCGCCTAAGACGACAAAAGCCAAAAGGGCCAAGTCTCCTATAGAAGCAAAACCCAAACCCACTTTTTCAAAAGTGCAATGGGTTATTAAGACTCTTCCAAAAATAGATTTACGAGTCATATCTGTACCCAAAACTAAATCTGCTAATCCGAGAGGACCCATGTTTAAGTGGGTACCTAAAGCTCTAAATTGTTTTTGCAGATCCATCATGTGTGGTACCTCGACTCTGGTTGCTCCACACACATGACTGGTAATCAAGAGCTGCTGAGCAACTACAAAGACCGACCTAACGGCAAAGTCAGATTTGGGAACAACGATTCAGCCCCGATTTTAGGACTTGGGGATATCATTCGGATGAATTTGACCATCAAAGATGTCTCATACGTCGAAGGGCTCCGCCATAACTTGTTCAGCATAGGCCAATTCTGTGACAAAGGCTTCTAGGTGGTCTTCCATGCTGGCCGGTGCAGAATTTTGGATAGTTAGGACACAGAACTCCTTCAAGGACTTCGGAGATCCAATCTTTACACGATCAACCTGACTCTGTGCAGCCCTCGACATCTGTATGCCTCATTTCTCAGACTGATTTACAGAGGAACAGCTTATGGCATCAACGACTGTCTCATCTGAATATGAAAGCTCTCCAACGCCTTTCTACGAAAAAGTTGGTTCACGGTCTTCCAACTATACTACTACAAAAGGAGCATCACTGTTCGGCATGTCACCTAGGAAAAATGAAGCAAGCATCTCATCACGTCAAGCAAATTGCGTCTACTTCTCGACCATTGGAAGTAATTCACATGGATCTCTGTGGTCCGATGCAGACTCAGAGTATCAATGGAAGAAAGTATGTCCTAGCGATTGTAGATGACTATTCTCGCTACACGTGGACAAAGTTCCTCCGAACGAAAGATGAGATTGGTGACTTGATTATCAATTTTGTGAACTCAACTAAAAATCTGCTGCAACAGACTATTCAAGTTGTTCGAACAGACAACGGCACTGAGTTCAAGAACAATCACCTCAGTGAGTTTTATCAGAAACTTGGAATAAGTCAACAATTTTCAGCCGCCAAAACACCTAAACAAAATGGGGTCGTTGAAAGGAAAAATCGAACACTAGTGGAAGCCGCTCGTACAATGCTGATCCAATCGGGACTTCCACACTTTCTATGGGCTGAAGCAGTCAATACCGCTTGTTTTACTCAAAACAGGACGGTGGTTCACAAACGGTTCAACAAGACTCCGTACAAGATTGTGAATAATAGAGTGCCCAACATCTCTTTCCTTAAAGTCTGGTGCAAGTGCGTTGTGGCGAACGACCGAGAGCAGCGTGCAAAGTTCGACCCTAAAGCATTCGAAGCTACATTTGTCGGGTATTCTTCAACATCAAAAGCGTACCGAGTATACATCAAGTCCAACCGAACTATTAAGGAAAGCTTTAATGTCACTTTTCACGAAGTGGCAGATATGGCTTCTGGTCAATTCAGTCTAGGACCCGTGCCTAACCCGTTGGTTCCTGCTCATTCAGTTCAGGACCCGTTCTCAACCCGTTGGCTTCTGAAGACAACATTTCAGAACCCGTAATCACTGGTGTGTTGGCACAAAACCAACAGAAGATGGCAACAACTTCAAGATCAGTGTCAGACGACGCAACGAGACTTGCAATAGACGACTTGGATTCTCTCTTCGAACCGGTATATCGGTCTTACACGACGACACCAACAATGGATTCTCTACCGAACGAGACCGACGTACCAAGTTCATCTCACACCTCTACCCCACTCGATTCAGAATTGCCACAGAATACCGAAGAACCTACAGTGGTCATCGAGGAAGTATCATCAGAGACGATCAATCCAAGTGCAGTATTGGAACTTCCTCAGACAAATGATCAATCGGAGACTATAGGCAATCTAGATCCACAGATGGCTGACGCATCGACTTCAGCCTTGCCTCATGAGCGCAAGTGGACGAGAGGCCACTCGGTTGATCAGATAATTGGCGATCCTTCGGTTGGTGTGAGGACACGTCGTCAACACAGTCTTTTCAGTTGCTTCCTGAGCCAAAACGAGCCTACCAAAGTAGCAGACGCACTTCGAGACCCGGATTGGACAATTGCAATGCAAGAGGAAATCAATCAATTCGAACGTCTTCGAGAGTGGACCTTGGTACCCCGTCCACATGGGAAAACAGTGGTCGGAACTAAATGGGTTTTCAAGAATAAGAAGAATGAAGATGGTGAAGTGATCCGGAACAAAGCAAGGCTAGTTGCTAAGGGATACAATCAACAGGAAGGCATCGACTATGACGAGACTTATGCTCCTGTTGCCCGTATCGAAGCTATTCGCCTCCTGCTGGCTTATGCGGCTCACAAAGACTTTAAAGTCTATCAGATGGATGTAGAAACTGCCTTTCTCAACGGCGTGTTAAAAGAGGAAGTCTACGTCGCTCATCCGGAAGGTTTCGTTGATCAAGAACATCCCGATCATGTCTATCGCTTGGACAAAGCTCTCTATGGACTAAAACAAGCCCCACATGCTTGGTACGATGTCCTGAGTGATTTCCTCGTTAAGTTTGGATTCATACGAGGAACGATAGACACAACCCTCTTCATTAAATGGCATGACAAAGATCTGATGGTCGTCCAAGTATACGTCGACGACATCATCTTCGGATCAACAAATCCTCGGCTCTGCAAGAAGTTTGGAGATCTCATGAAGAGCAAATTCGAGATGAGTCACATGGGAGAGATGCAATTTTTCTTAGGCCTTCAAGTTAGGCAGCTCAATGAATTCATCAGTCAGACAAAATACATCAAGGATATTCTGAAGAAGTTTCATCAAGACCAGAGCAAGCCTCTCGGCACTCCTATGTCACCAAGCTGCAAGTTGGATGCCGATCCCTCTTGTAAATCGGTCGACATCACACTGTATCGCAGTATTATTGGATCTCTTCTCTACCTCACTTCGAGTCGGCCGGAAATCATGTTTGCCACCTGTTTGTGTGCCCGTTTTCAAGCCGATCCCAAAGAATCCCATATGCTCGCGGTTAAAAGACGCTACCTTAAGGGCACCTCTACCCTTGGCCTATGGTATCCAAAGGGTACGAATTTTAAACTTATCAGCTACACTGACGCTGACTATGCAGGTTGCCGAATGGACAGGAAAAGCATGTCCGGTGGCGCTCAATTTTTAGGCAAAAAGCTGGTTTGCTGGTCATCCAAAAAGCAGAACTGTGTGTCCACTTCGACGGCCGAAGCAGAATATGTAGCTGCCGCCAGCTGTTGCTCGCAGATGCTGTGGATGTGGACAAAGCTTCGCGACTATGGGTAGAATCTAAATAATATACCCATATATAGTGATAGTCAGAGTGCAATTGCCATAACTTGCAATCCTGTTCATCATTCACGCACAAAACACATAGTCATTAGATATCATTTTATCAAAGATCACGTAGAAAAAGGCACGATAGAGATGTACTTTGTGAACACGGAATTTCAACTAGCCGACATTTTCACCAAGGCCTTGGATGAGAAACGATTTCAATTCCTTGTTGAAAAATTAGGCATGTTGAATCTTCCGTAATATGGGCATTACCTGATCTTCTGTGCTATCACATGCTCTATTCTATGTATTTTCTATGCTTATTTGTCCTTATGCGTGATAAAAATAATATAAAATAAATATATAATATATTTCTATATATAATATAAAGGGGTATGACGAAATCCTTTAGAATGCTTTGATCTAAAGTCACTTAGAATTTTACCCCGACATGCGATCGATTTAATTGCTTAAAATTTGTCAGTCTAAGTCGCATTCTTGTGTCTAAAAGGTCATTTGATAGTTCCACTAGACACAAAGTCACTCTACATGCGTGAGGATTCAAGCCTTGTTTTTTTTTCCATTTCTTTGGATCTACTTCTCGAGTGAGTCACACATAACTTGTCTTACCTAGTGATTCTTGGTGTCATACTCATCTTGCGTTAGATCGTCAGGAAAATGATAAGGGTGTTTAGGATATTCCTCATTCGGCCTTATATAAATTTCCCCACGTTAGCCCTTAATCATCCACTTTGAGCCTTCTCCGACGTCCTTTTTTTCATTTGAAACCCATTCCCAGCCTTCAACCGAACCTTCGAATGGTTGTTCAAACGAGAAAAAGGAGGGGGAGATAACGAAAGAAAAAGTAAGATGATGACAAAAGAAGGCATTGCTCAACGCGCAAAAATCAGACCAAAGGAACCGGCCTTCTGACTATCTTGTAGAAAGTGGCATGGTTCCTGCTGTGAACTTCTCCAACGATAATCTCGTACGCTCGTCAGAACGGCTGGAAGAGGAGCACCACGAAGTGAACTTCTCCAACGATAATCCGGTCTTATATCGGGAAACGAGAAGAGGAGTGCAGCCTCGGGTACGAATTCCATAACCGAGAACTTCTCCAAATTGATAATCTCTGAAACCCCTATAAGGATTAAGAGAAGAGGAGCACGGTATCGGCCCGAGGACTAACAAAAAGAACTTCGCCTACGATAATCTCCTAGAGCCTCATGGAGAAGCGGAGCTTCAGCTTGAGCATAATATAAAAAGGGATTCTTAAAAGAAAAGGAGGGAGAAAAGATAGAAAAGAAGAAAGACACCGAAAAAAAAGGGAGACGGACGTAGAATTGGAAGACGATGAAGAGATAAGCTCACTTCCTTTTAAATTCCTTCCGTTCTAGTCCTAGCCAAATTATAACCCTTACAACCCTTTGATTCCACATAGACGGTCTCTCGCTTAGGTGAAATGATTAAAAATGCCTCGATCACAGGTAAATTGACTTAAAATTGCTTGTGTTGACTTGAGTGATAAAAATATAAAAATCCCGAGATAGCCATAATTGAGAGCAAGAGCGAACCTAGTGAGAGTTGTCGAAATGGATCAGTCTATGAAATTAGGACTTTAGTTTGACGACATGACTTGACGGCATTTTCTTCTTTCAAATGTCTCGTAAAATTTTAGGCGTGACGATTGATCGAAGCAAAATAATCTGACCCCATATTAAAAAAAATAATATATATATACATATATATAATAATAAATAAATAATAAATAATAAAATTCGCACATTTTGACATGAAATGTTATGTTTCATATGCGTTGAATTGAATAAATGCGAATTTCTTTAGTGTATCGCACATTCTAAAATGCAATTTTAGATTGCATTGGTGCTGAATTGTTTAAATGCGATAAATTTTTCATTGCTTCTACCCTCACACAATATTTTAAAGTACATATTTTCGGGGACCATGTATACATGCCTACTTGGTAAATTTGTGTGCTCGTGACTTGAATTGCTTGCATAATTAATCAATTCTTGTGCATCATTTGAGGGGGAGCAAGTATAAGACTTGTAGATTAGCTCCAAATATTTTTGACGTTTTTTTTAGCATTTCAGATCTTTCAAAATTAAGGAGTGAGACGTCGACATTACAAGGAAAGGAGCTAGTCGCAGACCAAATTAACTCCATTATTTCTAACGTTTTTCTCTAAGCGGTACAGATTTTTTAATCACTGCCAGGGAAGCTAGACGTTACTACACAGAAAATACAGGGAGTTAATTGCATTTATTTTAAACTCTCAGGGGGAGCTTTACAATGTGATTTTATTTGAAATAGGGATCAATCTGAAAATTTTTAGAAGCATTTACAATCGAGAAATTGGATATAAGAATTAATTCGCTATCATAAGTTTCTCGATCGTAAGACAGTGTCGGGAACAATTGTTGATTAACCGCGATAATTTGCGATCGAGAAAATTGAATTGAAGATCAATTTTCGAATCGAAAATTTCTCGAGCGCAAATAATAATGGGCCTGTCCATTTAATCGCAAAACGTCAAATCGGAACCCAACATTTAACTCAAAATTACCATCATGCCATTACATTTTTTAAAATCGAAATTCCTATATGCATATCATACGATTTCAACTCAAAATTCATCAAACATGTCATGACTTGATGCAATATTATAGTTTGATGAAATTAAATTCAATCTCGACTAGTATCAAAAATTATGAACTAATGATTTGTTATATTTTTCAGATGGATCGCTATCCAAGATACATATACGACCACAACCTGTATCTGAAGTTCCAGGATACAAATTTCCAGCTCGATCTGAGCACCTTTCGATGCCTGGACGAGATCATTGTCTCTATCCTGAGAGATCACCCCATCTGGCACGCATCGACGGTCACCGCCTCAGTGCCAATGGTCTATCTCCAGCAATTCGGGGGATGTATACAAGGAGTTGTAGCGAATGGGGCATTCTCCTTCACAACAAGAATCGGGACGCGTCATATTCATATGTGCAAGAGCCAGTTCGGGATGATACTGGACTTTCCACACAGTGACAACTACGACCCGCTCCCGTCGGACGCAGAAATGGTCCATGACTTCATGCACATGGGATATCAACCGCAGCTCACCAAATTAGCTCAGGTCCAGAGCAGCGGTATCCCTCACCAATCGAAGACACTGTTCGGGATCGTGAACAAGTGTCTATCACCAAAGCATGCCGGTTTCGACAAGGGCAACGGCAATATACTGCGAATCTTTCAAGGTCTCGCCTTCGCCAGAAACTACGACTTCGCACAGCTAATCTGGAATGTTCTAGCTGAACAGATCCGGCTGAAGGAAAACCGAAGGTCAAAGAACGTACCCTATGCTCGATGGTTCAACGTGATCATCAGGGAGGTCATGGAACTACATGCGGAGAACATCCAACAGCTGTCTCCTGGTGGAAACTATCAGCCGCCAAGGCTAAAGTTCTTCCACAATCCACGACTCACGGACTTGGACCAACCGTCGATGCCAATTCCGCTCTACTACATCAAAGATTCTGCCGGGAACACCATTTAACGGAGCAAATGATCAGAGGGCCCCCGACAGAATACCATGTGAGCCCTCCCCAACCGGAACACCAACCAAGCCCTGACGACGCGATGATATATGTTGTCGCTCAGGAGCTTCAACAGGAGTCTCCCTTGATCGAAGAACCGATGCCCGACGTAGATGAGACCTTGATAGACGCCGTGGCTACCGAGATGGCGCTCGAGGCTCCTGAACATGAATACCAAGTGGAAGTGCCCGTTCATGTTGGCGTGCTCGAAGAAACCATTGAGGAGGTTCTTCTACCAGTAGCACAGCCCGAAGTCGAAATGGGGCAAACTTCACTTCCACCGTGACGGGTCAAGCACTGGAGGACGTCCATCGAGACCTCACTCCTCACATGGCCACCTCGCCTAACACGGAGTCTGACGAGGAAATAAGTCTGATAAGGAGGACACCCAATAGACTTAGCATTCAACTGGAGTCCCTCTTCCCAGCCTTCACCAACGCACCAGATACTACGCTGACCACAACGACAAGTGTTTCCGGCACTTCTTCGCTCAATCTTGAGCCGCAACCAACCAACGTGGTGTCTGGTTCGCAGGCGCAACCTGAGCCTGCCTTAACACCCATAGAGACGAATCCTCCAGATTCGACTCGAGGATTGGGTGGAAGTCGCATACAGTCACAACCTCAAGTGACTGTGAGCCAACCCACAGAGTCGGTGTCTACTCAAGGGTTAATAATAGGCGACATCAGTCGTCTTGGTCCATCTCAGGAGGCGTCCGCACCCTTCGTGACGAACGAGCAGTTCCAGACCGCTCTCTCTGCCACTGTACAGTCAATGGAAGACAAGATCACAGAGAGAGTACTTCAAGCAATCGAGGCATCCCGAAGAGATACCGGGAAAGCACCTGCCTCTGAAGGCCCTTCGTGACAAATCAACCCCACACCTCCACAACCCACACCCACCGACCCTCTAGCCACTTCCTCCATCCTCATCAATCCATACACAATCACCATCAACGAGCTCCATGACATTCTCCTTGCCCGTCTGATAGGCCTTTCCATTCGATCGCCGCAAGAAGAATCCCTCTATAGGCGATTGGTGGACCATCCTGAGCCACCGACTGACACCTGCCGAGGCTAAAGCTCCCACTCACGGCGCAGACATGATGATCCTGACGGTCAGAAACCACATGAGGGGGAGAAGAGGCCAAGGACAAGGCTCGGGCGCCACGCAGACAAGCGCTGGAGCTGGTGAAACCCAAACACAAACCCACCAAACACAAACCACCCAAACTACCTACACCACGCACCGTACCACCCACATCGAACCACCAACTTTTCACCTCAAGACGCCTCCGTCCACACCACCGATCTACTCAAGCCCCTTGCTTCCGGAAGAATAAGCAAGTGCTGCGATGCTTGTAGCTCTAGCAGCTACCCAAGCCACTCCCTCAGTCGCTCCAGACCAACGGGACCCTCTGGACATGGCGTCAATCCACACGAGGCCCTAGACAAGTACATCTTCGAAGGACTGTGGATGACCCATTCCATGCCCGAGGAGCATCAAAGACGACAGCTTCACGACGTTCGGCGCTTTCTACAACAAGCGTCTATAGACCTCGTAATCATAGAAGACGACGAGCTTCAGGAAGGTGAAGACTACGAGCGAGATATCCCAAGGCTACGAGAGTTAATCGCTCAACAGGCGGTACCCTCTCCAAGGCTAACGCCAGGGACCGTCCGGATCGTCACGCAATGGGAAAACAGCCAAATAGAAATTCCCTTCCTAGAAGAAGTTCGTGAGAATATTTGGAGGTCTCCGGACAGAGTGAAGAAGCCGAACGCTTCGAGCTTGGTATCTCTCATTGGGATCAGCAGAAGAGGATGACCTACCTCTGGATGCTGACCAAACTAGGACCTGATGTTAGGTTGGGGATGACTAAGACACAAGGCAAGAGCCATTATAAGAGTCTCTCCCCAATAAGCCAACTACTCAGCGTCTACTGTGACAAAGGAGGACATCCAACACCTCACTATATCATCGATCGAGTGGACATGACCCGAGAGGAACTGAGCGAGAGCGACCTGCCGTACCTCCCCGCTGATGAAGTGTACCGTCTTTATCAGCTGTACGTGGAGAAGTACAAAGGTAGCGTAAAATTCTTTTGACCGCGAGCATATGGGATTCTTTGGGATCGGCTTGAAAACGGGCACACAAGCACGTGGCAAACATGATGTCCGGCCGGCTCGAAGTAAGGTAGAGAAGAGATCCAATGATACTGTGATATAGTGTGATGTCGACCGATTTATCAGAGGGATCGACATCCAATCTGCAGCTTGGTGACATAGGAGTGCTGAGAGACTTGCTCTGGTCTTGATGGAATTTCTTCAGAATATCCTTGATGTATTTTGTCTGACTGATGAAAATTCCATCACTGAGCTGCCTGACTTGAAGTCCTAAGAAAAATTGCATCTCTCCCATGTGACTCATCTCAAATTTGCTCTTCATGAGATCTCCAAACTTCTTGCAGAGCCGAGGATTTGTTGATCCGAAGATGATGTCGTCGACGTATACTTGGACGACCATCAGATCTTTGTCATGCCATTTAATGAAGAGGGTTGTGTCTATCGTTCCTCGTATGAATACAGACTTCACGAGGAAATCACTCTGGACATCGTACCAAGCACGCGGGGCTTGTTTTAGTCCATAGAGAGCTTTTCCAAGCGATAGACATGATCGGGATGTTCTTGATCAACGAAACCTTCCGGCTGAGCGACGTAGACTTCTTCTTTTAACACGCCGTTGAGAAAGGCGGTTTTAACATCCATCTGATAGACTTTGAAGTCTTTGTGAGCCGCATAAGCCAGCAGGAGGCGGATAGCTTCAATACGAGCAACAGGAGCATAAGTCTCGTCGTAGTCGATGCCTTCCTGTTGATTGTATCCCTTAGCAACTAGCCTTGCTTTGTTCCGAATCACTTCACCATCTTCATTTTTCTTATTCTTGAAAACCCATTTAGTTCCGAACACTGTTTTCCCATGTGGACGGGGTACCAAGGTCCACACTTGAAGACGTTCGAATTGATTGATTTCCTCTTACATTGCAATTGTCCAATCCATGTCTCGAAGTGCGTCTGCTACTTTGGTAGGCTCGTTTTGGCTCGGGAAGCAACTGAAAAGACTGTGTTGACGACGTGTCCTCACACCAACCGAGGGATCGCCAATTATCTGATCAACCGAGTGGCCTCTCGTCCACTTGCGCTCATGAGGCGCTGAAGTCGATGCGTCAGCCATCTGTGGATCTCTCCGATTGATCATTTGTCTGAGGAAGTTGCAATACTGCACTTGGATTGATAGTCTCAGATGATACTTCCTCGATGACCACTGTAGGTTCTTCGGTGTTCTGTGGCAATTCTGATCGGGTGGGGTAGAGGTGTGAGATGAACTTGGTACGTCGGTCTCGTTCGGTAGATAATCCATTGTTGGTGTAGGCGTGTATGACCGATATACCGGTTCGAAGAGAGAATCCAAGTCGTCTATTGCAAGTCTCGTTGCTTCGTCTGACACTGATCCTGAAGTTGTTGCAATCTTCTGTTGGTTTTGTGCCAACACACCAGTGATTACGTGTTCTGAAATGTTGTCGTCAGAAGCCAACGGGTTAGGCACGGGTCCTGGACTGAATTGACCAGAAGCCATATCTGCCACTTCATGGAAAGTGACATTATAGCTTTCCTTAATAGTTCGGTTGGACTTGATGTATACTCTGTACGCTTTTGATGTTGAAGAATACCCAAACGTAGCTTCGAATGCTTTAGGGTCGAACTTTGCACGTTGCTCTCGGTCGTTGGCCACAAAGCACTTGCACCCGAAGACTTTAAGGAAAGAGATGTTGGGCACTCTGTTATTCGCAATCTCGTACGGGGTCTTGTTGAACCATTTGTGAACCACCATCCTGTTTTGAGTAAAACAAGCGGTGTTGACTGCTTCAGCCCATAGAAAGTGTGGAAGTCCCGATTGGATCAGCATTGTACGAGCGGCTTCCACTAGTGTTCGATTTTTCCTTTCAACGACCCCATTTTGTTTAGGTGTTTTGGCGGCTGAAAATTGTTGACTTATTCCAAGTTTCTGATAAAACTCACTGAGGTGATTGTTCTTGAACTCAGTGCCGTTGTCTGTTCGAACAACTTGAATAGTCTGTTGCAGCCGATTTTGAGTTGTGTTCACAAAATTGATAATCAAGTCACCACTCTCATCTTTCGTTCGGAGGAACTTAGTCCACGTGTAGCGAGAATAGTCATCTACAATCACTAAGACATACTTTCTTCCATTGATACTCTGAGTCTGCATCGGACCACAGAGATCCATGTGAATGAGTTCCAATGGTCGAGAAGTAGACGCAATTTGCTTGACGTGATGAGATGCTCGCTTCATTTTTCTAGGTGACATGTCGAACAGTGATGCTCCTTTTGTAGTAGTATAGTTGGAAGACCGTGAACTTTTTTGTATAAAGGCGTTGGAGAGCTTTCATATTCAGATGAGACAGTCGTTCATGCCATAAGCTGTTCCTCTGTAAATCAGTCTGAGAAATGAGACATACAGCTGTCGAGGGCCGCACAGACGTTAGGTTGATCGTGTAAAGATTGGATCTCCGAAGTCCTTGAAGGAGTTCTGTGTCCTGACTATCCAAAATTCTGCACCGGTCAGCATGGAAGACCACCTGGAAGCCTTTGTCACATAATTGGCCTATGCTGAACAAGTTATGGCGGAGGCCTTCGACGTATGAGACATCTTTGATGGTCAGATTCTTCAGAATGATATCCCCAAGTAGAATCGGGGCTGAATCGTTGTTTCCAAATCTGACTTTGCCGTTTGGTCGGTCTTTGTAGTTGTTCAGCAGCTCTTGATTACCAGTCATGTGTGTGGAGCAACCAGAGTCGAGATACCACACATGATGGATCTGCAAAAACAATTTAGAGAGCTTTAGGTTCCCACTTAAACATGGGTCCTCTCGGATTAGCAGATTTAGTTTTGGGTTCAGATATGACTCCTAAATCTATTTTTGGAAGAGTCTTAATAACCCATTGCACTTTTGAAAAAGTGGGTTTGGGTTTTGCCTCTATAGGAGACTTGGCCCTTTTGTCTTTCGTCGTCCTAGGCGGAGATTTAGGAACCCATTTGGGTTGAACCTTACAGGGAAGATTAATTTCAGCACGTACAAATGCTTTGGATGGTTTGACTGAGGAAAAGATATTTTCTTGTGAGAGTCTCCTAAGGTGCTTGGGGGATTTAATTTCTACGGGATACCTTAGGTGAGTACAGTCATGTATGGCGCCATAAGCTTTCTTTATGGCTGGATCTTGTTTCCTACGTGTCTTTCTTGTGGCATTTGTTTCAGAATGATTAATGTTTGACGTAGAGCCTATTTCGAAGTTGGTGCTTCTAAAGGTGATCGGCTGAAGTGAATACGTAGAAGCAACAATCTTAAAAGTGGAAATAGCTCTTTTATTTCTACGAGTGTCTTTTATTGTAACAGAAGGAGTAGCATGCTTAGAAACATTTAAATCTAATGGCTCATTCTTTATCTTAGTGCTAGACACTCTCGCCTTTGTTTTTAGTGCTGACGCTACGCTCCTGTAGACGTAGGTAAAGTGAAATTAGTCATAGCACTTTTTAATAGAATTATTTTACAATATTTATCTTTCAAAGGCGATTTATCATTTTTCACTCTTTTTGTAATAGCGTGAGAGGTAGTTTGGGAGGACGTTGAAGCCTTGAGATTATCCATCTCCTTAAAGAATTTTTTCTTTTCAGCTTCGAAATTCTCTCGTTCTTTTTTCTAACTTTGCCTGTGACTCCTCTATCTGTTTTATGATAGTGGGTTTGTAGAGAGAATTTTTATAATTATTGATTTTAACTTCCTCGTGGTGTGTTCGAGAGTCAGGAGCAAGAACTTGTACTAAATCAGAGATAGGTGTTAAAGTTTCTTTCCTATTTTTGTCCCTTTCATTTAGTTCTTTGTAGTCAAAGGGGATTTCTGGACCATGTGGACCTTGTCTAATGGATGAATCGAAAGTATTTTCATAAGACGATTCAGTAAAATTTCTAAGAGAGGTTATTCCTAAGCTCATGTGTTTAACATCGTATATTTCTTTCAAAAATATCGTCTGTTCGGATTGTCCCCTACGCGTAACTGTATCGTCTAATTTCTTTACTTTGGCATATAGTTTCTTGCGTTCCTCACCTAGGAGAGCATAATTATTTTTCACGGTTAGTTTAGCGGCTTGACAGGCATCGAAACCCTTACTAAGCTCACTAATCTTAGCATTCGATGTTTCTAATTGAGCTTCTAAGTTAGTGATCTTAGAGGTAGCTTCGGTTATCCTGCAATTTAAAATGGCTTTCTCATTGAGATTTCTAACCAAGCAATTGTAGTTATTTGCTAGCCTATCTTCTAATTCCTTAATCTTTTCGCTCTGTTATCCTAGTTGAGGTTGACTAGTCTCTCTAGACTGTAGGCTCTTAGTAAGTTCATCTATTTTTGCACTAGAGCTCCTAAGTTCTTGTTCGAGACTATCTATCTTCTCCAGAGCTCTCTCAAGTTCGTTCTCTACTTCCTTTATACTTTTCTGCTCACGTTTCATGTTAGCATATTGCTTTTGATATGATTGTAACATGGTCAATAATGTGGAAGGAGTGACTACCTTATTTGAAGACGTGGATGCGTTGTCGTCGTCCGTACTAGCGGATGTTTCGGCGTCCAATTCGTTGTTGAGACGGGCCATGAGGGCTAAGTTCTCTTCTTCGGAGCTCGACGTGTCCTCGAGCCATTGGTCCTGTTCGGCCATGAGAGCTACTCCAGCTTCTTTCTGTTTTGTCAATTGAAGCTTCCTGGAGTAGTAGTTTGCATCTCTTTTCTTCGGGAGAGTGCACTCTCTAGCGAAGTGACCTGCTTTGCCACAGTTAAAGCATTGGTTAGTCTCTTTGGGATTCTTGACCTCGGAACTCTCCGGAGCACGTTCTTTGTTCTTGGAGCTTGTAGTGCGAAGTCTATTGGCTGAGGTTGAAGACTTCTTCTTGAAGTACTTCTTGCTCATCATTTGTCCAATGAGAGCTAACTGTTTTCCAAGGGCTTTCATGTTCGGCTCGATGTCGGAGTCCGATTCATCTTCCGACTCTGATGATGAAGGTGGCCTAACGATCTTATCCTTTCTTGATCTTGTGCCCCTCTTCTCCCAGACTAAGGCAACCTTGTCATCTTGTTTGCCTTTCTGCTCTTTGGTAATCTCGCGGATATCCTCCTCATGCTGAGCGAGATTATCGAACACGGCATGGACATCCAACTCCTCTAGATCTTTATTTTGTCGTATTGGAGTGGATATTTTCTTCCATTCCGTGGGCAGAGAAGATAGAAATCTTATGTTTGTCTCCATATTTGTCTTCGTTATTTCTATCTTCCTCATTTCATTGAAGAGAGTGAGGTATCGTTGGTAGATCTCGTTTAGACTCTCCTCCGGCTTTGCTTTGAATGAGTCGTAAGCAGTGAGAATGTTCGCCTTCTTTGATTTTATGGCAACTTCCGTCCTTTGCATCATCCTATGCAGCTCATCCCACATCCCTTTGGCCAATGTAAAGCTGTCGATTTGTCTGTATATATCGTTGGGGATGCCATGCATAAGAGTATTCATGGCTACTAGATCAGCCTTAGCTCGAGCTCTTTCCTCCAGAGAGTATTCTCTAGACTCCTTTAGTCGCCTAGAAGCTGGAATTGCTGGAGTAGATGTTTCGTCCCCGGGTACATGAACCCAGAACTGTGCCGGTCCCTCTTCAAGGGACTTCAGTAGATTTTCGGCTTGATCCTTTAGAGCGATGAAATTCAGAAAGCGACTTCTCCACACTGTGTATTCGCCTCGTTGCAAGATCGGCGGACGGGTCATTTCCAAGTGAGTATGCATCCATGTTTGTATTGTAGTCGAGTTGTTGAAGGATCTTCGTTAATTGTTTTGAAGGTTGAAGATGATGTAATGTGCTTCACAAGTGACAAAATTCGTTAGTAGCGTTTGATTCGAAAATTAGATCGACAATTATTTTCGACTCAATCTTTAAAGTTTGATCGAAATTAATTTCGTCGAGATAGAATGTACTGAGTACTGTTCTCGTGCGAGAAATTTTGTCAGCGTGATATTTTTCGAGCGAGATAAATTGCTCAAAATCATTCGGTCGAGAAAAATTTCTTGATCGTGAATTTATTTTATCTTAAAGAAACAGTACGTTAGTAAGTTTCTCGACAAGTCAAAATAAATCTGTTGACTAGAAAAATTTCTCGCGTGTAAATGATTTTCGCCTGGTCAAACGTTAAAAGGTTTGACTGAAAAAGTTTTTCGAGTGAAAGTTTTTACGCATGCAAAGTCAAAATAAGTCTCTCTCGAAAAAGTTTTTCGCTGTATAATGCTCGATAAATATTTCTAACTAAAATCGTTTCTGCTGATGACGATTCTAGCGCTGACTTCGTATTATGACCGAGAAAAATTCTCGCTCTAAGTTTATCGATCGAGAAACTAATCCGATCACAAAACTTAGAGAGAAAAATTTGAGCAATCGAGAAAAATTCACAGAATACGATTAACACAAATTCGAGCAAAAACAAAGAATCAGATAATGAAGTGTGAGGTAATTGCTCGCAATCAAGTACTAATCATGCACGAACAGGCAATTAAACACGTTATGAAGCAAAATATATCGAATTTGATCAAAATCAGAACGTGTTCTTCATGTTCTTCGCAAACAGTAACACGCAGAAGCATTTCAATCCTAAAAATCGAAGTTCAAACTGCTACAGAACTGATCCCAATGATGATCTAACATTTAAACAAGCACAAAAACACCAAATTCAAGTCAATTAAGCACAGAATTAAGCTATTGGATCGAAAAAGGTTTTCGCGCCAAACCTGTTCTTCGATGAACAGTATCTAGAAAATGATTTTCGATCAAATTCTAACAATTTACGATTCAAAACAGAACGAATCTGCTCTGATACCAATTGTTAGGTCCTACGATTAACAACTCTACGATCCTAGGCTAGAATTCATAGTCATTCGATCGTTTAGATAAACAATTAAATTCGATTGAAAAACTCAAATGAAGAACAAGAGAGAGAATTCGAGTAGAGTGAGAAAGTTACTATTGTTTCTCTCTCTAGAAATCAAATTGCAAGCCCTTCGGATCAATTCTAAACTTTCTCTATTCAGCTCAATTGATTTACATGTATTTATACCAAACAAACTTGGTATAAATATCATACTAGTCCTAGTCTAAGGACTACTATACAAAACGCCCCTAATTACAAGGACAACTAATGAAATCAAGCTCAATTACAAATGGTATTCTACAAGTATGAAGGCGAAAATTACACCTTGGTCCAAAATCAATTTTCGTTCGAATGCAAATTGCAAAATTCGCCTGAATTTCTCGATTGTAAGTTTTTCTATTGTTTTTCAGATTGATCCTAGGTTTATAGTAAATCACATAATTGCTCCCCCTATGTATGAAAATAAATGCAATTAACTCCTCTGGTTGATGACATCTGGCTCCGTCTTCACACTTTATAAATCTGCAAGACTTAAAGCAACATATGTCGAAAATATTAGAGTTGATTTTGGAAGCAAATTTTCTATTTGATTCCCCTTGAACAATTGTCACAATTAGCCTAGATACATGGTCCCCTAAACATGTAATCTATATTTTCGCACCAGGGTATAAGCATGAACAGTATATCGCATTAAATCAATTCCGTATAAATGCAAATTAATATTGCATATCAAAATGCAAATATTAATTTCGTATACAAAATGTGCGATTTAAAAAGTATTTTTATATACGATTTTTATTATTGCATATCATTATTATATTATATATGTATATACTTATTTTATTAATAATATGGGGTTAGATTATTTTGCTTTGACCATTCTCACGCCTAAAAATTCACAGGACAGTTGAAAGATTTTTATGCCGTCTAGTCATGTCGGCATACTGAAGTCCTAAGTTCACAAAGTATCCATTTCGACAACTCTCACTAGGTTCGCTCTAGCACTCATTTATTTTTAACTAGGGATTTTTATATTTATATCAGTCAAGTCAACACAAGTCATATTAAGTCAATTTACCTGTGATCGAGATGCTTTTAATCATTTCACCGAGCGAGAAACCGTCGTTTTGGAATTAAAGGGACTTTGAAGGCTTTAATTTGGTTATGACTAAGAAGGGTAGGGAACTTATTAGGAAAAGGGAGCTTTATGTCTTCTTCCATTCTTCGTCGTTCTCCTTTTCTCCGGCATTTTTCTCTTGCGTCGTTTTGTCTTTTTCATCCTTTTTATCTCTTGTAACTTTTCTCCACTTGCTCAAGCTGAAGCTCCGCTTCTCTACGAGGCTGAGAGATTGTCTAAGGTGAAGTTCTTCTTGTTGGTTCTCGGGCCGATACCGTTCTCCTCTTAATCCCTAGAGAGGTTTCAGAGATTATCAATTTGAAGAAGTTCACAGTTATGGAATTCGTACCGAAGGCCGTGCTCCTCTTCTCGTTGTTCGATATAAGACCAGATTATCGTTAGAGAAGTTCACTTCGTGGTGCTCCTCTTTCTAGCCGTTCTGACGAGTGTACGAGATTATCAATAGAGAAGTTCACAGTAAGATCCATGCCCCATAAATTGAGATAAGCGAGAGGCTGGTTCTTTTGGTCTGGTTTTTGTGCGTTGAGCATTCCTCGTGTGCGTTTTCCACCTTCTTTTGTCATCTTTTTCTTTTTCGTCTTCGATTTTCTCCCCATCCTTTCTCGATTTAACATCCCGCCGAAAGGTTAGATAGTCGGTTGAAAGCTCAAAGGGCTTTTAAACGAAGAAAAGGAATATGGAGAAGCCCCAAAATGGATGACTAAAGGCAATGTTAAAGGAATGAAAAATATTTATATTTGGCCGAGTGAGGAATTTTCTAAGTTCCCTAATCATGTTTCTAACGTTCTAACGCAAGGCGAGTGTGAGACCAAGAATCACTAGTTAAGACAAGCAATGGTTGTGTGACTCGCTCGAGGATAGATTCGTTGAAAAAAAATAAACGGCTAGAAATCTCAGTCATATAAAGTGGCTTTGTGTCTAGTGGAGTCTACGAAAGAACTTTTAGACACAAGAATGCGTCTTAGACTAACAAAATTAAGCAAATAATCAGTCTGAGGTCAGTGAATGCTATTCGTGACATAGATCGAGCATCCTAAAGATATCGTCATGCCCCTAATATTGTACTTATATGTAAAATATTTATTATATATTTTTTTATTAAAATGAAATATTTCACGCAAGATATAGCATTTTTAAGTATAGAAAACACATAGTATAGAACACGTGAAATCTCATAGGATCACATACAAATCACGAAAGGTTCAACATGCCTAATTTTCCAGGAATTGGAACCGTTTGTCATCCAATGCCTTGGTGAAAATGTCAGCTAGTTGATATTCCGTGTTCACAAAATACATGTCAATGGTGCCTTTTTCTACGTGATCTTTGATAAAGTGATATCGTATGTCTTTGTGCTTTGTGCGTGAATGGTGAACAGGATTACACGTAATCGCAATGGCACTTTGGCTATCGCCATAAATGGGTATATTATTTAGATTGTACCCATAGTCGCGAAGTTGAGTCCGCATCCACAGCATTTGCGAGCAACAGCTGGCAGCCGCGACGTATTCTGCCTCGGCCGTCGATGTCGAAACGCAATTCTGCTCCTTTGATGACCAGCAGACTAGCTTTTCGCCTAGAAATTGAGCGCCACCGGATGTGCTTTTCCTGTCCATTCGGCAAACTGCATAATCAGCGTCAGTATAGCCAATCAATTTGAAGTTTGTGCCTTTAGGGTACCATAAACCTAAGGTCGAGGTGCCCTTTAGGTAGCGAAGAATCTGCGTGACCGCGAGCATGTGAGATTCTTTGGGGTCGGCTTGGAAACGGGCACATAGACATGTGGCAAACATGATGTCCGGCCGGCTCGAGGTGAGATAAAGAAGAGAGCCAATGATGTTGCGGTATAAGGTAATGTCGACCGCTTTTCCTGTGGGATCGGCATCCAACTTGCAGCTTGTGGACATGGGAGTGCTTATAGGCTTGCTCTGATCTTGATGGAATTTCTTCAAGATGTCCTTGACGTATTTAGTCTGACTGATGAATATCCCATCATCGAGCTGCCTGACTTGAAGTCCTAAGAAGAATTGCGTCTCTCCTGTGTGGCTCATTTCAAATTTGCTCTTCATCAATTCTCCAAATCTCTTGCAAAGCCGTGGATTTGTTGATCCGAAGATAATGTCGTTTACATAAACTTGGACGACATCAAATCTTTGCCTTGCCATTTTATGAAGAGGGTCGTATCGATAGTTCATCGGATAAATCCAGATTTTACGAGGAAATCGCACAAGACGTCATACCAAGCACGTGGAGCTTGTTTCAGTCCGTATTGAGCTTTGTCCAATCGATAGACGTGATCGGGATGTTCTTGATCAATGAAGCCTTCTGGCTGAGCGACATAGACTTCCTCTTTAAACACGCCATTAAGAAAGGCTATCTTAACATCCACTTGGTAGCCTTTGAAGTCTTTATGAGCCGCATAAGCCAGGGAGAGACGAATGGCTTCGATTCGGGCAACAGGAGCATATGTCTCATCGTGGTCAATTTCTTCCTGTTGGTTATATCCCTTCGCAACCAGTCTCGCTTTATTCCTAATCACTTCTCTAACTTCATTCTTCTTGTTTTTAAATACCCATTTCGTCCCGATGATTGTTTTCCCATATGGACGGATACTAGGGTCCACACTTGAAGACGCTCAAATTGGTTGATTTCATCTTGCATTGCTATTATCCAATCTGCGTCTTTTAGTGCGTCTGTTACCCTAGTTGGCTCATTTTGGCTTAAGAAGCAGCTGAAGAGACCGCGTTGATGACGTGTCCGTACTCCACTCGAATGATCACCAATAATCTGATCAACCGGATGTGCTCGAGTCCACTTTCGCTCATGAGGTAGTGCAGAGCTATACGCATCGGCCATTTGCGGGCTGAGACTTCCAAGGATATCAGATTGTTCACTTGGTTGAGGTAAGTCAGATTCTGCAGTTGAATCGAGTGATTCTGATGAGACTTCCTCATTGGCTGTTGTAGGTTCTTCATTGATCTGTGGTAATTCTGAATCGGGTGAGGTAGGGACATTTGAAGAGCTTGGTACATCGACCTCGTCGAGTGGGGGCTCCACTAACGGTGTTGCAATAATGGTTTCTGGCTGATATAGGGCTCAAAGAGAGAGTCCAAATCTTCTAACGCAAGTTTCAGTGCTTATTCAGACGTTGAATCTGGAGTTGTTGCCATCTTCTGTTGGTTTTGTGCCAACACACCAGTGTATACAGGTTCTGAACTGTCGTATCCAGAGGCCATCGAGTTTGGCACGGGTCCTGAACCGAGGTGTGCAGGAGCCATATGGTTATGCACGGGTCCTGGACTGTTGTGACCAGAAGCCATTTCTGCCACTTCGTGGAAAGTGACGTTGTAGCTTTCTTTGATTGATCGATTGGACTTGAAGTAAACTCGGTATGCTTTTGACGTCGATGAATACCCGACGAATGTAGCTTCGAATGCTTTAGGGTCAAACTTAGCACATTGCTCTCTGTCGTCGCCACAAAGCACTTGCACCCGAAGACTTTAAAGAATGAGATACTGGATACTCGCTTGTTTATTATTTCGTATAGAGTCTTATCGAAGCGTTTGTGAACCACCGTCCTGTTCTGAGTGAAACAGGCAGTATTTACTGCTTCAACCCAAAGGAAGTGTGGGAGACCGGAATGGATCAGCATTGTACGGGCTGCCTCCACTAGAGTCCTGTTTTTCTGTAGAGTGTCAATTTTAATTGTGCTTGATTTTATTAGTTGTCTTCGTACTTAGGGGCTTTATTTGTATTAGTCCATAGATTAGAACTAGTTTGACATTTATACCAAGTTTGTTTGGTATAAATACTTGTACAAACATTGTGCTTAATACAGAAAATTGGAGAATTGATCCGAAAATTAAAATCGTTACTGTTTGCGCGAAGAACGAACTTGAACACAGTTTGATTTTGATTAAAATTGACATGTTTTGCTTCATAATGTGTATAATTGTCTGTTCGTGCATATCAACCATCTGATTACTATCAAAAACCTGCGATTTCATAGACTAATTCATTATCTTTGGTTGAATCAGTGTTAATTAGGGTTCTGATTTTATTTGCTGAAATTCAATTTTTCTCGCAAAAGTATTCGATCGAAGAAATTTCTCGATCGCAAAACTCCGCGTGAAAATTTTTATCGGTCAGAGCACTAAGTCAGCACTAAAACCATCTTCACTAAGAACGATTTTAGAAAAAAATTTACTCGAGCAAAATCTAGCGAAAAACTATTTCGCCGAAGACCAATTTTGACCTTTGTGCTCGCAAAACTTACCGTCGAAATTTTTCGGTCAAAACTTATACAGTTTGACCAAGCGAAAATTACTTACGATTGAAAAACTTTTTAGTCAACGAATTTATTTTGACTAAGTAAGGAACTTACTTTAAGTACTGTTTCTTGCGATCAAAATCAATTCAGGATTAAAGGATTTTTCTCGATCGAAAGTTTTTTGAACAAATTTTGTGGCTCGTAAATTTTCTCGTTGACACACTTTCTCGCACGAGAACAGTGGCGAACATCTTAATTCCGACTGAATTTTCGATCGAAAATCTAAAAGATAGATTCGAAAATAATTCTCGACTGCTTAAATATCAAAGGCTACTAACTAATTTGCTACTTGTAAAGCACATAACATCACTCAAATCCATCAAAACAACGAACGAAGATCCTTCGTCAACAACAAGAAGAAGAGATGGATGCTTACTCGCTAGAAAATGACAACCGTCCACCAATCTTGCAACGCGGCGAATACATAGTATGGCGAAGCCGTTTCCTAAACTTCATAGCTCTAAAAGAGCAAGCCGAAAATCTGCTAAAATCACTCGAAGAAGGGCCCGCACAATTCTGGGTAAATGTAGAAGGTGATGACACGGTTACTCCTCAAATTCCCGCTACTAGGCGACTGAAGGAGCCTAGGGAATATTCAATCGAGGAGAGAGCCCGCGCTAAGGCTGATTTGATAGCCATGAACACACTCATGCAAGGCATCCCTAACGACATCTATAGACAGATAGACAGCCTTCCAACGGCTAAAGGAATGTGGGATGAATTGCATAGAATGATGCAGAGGACGGAAGTTGGCATCAAGGCTAAAAAGGCGAATATTCTCACTGCCTATGACTCCTTCAAAGCAAAGCCGGAGGAGAGCCTATACGATGTGTACCAAAGATACCTCACTCTTCTCAATGAGATGAGAAAGATAGAAATCTCGAAAACCAACAAGGAGACTAATATCAGAATTCTATCCTCGCTGCCTCAGCCTGGAAAAAGATATCCACTCAACTTAGACAAAATAAGGATCTGGAAGAGTTGGATATCCACGCCGTCTTCGATAATCTCGCCCAACACGAGGAAGACATTAGCGATACTCAGAGAGAGCAGAAGGACAAGCAGATTGAAGACACCGTTGCCCTTGTCTCAGAGAAGCGTGGAACAAAGTCTCGCAAAGAGAAGATCGTTAGGCCTCCCTCCTCATCTGAGTCAGAAGGAGATACAGAATCAGACGTCCAGCCAAGCATGAAGGCTCTAGGGAAGAATTTAGCATTAATCGGACAAATGATGAGCAAGAAGTATTTCAAGAAGAAGTCCTCATCCTCGGCCAACAGACTTCGGACCTCAAGCTCTAAAAACAAGAAACATGCACTAGAGAACTCCGAAGTCAGGAACACCAAAGAGCCCAACAAATGCTTCAACTGTGGCTCGAAGACACATCCAATTCTGGAGAGGAGAATCTAGCTCTCATGGCCCGCCTGGATAACACATCAGACGCCGAAACATCCAACAGGACGGACGAAGAAGACGCATCCACCTCGTCACAAGAGGTAGACTCTGCTTCCACATAATTGACCATGTTAGAATCATATCAAAAACAATATGCTAACATGAAACGTGAGCAGAAAAGTATTAAGGAAGTAGAGGACAAACTTTCTAGGTCTCAGGAGAAGATAAACAGTCTCGAGACAGAACTTAGAAGCTCTAAGGCTAACATAGAAGAACTTACTAAGAGCCTACATTCTAGAGATATTAGTCAACCTCAATTAGGACAGCATAGCGAAAAGATTAAGGAATTAGAAGATAGGCTAGCAAATAACTACAATTGCTTGATTAGGAATCTCAACGAGAAAGCCACCTTGAATTGTAGGATAACCGAATCTACCACTAAGATCACTAACTTAGAAGCTCAATTAGAAATATCAAATGCTAAGATTAGTGAGCTTAGTAAAGAACTAGATGCCTGTCAAGCCACCAAACTGACGGTAGAACAAAATTATGCTCTCCTAGGTGAGGAACGCAAGAAACTATATGCAAAAATTAAGAAATTAGATGATATAGTTACGGGTAGGGGACAATCTGAACAGACGATATTTTTGAACAAGCCCAAGGATATAGAGTTCTATAATCCTATAGAAGGCATATGTTTCACTAACCCACGAGTTCTACGGAAAAAGGATGTATGTGATATTAAGTACATGGGTTTAGGAGTAACCTCTCTTAGTGATTTTACTAAAACGGCAGAACAAAGTACTTTAGACTCATCCATGAGAAGTGCCTCACATGGGCCTGAAATCCCCTTTGACTACACAGAACTGAATGAAAGAGACAACTATGAAACCTTCTTCAACACATGTCTGTGCACGCAATAACCTTATTTTTGTGTAAAACGCGACGACGCGCATAAAAAAAAAAGCGTACAGAATCTTTGACAGTATATTATCACGGTAGAGAATGATTGGCTATGCTATGACTATGCAAGTTGTCTGACAAGCGACATTGACAAGCATATATATTTATAATATTCATTTTTCTTTTTCATTAACTTAATATTATTTTCCATCAAATCATAAAAAGATAATTATTTAATCTAATTTATGTGATAAAATAAATAAATTTATTTCATGACGATCATAATGACATGCATATCATATATTTTTCGATATCAATATAACTTTCGATAGTTATAATAATCATTTGAACAGGCATATTCTAGTTAGACTGATAGTAAATTGAAACAGAATGATTTTCTAATTGATATGGGCGCTATTTTATTGTTGAGATTATAAAAACTTTTTAATATATCATTTCTACATATTTAAGTTTTAGGTTTTAATCAATTATTTATACCTTATTTTTAATTTCATTGAATTTTTTGAGAAAATATCGATTATTTAGTCTCGTAACTACAATAATGGTATAAAAAGTGACCATATTTATATTTATTATATATTATATATAATTTACTGTATTATATCTAGCTTATCCGAAATACTCACGCAATGCGCTACGCTATTTACGCTACGCGCTATCGACCCCAAAACGCGACACACTCCGCTTTGCGCTTTTTAAAACATTGCTCAAGCCTACCAAAGTGATAGGGTAGAATATCGAGCACGCCAAAAAGGAGGAATGCTTTCTTAATAATACTCTGAGCCGCAATACATAGCATATTGCAACTCAGAGTAGGGGGACTGGTTGATAGGGATGACCTCTGATCTAGCATTCCTTCTGAACTAACAACTTAGACGCAGGGCAGGTAAGGAAGAGAGCCGGAGGACCCAAGGGATCGATCGGGCGAGAAGGACTAAGTACGAGGTTCGACCAGAGGCAATGTACGAAGCTGATATTTGGAGGAGCTAGGGAGATATCCCAGGTAGCTACGGAGCTATCCGGAGGGACCAAAGGAAGTAATCGAGAGAGCTAAGGAAGTGTCCGGTAGACCTGAAGAGGGAGATATCCCAGGAAGCTACGGAACTATACGGAAGGGCCAGAAGAAGAGCTCGAAAGAGCTAAGGAAGCGTCCGGGAGACCAGAAGAAGAAGGGCAGTATGAAACCCTAGACGCGTCAATAGTATAAATAAGTGGCTCTTATCCATTTTACATCATCTTCTACACGCCCCACACACTCTAGCACACGAAGAACACACATAGACACTCTCTCCCCCTCTCTTTATCTTCTCTTAGCCCTTTAGTGCTTGGAATCACTTGTAAACATGAGTGAAGGTGAGATTGAGTGTGTAATCTTCCTCGATTAATAGTGAATATTCTCCGGCAGCCCGTGGACGTAGGATTCACCCGAATCCGAACCACGTAAATCATCGTCTCTTTACTTTTCCGTCTCGTTTATACATTCAACCACGATTTCATCCGAACCGGCCCTCACCTTTATTTCACGGACCATACATTTTGTTGATCGAGGTCGTACCTGCATCAAATGGCGCCGTCTGTGGGAATCGAGAATTGGAACGTGAGATATGGAGTCGTGGCTTGGATTCAACGGCTGTTTTTGGATGATTTCTGGGCTGCCGTTCTTGGATTTCTTCTATGGCACTTCATCGAACACTTGCTGGGCGATAGTTTGTCTCGCCATCATGGCCACCGGCCACCTTGGCTTTGCCGTCAACGACCAGATCACCACCAGAGCACCGCCGGCGAGGCGACAACGGCCATCTATTCAAATCTGCGGCCACAAGGGCAGAAACTACTTCGGAACGACCGATGTACGTGCTTGTTTTTACTGGAGTATACTTCGACTAAACGAAAACCATGGACGGACCCATTGACGGACCGCCGGGGAAACGCTCTATCTGTAGGCGTGCCCTTCGCGCCGTCGAATTCGCGTCGGCGCTCACGAAACTCCGACAATGTATTTTCAGTGAAATTGCAAAATCGACGATAATTATTCAAAATTGAGGATGCGCAAGGTGCTAAACCTCCGTTTCGTTCCCTCACAGGTCAGAACGCGCCGTCGTCGGGGCTGAATCGATGTTGACGACAGTGAAGAAGACGAGAGAAGAACGATTACGTCGAGCTCGGATTTTGGACTCCATCGAGCTCGAATAGTCGGAGCCACGACCGTCGTGCCCTGAGGTGGAGCCGCCGTGGTTGCTGTTCCGGCCGCCGGCGACGTCCCCGCCGGAATCGCTTTTCGGGACCCAGTCGTAAGTTTTCTAAGTTTTGGGGTGTTAAGTTAGTTATAATAATGATAGGGTCAGATCTGTTATTTTCGTGGGGACCAAATGCTGTGAAATTTAAAATCTGGGAGGCAAACGGAGTTCTGATAATATGTGAGGTCCTGTGGTTACTTCACCTTGGATTTCTTATGGGCTTGGGCCGTTAAATCTGTAGGGTTTATTATTTGGGCTATAGAATTAAGTTAATATGTGGCTTAAATAAATTAGATATTTGGGCCGTTAGGCCCGCTCGAGTTTAAATACTTGGGCTACTGATATTATTTTGTTGGGCTGAATTAATTATTTTCCGTTGGTGGAATTATTTTAACTAAAATAGTTATTTTTGGATTATTGAGATCAATTATTACAGCTTGCTGGACTTAATTATTTTTTATTACCAAAATAAATTAACTGTGGGACTTTTTGAGTCGGGGACTTAAAGGAATTGGGCTCGATTTATTAGGCTCTTAAAATTAATTATTTTGGGTTGGAATATTTGGGTTGGTAGAATTATTGTCATTAGGCCGTTGGCCCAATAGGTCTCAATCAAGGACTCTCAAAAAGGTTCAGCCTAGGACAGACAACACAGGCGTACCATTTTCAGACTGACATACCCTCTGTCTGACCAAAATGTCCCCCAACCAACACCCTCTGTGTGTCCCCTGATCGGCTGAAACAGTGTCTCGTCCTTTTGACACCTCGATGTCAGGATTAGCTGGAATTATGTACCTTCTTCGTACACCACCTTTGACCTCTAGCTTTCCCACCTAGCTATTAACCACTAGCTTTCCCACTTAGCTACTGACCTTCAGCCCTCATACTTAGCTACCGACCTCCAGCCTTCCTACTTAACTACTGACCTCCATTTTAGCTATCACATATCCCGAAATCTGACCCCTTCTAGATCACCGGATTAGGAGGAATTTATTTGTATATGCATATTTCTGACCTCCCATAACGCACTGTTACCACTATGCAGTCACTAAATAATATTTTATTATTATTTTTATCTCACGAAGCTCATTGCATCTCGTGCGTCGGAGTTGCCTATGGTTGTGGTTTTGCAGATTTGGCATATATGATAGTCCAGCTCTCCGCTGGCAAAGAGACCGTAAGCCCTGGCTTAGACCCAGGTTAGGCACAAAGCCTTTAAGCTTCGATGTAGCTCCAGATGGGAAAGGAGGCCATAAGCCCTAACTCCAGTCATAGGTGGAAAAAGAAGCCCATAAGCCCTGGCTTAGATCCAGGCCGGAAGCAAAGCCTCTAGATCTAGGCTGGAAGAAATGCGCCCAAGTTCTGGATTACTCCAGGCTAGGATACTTGCTGGCGATAGAACCGGCCAATGCGGGCAGAGCTCCCAAACGCCAATTTGAATCAGCCAATGCTGGCAGAATCGGCCAATGCCGGCAGAGCTCCCAAGCTCCAATTTGAACCAGCCAATGCTGGCAGAATCGGCCAATGCCGGCAGAGCTCATAAGTTCCAATTTGAACCAGCCAATGCTGGCAGAACCGGCCAATGCCGGCAAAGCTCCCCAAGCTCCAATTTGAACCAGCCAATGCTGGCAGAACCGGCCAATGCCGGCAGAGCTCCCAAGCTCCAATTTGAACCAGCCAATGCTGGCAGAACTGGCCAATGCCGGCAGAGTTCATAAGCTCCAATTTGAACCAGCCAATGCTGGCAAAACCGGCCAATGCCGATAGAGCTCCCAAGCTCCAATTTGAACCAGCCAATGCTGGCGGAACCGGCCAATGCCGACAGACCTCTCAAGCTCTAATTTGAACCAGCCAATGCTGGCGGAACCGGCCAATGCCGGCAGAGCGCTTAAGTTCCAGTTTGAACCAGCCAATGCTGGCAAAACCGGCTAATGCCGACAGAGCTCCTAAGCTCCAGTTGAACCAGCCAATGCTGGTAGAACCGACCAATGCCAGTAGAGCTCCTAAGCTCCAGTTTGAACCAGCCAATGCTGGCAGAACCAGCCAATGCCGGTAGAATTCCTAAGCTCCAACTTGAACCAGCCAATGCTGGCAGAATCGGCCAATGTCGGCAGAGCTCCTAAACTCCTATTTGAACCAGCCAATGCTGGCCGAGAGCTCCTAGGCTCCGACTCAACCCCACGCGGAAGATATAACCAGCCAACGCTGGCCTCATGCAAGATGAATAGGTACGCTGGTATCATACGTACCTGATGGAAAACGAAAAATGGGGGGTGTCGGATCATTCCCATCCAGGAGCTCCCCAGGTACACGTTTCTATTTATCAATAACTTCTTGGATGAAAACTTCGGATGTGAATGCAGTAACATGCTGGAAGAGGGTCTGATGCATACTACTAAGTTGTAACAGTGGAGGAAGTTGAGGTTAGTAAATTAGGGAGAACACTCTTCATGTACTTCGAATGTGCTGATGAACATTAGCACAATCTGAAGTAGGGGGAGTGGAGAGTGGTAGTAGTACGGGTTCGGACATTAGCAGTAAATTAGCCCAGAATAGATAGGAAGAAAAATTCCTCCGAAATGAGGTAAAGGTACGAGCAAAATGTAAAGAAAACAGGCCTCGAAGTCTCCAAGCCTTTACTCAGCTCCCAGGCCGGAAACAAAGCCCAAAAGCCCTAGCATATCTCCAAGTGAGAGCCTCCCTAGTCAATCTGTGGACCTCGTGATGACGGACGCTCAACCCACAGACACTTAAACGATGGGTGTCGAGTCCGACTGAGGTGGATATCGTTCAGGGTATGACACACTTAGCTACGGGCCACCACCTTCAAACTGTTGCTCCACCACGAGATGGTTCAACGCAACTGCGAGGTCATTCCCCCGGGCAACAAGAACGGTTGCATTCTGCTCCTCCAGCTGGCAAAACTTTTATGGGGCTAGGTCCTCAAGATAGGTTTTCAGAAGCCAGCGCAGAACTCCTAGTTCCAGATGAAAAGCATAGTGAATGACCTACGTACCTGGTGAAGACAAGCTCCCAACTCGTGGAAATGAAAGCGATGAGTGCTAGGTCCAGCCTAGGCCGACATCTTCCAGGTACACGTTTAAATCTGGCAATAACCTGTCGGATGAATGTTTGGACGTGATTGCATCAGGACGTCAGAAGGAGAGTGTATGAGGGGGATGTTGCCCAGGCTGGAAATGAATATCATAAAACTTGGCCTAGCCCAGGTGGAAACTTTGCGGCATTTACTATAGATCTACGATAGGTAGCTAGCCTATCCAGGTAATGCTAACTTCATAGCTTTGACATTTCGATTAGCTTTCCAGTGCAGGTTTCCGGATCAGCTTTCTGGCCTGGACCTCCAAACGACCAATGATAGGTCTCCAGAAGCCGGCGCAGATCTCCCAGCTCTGCGCTGGCACTAGAAGACCCAACCTAATTGTTGGGTTATCTAAGTCCAGCACCGTGCTGGCACCCGAAGACCCAACTTAACTGTTGGGATATCCAAGTCCAGCTCCGTGCTGGCACAGAAGACCCAACCTAACGTTGGGATATCTAAGTCCAGCTCCGTGCTGGCATAGAGAAAGCCCAAGCTAACTGTTGGGATATCTAAGTCCAGCTCCGCGCTGGCACCCGAAGACCCAACATAACTATTGGGATATCTAAGTCCAGCTCCGGTTGGCATAGGAAACCCAACTTAATTGTTGGGATATCTAAGTCCAGTTCTGCTCTGGCACGGGAAACCCAACCTAACTGTTGGAATATCTAAGTCCAGCTCCGCGCTGGCACAGAAGGCCTGAACTATCTGTTCGGGATATTTAAGTTCAGCTCCGCGCTGGCGTGTGAAGGCCCGAATTATCTTTTCGGGATATTCAAGTTCAGCTCCGGCCCGAATTCTGTGATAAGGGATTTCAAGTGGTCTTTCATGCTGATCGGTGCAGAATTTTGGACAGTCAGGACACAGAACTCCTCTATGGACTTCGGAAATCCAACCTACGATCAACGTCCGTGCCGCCCTCGACAGCTGTATGCCTCATCTCTCAGAATTGATTTACAGAGGAACAGCTTATGACCTCAACAACTGTCTCAACTGAATATGAAAGCTCTCCAACACCTTTCTACGAAAAAGTGGGTTGACGGTCTTCCAGCTATACTACTACAAAAGGAGCATCAATGTTCGGCATGTCAATTAGGAAAGATGAAGCGAGCGTCTCATTATGTCAAGATAATTGCGTCTACTTCTCGACCATTGGAACTAATCCACATGGACCTCTGTGGGCCAATGCAAACACAGAGTATTAATGGACGCAAGTACGTGCTAGTGATCGTCGATGATTTCTCTCGCTACACTTGGACAATGTTCCTCCGAACCAAAAATGAGACAGGGGACTTGATTATCAACTTTGTGAACACTACTCAAAATCTGCCACAACAGACTATTCAAGTTATTCGAACAGACAACGGCACTGAGTCAAGAATAAACATCTCAGTGAGTTTTATCAGAAGCTTGGAATTAGTCAACAATTCTCATCCGCCAAAAATGCCTCAATAAAATGAGGTCGTTGAAAGGAAAAACAGAACCCTAGTGGAAGCCGCTCGTACAATGCTGATCCATTCCGGGCTTCCACACTTTCTTTGGACTGAAGCAGTTAGTACCGCTTGTTTTACCCAAAACAGGACGGTGGTTCACAAACGGTTCAACAAGACTTCGTACGAGATTGTGAATAACAGAGTGCCCAATATCTCATTCCTTAAAGTCTTCGGGTGCAAGTGCTTTGTGGCGAACGACAGAGAGCACCGTGCTAAGTTCGACCCTAAAGCATTCGAGGCAACTTTCGTCGGGTATTCTACAACATCAAAGCGTACCGAGTATACATCAAGTCCAACCGAACAATTAAGGAAAGCTATAATGTCACTTTCCACGAAGTGGCAGAAATGGCTTCTGAACACAACAGTTCAGGACCCGTGCTAAACCCGTTGGCTTCTGAAGATAACACCTCAGAATCCGTATTCACTGGTGTGTTGGCACAAAACCAACAGAAGATGGCAACAAATCAGTAATCACCGCCAGAAGAAGCTCTGGGACTTGTGTTAGAGGACTTGGATTCCCTCTTTGAGCCATTACATCCGCCAGTTAACGTCAACCATACACCCAACGAGGCCGATGTACCAAGTTCTTCAACTGTCCCTACCTCACCCGATTCAGATTTGCCACAGAATAATGAAGAACCTATCATGAGTGTTGAGGAAGAATCATCAGAGTCGCTCTCTCCAAATGCTGATATGGAACTTCCTCATACAAATGAACAATCGGAGATCTTTGGAAATCTAGACCCACAAATGGCTGATGCATTTTCTTCAGGCTTGCCACATGAGCGCAACTGGACTAGAGCCCGCCCGGTTGATCAGATAATTGGCGATCTTTCGAGCGGAGTAAGGACAAGGCATCAACACAGTCTTTTCAGCTGCTTCTTAAGCCAAACGAACCTACTAAGGTAGCAGACGCACTACAAGACCCGGATTGGATAATTGCAATGCAAGAGGACATTAACCAATTCGAACGTCTTCAAGTGTGGAAATTAGTACCCCCCCCCCCCGCATGGGAAAACTATCATCGGAACAAAATGGATATTCAAGAACGAAAAGAATGAAGATGGCAAAGTGATTAGGAACACGGCACGATTAGTTGCAAAGGGATACAACCAACAGGAAGGTATTGACTACAACGAAACATATGCTCCTGTTGCCCGGATTGAAGCCATTCGTCTCTTCATCAAATGGCAAGACAAGGATTTGATGGTCTTTCAAGTTTACGTCGACGACATCATTTTCGGTTCAACAAATCCACGGCTTTGCAAGAAGTTTGGAGATCTCATGAAGAGTAAGTTCGAAATGAGCCACATGGGAGAGATGCATGTAATACCTGTTAGGTCCTACAATTAACAACTCTACGATCCTAGGCTAGAATTCATAGTAATTCGATCATTTAGATAAACAATTGAATTCGATCGAAAAACTCAAATGAAGAACAAGAGAGAGAATTCGAGTAGAGTGAGAAAGTTACTATTGTTTCTCTCTCTAGAAATCGAATTGCAAGCCCTTCGGATCAATTCTCTAAACTTTCTCTATTCAGCTCAATTGATTTACATGTATTTATACCAAACAAACTTGGTATAAATATCAAACTAGTCCTAATCTAAGGACTACTATACAAAACGCCCCAAATTATAAGGACAACTAATGAAATCAAGCACAATTACAAATGGTATTCTACAATCTCCCCCTTTGTGCTTGATTGCGTCTCCGCGCCATTTGTCCTCGTCTGGCGTAATATGATCTGCGCAAGCCCATGCTCGAAGTTCCTCAGCGTGATCCTTAGCTCCGGTCGCTCCTCAATATCTTCTAATAGTTCCATTAGGAGCGGCTGTTCTCTCACGAACCTATGGATCGTCAGCATAGTATCTCGATTGATTTCTTCCAACCTCTGCTCGATGTTTTTCCTGACGACCTTGAGCGTCCCATCGCAAAACTTATGAATCTCAGTCTTCAACATCAACCTATTATTCTTTGCTATTGGATTATGGTAGGTGATGCCTAGGACTGAGCTGATGTGCACGTGATTGTGGGGAAGCCCTTCGATCTCAGGTCCTTTCTTGAGCGGAGCGGTCATGTTGACCTTCTTCATATTGCTCTCAAGCGCCATTTGAAGGTCGTGAGCGGCGAAGTACTTAACTTGTCGCATCATGAACCGGTAGAGCCCTTCGAGTCCTTCTTTCTTGATGAAGCCCTGAGGACCTTTGTACTTCTCCACGTATTGCTGATAAAGACGGTACACTTCATCGGCGGGGAGGTACGGCAGGTCGCTCTCGCTCAGTTCCTCTCGGGTCCTGTCCACTCGATCGATGATGTAGTGAGGTGTTGGAAGTCCTCCTTTGTCACAGTATACGCTGAGTAGTTGGCTTATTGGGGAGAGACTCTTATAATGGCTCTTGGCTTGTGTCTTAGTCATCCCCAGCCTAACATCAGGTCCTAGTTTGGTCAGCATCCAGAGGTAGGTCATCCTCTTCTGCTGATCCCAATGAGAGACCCTCTAAGCTCGAATACGTTCGGCTTCTTCACTCTGTCCGGAGACCTCCAAATATTCTCACGAACTTCTTCTAGGAAGGGAATTTCTATTTGGATGTTTTCCCATTGCGTGTCGATCCGGACGGTCCCTGGCGTTAGCCTTGGAGAGGGAACCGCCTGTTGAGCGATTAACTCTGGTAGCCTTGGGATTTCTCGCTCGTAGTCTTCACCTTCCTAAAGCTCGTCGTCTTTATGATTACGAGGTCTATAGACGCTTGTTGTAGAAAGCGCCGAACGTCGTGAAGCCATCGTCTTTGATGCTCCTCGGGCATGGAATGGCTCATCCACTGTCCTTCGAAGATGTACTTGTCTAGGGCCTCGTGTGGATTGACGCCATGTCCAGAGGTTCTCGGTTGGTCTGGAGCGACTGAGGGAGTGGCTTGGGTAGCTGCTAGAGCTACAAGTATCGCAGCACTTGCTTCTTCTTCCGAAAGCAAGGGGCTTGAGTTGATCGGTGGTGTGGACGGAGGCGTCCTGAGGTGAAAGGTTGGTGGTTCGATGTGGGCGGTGCGGTGCGTGGTGTAGGTAGTTTGGGTGGTTTGTGTTTGGGTTTGATGGGTTTGTGTTTGGCTTTCACCAGCTCCAGCGCTTGTCTGCGTAGGGCCCGAGCCTTGTCCTTAGCCACTTGTTGATGTCCTCGGCCTCTTCTCCCCCTCATGAGGGTCCTGATTGTCAAGATCGTCATGTCTGCACCGTGAGTGGGAGCTTTGGCCTCGGCAGGTGTCAGTCGGTGGTTCAGGATGGTCCACCAATCGCCTATAGAGGGATGCTTCTTGCGGCAATCGTATGGAAAGGCCTATCAGACGGGCGAGGAGAATGTCGTGGAGCTCGGTGATGGGGATTGTGTATGGATTGATGAGGATGGAGGAAATGGCTAGAGGGTCGGTGGGTGTGGGCTGTGGAGGTGTGGGGTTGATTCGTGACGAAGTGCCTTCAGAGGCAGGTGCTTTCCCGGTATCTCTTCGGGATGCCTCGAGTGCTTGGAGTACTCTCTCCGTAATTTGGTCTTCCATAGACTGTACAGCTGCAGAGAGAGCAGCCTGGAACTGCTCGTTCATCACGAAGGGTGCGGACGCCTCCTGAGATGGACCAGGACGACTGATGTCGCCTGTTATCAACCCTTGAGTAGACACCGACTCTGTGGGTTGGCTCACAGTCACTTGAGGTTGTGACTGTATGAGACTTCCACCCAATCCTCGAGTCGAATCTTGAGGATTCGTCTCTATGGGTGTTAAGGCAGGCTTAGGTTGCGCCTGCGAACCAGACAACACGTTGGTTGGTTGCGGCTCAAGATTGAGCGAAGAAGTGCCGGCAACACTTGTTGTTGTGGTAAGCGCAGTATCTGGTGCGTTGGCGACGGCCGGGAAGAGGTACTCCAATTGAATACTAAGTCGTTTGGGAGTCCTTCTTATCAGGCTAATCTCCTCATCTGACTCCGTGTTGGATGGTGTAGCTGTGTGAGGAGTGGGATCACGTTCAACATCCCCTAGAGCCTGATCCGTCACCAGTGGAAGCGAGCTCTACCCAATTTCTGTCTCGGGCTGTGCTTCTTGTTGAAGAACCTCCTCAATGGTTTCTTCGAGCACGCCTACATGTACGGGCACTTCCACTTGAAGCATTTCTGTTGGAGCCTCTTGTTCCAACTCAGCGGCCACAACATCTATCAATGTGGCATCGTCCTGAGTTGGAGGCTCCTGCTCGAGCTCCAGGGCCACTTCATCAATCAACATGGCCTCTGGGCTTTGGTGTTGTTGCGGTTGAGGAGGGCTCATGTGTACATCTGCCGGGGGCCCTCTAATCATTTCCTCGGTGAGGTGACGTTCCCGACAGTATCTCTGATATTCAGCTCCTGCGGGGTCAGCGAGCCGAAGAAGGTTGAGAGATATGGCCATTGAAGGCTGTGTAACATCCATTAGCCTTGGGTTGTGGAAGAATTTGAGCCGGGGCGGCTGATAGTTTCCTCCCGGTGGCAGGCGAGGAATGTTCTGCGCGTACATCTCCATGTGTTGGCGGATGATGACGGAGAACCATCTCGCGCACGGCACGTTCTTGGACCGGTTGTTCTCCTTTTGTTTGATCTGTTCTGCATGGTCGTTCCAGATCAGCTGGGCGAAATCGTAATTTCGCGAGAACACTACTCCGTGAAAAATCCGGAGGATGTGGCTGTTGCCCTTGTCGAAGCCGGCGTGCTTCGGAGATAGACACTTGTTCACGATCCCGAACAGTGTCTTCCATGGGTGAGGGATACCGTTGCTCTGAACCTGAGCGAGCTTGCTGAGCGGCGGACGGTAACCCATTTGAAGGAAATCAGCCACCAGTTCTTCATCTGATGGGAGGGGATCGTAGTTTTGGCTGTGAGGGAGGTCAAGTAGAGTTCTGAACTCGTTCTTGCCCATGCAGATGTGCCTCGTCCCTACAACCGTCATGAAATAGTATCCCCCGTCCAAGATGATGCTCTTGATCATCCCCCAAAACTACTGAAGGTAGACCATCGGCACTGATGCCGTCACGGTAAGTCCACGCCATAGTGGATAGCCTTGAAGGATTGACACGATAATGTCGTCTGGACATCGGAAGGTGGCCAGGTCCAATCGGAAGTTCGTGTCGTGGACATTGAGGTATAAGGATTTCTCGTATATGTGATTATATGTTGGATAGCGATCCATCTGAAAAAAATAAGAGATATAACAAATCATTAGTTCGTAATTTTTTATATTAGTCAAAAATGAATTAGGTTCATCAAACTATAATATTGTTTCAAGTCATGACATGTTTTGATGAATTTTGAATTGAAATCGTATGATATGCATATAGGATTCTTGTTTTTAAAATTGTAATTTCGAATTAAACATGTAATGCGTGAAAAGGAGTTCTAAATTTTTCTAAGTGTTGAATCGTGAAGAGGACACTGTTCATGCCGAGAAATTTTTCGCTCGAAAATTTTGGTGTCAAATTGATTTCCTTATGCATTGATTTCAATTGCAATAACTCCGTTTAATTTTGTGATCGAGAAAATTCTATTCGCTAATGTTCGCTACAGTGAGGGACTTAGTAAAAAACTTCTAAGTGTTGAAATTGAAATCGTGAGACTGTAGCCGATCAATTTTACGATCGAGAAAAATTCCGCGTAAATTTACGATCGAGAAATTATATCTCAGGTAAATTTACTATCAAGAAATTTTCCTAAACTGAATAAAATTTTTCGATTTGAAATTTATCGAGCGAATGTGATTTTCGATCCTATGTAAAATTTTTGCTGCAATATTTTCGATCGAGAAATTAGTCAACGAAAGACTAAGTCAACTGTCGAGAAATTTACCGATGAATTAGGTCCTAAGCAGCGAATTTTACGATCGAAAAATTAAGTGTTGGAAAACTAATTTTTCGCTGCTAAATTTTTGCGACCAAATTGAAATTAAATCGAAAATTCTATTTTGCGATAGTAAGTTTTACGCTCGATAAAATTTGCATCTAAATTGTCTAATCAGTGCGTATGTTTTTCGCTCACAAAAAATCCTAATTAGATTTCTCGATGTTAAGTAATTTTTTTTTCGGTCAAAATCTTCTATCTTAGCGACTAAATCAGAATTTTACCGATCGAAAAACTAATTCGACACAAACAATATCTCAATTAATCGGAATTCAATTTAAGACTGTTTGCGATCGACAAAGTTCTTCGATGGCTTTAAACATTCAAATACCCAGTTTCATCAAAACTCAAATTACAGTCGAAGATGAAGATTTTTCGATGATTCATTCTACCAGATTCATAGAGAATATCAAAACTATCTTAAGTGCACGCATTGAACTCAGATAAAGTTCAAAATCAAGCCTAAAACACTATGAAATAGTATACGATTTTCTCAGTTTTGAAGAACAGTCGAGAAACTAATATAAATCATGCGAAAAACTACAAAATGCAGATGCTAACGAAGTTAAATCACACGCAAATGGCAACAAATTCTCATTTCTACCTTAAACAGACAATTTCGTGTTGAAAAGCGAAAGATTTTTGAGAAATTTGAACTGCCTGTGAATGTTTTTCGCGAGAGAATTTTTTTTTGCGATTTAGGGTTGCGTGAGAAAAAGTTTTTCGACTAACTTAAAGGTGAACTTTTATTTACTCGCTGTAAGTCGATGATGGGTTTACGATTTGACATTTTGCGATTCAATGAAACAGGCCATTACTATTTGCGCTCGAGAAATTTTCGATTCGAAAATTGCTCTTCAATTCATTTTTCTCGATCGCAAATTATCGCGGCTAATCAAAATCGTTCCCAAGACTGTTAACGATCGAGAACCTAATGATCGCGAATTAATTCTTATATCCAGTTTCTCGATGGTAAGTGTTTCTAAATTTTTTAGATTGATCCCTATTCAAATAAGATCACATTTGTAAAGCTCCCCCTCAGAATTAAAATAAATGCAATTAACTCCCTGGATTTTCTGTGTAGTAACGTCTAGCTCCCCTGGTAGAATAAAAAATATGTACCACTTAGAGATAAGCGTTAGTAATAATGGAGTTAGTCAACAATTATTTTTGGCAATTTTATCTTTGAAATATTCGGTCTTGTGTCTAGTTCCTCTCTTTGTAGTGTCGACATCTCGCTCCTTAATTTTGAAAGATCTGAAATACTCAGAGAAAAAACGTCAAAAATATTTGGAGCTAATCTACAAGTCTTATACTTGCTCCCCATCAAATGATGCACAAGAATTGACTAATTATGCAAGCATATGAAATCAATTCATGTCACGAGCACACAAATTTACCAAGTAAGCATGTATACATGGTCCCCGAAAATATGTAATTTTAAATATTGTGTGAGGGTAGAAGCAATGAAAAATTTTTCGCATTTAAACAATTCAGCACCAATGCAATCTAAAATTGCATTTTAGAATGTGCGATACACTAAAGAAATTCGCATTTATTCAATTCAACGCATATGAAACATAACATTTCATGTCAAAATGTGCGAATTTTATTATTTATTATTTATTTTTTATTATTTAATATTTATCTATTATTATATATATGTATATATATATATATATATATTTTATGGGGTCAGATTATTTTGCTTCGATCAATCGTCACACCTAAAATTTTACGAGACATTTGAAAGAAGAAAATGCCGTCAATTCATGTCGTCAAACTAAAGTCCTAGACTGGTCCATTTCAACAACTCTCACTAGGTTCGCTCTTGCTCTCAATTTGGCTATCTCGGGATTTTTATATTTTTATCACTCAAGTCAACACAAGCAATTTTAAGTCAATTTACCTGTGATCGAGGCATTTTTAATCATTTCACCTAAGGGAGAGACCGTCTATGTGGAATCAAAGGGTTGTAAGGGTTATAATTTGGCTAGGACTTAGAACGGAAGTAATTTAAAGGAAAGTGAGCTTATCTCTTCATCGTCTTCCAATTCTACGTCCGTCTCCTTTTTTTCGGCGTCTTTCTTCTTTTCAATCTTTTCTCCCTCTTTTTCTTTAAGAACTATCCCTTTTTTATGTTATGCTCAAGCTGAAGCTCCGCTTCTCCATGAGGCTCTAGGAGATTATCGTAGGCGAAGTTCTTCTTGTTGGTTCTCGGGCCGATACTGAGCACCTCTTCTCTTAATCCCTATTGAGGTTTCAGAGATTATCAATTTGGAAAAGTTCGCGGTTATGGAATTCGTACCCGAGGCTGCACTCATCTTCTCGTTTCCCGATATAAGATCGGATTGTCGTTGGAGAAGTTCACTTCGTGGTGCTCCTCTTCCAGCCATTCTGACGAGCGTATGAGATTATCGTTGGAGAAGTTCACAGCAGGAACCATGCCACTTTCTAAGAGGTAGTCGGAAGGCCGGTTCCTTTGGTCTGTTTGTTGCGCGTTGAGCAATGCCTTCTTTTGTCATCATCTTACTTTCTCTTTCGTTATCTCCCCCTCATTTTCTCGTTTGAACAACCATTCGAAGAGTATAGAGTTCGGTTGAAGGCTGGGAATGGGTTTCAAATGAAGAAAAGGACATCGGAGAAGGCTCAAAGTGGATGACTAAGGGCTAACGTGGGGAAATTTATATAAGGCCGTATGAGGAATATCCTAAACTCCCTTATCATTTTCCTGACGATCTAACGCAAGATGAGTATGACACCAAGAATGTAAGACAAGTAATTTATGTTTGACTCACTCGAGAAGTAGATCCAAAGAAAGGAAAAAAGGAACAAGGCTTGACTCCTCACGCATGTAGAGTGACTTTGTATCTAGTGGAACAATCAAATGACCTTTTAGACACAAGTTTGCGACTTAGACCGACAAATTTTAAGCAATTAAATCGATCGCATGTCGGGGTAAAATTCTAAGTGACTTTAGATCAAAGCATCCTAAAGGATTTCGTCATATCCCTTTATATTATATATAGAAATATATATATATTATTGTTATTTTTATATTATTTTTGTCACGCAAGATAAGGACAAATAAGCATAGAAAACACATAGAATAGAGCATGTGATACCACAGAAGATCAGGTAACGCACATATTACGGAAGATTCAACATGCCTAATTTTCCGACAAGGAATTGAAATCGTTTCTCATCCAAGGCCTTGGTGAAAATGTCGGCTAGTTGAAACTTCGTGTTCACAAAGTATATCTCTATCGTGCCTTTTCTACGTGATCTTTGATAAAATTATATCTAATGTCTATGTGTTTTGTGCGTGAATGATGAACAGGAGTGCAAGTAATGGCGATTGCACTCTGACTATCACTATATATGGGTATATTATTTAGATTGTACCCATAGTCGCGAAGCTGTGTCCGCATCCACAGCATCTGTGAGCAACAGCTGGCGGCAGCTACGAATTCTGTTTCCGTCGTCGAAGTGGACACACATTTCTGCTTTTTGGATGACCAGCAAACCAGCTTTTCGCCTAAACATTGAGCGCCACCGGACGTGCTTTTCCTGTCCATTCGGCAACCTGCGTAGTCAGCGTCAGTGTAGCCGATAAGTTTAAAATTTGTACCCTTTGGATACCAGAGGCCAAGGGTAGAAGTGCCCTTTAGGTAGCGTAAAATTCTTTTGACCGCGAGCATATGGGATTCTTTGGGATCGGCTTGAAAACGGGCACACAAGCACGTGGCAAACATGATGTCCGGCCGGCTGGAAGTAAGGTAGAGAAGAGATCCAATGATACTGCGATACAGTGTGATGTCGACCGATTTACCAGAGGGATCGGCATCCAACTTGCAGCTTGGTGACATAGGAGTGCTGAGAGGCTTGCTCTAGTCTTGATGGAATTTCTTCAGAATATCCTTGTTGTATTTTGTCTGACTGATGAAAATTCCATCATTGAGCTGCCTGACTTGAAGTCCTAAGAAAAATTGCATCCTCCCATGTGACTCATCTCGAATTTGCTCTTCATGAGATCTCCAAACTTCTTGCAGAGCCGAGGATTTGTTGATCCGAAGATGATGTCGTCGGCGTATACTTGGACGACCATCAGATCTTTGTCATGCCATTTAATGAAGAGGGTTGTGTCTATCGTTCCTCGTATGAATCCAGACTTCACGAGGAAATCACTCGGGACATCGTACCAAGCACGTGGGGCTTGTTTTAGTCCATAGAGAGCTTTGTCCAAGCGATAGACATGATCGGGATGTTCTTGATCAACGAAACCTTCCGGCTGAGCGACGTAGACTTCTTTTAACACGCCGTTGAGAAAGGCAGTTTTAACATCCATCCGATAGACTTTGAAGTCTTTGTGAGCCACATAACCCAGCAGGAGGCGGATAGCTTCGATACGAGCAACAGGAGCATAAGTCTCGTCGTAGTCGATGCCTTCCTGTTGATTGTATCCCTTAGCAACTAGCCTTGCTTTGTTCCGGATAACTTCACCATCTTCATTTTTCTTATTCTTGAAAACCCATTTAGTTCCGACCACTGTTTTCCCATGTGGACGGGGTACAAAGGTCCACACTTGAAGACGTTCGAATTGATTGATTTCCTCTTGCATTGCAATTGTCCAATCCGGGTCTCGAAGTGCGTCTGCTACTTTGGTAGGCTCGTTTTGGCTCAGGAAGCAACTGAAAAGACTGTGTTGACGACGGTCCTCACACCAACCGAGCGATCGCCAATTATCTGATCAACCGAGTGGCCTCTCGTCCACTTGTGCTCATGAGGCAAGGCTAAAGTCGATGCGTCAGCCATCTGTGGATCTAGATTGCCTATAGTCTCCGATTGATCATTTTTCTGAGGAAATTCCAATACTGCACTTGGATTGATCGTCTCAGATGATACTTCCTCGATGACCACTGTAGGTTCTTCGGTGTTCTGTGGCAATTCTGAATCGGGTGGGGTAGAGGTGTGAGATGAACTTGGTACGTCGGTCTCGTTCGGTAGATAATCCATTGTTGGTGTAGGTGTGTGACCGATATACCGGTTCGAAGAGAGAATCCAAGTCGTCTATTGCAAGTCTCGTTGCTTCGTCTGACACTGATCCTGAAGTTGTTGCCATCTTCTGTTGGTTTTGTGCCAACACACCAGTGATTACGGGTTCTGAAATGTTGTCGTCAAAAGCCAACGGGTTAGGCACGGGTCCTGGACTGAATTGACCAGAAGCCATATCTGCCACTTCGTGGAAAGTGACATTATAGCTTTCCTTAATAGTTCGGTTGGACTTGATATATACTCGGTACGCTTTTGATGTTGAAGAATACCCGACAAACGTAGCTTCGAATGCTTTAGGCACGTTGCTCTCGGTCGTTCGCCACAAAGCACTTGCACCCGAAGACTTTAAGGAAAGAGATGTTGGGCACTCTATTATTCACAATCTCGTACGGAGTCTTGTTGAACCGTTTGTGAACCACCGTCCTGTTTTGAGTAAAACAAGCGGTGTTGACTGCTTTAGCCCATAGAAAGTGTGGAAGTCCCGATTGGATCAGCATTGTACGAGCGGCTTCCACTAGTGTTCGATTTCTAGGCGGAGATTTAGGAACCCACTTGGGTTGAACCTTACAGGGAAAGTTAATTAGCACGTACTAATGCTTTGGAGGGTTTGACTGAGGAAAAGATCTTTTCTTGTGATAGTCTCCTAAAGTGCTTGGGGGATTTAATTTCTACGGGATACCTTAAGTGAGTACATTCATGTACAGCGCCATAAGCTTTCTTTATGGCTGGATCTTGTTTCCTACGTGTCTTCCTAGTGGCATTTGTTTCATAATGATTAATTTTTGACGTAGAGCCTATTTCGAAGTTGGTGCTTCTAAAGGTGATTGGCTGAAGTGAATAAGTAGAAGCAATTATCTAAAAAGTGGAAATAGCTCTTTTATTTTTACGACTGTCTTTTATTGTAACAGAACGAGTAGCATGCTCGGAAACATTTAAATCTAATGGCTCCTTCTTTATCTTAGTGTTAGACACTCTCGCCTTTGTTTTTAGTGCTGACGCTACGCTCCCTGTAGACGTAGGTAAAGTGAAATTAGTCATAGCACTTTTAACAGAATTATTTTTACAATATTTATGTTACAAAGGCGATTTTTCATTTTTCACGCTTTTTGTAATAGCATGAGAGGTAGTTTGGGAGGACGAGGAAGCCTTGAGAATTTCCATCTCTTTAATGAATTTTTTCTTTTCAGCTTCGAAATTCTCTCGTTCTTTTTCTAACTTTTCCTGTGACTCCTCTATCTGTTTTATTATAGGGGGTTTGTAGAGAGAATTTTTATAATTAATGATTTTAACTTCCTCGTGGTGTGTTCGAGAGTCAGGAGCAAGAATTTGAACTAAATTGCAGACAGGTGTTAGAGTTTCTTTCCTATTTTTGTCCCTTTCATTTAGTTCTTTGTAGTCAAAGGGGATTTCTGGACCATGTGGACCTTGTCTAATGGATGAATCGAAAGTATTTTCATAAGACGATTCAGTAAAATTTCTAAGAGAGGTTATTCCTAAGCTCATGTGTTTAACATCGTATATTTCTTTCTTTTGTAAAACACACGGGTTAGTGAAATCTATGCATTCAATAGGATTATAGAACTCTATATCCTTGTGCTTGTTCAAAAATATCGTCAGTTCGGATTGTCCCCTACGCGTAACTATATCGTCTAATTTCTTTACTTTGGCATATAGTTTCTCGCGTTCCTCACCTAGGAGAGCATAATTATTTTCCACGGTTAGTTTAGCGGCTTGAGAGGCATCGAAATCCTTACTAAGCTCACTAATCTTAGCATTCGATGTTTCTAATTGAGCTTCTAAGTTAGTGATCTTAGAGGTAGCTTCGGTTATCCTACAATTTAAAATGGCTTTCTCGTTGAGATTTCTAACGAAGCAATTGTAGTTATTTGCTAGCATATCTTCTAATTCCTTAATCTTTTTGCTCTGTTGTCCTAGTTGAGGTTGACTAGTCTCTCTAGAGTGTAGGCTCTTAGTAAGTTCATCTATTTTTCCTCTAGAGCTCCTAAGTTCTTGTTCGAGACTATCTATCTTCTCCTGAGCTCTCTCAAGTTCGTTCTCTACTTCCTTTATACTTTTCTGCTCACGTTTCATGTTAGCATATTGCTTTTGATATTATTCTAACATGGTCAATAATGTGGAAGGAGTGACTACCTCATTTGAAGACGTGGATGCGTTGTCATCGTCCGTACGAGTGGATGTTTCGGCGTCCAATTCGTTGTCAAGACGGGCCATGAGGGCTAAGTTCTCTTCTTCGGAGCTCGACGTGTCCTCGAGCCATTGGTCCTGTTCGGCCATGAGAGCTACTCCAGCTTCTTTCTGTTTTGTCAATTGAAGCTTCCTGGAGTAGTAGTTTGCAACTCTTTTCTTCGGGAGAGTGCACTCTCTGGCGAAGTGACCTGCTTTGCCACAAAGCATTTGTTTGTCTCTTTGGGATCCTTGACCTCGGAACTCTCCGGAGCACGTTCTTTGTTCTTGGAGCTTGTAGTCCGAAGTCTATTGGCTGAGGTTGAAGACTTCTTCTTGAAGTAATTCTTGCTCATCATTTGTCCAATGAGAGCTAACTATTTTCCAAGGGCTTTCATGTTCGGCTCGATGTCGGAGTCCGATTCATCTTCCGACTCTTATGATGAAGGTGGCCTAACGATCTTATCCTTTCTTGATCTTGTGCTCCTCTTCTCCGAGACTAAGGCAACCATGTCATCGGTTTGTTTGCCTTTCTGCTCTTTGGTAATCTCGCGGATATCCTCCTCGTGCTGAGCGAGATTATCAAACACGGCATGGACATCCAACTCCTCTAGATATTTATTTTGTCGTATTTGAGTGGATATTTTCTTCCATTCCGTGGGCAGAGAAGATAGACATCTTATGTTTGTCTCCATGTTTGTCTATCTTCCTCATTTCATTGAGAAGAGTGAGGTATCGTTGGTAGATCTCGTTTAGACTCTCATCCGGCTTGCTTTGAATGAGTCGTAAGCAGTGAGAATGTTCGCCTTCTTTTCTTTTATGCCAACTTCCGTCATTTGCATCATCCTATGCAGCTCATCCCACATCCCTTTGGCCGATGTAAGGCTGTCGATTTGTCTGCATATATCGTTGGGGATGCCCTGCATAAGAGTATTCATGGCTACTAGATCAGCCTTAGCTCGAGCTCTTTCCTCCAGAGAGTATTCTCTAGGCTCCTTTAGTCGCCTAGAAGTTGGAATTGCTGGAGTAGCTGTTTCGTCCCCGGGTACATGAACCCAGAACTGTGCCGGTCCCTCTTCAAGGGACTTCAGTAGATTTTCGGCTTGATCCTTTAGAGCGATGAAATTCAGAAAGCGGCTTCTCCACACTGTGTATTCGCCTCTTTGCAAGATCGGCGGAGGGTTGTCATTTCCAAGTGAGTATGCATCCATGTTTGTATTGTAGTCGAGTTGTTGAAGGATCTTTGTTAATTGTTTTGAAGGTTGAAGATGATGTAATGTGCTTCACAAGTGACAAAATTCGTTAGTAGCGTTTGATTCGAAAATTAGATCGACAATTATTTTCGATTCAATCTTTAAAGTTTGATCAAAATTAATTTCGTCGAGATAGAATGTACTGAGTACTGTTCTCGTGCGAGAAATTTTGTCAGCGTGATATTTTTCGAGCGAGATAAATTGCTCAAAATCATTCGGTCGAGAAAAATTTCTCGATCGTGAATTTATTTCGATCGTAAAGAAACAGTACGTTAGTAAGTTTCTCGACAAGTCAAAATAAATCTGTTGACTAGAAAAATTTCTCGCGTGTAAATGATTTTCGCTTGGTCAAACGTTAAAAGGTTTGACTGAAAAAGTTTTTCGAGTGAAAGTTTTTAAGCATGCAAAGTCAAAATAAGTCTCTCTCGAAAAATAAGTCGAAATAAGCCAAAATAACTCTACGATCCTAGGCTAGAATTCATAGTAATTCGATCGTTTAGATAAACAATTGAATTCGATCGAAAAACTCAAATGAAGAACAAGAGAGAGAATTCGAGTAGAGTGAGAAAGTTACTATTGTTTCTCTGTCTAGAAATCGATTTGCAAGCCCTTCGGATCAAATTCTCTAAACATTCTCTATTCAGCTCAATTGATTTACATATATTTATACCAAACAAACTTGGTATAAATATCAAACTAGTCCTAATCTAAGGACTACTATACAAAACGCCCCAAATTACAAGGACAACTAATGAAATCAAGCACAATTACAAATGGTATTCTACAATACCCGTAAAATTTTAATATGGGGTTTTGATATAAATCAGTTGAGTAAAGTTGCAAGTTAAGAAGTCGGAAAAAAAAAATTTAGCTGTAAAGCGAAAATACGAATTTAATAATTTCAGAATTTCGAAATTTACTAAATCAATTAATGAACTTTGTACAAATAAGAATCAATTAAATGTGATTGGGCTGTACTTAGGTTGCTTACACCACAAAATACGTCCCAAACCATATATATATATATATATATATATATATATATATTATGATAAGCTTACTTAAGCCTAAGGATAAGGAATCGTTAGCAATGTCTTGTCCCATCATTATAGCTTTGAAAAAAAAAATTGATACTTATCTATATTGTATGCGACATGAAAGCCATTGAGTAAGAAAAATCCTAAACATCGTGACCAGAGGAAGAATTCCCACAGTTATAAGCTAAGAACTTAACTACACAGAGATAGGCGAACGATTCGAAACTTATAATTTCGAAGTAAGGTATGCAAAAACTTTCTCATTAGTGTATTTAATATATTTTCAAGATATATACATATGTGTATGTGATCTTTTCTTATAGCTACCGTAGGAGTTAATTCAAGTAAAACCCTCGAAATAATTCCATGATTGTTATGGAATCCACTCGGCAATTAATAGGTTTAAGAACTCTAGAGCCTTTGGGTTAGTGTTCATATTTATGGATTAATGATTTTCTCATCAACAAATATAATTTATCATAGAGCAAAATAGCTTGAATCAATCTATCAATACACCGTTACTGTGTGCGATTTTCACACACTAAATTCACGAACAACGACCCTTCATATTCCAACCGACCTCCACCGTCTCCGATCAACCCTCTTACCGCCGGCGACCCTCTCAGCCGCCTACTGACCGAAACCGCCCTCGCCGCCGCCCTCCATCGCCGGGATCAGACGGCGATGGGAGGGTTTTGAATCGCGCTCCATTCCCCTTCAATCCCAACCACACGACCGTTCATATTCCATGGCATCCTCTTCACCTTCCTTGACGGAACAACCACCGATGGAGGCTATGGATTCCCCTGCCTTCTTGCCGGACTACCAGATACTAAGAAACAACATTCCTACATTTGATGATCGATTCGATGTTGCCGCATTTGAAGACTTTGTGGTGCGCCTTAAGGGCGCGAAGCCTGGCCCGCAACCTCCGCCGGAACAACCACCTGCCACCACGAGTAGGACGGAGCCACCTCCTAACGCTTCTGCTCCCCTTCATCACCGGACGGCTAGGACCCAACCCCCCATGACAACGATGGAATGCCCCAGACTAAGGGGCCAGCCGGTACCCACCACCACGCCGCGTCAAGGCCTAACCCTACCCAGCCCATGATTCCGCCTCGCCGTAAACGCAGAGAGACCACTACCATAGCGCCGCTGCGTGACCCGCGAATTAGCCCCCGTGGTCCGATGCGCAAAGGCACACCACCACCACCTAATACACCGCGGCTGAATAAGGAAGGAAGCCCCGATGAGGAGGCGCCCCCTATCATCGAACGTGCCCTATTGGGGGAGAGCAACGGCCCTAGGAGCTCGAGTTTGGAATCTCAACAAGTCCCTAATGTTGATAGGCCGAGGGTATCTACGACGGGCCCCAGCCTAATGCTAGCCATGCTTGTCAACAACCTACGTTGGAATTAGGGTTTTCCTTGGAAGATGCTTCGGATGATGAAATGACAAGGGATCACCTCCTTGATCGCCGTTTCTCTAACCACCGATCCACGCCCCCACGGGCCGTAAGGTTAGGGCCGATCAACATAAATAACTCTTGCAATGAAGAAACATACTATGGAAAGACACATGCTAAGGAAAAATCGCCTAGGGCAATGCCAAATGGTAATGGTGAGTCTCACAATGGGTATGGAGACCCCACTGACGAACCTCGCCCCCCTTCGGAGGCTGCTGCGAACACCGCTAAGATATCGTTTGCTGCCGTCGTCCAAGGAGCCATAACAAACCGAGACCAATCACGACGCCCCTCCATGAAGCGCCTCACATTATCCTACACGGCTCCATCCATCGTTGATGGTAAAGCCGAGGCTTGCTTGCCCTGGGAAGTGGTCCAGAAAGGGACGGCTAGATGGGACAACACTCTTGTTGGATATTTCCTGGGCAAAAGACCGTACTTTCCTCATGTTGAACGCTTTGCTCGTTCTATGTGGCCTGAGCTTATTGAGGTCCGAGCATCGATTAACGGGTTTTTCAAGTTCAGGTTTGCCTCGGTCGAGGCTATGGGTGTGGTCCTGGAGAAAGGTCCGTGGATCATGCAGGGGAAGCCCCTATTCCTTGAGGAGTGGCGAATTGGCATGTCCTTTGCGAAAAGAGAACACTCGAGTGTCCCACTCTGGGTAAAGCTACGTAATATTCCATCGGAATTATGGACCCAAGAGGGATTGGTTATTGTTGCGAGCGTGATAGGGAAGCCACTATTTGCGGATGCCATGACAGCTAAGGCGGAGCGGCTCGAATACGCTTGGGTATGCGTGGAGATACCACTCGGGGAACCATTCGTTGAACAATTCAATATTAGAATACCAACTAAGGAGGGAGAACGAGTTAGTATAGTGCCTATCCAGGTTGAGTACGAGTGGAGGCCCAAGAAATGCGCAACATGTAACTCTTGGAATCATGGTGAAAGGAGCTGCCCGAAAAATCAGCCCATACCAACCCGGCCACAGCTCTCCACATCGGTCATACAAAAGTCAACACGGAACAGTGAGCAGCCCAAAATGCAAGGACAAGCCGAGCCAAACCCTACACAGCCAAGTCATCAGCTCACCGAGAGTATGCATGCTAGACCTAGAGCTAATTGGCGCCGATTGACCAATAAGGATAAAGGCAAATCGGTGATCGGGGAGAAAGCCACAACCAACAACAAGGATATTGGAAGCTCTACATCGCAAGAGCATTACCGGGCTACTCACCGGACCACACTCTTGGATAATTCGGCCATGGATAGCACCCATGTTAAGGAGGGGCATAACAGGCAGCCGGGGCAACAAACGGAGGCGGCTCGACTAGCACAACAAATACCACCTTACCTATAGTTGAATACCGCAACCCGTTTGCCGTGTTAGCTGACTTAGAATGGGAAAACGTCGAATTACAGGGTCCTCAAGCAGCCCTGGAATCGAGTGTTCCATGATCCCTGTCGCCTCTTGGAATGTACGTGATCTAAATAGGTTAGACCACAGATGGGCGGTCGGGGAGATGATTACGAAATATGGGTTGAAGCTGATTGGCCTGGTTGAGACTAGGGTTTCCGAACAAAATGCTTCTTCGCTTGCTAACTCTATCAGAGCTTGGGATTGGTTCTACGAGTACGAGAATGGACCGGCATCACGTATTTGGGTTGGATGGGATGCTCGCCTCGTGACTGTGACGATTGAGGCCGCCACACCACAGGCTGTCCACTGCAAGGTACGAATCTTAAGGATGGGGACCAATGTACCTCCTTCTTTTTCAAGAAGGTTGCCATGCGTCGCGCCAATAACCTGATATACACCCTTGAAGATGAAGCAGGGACTACATTCGAGGGACATAATCAAGTTTGCTCTGAACTCCTTCGGTACTATACTGAGCTGCTTGGACTATCTTGTCGGACGGTGGCCTTGCACGCTGCCACTCTCTCACCTTACATGGCCCAAAAACTGGGACCCACAGAGGCCGAGGCCATGATTCTACCGATCACGGATCTGGAAATCAAACAAGCTTTGTTCTCCATTGGCGACAACAAATCTCCCGGGCCGGATGGCTACTCTGCGGCTTTCTTTAAAGACGCGTGGGACACTATTGGACGGGACATAACCCACGCCATCAAGGAATTCTTTCGGACGGGACATCTCTTGGGGGAACTGAACTCTACACTCATAACACTTATTCCAAAGAACACTAATCCCCGGATGGCTAAGGACTTCAGGCCGATATCCTGCTGCAATGTAATCTACAAGATCATCTCCAAGATTATTGCCAATCGACTACGGGGTAGCCTTGGGCAACTCGTCCACCAAGCCCAAATTGCCTTCATTCCTGGCCGCCGAATCACGGATAACATCTTACTTGCACAGGAAATTTGTCATGGATATAATAGTATGGGGTTGCCTGACCGTGTGGCCTTCAAGGTGGACATCGCGAAAGCGTATGACATGGTGGAATGGGATTTTCTCTTGGCTGTGCTCGAGGCAATCGGTTTCCATCGGGTATTCATTGGATGGATCCGGGCCTGCTTGACCACTACCTCTTTCTCGATTAACATCAACGGTACTCCGACAGGATACTTCAAAGGGCGGAGGGGCCTTCGGCAAGGCGACCCGATCTCACCCTACCTTTTCACGCTGGTAATGGAAGTACTTCACGGCATCATTGAAGACGAGATCAGGCAAAGCCCGAACTTCAGATACCACTGGAACTGTGAGGCAACCGCGCTTTTCATGCTTACACTTGCTGATGACCTCCTCCTCTTCTCTCACGCGGATGTCGATTCTGTAGGAGTCTTCAAACGCAGCCTCGATCTCTTTGCTAACTTATCAGGCCTAAAGGCAAACATCCATAAGAGTGCAATGTTCGTATCTAAGCGTGCCGACCGATTGAAGAACGCCCTTCAAGATATTATGGGTTTCTCGCTGGGATCACTTCCAGTACGGTATCTCGGTGTTCCCCTTATTACATCAAGACTTACGATCGCTGACTGTACCCCTCTTCTGACCAGCGTGGACAAGCGGCTAGGCTCATGGACCAATCTCTCTCTATCGTACGCCGGTCGCACCCAATATCGGTCCTCCTTGGACTACATACCTACTGGGCTGGTGTTTTCCTCCTCCCGAAGGGCGTTATCCGGAGCATTGAAGCGAGGCTTAGAGCCTTTCTTTGGAAAGGTACGAGTGCTAAGGTTGCTTGGACTGATATTTGCTTGCCTAAAGCTGAAGGTGGACTCGGTCTTCGCTCGATTGAGACTGATAATAAGGCTCTACTCATGCATCTGCTTGGGAACATTCTGATGGACGACGATACCCCGATTTGGGCCACCTGGATTAGACGAACGAGGCTGCACAACAGTTCCTTATGGTCCATCCGACCGGGGACAAGGACTTCATGGAGCTGGAGGAAGATATTGAAGCCGCGAACCGAATTTAGGACTCTCATTCAATTCCGCATTGGCAATGGGGCCAACACACTCCTCTGGCCTGACCCTTGGCTGCTCGAAGAACCCCTACTGGAACGCTACCCTCGAGGACCTATGATAATGGGCTTACCCAGGGACTCGAAACTCAGCGAGGTAATCAACGAGGGAGGATGGTGCTGGCCAGCTCAAACTTCAGTTGAATACCTCGACTTCGGCCCTCTCTAACCACCCATCCACCCGACTGAACGGGACACGATTAGATGTGCTGCCAACGCAAATGGTCGCTTCACTACCGCCTCCGCAAGGGAGGGCATCCGCCAAAGGCAACCGATTGTACCCTGGCATACCCTCTTTGGCGGCCCCTTAGCCATCCCTCGACATGACTTCATCCTCTGGCTTGCGATTAGGGACAGACTAGCGACTAGAGATAAGCCTTGGATCGCTTCTGCGGCGGGAACCTCAGTTTGCCTTCTCTGCGACGCAGATATTATGGAGACTACGCGACATTTATTTTTGAGTGTACCTTCTCTACTCGCTGCCTTAACCTAATGCGTAATCATCTGCACTTTGGTTGGCCTTACAGGGATTGGCATGAGAGCTTGCTTTGCGCGGCCAGAAGGTGGCGGGGCAAGCACCTTGCCGTGTTGGGGCCTCGGCATGCCCTTGCTTCTCTTGTCTACCATCTTTGGTCGGAGCGAAATAGAAGATGGCACGATGGGATTCGTCGATCGCCGGAACGGATAGTTGCTGAAATGGTGGCCCTCTTAAGTATCCGAATCTCGACTCTTCCGCACAAGTACAATCTGCAATTGAACGCCATGCGCCGGACCTGGTGTCTGGACTGACTACCTAGGATGCTTGGGACTAGTCTTGCTTCGGTTCAGGGTTTGGTGGGCTGATGGATGAGTTGGATGGAGCCCAAGAGAGACACCACCTCCCCCCATCTCCCCCTTTCCCCGCATCTTGCCCTCTTCCCCCCCCCCCATCCCCTTTCGTTTCGCTTTCTCTTTCCGTTCTCGTACTGTGCTCCGCTTTGCTTGTCTGCAGGTTGGCCTGGCTGCTGCCTCTTATGGGGTGTTCTACCTGCTTGCCCGTGCCAACGGCAAGCCTCACTTGCTGGTTGCCCTCCCTGGCGGAAGAAACAGAGTTGACATCTACGCCTCTCCCCGACCAGACCTACGGACGCACTCGCTGCACTTCACCCCCTCTGTTGGAAATTTCCGCATGGAAGTTTCCTCCGCTGTGCTCTGGCACTTTGTTCGCACATCAACCGACTGCCTTGCTGGTACTTCAACTGGTGCCAGACTCCTGTTGATTGTTTTTGGGGTGTGACACCTCCTTTGCCTTTGTTACCATGTGCTGGTAGTTTCTGTTTTTGGCTTGGTCTTGTAGGGACCTTGTTGGTGTCTGGGCTGTTTTGGTCTTGTTGTGCTGTCTGGTCGGTAGATTGTTACCGCTTGTTGCGTCCTGAGCGTTATCATGTACGCTGTCCATGTACTCTTGTTTCTTTTGTTTAGTGAACACTTCCCAAAAAAAATGATTTTCTCATCATGTAACGTTTTTAGAAATTCTCGACAAGGTATCATATCACCAAAGATTTCAAGATATTATAATGCAAAACTTCGAGATGTATCATAGAGGGATTTTGAGATAGAATAATGCAAGATTTCGAGATGAATCATGAAAAAATTTTCGACATTTAACCTCTCTACCAAATCTCGACAAGCCTCTAAGATTTCGACATTGCTTTGAAGATTTCGTACAACATATTAGGGCTTAGAAACTTCTTGAGACCATGTGGATAGATACAATCGAATGGAATGATGTGACTACTTATCAATATATTAAGATTAGTCTATCAAAGAAATTATAGTACACGTGTTAACCATATATACTATTCCTAAGTATGACTAATACTAACTTTCTTAACGCTAAGGTAATTGACAATCAATTGGGAAAAAGGCACAACACATATACAAATAGGTGCATAATACTAAAGTAGAAGAGATTTAAACAAATAAGAAGGTTTTTGACAATTGCTTAAGTTTTTGCATTAATATAAAGGTTTTCGACAATCTTTAATTATTTTATATTAAACTTTTCGACATTTTAGAATTTTCAGTATTATTAGGAATTCAGGAATTTTAGGACTTTCACTACTTTAGGGTTTTCGGGGTTTCTAGGGTTTCCGATATTTAGGGTTTAAGAATCTCGAGACTTACGTAAATTAGTAAATATATTAACATAATAATATTTACCTGTCCAGAGTTTTGACATTTAGGCGATTTACCAGATATCGTGACTGACTTACATCAGGAGGACAGGTAGGTGAATCATTCATCTACTATGCGTAAACACATACCTGATTTATGTGCTTCTATGTGATTAAATGATTTACGTGTTTTACGTATGTCTCATATGGAAGCATGTTTTCATGTATTATCACGTTTATATGCATAGCATATGCATATCATATCACAGGGGTGAGATATTTACACATATTGAAACGGTGTTGGTTCGAGATATTGACGAGCGGGGTAGAATGAGATGATTGCGATTTTTGATTATTGACTCGTTGAGGAGTCGAGGTTGGTACTCATATGACACCTAACGGCAGACATGCGTGATCTGTCTACTCGGGCGTGAACGTCCCGAGGTGCAAAATCGTCGTGATTGTATTTTCAGCTGAGGGAGCGACCTGACAGGGCAGTTGCGTGATCGTCAAAACGCTGTCGGCGTAGGCTACCGCTTGCGAAAGAGCGACCTAGCAGGGCAGTTGCGTGATCGTCAAAACGCTGCTAGTGTAAGCTTTCGTATGTTTATTATGGGTGCGCGTGGTGTCGAGTCTGACCTAGGGCCATGTTGAGATAGGACTGTGGAAAAAAGAAAGAGTGAACATTGCATGTGAGATATTGGGATCGGGAATGAGTGTTCACGTGCATACATGCATTTTTTTCACCTAGTGGGCCCATTGCTCAGTGTTTACGTGTTGTAGGTACTGAGTCTGACGCCAAAGCGCGTCAAGACTGAGGGCAGGACGGTACATGGATGAAGTCCTGTGGAGCGATAATAGGATTTTTGTTCTTTTGATATTTTGGGGCTACACCCGTTATACAGATACTATTATGTAAAAGAATATTTGGTCGTATTATATTATCTTTTAGGAAAAAACTTTTGTTAGACGGGTCTTCCGCGACTTACGTTGCGAAAATCAGCCACTAACCTTAATTAGAAAATGAGGGTCGCCACAATGCAATTCTTCCTAGGACTTCAAGTCAGGCAGCTCGAAGATGGTATATTTATCAGTCAAACAAAATACATTAAGGACATCCTGAAAAGGTTCCATCAAGATCACAGAGCAAGCCTCTCAACACTCCCATGTCCATAAGCTGCAAGTTGGATGCCGATCTCACAGGAAAATCGTCGACATCACACTCTATCGCAGTATAATTGGATCTCTTCTCTACCTCACTTCTAGTCGGCCGAATATCGTGTTTGCCACTTGTCTCTGTGCCCGTTTCCAAGCCGATCCCAAAGAATCCCACATGCTCGCGGTGACGCTACCTTAAGGGCACAACTACCCTAGGACTATGGTATCCTAAAGGTATGAACTTCAAACTTATCGGCTATACTGACGCTAATTATGCAGGTTGCCGAATGGACAGGAAAAGCACCTCCGGTGGCGCTCAATTTCTAGGCGAAAAGCTAGTCTGCTGGTCATCCAAAAAGCAAAACTGCGTCTCAACTTCGACGGCTGAGGCTGAATACGTCGCAGCCGCCAGCTGTTGCTCTCAGATGCTATGGATGCAGTCTCAGCTTCGCGATTATGGGACTTAAATAATATACCCATATATAGTGATAGTCAAAGTGCCATTGCGATTACGTGCAATCCCGTTCACCATTCACGCACGAAACACATACACATTAGATATCACTTTATTAAAGACCAAGTAGAAAAAGGCACAATTGAAAGGTACTTTGTGAACACGGAATATCAACTAGCCGACAATTTCACCAGGGCATTGGATGAAAAACGATTCCAATTCCTTGTCGGACAATTAGGCATGTTGAATCTTCCGTGATATGTGCATAACCTGATCTTTTGTGCTATTAGATGCTCTATTCTATGTTTTTCTATGCTTACATATTTTATCTTGCGTGAATGTAATAAAAAAAATTATAATAAAATACTATACATATACCTATAATATAGGGGAATGAAGAAATCTTTAGGATGCTCGATCTACGTCACAATTAGATTTCCCTGGCATGCGACTGATTGCTTACTTAAATTTTGTCAGTCTAAGTCGCATTCTTGTGTCCAAAGCTCAGATAGTTTGCTCCACTAGACACAAAGCCACTTTACATAAGTGAGGATTATGGCCTGTTATTTTTCCTTTCTATTGATTTATTCTTGAGCGAGTCACACATCAATTGCTTGTCTTAACTAGTGATTCTAAGCTTCATACTCGTCTTTCGTTAGATCCTTATGAAAATGATTAGAGCACTTAGGAAATTCCTCACTTGGCCTTAAATAGAGAAAATCTCAATCCTTTAATACAGCCTTTAGTCATCCATTTTCAGCCTTCTCCAATATTCTTTTCTTCACTTGAAAATCCGTTGAGCCTTCAACTGACACCTAAGTCTTCGATGGGATATTCAATCGAGAAAAGGAGGGGGAGAAAAAGAGACGACAAAGAAAGAGATGACAAAAGAAGGTGGAAAACGCACACGAGGAATGCTCAACGCATGAAAAGCAGTCCAAAAGAACCTATCCCTCGACTATCACAATCGCATATCATTAAAAGGGGATATGGATCTTGCTGCGAACTTCTCCATCTATAATCTCGTACACTCGTTAGAACGGCTGGGAAGAGGAGCATCACGAAGTGAACTTCTCCAGCGATAATCTGGTCTTATATCGAGACAACGAGAAGAGGAGCGCGGCCTTGGGTTCGAATTCTATAACTGCGAACTTCTTCAAATTGATAATCTCTGAAACCTCACTAGGGATTAAGAGAAAGGAGCGCAATATCGGCCCGAGAACGAACAAGAAGAACTTCGCCTTAGATAATCTCTCAGCCTCGTAGAGAAGCAGAGCTTTAGCTTGAGCAAGTGCAGAATGAGACAAAGAAAGGATAAGAACAACGAACAATAAAAGGAAAAACGCCTAAAAGAAGGACGACGAAGAAGAGGAAGTAGATCCTTAGTCCACAATACCAAAACTATCCTTCCCTTCTTAGTCCGAGCCAAAATAAAACCCTTCACAGTCTCTATGATTCCACATAGACGATCTCTCGCAAAGGTGAAATGATTAAAAATGCCTCGATCACAGGTAAATTGACTTAAGATTGTTTGTGTTGACTTGAGTGATATATATATATATATATATATATATATATATATATAATCATCTCAAGGCATAAATAATCGAGTGCTAGAGTGAATCCAGTAAGAGTTGTCGAAATGGATCATTCAATGAACTTAGGACTCTTTAAGTTTGACGACATGACTTGACAGTATGTGGTTTTTTCCAGTGTCTCGTGAAATTTAGGCGTGACAATGATCGTAGCAAAATAATCTGACCCCATACTAATAATACTATTAATATATACAATTAAAAAATAATAATAATAATAAAATAAATAAAATAAAAAAATATATATATATATATATATATATATATATATATATATATATATATAAATCGCACATTTTGAATGCATGTTAACTTGCATTGGTACGGAATTGATTAAAATGAGACTTTACTTGTTTATGCTCATACACTCCCGCAACATTTTGAATACATGATTTGGGGACGATGTATCTAAGTGAAATTGCCTAAATTGCGTATAATAATGATTGTTACTTGTCTTGATTTGCTTGATTACGTGATAAATCGATACATGTGCACTATTTGAGGGGGAGTATTTACAATGATTCCATGTTTTGAGCTCTAAATATTTTTGATGTTCTTTTCTTTAAGTGTTGCAGAAATTTTCATTCTAGAATTGCTTTGGTCAATGCTTAAATAAGGAGGACCTCACAAAATTTCACGATCGTGAGCTCAAGACATTGAAAAAACAATACAGGGGAGCCTTAGTAGATCAATTACTTCTTGATTAACTCTAATATTCTCGACGTTTTGCTCTAAGTAATGCAGATTATCGAATATCAATTTTGGCGGATGTCACTTCTTCGAAAATACAGGGAGTTAATTGCATTTTCGTTTATAATTAGAAGGAGTAATTCTGTGGTTTATTCTTAAAATTTAGGATCAATCTGAAATATTAAGGTACTTACTATCGAGAAATACGGGCGAATTTGCAATTTTCAATCGCAGTTTCTCGAGCGCAAATTAATTTGGGACCAAATTGTAATTTTCGCCTTCATATTGTTGAGCGAAAATTAAACAGGAACCAAAAAGAGTTTCGATCGGAATTGTCGAGCGAAAATTGATCAGTAGCCAAATCAAAATTCTCGATCATAAGTTTCTCGATCATAAACAGTAACGGGCTTAATTCTCCAAGTATCGTAAACGTCTAATCAGCCCAAATGAAACGAAATCATTAGGCCGCAATACACGCAAAACCCTCGATCGCAAAATTCAACAGTCAAATTTTCTCGCGAAAAACTTTTCTCTCAAAAGACAAAAGTAAAATCCTCAAAATTCGTCGATTTTTCAACTAATTTTCGTCTTTTGAAAGTAGTTTTGACTTCCTTTAGGGTTTTTCGTGCATTTAAACTAGATTTGCGTCTGTATTCTGGAATATTTCGCATGATTCTTTGATTATTTCTCGACTGTTCATACTATGAGAACTCGAAACATCGTTAGCAGTATATTTGACCTTATTCTAAGTGTAATCTGGGTTAAAAACTGTATAATAGGCTAGTTTCTATGTTCTGATCATTTTGAGTGAATATAACTTTGATTTTCTACGTTATTAGTGTTCGATTGAAAGTTAGGACTGAACTGGAGTTTAAAGGTTTAAATGCATCGAAGAACTTCTTTCGTTCGCAAACAGTGAAAATTGAAATTCTATTTGATTAAGTCACTGTTTGAATCGTAAAAGATCTTCGATCGCAAATATTTTCAAGATTAGTCACTACAATAAATAACGCTGATTGAAAAATATTTACTATCGAGAAACAAAATTTTGATTTTGTGCGAGCGAAATATTACGGAGAGGAATAAATAAAATGCAATGTCTTTAAAAATTTCGAGCGCAAAACTTACATTCGAAAATTTTGATCTCAATTTTGTTCTCGGTCGAAATTTTAGCGGCGATAAAATTAATTTTTTCGACGATAAAATTTTCTCAATCGTAAAATTTCACAGCGAAAAACCTCTTGAGAATCGAAATACTTTCTCGCTCGTTAATTTTCATAGCGAAAAATTTTATTCACCTGTGGAAAAATTTCTCGATCGTAAATTTACTTGGAAATCTAATTTCTCGATCGTAAATTTACACGGAAATTTTTCTCGATCGTAAAATTTCTCGGCTACAGTTTCACATCTTGAGTTCAAACACTTAGAAATTTTCTAAGTCCTTACTTTCCACTGTAGCTTTCAATAGCGAATAAAATTTTCGATCGCTAAAATAAACGGATACTTCATTTCAAATCAGCACTTGGGATCTTAAATTGAAATTTCAATTTTACGAGCGAAAAATATCACGAAGTGAACAGTGGCTCTAAACACTTAGATAAATTTTCGACTAAATTTTCATATGACTCTTATTCATAGGTCGAAATATCATTTTTTGTCACTCTCGTATACCTATGTGCCAATCCATACATTCTTCAAATTAATTTCGACTCAAATTTTTGAACTAATGATTTACATTTCTTATGTGTATTTCAGATGGATCACTACCCAACATATAATCACATCTACGAGAAGGCCTTATATCTCAACGTCCACGACACGAACTTCCAGTTAGACCTGACTACCTTTCGGTGTCCAGACGACATTATCGTGTCCATCCTGCAAGGCCATCCACTATGGCATGCACTATCAGTGACGGCATCAGTGCCGATGGTCTACCTCCAGCAGTTTTGGGGGATGACAAGGGTATCATATTGGACGGGGCATACCACTTTACCACGGTTATAGGGACGAGGCACAACTGCATGGGCAAGAACGAGTTCAGAGTTCTGCTTGACCTCCCTCACAGCCAAAACTACGATCCCCTCCCATCAGATGCAGAACTGGTGAATGATTTCCTTCTGATGGGGTACCGTTCGCCGCTCACCAAGCTAGCTCAGATGCAGAGCAACGGGATTCCCCATCCATGGAAGACACTATTCGGGATTATCAACAAGTGTCTATCCCCGAAGCACGCAGGCTTTGACAAAGGCAACGGCGACATCCTCCGGATATTTCACGGAGTTGTGTTCTCACGGAATTACGATTTCGCTCAACTGATTTGGAACGACGTCGCAGAGCAGATCAGACAAAAAGAGAACAAAAGATCCAAGAACGTGCCGTATGCAAGATGGTTCTCCGTCATCATTCGCCAACAAATGGAGATGCACGAGCAAAACATTCCTCGCTTGCCTCCAGGAAGAAAATATCAGCCACCAAGGCTCAAGTTCTTCCACAACCCACGGCTGGTGGACCTAGCTCAACCCTTCGATGGCCATTCCACTCAACCTTCTTCGGCTCGCCGACCCCGCGGGAGCTGAATATCAGAGATACTGTCAGGAACATCACCTTAATGAGCAAATTATTCGAGGGCCCCCGACAGATTTCCAAGTGAGCCCTCCACATCAGCAACAACAGCCTAGTCCTGAGGACATGATGATTGATGAAGTCGCTCAGGAACTAGAGCTAGAGACTCCAACTCACGAGGAGCCAATGCTGACTTAGGTGCCACGCTGATCGATGTTGTGGCTGCAAAGTTGGAACAAGAGGCTCCAGCAGAAACCTTCAAGTGGAAGTGCCCATACATGTTGGCGTGCTTGAAGAGCCTATCGAGGAGGTTCCTCTACAAGAAGCACAGCCCGAGGTAGAAATAGGGCAAAGCTCGCTTCCACTGGTGACGGATCAGGCTCTTGAGGACGTTGAACGTGACCCTACTCCTCACACAGCCACCCCGTCTGACACGGAGTCTGATGAGGAAATCAGCCTGATAAGACGAACTCCCAGGCGACTTAGCATACAAATCGTGTCCCCCTTCCCGGCCGTCACCACCGCACCAGATACCGTGCTGATCACTTCTTCAAGTGTTGCCGGCACTTCTTCGCTCAATCTCGAGCCGCAACATACTATATCGGTGTCTGTTTTTTTTTTGGAATAGTTCCCGTGTATATATGTAAAATAAAGGTCGATGTACAAGGTGGTAAGGGGTAACCCCTCACAAGCAACCAGTAACAGACTACTGGCCCAAAAATAAAAAGAAAATGATCACAGCATAGACTACCACGCAACACGCCAGAGGCATCGAATGGCTGCCTGTTGGAGCTCAAATCTAGAAGATGTACCACTGAGTCACACCATATCAAGAACCGCAGCCACCAGCCTGTCAGGAGTCGTGATGATCCCTTCCTTCCAGCGCTTGTTGCGTGCCTGCCAAATATGATAAACCAATGATGCCAAAATGTGACGGTAAGCTGCCGCAATAAGGTCGATGTATATCGGTGTCTGTTACGCATGAACAATCAGAACCTGCCCTAACACCCATAGAGGAGAATCTCCAAGATTCGACTCAAGGATTGGGTGGAAGTTTCGAAGAGTCACAACCTCAAGTGACTCTGAGCCAACCTGAGGAGCCGGTGTTAGCTCTAGGGTTGATAACAGGCGACATCAGTCGTCCTGGACCATCCAGCACGTAGGCGTCCGCTCCGTATGTGACAGAAGATCGACTTCAGGCAGCTCTCACTAACGCGCTGAAGAATTTTGAAGACAAAATTATGGAGAGCGTGCGAAATGCCATCGAGACGTCCCGCCAAGATCGTGGGAAAGCACCCGTCTTGGAGCAGTCTTCGTCACAACCCATCCTCACACCCACTCAACCCATAATATCCACACAAACACCAACACCCATCCTCACCCACAACCTAATAAATCCTGCCGCAGTACCCATCAGCGAACTCCACTCAATTCTGGTAGCCAGGCTATTGGAATTGACCACACGAACGCCGGAAGAAGAAGATCTCTTCCACCGTCTCGTGAATCGTCCGGACCCATCAGAAACGTGCCGCGGCCAAGGCTCCCACTCCAAACGCCGACATGTCAAGAAGTCGCTGGAACTTCACGACCCACTACCCAAACAACCACCACTACCCGCCGCACCACTCTAACCCAAATAGACCCACCAACCTTTCATATAAGGACGCCTCCGCCCACACCACCGACCTTCACAAGCCCCTTGCTTTCGGAAGAAGATGCAAGCGCTGCCATGCTCGTCGCCTTAGCGTAGACTCAGGTGACTCCCTCAATTGCTCCAGACCAACCGGGACCATCCGGACATGGTGTCAACCTACACGAGGTCCTAGACAAATACATATTCGAAGGACAGTGGATGACCCATTCCATGCCCGAGGAGCATCAAAGACGACGGCTTCAGGACATTCGACACTTCTTACAACAAGCCTCGATAGACCTCGTACTCATAGAAGACGAAGAACTTCAGGAAGGTGTAGACCATGAACAAGATCCCACAGGGCTTTCAGAGCTGATCACGCAACGAGCGATTTCTCCCACAAGACAAATGCCGGGGACCGTTCGGATCGACACGCCATGGGAGAATATTCGAATAGAGATACCTTTTATTGAAGAAGTTCGTGATAATATTTGGAGGTCACCGGACAAAGTCAAGAAGCCGAACGAGTTCGAGCTCAGAGGGATCTCTCACTGGGAACAGCAGAAGAGAATGACGTATCTCTGGATGCTGACCCATCTTGGACCGGATGTGAGATTGGTGATGACTAAAAGCCAAGCCAAGAGTCATTACAAGAGTCTCTCTCCAATCTGTCAGCTACTCAGCGTCTACTGTGCTAAAGAAGGACTTCCAACACTATACTATGTCATCGAGCGAGTAGATAGAACTCGAGAAGATCTAAGCGAGAGCGACCTACCGTACATCCCTGCTGATGAGGTGTACAACCTCTACAAGCTGTACAAGGAGAAGTACAAAGGTCCTCAAGGCTTCATCAAGAAAGAAGGTCTCGAGGGACTCTACCGGGTCATGATGCGCCAAGTAAGTACTTCGCCGCACACGACCTTCAAATGGATCTGGAGAGTAACATGAAGAAGGTCAACATGACCGCTCCGCTCAACAAAGGATCTGAGATCGTAGGGCTTCCCATCAATCACGTGCACATCAGCTCAGTCTTAGGCATCTCCTACCACAATCCGATCGCGAAGAAGACTAGGATGATGCTGAAGACTGAGATACACAAATTCTGTGATGGGACGCTCAAGGTCATCATGAGAAATATAGAGCAGAGGTTGGAAGAAATCAACCGAGAGACAATGCTGAGGATCCACCGGTTCGTGAGAGAACAGCCACTCCTAATGGAATTATTAGAAGATATGGAGGAGCGTCTGGAGCTAAGGAACACGCTCAGGAACTTTGAGCATGCGCTGGGCTTGCGCAGATCATACTACGCCCGACGAGGACAAACAGCCAGAAGGGCAATCAAGCACAAGGGGGGAGATTGTAGAGTATCAATTTTAATTGTGCTTGATTTCATTAGTTGTCCTCGTACTTAGGGGCTTTATTTGTATTAGTCCATAGATTAGGCTAGTTTGATATTTATACCAAGTTAGAATTCATGCCTAGGATTAATAGTGTTGACAAACGAGGACCTAACATTTTCCTTTCAACAACCCCGTTCTGTTGAGGGGTCTTAGTGGCTGAGAATTGCTGATTAATGCCAAGTTTCTGATAAAATTCACTGAGATACTTGTTCTTGAACTCAGTGCCGTTGTCTGTTCGGGTGACTTGGATGGATTGTTGGAGCAAATTCTGAGTAATGTTCACGAAATTAACTATCAAGTCCCCTGTCTCATCTTTGGTTCGGAGGAACTTTATCCAAGTGTAGCGAGAGAAGTCATCAGCAATGACCAGAATATACTTGCGTCCATTAATACTCTGTGTTTGCATAAGTCCACAGAGGTCCACGTGAAGCAATTCCAGTGGACGGGAAGTGGACGCAATCTGTTTTATTTGATGAGATGCTCGCTTCTTTTTTTCCTAATGCGCACGCCGAACATTGATGCTCTTTCTGTAATACTATAGTTGGAAGACCGTAGACCAATTTTTTCGTCGAGGCCCGTTGAAGAGCTTTAATGTTGATGAGACATACGTTGATGCCATAAGCTGTTCCTCTGAATTACAGTCTGAGAGATGAGGCAAACAACTGTCGAGATCCGCACTAACGTCAGGTTTATTGTGTAAAGATTTGATTTCCGAAGTCCTTGGAGGAGTTCTTTGTTTTGACTGTCCAATATTCTGCACCGGTCAGCAAGAAAAACCACCTGGAATCCTTTGTCGCAGAATTGCCCTATGCTGAACAAGTTATAGTGGAGACCTTCGACGTAAGAGACATATTTTATCGTCAGTTTTTCTAGAATGATGTCCCCAGCTCCTAGTATGGGGGCTGAGTCGTTGTTTCCGAATCTGGCTTTTCCATTCGGTCGGTCTTTATAGTTGCTCAGCAGCTCTTCTATTCACGTCATGCGTGGAGCAACCAGAGTCGAGGTACCACATGATGGATCTGCAAAAACAATTAAAGCGCTTTAGGTACCCACTTATAAATGGGTCCTCTCAGATTAGCAGACTTAAGAGTTTGTCCAGAAATGGTTCCTATATTAGTGTTTGTAGGTTATTTAGCGACCCAAGTCATCTTTGAAGAAGTCGATTTGGGTTTGCCCTTTGTAGAAAACTTGGCCTTTCCAGCTTTTGTTTTCTTAGTCGGAGTTTTAGGAACCCATTTAGGTTGAACGTTGCAGGAAAGATTAATTTCAGCGCGGACAAATGTGTTGGTAGGCTTGACCGAGGAAAAGATCTTTTCGTTTGATAATCTCCTAAGGTGCTTGGGGGATTCGATCTTAACTGGATACCTTAGGTGAGAACAAGCATGAATAGCGCCATATGCTTTCCTTATGACTGGATCATGTTTCCTACGGGTCATCCTAGAAGCATTTGTCTTAGAATGATTGGTTTTTATTGCTGAAGTAGAGCCCGTTTCGATATTAGTACTTCTAAATGTGATAGTCTTTAAGGAGCAAGTATAAGCAATTATTTTTAGAGTGGAAATGCCTCTTTAATTCTACGAGTGTCATTTATTTTTACAGAAGGAGATAAATTCTTATTAGCAGTAAAATCTACGGGCTCCTTCTCTATTTTTATTCTAGACACTCTTGCCTTCAACTCTAGTGCTGGCCTTACGCTCCCTGTAGATGTAAGCAAAGAAGGATTAGAGTTAGAATTTTTTTGATTATTTTTAATTTTCTGATCCTTTGAAGGCGCTTTTTCTTTCTTCACGCTTTTCAGAATGATATTTTCTTTTGGAGGAGATGCGTGAGAAATGACTTTTGAGATGGAGGAAGCTTTGAGATTTTCCATCTCTTTTTGGAATTTTTTCTTTTCAGCTTCAAAATCCTCTCTTTCTTTTTCTAATGCGGCTCTTAATTCCTCTATTTTCTTAACTATGGGAGGTATGTAGAGAGAATTTTCAGAATAATGATTTTGAACTTCCTCATTTTTAGAATGATCTTTAAGAAAATTATCTGTTTCAAGGCTCAAGCCCTTGGGAGGTGCCCAAGTTTTGTCGCGTTGATTCAGTTCAATGTAAGAAAGGGTATTTCAGCCCTAGTGTTGGCTTGTCTCTTAGCTTCTTCTTCCTCAAACGTTGCTTTTGCGTTAGTAAAGTCATGAGAGAAGTTAGTCCGAGACCCATGTACGAGATATCATAAATTTGTTTGCAGTTAACCTTCTTCAAGTTACGTGGGTTCTCATAGCCTCAGCCATACTTATAGTCATAGAATTCTAAGTCCTTGGGCTGATTCAAAAATATAGTTTGATCAGTATGTGCCCTTTTCACCAGCAAATCTTCTAATTTCTTAATTTTATTATATAGCTTCTTACGCTCAGCGTCTAAGGTAGCATAGTTATTTAGAGCGGTGCTCTTTTTGGCCTGACAGGCTTCTAGACTTTTACGTAGTTCACTAATCTTAGAATTCGACTTAGTCAATTCTTTTTCGAAGTTAGTGACCTTCTTAGTTGCTGCCTCAAGTCTACTTTTTACAAGACTCTTTTCTTCTAAGTTCCTTAGTAGACATTTGTGGTTATTGTCTAGCCTGTCCTCTAGTTCTTTTATGACCGAACTATGCTTATCTAATGAGGTTTGCTTAATCTCTTTAGACTGGAGTCTCTTAGTCAGTTCATTTAGTTTGAGACTAAAACTTCTAACTTGTTCTTTGAGACTGGCTATGGTTTCCTTAGACCTAAGAAGTCATTTCTCCACTTTTATTCCTCGTTTATGCTCAGTTACCATGTTAGCAAATTTGGAGCTTAACTCATCTAACAAGTCAGAATTTGTAGAGTCAGAGGTTTCTCCTCCTGAGATGAGGTGGATACTTTCTCGTCGTTCGTCTCTGAGGGAGTATCATCTGCCTTTTCATCATCAAGGTTGCCATTAGAGCAAGATTGTCGGTGTCAGAATTTGAGTTATCCTCTAGCCAGTGGTCCTGCTCTGCCATAAGAGCTACTCCAGCTTCCTTTTGTTTGGATAGTTGAAGCTTCCTGGTGTAGTAGTTTGCATCCTTTTTCTTTGGGAGGTGCATTCCCTGGCAAAGTGACCTGTTTTTCCACAATTAAAACATTTTAGTATGTCTTTGGAAATTATGACTTCTGAGGACTCAGCCGGCTGGTCTTTATTCTTCGTGCTTGTAGTTCGAAGTTTGTTGGCAGAAGATGATGACTTTTTTTGGTGTTAGGTCCCATATATATATATAAAAGTGTACAAAATGAGTGGGAGATCAACTCCACACAGCCAACCAGTAACAGGCTACTGGGCAAACACAAACGGCAACCGTCTTTATCTAGGTTACCAGTCTACCAAGCTACTCACTCAAAAAAAGTCTACCAAGCTACTCGCCACAATCTGCGAATAGCATTCCGCTGGAGCTCGTACTTAGCCGGCGTACCACTAATCCTCATAGTAACCAACGCAAGCACGCATCCGACGATTCGATGAGGGGGCGTGATAAGCCCCTCCCGCCATCTTCTGTTCCGTGCCTGCCAGATGTGATAGACGAGCGAAGCTAAAATATGGCGTGAAGCAGCATGGAGAAGGTGCTTCCCCCGCCAGCGAGCCGACGCCCATCTAATGCCCGCATGCCATTCGGGTATCGGCCAAGGCCATCTAATCCTCTTCCTAAGCAGGCGAATGCACTGACGCGAGAATGCACATTCGAAGAACAGGTGCTGTGCCGTCTCATAATGCAGCTCATCACATAATACACATGCTGGTGTGCCTGCCCTCTGAGCCACCCATGGCTTGTCCCTCGTTGCCAATCGCTCCTGTATGCCAAGCCAGAGGATAAACTCATGTCTTGGAACCTTCAACGGCCCCCCAAAGAGGACCGCCCACGGCACAGGCGATCGTCTGTACCTAATCGCCTCTCTGGCCAAACGAGACGTCATGTTTCCATCAGCCGCCCCAGTCCAAATTAAAGTATCCTGACTCCCCATATCCACCGGTGGAAGCAGACGGCTAATCTCCATGTACTCCAATGTTCCTTGCCCTGGCCAGTTCCATCCCTGCGAATTGATAACTACACTTAACCTTGAGTCAGATGGCAGCCCCATCGCAAGGGGGCCACGAGGAAAACGCTCCAGTAATGGTGTAGGCAGCAGCCAAGGATCCTTCCACAACCATAGCGTAGACCCGTCTCCAATTCTGAATGTGACCAGAGGCCGGATCAGCGGTCTAAATTGCAAGAGCTTCCTCCAGCTCCAAGAATAGTTCGCCGAAACAGGGAGATCCCATATTGAACGTGAATGTAGTCGAGTCCTATATAACCAAGCCACCCAAATCGAGTCAGGCGTTTTACGCAGCACACTCCATAGCATCTTCATCAGGAGCGCTTTATTATCAGCGGTAATAGATCTCAGCCCGATTCCCCCCTCAGCCACGGGTAAGCATAACACATCCCAAGTCACCTTCGCAGATGAGCCCCCCCACAAGAACGTCCTAAAGCGAGTTTCCAAAGCCCTGACAACACCCTTAGGCAGTAAGAACACTCCAGACCAATACACATGCAAGGCCTGGAGTACCGATTTGATCAGTTGTAGACGACCGGCGTACGACAGAGAGCGGTTTAGCCAAGATCCAAGCCGTTGGTGACTAATGTTAGTTGTTTGCCAATTTCTTTGATCTCAGAGGAAAGTTCTGAATCAGATATGTCTTCATACTTTGAGGAGCTAGGGAGCTTGACGTGCTTTTCTTGCGTGAGCTGGAGCTCGTCTTTTCAGAACCTAGAGCTATGGAGTTCTCGATCTGTTTGCCCTATTGCTCCTTTTGTAACTCGCCTATGTCTTCTTCATGTTGTGCGAGGTTATCAAAAATAGCGTGAATATCCATCTCTTCCAGTCGGTGGGCAGTGCGGACAGGAACCGAATGTTCATCTCCATGTTAGTCTTTTTGATCTCAGTCTTCCTCATTTCGTTGAGAAGAGTGAGGTATTGCTTACAAAATTCGTGTAATCTCTCCTCACTTTTGCCCTTGAAGGAGTCATAAGCTGTGAGTATGTTATCCTGTTAGGATCGGTTTATATGTTTAGAGGGGGGGGGGGGGTGAATAAACACTTTTCTCTTCTTCGGTTTGTTTAAGCGAGAACCAGTATTCAATCAGTGACCAGTCAGTATAAGTGGGGAAAATGATACTGAGCGGTTGAAACCGATAGGTAAATGTGAAAGTGAGTGTATGTGTGTGTACGAAACCGGTTTGTTTCTGGAAGTTCGGAGTTAAAATCTCCTACGTCTCCCCTTCTTCCTCGCAAGGAAGGTTCACTAGATCTTCAGTTATACAACTTTGTACAACCTACCCAGCTGAATCTCAGCTCAAATCTAGTGAGTCACCTAGGCAGTCGTTTACAACAATCCACCTACTTCAACAGCTTTTTACAGTCCGTTGGAAATGAAGATCATAAACTAAAGTCAGAGAGTAGTTATATCCTTAGACTTCACTCTAGCTTTTTACGCTCTGCTCTCAGTACTTGAGACTTGCTTGATTATCGTCTTTTTGAGGATGAGATATCAAAGTCGTAAAATCGTGAGAATTGTGTGAAGTCTTTGATCTTCTTCTTGCATCTCTCCTTTTATGCTTGAGGTTTGAAATTCAAACCGTTGTGAGATAGACTCTTCACTCTGATTAGCGCATTAATTGACTTTCCCAAAATGGGTCTGCCCAGTTTGTGCCGCAGTCTATCCTGTCACTTTGCTTTATTCCTTATTTGCGTTAGTTGACCTTGTCTATACTCTGGATCTGCAGCATTGCATTGATTGTCTGTAATTTCCTTTTTGTTTTTGCATGCTTCTGTCTTGAGTGTCCAATCTGCCATAAGTCCGGTATAGCATAATATCATGCTTCAATATCATGCTTCCTGAAGTCTTATTCAAGACCGGTATCTGCAGTCGGTATTCTGTATAGTACTTAAGCCAGTCCTGGTCTCATATGTACCGCTTTTATTCCTCAGTATGAACCGATGCTTTAGGTCTCCGGTTTTCATATGATTAGTCAGTTGTGTCAACACCAAAACTGTTAATCCGAATGTTCATTCGTATTACTAGCATATCCTTCTTAGCTTTGGCCCCGACTTCGGTTCTTAGGATCATTCGCTCCAGTTCATCCCACATCCCTTTGGCAATTGGGATGCTATCTATTTGTCTATAGTATCATTCGAGATGCCCTGCATCAGCGTGTTCTTAGCTATCAGACTTCGTCGATGGTGGTGGATGGCACTAGATCGTCATGCCGACCTCACAGTGTACTACGGAATCAGTTCTCTAAAGATGGCTAGAGAGAACCGAGCCGTCGCGTGGGAGAAAAGAGTTTTTTTTTTCGGTGTGTGTTTTGTGCCTTTGTTATGGATGAAATTTTCACTCCATATTATGAAATAGGGCTACCCTATGTATACTATGATATATTTGGAAATCCCTAGGATATCTCACAGATATGGTTTTCGATTTTGCTCCTTAAGTGGAGAGATTTTGACATATCTTTCTCTCCCTTATTTTAATTCAAATTTCATATAAGGATACTTACCATAATTAGACAACTAACATAAATACTACGTCAAACTAAGTATATGTAAATATGGAATAAAATTCAAAACTTAATCCAAGATTAATTTCGAAATTTTAACCTTAAAATAAATAATATTCCAAATACATTATTTCTATATTTATATTTAATTTTCGAAATTAATTCCCAAGGCATAATTCGAAAATTAGCTTAGGGTTCAATTCCAATTTTACCCTCAAGCCGTTTAAGCACTTGGCCAAGACCAAGTCTCAAAGTTAGTTTCATACGAAGTCCGACTTCGGTCCATTAAACGGCCCGAGGCCCACTAAGGAGCGGCCTAACGGCCCAAGGCCCGTTAAGGCCCAAAACACTTTCTCTCCTTATCAGTACACCTTGATGATCCTTTTTAAGCCCGACTCTCTAGGTTCGACTCAATCGGCAAGGGAGGAATCCAAGAGTCCGGCAGCTACCTAGCCAATCCCGCAGTATCGGACCGTAACCTGATTCGAGTGCGAATTCCGACCCAGTCTTTATTCGAGAACCTTACTATAGATTATAGTATTACGTATAAACCCTTCAGCTGTGTCCCAATCGAGTGAGAGCCATGGTCCATGTCAAACTCACTATACTAGATTCTATGATAAAACGGGGACGAGGCAAATTACCAAACTACCCTCCATGTCTAACATGAGTTAGTTCAATACATTGGCCAAGGATTTCGTAATTTTCGTCGCCGTCCTCATAGGACACTTATCTCGATTACTTGCGAGACTTTGAATCCGTACTCGGCGGTCTAAGCCCGGTAATTACAAATCGTCATCAAGATTGCATCTGGCCCGCTGACCCATGCAACAGCAAATCGGGTCGAGGGGAACCAGAGACAGTCGAGACTTCGAAGTTAACTGCGCCAAAGCCCCTTTTGGTCTAAGGTTCACGTAGACTACTATAGTGTTGTCGTCGGTCATTGACACTCCTTGAGTAATAAGCCATGTTCGACCGTACGACCCGTGAGTCAGTGTGCATGAAACGATTCAATCCATTGATTCGACTCGCATCACAAGTCATGACCTCCGCTTCCAAGGGGGTATCGCCACTCGATAGGTCATCGACAAATAAGCCGTTATCGGTTATCTAGCACCCAACTGGAGCTTAAGGCTTACGGACTTTTAGTGCTCGAGGTTAAGTGTCCACTGGTGCCTTCCTCTCTCGTACTCATCGAGAACAGTGACTCAACTCGACACATTTGGATTTGTTCATTTACTACTTTACCGGATGCTTAGTAAAGTACTCTTATATCCAATAAAGGAACAACACCTTTCAATAAACACACAAAAATTATCTTATTACATCAAAGGTCGAATGATAAATAAGCTAATGCCCTATACAATCTTATCCTCGTATAGCATTCGAGGGCATATTCCTAACAATCTCCCACTTGCACTCAATGCCATGCGCTGCATTATCTAATACCCATCTTTTCGAGATGTCTAGCCAGCACTGCATGTGATAGAGGCTTGGTGAACGGGTCGGCCACGTTTTCCGCGGTCGCAATCTTCTGCATGGCTACGTAGCCATTTTCAACGAATCCACGTAACTCGTTGTACTTTCTTTCTATATGTTTGGACCTGCTGTGAGACATCGGTTCTTTTGCCTGAGCAATAGGGCCAGTATTGTCACACCACAATGGCAATGGCCTATCTGCTCCAGGAACGACACCAAGTTCTTCCAAGAACTTTCTCATCCAAACACCTTCCTTCACTGCCTCTGAGGCCGCTATATACTCTGCTTCGCAAGTGGAATCTGCAGTAGTGCTCTGTTTGGAACTTTTTCAAGACACTGCTCCATCGTTGAGCGTAAAGACGATTCCTGAAGTGGATTTTTGGTCGTCCACGTCAGACTGGAAATCCATATCCGTATACCCTTCCACTTCCAATTCTACATTACCGTAGACCAGCATCATATCCTTAGTTGACTGCTGTCCAATGTTCCTTGCGTAGTTTTTCGCTCACAAAAAATCCTAATTAGATTTCTCGATGTTAAGTAACTTTTTTTCGGTCAAATCTTCTATCTTAGCGACTAAATCAGAATTTTACCGATCGAAAAACTAATTCGACACAAACAATATCTCAATTAATCGGAATTCAATTAAGACAGTTTGCGATCGACAAAGTTCTTCGATGGCTTTAAACATTCAAATACCCAGTTTCATCAAAACTCAAATTACAGTCGAAGATGCAGATTTTCCGATGATTCATTCTACCAGATTCATAGAGAATATCAAAACTATCTTAAGTGCACGCATTAAACTCAGATAAAGTTCAAAATCAAGCCTAAAACACTATGAAATAGTATACGATTTTCTCAGTTTTGAAGAACAGTCGAGAAACTAATATAAATCATGCGAAAAACTACAAAATGCAGATGCTAATGAAGTTAAATCACACGCAAATGGCAACAGATTCTCATTTCTACCTTAAACAAACAATTTCGTGTTGAAAATCGAAAGCTTTTGAGAAATTTGAACTGCCTGTGAAAGTTTTTCGCGAGAGTATTTTTTTTTGCGATTTAGGGTTGCGTGAGAAAAAGTTTTTCGACTAACATAAAAGTGAACTTTTATTTACTCGCTGTAAGTCGATGATGGGTTTACGATTTGATGCGATTCAATGAAATAGACCCATTACTATTTGCGCTCGAGAAATTTTCGATTCGAAAATTGCTCTTCAATTCAATTTTCTCGATCGCAAATTATCGTGGCTAATCAAAATCGTTCCCAAGACTGTTTATGATCGAGAACCTAATGATCGCGAATTAATTCTTATATCCAGTTTCTTGATGGTAAGTGTTTCTAAAATTTTTAGATTGATCCCTATTCAAATAAGATCACATTTGTAAAGCTCCCCCTCAGAATTAAAATAAATGCAATTAACTCCCTGGATTTTCTGTGTAGTAACGTCTAGCTCCCCTGGTAGAATAAAAAAAAATTGTACCACTTAGAGATAAGCGTTAGTAATAATGGAGTTAATCAACAATTAGTTTTGGCAATTTTATCTTTGAAATATTTGGTCTTGTGTCTAACTCCTCTATTTGTAGTGTCGACGTCTCGCTCCTTAATTTTGAAAGATCTGAAATACTCAGAGAAAAAACGTCAAAAGTATTTGGAGCTAATCTACAAGTCTTATACTTGCTCCCAATCAAATGATGCACAACAATTGACTAATTATGCAAGCATATGAAATCAATTCAAGTCACGAGCACACAATTTACCAAGTAAGCATGTATACATGGTCCCCGAAAACATGTACTTTAAAATATTGTGTAAGGGTAGAAGCAATGAAAAATTTATCGCATTTAAACAATTCAGCACCAGTGTAATCTAAAATTGCATTTTAGAATGTGCAATACACTAAAGAAATTCGCATTTATTCAATTCAACGCATATGAAACATAACATTTCATGTCAAAATGTGCGAATTTTATTATTTATTTATTATTTTATATATGTATAAATATATATATTATTATTTTTTTTAATACGGGGTCAGATTATTTTGCTTCGATCAATCGTCACGCCTAAATTTTACGAGACATTTGAAAGAAGAAAATGCCGTCAAGTCATGTCGTCAAACTAAAGTCTTAAGTTCATAGACTGATCCATTTCGACAACTCTCACTAGGTTCGCTCTTGCTCTCAATTAGCTATCTTGGGATTTTTATATATTTATCACTCAAGTCGACAAAAGCAATTTTAAGTCAATTTATCTGTGATCGAGGCATTTTTAATCATTTCACCTAAGCGAGAGACCGTCTATGTGGAATCAAAGGGCTGTAAGAGTTACAATTTGGCTAGGACTTAGAACGGAAGGAATTTAAAGGAAAGTGAGCTTATCTCTTCATCGTCTTCCAATTCTACGTCCGTCTCCCTTTTTTTCGGCGTCTTTCTTCCTTTCAATCTTTTCTCCATCTTTTTCTTTTAAGAACTATCCCTTTTTCTATGTTATGCTCAAGCTGAAGCTCCACTTCTCCATGAGGCTCTAGGAGATTATCGTAGGCGAAGTTCTTCTTGTTGGTTTTCGGGCCGATACTGAGCTCCTCTTCTCTTAATCCCTATTGAGGTTTCAGAGATTATCAATTTGGAGAAGTTCTCGGTTATGGAATTCGTACCCGAGGCTGCACTCCTCTTCTCGTTTCCCGATATAAGACCGGATTATCGTTCGAGAAGTTCACTTCGTGGTGCTCCTCTTCCAGCCGTTCTGGCGAGCGTACGAGATTATCATTGGAGAAGTTCACAGCAGGAACCACGCCACTTTCTACAAGGTAGTCGGAAGGCCGGTTCCTTTGGTCTGTTTGTTGCGCGTTGAGCAATGCCTTCTTTTGTCATCATCTTACTTTTTCTTTCGTTATCTCCCCCTCCGTTTCTCGTTTGAACAACCATTCGAAGAGTATAGAGTTCGGTTGAAGGCTGGGAATGGGTTTCAAATGAAGAAACGGACATCGGAGAAAGCTCAAAGTGGATGACTAAGGGCTAACGTGGGGGAATTTATATAAGGCCGTATGAGGAATATCCTAACCTCCCTTATCATTTTCCTGACGATATAACGCGGGATGAGTATGAAGCCAAGTATCACTAGTTAAGACAAGCAATTGATGTGTGACTCACTCGAGAAATAGATCCAAAGAAAGAAAAATATAACAAGGCTTGAATCCTCACATTTATAGTGGCTTTGTGTCTAGTGGAGCAACCTAATGACCTTTAGACACAAGAATGCGACTTAGACTGACAAAATTAAGCAATTATCGCATGTCGAGGTAAAATTCTAAGTGACTTTAAATCAAAGCATCCTAAAGGATTTCGTCATACCCCTTTATATTATATATAGAAATATATATTATTATTATTTTTATATTATTTTTATCACGCAAGATAAGGACAAATAAGCATAGAAAACACATAGAATAGAGCATGTGATAGCACAGAAGATCAGGTAATGCACATATTACGGAAGATTCAACATGGCCAATTTTCCGACAAGGAATTGAAATCGTTTCTCATCTAAGGCCTTGGTGAAAATGTCGGCTAGTTGAAACTCCGTGTTCACAAAGTACATCTCTATCGTGCCTTTTTCTACGTGATCTTTGGTAAAATGATATCTAATGTCTATGTGTTTTGTTCGTGAATGATGAATAGGATTGCAAGTAATGGCGATTGCACTCTGACTATCACTATATATGGGTATATTATTTAGATTGTACCCATAGTCGCGAAGCTGTGTCCGCATTCACAGCATCTGTGAGCAACAGTTGGCGGCAGCTACGTATTCTGCTTCGGCCGTCGAAGTGGACACACAGTTCTACTTTTTGGATGACCAGCAAACCAGCTTTTCGCCTAAAAATTGAGCGCCACCGGACGTGCTTTTCCTGTCCATTCGGCAACCTGCATAGTCAGCGTCAGTGTAGCCGATGAGTTTAAAATTCGTACCCTTTGGATACCATAGGCCAAGGGTAGAAGTGCCCTTTAGGTAGCGTAAAATTCTTTTGACCGCGAGCATATGGGATTCTTTGGGATCGGCTTGAAAACGGGCATGCAAGCACGTGGCAAACATGATGTCCGGCAGGCTCGAAGTAATGTAGAGAAGAGATCCAATGATTTTGCGATACAGTGTGATGTCGACCGATTTACCAGAGGGATCGGCATCCAACCTGCAGCTTGGTGACATAGGAGTGTTGAGAGGCTTGCTCTGGTCTTGATGGAATTTCTTCAGAATATCCTTGATGTATTTTGTCCGACTGATGAAAATTCCATCATTGAGCTGCCTGACTTGAAGTCCTAAGAAAATTGCATCTCTCCCATGTGACTCATCTCAAATTTGCTCTTCATGAGATCTCCAAACTTCTTGTAGAGCCGAGGATTTGTTGATCCGAAGATGATGTCGTCGACGTATACTTGGACGACCATCAGATCTTTGTCATGCCATTTAATGAAGAGGGTTGTGTCTATCGTTCCTCGTATGAATCCAGACTTCACGAGGAAATCACTCAGGACATCGTACCCAGCACGTGGGGCTTATTTTAGTCCATAGAGAGCTTTGTCCAAGCGATAGACATGATCGGGATGTTCTTGATCAACGAAACCTTCCGACTGAGCGACGTAGACTTCTTCTTTTAACACGCCGTTGAGAAAGGCGGTTTTAACATCCATCTGATAGACTTTGAAGTCTTTGTGAGCCGCATAAGCCAGCAGAAGGCGGATAGCTTCGATACGAGCAACAGGAGCATAAGTCTCGTCGTAGTCGATGCCTTCCAGTTGATTGTATCCCTTAGCAACTAGCCTTGCTTTGTTCCGGATCACTTCACCATCTTCATTTTTCTTATTCTTGAAAACCCATTTCGTTCCGACCACTGTTTTCCCATGTGGACGGGGTACCAAGGTCCACACTTGAAGACGTTCGAATTGAATGATTTCCTCTTGCATTGCAATTGTCCAATCCGGGTCTCGAAGTGCGTCTGCTACTTTGGTAGGCTCGTTTTGGCTCAGGAAGCAACTGAAAAGACTGAGTTGACGACGTGTCCTCGCACCAACCGAGGGATCGCCAATTATCTGATCAACCGAATGGCCTCTCGTCCACTTGCGCTCATGAGGCAAGGCTGAAGTCGATGCGTCAGCCATCTGTGGATCTAGATTGCCTATAGTCTCCGATTGATCATTTGTCTGAGGAAGTTCCAATACTGTACTTGGATTGATCGTCTCAGATGATACTTCCTTGATGACCACTGTAGGTTCTTCGGTGTTCTGTGGCAATTCTGCATCGGGTGGGGTAGAGGTGTGAGATGAACTTGGTACGTCGGTCTCGTTCGGTAGATAATCCATTGTTGGTGTAGGCGTGTATGACCGATATACCTGTTCGAAGAGAGAATCCAAGTTCTCTATTGCAAGTCTTGTTGCTTCGTCTGACACTGATCCTGAAGTTGTTGCCATCTTCTGTTGGTTTTGTGCCAACACACCAGTGATTACGGGTTCTGAAATGTTGTCGTCAGAAGCCAACGGGTTAGGCACGGGTCGTGGACTGGATTGACAAGAAGCCATATCTGCCAGTTCGTGGAAAGTGACATTATAGCTTTCCTTAATAGTTCGGTTGGACTTGATGTATACTCGGTACGCTTTTGATGTCGAAGAATACCGGACAAACGTAGCTTCGAATGCTTTAGGGTCGAACTTTGCACGTTGCTCTCGTTCGTTCGCCACAAAGCACTTGCACCCGAAGACTTTAAGGAAAGAGATGTTGGGCACTCTATTATTCACAATCTCGTAAGGAGTCTTGTTGAACCGTTTGTGAACCACCGTCCTGTTTTGAGTAAAACAAGCGGTGTTGACTGCTTCAGCCCATAGAAAGTGTGGAAGTCCCGATTGGATCAGCATTGTACGAGAGGCTTCCACTATTGTTTGATTTCAACAACCCCATTTTATTGAGGTGTTTTGGCGGCTGAAAATTGTTGACTTATTCCAAGTTTCTGATAAAACTCACTGAGGTGATTGTTCTTGAACTCAGTGCCGTTGTCTGTTCGAACAAGTTGAATAGTCTGCTGCAGCAGATGTTGAGTTGTGTTCACAATATTGATAATCAAGTCACCAGTCTCATCTTTCGTTCGGAGGAACTTAGTCCACGTGTAGCGAGAATAGTCATCCACAATCACTAAGACATACTTTCTTCCATTGATACTCTGAGTCTGCATCGGACCACAGAGATCCATGTGAATGAGTTCCAATTGTCGAGAAGTAGACGCAATTTGCTTGACGTGATGAGATGCTCGCTTCATTTTTCCTAGGTGACATGCCGAACAGTGATGCTCCTTTTGTAGTAGTATAGTTGGAAGACCGTGAACCAACTTTTTCGTAGAAAGGCGTTGGAGAGCTTTCATATTCAGATGAGACAGTCGTTGATGCCATAAGCTGTTCCTCTGTAAATCAATCTGAGAAATGAGGCATACAGCTGTCAAGGGCAGGATAGACGTTAGGTTGATCGTGTAAAGATTGGATCTCCGAAGTCCTTGAAGGAGTTCTGTGTCCTGACTATCCAAAATTCTGCACCGGTCAGCATGGAAGACCACCTGGAAGCCTTTGTCACAGCAGCTCTTGATTGCCAGTCATGGTGTGGAGCAACCAGAGTCGAGATACCACACATGATGGATCTGCAAAAACAATTTAGAGAGCTTTAGGTACCCACTTAAACATGGGTCCTCTCGGATTAGCAGATTTAGTTTTGGGTTCAGATATGACTCCTAAATCTATTTTTGGAAGAGTCTTAATAACCCATTGCACTTTTGAAAAAGTGGGTTTGGGTTTTGCCTCTATAGGAGACTTGGCCCATTTGGCTTTTGTCGTCGTAGGCGGAGATTTAGGAACCCATTTGGGTTGAACCTTACAGGGAAGGTTAATTTCAGCACGTACAAATGCTTTGGAGGGTTTGACCGGGGAAAAGATCTTTTCTTGTGATAGTCTCCTAAGGTGCTTGGGGGATTTAATTTCTACGGGATACCTTAGATGAGTACATTCATGTACGGCGCCATAAGCTTTCTTTATGGCTGGATCTTGTTTCCTACGAGTCTTCCTTGTGGAATTTGTTTCAGAATGATTAATTTTTGACGTAGAGCCTATTTCAAAGTTGGTGCTTCTAAAGGTAATTGGCTGAAGTGAATAAGTTGAAGCAAATATCGTAAAAGTGCAAATAGCTCTTTTATTTCTAAAAGTGTCTTTTATTGTAACAGGAGTAGCATGTTCAGAAACATTTAAATCTAATGGCTCCTTCTTTATCTTAGTGCTAGACACTCTCGCCTTTGTTTTTAGTGCTGACGCTACGCTCCCTGTAGACGTAGGGTAAGTGAAATTAGTCATAGCACTTTTAACAGAATTATTTTTACAATATTTATCTTTCAAAGGCGATTTTTCATTTTTCACGCTTTTTGTAATAGCGTGAGAGGTAGTTTGGGAGGACGAGGAAGCCTTGAGATTTTCCATCTCCATAAAAAAAATTTTCTTTTCAGCTTCGAAATTCTCTCGTTCTTTTTCTAACTTTGCCTGTGACTCCTCTATCTGTTTTATGATAGGGGATTTGTAGAGAGAATTTTTATAATTAATGTTTTAAACTTCCTCGTGGTGTGTTCGAGAGTCAGGAGCAAGAAGTTGTACTAAATTAGAGACAGGTGTTAAAGTTTCTTTCCTATTTTGTCCCTTTCATTTAGTTCTTTGTAGTCAAAGGGGATTTCTGGACCATGTGGACCTTGTCTAATGGATGAATCGAAAGTATTTTCATAAGACGATTCAGTAAAATTTCTAAGAGAGGTTATTCCTAAGCTCATGTGTTTAACATCGTATATTTCTTTCTTTTGTAAAACACACGGGTTAGTGAAACCTATGCCTTCTATAGGATTATAGAACTCTATATCCTTGGGCTTGTTCAAAAATATCGTCTGTTCGGATTGTCCCCTACGCGTAACTATATCGTCTAATTTCTTTACTTTGGCATATAGTTTCTTGCGTTCCTCACCTAGGAGAGCGTAATTATTTTCCACGGTTAGTGTAGCGGCTTGACAGGCATCGAAATCCTTACTAAGCTCTCTAATCTTAGCATTCGATGTTTCTAATTGAGCTTCTAAGTTAGTGATTTAGAGGTAGCTTCGGTTATCCTACAATTTAAAATGGCTTTCTCGTTGAGATTTCTAACCAAGCAATTGTAGTTATTTGCTAGCCTATCTTCTAATTCCTTAATCTTTTCGCTCTGTTGTCCTAGTTGAGGTTGACTAGTCTCTCTAGATTGTAGGCTCTTAGTAAGTTCATCTATTTTTGCTCTAGAGCTCCTAAGTTCTTGTTCGAGACTATCTATCTTCTCCTGAGCTCTCTCAAGTTCGTTCTCTACTTCCTTTATGCTTTTCTGCTCACGTTTCATATTAGCATATTGCTTTTGATATGATCTTAACATGGTCAATAATGTGGAAGGAGTGACTACCTCATTTGAAGACGTGGATGCGTTGTCGTCGTCTATACGAGTGGATGTTTCGGCATCCAATTCGTTGTCGAGACGGGCCATGAGGGCTGAGTTCTCTTCTTCGGAGCTCGACGTGTCCTCGACCATTGGTCATGTTCGGCCATGAGAGCTACTCCAGCTTCTTTCTGTTTTGTCAATTGAAGCTTCCTGGAGTAGTAGTTTGCATCTCTTTTCTTCGGGAGAGTGCACTCTCAAGTGACCTACTTTGCCACAGTTAAAGCATTTGTTAGTCTCTTTGGGATTCTTGACCTTGGAACTCTCCGGAGCACGTTCTTTGTTCTTGGAGCTTGTAGTCCGAAGTCTATTGGCTGAGGTTGAAGACTTCTTCTTGAAGTACTTCTTTCTCATCATTTGTCCAATGAGATCTATGTTGTCCAACGGCTTTCATGTTCGGCTCGATGTCGGAGTCCGATTCATCTTCCGACTCTGATGATGAAGGTGGTCTAACGTTCTTTTCCTTTCTTGATCTTGTGCTCCTCTTCTCCGAGACTAGGGCAACCGTGTCATCGGTTTGTTTGCCTTTCTACTCTTTGGTAATCTCGCGGATATCCTCCTCATGCTGAGCGAGATTATCGAACACGGCATGGACATCAAACTCCTCTAGATCTTTATTTTGTCGTATTTGAGTGGATATTTTCTTCAATTCCGTGGGCAGAGAAGATAGAAATCCTATGTTTGTCTCCATGTTTGTCTTCGTTATTTCTATCTTCCTCATCGTTGGTAGATCTCGTTTAGACTTTCCTCCGACTTTGCTTTGAATGAGTCGTAAGCAGTGAGAATGTTCGCCTTCTTGGCCTTTATGCCAAATTCCGTCCTTTGCATCATCCTATGCAGCTCATCCCACATCCCTTGGCCGATGTAAGGCAGTCGATTTCTCTGTATATATCGTTGGGGATGGCCTTCATAAGGGTATTCATGGCTACTAGATCAGCCTTAGCTCGAGCTTTTTCCTCCAGAGAGTATTCTCTAGGCTCCTATAGTCGCCTAGAAGCTGGAATTGCTGGAGTAGCTGTTTCGTCCCCGGGTACATGAACCCAGAACTGTGTCGGTCCCTCTTCAAAGGACTTCAGTAGATTTTCGGCTTGATCCCTTAGAGCGATGAAATTCAGAAAACGGCTTCTCCACACTGTGTATTCGCCTCTTTGCAAGATCGGCGGACCTTTGTCATTTCCAAGTGAGTATGTATCCATGTTTGTATTGTAGTCGAGTTGTTGAAGGATCTTCGTTAATTGTTTTGAAGGTTGAAGATGATATATTGTGCTTCACAAGTGACAAAATTCATTAGTAGCGTTCGATTCGAAAATTAGATCGACAATTATTTTCAATTCAATCTTTAAAGTTTGATCGAAATTAATTCCGTGGAGATAGAATGTACTGAGTACTGTTCTCGTGCGAGAAATTTTGTCAGCGTGAATTTTACGAGCAAGATAAATTGCTCAAAATCATTCGGTCGAGAAAAATTTCTTGATCGTGAATTTATTTCGATCGAAAAGAAACAGTACGTTAGTAAGTTTCTCGACAAGTCAAAATAAATCTGTTGACTAGAAAAATTTCTCGCGTGTAAATGACTTTCTCCTGGTCGTTAAAAGGTTTGACTGAAAAAGTTTTTCGAGTGAAAGTTTTTATGCATGCAAATTCAAAATAAGTCTCTCTCGAAAAAGTTTTTCGCTGTATAATGCTCGAGAAATATTTCTAACTAAAATCGTTTCTGATGACGATTCTAGCGCTGACTTCGTATTCTGACCGAGAAAAATTCTCGCGCTAAGTTTATCGATCGAGAAACTAATCCGATCGCAAAACTTAGCGAGAAACATTTGAGCAATCGAGAAAAATTCACAGAATACGATTAACACAAATTCGAGCAAAAACAAAGAATCAGATAGTGAAATTTGAGGTAATTGCTCGCAATCAAGTACTAATCACGCACGAACAAGCAATTAAACACGTTATGAAGCAAAATATATCGAATTTGATCAAAATCAGAACGTGTTCTTCATGTTCTTCGCAAACAGTAACACGTAGCAATTCAATCCTAAAAATCGAAGTTCAAACTGCTACAGAACTGATCGCAATGATGATCTAACACTTAAACAAGCACAGAAACACCAAATTCAAGTCAATTAAGCACAAAATTAAGCTATTGGATCGAAAAAGGTTTTTGCGCCAAATCTGTTCTTCGATGAACAGTATCTAGAAAATGAGTTTCGATCCAATTCTAACAATGTTCGATTCAAAACAGAACGAATCTGCTCTGATACCAATGTTAGGTCCTACGATTAACAACTCTACGATCCTAGGCTGGAATTCATAGTAATTCGATCGTTTAGATAAACAATTAAATTCGATCGAAAAACTCAAATGAAGAACAAGAGAGAGAATTGAAGTAGAGTGAGAAAGTTACTATTGTTTCTCTTTAGAAATCGAATTGCAAGCCCTTCGGATCAATTCTCTAAACTTTTTCTATTCAGCTCAATTGATTTACATGTATTTATACCAAACAAACTTGGTATAAATATCAAACTAGTCCTAATCTAAGGACTACTATACAAAACGCCCCTAATTACAAGGACAACTGAAATCAAGCACAATTACAAATGGTATTCTACATAGGTAGCTTCTCCCAAGTCTTTCATGGAGAATTTGGTCGAAAGCCACGCTTTCACCATCGAGAGCATTCCAATATCATTTCCTATCAAAAGGATGTCGTCCACGTACAATACGAGGAAAGATATTTTGCTCCCACTGCTTTTCTTGTAGACACAAGGTTCGTCTTCGTTCTTTAAGAATCCATGGCCCTTGACCACTTCATCGAGCCGAAGATTCCAGCTTCTGGAGGCTTGTTTCAGTCCATAAATGGACTTGTCAGTTTGAACACCTTATGAGTATCTCTTTGCGATGTAAAACCCTTGGGATGCTCCATATATATTTCCTCCTTGAGGTATCCATTTAGGAACGCAGTTTTCACATCCATCTGCCAGATCTCATGGTCATAGTGCGCAGCTATCGCAGGCAATGTTCGAATGGACTTCATCATAGCAACAGGCAAAAAGGTCTCCCCATAGTCAATGCCCTCTTTTTGACTGTACCCTTTCGCCACAAGCCTAACTTTGCATTTATCAACCAATCCGTCAGATCCTATCTTTCTCTTGTAGATCCATTTACACCCAATGGGTCTAAAACCATCTGGGAGGTCTACTAGAGTCCAGACTTGGGTTTTCGTTAGAATTCATTTCGGGTTGCATAGCTATAAGCCATTTCTCCGAATCTTTATCCCTGATTGCCTGGTCATAGGTAGTGGGATCGTCTCCGACGTGCCCTTCCATCGCAGCAACCTCGTGCTCGATGTGGACCATCCCGTATCTCTCAGGCTGGCGAGATACTCTACCCGACCTGCGCAAGTCAGGTTGCGTCTCGGACTGCTCTACAGTGTCATCCGACACTGGAGTTTGTGAAAGCGCTTCTGAATACTCTCCAAGAGTTACTTCGCGACCCGCTCCACCTTTTCAAACAAAATCTTCTTCGAGAAAGTGAGCCTGAAGGGCTACAACGATTCTCTGATCGTCGTGGAAGTAAAACTGGTATCCCATGGAATCCTCAGGATACACGACAAAACATCCTTTCACAGCCTCCGATTACAGTTTATCTGTCTTGAGCTTTTTCACAAACGCAGGGCAACCCCAAATTCTAATGTGATTCAAGCTAGGTTTTCGTCCTGTCCATATCTGATACGGAATACGATTGACAGACTTTGTAAGACATCTATTCAGAATGTGTGCCGCTGCCAACACGGCATGACCCCACAACGATATGGGCAGGTCTGTATAGCTTAGCATAGATCGAACCTTATCCAACAGAGTTCGATTTCTGCGTTCGGACACACCGTTCAACTGCGGTGTTCCGAGCGGTGTCATTTGTGAAATTATCCCGTTCTCTTTCAAGAACTTTTTTTTTTTGGGTAACGTTCACTAAATAAGGAAAGAATACAGGAGTACAGAGACAGCATACATGAAACAAATCATGATGCACCAAACAAACGATCAACGACCAGGCAGCACATCGTAGAACCAAACAACCCAGACAACCTACAGGTCCCAACAAGACCCCAGCCAAAGGAAAGACAAAACAATCACAAAGGCGAAAGTAGGAGTCTAAACCACAACAAGCAACAGGTTCCTGGCACCAGAAGCAGTGCCAGCAGGGCATCCGGCCGACGTGCAAAGGCAAGCGCAGAGCGCACAACAGGAGACATATCGCTAAGGATAAGCAACAAGCGGCAAGGGGGGAAAAGCAGAAGCTGCAGCCGCAACCAGGTCGGTACAGATAAGCCCAAAAAGGCCCACTCCTGAAACTTCCAGCAAAGGGGCGAAGCACAAAGTGCAAGCGAGCCGAAGCCCAAGAAAGAGAAGGGAGGAGATCGCTGGAGAGAGAGCGCCCCAAGTAGGTGGAGCAAGTGACACCCATTCTCAGCACGAGTGGAGTAAACCATCCAATGGAGCCCGCCCAAAGACACCAAACCAGCAAACCTGCAAAACACCCAAGAGACGGAAACCAAGGAGGGGATGGTGGAAAGAGACCAGGGAAGATATAGGAGGTAAGGGAGATAAGAGGGACGAGAGAAGGGACAAGAACTCATCAAACTCGAAGCTCATGTACTCGATGCCTCGATCTGATCGAACGGCTTTAATGCTCTTTCTAGTCCGATTTTCCACCAAAGCCTTGTACTCTTTGAACCATTCAAAGTATCAGACTTATTCTTCATGAGATACACCTTGCCAAAGCGAGAGTGATCATCAGTGAACCGCGAGCCGCTACCCCGAACGGTCCGCAAACATCCGTGTGGATCAAACCGAGAAGTTCTGCGACTCTCGTGAAAGTCCCTGTGAAGGGTGACTTGGTCATCTTTCCAAGGATACAAGATTCACAAGTTGGGTATGTAGCACACGGGTCCTCGTAAGTAATTAGGGCCAATAAATTTGCATGAATAATGACTGCAATTATGTGCATTTCGTGCATTAATTTCGAACTTACATATCTTGCGTGAGATTTTGCATGGTAAATCATGTGCATAAGTGATTTTGGTACAATTAATTTGTACCAAGTGATCCTAATTGATTCAGGACCTTGCGAAAATGGGGCGAAAGAGAATTTGGGCTAAGGGTGAATTATAAACATAAGTTGGAATATAAGTATTATTGGGCTAGGTGAATATAACTTAGGCCCAACATACTTGAAATAACTTTAAGGATCCACCCTCCTCAATTTGGGGGATATTTTCGTCCATTATGTCCCATCATTAACAATTATCTAAAGCCATTTGAAATGCAAAACTCCATCGACAACAAAATCGAATGGAAGCTTAAGCCAAGGAAGAAGGAGAAACCGGAGTGCAAATCTAGCAAGTTTGGACTAGGTACGCTCCTTTAATCATAGCATTTACGTTTTATCTAAGAGTTAGGATTTAGAAACATGATAATATAATAAGGTGGGGCTAGTGCAATTGTAATCCTCGAAAACACACTCTTCTCGCCTTGATTCGGTGATTTTTAATCCTAAAATAACATGTTATAGGGATTAGGGGGCACGAATAAGTGTAAGATTTCATAATGCTAAGCTCGGATTTTAGGCTTTTAAAAAACGTTCATATCGACCTTCAAAGTGTTCTTGAAAGAAATAGCTTTTTGATCTCTAAGCCTAGAGCTACGCGAACTCGGAGTTGTTTTTTGAGATTTAATTGGCAAAAATTTAAGTCCCACGAACCCACAAGTGCGAACCGTATATGTTTGCGAACCCTAAAAGGAAGGGAGTGACTTCGCGATCGCCAAAAGCCGCAAGGTGGAGTTTCGCGGGTTGGGAGCCTGGCGAATGGAAGTTGCGAACTCGGCAGGACTTGGCGAACTCGACGTCTTGCAAATCCGTTTGACGGATCCAGGCGAGGATTCGCAAACCAGGTTCGCGAACTCAGGGTCGGGGCATTCTGCGAACTGCAAGAAGTTGTCGAATTCATGCGATCCACTTGGCGAATCAATGGAGGAACGTTTTGCGAACCATGCCATTTCACGAATTAGAGCTGAGTAATATTTCGCGAACTGGGCCTTGTGAGATAGACATCACGAACCTAGCAAGAGGGAGAGAAAATTTCGCGAATTAGTAAGAGGTTGGCGAGTCCCATTATGCGAATTGAGGAGCTTTGCAAATTGAGGCGCTTTGCGAATTGAGGAACGAATTGTATAAACTTCGTGAACTTCATAAAATTTCCAAAGTCACGCGAGATGTACCGAGTTAACTAGGACTCTTAAAGATATGTATAACTTAGAAAATTATTTAAGTCCTTACGTAATTAATTAATTTAAATAGTGCCCTAACGATACTGTTCTATGCCTAAGGTTTGGACTTAGGAGAATACCCAGGTCAGGTAGCGACTAATCCACGGACGCCAGGTAAGTAGAAATCCAACTACAACACATAACTTGTTTGTGCGTACATGCTTATGTGACTACGTGCCTATGTGCTTTCATGATTACGTGAATTAGTCGTTACGCTTTCATGTGGTAAGCATAAGTTGCGCTTGTTTGCATATGCATATTCATGTGCACGCACGAACTCATGGGGAAGGGTCGTGAGACGGAGTGTGCATAGTTATACGTCGCTTGTACGCGACGAGGACTTGCCAATGTGGGCAAGTGTGTCGACTCGCAGTTGAGTCAAGGGCTGTCTACTATGCTACCAGGGCGGCGTTTTAGCGTCTTCGTACTATTATTGTAGATATATATACATACCGATACCCTATAAATAGGATTTGGGCATGGCCCGTGGCGGTGAGGTGCGACCTGAGGGTATAAGCGACACAGGGTGGAACCCCGGTATAGGCAACCTCAGCGTGGCCTACCAGCGTGAGCGACTGCCGGACAGTCGGGGACGACCGGGTTCATATGGCGACATAGGGGAACGATGTGCATCCTAGGGTTCGGCCATCCGGCGTGGACAGCTGTCGTATTGTCCCTGAGGGACGTGAGCTCTTCTGGTGCATAGTGAGATTAGCCGAGGGCCCTGAGTTATACTAGTACGAGTACAAGGTGCATCGGCGCGGAATGCCCTTGGGATTGTATTATGCATCGGTGCAGATGGCCCTTGCTTAGAGATTTATGCATTTGTGCGGATTGCCTTTGCGGGGGAAGGGACATGTGCATACATGCATGATTTCTGCTTACTGAGCCTCGGTGGCTCATTCTTTTATGTTATGTGTTGTAGGCGCCAGTGGGCACGGTACGTGATCGAGTTAGTTAACAAGGCCAATCTTTTGGAGCTTCGCGCTGCTTTTGGGGTGGACGTGTGTGTATGGATGACGACCTGTGAGGCCGGGCACATAGGAGCTGTTGCTTTGCCGCCATTCGTCATTCCGTGTAGTTGGATGACGTGCGTATGATAGGAACTGATCTCCATTCTTTTGACGTGTACATTACAGTGTTCCATTATATCAATAGAAAAGAAAAATTTCATACGCATTTTTGGTGCTTCTTTTTAGTTAACACATCGTTAGGCACAAAGTAGAACGTTAGAATAGGTAGCGAGGACAGCGGGTCCTGACAGGGTGGTATTAGAGCTTCGGTCACAGGTTCTGTAGACTGTCCATACACACACACCCAAAAGAGCGGAAGCGGCCTTGCAAGTAAGTGTTATATTATGTGAAATGTTCTGTGTTGCATAATTTATTGGCCATAGGACAATTAGGATAGGGTATAAAAGATGGTGAGAACAAGAGGGGAAGGTAGTGGTGGTAGCGATGACCAGAACAGGGGAAACACGGCCCCTCCAGACAAGCAACCATTTTCCAACTTACGGAATTGGTTCGCCAGCAGTCAGCGCAGATACAGTAACTGATTCAACAAAACACCCGAATGTTGGAAACACTCAGGCCGATAGGGCGGAAATAGTGGGGGAAAGGTTCAGGAGGTTGAACCCACCAACCTTCGAGGATACGGCTGACCCGATGGCAGCCGAAGACTGGATAAGAACGCTGGAGAGCATGTTCGTTTACAGCAGAGTCCCAGAGGCGGAAAAGGCTCTCTGTGCCGCGTTTCTGTTGAGAGGGAGCACTGGACATTGGTGGGACACCGTCACGGTGATCGAGAATCCTGCCACGATGAGCTGGGACAGGTTCAAGGAACTATTCCGGGGCAAGTACTTGACGGCCCCAGTGAGAGCCCAGCGCCTGAACGAGTTCATCAACCTCAGGCAGGTTCTATGACCGTGTCAAAGTACCTAAGGAAGCTCGAGCAGTTGTCCAGATTCGCAGCACACATGGTCAGCACGGAAGCCTTGAAAATCGAACGCTTCCTGGAAGGATTGAAACCCGAGCTCCATAGAGATGTGAGCATGGCGGGGATTCAGGGAGCTACTTATGCGCAGGTAGCGGAGAGGGCCATGGTAGCAGAACAGGCAGAAGCCCGGATAGTGAGGGCACAGGAAGCCAAGCGCAAATTCGAGCAAATGCAAGGAACGCAATGGAGCGGGGGAGAACAGAAACGGCAATTTGTGCCTAAAGGTGGCAAGAAGAAATTTCAGAACAGACCTCCTCAGCAACCTCAAGGGACAGTGAACAGACCCCCAAACCCGAATCAGAATCAAGGGGCAGTGCCGATTCCCAACTGCCAGAGGTGCGGAAAGAGGCACTTCGGGAATTGCAACACGCCGGCCAATGCGTGTTTCAGATGTGGGAAGCCGGGACACTTCGTGAGACAGTGCCCGGAAGGAGCTTCAGGGAGTCAAGCGGGAGGCCAAGCAGGACCTCAGATGGTGCCAGCACGGGTGTACACCATCACTTCAGAGGAAGCGGAGAACAACCCGACAGTGGTAATAGGTAGCCTCCTAATCCACCAAACACCCACATGCATCCTAGTAGATTCCGGGGCGACCCACTCATTTGCATCCATCCAATATGTGACGAAACTTGGATTGACGCCCGAACGGGCAGAGTGTGAATATAGTGTAGCCATCCCAAACGGGGCTCCAACTAGGACTAACCAAGTACTAAGAGATTGCCCGGTAGTAGTGAGTAAGAGAGAATTACCTGTAGACCTAATAATCATCCCGATGAAAGACTACGAGGTGATCCTCGGGATGGACTGGCTCTCAAAGTATGGAGCTATGATAGACTGCAATCATAAGATGGTCACATTTAGTATAGAAGGGGAAGAACCTTTCACCTTCGAGGGTACGATGAAGGGAAGAAGTATACCGAGAATAACGGCATTAAAGGCACAACGGTTGATCAGGGCTGGATGCGAAGCATACCTAGTTTTTGCACTGAAGACAGAGGAAAATTCCTCCCCGAAGATTGAGGATGTACCCGTAATTAAGGCGTTTCCCGATGTGTTTCCGGAAGAATTGCTGGGACTATCACCGGACAGGAAGATCAAATTCACCATTGACCTGGTGCCGGGAGCAGCACCGGTGCCCAAAACCCCTTACCGGTTAGCACCGACCGAACTAAAGGAACTGAAGGAACAGATAGATGAGCTACTACAGAAAGGGTTAGACCAGTTTCTCTCCCTGGGGAGCGCCAGTTTTATTGTGCGGAAGAAGGACGGCTCGATGCGTCTTTGCATAGATTACAGGGAGCTGAATAAGTTAACAGTCAAGAACAAGTATCCACTGCCCAGGATCGACGATCTCTTCGACCAATTACAAGGTGCCACGGTGTTTTCTAAAATCGATTTGAGGTCGGGATACCATCAACTGAAAATACGAAAGGACGACATCTCTAAGACAGCGTTCAGCACAAGATATGGGCATTTTGAATTCCTAGTCATGCCTTTCGGGCTGACTAACGCGCCAACAGCCTTCATGGACCTAATGAACCGGGTGTTCAAAGCCTATCTGGACAAGTTCGTGATTGTATTCATAGACGACATCCTCATCTACTCGAAGACGAAGGAGGAACATGAACAACACCTACGGGTGATACTTGGAGTACTGAAGGAAAAGCAGCTGTACGCTAAGTTTAAAAAGTGTGAATTCTGGCTGGACCAAGTAGCATTTTTGGGACACATTGTCTCTGGAGCGGGAATCTCGGTAGATTCTAGTAAAATCGAAGCGATTAATGACTGGCCGCAGCCGACCAACGTAACGGAAGTACGGAGCTTCTTAGGCTTAGCGGGTTATTATAGGAAGTTCATAAAAGACTTCTCGAAGATCGCTTCTACGCTGACGAAGTTGACCAGGAAGAATACCCCTTTTCATTGGAGCGGAGAATGCGAACGGAGTTTCCAGGAACTGAAGAAGCGGCTTACTACAGCCCCAGTACTGACGATACCGTCAGGAACCGGAGGGTTCTCAGTTTATAGCGATGCTTCGAAAAATGGGTTAGGGTGCGTATTAATGCGGAACGGTAATGTGGTGGCATATGCCTCTCGTCAGCTGAAGGAATACGAGAAAAACTACCCGACGCACGATCTTGAGCTCGCAGCTGTGGTCTTTGCTCTAAAGATTTGGAGGCACTACATGTACGGAGAACGGTGCGAAATATACACAGACCACAAGAGCCTGAAGTATTTCTTCACGCAGAAAGAACTGAATATGAGACAAAGAAGGTGGCTGGAACTAGTTAAGGATTACGACTGTGTGATCAACTACCACCCAGGAAAGGCGAATGTGGTAGCTGATGCTTTAAGCCGAAAAGCAGGAAGCACGGAACTCCAACGACTTGAAGTGGAGATTGTACCACTAGGCGAGGTCGAAGTGAAGTTAGCAGCCTTAACGTTACAACCAACGCTGATGGAAAAGATCAAAAAGGCGCAGGAGAGCGACGAGCTCTACGACAAGATCAAAGGAACACAGGCAGAACAACCGGCAATAGACTATGCATTCCGAGATGACGGAAGCATGTACTACAAGAGCAGATTATATGTACCGGGTGACGCGGATCTTCGACGAACTATACTAGCGGAAGCACATAACACACCGTATTCAGTACATCCTGGAGCTACAAAGTTATACAGAGACTTATGGACGAACTATTGGTGGCCAGTAATGAAAAAGGACGTAGCAACATTTGTGAGCCAATCCCTTACTTGTCAACGAATTAAGGTAGAACACCAACGACCAGCGGGAACGCTGCAGCCTTTGCCAATCCCGGAATGGAAATGGGACAATATAACGATGGATTTCGTGAGCAGATTGCCGAAAAACGTGAAAGGGCACGACGCAATTTGGGTGATTGTAGACCGACTTACGAAATCTGCCCATTTTCTGCCAATAAGTACGACGTTCTCCATGGAGCGGTACGCGGAGCTGTACATCCAAGATATAGTGAGACTCCATGGAATACCATTGTCGATAGTTTCAGACCGCGACTCAAGGTTCCTATCCAAGTTTTGGACGAGCTTGCAAAAGGCGATGGGAACAAAATTATCCTTTAGCACTTCCTACCATCCGCAAACGGACGGTCAATCAGGACCATCCAGACTTTGGAGGATATTCTACGAGCCTGTACGCTCGATTTCAAAGGCAACTGGAGCAAGTACCTTCCACTCGTGGAATTCTCGTACAACAATAGTTATCAAGCCACGATTGGAATGGCCCCTTACGAAGCCTTATATGGGCGTAAGTGCAGATCCCCAGTACATTGGGACGAGGTCGGTGAACGGGCGATGATAGGCCCAGAAATGGTACGAGAAATGACGGAAATCATCACGAAGATACGAGAAAGAATGCGCACGGCGCAAAGTAGACAAAAGAGCTACGCCGACCGACGACGTCGACCACTGGAGTCCGAAATCGACGATTGGGTTTTCGTAAAGGTATCGCCGATGAAAGGCGTTAAGAGGTTCAGGAAGAAAGGGAAGTTAAGCCAGAGATATATTGGTCCCTTCAGAATAGTGAAAAGAGTTGGTGAAGTAGCCTACCAATTGGAACTACAGACATCATTATCGCAAGTGCACGATGTGTTTCACGTCTCAACCTTACGAAAGTACATTGCTGATCGGAATCATGTGCTGAAGGACGAATTTCCACACCAACAACTGAAGCCAGATCTCAGTTACGAGAAAATACCCGTCGAGGTTTTGATGCACGAAACGAAAAGGCTTAGGAATAAGGAAATTCCCTTAGTAAAAGTGTTATGGTGGAACCAATCGATAGAGGAAGCGACTTGGGAACGTGAGGATGAAATGGGAGCTCGCTATCCTGAATTGTTCCAAACGGGCTGATTTCGGGGGCGAAATCCTCTTTAAGGGGGGGAGGATGTAGCACCCGGGTCCTCGTAAGTAATTAGGGCCAATAAATTTGCATGAATAATGACTGCAATTATGTGCATTTCGTGCATTAATTTTGGACTTACATATCTTGCGTGAGATTTTGCGTGGTAAATCATGTGCATAAGTGATTTTGGTACAATTAATTTGTACCAAGTGACCCTTAATTGATTCAGGACCTTGCGAAAATGCGGCGAAAGAGCATTTGGGCTAAGGGTGAATTATAAACATAAGTTGGATTATAAGTATTATTGGGCTAGGTGAATATAACTTAGGCCCAACATACTTGAAATAACTTTAAGGATCCACCCTCCTCAATTTGGGGGATATTTTCGTCCCTTATGTCCCATCATTAACAATTATCTAAAGCCATTTGAAATCCAAAACTCCATCGACAACAAAATCGAATGCAAGCTTAAGCCAAGGAAGAAGGAGAAACGAAGTGCAAATCTAGCAAGTTTGGACTAGGTACGCTCCTTTAATCATAGCATTTACTATTTATCTAAGAGTTAGGATTTAAAAGCATGAAAATATAATAAGTTGGGGCTAGTGCAATTGTAATCCTCGAAAACACACTCTTCTCGCCTTGATTCGGTGATTTTTAATCCTAAATTAACATGTTATAGGGATTAGGGGGCACGAATAAGTGTAAGATTTCATAATGTTAAGCTCGGATTTTAGGGTTTTAAAAAATGTTCATATCGACCTTCAACGTGTTCTTGAAAGAAATAGCTTTTTGATCTCTAATCCTAGAGCAACGCGAACTCGGAGTTGTTTTTTTGAGATTTAATTGGCAAATTTAAGTCCCACGAACCCACAAGTGCGAACCGTATATGTTTGCGAACCCTAAAAGGAAGGGAGTGACTTCGCGGGTTGGGAGCCTGGAGATGGAAGTTACGAACTCGGCAAGACTTGGCGAACTCGACGTCTTGCGAATCCGTTTGACGGATCCAGGCGAGGATTCGCGAACCAGGTTCGCGAACCAGGGTCGGGGCATTCTGCGAACTGCAAGAAGTTGTCGAATTCATGCGATCCACTTGCCGAATCGATGGAGGAACGTTTTGCGAACCATGCATCGCGCTTGTGAGATAGACTTCACGAACCTAGCAAGAGGGAGAGAAAAGTTCACGAATTAGTAAGAGGTTGGCGAGTCCCCATTATGCGAATTGAGGCGCTTTGTGAATTGAGGCGCTTTGCGAATTGAGGGACAAATTGTATAAACTTCGTGAACTTCATAAAATTTCCTAAGTCACGCGAGATGTACCGAGTTAACTAGGACTCTTAAAGATATGTATAACTTAGGAAATTATTTAAGTCCTTACGTAATTAATTAATTTAAATAGTGCCCTAACGATACTGTTCTGTGCCTAAGGTTTGGCCTTAGGAGAATACCCAGGTCAGGTAGCGACTAATCCACGGACGCCAGGTAAGTAGAAATCCATCTACAACACATAACTTGTTTGCGCGTACATGCTTATGTGACTACGTGCCTATGTGCTTTCATGAATACGTGAATTAGTCGTTACGCTTTCATGTGGTAAGCAAAGTTGCGCTTGTTTGCATATGATATTCATGTGCACGCACGAACTCATGGGGAATGATCGTGAGATGGAGGGTGCATAGTTATACGTCGTTTGTACGCGAAGAGGACTTGCCAATGTGGGCAAGTGTGTCGACTCGCAGTTGAGTCAGGGGTTGTCTACTATGCTACCAGGGCGGCGTTTTAGCATCGTCGTACTATTATTGTAGATATATATACATACCGATACCCTATAGATAGGATTTGGGCATGGCCCGTGGCGGTGAGGTGCGACCTGGAGGGTGCGACCTGAGGGTATAAGCGACACAGGGTGGAACCCCGGTGTAGGCGACCTCAGCGTGGCTACCAGCGTGAGCGACTGCCGGACAGTCGGGGACGACCGGGTTCATATGGCGACATAGGGGAACGATGTGCATCCTAGGGTTCGGCCATCCGGCGTGGACCGCTGTCGTATTGTCCCTGAGGGACGTGAGCTCTTCTGGTGCATAGTGAGATTAGCCGAGGGCCCTGAGTTATACTAGTACGAGTACTAGGTGCATCGACGCGGAATGCCCTTGCGATTGTATTATGCATCGGCGCGGATGGCCCTTGCTTTGAGATTTATGCATTGGCGCAGATTGCCTTTGCGGGGGAAGGGACATGTGCATACATGCATGATTTCTGCTTACTGAGCCTCGGTGGCTCATTCTTTTATGTTATGTGTTGTAGGCGCCAGCGGGCACGGTACGTGATCGCGTTAGTTAACAAGGCCAATCTTTTGGAGCTTCGCGCTGCTTTTGGGGTGGACGTGTGTATATGGATGACGACCTGTGAGGCCGGGCGCATAGGAGCTGTTGCTGTGCCGCCATTCATCCTTCCGCGTAGTTGGATGACGTGTGTATGATAGGAACTGATATCCATTCTTTTGACGTGTACATAACAGTGTTCCATTATATCAATGGAAAAGAAAAATTTCATACGCATTTTTGGTGCTTCTTTTTAGTTAACACATCGTTAGGCACAAAGTAGAACGTTAGAATAGGTAGCGAGGACAGCGGGTCCTGACAGCTTGGGCAAAACCAAACAATCGAAAAGCAGTAAACTATGTCTAGTAGATAAAACGAGAGTTCTTGATCCAATCTGGGTCGCCGGTATACTATGTCCGCTTCCTACGTTGATCATGATCTCTCGATCCGCCAGCTTCCTACTTCGTTCCAGACTCTAGTTCGAAACACAGATGTGAGCACTAGCTCCCGAGTCTAAGATCCATGAAGCGGAATATACTGTCATAGAACAATTTGTTTCCAAAACGTAAAGTTCTTTACCTGAGGCGGCTAGCTTCGAGCAATTGCGCTTCCATTGGCCAAGCTCATTGCAGTGAAGGCACTTGTCCGTCGGCTTGGCGCCTTTGAAGACGTTCTTCTTGACCTTGCCTTTCGAAATTCGTCCTTTGGGCTTAGTGGGCTTGTCCGACTTTTTCTTTGTACTCGACCCCCAAGTCTTAGCATTCGAGACAAGAACAACTTCCTTTCGTTTCACCTTCTTCATCTGAGTCTGCGCTGCCGAGAACTGGTTCATTAACCCAGTCAATGTCATCTCGGCCTTGTCCAGATTAAAGTTCACGATGAACGAATTGAAGGAAGGTGAGAGTGACTGAAGTATAAGATCGTTCTGGAGTTCGTTATCCATGATAAAGTCCAGTGCCTCGAGTCTTTCGATCCATTCGATCATCTTGAGCACATGCGCTCCGACGTCACTACCCTCAGCCATTTTGCCATGAAATAGTTGCTCCGTCAGGGAATAGCGAGCACTCCTGGAATGTTCGCCAAAAAGCTCCTTCAAATGAAGCAAACTGGCGCCCACTTCCATTTCAGAGTGAGTGCGCTGCAACTCATTGCTCATGGAAAGAAGTACATAGCCTGGCTCGTCTATCTGCCATTTGGCATACGCAGCCCGGTCTTCGTCACTCGCATCAGTCCCTGGGACTTGCGGTATGAAAGAATCGAGGACATAAGTCAGTGACTCCATACCTAGGACTATCCTCAGGTTACGGAGCCAGTCCACGTAGTTTGGTCCCACCAAACAGTTTATCTCAAGCAGCATAGTAATTATGTTCGTCATCGCAGTAAATAGAAAGAAACGTAAAGCTGCAGAAAATAAAGATCTAATTAGGTTTATCTTATCATTCATCAAGCGCAAACAAGGACTTTTCGTTTCGCTTGACTCCCACTATTTTTCTCAAAAAACTATCCTCCTGAGAAGAATTTCGGAAACCTCGTACTCGCCTCAGCCTTTAACGCAATATTTGGCTCATCTAATCTTATCGAAATCACGTCGAACGCGAACTTATCCAATAAGAGTTTCAACTATCTTAGTCTCAGTCATTGACCCTCACGGCTAACCCTGCTTATTGGGTTTAACTGCCTAAGTGTGACCTATCAACTTATGCTCAAATCGCACAGAATGTACCGCCCTTTGCTGCCATACGCTTCGTGGGGGGCGGACTGGTATGAACGATGCGTCCAAGACGCACCCGAGACGCTAACACTGGGGTGGGATATACGACGCCAACTTACTCGGAACAAATTGCAAAACTCCCCAATGCTAGACATCTCAAGCATGATAGAAGACAGGAATCCAATTCCTTTACCCACTTCGTATTTATCAATCATAAGAGCACATAAAACATGCATATCATTTCAAAAACCAACACGCACGTAGGTAGTAAATTGACCCTAGGAAAATAAACTACAAGACAACACAAGCGGGTTATTTCTAGCCTATCCCTATTACATGCGTCTTCAAAAGACCTCGGGTCGTTGCACGGGTCTTGAAGTCGTCAAACGTCCTTCGTCACTCGAACGGCCTCAAAGTCACCGAACGTCCATCACCTTGTCACCACCGGGGGGTTGCCTTCCATCAAATAGGACCTCGTCTTCGTATTTAAGTCTAATCTATAAAATGGTAAATTACAACACGGGGGGATCATAAGTCCCGAACAACCGGTATGAAACAAATACAACCCGAGGGGACGTAACCCTTAACAAATGACCCGAAAACCAAATTCCTAAACCTGCAAGTGCGCCTTAAGTCACATTCATAACGAGCACGTTGACAATTACATGATTTTAAAAAGAAACGAAAATTGGGGCTTAAACGGGCCAAACCCATTAAAAGGCCCGTTAAGGCTTTGAGCATGAAGCCCTAACATAGCTGTCGCGACTCAAATCGCTCAGCCGTCAAAACACGCCGGGGAGCCATGGCAGAGAAGGCCGCCGGCGTGGAGTCCCGGCTGGAGCCGGTGCCTCCACCGCCGGCGACGCAACGCCGCGGAACGCGCGCGTGTTCAGCTCGCTGCATAATACTGTCGCGACTCCCTTGTCGCCTCAACCCCTTCGTGCCGAGTCACTGACTCGCCGGGAGAGATCGCCGCCGCAGCGTTCCAGCCGAGCCAGAGTCGCTGCGGCTGTCTTGCGCAGCGCGCACCATGCGCGCCATCGCAGTCCGCGGCCAAAGCCGCGGACGATCTCAGCCGGGCCGCCGCACCTTGCGGTGGCGCTGCCCGGGGATGGCACCTAAGCCACCATGGCTGGCGTCGGACCCAAGGTTCGATTCTGATCGGGCCTGCTCAAAGCAGCCCGATGCCGCGGCTGTACCGCTGTTACGGCGAACGCAACGCGCGGCTGCCCGGGTCCCGCCGTCGCGCGGGTCCCTGTCCGGTTAGTGGTTCATCGTCGGTCTGTACCGCACGAGTTGGTGGCCGTGGGTTGGCAAATGACGCATCGGCAGCCCAACAACGGTCGAACCATGTCGGCTTTTCGATTGTCTCGCACGCGCCTCGTTTCAATTTAAACACGTTATGATTCTAATCACGAGCGCCCGCTCTGATACCAATGTTGGGTTACCTGGTGTCTCCCGGAGACGCCATGTCCCCAGGTACGGTGCTGAACAAAACTTTTCCGGGTTCCCTTATTGCCCTCGTTGCTCGGATCAGAATAGTAATACATAGACATGTAATAGGGCGGGTCAAACCCGTAGATAATTACCAGTTGAAGCTGTAATACCCGTAAAATATAATTACGGGATTTACGATTTAATTAGCGATGAAAATGGTTAATTAAGAACTTTATTGGATTAACTAGTAGTTTCGATGATATAATGATTTCATGCTGTGTGATTTATAATTTCTATGCATGGTACGAATTATGACTTAAGTGATGAACGTAAGATTTAGAGAATTTTAAATGATGAATTAATTACGTGCTACGAAAGGTTCTAACCTAGGAAAGTAATTAACATTTACACTGGTAAGAATCGAAACTACACAAGAGGAGTTTGTGAAACATTAGGGTTTTCTATGAATGCTATCAAAAACGAAAATGTCAAAGCTAGAAAAGGCTAGATAGGAATCTTGGATCTGTAAGTCACGAAATCATTAGAACCCGAAATCATTAAGTCTCGAAATCGTGAAGGTTGAAATTATAAATCTCAAAAGAGCTAAATGAAATTTATAATATTAGATTAAATGAGTTGGACTATATTTATAATTGGGTCATAATTAAATCTTTGATCTTAGGCCCAAATTGTTATGGATAGAGATTAGAATAATAATAAAGTTGCTTAAGCCTTAGGAAAACACGTCACCTCATACGAATTTTAAGTAGTGATGTATATACATTATATCGTTCGAACATCCATATGAATTGAAGAAAAAGATCATTAACAAAACAACCCTCATTTGAACACGAAAGAATAACCAAGGAAGAGAAGAAGACCAAAGTAAAGATTCAACACGCAACCTTTAGCAAGTGAAATTTCAAATACATAAGAGCTAAAAGTCTTACTGATAACTTGTAAATTCGGTTATAAATATTAAGTTTGTATGCTTTATTATTTTACGTATTCATATGATCAGATAAAATTTCAATTATGATAATCGTAGTTAAGAATTTGGACTCAGAAAGTCACACCTGACTAATTTTAAGTTTGGTAAATATAATTACAAGTTGTGAGCACTTAGGGTTGAAACTTACTGATTTCAGTGATTAGACGAAGTCTAATTTTTAGGGGCTCTGTAAATAGTTAAAAGTTCTTAGGAAACTTATATTGTTCTTAAGAAGATGTGCGATTTTTAGGGTTATGATCTTAAACATGAATTCTAGGGTTCCAACCATGAATCATACTAACGTTGGTTCTTAGAGTCAGATATATCATGTCTAGGAAAATTTTGGTAAGTTTAGGAACTAGTATGTTGAAGAAGGAGGCAGCTTTAAAATGAATAAGATTAGAAGATGTCGAAAAGAGAAACCGACAAATTCAAAAGGAAGAATGTCGAGTGAGAAGTTATAAAACCAACAATCTCGAAATGAGTGAATGCCGAAGTTATAGGATGTCGAAGTAAGGAGTTGTTAAATAGGAGAATCTCGAGATTTATGTCAAAGCCTATGTCGAAATCCCATAATAAAATTTAAAGTCCATGGGGAGATTTAATCTTAATAGGGACTTCGAAATTCTATGTAACATATCGAGATCTCTTAGTACATAGTAGCATACAATATCGAGGTTCATATCGAGAATTAACCCATGAGACATATCGAAATAATTTCAATGTCGAAATTCCATAACCAATTTGAGATCTTTGTGTATTATTAACTTCATGTGTATTGACTAATCAAATTCAAGTTCATGCCGAGATTGGAATCTTGTTGATTTCGAAATGTATATTAAATGAAGAGACCTGACATATATCTCGACATCTTTAAATATACAATGTCGTGATCTAATTTAACATACAACTCGAGATCCATGTCTAATATATGTCGAGATCTAACCTATACCACATATTGAGATTTATGTCGAGATTTAGGTTACTTTGTAGCTCGAGATTCTTATAAATTTCAAAATAATACTTTTCAATTTAAAACAAAATCCAAAACTTTAGGGTTTCGGAACCTATAAAAGTCGAAACTAGGGTTTTCAATTTAAGCCAAATTCATGAAATTAAAATTAGACTACCTAATTTTATATGTTCCTATATTTAGGGTTTGAAGATTAGCGACTTACCGATAAGCTAATAACTAAGGAATACCAGGTAAGTGGAGATCCCAACTACAACACATAAATTATATGTGCATGAATTACATCGTTACGTGCTTGAATGACATGACTATATGCTTCTATGACTTTACGTGAATTCTTATGTGATTTATTTATTTAACATGAAGTGGCATGACAAGCACTTCGGCATTATTCGCGTACGCATTATCACGTGCATACACGAAATTACAAGACACGAGCATAAGTCAGGTATGATTGCTTAAAAACGATAAACGTTTGCATTTAATGGCTCTTCTATGCTACCATGGTGATTTTATGTCACCGATTTCAAGACATGACATGATATGTCACAAGGCAAGGGCATGCATGTGGCGGAAAGTTGCGACCTGGGAGATACACCTTGAGGAAACAAACGGCACCAAGGGTATAATTGGTGTCAGCAACCTCAAAGTGAGTCTACCAGTGTGAGCGTCCGTGGGATCGATAAACTACAATGGGATTGAAAATGCGCCTTAGGTGTTAGCCTCACAGTGGAAGCATCGTCCATATTTATATATATTTACCCCTAGTGGGTTTGAGCTCCATGATGGTGCATAGTAAGACAAGCCAAGGGCCCTACAAGACAAGACACGAACTAAAGATAAGACATGAACTAAAGATAAGACAAGACACGAAATACATGATACGATAAGGAAGCATTGGCGCGGATGCCTTTGCGTTTTAGGACATGTACATTGCATGGTTTCCACTTACTGAGCTTTATAAGCTCATTCCACATTTTATGTATTGTAGGTACGATAGAGTCGAACTTTGAGAAACGTTACGACTAAGGCGGGCTGACGGCGGTACTCCAGGGTCTTTTGAGGGCAAGGCTGTACATGGATGACGACCTGTGGAGCGATGTTAAGATGTTTGATATGATATATATATTTTGGGGCTTCGACCTTTGTATATTTACGATGATGTAGGCTACGTTTTGTCGTAACATATCACATCGTAGGAAAAAGTTTTTGTTAAACGGGTCTTCCGCGACTTGCGTTGCGAAAATCCGCCCCTAAGTATGATTAGAAAGTCAGGGTCGCAACAGGTGGTATCAGAGCTTAGGATATAGGTTCTGTAGACTGTCCATGTACGGCCACTCAAAAGTCTGGAGGATCAGCCTTGCCTGTAAGTTTTTGCGTTTTATATGATTACATGCTTACAATAACGTGCCTATTTGTTTGAATGAATTGTAGAATGACTAGCGAACTTAGGGAATGCGTTGGTGAGTCAAGTCGTGGGGTTACACCTAAGTCCCCTATGAACGAACGAGACTCAGCACTCTCACATCTTACTGAACTGATCCAATGGCAATCGGGTCTGATCAGTGAACTTAAAGATCAAGTTGGTGAACTCAAGGACTTGGTCTATAAGTTTATCAATGAACAAAGATCATCCGAACCCCGTAGATTTTTACCGGCAAATATTGCTAACCCTATTAGGGAAGAAACCTGGATGTTCCAAAATCAGAAAGGAAAGCGAAAGATGGAGAATACGCCAGAGCCAAAACCAGCAAAAAGCCCTTATATTTTAAGAATCCCCACAATGTCCAGATACTCATCAAGGGCCCCAACTTTGGGAATCAAAACCAAACCCGATGGATGTTCCTTTTCATGCTCATGTTCCGAACCCTATACCTCGATGTCAACAGTGTGGACGGAAGCACAGTGGTATTTGCTTTTCGCAGAATGCCAACTGTTTTAAATGTGGAAGGCAAGGACATTTTGCTAAAATCTATCATATGCACATATCGGTAGAACCAGATCAGACCCTGACGCAGCCCTCCCCAGTTCCTCCACGGATGTTCAACCTAAACCTAGAGGAAATAGAAATTCCTCCTACGGAAATAACGGGTACGTTAATAATTTATAATGTACCTATACTATGATGGTTAATTCTAGGAAACTGAGAAACACATTTAATTGTGTCGCCAATATCGCGTACCGAAGGTGGAAATACCTTCTGACCATTCAAATATGATGTACTAACCTGCCACATGGAGGTCCAACACGAAATAGGTAAGTGTTGGAAAGATACTCCACTATTTCCATAGAATGGCAGCTTGGGTATCGATGAAAACTATGATCTTGACAGACAGGCTTTCAAAATATGAAGCCATATATGATTTCTCTAGGAAAGATCGTAAGCTTCAATTTCCTGAGAAGAGAGATACCCGTCTTGCGGGCAGGATCAGCTAAAATAGAATCTCTAAACATCTAAGTAAAAACCTCACTAACTTCTTAGGACAAGTTGCGAATCTTTCGCATAAATGGTTAAGCAAAAAAATTTCCTTAGTCTTAGCTGACATAATGCCAATAGCTCCCAAAGACGCCAATGTATGTTTCGACAATATTTCGAAAACATTTTCTGATCGATTCACGATCAAAGTTGTAATTCTTTTCTTTGAATACTCTTCGTTCTCGAATATGACGATGAAGTTACATTTCATTTCTTTTAGCCTAATAAGTCTAAATCCTACCATGCCACAGTATAATCGTATATCTCGATCTTTCTATTCCTTCTGCAAATTATACATGTTTCGCATCAGAGTGGCGCAACGAAAGTGTGGTGAATGTTCATGATTAATAATTCTTGTCTGAATTAGAATTGTAGCTATTCTCGTTAACTCAACCTCAAGGCGATACATGTCCGACCAACTTAGGTGAATGTTATACGTGTTCTACCAAGAATTCGTTGTCAAAATGCAAGACGACAAGAGAAACTCTACTCTAACTTTTATAAACTCGTGTCCCTTCACTTTCTTCAAGGGAATGTTCTTTTTCTTGAACCCTTGTTATCACAATCATTCCCAGACTTTTAGGAATGGAGGTTAGGCAGATCTTATAGAGGAAGAGAAGACTATGGACTAGTCATAAGATTTTCCTTCATGCGCTGTTAAGACTCAAGACAATGACGTACCCTACAATTAGCACATTAGGTGTTTATAGAAATTGTCAATGAAATATTGCATGACAGAAAAACGACAAGGATGAAATAAATCAAGACAGAGATATTGCTTCTCAGAAATCTTAATTTATGATGATCTCGTCGACTATAACTTTCTGTATTTTTCGATTGTAATCCTAGGACAATCGAAGTTTTTGAATGCAAGTAATACGAAGTCGAGAATTAGGATTATTTTACTACAATTAGTTCTTAGATAAGAAAAGGTCATTATGAGAATCTTACATGTTTTGGAAATTATTCCAAAATTTCTATTGGTCTTTTACCACCAAGAGGAAATAACGTTCAACCTAAGTTCATCGATTGAGACGAGAAAGGTTAACAATAACCTCCACTCCTTTTCTTCAGATCAAAATTACGTTTAATTCTCAAAAAAATACCTTCTTATCATTTCCTTTAAGGGGAAAGTAGGTGGTTATTTATCACCTAATCAAGCCAAGACAATTTACTATCAATCGTTACCCTGAACTATTCCAGCTGGCGGAATTTCGGGGCGAAATTCTTTTTAAGGGGGGAGGATATAATACCCGTAAAATATAATTACGGGATTTACGATTTAATTAGCGATGAAAATGGTTAATTAAGAACTTTATTGGATTAATTAGTAGTTTCGATAATATAATGATTTCATGCTGTGTGGTTTATAATTTCTATGCATGCTACGAATTATAACTTAAGTGATGAACGTAAGATTTAGAGAATTTTAAATGATGAGTTAATTACGTGCTACGAAAGGTTCTAACTTAGGAAAGTAATTAACATTTACACTGGAAAGAATTGAAACTAGACAAGAGGAGTTTGTGAAACATTAGGGTTTTCGATGAATGCTATCAAAAACGAAAATGTCAAAGCTAGAAAAGGCTACATAGGAATCTTGAGATCTTTAAGTCACGAAATCATTAGAACCCGAAATCATTAAGTCTCGAAATCTTGAAGCTTGAAATTATAAATCTCAAAAGAGCTAAATGAAATTTATAATATTAGATTAAATGAGTTGGACTATATTTATAATTGGGTCATAATTAAATCTTTGATCTTAGGCCCAAATTGTTATGGATAGAGATTAGAATAATAATAAAGTTGCTTAAGCCTTAGGAAAACACGTCACCTCACACGAATTTTAAGTAGTGATGTATAACCATTATATCATTCGAACATCCTTATGAATAGAAGAAAAAGATCATTAACAAAAGAACCCTCATTTGAACACGAAAGAATAACCATGGAAGAGAAGAAGACCAAAGTAAAGATTCAACACGCAACCTTTAGCAAGTTAAATTTCAAATACATAAGAGGTAAAACTCTTACTGGTAACTTGTAAATTCGGTTATAAATATTAAGTTTATATGCCTTATTATTTTACGTATTCATATGAATCAGATAAGATTTCAATTATGATAATCGTAGTTAAGAATTTGGACTCAGGAAGTCACACCTTATGACTAATTTTAAGTTTGGTAAATATAATTACAAGTTGTGAGCACTTAGGGTTGAAACTTGAACATACTGATTTCAGTGATTAGACGAAGTCTAATTTTTAGGGGTTCTGTAAATAGTTAAACGTTCTTATGAAACTCAGATTGTTCTTAAGAAGAGGTGCGATTTTTAGGATTATGATGTTAAACATGAATCTAGGGTTCCAACCATGAATCATACTAACGTTGGTTCTTAGAGTTAGATATATCATGTCTAGGAAAATTTTGGTTCGTTTAGGAACTAGTATGTTGAAAAAGGAGGCAGCGTTAAAACGAATAAGAATTAGAAGATGTCGAAAAGAGAAACCAACAAATTCAAAAGGAAGAATGTCGAGTGAGAAGTTATGAAACCAACAATCTCGAAATGAGTGAATGCCGAAGTTATATGATGTCGAAATAAGGAGTTGTTAAATAGGAGAATCTCGAGATTTATGTCAAAGCCTATGTCGAAATTCCATAATAAAAATTGAAGTCCATGTCGAGTTTTAATCTTAATAGGGACTTCGAAATTTTATGTAACATATCGGGATCTCTTAGTACATAGTAGCATACAATATCGAGATTCATATCGAGAACTAACCCATGAGACATATCGAAATAATTTCAATGTCGAAATTCCATAACCAATTTGAGATCTTTGTGTATTATTTACATGAAGTGGCATGACAAGCACTTCGGCATTATTCACGTATGCATTATCACGTGCATACACGAAATTACAAGACACGAGCATAAGTCACGTATGATTGCTTAAAACGATAAACGTTTGCATTTAATGGCTCTTCTATGCTACCATTGTGATTTTATGTCACCGATTTCAAGACATGACATGACATGTCACAAGGCAAGGGCATGCATGTGGCGGAAAGTTGCGACGTGGGAGATACACCTTGAGGAAACAAACGGCACCAAGGGTATAATTGGTGTCAGCAACCTCAAAGTGAGTCTACCAGTATGAGCGTCCGTAGGATCGATAAACAACATTGGGATTGAAAATGCGCCTTAGGGTTAGCCTCTCAGTGGAAGCATCGTCCATATTTATAGATATTTACTCCTAGTGGGCTTGAGCTCCATGATGGTGCATAGTAAGATAAGCCAAGGGCCCTACAAGACAACACACGAACTAAAGATAAGACATGAACTACAAGATAAGACAAGACACGAATTACATGATACGATTAGGAAGCATTGGCGCGGATGCCTTTGCGTTTTAGGACATGTACATTGCATGGTTTCCACTTACTGAGCTTTATAAGCTCATTCCACATTTTATGTGTTGTAGGTACGATAGAGTCGAACGTTGAGAAACGTTACGACTAAGGCGGGCTGACGGCGGTACTCCAGGGTCTTTTGAGGGCAAGGCTGTACATGGATGACGACCTGTGGAGCAATGTTAGGATGTTTGATATGATATATATATTTTGGGGCTTCGACCTTTGTATATTTACGATGATGTAGGCTACGTTTTGTCGTAACATATCACATCGTAGGAAAAAGTTTTTGTTAAACGGGTCTTCCGCGACTTGCGTTGCGAAAATCCGCCCCTAAGTATGATTAGAAAGTCAGGGTCGCCACAGGTGGTATCAGAGCTTAGGATATAGGTTCTGTAGACTGTCCATGTACGACCACTCAAAAGTCTGGAGGATCAGCCTTGCCTGTAAGTTTTTGCGTTTTATATGATTACATGCTTACAATAACGTGCCTATTTGTTTGAATGAATTGTAGAATGACTAGCGAACTTAGGGAATGCGTTGGTGAGTCCAGTCGTGGGGTTACACCTAAGTCCCCTATGAACTAACGAGACTCAGCACTCTCACATCTTACTGAACTGATCCAATGGCAATCTGGTCGGATCAGTGAACTTAAAGATCAAGTTGGTGAACTCAAGGAATTGGTCTATAAGTTTATCAATGAACAAAGATCATCCGCCCCCGTACATTTTTACCTGCAAATATTGCTAACCCTATTAGGGAAGAAACCCGGATGTTCCAAAATCAGAAAGGAAAGCGAAAGTTGGAGAATACGCCAAAGCCAAAAACCAGCAAAAAGCCCTTATATTTTAAGAATCCCCACAATGTCCAGATAACTCATCAAGGGCCCCAACTTTGGTAATCAAAACCAAACCCGATGGATGTTCCTTTTCATGCTCATGTTCCGAACCCTATACCTCGATGTCAACAGTGTGGACGGAAGCACAGTGGTATTTGCTTTTCGCAGAATGCCAACTGTTTTAAATGTGGAAGGCAAGGACATTTTGCTAAAATCTGTCAAATGCACATATCGGTAGAACCAGATCAAACCTTGACGCAGCCCTTCCCAGTTCCTCCACGGATCAACCTAAACCTAGAGGAAATAGAAATTCGTCCTACGGAAATAACGGGTACGTTAATAATTTATAATGTACCTATACTATGATGGTTAATTCTAGGAAACTGAGAAACACATTTAAATGTGTCGCCAATATCACGTACCGAAGGTGGAAATACCTTCTGACCGTTCAAATATGATGTAGTAACCTCCCACATGGAGGTCCAACACGAAATAGTTAAGTGTTGGAAAGATACTCCACTATTTCCATAGAATGGCAGCTTGGGTATCGATGAAAACTATGATCTTGACAGATAGGCTTTCAAAATATGAAGCCATATCTGATTTCTCTAGGAAAGATCGTAAGCTTCAATTTCCTGACAAGAGAGATACCCGTCTTGCGGGCAGGATCAGCTGAAATAGAATCTCTAAAGATCTAAGTAAAAACCTCACTAACTTCTTAGGACAAGTTGCGAATCTTTTCGCATAAATGGTTATGCAGAAAAATTTCCTTAGTCTTAGCTGACATAATGCCAATAGCTCCCAAAGACGCCAATGTATGTTTCGACAATATTTCGAAAATATTTTCTGATCGATTCACGATCAAAGTTGTAATTCTTTTCTTCGAATACTCTTCGTTCTCAAATATGACGATGAAGTTACATTTCATTTCTTTTAGCCTAATAAGCCTAATCCTACCATGCCACAGTATAACCGTATATCTCGATCTTTCTATTCCTTCTGCAAATTATACATGTTTCGCATCAGAGTGGCGCAAGGAAATTGTGGTGAATGTTCATGATTAATAATTCTTGTCTGAATTAGAATTGTAGCTATTCTCGTTAACTCAACCTCAAGGCGATACATGTCCGACCAACTTAGGTGAATGTTATACGTGTTCTACCAAGAATTCGTTGTCAAAATCCAAGACGACAAGAGAAACTCTACTCTAACTTTTATAAACTCGTGTCCCTTCATTTTCTTCAAGGGAATGTTATTTTTCTTGAACCCTTGTTATCACAATCATTCCCAGACTTTTAGGAATGGAAGTTAGGCAGATCTTTTATAGAGGAAGAGAAGACCATGGACTAGTCATAAGATTTTCCTTCATGCGCTGTTAAGACTCAAGACAAGGACGTACCCTACAATTAGCACATTAGGAGTTTATATAAATTGTCAATGAAATATTGCATGACGGAAAAACGACAAGGATGAAATAAATCAAGACAGAGATGTCAGAAATCCCTTGATTTATGATGATCTCGTCGACTATAACTTTCCGTACTTATTTTTCGATTGTAATCCTAGGACAATCGAAGTTTTTGAATGCAAGTAATACGAAGTCGAGAATTAGTATTATTTTACTACAACTAGTTCTTAGATAAGAAAAGGTCAGTATGAGAATCTTACATGTTTTGGAAATTATTCCAAAATTTCTATTGGTCTTTTACCACCAAGAGGAAATAACGTTCAACCTAAGTTCATCGATTGAGACGAGAAAGGTTAACAATAACCTCCACTCCTTTTCTTCAGATCAAAATTACGTTTAATTCTAAAAAAAATACCTTCTTATCATTTCCTTTAAGGGGAAAGTAGGTGGTTATTTATCATCTAATCAAGCCAAGACAATTTACTATCAATCGTTACCCTGAACTATTCCAGCTGACGGAATTTCGGGGGCGAAATTCTTTTTAAGGGGGGAGGATGTAATAGCCGTAAAATATAATTACGGGATTTACGATTTAATTAGCGATGAAAATGGTTAATTAAGAACTTTATTGGATTAATTAGTAGTTTCGATGATATAATGATTTCATGTTGTGTGGTTTATAATTTCTATGCATGCTAATTATGACTTAAGTGATGAACGTAAGATTTAGAGAATTTTAAATGATGAGTTAATTACGTGCTACGAAAGGTTCTAACTTAGGAAAGTAATTAACATTTACACTGGTAAGAATCGAAACTAGACAAGAGGAGTTTGTGAAACATTAGGGTTTTCGATGAATGCTATCAAAAACGAAAATGTCAAAGCTAGAAAAGGCTAGATAGGAATCTTGAGATCTTTAAGTCACGAAATCATTAGAACCCGAAATCAAGTCTCGAAATCTTGAAGCTTGAAATTATAAATCTCAAAAGAGCTAAATGAAATTTATAATATTAGATTAAATGAGTTGGACTATATTTATAATTGGGTCATAATTAAATCTTTGATCTTAGGCCCAAATTGTTATGGATAGAGATTAGAATAATAATAAAGTTGCTTAAGCCTTAGGAAACACGTCACCTCACACGAATTTTAAGTAGTGATGTATATCCATTATATCATTCGAACATCCTTATGAATAGAAGAAAAAGATCATTAACAAAAGAACCCTCATTTGAACACGAAAGAATAACCAAGGAAGAGAAGAAAACCAAAGTAAAGATTCAACAAGCAACCTTTAGCAAGTTAAATTTCAAATACATAAGAGGTAAAAGTCTTACTGATAACTTGTAAATTCGGTTATAAATATTAAGTTTATATGCCTTCTTATTTTACGTATTCATATGAATCAGATAAGATTTCAATTATGATAATCGTAGTTAAGAATTTGGACTCAGGAAGTCACACCTTATGACTAATTTTAAGTTTGGTAAATATAATTACAAGTTGTGAGCACTTAGGGTTGAAACTTGAACATACTGATTTCAGTGATTAGACGAAGTCTAATTTTTAGGGGTTCTGTAAATAGTTAAACGTTCTTATGAAACTCAGATTGTTCTTAAGAAGAGGTGCGATTTTTAGGATTATGATGTTAAACATGAATCTAGGGTTCCAACCATGAATCATACTAACGTTGGTTCTTAGAGTTAGATATATCATGTCTAGGAAAATTTTGGTTCGTTTAGGAACTAGTATGTTGAAGAAGGAGGCAGCTTTAAAACGAATAAGAATTAGAAGATGTCGAAAAGAGAAACCAACAAATTCAAAAGGAAGAATGTCGAGTGAGAAGTTATGAAACCAACAATCTCGAAATGAGTGAATGCCGAAGTTATATGATGTCGAAATAAGGAGTTGTTAAATAGGAGAATCTCGAGATTTATGTCAAAGCCTATGTCGAAATTCCATAATAAAAATTGAAGTCCATGTCGAGATTTAATCTTAATAGGGACTTCGAAATTTTATGTAACATATCGGGATCTCTTAGTACATAGTAGCATACAATATCGAGATTCATATCGAGAACTAACCCATGAGACATATCAAAATAATTTCAATGTCGAAATTCCATAACCAATTTGAGATCTTTGTGTATTATTAAATTCATGTGTATTGACTAATCAAATTCAAGTTCATGCCGAGATTGGAATATAGTATTGATTTCGAAATGTATATTAAATGAAGAGACCCGACATATATCTCGACATCTTTAAATATACAATGTCGAGATCTAATTCAACATACAACTCGAGATCCATGTCCAATATATGTCGAGATCTAACCTATACCACATATCGAGATATATGTCCAAGTTTATGTCGAGATTTAGGTTACTTTGTAGCTCGAGATTCTTATAAATTTCAAAATAATACTTTTAATTTAAGACAAAATCCAAAACTTCAGGGCTTCGGAACCTATAAAAGTCGATTGTGATTTTATGTCACCGATTTCAAGACATGACATGACATGTCTCAAGGCAAGGGCATGCATGTGGCGGAAAGTTGCGACCTGGGAGATACACCCTGAGGACACAAACGGCACCAAGGGTATAATTGGTGTCAGCAACCTCAAAGTGAGTCTACCAGTGTGAGCGTCCGTGGGATCGATAAACTACATTGGGAAAAAGGCGCCTTAGAGTTAGCCTCTCAGTGGAAGCATCGTCCATATTTATATATATTTACCCATAGTGGGTTTGAGCTCCATGATGGTGCATAGTAAGATAAGCCAACGGCCCTACAAGACAAGACACGAACTAAAGATAAGACAAGACATGAACTACAAGATAAGACAAGACACGAATTATATGATACGATTAGGAAGCATTGGCGCGGATGCCTTTGCGTTTTAGGACATGTACATTGCATGGTTTCCACTTACTGAGCTTTACAAGCTCATTCCACATTTTATGTGTTGTAGGTACGATGGAGTCGGACGTTGAGAAACGTTACGACGAAGGCGGGCTGACGGCGGTACTCCAGGGTCTTTTGAGGGCAACACTGTACATGGATGACGACCTGTGGAGCGATGTTAGGATGTTTGATATGATATATATATTTTGGGGCTTCGGCCTTTGTATATTTATGATGATGTAGCTACGTTTTGTCGTAACATATCACATCGTAGGAAAAAGTTTTTGTTAAACGGATTTTCCGCGACTTGCGTTGCGAAAATCCGCCCCTAAGTATGATTAGAAAGTCAGGGTCGCCACAGAAGCGAGTGGCAGCTCCTCGTCCTTTTCTTCAAGACTTCGTCGATGGTGGTGGATGGCCCTAGATCGTCACGCCGACCTTGCAGTGTACCACTTCTCTAAAGATAGGTAGAGAGAACCGAGCCGTCGCCTGGGAGAAAAGTGTTTTTTTTTTCGGTGTGTGTTTTGTGCCTTTGTTATGGACTCCGAAATTTTCACTCCAAATTATGAAATAGGGCTGTTCTATTTATACTATGATATATTTGGAAATCCCTAGGATATCTCAAAGATATGGTTTTCGATTTTGCTCCTTAAGTGGAGAGATTTTGCCATATCTTTCTCTCCCTTATTTAATTCAAAATTCATATAAGGATACTTACCATAATTAGAAAACTAACTTAAATACTAAGTCAAACTAAGTATATGTAAATATGGTACAAAATTCGAAACTTAATCCAAGATTAATTTCGAAATTTTCACCTTAAAATAAATAATATTCCAAATACATTATTTCTATATTTATATTTAATTTTCGAAATTAATTCCCAAGGCATAATTCGAAAATTAGCTTAAGGTCCAATTCCAATTTTACCCTCAAGCCTTTTAAGCACTTGGCCAAGCCCAAGTCTCAAAGTTAGTTTCATACGAAGTCTGACTTCGGTCCATTAAACGGCCGAGGCCCACTAAGGCGCGGCCCAATGGCCCAACGGCCCGTTAAGGCCCAAAACACTTTCTCTCCTTATCAGTACACCTTGATGATCCTTTTAAGCCCGACTCTCTAGTTTCGACTCAATCGGCAAGGGAGGAATGCAAGAGTCCGGCAGTTACCTAGCCAATCCCGTAGTACCGGACCGTAACCCGATTCGAGTGCGAATTTCGACCCAGTCTTTATTCGAGAACCTTACTATAGATTATAGTACTACGTATAAACCCTTCAGATGCGTCACAATCGAGTTAGAGCCATGGTCTATGTCAAACTCACTATACTCGATTCTATGATAAAACGGGGATGAGGCAAATTACCAAACTACCCTCCATGTCTAACATGAGTTAGTTCAATACCTTGGGTAAGGATTTCGTAATTTCTCGTCACCGTCCTCATGGGACACTTATCTGGATTACTTGCGAGACGGTGAATCCGTACTCGGCGGTCTAGCCCGCCAATCACAAATCGTCATCAAGTGCCCGCTGACCCATGCAACAGCAAATCGGGTCGAGGGGAACCAGTGACAGTCGAGACTTCAAAGTCAACTTCGCCAAAGCCCCTTTCGGTCTAAGGTTCACGTAGACTACTATAGTATTGTCGTCGGTCATTGACACTCCTTGATAAGCCATGTTCGACCATACGACCCGTGAGTCAGTGTCCATGAAACGATTCAATCCCTTGATTCGACTCGCATCACAAGTCATGACCTCTGCTTCCAAGGGGGTATCGGCACTCGATAGGTCATCGACCAATAAGCCGTAATCGGTTATCCAGCACCCAACTGGAGACTAAGGCTTACGAACTTTTAATGCTCGAGGTTAAGAGTCCACTGGTGCCTTCCTCTCTCGTACTCATCGAGAACAGTGACTCAACTCGACACATTTGGATTTGTTCATTTATTGCTTTACCGGATGCTTAGTAAAGTACTCTTATATCCAATAAACGAACAACGCCTTTCAATAAAAACACAAAATTATCTTATTACATAAAGGTCGAATGATAAATAAGCTAATGCCCTATACAATCTAATCCTCGTATAGCATTCGAGGGCATATTCCTAACACTATTTATACCAAACATACTTGGTATAAACATCAAACTAGTCCTAAACTAAGGACAAATACATGAAACGCCCCAAATTACAAGGACAGCTAATAAAATCAAAGCACAACTAAAACTAATATTCTATACCTCCATACCCTTTAAGTATATCGCCGTACGTCTTCCTTATTCATGAAGGCATGACATGTGATACCCGATCATCCCAAATGAGTATCGATTACGTGATATTTCACACCAATGTTCACCCCGAAATTTTTGCAAGACTCGATTTTCATCTCCAATCACCTGAATGACGAACGATTGAGCCAGTACGGTGGCGCTATGGACTGTAAGGGTATGGGTAAATACAATTTGTTTGAATTAGATGGAATCTTGTTTCCGAAAATTGATTTGATTCGCAATTGTTTTTGCCCGAATTTTTCATCAATTATTAACGAAAAAGTTCCACGGCGATGGATCCAAATACCTCTTCCTTCGAAAGTGACAACAACGCACCCTTAAGATGGTAACGCTAAAGGGATCCACAATAACAGTTAATGTGCCTCTAGAAACGGATAGTTGGCCATGCATACCTTTTAAGTATGTCAACGTACCTTTCATTCGTAAAGCTATGACGTGTAATAGCCGATCATCCTAACCCAGTAACGATTACTTGATATGCCATACCACTTCGTTTTCACCCAAAACGAAAAAAGTCCGTCGATGGATCCAAATACCTCTTCCTTCGAAATTGACAACAACGCATCCTGAAGACAGTAACGCATTTAGGTGCCCGAAATTTCTTTCCACCCAAAACTCATGCATACATGTTTCATATACCCGTAGGTTATTCATAATCATACAAGACCCAAACCATATTAAGCTATCCGAAAATAATTCACAATTCCAAGATTATATTCCCGTCCGAAAAATCTACCCATCCTTTCGACAATTATTATTCATTATTCTACCTGAAAATCTTAAGATCCGAAATATAAATTCAGTCTACCCAAAAGTTTATTCATCTACCCGATAAATTATTTCACCCCTACGAATTTTTCCTTCTCCAGCCTTTATAAATGCGAGCAAAAATATTATCACAAATATAAACCAGGATTTTAGAGTTTTCAATCTTATAGCATACCCGAAAATGTTTACATGATACCCCTTAGCAGATAAATCACAAAACATCATGGAACATATTATCATACGTGTTGTAGATGAGATTTTCACCTACCTCACGTCCGGATTCGAGCCTAAAATTAAATTTCCTAAACTTGGCGGAATCCTCTTTGCTTTGGTCTCCTTCTCACGTTTGTCTTTTTGAGGGTGTTCTCTCCCTTAGTACTTGTTCTTACTTTACTAACGAGTGTTTTCCATTGGTATAATGATATATGGATATATATTAGAACCTTGGGCTAGGTGAGATGTGACAAGTTGGTGATCAAAGATTTTTCCTCTAGCTTAAGAAATCTTTAATAAGTTATCCGAAATTTACATGAAAATTAATCTCTATTATGTGCTTTAGATTGTTCCTCTAGCTTAAGATTTTTCAATACACGAAAATTATGTGCTTTACCCGAATTTTGACCTTACTTGACTTCTCCAAAGATTACCCAAAAATTAATCTCCTTTAAAATTCATGTACTAACCAAAAATAATTGCTATTGGTCGAGAATAAATTTCAAGGCCCGAAAATATTTTTTGGCGAGCCTTACCCGAAAATTGATCATACTCGAAATTAACCTTTCAAGTTGTCCGAAAATTCCTAAGTTTCATTTCACCCAAAGATTATTTCTAATGTCCAAAATTTTATGCTTGGCGAAAATATTACCCGAATCTCTATTTTCGGATTCATTCCTATTAATGTACTAAATATTCAAGTCTCTAAACTTACATTTTCTTTATCAAAATTCCTAAGTTACAAAATTAACTGTATCGCCCTGTATTAAATTTTACGGGTATTACATCCTCCCCTTAAAAGAAATTCGTCCCCGAAATTATGGCGAAGCGAATAACTCGGGTAACGATTTCTCCTATCCCCTGATTTATATGTATCCTATTAAAGTAGGATTTATTTCCACCTTCACTGCAGAGTTTAGGCGACAAATTTAAATGTGTGACCCAATTTTATAAGATCGATAAACACGATTGTGGGTACATCATAATTTATTAACGTACCCGGTGTCATCGTTGGATGAGTTTCAGTTTCTTCGGCGGTTAGGGTATACACTCTTCCAGTGGCCGGTGGAAGTCGTGCCGGTTCATATACGTGAGTAGGATATGGATTTATCCGGCATTCGCGAGCGAAATGCCCCGATTTACCACATCGAAAGCATTGATTCACTGGTCTTTTTCCTGGGCCATAACAAATGCCCGTGTGAAAAGCGCCCACACTGCTGACATTGTGGGGCGGGGTTCAATGTCGGACATGGGCATTAGTTGGTGCTTGATTAGGCTTAGGGTGTCTGTTCTGTCGCCCTCGACGGTGATTTTGATTATCATTGGGGCCCGTTCCGAAATTTTGACGCTTCCTATTACCGCCATTTCCTTGTTGGTTCTCATTTCTTCTCTTCGCCTCTCGCGCTTCTACAATTTGGGTCTCCGCTTGTTCTGCGATAAGTGCTCGTTCTGCCAATTGAGCGAATACCACATCTCGTGTTCCCGCCATACTACCATCTCGGTAGATCTCGGGTTTTAGACCTACCTGGAATCAATCTATCTTCAACGCATTGTCGCCACCATGTGTGGGGTAAAGCGGGATAGTTCCTCCAACTTGCGGATATATTCCGCAATAGGTTTCTCGCCTTGTTTGAGGTTTATGAACTCGTTCATCTTCCGAGTTCGATCATAGGTCGTAAAGTACTTGCCGTGGAATAATTCGGAAAATCTTTCCCACGAAAACCTTGCGTTCCTCGAAGCATTGGGATAGCGCATATTACTTTCTCATTCTCTGGGACGCGGCTATAAAGGAACATGTCTTCTATGGTTCCCAACCATTCCTCGGCCATAGTAGGATCGGTGGCGTCTGAGAATGTAGGGGGATTCATTTTCCTAAACAGTTCTCCTTTAATCTTCACACGCTCCGGCTGTGGAGACGGACGAAGTTCATGCGATCTCCGATTTCGAATAAGCTCATTGATCTGATCCGACTGACGTGGGACTAGTTCGGTAAGTCGCATTATGGTGGAATCTCATTCATGCGTAGGAGGCTCAGGTTCGTTCCTACGTCTTGTCTCTCCTTTATATTCTCTACGCGTCTTCGGCATTATTCACTATATCTACAATTATTCGCACAAACAAACACATTTTTGTAAGCAATCAATCACATCAAATAGTAAAAAATATAGGCAATGTTGATCCTCCACGCTGCGGCCGTACATGGACAGTCTACAGAATCTATATCCTAAGCTCTGATACCACCTGTGACGACCCACATTTTCTAATCATACTTAGTGGCGGATTTTCGCAATGTACGTCGTCGAAAACCCGTCTAACAAAAACTTTTTCTAAAATAAAATATATTACAATAAATGTCGTCCACATCATCACAACTATACAAAAGCCGTAGCCCCAAAAGATCAAAGTGTCAAAATATCAAGACCCTAAGGTCGCTCCACAGGTCTTCATCCATGTACATCTGCGCCCTCAAAAGTCCGTGGAGCACCGCCGTCAGCCCGCTTCAGCCGCGACGTGTATCGACGTCGAACTCAGTACCTAGGACATATAAAACCCTTAGCTATTGCTCAGTAGGTGTACCGACCCCACTTTCTAATTCCTAATTAGCGATAACTCACGTCGGGTTTACCAGCGAAAGCCGCAAACCCATTTTACAAAAACATTTATTTATACAGAATGTTAATACAAACGGGCAGCTGGCCCAAAACACCCTATCACTCGCCCACGGGTCGCCACGTAGAGCCCCGCCCTCAAAAGCCCAAAACACCCTACAACACGCAAACACTGAGCTTGCCCAGTAGGTGAAATAGTGCACATGCACGTGTGACTCACTCACATCCACTCACCCCCAATTCTCACCAATGCAATACCACTCACTATCACTCATCACAACTGGGATACACTCACCACCTCACAACGGGCCCCTGGATCCATACTGTGCACCATCACGGAAAATCACTACCACGATCACGAATACAGCCACAACACGATCACAACACTACGGCAATGGCCTACGCTGAGCAGCCTCCCTGAGCCGTATCATGTCACACTCTCAGGTCGCCTCTCCTGCCAAATGCGGTGCCTACGCTGGTAGCCTACACTAGGTCCCGTAAGGGTACCCAGGTCGCACCCTCCAGGTCGCCTCCTCCGCATGCGATGGCGTAGCCTACACCAGATAGCCTACTTGGGGATATACCAAGTCGCTCCTTTCAAGGTCACCCGCAGTCTGCCGCATAATGTCCAACGGGCCAATGGCTCACCGTCACAGGCACTGATGCACAGCAGATGCCCCCACTCACGTGACTCCTCTACGGGTCGACAACCAATATCGGCTACTCGCTCACTAGGTGCCTTACAGTACCACCATTCCACCATGGTACACTCCGTGAAAAGACGTGTAATGCACATGCAGGCATTTAACGTACAACACATGGTAACATGATGCCAGATGAAACGTACGTATACATGTAAATCACATGATCACACAGTGGCACATAAATCATGTGAATCATTTTAAACACATACTAGTCACATCATTCACATAAAACACATATGTTCGAAATAAGCGCAATTAGGTTTATGTGTTGTAGATGGATATTCCACCTACCTGTCCTCCTGCTACTGTCGACTAAGAAGTCCGGTAGAATCCCTAAAGGTCGAACCTATGAGCATATAAATATTATTAGTGTATTACTAAAATTAGGTGATTATATTGAAATAAATTTCGACTATACTAATCTGTTCAAATTCTAAGTCGTTTCATTTATAGTCTAAGTTAAATCAACACTCGACTCGTACTTAATTTATATTCGCCCCAAACTTTAATTAATACATAGGTTTGATTCGGGTCAACCCTTATTTACATAAAACCTTGGCGAAAGTTATTCATGCATATATTATCAGATTCGCCCGATTATCCACCTTAAATCGCCCTGTTTGTAATGCTCACCACTTGGTTTCGCCGAGAGCTCAAATCACCCGATTTGAGGTATCCACATGCCAAAATTGCCGAGTGGTCACAAATCGCCCGATTCTCAAGCTCAAGGCTTGGTTTCACCCGATTCCTCCTAGCATCGAAATCACCCGATTGCGTGGCTCATTAGTTCGTCCGATTGCATGGCATTATGGTCGTCAAATCACCGAGTTTCCCTTCCCATAGAATCGCCCGATTTGGTATGTGTCGTGGCTTACTTTCATTCAATCATCATAATCCCAAATCGCCCAATTGCTTAGTCTCTATGTCGCCCGATTTATCAGGCACCAAAACTCACGTTCGCCGAGATTTAAATTATATTTAATCTATTCGACTATTTCTTTCATGTTCGCTCGATTTCTAGGGCTTTTAAATCGCCCGAAAGTTCCTTCAAATTTCTTAAGAACACCTAATATCCTAAAATCGCCCGATTCCTTCAGAAAACCCTAAAAATGAGATTCTTATATCATCAAGTTCATCTTTAAAATTATACTAATTCCAGAAAAGGGTACGGCCAGAAATCGAATTCTCATGAACAACATATATTTCAAGAGTCACTAGAGTTCCCATATTATCGCAAAATTCATGAGCATGGGCTATAACTTGAGAATTCTGAAATTTCTAAGCATGATAACCCTCGAACAACTCTTAAAGTCAGTATGAAATAACCTAAGTTACATAATCTACTAAAGATGTATTATATTAAACACCAATATATTTATTTATTGTAAAATGAGAGTTTACCTATCAAGCTCGAAATTTTGATCTTGAAGTTTCAATATTTACCCAAGTTTTCGTTTTTTGTGAAGAAGGTCAGCTCTCGCCCCCTTTAGTTCTTGTTCTCCCCTAACTTCCGTTACTTGTGGGTTTTAACCTAAGAACTTAACAGATAACTATAAGATCCTTGATAACCGTGTATGACATGACTAATAGGTGATAAGTTTTTTCCACCCACGTTCGGTAACTTATTCTAAGGTTACTAATGATTGTTCTTATGTAAGGCGGTAATGAGGTGATGAGGACAAACGTATATCCCCTAATGCTCAAGGAAATCCCTTGCTTAATATCTAATTGGGCTTTAAAGTTGGACCCTTAGTATTTCTTTAAATATTGTTACCTTTGGGCAAAATTATTAATTTGAATATTTCTTTAATGTGGGCTTATTCAAATATTTCCACGGGAATGTTGTAATATCCGTAAAATTTAATACGGGATTTCAATGTAAATTAATAACATAATTTGGTAATTAGGAATTTTGATAGAAAGGTTTAAGTTGTGGAAATAGAATATAATTTCCATAATATTGGGATTAGGTGGAATTTATAATATTGACCTAAGACTTTACCTTGAATTTAGACACAAAAGCTCCAAATTATAAACACGTTATGGGCTATATTTATTACATGAATTTAAGCTCAAGTAGCAAGGATAAACTTTGAAAGGGAAGTTGCTTAAGGTTGAGGGAAATTAACGTCATTATTAACATGTCACATCAAGCTCTAATTTCGAAATATCAATACTTATCATTTCATAAGAGAAAACGTTGGCGAACAGAAAGGAAAGGTCATTTAACGAAAACAAAGTAAACTCCCTCAAGAACAATCGGCCAAGCTTAGAAATATAATCGAACTTGGGAAGAAGGTAACCTCACTACACGTAAATACCTTGATCTATACTATATTACTATGCTTTAAGTGTTTACATGAGTATTTGATAATTATGAGAGAATTTCGAACGGGTTAGTTAGGTTAGTATTTAGAAAACCCTAAGATCTTGAGTTATGTTGGTAGGTTCACGAATAATTATATATGGATCCTAAGGAGTTCAAAGCATACGGTGTTCTTTAGATTTAGCATTTCTTTAGGACTTATGTTTAGGGTGTATCCTTTTCGGGATTTAGCACAGGTTTTGAAGCTGATCTTAATCATATAAGTTTCGGGGTTTAAGGAACGTCGGGCGATTTAGATAGTTTATCCCTTAGAAGAAAGCGGGCGATTGGACCTATTGCTTATCATTCGTCGAAAGTAAGAATACCATGCATGGAATCGGGCGATTTAAGGGACACGGTGATTCAAGATGGCATGGAATCGGGCGATCGACACCAATGATTATCCTATATAGAATCGGGCGAATGCTTGGAATCCCATACATGATATCTGGCGACTTGAGCTTCTCAAGTCGGGCGATTTGGAAGTGACCAAGAGCTCGGCAAAACTCCTATTGGCACGTGATGAATCGGGCAATTTACACCTCAAAGAAGTCTCGGCGGTTTGACTTAGGAACACCTTCAATCGGGCGATTAAAGGCCATAGAGTCGGGCGACTTAATGACTAAATAAACTCGGCGAAAGTGGAATTAATCAATGACAAATCGGGCGAATGTTGGAGGCTTGAGAAGACCTATAGTTGGGCGATTCAAGAGGTGCACAATCGGCCGATTTGAATGCCAACCAATCGGGCGACTCAATGAACGGCGAAACTAATCTTTAAGCATGACATGATCGGGCTATAGGTTTAATTTACATGAGATCGGGTGACTCCAAGACAAAGAAATCGGGCGATCGAAAATGGAATGATAAATTAAATTAGGCGATTTGAAGACTAATGAATCGGACGACCTTGAGACTTGGAGAATCGGGCGAAACTAGGGTTGAGCATAGCAAATCAAGTGAAACCTAGATGGTCTTAACCCTAACTTAACCTAGACAACTAATCAAGTGATGTTGGACATTTAATAAATTGGTGTAGTCGAAATTTACTTTCATATAATTAGTTAATTTCGACACTATACTGATAATATTTATTTATTCAGAGGATCGACATTTGGGACTCCATCGGGTTTCGTATTTGATCATAGCAGGAGGACAGGTAGGTGAACCTTTATCTACGACACGTAACTCGTTTATGTGAATATATGTGTATATGTTTAAAACTTGTAACTTATGTGATTACATGAATCCAGTGAATTATGTGACTTGGTGAATTACGTGTTTTATGTGTATTATATTTATTGCACGTCATACGTACAATTATTACACTTCATACATATATATATATATATATATATATATATATATTATGTACACTACGCATGCATTCCACGTCAGTACGAGGGGGTTGAGTACCGTGCAGAACAGTAACGTATGGGATGTCGTCGAGTGGTGTAGAAGTAGAAATTAGCGAGTGAGCGCCACTCTAACGCGAGAGACCTGAGTTGGCCGCTCTAGCGATAGATTATTACGTGGGCAGAGAGGGGAAGACTATAGTACGTACCACTCTAACGAGAGAGATCTGAGTGGGCCGACCGAGTATGAACCTCTAGTTTTATGTATTACATATATTCGGGAATAGGCGACTTGAACGAGAGAGACCTGAGGGAGCCTACCCACTCTAACGTGAGAGACCTGAGTGGGATACCCGAATACATGTAGTTGTAGTGAAGAGTCGCGTGGGGTGTTGAGATGTGTTAGTGTTGAGATGAGTGGAGACGAGTCGAGCGTGCATTTGTGAGGTGTATGGGATGGATCGAGCGCACGTTGCATTCACGCAAATCTCACCTACTGGGCAAATAGCTCAGGGTTTGCGTGTTGTACGTACCAAGCCCGACGCTGATACGCATCGCGGCTAAAGCGGGCTGACGGCGGTGCTCCACGGACTTTTGAGAGCGGGCTGTACATGGATGCGACCTGTGGAGCGACGTTAGGGTTTTGAGCGTTTTGTCATTTTGGTGCTACGGCCCATGTATAGTGACGACACTGTAAATGACGCTTTATTGTAATATATTTTATTTAAGAAAAAGTTTTCATTAGACGGGTCTTCTGCGACTTACGTTGCGAAAACCCGCCACAATTAGTATTAGAAAGTGAGGGTCGTCACAAATATTTTATTTTATTTTCGTTTCCTCCGAAACTTTGTTCGTAAATATTTCTTAGGAATTTTATTCCTAATATTTCCTTCGCTAATTATTTTGAAATTTCCTATCGTAATCCCGCTTTAAATTTTGCGGGTATTACATCCTCCCCCCTAAAAGAATTTCGCCCCCGAAATTACGTCAATTGGAATAACTCGGGGCATCGATTCCTTCTACCCTTACAGTGGTTTGGATATATTTGTTATTGCAATTCTCGAATTCGGGAAAAGCAATGATCACTACCCTTTCTGAAAAATTCTCAATTCTTATTTGGAATCATTATTCCTTGATTTTCAGCTTTTTCTCGTTACTTAATTCAGTAACCACAAAATATTTATGTTATCTTCCAGTACAAAATATTACCGCTCATAAGTTCACAAGTTTCACAAAATGAGGGCATCATATCTTACATATTATGTTCTACCCTAGGTTGTTCTTCATCTTCTTCAGCAGTGACGGTGAATACCCTAGCAGGCACCCTCGGAGGTTGGTTCTGCACAAAGTTGTTGATTCTGTGCAAGGGTCGGATTAACCGGCGGATTCTCACGACAAAATCGCGAGATATGGCCCGCCTTACCACAATTGAAGCACTTGATATTGGAACTAGGACCAAAACAGACGCCGACATGTTGACGTCCACACTGTAGGCAAGTCGGCATCGGCTGTTTGGCCAGAGTATTGTTAGGTCTCGCATTTGGCCTTTGTTCCCATCAGGGTCCATTTGGCCTCCCGTGGTTTGGCTGATTAGGAGCATGGACGACCAATTGTTTCTTCTCGTTTCCTTCACGACCGTATTGTCCCTACTCTATCTTTCTTTTTGTCTCTCGGTCTTTAGTAAGTCTCAACTCGACTTGTTCGGCCACCAAAGCTCATTCCGTAGCCTTAGCATAAGTCATTTCTGGGGATCTCGTCATCGCGACATCCCGGTACAACTTTTCAGGCCGATTAAAAAACGTCCCACCTTTAAGGGTGTCTGTCTCCACCACGTGGGGAGCAAAACGAGAAAGTTGTTCAAATTTGCGGATGTATTCCGCAACAGACATTCCGCCGTGACGTAGATTGATGAATCCCTCATTTTCGTGTCACGAACAGAAATACTAAAATATTTTTCCTCGAAAAGCTCCTTAAAGCGCTTCAAGGTTATTGTATTTGGATTTTTCATCACTGTGGTATCCTACCAGTATCCGGCATTTCCCCGGAGTTGAAAGGCAGCACACAGAACTTTCTCCTCTTCGGGAGTTTGGCTATATTGAAATGTGGATTTAATGGTCGTAAGCCAATCACCCTCCGCAATTGGATCTACAGTATCTTCGAAAATGGGAGGATCGAGTTTACGAAACATATACCCGGTATTTTGGTTCTATCAACCTGGGGCGACACATGTTACTCCGACGAACTCTGATCGCGGATCAAGGCATTAATTTGTTTGGATTGGAGCCGAACAAGGTCTGCAAGCTGGGAAATTGTACGGTTCGAGTAATGTTCATCGGGACTGGACTCCCGTTCCTCGTGGTGTTGCCGGCTTGGTTCGCCATTAGACTCACTCCTAGTTCGTACCATTTTATCTTACTGCCTAAGGCAAATATTATATCACATTAGCACATAGTAGTCAACGCAGAAGCATAAATACTTACAGATGAGGCAACGAGGCTGGACTTCCATGATTTTGAGCAGTCGTACATGGACAATCTACAGAATCTATATCCTAAGCTCTGATACCACCTGTAGCGACCCTACTTTCTAATCGCTAATTACTGATAACTCACGTCGGGTTTAGCAGCGGAAGCCGCGGAGAACCCATTTTACAAAACCATTTGTTTATATAGAATGTTAATACAAACGGGCCGCTGGCCCAAAACACCGTATCACTCGCCCACAGGTCAACATCCATGTAGAGCCCCGCCCTCAAAAGCCCATGGAAGTTCCGATAGCCAGCCTCGATCGTCAATTACCTACAACATGCAAACACCGAGCTATAGCCCAGTAGTTGAAATATTGCACATGCACGTGTGACTCACTCACATCCACTCACCCCCAATTCTCACCAATGCAATACCACTCACTATCACTCATCACAACCGGGATACACTCACCACCTCACAATGGGCCCCGGGCTCCATACTATGCACCATCATGCGAAATCACTGCCACGATCACAACACTATGGCAGTGGCTTACGCTGAGTAGCCTCCCTGAGCCGTATCAGGTCACACTCTCAGGTCGCCTCTCTTGCCAAATGTGGTGCCTACGCTGGTAGCCTACACTAGGTCCCGTAAGGGTACCCAGGTCGCACACTCCAGGTCGCCCCATCCCGCATGCGACAGCGTGGCCTACACCAGATACCCTACATGGGGATATCCCAAGTCGCTCCTTTCTAGGCCGCCCGCAATCTGCCGCATAATGTCCAACGGGCCAATGGCTCACCGTCACATGCGCTGATGCACAGCAGATGCCCCCACTCACGTGACTACTCTACGGGTCGACAGCCAATATCGGCTACTCGCTCACTAGGTACCTTACAGTACCACCGTTCCACCACGGTACACTCCGTGAAATGACGTGTAATGCATATGTAGGCATTTAACGTACAACACATGGTAACATGATGCCAGATGAAACGTACGTATACATGTAAATCACATGATCACACTGTAGCACATAGATCATGTGAATCATTTTAAGCACATACTAGTCACATCATTCACATAAAACACATATATTCGAAATAAGTGCAACTAGGTTTACGTGTTGTAGATGGATATTCCACCTACCTGTCTTCCTGCTATTGTCGACTAAGAAGTCCGGTAGAATCCCTAAAAGTCGAACCTATGAGCATATAAATATTATTAGTGTATTACTAAAATTAGGTGATTATATTGAAATAAATTTCGACTATACTAATCTGTTCAAATTCTAAGTCGTTTCATTTATAGTCTAAGTTAAATCAACACTCGACTCGTACCTAATTTATATTCGCCCCAAACTTTAATTCATACATAGGTTTGATTCGGGTCAACCCTTACTTACATAAAACCTTGGCCAAAGGTAGTCATGCATATATTATCAAATTCGCCCGATTATCCACCTTTAATCGCCCGATTTGTCATGCTCACCACTTATTTTCGCCAAGAGCTCAAATCGCCCGATTTGAGGTATCCACATGCCGAAATCGCCGAGTGGTCACAAATCGCCCGATTTGTCAAGCTCAAGACTTGGTTTCGCCCGATTCCTCCTAGCAATAACAAACGCCCGATTGCATGGCATTATGGTCGTCAAATTGCCGAGTTTTCCTTCGCATAGAATCGCCCGATTTGGTATGTGTCGTGGCTTGCTTTCATTCATCATCACAATCCCAAATCGCCCGATTGCTTAGTCTGTATATTCCCGATTTGTCAGGCACCAAAACTCACGTTCGCCGAAAGTTAAATTATTTAATCTATTTGACTATTTCTTTCATGTTTCGCTCGATTTCTAAGGCCTTCAAATCGCCCGAAAGTTCCTTCAAATTTCTTAAGAACACCTAATACCCGCCAGATTCCTTCAGAAAATCCTAAAAATGAGATTCTTATATCATCAAGTTCATATTTTAACAATAAATATTTCAAGAGTCACTAGAGTTCCTATATTACCGCAAAATTCATGAGAATGAGCTCTAACTTGAGAATTCTGAAATTTCTGAGCATGATAACCCTCGAACAACTCTTAAAGTCAATATGAAATCACCTAAATTACGTAATCTACTAAAGATGTATTTTATATTAAACACCAATATGTTTTATTGTAAGATGAGAGTTTACCTATCAAGCTCGAAATTTGATTATTGAACTTCCAATATTTACCCAAGTTTCCGTTTTTTGTGAAGAAGCTCAGCTCTCGTCCCCTTTAGTTCTTGTTCTCCTTTAACTTTCGTTACTTGTGAGGGTTTTAACCTAAGAACTTAATAGATAACTATAAGATCCTTGATAAGCGTGTATGACATGACTAATAGGTGATAAGTTTTTTCCACCCACGTTAGGTAACTTATTCTAAGGTTACTAATGATTGTTCTTATGTAAGGTGGTCATGAGGTAATGAGGACAAACGTGTATTCCCTAGTGCTCAAGCAAATCCCTTGTTTAATATCTAATTGGGCTTTAAACTTGGGCCCTTAGTATTTCTTTAAATATTCTTACCTTTGGGCAGAATTATTAATTTTAATATTTCTTTAATGTAGGCTTATTCAAATATTTCCCGATATTTTGTTCTATTTTATTTTGTTCGTTTCCTCCGAATCTTTCTTCGTAAATATTTCTTAGGAATTTTATTCCTAATATTTTCTTCGCTAATTATTTTGAAATTTCCTGTCGTAATCCCGCTTTAAATTTTGCGGGTATTACAGTAGGTGAAATAATGCATGACATGCAACATGCACTCTGATCCCATCCCTGATACCAACACTTCCATATCTCATATGAAAGTGTGTTCACCTCACCATGCAATGCACGCTCGTCCTATCATTTAGACCTCGTCTCAACCTAGATCTCATCTCAACCACAGGTCTCACCTCAACCACATAGTCCACAGGCTAGAACTAGGCACCAACGCAACCCATTTAAGAAGGGGTCAAGAATCAGTTCTCGGTAGCATTCACAGGTTGCACCTTCGTAAAACGCCTTCTTGCCCCGGCAATGCCCACGCTGGTAGCGATCTCCCTGAGCTACTCTATGTAGAGTATACATTTTAATTATGCTTGATTTCATTAGTTGTCTTTATAATTAGGGGCTTTATTTGTATTAGTCCATAGATTAGGACTTGTTAGATATTTATACCAAGTTTGTTTGGTATAAATACTTGTACACACATTATGCTTAGTAGAGAAAGTTTTAGAAATTGATCCGAAAGGCTTGCAATTCAATTTCTAGAGAGAGAAACAATAGTAAATTTCTCACTCTACTCGAATTCTCTCTCTTGTTCTTCATTTGAGTTTTTCGATCGAATCATAATGTCAATCATTATCATCGAATTACTTAGAATTAATGCCTAGGTAGAGTTGTTAATCGTAGGACCTAACAATTCGTATCAGAACAGATTCGTTCTGTTTTGAATCGAAAATTGTTAGAATTGGATTAAAAATCTTTGTCTGATTACTGTTCATCAAAGAACAGTTTGGCGCGAAAAATTATTTTAGATCCAATAGCTTAATTCTGTGCTAAAGTGACTTGAATTTGATGTTTCAGTGGTCGTGTTAGGTCCTACGATTAACAACGCTACGATCCTAGGCTAGAATTCATAGTAATTCGATCGTTTAGATAAAAAAATGAATTCGATCAAAAAACTCAAATGAAGAACAAGAGAGAGAATTTGAGTAGAGTGAGAAAGTTACTGTTGTTTCTCTCTCTAGAAATCGAACTGCAAGCCATTCGGATCAATTCTAAAAACTTTCTCTATTCAGCTCAATTGATTTACATGTATTTATACCAAACAAACTTGGTATACATATCAAACTAGTCATAATCTAAGGACTACTATACAAAACGCCCCAAATTACAAGGACCACTAATGAAATCAAGCACTATTACAAATGGTATTCTACAATCTCCCCCTTTGTGCTTGATTGCGTCTCCGCGCCGTTTGTCCTCGTCGGGCGTAATATGATCTGCCTAAGCCCAGCGCATGCTCGTAGTTCCTCAGCGTGATCCTTAGCTCCAGTCACTCCTCACTATCGTCTAATAGTTCCATTAGGAGCGGCTGTTCTCTCACGAACCTATGGATTCTCAGCATCGTATCTCGATTGATTTCTTCCAACATCTGCTCGATGTTTTTCCTGACGACCTTGAGCGTCCCATCGCAAAACTTATGAATCTCAGTCTCCAGCATCAACCTATTCTTCTTTGCTATTGGATTGTGATAGGTGACGCCTATGGCTGAGCTGATGTGCACGTGATTGTTGGGAAGCCCTTCGATCTCAGGTCCTTTGTTGAGCGGAGCGGTCATGTTGACCTTCTTCATATTGCTCTCAAGCGCCATTTGAAGGTCGTGAGCGGCGAAGTACTTGGCTTGTCTCATCATGAACCGGTAGAGCCCTTCGAGGCCTTCTTTCTCGATGAAGCCCTGAGAACCTTTGTATTTCTCCACGTATAGCTGATAAAGACGGTACACTTCATCGGCGGGGAGGTACGGCAGGTCGCTCTCGCTCAGTTCCTCTCGGGTCCTGTCCACTCGATCGATGTTGTAGTGAGGTGTTGGAAGTCCTCCTTTGTCACAGTAGACGCTGAGTAGTTGGCTTAATGGGGAGGGACTCTTATAATGGCTATTGACTTGTGTCTTAGTCATCCCCAGCCTAACATCAGGTCCTAGTTTGGTCAGCATCCAGAGATAGGTCATCCTCTTCTGCTGATCCCAATGAGAGATCCCTCTAAGCTCGAACTCGTTCGGATTCTTCACTCTGTTCGGAGACCTCCAAATATTCGCACGAACTTCTTCTAGGAAGGGAATTTCTATTTGGATGTTTTCCCATTGCGTGTCGATCCGGACGGTCCCTGGCTAGCCTTGGAGAGGGAACCGCCTGTTGAGCGATTAACTCTGGTAGCCTTGGGATATCTCGCTCGTAGTCTCCACCTTCCTGAAGCTCGTCGTCTTCTATGATTACGAGGTCTATAGACGCTTGTTATAGAAAGCGCCGAACGTCGTGAAGCCGTCGTCTTTGATGCTCCTCGGGCATGGAATGGGTCATCCACTGTCTTTCGAAGATGTACTTGTCTAGGGCCTCGTGTGGATTGACGCCATGTCTAGAGGGTCCCGGTTGGTCTGGAGCGACTGAGGGAGTGGCTTGGGTAGCTGCTAGAGCTACAACCATCGCAGCACTTGCTTCTTCTTTCGAAAGCGAGGGGCTTGAGTAGATCGGTGGTGTGGACGGAGGCGTCCTGAGGTGAAAGGTTGGTGGTTCGATGTGGCCGGTGCGGTGCGTGGTGTAGGTAGTTTGGGTGGTTTGTGCTTGGTGGGTTTGTGTTTGGGTTTCACCAGCTCCAGCGTTTGTCTGCGTGGCGCCCGAGGCTTGTCCTTGGCCACTTGTTGATGTCCTTGGCCTCTTCTCCCACTCATGAGGGTCCTGATCGTTAGTATCGTCATGTCTGCGCCGTGAGTGGGAGCTTTGGCCTCGGCAGGTGTCAGTCGGTGGCTCAGGATAGTCCACCAATCGCCTATAGAGGGATTCTTCTTGCGGCGATCGGATGGAAAGGCCTATCAGACGGGCGAGGAGAATGTCATGGATCTCGGTGATGGGGATTGTGTATGGATTGATGAGGATGGAGGAAGTGGCTAGAGGGTCGGTGGGTGTGGGTTGTGGAGGTGTGGGGTTGATTTGTGACGAAGGGCCTTCAGAGGCAAGTGCTTTCCCGGTATCTCTTCGGGATGCCTCGAGTGCTTGGAGTACTCTCTCCGTGATTTTGTCTTCCATAGACTGTACAACGGCAGAGAGAGCGGCCTGGAACTGCTCGTTCGTCACGAAGGGTGCGGACGCCTCCTGAGATGGACCAGGACAACTGATGTCGCCTGTTATCTACCCTTGAGTAGACCCCGACTCAGTGGGTTGGCTCACAGTCACTTGAGTTTGTGACTGTATGAGACTTCCACCCAATCCTCGAGTTGAATCTGGAGGATTCGTTTCTATGGGTGTTAAGGTAGGCTCAGGTTGCGCCTGCGAACCAGACACCACGTTGGTTGGTTGCGGCTCAAGATTGAGCGAAGAAGTGCCGGCAACACTTGTCGTTGTGGTCAGCGTAGTATCTGGTGCGTTGGTGACGGCTGGGAAGAGGGACTCCAGTTGAATGCTAAGTCTCTTGGGAGTCCTCCTTATCAGACTTATTTCCTCGTCAGACTCCGTGTCAGACGAGGTGGCTGTGTGAGGAGTGAGGTCTCGATGGACGTCCTCCAGTGCCTGACCCGTCACCGTGAAGAACCTCCTCAATGGTTTCTTCGAGCACGCCAACATGAACGGGCACTTCCACTTGGTATTCATGTTCAGGAGCCTCGAGCGCCATCTCGGTAGCCACGACGTCTATCAAGGTCTCATCTACGTCGGGCATTGGTTCTTCGATCAAGGGAGACTCCTATTGAAGCTCCTGAGCGACAATGTCTATCATCGCGTCGTCAGGGCTTGGTTGGTGTTCCGGTTGGGGAGGGCTCACATGGTAATCTGCCGGGGGCCCTCTAATCATTTCCTCCATTAAATGGTGATCCCGGCAGAATCTTTGATACTAAGCTCCCGCGGGGTCGGCAAGCCTGAGTAGTTGGAGCGGAATTGGCATCGACGCTTGGTCCAACTCCGTGAGCCGTGGATTGTGGAAGAACTTTAGCCTTGGCGGCTGATAGTTTCCACCAGGAGGCAGCTGTGGGATGTTCTCCGCATGTAGTTCCATGACCTCTCTGATGATCACGTTGCACCATCGAGCATAGGGCACGTTCTTTGACCTTCGGTTTTCCTTCAGTCGGATCTGTTCAGCTAGATCATTCCAGATTAGCTGTGCGAAGTCGTAGTTTCTGGCGAAGGCGAGACCATGAAAGATTCGCAGTATATTGCCGTTGCCCTTGTCGAAACCGGCATGCTTTGGTGATAGACACTTGTTCACGATCCCGAACAGTGTCTTCCAGGGGTGAGGGATACTGCTGCTTTGGACTTGAGCTAATTTGGTGAGCTGCGGTTGATATCCCATGTGCATGAAGTCATGGACCATTTATGCGTCCGACGGGAGCGCGTCGTAGTTGTCGCTGTGTGGCAAGTCCAGTATCATCCCGAACTGGCTCTTGCTCATATGAATATGCCGCGTCCCGATTCTTGTTGTGAAGGAGAATGCCCCATTCGCTACAACTCCTTGTATACATCCCCCGAATTGCTGGAGATAGACCATTGGCACTGAGGCGGTGACCGTCAATGCGTGCCAGATGGGGTGACCTCTCAGGATAGAGACAATGATCTCTTCCGGGCATCGAAAGGTGCTCAGATCGAGTTGGAAATTTGTATCCTGGACCTTCATATACAAGTTGTGGTCGTATATGTGATTATATCCTGGATAGCGATCCATCTGAAAAATATAACAAATCATTAGTTCATAATTTTTGTCGAGAATGAATTTAATTTCATCAAACTATAATATTGCATCAAGTCATGACATGTTTGATGAATTTTGAGTTGAAACCGTATGATATGCATATAAGAATTTCGATATTAAAAAAATATAATGGCATGATGGTAATTTTGAGTTAAACACCTAATCGCGTGAAAAGGAGTTTGAAAATTTTCCAAGTGTTTAATCGCAAGTAATGGCACTGTTCATGCCGAGAAAGTTTTCGCTCGATAAAATTGATTTTGAAAATGATTTCCTATGCATTGATTTCAATTGTAGTAACTCAGTTTAATTTTTCGATCGAGAAAATTTTATTCGCTAATGTTCGCTACAGAGTAAAAGACTTAGAAAAATTTCCTTAGTGTTGAAGTTGAAATCGAGACTGTACTCGATCTATTTTACGTTCGAGAAAAATTCCGTGTAAATTTACGATCGAGAAATTATTTCTCAGGTAAATTTACTATCGAGAAATTTTCCTCGATTGAATAAAATTTTCGATTTGAAATTTGTCGAGCGGTATGTGATTTTCGATTGTAAGTAACGAAATTTTTTTCGCTGCGTTATAATTCTATTGAGAAATTAATCAACGAGAGAATAAGTCAACCGTCGAGAAATTTTTCAATCAATTAAGTCCGATGCGGCGAATTTTACGATCGAAAAATTAAGCGTTGAAAAATTAATTTTTTTCGCTGCTAAATTTTTACGACCAAAATCCAATTAACACGAAAATTCTATTTTGCGATAGTAAGTTTTGCGCTCGATAAAATTTGCTTCTAAATTATCTATTCAGTGCTTAAGTTTTTCGCACACGGAAAATCCTAATTAGATTTCTCGATGGTAAGTAATTTTTCGGTCAAAATCATCTATCTTAACGACTAAGTCGGATTTTTATCGATCGAGAACTAATTTGACACAAACAGTATCTCAATTGAATCGGAAATTAAGATTGTTTGCGATCGACAAAGTTCTTCGATACCTTTAACATTCAAAAACCCAGTTTTATTGAGACTCAAATCTCAGTCGAAGATGCAGATTTTTCGAAGATTTATACTACTAGATTCATCAAGAATCATCGAAACTGTATTAAGTGCAGGCATTAATCTCAGGTAACACTCATAATCAAGCCTAAATCACTATAAAACAGTATACGATTTCTCAGTTTTGAAGAACAGACGGAAATCTAAACTTAAACATGCGAAGAACTTCAAAAAGCAGATGCTAACGACGTTAAATCACACGCAACTATCAACAGATTCTCATTTCTACCTTAAACAGACAATTTTGAGTGAAAATGGAAAGATTTGTGAGTGATTTGAACTGTCTTTGAAAGTTTTTCGCCATAGAATTTTTTTTTTGCGATTTAGGATTGCGTAAGAAAAAGTTTTTCGACTGACACAAAGATAAACTTTTATTTACTTGCTATAATTCAATGTTGGGTTCCGATTTGACGTTTTGCGATTAAATGGACAGGCCCATTACTATTTGCGCTCGAGAAATTTTCGATTCGAAAATTGATCTTCAATTCAATTTTCTCGATCGCTAATTATAGCGGTTAATCAACAATTGTTCCCAACACTGTCTTACGATAGAGAAACTTATGATAGCGAATTAATTCTTATATCCAATTTCTCGATTGTAAATGCTTCTAAAAATTTTCAGATTGATCCCTATTTCAAATAAAATCACATTGTAAAGCTCCCACTGAGAGTTTAAAATAAATGCAATTAACTCCCTGTATTTTCTGTGTAGTAACGTCTAGCTTCCCTGGCAGTGATTAAAAAATCTGTACCACTTAGAAAAAAACGTTAGAAATAATGGAGTTAATTTGGTATGTGACTAGCTCCTTTCCTTGTAGTGTCGACGTCTCACTCCTTAATTTTGAAAGATCTGAAATGCTAAAAAAACGTCAAAAATATTTGGAGCTAATCTACAAGTCTTATACTTGCTCCCCCTCAAATGATGCACAAAAATTGATTAATTATGCAAGCATATGAAATCAATTCAAGTCACGGGCACACAAATTTACCAAGTAAGCATGTATACATGGTCCCCGAAAACATGTACTTTAAAATATTGTGTGAGGGTAGAAGCAATGAAAAATTTATAGCATTTAAACAATTCAGTACCAATGCAATCTAACATTGCATTTAGAATGTGCGATACACTAAAGAAATTCGCATTTATTCAATTCAACGCATATGAAACATAACATTTCATGTCAAAATGTGCGAATTTTATTATTATTATTATTATTATTATTATTATTATTATTATTATTATATATGTATATATATATATATTTCATTTATGGAGTTAGATTATTTTGCTTTGATCAATCGTCACGCCTAAAATTTTACGAGACATTTGATAGAAGAAAATGCCGTCAAGTCATGTCGTCAAACTAAAGTCCTAAGTTCATAGACTGGTCCATTTCGACAACTCTCACTAGGTTCACTCTTGCTCTCAATTAGCTATCTTGGGATTTTTATATTTTTATCACTCAAGTCAACACAAGCAATTTTAAGTCAATTTACCTGTGATCGAGGCGTTTTTAATCATTTCACCTAAGCGAGAGACCGTCTATGTGAAATCAAAGGGTTGTAAGCGTTATAAATTGGCTAGGACTTAGAACGGAACGAATTTAAAGGGAAGTGAGCTTATCTCTTCATCGTCTTCCAGTTCTACGTCCGTCTCCCTTTTTTTGGCGTCTTTCTTCTTTTCAATCTTTTCTCCCTCCTTTTCTTTTAAGAACTACCCCTTTTTATATTATGCTCAAGTTGAAGCTCCGCTTCTCCATGAGGCTCTAGGAGATTATCGTAGGCGAAGTTCTTTTTGTTGGTTTTCGGGCCGATACCGTGCTCCTCTATCCCTATAGAGGTTTCAGAGATTATCAATTTGGAGAAGTTCTCGGTTATGCAATTCGTACTCGAGGCTGCACTCCTCTTCTCGTTTCTCGATATAAGACCGGATTATCGTTGGAGAAGTTCACTTCGTGGTGCTCCTCTTCCAGCCGTTCTGACGAGCGTACGATATTATCGTTGGAGAAGTTCACAGCAGGAACCATGCCACTTTCTACAAGGTAGTCGGAAGGCCGGTGCCTTTGGTCTGATTTTTGCGCGTTGAGCAATGCTTCTTTTGTCATCATCTTACTTTTTCTTTCGTTATCTCCCCCTCCTTTTCTCGTTTGAACAACCATTCGAAGAGTATAGATTTCGGTTGAAGGCTGGGAATGGGTTTCAAATGAAGAAAAGGACGTCGGAGAAGGCTCAAAGTGGATGACTAAGGGCTAGCGTGGGGAAATTTATATAAGGCCGAATGAGGAATATCCTAAACTCCCTTATCATTTTCCTGACGATCTTACGCAAGATTAGTATGACACCAAGAATCACTACGTAAGACAAGTAATTTATGTGTGACTCACTCGAGAAGTAGATCCAAATAAAGGGAAAAAAAACAAGGCTTGAATCCTCACGCATGTAGAGTGACTTTGTGTCTAGTGGAACAATCAAATGACCTTTTAGACACAAGAATGCGACTTAGACTGACAAATTTTAAGCAATTAAATCGATCGCATGTCGGGGTAAGATTCTAAGTGACTTTAGATCAAAGCATCCTAGAGGATTTCATCATACCCCTTTATATTATATATAGAAATATATTATATATTTATTTTATATTATTTTTATCACGCAAGATAAGGGCAAATAAACATAGAAAACACAAAGAATAGAGCATGTGATAGCACATAAGATCAGGTAATGCACATATTACGGAAGATTCAACATGCCTAATTTTCCGACAAGGAATTGAAATCATTTCTCATCCAAGGCCTTGGTGAAAATGTCGGTTAGTTGAAATTCCGTGTTCACAAAGTACATCTCTATCGTGCCTTTTTCTACGTGATCTTTGATAAAATGATATCTAATGTCTATGTGTTTTGTGCGTGAATGATGAACAGGATTGCAAGTTAGGCAATTGCACTCTGACTATCACTATATATGGGTATATTATTTAGATTGTACCCATGTCGCGAAGCTGTGTCCGCATCCACAGCATCTGTGAGCAACAGCTGGCGGCAGCTACGTATTCTGCTTCGGCCGTCGAAGTGGACACACAGTTCTGCTTTTTGGATGACCAGCGAACCAGCTTTTCGCCTAAAAATTGAGCGCCACTGGACGTGCTTTTCCTATCCATTCGACAACCTGCATAGTCAGTTCTTGGTCCACTCCCACTTCACGTCCTTCAGCGTCAGTGTAGCCGATAAGTTTAAAATTCATAACCTTTGGATACCATAGGCCAAGGGTAGAGATGCCCTTAAGGTAGCGTAAAATTCTTTTAACCGCGAGCATATGGGATTCTTTGGGATCGGCTTGAAAACGGGCACACAAGCAGGTGGCAAACATGATATCCGGCCGACTCGAAGTGAGGTAGAGAAGAGATCCAATAATACTGCGATACAGTGTGATGTCGACCGATTTACCAGAGGGATCGGCATCCAACTTGCAGCTTGGTGACATAGGAGTGCCGAGAGGCTTGCTCTGGTCTTGATGAAACTTCTTCAGAATATCCTTGATGTATTTTGTCTGACTGATGAAAATTCCATCATTGAGCTGCCTGACTTGAAGGCCTAAGCAAAATTGCATCTCTCCCATGTGACTCATCTTGAATTTGCTCTTCATGAGATCTCCAAACTTCTTGCAGAGCCGAGGATTTGTTGATCCGAAGATGATGTCGTCGACATATACTTGGACGACCATCAGATCTTTGTCATGCCATTTAATGAAGAGGGTCGTGTCTATCGTTCCTCGTATGAATCCAGACTTCACGAGGAAATCACTCAGGACATCGTACCAAACACGTTGGGCTTGTTTTAGTCCATAGAGAGCTATGTCCAAGCGATAGACATGATCGGGATGTTCTTGATCAACGAAACCTTCCGGCTGAGCGACGTAGACTTCCTCTTTTAACACGCCATTGAGAAAGGCGGTTTTTACATCCATCTGATAGATTTTGAAGTCTTTGTGAGCCGCATAAGCTAGCAGGAGGCGAATAGCTTCGATACGGGCAAAAGGAGCATAAGTCTCGTCATAGTCGATGCCTTCCTGTTGATTGTACCCCTTAGCAACTATCCTTGCTTTGTTCCGGATCACTTCACCATCTTCATTCTTCTTATTCTTGAAAACCCATTTAGTTCCGACCACTGTTTTCCCATGTGGACGGGGTACCAAGGTCCACACTTGAAGACGTTCGAATTGATTGATTTCCTCTTGCATTGCAATTGTCCAATCCGGGTCTCGAAGTGTGTCTGCTACTTTGGTAGGCTCATTTTGGCTCAGGAAGAAACTGAAAAGACTGTGTTGACGACGTGTCCTCACACCAACCGAAGGATCGCCAATTATCTGATCAACCGAGTGGCCTCTCGTCCACTTGCGCTCATGAGGCAAGGCTGAAGTCGATGCGTCAGCCATCTGTGGATCTAGATTGCCTATAGTCTCCGATTGATCATTTGTCTGAGGAAGTTTCAATACTTCCTCGATGACCACTGTAGGTTCTTCGGTGTTCTGTGGCAATTTCTAATCGGGTGGGGTAGAGGTGTGAGATGAACTTGGTACGTAGGTCTCGTTCGGTAGAGAATCCATTGTTGGTGTCGTCGTGTATGACCGATATACCGGTTCGAAGAGAGAATCCAAGTCGTCTATTGCAAGTCTCGTTGCTTCGTCTGACACTGATCCTGAAGTTGTTGCCATCTTCTGTTGGTTTTGTGCCAACACACCACTGATTACGGGTTCTGAAATGTTGTCTTCAGAAGCCAACGGGTTGAGAACGTGTCCTGAACTGAATTGAGCAGGAACCAGCGGGTTAGGCACGGGTCTGGACTGAATTGACCAGAAGCCATATCTGCCACTTCGTGAAAAGTGACAATAAAGCTTTCCTTAATAGTTCGGTAGGACTTGATGTGTACTCGGTACGCTTTTGATGTTGAAGAATACCCGACAAATGTAGCTTCGAATGCTTTAGGGTCGAACTTTGCAACTTGCTCTCGGTCGTTCGCCACAAAGCACTTGCACCCGAAGACTTTAAGGAAAGAGATGTTGGGCACTCTATTATTCACAATCTCGTACGGAGTCTTGTCGAACCGTTTGTGAACCACCATCCTGTTTTGAGTAAAACAAACGGTATTGACTGCTTCAGCCCATAGAAAGTGTGGAAGTCCCGATTGGATCAGCATTGTACGAGCGGCTTCCACTACTGTTCGATTTTTCCTTTGACCCCATTTTGTTGAGGTGTTTTGGCAGCTGAAAATTGTTGACTTAATCCAAGTTTCTGATAAAACTCACTGAGGTGATTGTTCTTGAACTCAGTGCCGTTGTCTGTTGTCTGTTGCATCAGATTTTGAGTTGTGTTCACAAAATTGATAATCAAGTCACCAGTCTCATCTTTCATTCGGAGGAACTTTGTCCACGTGTAGCGAGAATAGTCATCTACAATCACTAGGACATACTTTCTTCCATTGATACTCTGAGTCTGCATCGGACCACAGAGATCCATGTGAATTAGTTCCAATGGTCAAGAAGTAGACGCAATTTGCTTGACGTGATGAGATGCTCGCTTCATTTTTCCTAGGTGACATGCCGAACAGTGATGCTCCTTTTGTAGTAGTATAGTTGGAAGACCGTGAACCAACTTCTTCGTAGGAAGGCGCTGGAGAGCTTTCATATTCAGATGAGACAGTCGTTGATGCCATACATTGTTCCTCTGTAAATCAGTTTGAGAAATGAGGCATACAGCTGTCGCGGGCCGCACAGACGTCAGGTTGATCGTGTAATGATTTGATCTCCGAAGTCCTTGAAGGAGTTCTGTGTCCTGACTATCCAAAATTCTGCACTGGTCAGCATGGAAGACCACCTAGAAGCCTTTGTCACAGAATTGGCCTATGCTGAACAAGTTATGGCGGAGGCCTTCGACGTATGAGACATCTTTGATGGTCAGATTCTTCAGAATGATATCCCCAAGTCCTAAAATCGGGGCTGAATCGTTGTTCCCAAACCTGACTTTGCCGTTAGGTCGGTCTTTGTAGTTGCTCAGCAGCTCTTGATTACCAGTCATGGGTGTGGAGCAACTAGAGTCGAGGTACCACACATGATGGATCTGCAAAAACAATTTAGAGAGCTTTAGGTACCCACTTAAACATGGGTCCTCTCGGATTAGCAGATTTAGTTTTGGGTTCAGATATGACTCCTAAATCTATTTTTGGAAGAGTCTTAATAACCCATTGCACTTTTGAAAAAGTGGGTTTGGGTTTTGCCTCTATAGGAGACTTGGCCCATTTGGCTTTTGTCGTCGTAGGCGGAGATTTAGGAACCCATTTGGGTTGAACCTTACAGGGAAGGTTAATTTCAGCACGTACAAATGCTTTGGAGGGTTTGACTGGGGAAAAGATCTTTTCTTGTGATAGTCTCCTAAGGTGCTTGGGGGATTTAATTTCTACGGGATACCTTAGATGAGTACATTCATGTACGGCGCCATAAGCTTTCTTTATGGCTGGATCTTGTTTCCTACGAGTCTTCCTTGTGGAATTTGTTTCAGAATGATTAATTTTTGACGTAGAGCCTATTTCAAAGTTGGTGCTTCTAAAGGTAATTGGCTGAAGTGAATAAGTTGAAGCAAATATCGTAAAAGTGCAAATAGCTCTTTTATTTCTAAAAGTGTCTTTTATTGTAACAGGAGTAGCATGTTCAGAAACATTTAAATCTAATGGCTCCTTCTTTATCTTAGTGCTAGACACTCTCGCCTTTGTTTTTAGTGCTGACGCTACGCTCCCTGTAGACGTAGGGTAAGTGAAATTAGTCATAGCACTTTTAACAGAATTATTTTTACAATATTTATCTTTCAAAGGCGATTTTTCATTTTTCACGCTTTTTGTAATAGCGTGAGAGGTAGTTTGGGAGGACGAGGAAGCCTTGAGATTTTCCATCTCCATAAAAAAAATTTTCTTTTCAGCTTCGAAATTCTCTCGTTTTTTTCTAACTTTGCCTGTGACTCCTCTATCTGTTTTATGATAGGGGGTTTGTAGAGAAAATTTTTATAATTAATGGTTTTAACTTCCTCGTGGTGTGTTCGAGAGTCAGGAGGTAGAATTTGGACTAAATTGCAGACAACTGTTAGAGTTTCTTTCCTATTTTTGTCCCTTTCATTTAGTTCTTTGTAGTCAAAGGGGATTTCTGGACCATGTGGACCTTGTCTAATGGATGAATCGAAAGTATTTTCATAAGACGATTCAGTAAAATTTCTAAGAGAGGTTATTCCTCAGCTCATGTGTTTAACATCGTATGTTCAAAAATATCGTATGTTCGGATTGTCCCCTACGCGTAACTATATCGTCTAATTTCTTTACTTTGGCATATAGTTTCTTGCGTCCCTCACTTAGAAGAGCATAATAATTTTCCACGGTTAGTTTAGCGGTTGACAGTTCCTACTAAGCTCACTAATCTTAGCATTCGATGTTTCTAATTGAGCTTCTAAGTTAGTGATCTTAGAGGTAGCTTCGGTTATTCTACAAATTAAAATGGCTTTCTCGTTGAGATTTCTAACCAAGCAATTGTAGTTATTTGCTAGCCTATCTTCTAATTCCTTAATCTTTTCGCTCTGTTGTCCTAGTTGAGGTTGACTAGTCTCTCTGGACTGTAGGCTCTTAGTAAGTTCATCTATTTTTGCACTAGAGCTCCTAAGTTCTTGTTCGAGACTATCTATCTTCTCCTGAGCTCTCTCAAGTTCATTTAGAAGGTGATATTCTTGTGGCATTTATTTAGAAGGTTTTATGAAAATATCATGTTACGACTACAATAAAAGACAGTCGTAGAAATAAAAGAGCTATTTCCACTTTTAAGATAGTTGCTTCTACGTATTAACTTCAGCCGATCACCTTTAGAAGCACCAACTTCGAAATAGGCTCTACGTCAAACATTAATCATTCTGAAACAAATGCCACAAGAAAGACACGTAGGAAACAAGATCCAGCCATAAAGAAAGCTTATGGCGCCATACATGACTGTACTCACCTATGGTATCCAGTAGAAATTAAATCCCCCAAGCACCTTAGGAGACTATCACAGGAAAAGATCTTTTCCTCAGTCAAACCCTCCAAAGCATTTGTACGTGCTGAAATTAATCTTCCCTGTAAGGTTCAACCCAAATGGGTTCCTAAATCTCCGCCTAGGACGACGAAAGCCAAAAGGGCCAAGTCTCCTAGAGAGGCAAAACCCAAACCAACTTTTTCAAAAGTGCAATGGGTTATTAAGACTCTTCCAAAAATAGATTTAGGAGTCAATCTGAACCCAAAACTAAATCTGCTAATCCGAGAGGACCCATGTTTAAGTGGGTACCTAAAGCTCTCTAAATTGTTTTTGCTGATCCATCATGTGTGGTATCTCGACTCTGGTTGCTCCACACACATGACTGGTAATCAAGAGCTGCTGAGCAACTACAAAGACCGACCAAACGGCAAAGTCAGTTTTGGGAACAACGATTCAGCCTCGATTCTAGGACTTGGGGATATCATTCTGAAGAATATGGCCATCAAAGATGTCTCATACGTCGAAGGCCTCCGCCATAATTTGTTCAGCATAGGCCAATTCTGTGACAAAGGCTTCCAGGTGGTCTCCCATGCTGATCGGTGCAGAATTTTGGATAGTCAGGACACAGAACTCCTTCAAGGACTTCGGAGATCCAATCTTTACACGATCAACCTGACGTCTGTGCGGCCCTCACAGTTGCCTCATTTCTCAAACTGATTTACAGAGGAACAGCTTATGGCATCAACGACTATCTCATCTGAATATGAAAGCTCTCCAACGTCTTTCTACGAAAAAGTTGGTTCACGGTCTTCCAACTATGCTACTACAAACGGAGCATCACTGTTCGGCATGTCACCTAGGAAAAATAAAGCGAGCATCTCATCACATCAAGCAAATTGCGTCTACTTCTCGACCATTGGAACTCATTCACATGGATCTCTGTGGTCCGATGCAGACTCAGAGTATCAATGGAAGAAAGTATGTCTTAGTGATTGTGGATGACTATTCTCGCTACATGTGGACTAAGTTCCTCCGAACGAAAGATGAGACTGGTGACTTGATTATCAATTTTGTGAACACAACTCAAAATCTGCTGCAACAGACTATTCAAGTTGTTTGAACAGACAACGGCACTGAATTCAAGAACAATCACCTCAGTGAGTTTTATCAGAAACTTGGAATAAGTCAACAATTTTCTGCCGCCAAAACACCTCAACAAAATGGGGTTGTTGAAAGGAAAAATCGAACACTAGTGGAAGCCGCTCGTACAGTGCTGATCCGATCGGGACTTCCACACTTTCTATGGGCTGAAGCAGTCAACACCGCTTGTTTTACTCAAAACAGTACGGTGGTTTACAAACGGTTCAACAAGACTCCGTACGAGATTGTGAATAATAGAGTGCCCAACATCTCTTTCCTTAAAGTCTTCGGGTGCAAGTGCTTTGTGGCGAACGACCGAGAGCAACATGCAAAGTTCGACCCTAAAGCATTCGAAGCTACGTTTGTCGGGTATTCTTCAACATCAAAAGCGTACCGAGTATACATCAAGTCTAACCGAACTATTAAGGAAAGCTATAATGTCACTTTCCACGAAGTGGCAGATATGGCTTCTGGTCAATTCAGTCCACGACCCGTGCCTAACCCGTTGGCTTCTGACGAGAACATTTCAGAACCCGTAATCACTGGTGTGTTGGCACAAAACCAACAGAAGATGGCAACAACTTCAGGATCAGTGTCAGACGAAGCAACGAGACTTGCAATAGACGACTTGGATTCTCTCTTCGAACCGGTATATCGGTCATACACGCCTACACTAACAATGGATTATCTACTGAACGAGACCGACGTACCAAGTTCATCTCACACCTCTACCCCACCTGATTCAGAATTGCCACAGAACACCGAAGAACCTAAAGTGGTCATCGAGGAAGTATCATCTGAGACGATCAATCCAAGTGCAGTATTGGAACTTCCTCAGACAAATGATCAATCGGAGACTATAGGCAATCTAGATCCACAGATGGCTGACGCATCGACTTCAGCCTTGCCTCATGAGCGCAAGTTGACGAGTGGCCACTCGGTTGATCAGATAATTGGCGATCCCTCGGTTGGTGTGAGGACACATCGTCAACACAGTCTTTTTCAGTTGTTTCCTGAGCCAAAACGAGCCTACCAAAGTAGCAGATGCACTTCGAGACCCGGATTGAACAATTGCAATGCAAGAGGAAATCAATCAATTCGAACGTCTTCAAATGAACAACCATTCGAAGAGTATAGAGTTCGGTTGAAGGCTGGGAATGGGTTTCAAATGAAGAAAAGGACATCGGAGAAGGCTCAAAGTGGATGACTAAGGGCTAACGTGGGGGAATATATATAAGGCCGTATGAGGAATATCCTAAACTCCCTTATCATTTTCCTGACGATCTAACGCAAGATGAGTATGAAGCCAAGTATCACTAGTTAAGACAAGCAATTAATGTGTGACTCACTCGAGAAATAGATCCAAAGAAAGAAAAAGTAAGATGATGACAAAAGAAGGCATTGCTCAACGCGCAACAAACAGACCAAAGGAACCGGCCTTCCGACTACCTAGTAGAAGGTGGCATGGTTCCTGCTGTGAACTTCTCCAACGATAATCTCGTACGCTCGTCAGAACGGCTGGAAGAGGAGCACCACGAAGTGAACTTCTCCAACGATAATCCGGTCTTATATCGGGAAACGAGAAGAGGAGTGCAGCCTCGGGTACGAATTCCATAACCAAGAACTTCTCCAAATTGATAATCTCTGAAACCTTAATAGGGATTAAGAGAAGAGGAGCTAAGTATCGGCCCGAGAACCAACAAGAAGAACTTCGCCTACGATAATCTCCTGGAGCCCCATGGAGAAGCGGAGCTTCAGCTTGTGCATAACATAAAAAAAGGGATAGTTCTTAAAAGAAAAAGAGGGAGAAAAGATTGAAAAGAAGAAAGACGCCGAAAAAAAGGAGACGGACGTAGATTGGAAGACGATGAAGAGATAAGCTCACTTTCCTTTAACTTCCTTCCGTTCTAAGTCCTAGCCAAATTATAACCCTTACAACCCTTTGATTCCACATAGACGGTCTCTCGCTTAGGTGAAATGATTAAAAATGCCTCGATCACAGGTAAATTGACTTAAAATTGCTTGCGTTGACTTGAGTGATAAAAATATAAAAATCCCGAGATAGCCACAATTTAGAGCAAGAGCGAACCTTGTGAGAGGTGTCGAAATGGACCAGTCTATGAACTTAGGACTTTAGTCTGACGACATGACTTGACGGCATTTTCTTCTTTCAAATGTCTCGTAAAATTTTAGGCGTGACGATTGATCGAAGCAAAATAATCTGACCCCATATTAAAAAAATAAAAAAATAATAATATATATATACATATATATAATAATAATAAATAAATAATAAATAATAAAATTCGCACATTTTGACATGAAATGTTATGTTTCATATGCGTTGAATTGAATAAATGCGAATTTCTTTAGTGTATCGCACATTCTAAAATGCAATTTTAGATTGCATTGGTGCTGAATTGTTTAAATGCGATAAATTTTTCATTGCTTCTACCCTCAAACAATATTTTAAAGTACATGTTTTCGGGGACCATGTATACATGCTTACTTGGTAAATTTGTGTGCTCGTGACTTGAATTGATTTCATATGCTTGCATAATTAGTCAATTCTTGTGCATCATTTGAGGGGGAGCAAGTATAAGACTTGTAGATTAGCTCCAAATATTTTTGACTTTTTTTCTCTGAGTATTTCAGATCTTTCAAAATTAAGGAGCGAGACGTCGACACTACAAAGAGAGGAGCTAGACACAAGACCAAATATTTCAAAGATAAAATTGCCAAAAATAATTGTTGATTAACTCTATTATTACTAACGCTTATCTCTAAGTGGTACAGATTTTTTATTCTACCAGGGGAGCTAGACGTTACTACACAGAAGATCCAGGGAGTTAATTGCATTTATTTTAATTCTGAGGGGGACCTTTACAAATGTGATCTTATTTGAATAGGGATCAATCTAAAAATTTTAGAAACACTTACCATCGAGAAAGTGGATATAAGAATTAATTCGCGATCATAACTTTCTCGATCGTAAACAGTGTTGGGAACGATTTTGATTAGCCGCGATAATTTGCGATCGAGAAAATGGAATTGAAGAGCAATTTTCGAATCGAAAATTTCTCGAGCGCTAATAGTAATGGGCCTGTTTCATTGAATCGCAAAATGTCAAATTGTAAACCCATCATCGACTTACAGCGAGTAAATAAAAGTTCACTTTTATGTCAGTCGAAAAAACTTTTTCTCACGCAACCCTAAATCGCAAAAAATTTCTCTCGCGGAAAACGTTCATAAACAGTTCAAATTTCTCAAAAATCTTTCGATTTTCAACACGAAATTGTCTGTTTAAGGTAGAAATGAGAATCTGTTGCCATTTGCGTGTGATTTAACTTTGTTAGCATCTGCATTTTGTAGTTTCTCGCATGATTTATATTAGTTTCTCGACTGTTCTTCAAAACTGAAAAAATCGTATACTATTTCATAGTGTTTTAGGCTTGATTTTGAACTTTATCTGAGTTTAATGCCTGCACTTAAGATAGTTTCGATATTTTCTATGAATCTGGTAGAATGAATCATCGGAAAATCTGCATCTTCGACTGTAATTTGAGTTTTGATGAAACTGGGTATTTGAATGTTTAAAGCCATAGAAGAACTTTGTCGATCGCAAACAGTCTTAATTGAATTCCGATTTAATTGAGATACTATTTGTGTCGAATTAGTTTTTTCGATCGGTAAAATTCTGATTTAGTCACTAAGATAGAAGATTTTGACCGAAAAAAAATTACTTAACATCGAGAAATCTAATTAGGATTTTTTTGTGCGCGAAAAACTTACGCACTGATTAGACAATTTAGATGCAAATTTTATCGAGCGTAAAACTTACTATCGCAAAATAGAATTTTCGATTTAATCTCAATTTGGTCGCAAATATTTAGCAGCGAAAAATTAATTTTTCAACACTTAATTTTTCGATCTAAAATTCGCCGCTTAGGACCTAATTGATCGGTAAATTTCTCGACGGTTGACTTAGTCTTTCGTTGACTAATTTCTCGATCTAAAAATATTGCAGCGAAAAATTTTACATAGGATCGAAAATCACATTCGCTCGATAAATTTCAAATCGAAAAATTTTATTCAATTGAGGAAAATTTTTTGATAGTAAATTTACCTGAGATATAATTTCTCGATCGGAAAATTGATCGGCTACAGTCTCACGATTTCCATTTCAACACTTAGAAGTCTTTTTTTACTAAGTCCTTTACACTGTAGCGAACATTAGCGAATAGAATTTTCTCGGTCACAAAATTAAACGGAGTTATTGCAATTGAAATCAATGCATAAGGAAATCAATTTGACACCAAAATTTTCGAGCGAAAAATTTCTCGTCATGAACAGTGTCCTTTTCACGATTCAACACTTAGAAAAATTCCGAACTCCTTTTCACGCATTACATGTTTAATTCGAAATTACAAGCATGCCATTACGTTTTTTTAAAAACAAGAATCCTATATGCATATCATACGATTTCAATTCAAAATTCATCAAAACATGTCATGACTTGAAACAATATTATAGTTTGATGAACCTAATTCATTTTCGACTAATATCAAAAATTATGAACTAATGATTTGTTATATCTCTTATTTTTTTTTTCAGATGGATCGCTATCCAACATATAATCACATATACGAGAAATCCTTATACCTCAATGTCCAGGACACGAACTTCCAATTGGACCTGACCACCTTCCGGTGTCCAGACGACATTATCGTGTCAATCCTTCAAGGCCATCCACTATGGCATGGACTTACCGTGACGGCATCAGTGCCGATGGTCTACCTCCAGCAGTTTTGGGGGATGATCAAGAGCATCATCTTGGACGGGGGATACCATTTCACGACGGTTGTAGGGACGAGGCACATCTGCATGGGCAAGAACGAGTTCATAACTCTACTTGACCTCCCTCACAGCCAAAACTACGACCCCCTCCCATCAGATGAAGAACTGGTGGCTGATTTCCTTCAAATGGGTTACCGTCCGCCGCTCACCAAGCTCGCTCAGGTTCAGAGCAACGGTATCCCTCACCCATGGAAGACACTGTTTGGGATCGTGAACAAGTGTCTATCTCGGAAGCACGCCGGCTTCGACAAGAGCAACAGCCACATCCTCCGGATTTTTCACAAAAGTCGTGTTCCCGCAAAATTACGATTTCGCCCAGCTGATCTGGAACGACCTTGCAGAACAGATCAGACAAAAGGAGAACAACCGATCGAAGAACGTGCCGTACGCGAGATGGTTCTCCGTCATCATCCGCCAACACATGGAGATGTACGCGCAGAACATTCCTTGCCTGCCACCGGGAGGAAACTATCAGCCGCCCCGGCTCAAATTCTTCCACAACCCAAGGCTGGTGGACCTTACACAGCCTTCAATGGCCATATCTCTCAACCTTCTTCGGCTGGCTGACCCCGCAGGAGCTGAATATAAGAGATATTGCCGGGAAGATCACCTTACCGAGGAAATGATTAGAGGGCCCCCGGCAGATGTACACATGAGCCCTCCCCAACCGCAACAACACCAAAGCCCAGAGGCCATGTTGATTGATGAAGTGGCCCTGGAGCTCGAGCAGGAGCCTCCAACTCAGGACGATGCCACCTTGATAAATGTTGTGGCCGCTGAGTTGGAACAAGAGGCTCCAACATAAATGCTTTAAGTGGAAGTGCCCGTACATGTAGGCGTGCTCGAAGAAACCATTGAGAAGGTTCTTCGACAAGAAGCACAGCCCGAGACAGAAATTGGGCAGAGCTCGCTTCCACTGGTGACAGATCAGGCTCTAGGGGATGTTGAACGTGATCCCACTCCTCACACAGCTACACCATCCGACACGGAGTCAGATGAGGAGATTAGCCTGATAAGACGGACTCCCAGACGACTTAGTATTCAACTGTAGTCCCTCTTCCCGGCCGTCACCAACGCACCAGATACTACGCTGACCACAACGACAAGTGTTGCCCGCACTTCTTCGCTCAATCTTGAGCCGCAACCAACCAACGTGGTGTCTGGTTCGCAGGCGCAACCTGAGCCTCCCTTAACACCCATAGACACGAATCCTCAAGATTCGACTCGAGGATTGGGTGGAAGTCTCATACAGTCACAACCTCAAGTGACTGTGAGCCAACCCACAGAGTCGGTGTCTACTCAAGGATTGATAACAGGCGACATCAGTCGTCCTGTTCTATCTCAGGAGGCGTCCGCACCCTTCGTGACGAACGAGCAGTTCCAAGCCGCTCTCTCTGCCGCTGTACAGTCTATGGAAGACAAAATCACAGAGAGAGTACTCCAAGCACTCGAGGCATCCCGAAGAGATACCGGGAAAGCACCTGCCTCTGAAGGCACTTCGTCACGAATCAACCCCACACCTCCACAACCCACACCCACCGACCCTCTAGCCACTTCCTCCATCCTCATCATCGCCCGTCTGATAGGCCTTTCCATCCAATCGCCGCAAGAAGAATCCCTCTATAGGCGATTGGTGGACCATCCTGAGCCACCGACTGACACCTGCCGAGGCCAAAGCACCCACTCACGATGCAGACATGACGATCCTGACGATCAGGACCCTCATGAGGGGGAGAAGAGGCCAAGGACATCAATAAGTGGCCAAGGACAAGGCTCGGGCGCCACGCAGACAAGCGCTGGAGCTGGTGAAACCCAAACACAAACCCACCAAACACAAACCACCCAAACTACCTACACCACGCACCGCATCGCCCACATCGAACCACCAACCTTTCACCTCAGGACGCCTCCGTCCACACCACCGATCTACTCAAGCCCCTTGCTTCCGGAAGAAGAAGCAAGTGCTGTGATGCTTGTAGCTCTAGCAGCTACCCAAGGCACTCCCTCAGTCGGTCCAGACCAACCTGGAACCTCTGGACATGGCGTCAATCCACACGAGGCCCTAGACAAGTACATCTTCGAAGGACAGTGGATGACCCATTCCATGCCCGAGGAGCATCAAAGACGACGGCTTCACGACGTTCGGCGTTTTCTATAACAAGCGTCTATAGACCTCGTAATCATAGAAGACGACGAGCTTCAGGAAGGTGAAGACTACGAGCGAGAAATCCCAAGGCTTCCAGAGTTAATCGCTCAACAGGCAGTTCCCTCTCCAAGGCTAACGCCAGGGACCGTCCGGATCGACACGCAATGGGAAAACATCCAAATAGAAATTCCCTTCCTAGAAGAAGTTCGTGAGAATATTTGGAGGTCTCCAGACAGAGTGAAGAAGCCAAACGAATTCGAGCTTAGAGGGATCTCTCATTGGGATCACCAGAAGAGGATGACCTACCTCTGGATGCTGACCAAACTAGGACCTGATGTTAGGCTGGGGATGACTAAGACACAATCCAAGAGCCATTATAAGAGTCTCTCCCTAATAAGCTAACTACTCAGCGTATATTGTGCCAAAGGAGGACTTCCAACACCTCACTACATCATCGAACGAGTGGACAGGACCCGAGAGGAACTGAGCGAGAGCGACCTGCCGTACCTCCCCGCCGATGAAGTGTACCGTCTTTATCAGCTATACGTGGAGAAGTACAAAGGTACTCAGGGTTTCATCAAGAAAGAAGGCCTCGAGGGGCTCTGTCGTTTCATGATGCGACAAGTTAAGTACTTCGCCGCTCACGACCTTCAAATGGCGCTTGAGAGCAATATGAACAAGGTCAGCATGACCGCTCCGCTCAACAAAGGACCTGAGATCGAAGGGCTTCCCAACAATCACGTGCACATCAGCTCAGTCCTAGGCATCACCTACCACAATCCAATAGCAAAGAAGAATAGGTTGATGCTGAAGACTGAGATTCATAAGTTTTGCGATGGGACGCTCAAGGTCGTCAGGAAAAACATCGAGCAGAGGTTGGAAGAGATCAATCGAGATACGATGCTGAGGATCCATAGGTTCGTGAGAGAACAGTCGCTCCTAATGGAACTATTAGAAGATATTGAGGAGCGACTGGAGCTGCGGATCACGCTGAGGAACTACGAGCATGCACTGGGCTTGCGCAGATCGTATTACGCCCGACGAGGACAAACAGCACGGAGACGCAATCAAGCACAAAGGGGGAGATTGTAGAATACCATTTGTAATTATGCTTGATTTCATTAGTTGTCCTTGTAATTAGGGGAGTTTTGTATAGTAGTCCTTAGACTAGGACTAGTTTGATATTTATACCAAGTTTGTTTGGTATAAATACATGTAAATCAATTGAGCTGAATAAAGAAAGTTTAGAGAATTGATCCGAAGGGCTTGCAATTCGATTTCTAGAGAGACAATCAATAATAACTTTCTCACTCTACTCGAATTCTCTCTCTTGTTCCTAATTTGAGTTTTTCGATCGAATTTAATTGTTTATCTAAACGATCGAATTACTATGAATTCTAGCCTAGGATCGTAGAGTTGTTAATCGTAGGACCTAACATTTGATCAAAATCAGAACGTGTTCTTCGCAAACAGTAACACGCAGAAGCAATTCAATCCTAAAAATCGAAGTTCAAACTGCTACAGAACTGATCGCAATGATGATCTAACACTTAAACAAGCACATAAACACCAAATTCAAGTCAATTAAGCACAGAATTAAGCTATTGGATCGAAAAAGGTTTTCGCGCCAAACCTGGTCTTCGATGAACAGTATCTAGAAAATGATTTTCGATCTAATTCTAACAATTTTCGATTCAAAACAGAACGATTCTGCTCTGATGCCAATTATTAGGTCCTACGATTAACAACTCTACGATCCTAGGCTAGAATTCATAGTAATTCGATCGTTTAGATAAACTTGAATTCGATCGAAAAACTCAAATGAAGAACAAGAGAGAGAATGTGAGTAGAGTGAGAAAGTTACTGTTGTTTCTCTCTCTAGAAATCGAATTGCAAGCCCTTCGGATCAATTCTAAAAACTTTCTCTATTCAGCTCAATTGATTTACATGTATTTATACCAAACAAACTTGGTATAAATATCAAACTAGTCCTAATCTAAGGACTACTATACAAAACGCCCCAAATTACAAGGACAACTAATAAAATCAAGCACAATTAACAAATGGTATTCTACAGGTCGCTTAAGTGCTAAATGTTGATTGCGATCAGAAGCTGTTTGAACTTCGTTTTAAGGATTAAATTGATTCTGTGCTTTACTATTTGCGAAGAACATGAAGAACACGTTCTGATTTTGATCAATTTCGACATAATTTGCTTCATAACGTGTTTAATTGCTTGTTCGTGCGTAGTTAGTAAATGATTGTGAGCAATTACCTGAATTTCACTGTCTAATTAGTTGTTTTTGCTTGAATCTGTGTTAATCGTATTCTGTGATTTTTCTCGATCGCTCTAATTTTTCTCGCTAGGTTTACGATCAGATTAATTTCTCGATCGAAAAACTTGGCACGAGAATTTTTCTCGATCAGAATACGAAGTCAGCGCTAGAATCGTCTAGAAAGGAAGCACAGTGGTATTTGCTTTTTGCAGAATGCCAACTGTTTTAAATGTGGAAGGCAAGGACATTTTGCTAAAATCTGTCAAATGCACATATCGGTAGAACCAAATCAAACCTTGACGCAGCCCTCCCCAGTTCTTCCACGGATGTTCAACCTAAACCTAGAGAAAAAGAAATTCCTCCTACGGAAATAACGGGTACGTTAATAATTTATAATGTACCTATACTATGATGGTTAATTCTAGGAAACTGAGAAACACATTTAAATGTGTCGCCAATATCGCGTACCGAAGGTGGAAGTACCTTCTGACCTTTCAAATATGATGTACTAACCTGGAGGTCCAACACGAAATAGTTAAGTGTTGGAAAGATACTCCACTATTTCCATAGAATGGCAGTTTGGGTATCGATGAAAACTATGATCTTGACAGATAGGCTTTCAAAATATGAAGCCATATCTGATTTCTCTAGGAAAGATCGTAAGCTTCAATTTCCTGAGAAGAGAGATACCCGTCTTGCGGGCACGATCAGCTAAAATAGAATCTCTAAACATCTAAGTAAAAACCTCACTAACTTCTTAGGACAAGTTGCGAATCTTTTCGCATAAATGGTTAAGCAGAAAAATTTCTTTAGTCTTAGCTGACATAACGCCAATAGCTCCCAAAGACGCCAATGTATGTTTCGACAATATTTCGAAAATATTTTCTGATCGATTCACGATCAAAGTTGTAATTCTTTTCTTCGAATACTCTTCGTTCTCGAATATGACGATGAAGTTACATTTCATTTCTTTTAGCCTAATAAGTCTAAATCCTACCATGCCACAGTATAATCGTATATCTCGATCTTTCTATTCCTTCTGCAAATTATACATGTTTCGCATCAGAGTGGCGCAACGAAAGTGTGGTGAATGTTCATGATTAATAATTCTTGTCTGAATTAGAATTGTAGCTATTCTCGTTAACTCAACCTCAAGGTGATACATGTCCGACCAACTTAGGTGAATGTTATACGTGTTCTACCAAGAATTCGTTGTCAAAATCCAAGACGACAAGAGAAACTCTACTCTAACTTTTATAAACTCGTGTCCCTTCATTTTCTTCAAGGGAATATTCTTTTTCTTGAACCCTTGTTATCACAATCATTCCCAGACTTTTAGGAATGGAGGTTAGGCAGATCTTTTATAGAGGAAGAGAAGACTATGGACTAGTCATAAGATTTTCCTTCATGCGCTGTTAAGACTCAAGACAAGGACGTACCCTACAATTAGCACATTAGGTGTTTATAGAAATTGTCAATAAAATATTGCATGACGTAAAAACGACAAGGATGAAATAAATCAAGACAGAGATATTGCTTCTCAGAAATCCCTTGATTTATGATGATCTCGTCGACTATAACTTTCCGTACTTATTTTTCAATTGTAATCCTAGGACAATCGAAGTTTTTGAATGTAAGTAATACGAAGTCGAGAAATAGGATTATTTTACTACAATTAGTTCTTAGATTAGAAAAGGTCAGTATGAGAATCTTACATGTTTTGGAAATTATTCCAAAATTTCTATTGGTCTTTTACCACCAAGAGGAAATAACGTTCAACCTAAGTTCATTGATTGAGACGAGAAAGGTTAACAATAACCTCCACTCCTTTTCTTCAGATCAAAATTACGTTTAATTCTCAAAAAAATACCTTCTTATCATTTCCTTTAAGGGGAAAGTAGGTGGTTATTTATCACCTAATCAAGCCAAGACAATTTACTATCAATCGTTACCCTGAACTATTCCAGCTGACGGAATTTCGGGGGCAAAATTCTTTTTAAGGGGGGGGGGGGGAGGATGTAATAGCCGTAAAATATAATTACGGGATTTACGATTTAATTAGCGATGAAAATGGTTAATTAAGAACTTTATTGGATTAATTAGTAGTTTCGATGATATAATGATTTCAAGTTGTGTGGTTTATAATTTCTATGCATGCTACGAATTATGACTTAAGTGATGAACGTAAGATTTAGAGAATTTTAAATGATGAGTTAATTACGTGCTACGAAAGGTTCTAACTTAGGAAAGTAATTAACATTTACACTGGTAAGAATCGAAACTAGACAAGAGGAGTTTGTGAAACATTAGGGTTTTCGATGAATGCTATCAAAACGAAAATGTCAAAGCTAGAAAAGGCTAGATAGATCTTGAGATCTTTAAGTCACGAAATCATTAGAACCCGAAATCATTAAGTCTCGAAATCTTGAAGCTTGAAATTATAAATCTCAAAAGAGCTAAATGAAATTTATAATATTAGATTAAATGAGTTGGACTATATTTATAATTGGGTCATAATTAAATCTTTGATCTTAGGCCCAAATTGTTATGGATAGAGATTAGAATAATAATAAAGTTGCTTAAGCCTTAGGAAAACACGTCACCTCACACGAATTTTAAGTAGTGATGTATATCCATTATATCATTCGAACATCCTTAAGAAAAAGATCATTAACAAAAGAACCCTAATTTGAACACGAAAGAATAACCAAGGAACAGAAGAAGACCAAAGTAAAGATTCAACACGCAACCTTTAGCAAGTGAAATTTCAAATACATAAGAGGTAAAAGTCTTACTGATAACTTGTAAATTCGGTTATAAATATTAAGTTTATATGCCTTATTATTTTACGTATTCATATGAATCAGATAAGATTTCAATTATGATAATCGTAGTTAAGAATTTGGACTCAGGAAGTCACACCTTATGACTAATTATAAGTTTAGTAAATATAATTACAAGTTGTGAGCACTTAGGGTTGAAACTTGAACATACTAATTTCAGTGATTAGACGAAGTCTTATTTTTAGGGGTTCTGTAAATAGTTAAACGTTCTTAGGAAACTCAGATTGTTCTTAAGAAGAGGTGCGATTTTTAGGATTATGATGTTAAACATGAATTCTAGGGTTCCAACCATGAATCATACTAACGTTGGTTCTTAGAGTTAGATATATCATGTCTAGGAAAATTTTGGTACGTTTAGGAACTAGTATGTTGAAGAAGGAGGCAGCTTTAAAATGAATAAGATTAGAAGATGTCGAAAAGAGAAACCAACAAATTCAAAAGGAGGAATGTCGAGTGAGAAGTTATGAAACCAACAATCTCGAAATGAGTGAATGTCGAAGTTATATGATGTCGAAATAAGGAGTTGTTAAATAGGAGAATCTCGAGATTTATGTCAAAGCCTATGTCGAGATTCCATAATAAAATTTAAAGTCCATGTCGAGATTTAATCTTAATAGGGACTTCGAAATTCTATGTAACATATCGAGATCTCTTAGTACATAGTAGCATACAATATCGAGATTCATATCGAGAATTAACCCATGAGACATATCGAAATAATTTCAATGTCGAAATTCCATAACCAATTTGAGATCTTTGTGTATTATTAAATTCATGTGTATTGACTAATCAAATTCAAGTTCATGCCGAGATTGGAATCTAGTATTGATTTCGAAATGTATATTAAATGAAGAGACCCGACATATATCTCGACATCTTTAAATATACAATGTCGAGATCTAATTTAACATACAACTCGAGATCCATGTCCAATATATGTCGAGATCTAACCTATACCACATATCGAGATATATGTCCAAGTTTATGTCGAGATTTAGGTTACTTTGTAGCTCGAGATTCTTGTAAATTTCAAAATAATACTTTTAATTTAAGACAAAATCCAAAACTTTAGGGCTTCAGAACCTATAAAAGTCGAAACTAGGGTTTTCAAATTAAGCCAATTTCATGATATTAAAATTAGACTAACAAACCCTAATTTTATATGTTCCTATATTTAGGGTTTGAAGATTAGCGACTTACCGATAAGCTAATAACTAAGGAATACCAGGTAAGTGGAGATCACAACTACAACACATAAATTATATGTGCATGAATTACATGGTTACGTGCTTGAATGACATGATTATATGCTTCTATGACTTTACGTGAATTCTTATGTGATTTATTTATTTACATGAATTAATTATTACATGAAGTGACATGACAAGCACTTCGGCATTATTCACGTACGCATTATCACGTGCATACATGAAATTACAAGGCACGAGCATAAGTCACGTATGATTGCTTAAAAACGATAAACGTTTGCATTTAATGGCTCTTCTATGCTACCATGGTGGATTTATGTCACCGATTTCAAGACCTGACATGACATGTCTCAAGGCAAGGGCATGCATGTGGCGGAAAGTTGCGACCTGGGAGATACACCCTGAGGACACAAACGGCACCAAGGGTATAATTGGTGTCAGCAACCTCAAAGTGAGTCTACCAGTGTGAGCGTCCATGGGATCGATAAACTACATTGGGATTGAAAAGGCGCCTTAGTGTTACCCTCTCAGTGGAAGCATCGTCCATATTTATATATATTTACCCATAGTGGGTTTGAGCTCCATGATAGTGCATAGTAAGATAAGCCAAGGGCCCTACAAGACAAGACACGAACTAAAGATAAGACAAGACATGAACTACAAGATAAGACAAGACACGAATTACATGATACGATTAGGAAGCATTGGCGCGGATGCCTTTGCGTTTTAGGACATGTACATTGCATGGTTTCCACTTACTGAGCTTTACAAGCTCATTCCACATTTTATGTGTTGTAGGTACGATGGAGTCGGACGTTGAGAAACGTTACGACGAAGGCGGGCTGACGGCGGTACTCCAGGGTCTTTTGAGGGCAAGGCTGTACATGGATGACGACCTGTGGAGCGATGTTAGGATGTTTGATATGATATATATATTTTGGGGCTTCGGCCTTTTTATATTTATGATGATGTAGGCTATGCTTTGTTGTAACATATCACATCGTAGGAAAAAGTTTTTGTTAAACGGATTTTCCGCGACTTGCGTTGCAAAAATCCGCCCCTAAGTATGATTAGAAAGTCAGGGTCGCCACAGAAGCGAGTGGCAGCTCCTCGTCCTTTTCTTCAAGACTTCGTCGATGGTGGTGGATGGCCCTAGATCGTCACGCCGACCTCGCAGTGTATCACGGAATCAGTTCTCTAAAGATAGCTAGAGAGAACCGAGCCGTCGCGTGGGAGAAAAGTTTTTTTTCGGTGTGTGTTTTGTGCCTTTGTTATGGACGAAATTTTCACTCCAAATTATGAAATAGGGCTGTTCTATTTATACTATGATATATTTGGGAAATCCCTAGGATATCTCAAAGATATGGTTTTCGATTTTGCTCCTTAAGTGGAGAGATTTTGCCATATCTTTCTCTCCCTTATTTAATTCAAAATTCATATAAGGATACTTATCATAATTAGAAAACTAACTTAAATACTAAGTCAAACTAAGTCTATGTAAATATAGTATAAAATTCGAAACTTAATCCAAGATTAATTTCGAAATTTTCACCTTAAAATAAATAATATTCCAAATACATTATTTCTATATTTACATTTATTTTCGAAATTAATTCCCAAGGCATAATTCGAAATTAGCTTGGGTCCAATTCCAATTTTACCCTCAAGACTTATAAGCACTTGGCCAAGCCCAAGTCTCAAAGTTAGTTTCATACGAAGTCCGACTTCGGTCCATTAAACGGCCCGAGGCCCACTAAGGCGCGGCCCAACGGCCCGTTAAGGCCCAAAACACTTTCTCTCCTTATCAGTACACCTTGATGATCCTTTTAAGCCCGACTCTCTAGTTTCGACTCAATCGGCAAGGGAGGAATGCAAGAGTCCGGCAGTTACCTAGCCAATCCCGTAGTACCGGACCGTAACCCGATTCGAGTGCGAATTTTGACCCAGTCTTTATTCGAGAACCTTATAGATTATAGTACTACGTATAAACCCTTCAGATACGTCCCAATCGAGTTAGAGCCATGGTCTATGTCAAACTCACTATACTCGATTCTATGATAAAACGGGGACGAGGCAAATTACCAAACTACCCTCCATGTCTAACATGAGTTAGTTCAATACCTTGGGTAAGGATTTCGTAATTTCTCGTCACCGTCCTCATGGGACACTTATCTGGATTACTTGCGAGACTGTGAATCCGTACTCAGCGGTCTAAGCCCGGCAATCACAAATCGTCATCAAGACCGCATCTGGCCCGCTGACCCATGCAACAACAAATCAGGTCGAGGGGAACCAGTGACAGTCGAGACTTCAAAGTCAACTTCGCTAAAGCCCCTTTCGGTCTAAGGTTCACGTAGACTACTATAGTGTTGTCGTCGGTCATTGACACTCCTTGATAAGCCATGTTCGACCATGCTAGCCGTGAGTCAGTGTCCATGAAACGATTCAATCCCTTGATTCGACTCGCATCACAAGTCATGACATCCGCTTCCAAGGGGGTATCGGCACTCGATAGGTCATCGACAAATAAACCATAATCGGTTATCCAGCACCCAACTGGAGACTAAGGCTTACGAACTTTTAATGCTCGAGGTTAAGAGTCCATTGGTGCCTTCCTCTCTCGTACTCATCGAGAACAGTGGCTCAACTCGACACATTTGGATTTGTTCATTTATTGCTTTACCGGATGCTTAGTAAAGTAATCTTATATCCAATAAACGAACAACGTCTTTCAATAAAAACACAAAAATTATCTTATTACATAAAAGGTCGAATGATAAATAAGCTAATGCCCTATACAATCTAATCCTCGTATAGCATTCGAGGGCATATTCCTAACACTATTTATACCAAACATACTTGGTATAAATATCAAACTAGTCCTAAACTAAGGACAAATACATGAAACGCCCCAAATTACAAGGACAGCTAATAAAATCAAAGCACAACTAAAACTAATATTCTATACCTTCCATACCCTTTAAGTATATCGCCTTACGTCTTCCTTATTCATGAAGGCATGACATGTGATACCCGATCATCCCAAATGAGTAACGATTACGTGATATTTCATACCACTTCGTGTTCACCCGAAATTTTCGCAAGACTCGATTTTCATCTCCAACTGAATGACGAACGATTGACCCAGTACGGTGGCGCTATGGACTGTAAAGGGTATGGGTAAATACAATTTGTTTGAATTAGATGGAATCTTGTTTCCGAAAATTGATTTGATTCGCAATTGTTTTTGCCCGAATTTTTCATCAATTATAAACGAAAAAGTTCCACGGCGATGGATCCAAATACCGCTTCCTTCGAAAGTGACAACAACGCACCCTTAAGATGGTAACGCTAAAGGGATCCACAGTAACAGTTAATGTGCCTCTGGAAACGGATAGTTGACCATGCATACCTTTTAAGTATGTCAACATACCTTTCATTCGTAAAGCTATGACGTGAAATAGCCGATCATCCTAACCCAGTAACGATTACTTGATATGCCATACCACTTCGTTTTCACCCCAAAACGAAAAAAGTCCGTCGATGGATCCAAATACCTCTTCCTTCGAAACTGACAACAACGCATCCTGAAGAAAGTAACGCATTTAGGTGCCCGAAATTTCTTTCCACCCAAAACTCATGCATACATGTTTCATATACCCGTAAGTTATTCATAATCATACAAGACCCAAACCATATTAAGCTATCCGAAAATAATTCACAATTCCAAGATTATATTCCCGTCCGAAAAATCTACCCATCCTTTCGACAATTCATTATTCTACCTGAAAATCTTAAGATCCGAAATATAATTCAGTCTACCCAAAAGTTTATTCATCTACCCGATAAATTATTTCACCCCTACGAATTTTTCCTTCTCCAGCCTTTATAAATGCGAGCAAAAATATTATCACAAATATAAACCGGGATTTAGAGTTTCAATATTATTGCATACCCGAAAATGTTTACATGATACCCCTTAGCAGATAAATCACAAAACATCATGGGACATATTATCATACGTGTTGTAGATGAGATTTTCACCTACCTCACGTCCGAATTCGAGCCTAAAATTAAATTTCCTAAACTTGGCGGAATCCTCTTTGCTTTGGTCTCCTTCTCACGTTTGTCTTTTTGAGGGTGTTCTCTCCCTTAGTACTTGTTCTTACTTTACTAACAACGAGTGTTTTCCATGAAATGGTATAATGATATATGGATATATATTAGAACCTTGGGCTAGGTGAGATGTGACAAGTTGGTGAGTAAAGATTTTTCCTCTAGCTTAAGAAATCTATTAATAAGTTATCCGAAATTTACATGAAAATTAATCTCTATTATGTGCTTTAGATTGTTCCTCTAGCTTAAGATTTTTCAATACACGAAAATTATGTGCTTTACCCGAATTTTGACCTTACTTGACTTCTCCAAAGATTACCCAAAAATTAATCTCCTTTAAAATTCATGTACTAACCAAAAATAATTGCTATTGGTCGAGAATCAATTTCAAGGCCCGAAAATATTTTTTGGCGAGCCTTACCCGAAAATTGATCATACTCGAAATTAACCTTTCAAGTTGTCCGAAAATTCCTAAGTTTCATTTCACCCAAAGATTATTTCTAATGTCCAAAATTTTATGCTTGGCGAAAATATTACCCGAATCTCTATTTTCGGATTCATTCCTATTAAAGTACTAAATTTATTCAAGTCTCTAAACTTACATCTTCTTTATCAAAATTCCTAAGTTACAAAACTAATTGTATCGCCCCGTATTAAATTTTACGGGTATTACATCCTCTCCCTTGAAAGAAATTCGTCCCCGAAATTATGGCGAAGCGAATAACTCGGGTAACGATTTCTCCTATCCCCAGATTTATATGTAGTAGGATTTATTTCCACCTTCACTGCAGAGTTTAGGCAACACATTTAAATGTGTGACCCAATTTTATAAGATCGATAAACACGATTGTGGGTACATCATAATTTATTAAAGTACCCGGTGTCATCGTTAGATGAGTTTCAGTTTCTTCGGCGGTTAGGGTATACACTCTTCCAGTGGCCGGTGGAAGTCGTGCCGGTTCATATACTTGAGTAGGATATGGATTTATCCGGCATTCGCGAGCGAAATGCCCCGATTTACCGCATCGGAAGCATTGGTTCACTGGTCTTTTTCCTGGGCCATAACAAATGCCCGTGTGAAAAGCGCCCACACTGCTGACATTGTAGGGCGGGGTTCAATGTCGGACATGGGCATTAGTTGGTGCTTGATTAGGCTTAGGGTGTCTGTTCTGTCGCCCTGGACGGTGATTTTGATTATCATTGGGGCCCGTTCCGAAATTTTGACGCTTCCTATTACCGCCATTTCCTTGTTGGTTCTCATTTCTTCTCTTCGTCTCTCGCACTTCTACAATTTGGGTCTCCGCTTGTTCCGCGATAAGTGCTCGTTCTGTCAATTGAGCGAATGCCACGTCTCGTGTTCCCGCCATACTACCATCTCGGTGGATCTCGGGTTTTAGACCTACCTGGAATCAATCTATCTTCAACGCATTGTCGCCACCATGTGTGGGGTAAAGCGGGATAGTTCCTCCAACTTGCGGATATATTCCGCAATAGGTTTCTCGCCTTGTTTGAGGTTTATGAACTCGTTCATCTTCCGAGTTCGATCATAGGTCGTAAAGTACTTGTCGTGGAATAATTCGGAAAATCTTTCCCACGACATAGTCATTGGGCCTTTCAAGATTTTGATGGTGTCCCACCAAAACCTTGCGTTCCTCGAAGCATTGGGATAGCGCATATTACTTTCTCATTCTCTGGGATGCGGCTATAAAGGAACATGTCTTCTATGGTTCCCAACCATTCCTCGGCCATAGTAGGATCGATGGCGTCTGAGAATGTAGGGGGATTCATTTTCCTAAACAGTTCTCCTTTAATCTTCACACGCTCCGGCTGTGGAGACGGACGAAGTTCATGCGATCTCCGATTTCGGATAAGCTCATTGATCTGATCCGACTGACGTGGGACTAGTTCGGTAAGTCGCATTATGGTGGAATCTCATTCATGCGTAGGAGGCTCAGGTTCGTTCCTACGTCTTGTCTCTCCTATATATTCTCTACGCGTCTTCGGCATTATTCACTATATCTACAATTATTCGCACAAACAAACACATTTTTGTAAGCAATCAATCACATCAAATAGTAAAAAATATAGGCAATGCTGATCCTCCACGCTGCGGCCGTACATGGACAGTCTACAGAATCTATATCCTAAGCTATGATACCACCTGTGACGACCCACATTTTCTAATCATACTTAGTGGCGGATTTTCGCAACGTACGTCGTCGAAAACCCGTCTAACAAAACTTTTTCTAAAATAAATATATTACAATAAATGTCGTCCACATCATCACTATACAAAAGCCGTAGCCCCAAAAGATCAAAGTGTCAAAATATCAAGACCCTAAGGTCGCTCCACAGGTCTTCATCCATGTACATCTGCGCCCTCAATAGTCCGTGGAGCACCGCCGTCAGCCCGCTTCAGCCGCGACGCGTATCGACGTCGGACTCAGTACCTACGACATATAAAACCCTTAGCTATTGCTCAGTAGGTGTACCGACCCCACTTTCTAATTCCTAATTAGCGATAACTCACGTCGGGTTTACCAGCGAAAGCCGCAAACCCATTTTACAAAAACATTTGTTTATACAGAATGTTAATACAAACGGGAAGCTGGCCCAAAACACCCTATCACTCGCCCACGGGTCGTCATCCACGTACAGCCCCGCCCTCAAAAGCCCAAAACACCCTACAACACGTAAACACTGAGCTACTGCCCAATAGGTGAAAGAGTGCACATGCACGTGTGACTCACTCACATCCACTCACCCCCAATTCCACCAATGCAATACCACTCACTATCACTCATCACAACTGGGATACACTCACCACCTCACAACGGGCCCCTGGATCCATACTGTGCACCATCACGAAAAATCACTACCACGATCACGAATACAGCCACAACACGATCACAACACTACGGCAATGGCCTACGCTGAGCAGCCTCCCTGAGCCGTATCATGTCACACTCTCAGGTCGCCTCTCCTGCCAAATGCGGTGCCTACGCTGGTAGCCTACACTAGGTCCCGTAAGGGTACCTAGGTCGCACCCTCCAGGTCGCCTCCTCCGCATGCGACGGCGTAGCCTACACCAGATAGCCTACTTGGGGATATGCCAAGTCGCTCCTTTCTAGGTCGCCCGCAGTCTGCCGCATAATGTCCAACGGGCCAATGGCTCACCGTCACAGGCACTGATGCACAGCAGATGCCCCCACTCACGTGACTCCTCTACGGGTCGACAGCCAATATCGGCTACTCGCTCACTAGGTACCTTACAGTACCACCATTCCACCACGGTACACTTCGTGAAAAGACGTGTAATGCACATGCAGACATTTAACGTACAACACATGGTAACATGATGCCAGATAAAACGTACGTATACATGTAAATCACATGATCACAGAGTGGCACATAAATCATGTGAATCATTTTAAACACATACTAGTCACATCATTCACATAAAACACATATGTTCGAAATAAGCGCAATTAGGTTTATGTGTTGTAGATGGATATTCCACCTACATGTCCTCCTGCTACTGTCGACTAAGAAGTCCGGTGGAATCCCTAAAGGTCAAACCTCTGAGCATATAAATAGGATTAATGTAGTACTAAAATTAGGTAATTATATTGAAATAAATTTCGACTATACTAATCTGTTCAAATTCTAAGTCGTTCGATTTGTAGTCTAAGTTAAATCAACACTCGACTCGTACTAATTTATATTCGCCCGAAATTTTAATTAATACATAGGTCAGAGTCGGGTCAACCCATATTTACATAAAACCTTGGCGAAAGTTAGTCATGCATATATTATCAGATTCGCCCGATTATCCACCTTAAATCGCCCGGTTTGTCATGCTCACTACTTGGTTTCGCCGAGAGCTCAAATCACCCGATTTGAGGTATCCATGTAATTCCAGATTATCCAAGAACACTTCAACAGATTTAACCTTCGTAATATTTGAATAATGTGCTATAGAGGTTTACTGTTGAATACGTGAGGGTTTTGCAAATGGAAAACTTGATTAATGCTTGTTAGGGTTTAAGCTTAAATACCTTGTGAGGTATTTAAGCCCATTGGGCCCCTAACAAGCCCATTACAAATACAACCCTATTACAAAAATACAACATCTATAAAATGCATAGAAAAGAAATTACAAGACTTAGAATTAATATTTTGGACACTTGTAAAATATTCCTAACATGGTCGGGTTCATCTTGAGGTTGTACCTCTGGGCCATCGAGAGTGTTTCTTGGACGTCTGCCAGGAAGTTGATTTGTTCTCAAGATTTGATTATCATATCATCGACATACACGTCAATATGATTTGACTCTGTCTATCAGCCTTTGGTATATTGCCCCGGCTTTCTTCAGTCAAATGGCATGACGATGTAGCAAAACATTCCACCAGCGATGACGAAGCTTACCTAATGTTGATCTTCCATGGCGAGAGCAATCTAGTTATATACTTGAAAGGCATCGAAAAAACAGCTCGTGGCCAGAGGTTGAGTCCACCAGCTGGTCTATCCGAGGTAGAGGATAGCAGTCCTTCGGGCATGCCTAGTTTAAGTTCCTAAAATCAACGCACATACACCATTGTCCCGAGGATTTCGGCACTAAAACCATATTTGAGAGCCAGGTGGGGAATTGTATTTCTATTATATGGCCTGCCTCCAATAGTTCCTCCACTTTCCGTCGTACCTCGCGTCCTTGTCGGGGCCAAGGTGTCTCCTCTTATGGAAGACCGGTGGGACTGTTCGGGAGACATTCATCTTGTGTTCGATTATCTCCCTATCAATACCAACCATGTTCTTTGCGGTCCATGCGAACACGTCTACATCCTTCCTCAACAGCTTGGTTAGTCCCTCCTTCAAGTCCCGATGGAGCTGACGACTTATACCGTCCCCTTGGGGGTTTGATTATAACTTTGTCAGTTTCTTCTTCAACGCTCCCTTCCTTAGTTATCTCGATGGTGTATAGAGCCCCTCTTCCCTTTGGGTAATTATCGCTTCGAGCCTTATAGGACTTGATCTCCGCATGTACTTTCCCAACATAGCATTTCCGGGCCATCTTTTGATCCCCCAGGACTTCTCCCACCTTGTCTCCGATAGGGAATTTCATTTTCTGATGTAATGCTGAGGCGATAGCCGTGAAATCCGTTAATAACCATGAATGGCGCGATCCGTGTGCTTCTCGTTTCTCCTTCCCCGACGATAAGTGGGAGATGTAGGATCCCCACTACCTCAATGGAATGTCTAGTAAAACCGAAGAGGGAAGTTTCCACCTTGTCTATCGGGTACCAGATCCATTTGATCCAGTGCTTTCTTGTGGATAATGTTGACAGACCTACCATTATATATAAAGCCTCGCCCAAACATCATGATTGTGACGCCCGGGGCCGATGAGGGCGGGAAGTGATCGTCGGTGCCAGGGTGCACGGACAAGGAGTTGCTCCTGGCAGGATTCTAGGCGAAGGGGTACATGAACGAACCGATCCGACACCCAAATGAGAGAGGATCCTGAGACTGGCAACGTATGGGTGTGTCAGGCTAAGAATCGTATAAGAGAATTGATAGTACTACGCATATCACCAAGGTCGACCTACCTTTTCGGGTGTCCATCTATAGAAACTTCAAAGTTAAGCGCGCTTGACATGGGGCAATCTATGGTTGGGTGACCCCCTGGGAAGTTTGCTCAGGGTGCGTGTGAGCGAGGACGACGCATGCTGAAAGGTTAAATGGTGGTACAGTGGGGCCAGACTATTAGTCGGAGTGTGGTAGGCCCAACCTCGCTGGTCCCGGTAGGGACCGATGCTATGGTGACACCCGGTATGGGATGGGTCATTAAAATGATTAGCGACCTCGACCCTAATGACAGAGCGTCTTCATGCGACTTGTCTCCTCCGTGAAAATCCTCTGGTCCGAAGTAGATTATGGGCCCGGGTTGCTTCCTTCCTACTTTGACATCCCAATTCTCTAGCCGGCCAGCCCCAACCTTCCTTGCTTCGTTGGAATCACCCCCAGTGGGTTCTCCTGATATTATGTTGATGCGTCCGACCTGCTTTATTTGCCTTTAGGCTTCGTGGCTCTGCATCCCTATTGTCTCGGGTTCTACGTACATCGGCATTCCCTTGTCTAGGACCTCTTCGTCCTTTCCTCTGGGGGGGGGGGGGGTGGGTCCTTTAGTCTCTCCCTTGGATGAGGAGGCGGTTGATTTGGTGATTTATTCCATCTATTACCAGTGCCTGGACACCGTGGATTGGTTCCAAATCCACCCTCTCCTTCAGTTAGTCTGGCTCGGGCCTCCGGGTTTGACGCAATTGACTTCTCTAGTTTCGGAAAATGACCTACCTAAGGGTGTAAACGAGCCGAGCCGAGTCCGAACATGGCCCAGCTCGAGCTCGGCTCGACAAAGTAGCAGTGAGCTCGAGCTCGGCTCGAGCTCGAACGAGCTCAAAAAATTGAGGCACGAGCTCGGCTCGGCAACTTATCGAGCCGCTCGAGCTCGGCTCGGAGGCTCGGGAGTGCCGAAAATTATGGCAACGACAGCGAAGTTGGATCTCGGTTCTGTGCGTCTTCCTTGTCTTGCTGCTGTGTTCTGTTTTGCGTCCATCTTCTGCCTCAGCGAATTTTTCTGTGAATGACAAGAGAACTTTAGTTCATTTGTGGTGTTGATTTTGCTGCAGGTGGGTTCTACTTCTGATGTCGGTGTTCGTGCTGGTTGCTGCCGGAGACGAAGAATATTCCAATGCGGAGATGGAGAGGTTGTGGAGCAAGCGCTGGATCTGGAAGGGGTACATGGACAGTTCAGCTATGGTGGTTGCGAAGGAGAACGGTGCTTGCGTGGTTCAGCTACGACGGCGGCCCAGGAGATGAAGGTGATGGATCAATGGGAGGTTACTTGCGAGTAACTGCTGCGATTATTTTGTTCAGGAAGAAATCTGAGCACTTGACAATGGTTATGCTATGCGATATGTGAAGGCGGCTGCTGAGAGAAGATGGAGAAAAGACATGATGAAATGAAATAGCACGTTAGGTTTAGGGATATATTATTGACATTATTTTAATAATATAAAAAAATTAATAATAAATGGGCTCGATAAGCTCGACAAGCAATCGAGCCCATATAAATCAAGCTCAAGCTCGGCTCGATTATTAACGAGCCGACTCGAGCTCGGCTCGAGCTCGAGTTTGACCGAGCTCGAGTCGAGCTTTGACCGAGCTGCTCGCGAGCGGCTCGCGAGCAGCTCGGCTCGTTTTCACCCCTAGACCTACCGCGTGAACAACTAACGAGCTTCTTCCGCCGAAATTACGCAACGTAATTGGTTCAAAAACTGTCAAAAAAACTTAGGGGTGGGGTAGTGTTTGCCCACTTGCCTCGGTCAATAGGTTCCTCTTCGGGATAATGTAAAAATAGTGAAATCACCAGTGTGAAAATAGTGATGGAGCTGGTAGAAAATGATAACGGTTTCGACGAATGGCGCACTTTAAAAGTGACTGACGGTGTTTATAGTTTCCTAAGGGACATACCTCGTTCACGACAGTTTTTCCCCACGTTCCGTATTTTCCAGCCTTCTGGTATGCCCACGTTCCACACGCTTCCCATGATCCCACGTTCTTTTCCACTCATCTCTTCTATCCCACGTTCGATTAGCCACCCATGAGGGGAGACCGTGCGCGGCCATGACTTCATACCGTTAAGTTCTCCCTCAGCCAGAAGAAACCTTCCATTTTAGCCTTGGGAAACCTTCCCTCTTAGCCTTGGGAAACCTTCGCGGGGGCAGATAGAGTAGGGACAATACGGTTGTGAAGGAAACGAGAAGAAACAATTGGTCGTCCATGCTCCTAATCAGCCAAACCGCGGGAGGCCAAATGGACCCTGATGGGAAGGCCAAATGCGAGACCTAACAATACTCTGGCCAAATAGCCGATGCCGACATGCCAACAGTGTGGACGTCAACATGTCGGCGTCTGTTTTGGTCCTAGTTCCAATATCAAGTGCTTCAATTGTGGACAGGCGGGCCATATCTCGCGATTTTGTCGTGAGAATCCGCCGGTTAATCCGACCCCTGCACAGAATCAACAACTTTGTGCAGAACCAACCTCCGAGGGTGCCTGCTAGGGTATTCACCGTCACTGCTGAAGAAGATGAACAATCTAGGGTAGAACAGAATATGTAAGATATGATGCCCTCATTTTGTGAAACTTGTGAACTTATGAGCGGTAATATTTGTACTGTAAGATAACATAAATATTTTGTGGTTACTGAATTAAGTAACGAGAAAAAGCTGAAAATCAAGAAATAATGATTCCAAATAAGAATTGAGAATTTTCAGAAAGGGTAGTGATCATTGCTTTTCCCGAATTCGAGAATTGCAATAACAAATATATCCAAACCACTGTAAGGGTAGAAGGAATCGATGCCCCGAGTTATTCCAATTGACGTAATCTCGGGGGCGAAATTCTTTTAGGGGGGAGGATGTAATACCCGCAAAATTTAAAGCGGGATTACGACAGGAAATTTCAAAATAATTAGCGAAGGAAATATTAGGAATAAAATTCCTAAGAAATATTTACGAACAAAGTTTCGGAGGAAACGAAAATAAAATAAATATTTGTGACGACCCTCACTTTTAATACTAATTGTGGCGGGTTTTCACAACGTAAGTCGCGGAAGACCCGTCTAATGAAAACGTTTTCTTAAAGCGTCATTTACAGTGTCGTCACTATACATGGGCCGTAGCACCAAAATGACAAAACGCTCAAAACCCTAACGTCGCTCCACAGGTCGCATCCATGTACAGCCCGCTCTCAAAAGTCCGTGGAGCACCGCCGTCAGCCCGCTTTAGCCGCGATGCGTATCAGCGTCGGGCTTGGTACGTACAACATGCAAACCCTGAGGTATTTGCCCAGTAGGTGAGATTTGCGTGAATGCAACGTGCGCTCGATCCATCCCATACACCTCACCAATGCACGCTCGACTCGTCTCCACTCATCTCAACACTAACACATCTCAACACACCACGCGACTCTTCACTACAACTACATGTATTCGGGTATCCCACTCAGGTCTCTCACGTTAGAGTGGGTAGGCTCCCTCAGGTCTCTCTCGTTCAAGTCGCCTATTCCCGAATATATGCAATACATAAAACTAGAGGTTCATACTCGGTCGGCCCACTCAGATCTCTCTCGTTAGAGTGGTACGTACTATAGTCTTCCCCTCTCTGCCCACGTAATAATCTATCGCTAGAGTGGCCAACTCAGGTCTCTCGCGTTAGAGTGGCGCTCACTCGCTAATTTCTACTTCTACAGCACTCGACGACATCCCATACGTTACTGTTCTGCACGGTACTCAACCCCCTCGTACTGACGTGGAATGCATGCGTAGTGTACATAATATATATATATATATATATATATATATATGAAGTGTAATAATTGTACGTATGACGTGCAATAAATATAATACACATAAAACACGTAATTCACCAAGTCACATAATTCACTGGATTCATGTAATCACATAAGTTACAAGTTTTAAACATATACACATATATTCACATAAACGGGTTACGTGTCGTAGATAAAGGTTCACCTACCTGTCCTCCTGCTACGATCAAATACGAAACCCGATAGAGTCCCGAATGTCGATCCTCTGAATAGATAAATATTATAAGTATAGTGTCGAAATTAACTAATTATATGAAAGTAAATTTCGACTACACCAATTTATTAAATGTCCAACATCACTTGATTAGTTGTCTAGGTTAAGTTAGGGTTAAGACCATCTAGGTTTCACTTGATTTGCTATGCTCAACCCTAGTTTCGCCCGATTCTCCAAGTCTCAAGGTCGTCCGATTCATTAGTCTTCAAATCGCCTAATTTAATTTATCATTCCATTTTCGATCGCCCGATTTCTTTGTCTTGGAGTCACCCCGATCTCATGTAAATTAAAGCTATTGGCCGATCATGTCATGCTTAAAGATTAGTTTCGCCGTTCATTGAGTCGCCCGATTGGTTGGCATTCAAATCGGCCGATTGTGCACCTCTTGAATCGCCCGACTATAGGTCTTCTTCAAGCCTCCAACATTCGCCCGATTTGTCATGGATTAATTCCACTTTCGCCGAGTTTATTTAGTCATTAAGTCGCCCAACTCTATGGCCTTTAATCGCCCGATTGAAGGTGTTCCTAAGTCAAACCGCCGAGAGTTCTTTGAGGTGTAAATTGCCCGATTCATCACGTGCCAATAGGAGTTTTACCAAGCTCTTGGTCACTTCCAAATCGCCCGACAAGTCGCCAGATTTCATGTATGGGATTCCAAGCATTCGCCCGATTCTGTATAGGATAATCATTGGTGTCGATCGCCCGATTCCATGCGATCTTGAATCACTGTGTCCCTTAAATCGCCCGATTCCATGCATGGTACTCTTACTTTCGACGAATGATAAGCAATAGGTCCAATCGCCCGCTTTCTTCTAAGGGATAAACTATCTAAATCGCCCGACGTTCCTTAAACCCCGAAACTTATATGATTAAGATCAGCTTCAAAACCTGTGCTAAATCCCGAAAAGGATACACCCTAAACATAAGTCCTAAAGAAATGCTAAATCTAAAGAACACCGTATGCTTTGAACTCCTTAGGATCCATATATAATTATTCGTGAACCTACCAACATAACTCAAGATCTTAGGGTTTTCTAAATACTAACCTAACTAACCCGTTCGAAATTCTCTCATAATTATCAAATACTCATGTAAACACTTAAAGCATAGTAATATAGTATAGATCAAGGTATTTACGTGTAGTGAGGTTACCTTCTTCCCAAGTTCGATTATATTTCTAAGCTTGGCCGATTGTTCTTGAGGGAGTTTACTTTGTTTTTGTTAAATGACCTTTCCTTTCTGTTCGCCAACGTTTTCTCTTATGAAATGATTAGTATTGATATTTCGAAATTAGAGCTTGATGTGACATGTTAATAATAACGTTAATTTCCCTCAACCTTAAGCAACTTCCCTTTCAAAGTTTATCCTTGCTACTTGAGCTTAAATTCATGTAATAAATATAGCCCATAACGTGTTTATAATTTGGGGCTTTTGTCTCTAAATTCAAGGTAAAGTCTTAGGTCAATATTATAAATTCCACCTAATCCCAATATTATGGAAATTATATTCTATTTCCACAACTTAAACCTTTCTATCAAACTTCCTAATTACCAAATTATGTTATTAATTAACATTGAAATGCTATTAAATTTTACGGGTATTACAACATTCCCATGGAAATATTTGAAAAAGCCCACATTAAAGAAATATTCAAATTAATAATTTTGCCCAAAGGTAAGAATATTTAAAGAAATACTAAGGGTCCAAGTTTAAAGCCCAATTAGATACTAAGCAAGGGATTTCCTTGAGCATTAGGGGATACACGTTTGTCCTCATCACCTCATTACCGCCTTACATAAGAACAATCATTAGTAAACTTAGAATAAGTTACCTAACGTGGGTGGAAAAAACTTATCACCTATTAGTCATGTCATACACGGTTATCAAGGATCTTATAGTTATCTATTAAGTTCTTAGGTTAAAACCCACAAGTAACGGAAGTTAGAGGAGAACAAGAACTAAAGGGGGCGAGAGCTGACCTTCTTCACAAAAACGAAAACTTGGGTAAATATTGAAAGTTCAAGAATCAAATTTCGAGCTTGATAGGTAAACTCTCATTTTACAATAAATAAACATATTGGTGTTTAATATAAAATACATCTTTAGTAGATTATGTAACTTAGGTTATTTCATACTGACTTTAAGAGTTGTTCGAGGGTTATCATTCTTAAAAATTTCAGAATTCTCAAGTTATAGACCACGCTCATGAATTTTGCGATAATATGGGAACTCTAGTGACTCTTGAAATATATGTTGTTCATGAGAATTCGATTTCTGGCCGTACCCTTTTCTGGAATTAGTATGATTTTTAAAGATGAACTTGATGATATAAGAATCTCATTTTTAGGGTTTTCTGAAGGAATCGGGCGATTTTAGGATATTAGGTGTTCTTAAGAAATTTGAAGGAACTTTCGGGCGATTTAAAGCCCTAGAAATCGAGGGAAACATGAAAGAAATAGTCGAATAGATTAAATATAATTTAAATCTCGGCGAACGTGAGTTTTGGTGCCTGATAAATCGGGCGACATAGAGACTAAGCAATTGGGCGATTTGGGATTGTGATGATTGAATGAAAGCAAGCCACGACACATACCAAATCGGGCGATTCTATGGGAAGGGAAACTCGGCGATTTGACGACCATAATGCCATGCAATCGGACGAACTAATGAGCCACGCAATCGGGCGATTTGGATGCTAGGAGGAATCGGGCGAAACCAAGCCTTGAGCTTGAGAATCGGGCGATTTGTGACCACTCAGCAATTTTGGCATGTGGATTGTTAGGAATATTTTAGAAGTGTCCAAAATATTAATTCTAAGTCTTGTAATTTCTTTTCTATGCATTTTATAGATGTTGTATTTTTGTAATAGGGTTGTATTTGTAATGGGCTTGTTAGGGGCCCAATGGACTTAAATACCTCACAAGGTATTTAAGCTTAAACCCTAACAAGCATTAATCAAGTTTTCCATTTGCAAAACCCTCACGTATTCAACAGTAAACCTCTATAGCACATTATTCAAATATTACGAAGGTTAAATCTGTTGAAGTGTTCTTGGATAATCTGGAATTACAAGTGGTATCAGAGCAAGCGTGTAGGTGAGGAAACTTCATTTCAAGCCTTAAAGATTTTAGCAGGGTGAGTTCTTGTGTGGTAGTTTATCTGTCGCAAAGCTCAGACTCATCTATATCAACTATTCTCGAAGATATTCTATTTTTGTTAAGGCGAGTTTGCGGAACTATCAGTTCTGAGCTATCAAATTGGTTTCCGTGAAGGCTGTGTCAGATTTGTTGGATTTCTATCTAAAACACTTGAAGAACAGCCCTGTTTCTCAGACTGTTCTTGAGTTTGCGCACGGAATTTCTTTTGGGAACTAGGTTTGCGAACTCAAGGATTTCTTTCGCTTTGCGGCTCCTTCATTTCACTTGGTTGGCTTTTTTAAGTTTGCGCATCGACAATTCGCAAAGTTCTACTTTGAGAGTTCAAAGTTCCCGAACCGTTAGATTTTCAAAGATCAACGCATCAGGTTCTTTCTCACTTCACGAATCCAGTTATCAATTCGCAAAATCAGAACTTTGCGACCTCTTGATTACTTTGCGAACTTGGACCACTTTGCGAATCTCAAGATTACTTTGCGAACTTGGACCACTTTGCGAACTCATTTGAACTAGATCACTTTGCGAACTCAGACTACTTTGCGTTCTTCGCTCACTTTGCGAACTCCAGTTTACTTCGCGAATTCAACACACTTTGCGATCTCTTGACACTTTGCGAACTCACAACTGCTTTGCAAACTTTACTCACTTTGCGTACCGTGTGAACCTTGCGAACCCTACTCACTTTGCGAACCGTGTGAACTTTGCTAACATTACTCACTTTGCGAACCTGGTCAACCTTGCGAACCCACATATCTATTCGCAAAGTAACACGTCACTTCTTCAATTCGCAAAATTCAACTCCAACTTTCCTCACAATACAAGTCAACGATCATATCCAAAACACAGGCAATGGACTCTTTCAGCATGGGAAATGATGTTAGACCTCCCATCATCCGACATGGAGAGTACGCAGTCTGGAAGAGAAGATTCATCAACTTCATAGAAAGTAAGGACAATTCTGAGAATCTACTAGAATCTATTTACAATGGTCCTACACAGTATTGGACAATAATTCCCGCCACTACTGACACCACCCCTGCAAGAGAGGAACAGAGAATCTTGAAAACTACCGATCAATGCAATGATGAAGAAAAACTGCGACTAAAGGCAGATAAAGTGGCGAAATCATACATGATGCAAGCCATTCCCAATGACATTTTGATGCAACTCGAATGTGGTGAGAGTGCAAAAGAAATGTGGGATGCTCTTCGAATTATGATGCAGGGGACAGAAGTCAATACAATGGCAAGAATGGCAAACACACTCATCTCGTATGACCGCTTTCATGCTAACAAAGGGGAAACTCTCCAAGAAACCTTCCATCGATTTCTTGTTCTTTTAAATGAGCTAAAAAGGAATGGAGTCACAAAAAGTGTAATGGAAATCAATATCAAATTTTTAGGATCACTTCATCCAGAATGGGAGGCTACTACAATTATGATAAGACAGATGAACGACCTAACTAAAGTTAGCATTCATACATTATTCGACTACCTCAATCAACATTCCAATCATGTGGAGAAACGAAGGGAGGAAATCAAACCAATAGGAAGCGAATCGCTTGCTCTTATGACTGAACGATCATCAAGAAAACAATTCAAGGACAAAGAAATTATCCAGTCATCACAAGTTAAGGAGGGAGAAGACTCTGGTTCTGATGACGAATTCAAGGATCTTACCAAACATGCAGACCAGGAAATCACCCTCGAAGATCTTGCTAAGCAACTTGCTCTTGTCTCGAATTTCGTGCAGAGGAAATATTATAAGAAGACTGGTTCCTCCTCCAATCGTCAAAGAACTTCCTCCAACTCTAAAGGAAAGACTCAGGATGAGGACAACAACTCTGAAACTCCTCAACAAGGCGGCAAGAATGGACACTTTGCCAGAGAGTGCAGAATGCCCAAGAAAAAGGACGTTAACTATTATCGCAGAAAAGTTCAATTAGCTGAACAAAAAGAAAAGGGGCTGGTCTTAATGGCAGAAGAGGATCATTGGCTTGAAGATACCTCAGACAGCGAGAATGAGAACGTGGCACTGATGGCCAAACTAGATGACGAAGAAGATGGAGTTGGAGCTGAAGGTAGCCAGTCAGACAGGGAAACTTCTAACAATTCAGACATAGTGGAGGTAAGTGAAGCAGATTATGATTCCTTACTTAAGATGAAAAATGAATTTTTATCCTTATACAAATCTAACAAACTAGGTAAAAGAAAAATCAAGGAACTAGAAGCTAACTTAGAGAAAAATTTAGCAGTATTAGATAAGTTTAGATATGATTATGCATTTGAGAAGAATCGTGTAATTGTAGCAAATGAAAAAATTGCTAAGCTGGAGATACAAGTGCAAAAAACCGAAGTTAAAGCCAAGGATTTAGAAAAGGAAATGAAATCTCATAGAGATCAGGCAATGGACGCTACAATTAAATATGACCTACTAAGTAAAGAACGGGAAAAACTGTACTCCAAAATAAAAAAATTGGAGGACCTTTTAACTCGACGAGATCAATCAGAACAAACAATCTTCTTAAACAAACCAGCTAACATTGATTTTTACAATCCCCATAAAGGACTAGGTTTTGAAAATCCACATAAGTTAAAACAAGGCATATCAAGTTCACCTTATCTATATGATCTCAAATTTATGCAGACAGGTTGCCTGACGAATCTCATGTCTTTCGTCAGTGAAAATGAAAATGAGACATCAACACACAGTAAAACTCAAATACCTTTTAACTACACAGAATTAAATGATAGTTATAAAGAAAGAAGTTGTCCAGCAATAACTGAATTTGAGACAGATATTTCTCATCTAAACGAAGGAGAAACCTCAGGTGCTTCGGAAAGTATGGCACAGATGGTTACATATGCAACTGGATATATGCCTGATTGCATAAAGAAAATCAGTGATCTTCACTCCACTCTCGAAAGCGAGAGAAAGTCATTTAATGAAGAAAGGCAAAAACTTCTTCATGAAATATCTTCACTTAAAGAAAAATTAAGATTACACACAATTTCATACACCTTAATTTCAAATGACAAAATTTCCTGCACTAATACATTAAAATTTTCAGGACCCACAAAAGCGCCATTAAAGGGTCAAGTATGGGTTAAAAAGGAAGATATCTTGAAGGAGAATCGCGATCTCAATGTCCCTTTTGTTATTGAATCCCAATACAGGAGTAACAACTAGAAGATCACATTCAAATGAATGTAATTTCACCTATTTCTTGAGCCAAACAGAACCTAAAAGAGTAGTTGACGCACTACGGGATCCTAACTGGATAGTGGCTATGTAAGAGGAGATTAATCAATTCGAACGTCTCAAAGTCTGGAACTTAGTTCCTCGTCCAAAAGGGAAGACTGTGATCGGAACAAAGTGGGTATTTAAAAACAAAAAGGATGAAGATGGTGTTGTAGTTCGAAACAAAGCCAGGCTCGTTGCTAAGGGATATAATCAACAGGAAGGAATTGATTACGATGAAACGTTTGCCCTGTAGCCAGAATCGAAGCTATCAGGTTATTCCTTGCATATGCTGCACACAAAGACTTTACTGTCTATCAAATGGATGTAAAAACAGCCTTCTTGAACGGAATTCTGAAAGAAGAAGTGTATGTGTCACAGTCAGACGGATTTCTCAATGCTGATCATCCTGACTTTGTTTACAAACTCGACAAATCACTGTACGGACTTAAACAAGCTCCAAGGGCCTGGTATGAGGTGCTATCCGACTTTCTTATCTCCTCAGGTTTCACTAAAGGGAAAATTGACACTACTTTGTTCGTAAAGAAATACGGTGTTGATATCATGCTTGTGCAAATCTACGTGGATGATATCATTTTTGGCTCTACTAATCCTAAACTTTGTGAAGAATTTAGCATTCTGATGCAATCACAACTTGAAATGAGTATGATGGGAAAAATGTCATTCTTCCTCGGATTACAAATCAAACAACTTCAGGATGGGATTTTTATCAATCAATCAAAGTACATCCACGATATTCTCAGAAAATATGGGATCGACAAGAGCAAATCATCCAGCACACCTATGTCCACCTCATGCTCCCTCGATGCAAATCACTTAGGTGAACCTGTAGATGTTACTCATTACAGAGGGATCATTGGATCACTGCTCTACCTCACAGCCAGTCGACCAGACATCTTATTCTCTACATGCCTCTCTGCTCGATTTCAAGCTAACCCCAAGGACTCGCATCTTCATGCTGTCAAAAGAATCTTAAAGTATCTGAAAGGAACACCAGACCTTGGACTATGGTATCCTAAGAACTCAAATATGAAACTAATAGGGTATTCTGACGCAGACTTTGCAGGGTGCAGACTGGACAGAAAAAGCACTTCTGGACACATCCAATTCCTAGGCGACAGGCTTGTAGTTGGGCCTCGAAGAAACAAAATTGTGTGTCAACTTCCACGGAGGAAGCAGAATACGTCGCTGCAGCAAGTTGCTGCTCACAAATTTTGTGGATCAGAACTCAACTACGGGACTACGGGTTTGATCTAAATAGAATTCCTATTTACTGTGATTCCAAGAGTGTTATCGCAATTACATGTAACCCTGTTCATCACTCACACACTAAGCACATAGATCTTCGATATCACTTCATAAAGGACCACGTAGAAAGAGGCATAATAGAAATGTACTTTGTCAATACAGAGCTTCAACTAGCCGATTTGCTTACAAAAGCATTGGATGAAAAACGCTTCCAATTCTTAGTTGCAAAGTTGGGAATGTTGAACCTCAATTTTTAATTTCTATTATGCCTTATTACCGTTCACTATTTATCTATTTGCTATGTTTTACTTATCTCTTATTCTGTGTGTGTTTATTATGTTAATTAGTTAATTAGATCTTTAATTTTTTCTTTGCTTACTTTCTATTTTTCAATAAATTTTCCTGTTTTCAATAAGTCGATGTAGCGCCAATGCTGATGGCAATACATCGAGGGGGAGAAATGCTATATCCATGCATCGAGGGGGAGTAAGTGAATTCATTCAATCATTCAATTTTTAAGATTTTCGATAGGCATATTATTTAGGGGGAGTTTGGGGTAACTATTCCAAAGTTCCAAAACATTGAGGGGGAGTAATTATTTTCGCTTAAATTGATCTTTCAGAGTTACACAAGTCTCTCAGAAATGCGAAACACAATCTCCAAATGCATAATACAAATAGGATAAGCTCTCAAAACATTCTCAACGAGCTTTCATGAACTCTCAAAATACTCAAAACTATCTCAAAAGCTAGCACGACCAACGAGTGCCCAAAACAGAACAGCTAGTAAGACGACGATTAAGCCCAACAGAAGCAAAATAAGAAACGCTAGTTTATCTATATTGCGCTCAAAGTTACGTCTTAACTCCACATGTTCCTCAGATTCATATACTTGCTGCTACATCAAGTCCATTTTTTCCCTGCGAGAATGATGATAATGTGAGAGTTAGTTTGCGAAAAATTATGGAATTACGAAGTTGGTTCGAGTTCTGTCTATTTATAGGCATAAAATGAACGATAACATCATTAATGCTCCAATCAACATAATCAATAGGGAAGACGAATTTTTGACTTAAGGATTCATCGCCGCAAAAGAAAGCGATGTTTTCCTTGTCGATTTTCGAAATTTGGCTCAGATAAATCATTTTTGAGAAACTCGTAGATCTGAAATTTTATAATTTTATAGTCAAATTAATGCCTTTAGGCTAAGTTGTCTTTATTATTAATTTTCACATTCTCAGTTTTGGAAAATTTTTGAACGTTATTTCATTTTCTTCCGCAAAGTGCTAAATTCGCGAATCCTCTCAAACTTCGACTTGTCAAAGATTTTTTTGCGAACTTTGAACCTTCAATTCGCGAATTCTCTGATTCGCAGTACACTTCGCAAATCGGTCCAAAGGCTGACCAGTCAAAATTGTCAACGCAAGCACGCGAATCCAAGATTTCGAAATCTACAGTTCGCACGATTCGAAATTCGCGAATCAAAAGTGGGCCTCCACCTAAAAATTTCGCGGCCCAAATTTTTTTCTCAGCCCGCAAATCTGGCTTAACCCTATTCGCGAAACTCTAAAATTCCCAAAACACAATTTCACGAACTCGAAATCACTCTCTGTCGCAAAATCTCTCTATTCGCAAACTCACTCTGTGTCTTCTCGCTTCAATCTCACCCTCACACACACACAGATCTCCTTTGGTAAGGAAGAAATGGTTTAGATGCAATTCGCAAACTAGTGTTTTGCGTGATGTGTTTGATCTGGTAAATTTGCGAACTATCGAGTTCGCGATCTCTATTTCGCAAATCTTTTCCAATCGCAATTCCCACTTCGCAAATTTTTCAATGATTCAAAGTCGATTCGCTAATTTCCTCTCAACAGACCCGCAAACCTCTGAATTCGCAAAATGAGTGGTTCGCAAATTTACAACTCGCGAATTGTCTTTCGCACTTCAATTCGAATTTCTTGACTTTCACGATTACAAATTGACTAAGTCAATTCGCAAACGGAACCCTCTCAGTATTTCAAACTAATTCGCGGAACTAACTTAGTGAAATTTTTGAAAAATTTCAGGCTTTTACAGACCCGCATATCTTTGTGTTCGCAAAAATACATGTTCAATTCGATCTGAAGCAAACTCGCAAAATCAATTTTGAAGTCTTTTGAACTAATTGCTTAAATTCGCGAACCCTTGCCAAAATTTCAAAACTTCAAATTCGTGAAATACACTTTGATTTTAAAAATTTTAGGGGCCGAACAGTTCCTTGTTAATTAAATCATCTTTTTCTAAGAATGTCAAATATCTTCTCATAAGACGTTATTCACAACCTTGTTTTTTTCTCTTATAATGCAGTTTCGACAGAATGACTACACCAGCAGATCTTGTCTACTCAACCACTACATGGATTGTAATCAAAGACAACAACTTTCAACTCGACTTGAACACTTTCAAGTGTCAAGAAGAGATCATCCCATCCATTCTGAGAAACCACCACCTGGGATACGCCTTCTCTGCATCAGTTCCTGCACCTACCGTGTACCTTCAACAGTTCTGGGGAACGATGTCTACCAAAATCTCTCAAGACAACACCACCTACTATGAAGCCCAAATAGCAAACGAGACCGTCCGAATCACAAGAGATTTCCTACGACAAATTCTTCGGCTGCCAAGTCAACCAGAATATGAAGAAGAGGCATCCGAGAATGAGATCATCGCAGATATGTTGAAAATGGGTTACTACAGCTCACTCGAGCATGTTTCCCGTTTTCAACAGTCAATGATTCCACACCCATGGCGAACCCTTTTTGCAATTGTCAACAAGTGCTTCTCACCAAAGCACTCAGGATGGGACAGATGCAACTTCACGATTCTCCGAATCTTTCACGGGATCGTCTTCAGGAAAGGATACGACTATGTGAAGCTAATAGCAATGGACCTGGACGACCAGCTTCATCAGAGATCAAAAGCCAAATCCAAGAAGGGACAGAATCTACCCTATCCCCGGTGGTTCTCACTGATGATCCACAACTTTATGACTACAACACCGGGGATACCACCACGACCGCAAGAAGAGAACTACACCCCACCCAAACTCAAATTTCTTCAAAAAGGAAAAACAGATGAGAAATACTCACGAACACTGATGCCCATTCCGCGCGCTACCTTACTACTAGCTAACCCAGAAGACATTGAAAAATACTGCGAAAAGTACAACATTCCACACCCCATGACTCAGGCCGACCACCCGAGTTTAACCCAGGGGTTAGTGAGAGAGTAGAAACGAGAGAGAGAGAGAACAAGCAAGTGAGATACTGAGAGAAACCACAGAAATCGAATTTATCCCACACGCACCACAGACTACATCTCAAGAAGCAATCCCTGACCAACCACCACCATCCTCTGAACAAACAATACCTGAACAATCGCTCGAGGAACAACCACATGCCGAACGACTCGAACACCCACTAATAGATGTTCCCGAGACAACTTCGACTACACTAGCTCAGTCAGAAAAAGCCGGGTCAACCCCGAGGATAGAAGACGTCGTACTCGACCCAACGACGCATGAGCGAACCCCACCTGACCATTCACTTGTCCCCAACAGACAAGTGTCTCAACGCAACACGAACCACCCCAAACCTCCAGCAGCTCGGTTCCTGTGTCTGAACCAATTCAAGAAATACCCATTTCCATGACATAGGCCGAGCCTCAGCCTGATCTTCAGGTCTCAACGTTCATAGAAGAGCCCCAAATAGAGGCTCTTCAAGGATTGGACCGAAGTCTCTCGGATGTTGATGATTTTAGCAGCTCACCATCCGCGAGCCACCGTACAGAACCTAGTTCTGGACGCGTGCTAACGGGACGCCTTGGCGATCCGGGTGACAGCTCCACCCAAGCCCGTCACACTAACGTGGCCACAACGACCCGAGCACCATCTCCGAAAGATGTGTCGCAAGGAGAGGTCGGAAAACCCAAGGACTCCGAAGTTCCACGAACTTCGGGTGACGAGGGCCACCGTACAGAACCTTGTTCTGAACGTGTGCCAACGGCTACCTCTAGTGGCACCGGATCTATTCCAACCCACGTGACGACTGCCTACTTGGAGAATCGGCTGTTCGAGTTCTTTGAAACCGTTACCCTACCACGGGTCAAAGGACTTATTAAGGAGGCGGTCCAAGCAACTTCCACCGACAAAGGGCAGGCTCCCATTTTTGACCAACCTCCTCCTCAACAGCCGGTACTTCCCCGTCTTCTCACCCTGCCACCACGCAACCCAACGACACCGAACTTGTACACAGTGCCTCTGCTTGAGCTCTTTGACGTTGGTATTGCTCGCCTATTAGATCTCAACATCAAGCGAAGCTTTGAAGAAGAAGACCTCTATCGGAAACCGGTCGCAGGTGGCGTCATCCCACCTCCTGATGCGAGCATACCGACTGACACATGCCGCCAAGAAGGCCCCAGTCAGAAACGTCGTCATGACGATCCAGACGACCAGGATCGTCCTGAGGGGGAGAGCAGCAAGAGACCGAGAACTAAGTCTCCAGTTATTCACGGCGGAAGAGGCAGAGGACGCGGAGTTCAAACGCGTGGAGGGAGTTCGTCACGACCACCCAATCCACCACCAAGGTCCTCCAGAGGCAGACAAGCTACACCAGGGCCGAACCAGACAACTTCCCTTGGTGAAGTCGAGTCTGCTCCCTCGAGGATCTCCACCCAACCAGTCCAAACAACTACAACCCCTCGTCCAAAGGATCCTCAAGGCTAGATTGACAGATATATCTTAGACGAGAACGGAGGACGAGAACAGAGACAGCAGACGAGTCCCGCCTCAGGATTGAAAATGTTCGTGATTTATTAAAGGCGGCGGCAGCAGACTTCTGCTTCATTGATCAAGAGGAAGAGGAGCAAGGAGAAAATCCGGAGGCAGATCTTCCAGAACTTCCAGAACTCCTTCAACATCAGGTACCCGAGGAACCGACGCCGGGCTACGAGTTCATAGAAACTCATTGGAGAAACGCGAAGATCAAGGCACCTTTTCTTGAGGATCTTTATCCAAAGATCTGGAGGAAGGAAGAAGAAATAAAGGGAGTCAACGAGCTGAATCTTCGAGGCCTTGAGCACCTAAGAGGGACGTATAGGGGACTTAGCCATCAGATTATGCTCTGGGAAGTCACGGCCAAGAAAGGAATGAGTAGGGATCAATACAGTAAGTACATGAGAGATCAATCGGCCATCTGTGATATTGTGGATGTCAAATGGGCAGTAGGAAGATATGTAGGCCCTGTCTCGTTATGACAGGAAAATCGTAAAATATTCAGAAGCAGATCCTCCCTACTTTCCACTGGGCGAACTCAACAAGGTCTAAACATTTATCGCAATAAGTTTCCCCTTGACACTCACACAAGACGAGATGGTTATCGGGCTATCAAAGAGTGTATGCTGAGGTAGGTCAAGTATTTCGTTGCTCATGACCTCCAAATGGCCTTGGAAAGCAATATGAGCAAGGTCAACCTGATACGTCCAGAAAACAAATATAAGGATCTCGAAAAGTATGGAGAGGGATTTATCTTCCTTGAACCACAACCTGGGGTCACTTACCTTCAAGCTCAGAAGAAAGTGTTGCAGGTGCTTCTTCTGTCAGAGATCTCCAAATTCTCAGATGGGACATTGAAGATTATCCTTAACCAACTCCTGGCTAAGAAGAAGACAGTTTCCGAAGATGACAAACTAGAAGGAACAGAACTGGAAGAGAAAGATGTTCTACGGAAACTCGTCGAGAAGATCAGATATCGAATCGTTCTTCGGAAGACATCAGACAGTTCGAGACTGCCCTAGGATTCAGGAAGACCTACTTGCCCATAGAGAACCTCCACCTCTTCCTCGCTCGAAGAAAAAGAAATGAAGACTTAGTTAATAAGCTCGATTGTAATTTGGACACTTAGGGGGAGAATGTTAGGAATATTTTAGAAGTGTCCAAAATATTTATTCTAAGTCTTGTAATTTCTTTACAATGTATTTTATAGATGTTTTATTTTATGTAATTGGGTTGTATTTGTAATGGGCTTGTTAGGGGCCCAATGGGCTTAAATATCTCACAAGGTATTTAAGCTTAAACCCTAACACTCATTAATCTAAGTTTCCATTCGCTAAAATCTCACGTATTCAACACTAAACCTCTAAAGCACACTATTCACATTCTACGAAGGTTTAATCTGTTGAATTGTTCTTGGAAATTACACATAACATTCATAAAAAGCCATAGGGGCATTCATAAAAAGCCTAAGGGCGTGGCGTTCAAAATAGATGTTCATATTATGTATTATATATTATGGTCTGGAATTACATTAACATAGAGAGAGAAACACATTCATTCGGCCGAACCGGCCTGACGCTCAACCACCTCATCATCCCCTGCCTCTCCAGGAGTCCCACCAACCTCAACCTCTCCGGGACTATCTCTCTCCTCAGTGCTCCCCACCGCCTCTGCTTCGCCTTCGGGCTTGGCAGCCTCTTCTCTATCAACAGTAGTAGGGATTGGTGTCTCGAAAAGGCCGCTTTCACCTCGGGGTTCAGGCTGATAAGCCTCCGAGGGGGTCCTCTTGAGAGCTCGAACCGCGTTAAGGAAGTCGAATTGGGATTCGGAGCTGCTGTAGCCATTTTTCCGAAGTTGGGAGATGCACCCACAGAAGCCATATTTGACCTATTTAACCATCTCATTACCGAAGAGGGACTTCGAGATGTAGTCTTAGGATAGCTTTGCTTCTAGCTCAGCGTGATTCTTCTTTTTTTTACTTGAGCGACCTCGGACTGAGACAACTGGCACTGAAGCTCCTCGACCTACTTCAACCAACCCTCCTCTCGGTTCTTGGCCTGAGCACTCTCGCGACCCATCTCCTCAATCTTCTTTTTGAAAATCTTGGCCTGTTTGAGTTAACACCTCGGTGCTGTACGAGAGGTGGGTCAAACGCCTCATCGACTCGCAAACAAGGGCGAGATCCTGCGTAAAACACGAGAGGATAAATCAACTCACAAAAAAAAAAAGAATGATGAAAAGGATAAAACTGATAGGAACTTACTTGCCCAAGGATGGTAGAAACAGCGCTCTAGATGTCTTGGTTAGGGATGCACTCCCTTCCCGAATGGCAACTGAATAAATTGGGTTGTTTAGCCTGACCCAGATGGGTGAGATCTCCCGATGGAGGACGAGGCAAGTCCGAGGAGGCCCCGGATTTCTTTGATTAAGTCCCCCCTGAGAAGGCACGGCCTCTTGGAAACGGCTTTCTTCGCCCCTGAGGATGAGGCAGTGGCTTCCCCTTTCCCTTGGATCGGGTATTAGGGGCAGAGGGCACGATAGGAGCACTGTCGGGAGTTTCCTCCTCATCACCAACTCAATAACTTCGACGATCTCCATACGTTTAGATGCAAAAAGTGACCCGAGGTTAAAACAGTTCTGTCGAAAAATTTAGTGGAAACACAGTCAGGTTTTTGTTGACATATACCCAGGGTCGAGGATAGGCGAATCTCCTTAAGGAGATTTCGAGTAAGAAAAGGAAGTCATCTTTGATAAGATTGGGGGCATGTCTGGAGCCTACTTTTCCCAAAAAAGGCTTTTATTGTACCATAAGAGTCAGGAGGAAGAGGATTCCGTATCGAGATATTGTCATTCCAAGAAAAAGAGTATTAATTGATTCTCAGGGCTGCCCTCGGGAGATTTGACATAAAATTATCTATTCATCAAGAGGTTGGAAGAGTTCGGAGCCAACTGGCCCTAAGAAATCCCATAGTAAGCTATCAACAAGAAATTGAGGCAAAGGCAATCTAAGGCCCGTATCGACCATATTAAGGAAATAAGTGTTGAAGCCCCCGGGAGGGGAGCTGGCTACATCGATAAGAGAAGGGACCCTGACTTGAAACTCGTTAGACATTCTCAAACGAGCTCAAAGAATAGAAGCATGAAAAGAAGAAAAAGAGACACTCTGATCGCGTGCCAGCGAAGACCGGCCCAACTCGATTCTACCCTACGTATCCAATCCTTAAGGTCCTGACGGAGGGATAATCCCTCTCTAGAGGGGGAGGCAGAGTGGCAAGAGAACATGCGGAGGAAACTACCGTGCTAGATGAGGGTACATCTATATCGAAATTTTTTAAGGGAAGAACCCTGCCTAAGGAAGTTACATCATTATCTATCAAGTCACTAACATATCTGAGGAACTATTAAGACTCCTGAGGAGCTACTATCACTACCCGAGGCCGAATATGAATTATCATTACTACTGGAAGACATAATTGAAGAAACGTAGAAGAGAAAGCATGACTTACAACTTCCAAGGGCTTGATCAAAGAGCAGGAAGGGGACGAGAGCTCGGGATATTTTGGATGTAAACAGTGAAAAGAGAGAAAGTGATAAGGAAAATTGGGGTATATATAGGCCCCATGTGATGAATTTGGGCTCCTAGATCGGGTAAACACCAACGCACCACAAGCCTCCGCGTCGAGGGGAAGAGCGCGCAGTAAAAGTCCCGCCCAAACCTCCCATCAGCGACACGTGGTAGGAAATTAGGACGGCGTTGGTTCGTCAGAAGAAAAGAACACACCAGAAGACGAAATCTTGTTCGGGGAGAAGGTCTCGAAGTAACAATAACCGACTCGAATATCTCGCCGCCACCACCAAACCTCCAAAATTCACTACAATCTTTTGGACTACTTAAAGGGGGACTAATGTTACCATCGACTTTTACCACGGCGAAACACCCGATCGCTCCCAGTTTCATAAACACATCTAACGTCGAAATACTAAAGCTTGTATTTTCAATCGATCGAATCGTTTCATGTGAGTTCTTATTTCTATTATGATCCCAAAGAATTAAACTAGTTCATTATTGCGTGTAATATTTTTCCAAGGTTGCTACATAATGCAAACTTGAGCACAATAGGTTGAGTAAGACGGCTGTTGTTATTTAATTTCTGAGAGTTATTGTTTGATTAGAGGGACTAGACTCATTGATTAATAATTACGCTAAATGCAATTGAATTTGTGTGAAAGGATGGAAGGAGATCACTATACGTCTACTCCACATAACCAAGAGGACGTTTGCTTTATAGAGAAGAATAACGAGGCTATTTCAGACGAGGGTAGTGAAGACAAAACTCATAACGGGTAATCAGTTTACCATTTCGGAAGAAAAAATTCCAAAAATTGGTATGGAGTTTGATACTCGAGAAGAGGCGCTTGACTTCTACAGTGAATATGCTCATGTGACTGGATTAGTGTTAGAAAGATCAGTTTCCATAAAAAAGTATGGGAGGATTGTCAATAGGAAATTTTGTTGATTGTCTGAAGGTTATAGACAAAAGGATAAAAGAGATGTTCAAGTGGTCACGATATGGATGGGACCTAACTAAGTTAAAACAGACAACCAACATTCGGGATCAGAATGTTTTTGCACAGCGAAAATTAAAAAACTTAGTTGTAAAAAGACGCAGATATAGTTTTAGAAATACGCAGCAAGTTTTTCAACTTCCTACCCGCCTTCACGGCAAAATTCCATTACTCATACGGATTAGAAAATACGAACTATCGATGATAATAAAAATAACCTAGAAAAGAATCTAAAGACTCTTCTAAACTTCACATAGAAATCCTACGACCTTGTAAAGAAAATCACTAGGCAAAGTAGATTGACACATAGAATGTTTTGTTGAGAGCTCTCTCGACTTTTTCTCGTTCGCTCGCATGTGTCATCCGTGTCTAAAATTTCGTCTCTCTTGTTTTCTTGTGTTTTGATAGTTATTCTCTTTGAGATGGGAGTCCTCTATTTATAGTTGCTCCGATCTTGATTATTTAGCCATGATCTCCATATCTTCCATTTTTGGTAGGTACTTGCCTTATTCACCCATGATCTTCATATCTTCTATTTTTTGTAACTGTTTGATTCATCAAATATCTCTCCCCATATATTGACTTGTTAATCTACCATATCTTCTCAGCTTCTTGGTTGATCTCTATATCTTCTATTTTTTGGCAAAAACGATATTTGGGTATAAAAGACAAAATCAACATTAACACTCTCCCACTTTTTGTCTTTCTTCCCAAAACCCATACAGAGAAAAATTCATAAACTTCCCTTTGAAGGCATCAAGACTTCATCCAAACAAAAAATGCAGGCATGCAATAAAAATAATCAGAAGATCTAGAGAGTCTTCTTCAGCTTATGCTCGTTGTTCCGCTCCCCCCGTCGAAGTTCCCGCAGGTCCCAGATCTGCACCACCTTCTCCCTCTTTTGGGAAGAAAGTAACCCCCGACGAATCTCCAGGTTCGATGTGAGGCAGATGAGGAACCAACATTCTACGACTTGGAATTGGGTGAGTTCGCCAAAACAAATTATCTAAAGAAGATAAATCTTGAATCAATTGAAAGCGTAAGAGATCTTGAGTTTGCATAGAAGAATCAGAAATTATGTAATAGGATTGGTGCGCTTAAGGAGACATCAAGTGAGTAAAAAGGATTAAAACTCTCCAACGGTTGAAAAACAAATTCAGTAGAAACTGATCATGAAAAACAGTGAAATGGTAAAGATCGTGGAGTAATGCTCTTATATAACTGTTTAGAGTTTTTAAAACTTTTAAACGATTTTCTTTCCAAAAATATTTCAAGGAAGTGTATTAACAGAAAATCGAGTAAATGTGGAGATAAAAATCGTGCACAGTTGAGATAACTAAAACAAAATCAGATCAAGAACAAGAGCTACTAACCGGTTAGGGACTTTGATGAGCACATGAGCCAAGTGGAGATAATTGTTCTTCTAATGCATATTAAATGAGCGATATGGATGACACGACACACATAAAATATGTATACCTAAAAACTAAGAACATAGCCACACACAGAAATGTAGCATGATTAAAATGACTAGTCACATATGTCACCAACATAAGACCCAACATTCTCATCTGAATCCGAAACTTTCGACACCCTAAACTCAATTCACTTTCATTTCTGCCCATTTCTCACCTCAGTTATAGATATGAAATATTGTTCACTGCCCGTAGGACGGGGAATTTATGCCCATTTCTCCCCCTTTTGTCAAGATTAGCATTAACAATCTGCCCAATAGGAGGGGGAATCCCCGCCATTCTACCCCCGCGGGGCGGGGATGGGGCAATATTTTTCCCGGTGGATATCCCCGCCCCGTCCCCTGCCCCGTCCCGGATATTTAAAACAATATTTATTATATTCAATTAAAATTATTAAAAGATAAATACTATTACAATATACTTTGGATAATATTAAAATAATTTAAATATGATTAAAATATAGTTTAAATAATTAAATAACATTAAAATATAGTTTAAATAATATTAAAATAATATAAATTATTCTTTTTAAATAGTGACGGGGCGGGGATCCCCACGGGGACGGGGACGGGGATTAGGTCCCCGCCCCTGCCTCACCCCGTTGACAACCATAATAATATCCAACATTCTCATCTGAATCCAAAACTTTTCTGTTCAACACCCTAACTCAATTCCTTTCGTTTTATTATGCCCATTCTCACGCCAGTTATAGATATGAAGTGTTGTGCACTGCCCTAATTTCCTTATCATCAATGTTAGGCTTTTTGTACGCAAAGAATACATCGTCACCGCGAATGTCGTGTATTTAGGGAATCTTATTACTTTAACATGTATCTTGAAAAAGGATTATGGGCATGGTTTTTGCAAGGGAGTGGGTCATTTCAGAAAACGGTCTAAGTGAGAAAAATCATTTCACTATTTAACAGAGAGACAGTCAGACCAAATATCCAGACAGTAATTAGCATATTTGACATATGCTATGTTCATCCATATGCTGGACCAACATTTACAAATACTAAAATAGAAGGAGATCACTCTGCTCCTTGTACTCAACAAAACCAAGAGGACGTTTGCTTTATAGAGAAGAACAATGAGGCCATTTCAAACGAGGGTAGTGAAGACAAACTCATAACTGGGAATCAGTTTACCATTTCGGAAGAAAAAATTCCAAGAATTGGTACGGAGTTTGATACTCTAGAAGAGGCTTTTGACTTCTACAGTGAATATGATCATGTGGATTTAGTGTTCGAAATAGAAGTTTCCACAAAAAAAAGGATGGGAGGATTGTCACTAGGAAGTTTTGTTGTTCGTCCGAAGGTTATAGACAAAAGGATAACAGAGATGTTGAAGTGGTCCCGTACGATATGGATGCCACCTAACTAAGTTAAAAATAGACACGAAAATATTGAGCCTAATGTTGAACCAACATTCGGGACCAGAATGTGTTTTGCACAGCGAAAAAATTAAAACTTAGTAGTGAAAAGACGCAGACACGATTTTAAATATACTCAGCAAGTTTTCAACTTGCTATGCGTCTTCAGGGAGAAATTCTATTACTCGAATGGATCAGATCATTGGTAGATTGGATGAAGGGCGTAAGACAAGAGACAAACCACGGAATGACTACAAAAAAACGGTAAAAAATGTATGCATGAATTTCGTGTTTAGTGAGGTAAGGTTTAACTGCTTTGTCTCTGAGTTTGAACCAAACAATGTTCTGGAAGCTCTCAATGACGGTTTTGGATCAATGCTATGCATGAAGAACTTTCTCAGATAGAAACCAAGTTTGGACTTTGGTTCCACGACCTACTAATGTGAATATCATTATTACGAAGTCGATTTTTAAAAACAAATCTGATGAGCATGGTACAACTATTAGAAATAATGCTCGTTTAGTTCCCCAAGGTTATATCAAGTCGAGGGTATATATTTTGATGAGACCTTTGCCCCCGTAGCTAGATTAAAATCTATTAGGCTACTACTTGATATTACATGTTGGCTCAACATTACCTTACATCAGATGGATTTTAAGGGTGCATTTTTAAATGGCTATATTGATAAAGAAACATATGTTGAGCAGCCCAAGTGATTAGAAGATCCACATCATGGTGATCATGTTGCAAAAGGCACTTCCTAAAGCAAGTCCGTCGAGCATGGTATGGTATACATACTTCATTTCTTTTAGACTTTGACATTGGAGGTGGAGCCGATAGAATATTTTTTGTGAAAAGAGTTGGCAACGATATCTTAATCTCTCAGATCTACATAGATGATATTGTGTTTGGATCTACTTCTCGATATATGTTTGATCAATTTGTCCAAGATATAAATTCCACTTTGACTATGATCGGTGAACTATTTAGGCCTACAGGTTAAGAAAATCAAAGACGGCATATTTTTATCCCAAGAGAAGTACGCTAATAATGTGAAGAAATTTGGATTAAATAAGGAAAACTCCTATGGGATTTTCGCAGAAGGTAAGGTAGAGATAATGTTAGAGAAAATATTGATCCAACATTATATCGTTCCATGGTAGCTTTCTATCTCTTTCTGTGAGTAGACCATACATTTACGTATAGTGTTTGTGTATGTGCGAGATATCAGACTGAGCCAAAGGTTGTACATTTAAATGCTGTCAAATGAATTTATGTTAGTGGTTCATGTAGTCTCTATTTATGGTTTTCAAAAGATACTAACACTAATATGGTTGGGTACAGTGATGCTGATTGGGCAGGTGACGAAGATGACCGCAAGAGCACGAGTGGTGGCTGTTTCTTCTTAGGTAACGATATGGTGTCTTGGTATAGTAAGAAACAAAATTGTGTTTCTCTTTCTACAGCTGTATCTGAATATGTGGTTGCGGATAGTTGCAGTACTCAGCTTATTTGGTTGAATAGCATGTTGAGTGATTATGGCTTAGAAAGCGAGTCTGTTCTTATATACTGTGATAATCTAAGTGCCATCAATATTTAGAAAAATCCTATTCAGCATTCTAGGACCAAGCACATAGGTATAAAACATCATTTTGTGAGAGATATGGTAGAAAAATAGATGATTAGAATAGAGCATACAGATACAAAAAACCAGTTAGCTGATATTTTTACAAAACCCTTTGATTTTGATAGGTTTTCCAGCCTGAATAATTTTATAGGTCTATTTCAGTATCTGTAAATGTTGGTCTATCATATGGATCAACATAGCATATGTCAAATATGATAGTTAGTTCGGATATTTGGTCTGTCTCCGTTAATTAGTGAAATGATTTGACTCACCTTGACCGTTTTCTAAAATGACCCACTCCCTTGCAAAAAATATGCTCATAATCTTTTTTCAAGATGCAGGTTCAGGTATAAGATTCTATAGATACACGGCATTCGCAATAAAGATGTATTATATTGCTGCGTTTAGTTTGTCTGTTAGGAAAAGGATGCGTAACTTTCATCTTGGGATAATAATCTTGGACTTTTTACAGTGTATTGGATTACGATCTTGTTCACTTAGCAAGATTTTAAAAATATTATATTATGTCACATTTGGAAATTTACAACTCTACCCCTAATTTTATTAAAACATTACAGTCGTCTCTTTCCTTCATTTCATTCGCAATTCACTCGGTTTCATTCATCTCATCACAATTACATACACAGACAAATATGATGTACACTGAAATGCAATAGAAAACATGGGTAATAAGCAACCCAGCACACTCACAGTCGACTCCATTACTCAAAAATTAATATCCTTTTAATTCCGAACCATTTGGAAATTTCTTAAGATACGCAAAAGATACATTATTGTCTAGAAAACAAAAAACACAGATGGACCTTTATGAGCATTCGAATAGAATAAGAAAGCTTTCCTTTCATCTTCTTGTACCAACTCACATAAATACCAACGCACACGAGCAAAATCGTCCCACCTATTCCTTACCCCGGCTAAGAGAGTCGAGGCAGTTGCCGAATTCGTCAGAGGCTCGGTGACCGATCCAAGTGGAGAAAATATCAACTCCAACGTGGTTGAGGCCAGTGGCGGAGCCAGAATTTCCACTCAGTGGGGTCATTTTGGTAATTTTACTAGAAAAATGGAAATTGGACCCCATACCCACTATTTTTAAGAATTTCCACTGGGGTCCTTTTAATATAATATTTTTCAATTTCAGTCCTAATATAATTTTTTTTACCCAATTTATTAATAAATTTTTTTTCCCAGTGGGGTCCAGTGACCCCACTGGTTCTCATGTGGCTCCGCCACTGGTTGAGGCAGCACTGGACAATTTCCTAGCGGCATTGCGGTTGGTGGTGGCGGAGATGGAGGCGAGGCAGCACGAGTTAAGTTCAGGCGGTAGTGTGGTTGGCGGCGGAGGCAAATTAATGGATGGTCGAGGCAGCACCTTATCCGCTGGCAATTTGGTTGGTGGCAGTGGAGGAGGAGGGGATTCTGTGGGTGGTCGAGGCGGCACGGGCGAATTTTTAGTTTGCAGTATGGGCGATGGTGGATGAAGTTGGGGAAAAGGCGTCGGGGAATGGCGAATTACTCGGCGGTGGCGATTGATGGTGGTGGGGTGGTGGCCGGTGGTGGTGGAGAAGTGGCTGGAGGAGCAGGAGGAGGCACTATTGACGGTGGAGATGCGTTTTGCTGAAGAATGACCTTGTTAAAGAGAAATCGTCGGACTTTATTTGAGGAGTGACTTGGTAATTTCACGGTTAATAGCATGGATTTGATATCAGGTCCAACCTCGACGGATAAATTATCTTGAATCTGATGGTTTATAGTACCGAGCCAGGCTTTATGTCGGGCTTTATACAATTTGATCTTTTGAAAACTAAACATGATTATATTGGATAAAATAGGTCTTATCTGAGCTTATCCCACAAACTAAACGCGGCCTATGCGTACAAAAAGCCTAACCTTGATGATAAGGAAATAAGGGGCATTGCACAATACTTCATATCTATAACTGAGGTGAGAAATGGGCAGAAAATGAAGGAGAGTTGAGTTTAGGGTGTCGAACAGAGCTCAATATTTTTGTGTCTGTTTTTACCTTAGTTAGGTCGCATCCATATCGTATGGGGACCACTTTCAACATCTCTTTTATCCTTTTGTCTATAACCTTCGGACGAACAACAAAATTTTCTAGTGACAATCCTCCCATCATTTTTTGTGGAAACTGCTCTTTCTAAGACTAAATCCAGTCACATGAGCATATTCACTGTAGAAGTCAAACGCCTCTTTTGGAGTATCAAACTCCATAGCAATTCTTGGAATTTTTTCTTCCGAAATGGTAAACTGATATACAAGTTATGAGTTCGTCTTCACTACCCTCATCTGAAATAGCCTCATTGTTCTTCTCTGTAAAGCAAACGTCCTCTTGGTTTTGTTGAGTAGAAGTAGCGGAGTGATCTCCTTCCATCCCCTGCATACAAATTCATTTGCATTTAGCGTAACACCGAGCGATGTTAATCAATGAGGCTAGTCCCTCTCATCAAACACTAACTCTCAGCAACTAAATAAACAGCCGTCTTACTCAACCTACTGTACAAGTTTGCATTATGCAGCAACCTTGGAAAAAAATATTACACGCAATAATAATCTAGTTTAATTCCTTGGGATGAATTAAGAACTCACCTGAAACAATTCGATCGATTGAAAATATGAGCTTTGCTATTTCGATGTTGGTGTGTTTATGAAACTGAGAGCGCAAAAAACTAGGAAAAATTGAAACCCAGTCTATAAGAACTTGATTTTGAGCGAAGATGAATGAAGGCGTGTCATATTTTCTTTGGATTTTAGAGGATTTGAAGCAATTTTCATTTTTCGACGCATGATCGTCGTGGTTGTTAGTTCGATTTGGTCAAAGGTTTCTCTTTCCTAATTTGATGACAGCTCCGTTTGTCTCATCCATAAAAAAAATAATACACGTGTCATAATCTTATTGTTGGAACATCCATTTGGCACAGACGATCCCAAGCAGTAATCGCTTGTACACTCTATATTCGACTTTGCAATAACGTTGACTGTTTTCTTTACATGTATAATGTGTTCTCTAGAAGTTTTTCTTTTCCTTACTGGTCAGTTGGGCAATTCTTCCAACATGAGTTAGCTAAACTGGAGTCCTATATCTTAGCGAAAGAGTAGATAGAAATAAGCCGTCAAAAAAGTGATCGGAGTACAACTTTCTACAATCTTTCTATTTATTGGGTCCTTTTGTCTTAATTATTTATACTCATTTTCTCGGTAATTACTTGCCAAATCCATGGACCTTAGTTGTCGTGTGCTCTTATCTACCGACACCTTTTTCTATATTCCAATCCTTTAATTAGCTTTAAGCTGTCTATATTGTTGTTTCTTCGGTTGCGTCTGGTCGGTGGCAGATAGCTTTGGCAATAGATAAACTTCGACGTTAGATAGTCGGAAGATGGAGTGTCTTCAACCGCAGGTGCAGTTCGTGAGTACCCAGATGATGATGAGGGCATATGTGATAACTATAGTACACAGCATGAAGAATAAATACGCATGGAGTTGATGAAGACTATCCATAACAGTAGACGAGGCGTGTGTTGGACACACTGTCCGTAAGACGAAATCGCCCCGATATACAGTGCTTTCGGTTAGTAGTCATCGTCCTCAAGATACAACGACATTTTCTTATTCATAATCGCAGCACAACGACTAGAATTTTCAGACGAATCGTACTCGAAACTGAGTTTTTCTTGCTTCGGAAAACTAGGGAGTATGTGTGTGAAATATGCAAATTCGTGGATTGGAATGAATGAATTTTTCCAATTCATGAGGGGTCTATTTATAGACTTTTTCACGCAGGGACCTATCCGCAAATTCGAGAACTTGTTGGACTGCTTCTGTAATTTTTTAGGGACTAGATTGCAACATTTTGCAACTATTGGACTGTCGATTTATTTACCGGCCCGCGACAGGCCCAATTCTCGGGCCGACAGCCCGAATCTTAGGCGTGTCCCACCGGCGGCGGCCCGATTCTCCGACCGACGGCCCGAGGCGGCTATCGACACCTCTTAGTTGGGGCGACCGACACTTCCTTGAGTTGGGCCGAATTAGCCCAACAACCCACTTCAGCCCAATTGATCCAATGGATCAAGCCATCACATCTAGGCTGCCCAATCAGCGCCACCTCGTCTGCCATGTCACCAAAACCTCGCCACGTCACTGCCCGCCGGAGCATTAAGCTCCTAATGCTCCTCGCTCCGATGCGGCGTGCGAAGTGCAAAGTACGCGCCTCAAAGCGCCCATTGCGCACTTTGGCACGGCATGGCTCGGCTCGTCTCGGCTCGGCTCGGCCTCGGCCTCGGCCACGGGCACGGGCTCGGGCTCGGTGCTCGGTGCTCGGTGCTCGTCGGTGCGAGGCACCGACTCACACCCGGGCTATTATTTGGGCCAAAACTCACCCAAGTTTCTCAAGCTCACTTAAATCCACAAGCCCATTTAAGACATACACATGGCAAGCCCTTTTGAATAAACCCACATGGGTTTCTATATATATAGTGAAGATTTTCTATGTGTCTAACCAATGTGGGACACTTAATTCCCCACTTAAACACTATCAACCATTTTAATCATTATTGGGCCAACTCCGAAAATTAATTTCTCATTCACCCGATATCGGTTTTGAGCGTATTAATATTCATTAAATTCCCCGTGAAACGAAGATTCATAATCTTTCAACGATTTCTCATTTCGACATCCGATGGCTTCTCGATTTAATTAAAACCGAAACTGATTTTATTAATGGGTTAATACCCATTTGGGCCCAAAGCCCATTTAGGTTAATAAAATCCAACAATCCCCCACATGAATGGAAATTAATGCAAATGCTATGCATGCTGACTCTTGCAAGAAAAACTCGACAACTCGTCACTGCATCGAAATAGGTAGCTTGTAGCTTTGAACTTTCCCTAGTGAAACGCAATCGAATTTACTCGTTGTACAGTGAACATGATGTCTTGAACTGACAGCTTTTGTGTAAATTAAAACAACAGCGTACACACAATGACGAATTTTATTTCTTTCGATTCTCACGTTGTGTCCATTTCGGCCTTGGACCATATCTTGGTTTCATAAGTGTTATATTGAAGCGGCCCCACTTCTCACTTATATAGGTGATCGACTATTAGGACTTTAATCCTAGAGTATCCCGAAATACTCCACATTCAGGTATAGCCATCATTAAAAGCTAAATTGCTTACCCTTTACCACACGTCTTCGGGTAATTACTTGACAGCTTATGAGAATGAGCTATTAAAATCCAAGTAAGCTACTGAAATACACTCAGCTTAGTTGTCTCATTGAACCAAATTTGTGGGATCTCCACTCATTTTGGTTGAGTTACCACCAAGCTCGTTCTTGGGTGTGTGGTTTTTCAACCCCATTCCCCTTACTGCATTATAGTGTTGATCTCTAGTTATGCCTTTCGTCAAAGGATCTGCTATGTTCTCTTTAGACTTCACATAGTCAATAGTGATTATCCCACTAGAGATCAGTTGTCGTACGGTATTATGTCTTCGACGTATATGCCGAGACTTACCGTTATACATACTGTTCTGTGCCCTACCAATTGCGGCCATGCTGTCGCAATGTATCATAATAGGCGGTACAGGCTTATTCCAACAAGGAATGTCCTCCAAAAAATTTCGAAGCCATTCTGCTTCTTCGCCGGCTTTGTCTAGTGCAATAAACTCCGATTCCATCGTAGATCGAGCTGTGCACGTTTGTTTGGAGGATTTCCAAGAAATTGCTCCACCACCGATGGTAAATACATAACCACTCGTGGACTTGGAGTCTTTGCTATCAGATATCCAGTTGGCATCGCAATATCCTTCAAGAACTGTTGGATACCTCGTGTAGAGTATACCATGATTAATAGTGTGTTTCAGATATCTCAGCACCCTTCTCAAGGCTATCCAATGATTACTCCCAGGATTACTCGTAAACCTGCTGAGTTTACTTATTGAATATGCTATATCAGGTCGAGTGCAGTTCGATAAATACATTAGACTGCCAATCACTCGAGCATATTCATGCTGTGATATGGGTTCTCCTCTGTTTTTAGCCAGATGTAGATTTATATCTACAGGAGTCTTAGCCGGAGGATCATCGAAGGCATTAAATTTCTTTAACACGTTCTCAACATAATGAGATTGTGTCAACACAATTCCTTCGGACGTCTTAAAGACGTTTATCCCTAGTATGACTTTCGCCAAACCCATATCCTTCATATTGAAATGATTTTTCAGCATAGTTTTCGTGTTACAATCATTTTCTGATTGCTTCCCGTGATTAACATGTCGTCTACATAAAGACAGATAATCACGAATTCATCGGGTGTACCCTTAATGTAAACACATTTGTCACACTCATTGATTTTGAATCCATTCGATAACATAGTCATATCGAATTTTTGGTGCCATTGCTTCGGTGCTTGTTTAAGCCCGTAAAGCGACTTCACGAGTCGGCACACTTTGTTTTCCTGTCCAGGTATTACAAACCCTTCAGGCTGATTCATGTAGATTTCTTCTTCAAGGTCTCCATTTAGGAATGCCGTCTTTACATCCATTTGATGTACCTCGAGATCATGCAATGCTGCAATAGCAAATAGAACTCGTATTGACGTAATTCTCGTCACGGGTGAATATGTATCGAAGAAATCATATCCTTCCTTTTGGGAATATCCCTTGGCTACTAAACGAGCCTTATATTTTTCAATTGATCCATCAGTTTTATATTTCATTTTAAGGACCCACTTGCATCCTTAAGGTTTACACCCCTTAGGGAGATCTACTAACTTCCAAGTGTGATTCTGCATGATGGATTCAATTTCACTGTTTACAGCTTCTTTCCAGAACGGAGCTTCTGGAGTCGACAGAGCTTCTTGCACTGTCCTAGGTTCGTCGTCTAACATATATGTTAGGAAATCAGGCCCAAATGATTTAGCCACTTTTTTACGCTTACTTTGCCGTGGTTCCTCAATTTCTGGAGGCAAAACTTCAACGGCTTCATAATTTCTTTTACAACTTACTTTATTTCTTTCCTTCGTTGGAAAGATGTTCTCAAAGAAAACAGCATTTCTCGATTCAATAATCATCCCAGAATTCATGTCGGGAATTTCGGATTTATGCACCAGAAATCTGTATGCATTACTATTTTCTGCATATCCAATGAAAATACAGTCAACCGTTTTCGGTCCTATCTTGACCTGTTTTGATTTAGGTACTTCGATCTTTGCTAAACACCCCCATACTTTAAGATATCCGTAGGAAGGTTGTCTACCTTTCCACAATTCGTACGGTGTTTTATCCCGTTTCTTGTGTGGCAACATATTTAGAATGCGATTTGATGACAGAGTGGCTTCCCCCCACAAATTCTGAGGTAGTCCTGAACTGATTAGCATCGCATTCATCATCTCCTTAAGAGTTCTATTTTTTCGTTCAGCAACGCCATTTGATTGAGGTGAATATGGCGCCGTCGTCTGATGAATAATACCATGTTCTCGGCAAAATTCCACAAACGGTGCCACGTATTCTCCTCCTATGTGACTTCTTATTATTTTGATCTTAGAATTAAGTTGGTTCTCAACTTCATTCTTATATCTTTTGAAGGTATCAAGAGCTTCGTTTTTACCACTTAAAAGATATACGTGACAGTACTTCGTGCAATCGTCGATAAACGTAATAAAGTATTTCTTTCCACCTCTAGTTTGCACGAATTTCAGATCGCATATATCAGTATGGATCAATTCTAGTGGTGAACTGTTTCTTTCGACAGATAAAAATGGTGCCTTGGCCATTTTTGCTTCTACGCAGATTTCACACTTGTGTTGTGAATCAATTTCCATTTGTGGAACTAAGTTTAAACTTATTAATTTTTTCAGTTTGTTTAAACTCACGTGTCCTAATCTACCATGCCATAAATTAGACAACTCAACCAAGTAAGAAGAACTGGATTTATTAATATCAGCGATCTTAATATCGCGTTTCACAGGCATTACAGATAACTTGAAAAGGCCCTTCTCGAAGTAACCTTTGCCAATAAAATGACCATTCTTGGTCAGTACATATTTTCCAGCTTCAAACACTTGTCTAAATCCAGCGTTACTAAGCAGAGCGCCGGACACCAGATTCTTGCGGATGTCTGGGACATGCAGCACGTCCACAAGCGTCACTTCCTTGCCTGAGGTCATCTTTAGCACCACTCGTCCCAATCCTACGATGTTGGACGTCGCCGCGTTCCCCATATAAAGTGTCCTACACGAAATAGGCGTGTAAGTGAAGAACATATCTTTGTCGGAGCAGATGTGGCGCGTTGCTCCACTGTCGATGTACCAGTACCTCGGGTTTTCCACGACGTTCGCCTCGTACACGACTGCAGTCAGATCTAGCTCCGACGTATCCGTCACCAGCTGCTTCTCTTCAGCGGGATGCGCCCGAGTATTATTAACTCTCTTCTTTTTACGACAATCCTTGGCCATATGCCCTGGTTTATCACAATAACAGTTGCCCTTAATTCTTTTGGAATTCGGGTCATGCTTCTTTTGCGGCGGACCTGGCCTTTTACGCTTGTTTCCATAGCTTGGCTCGGCCAAGTTGGCTCCCGCCTCCATACCGCCCCTCTTGTTCTTGGCTTCGCTCTTTCGGTTATCTTCCTCGATCCGAAGCCGCACAATCAGGTCCTCAAGCCCCATTTCTTTTCGTTTGTGCTTGAGGTAATCCTTGAAATCCTTCCACAGAGGCGGCAGCTTCTCGATAATCGCAGCTACCTCGAAGTTTTCGCTGATCTGCATATTTTCGGCGTGAATATCGTGGATAATCAGCTGCAGATCACGGACTTGGTCCAGCACCGGCTTAGAGTCGGTCATCTTATAATCCAGAAATTTGCCAACGATGAACTTTTTCAGTCCGGCATCGTCGGTCTTATATTTCTTGTCCAACGATCCCACAACTCTTTCGCAGTCGTAGCCACTGCATAGACGTTGTATAGGGAGTCGTTGAGGGCATTTAGAATATAATTGCGGCACATGAAATCATTATGATTCCATGCGTCTAATGCAGCCCTTTCTTGCTCAGATTGAGCGACACGAGCAGCGTAACCTGCGTCGTTAGGGTTTTCACCCTCAGCTGGTGGAGCGACTTCAGTCATCGAAGGGGCAGTTTCTTTCAGAAATCGGACGAGGTGGAGAGTAGTGAGATAGAACATCATCTTTTGCTGCCAGCGTTTGAACTCCGTCCCATTGAACTTGGCAGGACGTTCGGCATGACTGCTGGCGGGGATAGTTGGTGCGTTGGTTGCCATCGATCAGATCACGAACAAAAATTTTGTCTTACGATTGTTGTTTCTTCGGTTGCGTCTGGTCGGTGGCAGATAGCTTTGGCAATAGATAAACTTCGACGTTAGATAGTCGGAAGATGAAGTGTCTTCAACCGCAGGTGCAGTTCGTGAGTACCCAAATGATGATGAGGGCATATGTGATAACTATTGTACACAGCATGAAGAATAAATACTCCTGGAGTTGATGAAGACTATCCATAACAGTAGACGTAGTCGAGGCGTGTGTTGGACACACTGTCCGTAAGACGAAATCGCCCCGATATACAGTGCTTTTGGTTAGTAGCGATCGTCCCCAAGATACAACGATATTTTCTTATTCATAATCGCAGCACAACGACTAGAATTTTCAGACGAATCGTACTCGAAACTGAGTTTTTCTTGCTTCGAAAAACTAGGGAGTATGTGTGTGAAATATGCAAATTCGTGGATTGGAATGAATGAATTTTTCCAATTCATGAGGGGTCTATTTATAGACTTTTTCACGCAGGGACCTATCCGCAAATTCGAGAACTTGTTGGACTGCTTCTGTAATTTTTTAGGGACTAGATTGCAACATTTTGCAACTATTGGACTGTCGGTTTATTTACCGGCCCGCGACAGGCCCAATTCTCGGGCCGACAGCCCGAATCTTAGGCGTGTCCCACCGGCGGCGGCCCGATTCTCCGACCGACGGCCCGAGGCGGCTACCGACACCTCTTAGTTGGGGCGACCGACACTTCCTTGAGTTGGGCCGAATTAGCCCAACAACCCACTTCAGCCCAATTGATCCAATGGATCAAGCCATCACATCTAGGCTGCCCAATCAGCGCCACCTCGTCTGCCATGTCACCAACACCTCGCCACGTCACTGCCCGCCGGAGCATAAATTTAAGCTCCTCAATGCTCCTCGCTCCGATGCGGTGTGCGAAGTGCGCGCCTCAAAGCGCCCATTGCGCACTTTGGCACGGCACGGCTCGGCTCGCCTCGCCTCGCCTCGCCCACGGGCACAGGCTCGGTGCTCGGGGCTCGTCGGTGCGAGGCACCGACTCGCACCCGGGCTATTATTTGGGCCAAAACTCACCCAAGTTTCTCAAGCTCACTTAAACCCACTTAAGCCCACAAGTCCATTTAAGACATACACAGGGCAAGCCCTTTTGAATAAACCCACATGGGTTTCTATATATATAGTGAAGATTTTCTATGTGTCTAACCAATGTGGGACACTTAATTCCCCACTTAAACACTATCAACCATCTTAATCATTATTGGGCCAACTTCGAAAATTAATTTCTCATTCACCCGATATCGGTTTTGAGCGTATTAATATTCATTAAATTCCCCGTGAAACGAAGATTCATAATCTTTCAACGATTTCTCGTTTCGACATCCGATGGCTTCTCGATTTAATTAAAACCGAAACTGATTTTATTAATGGGTTAATATCCATTTGGGCCCAAAGCCCATTTAGGTTAATAAAATCCAACATATATAAATGAATCCCACTCAGTCACAAACCGCACAACTAAACGATTTTTAAATCATTTTGCTCGTTAATTAACCTTTCGTAGAAGCATTATCTAATGGCGACGTTGAAGGTAATCAACGTGATTCTCTTCAAGTCAAGTGAAGATTATTGTTTCAATTCCACTCGTACTTCAGATGTGGCAATAAATAAATAAATAAAATGTGACATATTATTGCGTGCGTTTGTGATTTGTGTGTGATTATTGCAGCAGAAGATTGTGATGAAGGTTTACATGAACGATGACAAAACCCGCTCCAAAGCCTTAAAGACAACTGTCAGCTTCTTAGGTATTATGCATGCCATTGCATACCAACCAAGTTCCACAAATCATTATATTAACTATCCTAATTATAATACGTAATATCTATCTCTCTCTCTCTCTCTATCTATATATAATATATATATATATATATATATATATATATATATATGTGTGTGTGTAGGTGTGATAGGGGTGACCTTCAGCCCAGCATTCCTCTTTACTCGGACACTTGAAGACAGCGACTTTTAGGACACATGTCCAGATGGGTAGTACACTTGGGGACCTGCACCCTGTACGGAAAGAGTAAGGTGGGTCCTGAAGCAAAGCAACTTGAGCGGGAAACGTTGGGTAAGGTCGACCAGGGGACACGTGGCATTCTAGGAGTGGTCGACATTGTGAACAGAGAGGAGGCGCGCCAGTCTGACAACAGTACGACCGCAGGTGCTGTCTCTCCTAGGTTGTACCAGATGTCGCTATCAAGTGGTCCCGGAAGTGTGCCAGCTAGGAAAATAAAGGGAATTTGGTATATGGGAACAGAGACAGACGAGATCAAGCGAGGATTCACTACAACACACAAGACACTTAGATATTTTCACGGTGTTCACCTTCTTCGTCTTCATCATGAAAAAGCACTGTAATGAGCGAAGTAAGGTCGAGTGTGTAAATCCCGACTGTCAATAGTAAACACTATTTCCGGCGGCCCGTGGACGTAGGACATCTGTCCGAACCACGTAAAATCCCTGTCTCTTGCGTTTTCCTTCTTCCTTAGCACTAAAATCAAACCCTAAAACACGTCAAGAAATCAAGGCCCGGTCCGTTTCACCCATCATCGTCTTTCCCGAACCAAATATCGTTGATCGGGGTCATACCCGCATCAAGGTGTTGAATCAGCTGCTTTGAAAGGAGAAAGTAAGGATGAAGTCGAGGTGATCGGACAAGGAGTCGATGCCGTGAAGCTTACGCGTGCGTTGAGGAAGAAAGTCGCACACGCCGATATTCTAAGTGTTGAAGAGCACTCTACTTCTCAGAATAATAATAATAATAATAACAATAATAATTATAATAATAATAACAATAATAATAATGGGGTCTGTCATTCTCCTGACGTTGTTTGGACGCATCCAAAATTTCAAGTGGGTCGATGGGAATCCCATTCCTCCTACGATTGCCCATGATAATAACGTCGTCGACCCTTGCTGCATTATCATGTGACGTCATCTTATAATTACGACTGAGAACGGAGTAGGAGAAGACGGCGTTGTTAAAAGGATCGCTTTGGAGGATTAAGTGAAGATTAGATTATATAGAAATATGTATTTTGGAGAACTAAATGGCATGATTTATAAATCATAAAAAATTTTAGGGAAATTTCCACTGGTACCCTCGAGGTTTCGACTTTTTCCGTTGGTACCCAAAGTTTTTTTCGATTCCGTCTGGTACCCTCGAGATTTCGACTTTTCCAGTTGGTTCCCAAAGTTTTTTTCGATTCCGGCTGATACCCCTGAGGTTTTGTGAAATGTAATTTGGTACCCCTGAATTACCAAAGTTGGATTTAAATTACTTAAAAATAATCAAAAGTTTAAAAATTAAATATTTATTTTTAAAAAATAATTTTATTTATTACAAATATTATATAGTGTGGAAAAATTATATAAATATTTTTAAAAAGGGAAGAACATTGAGATCGAAAATCGAGCGTAAAATTGAGTCGATATTGAAATTACCATGAGAAAACGTGAGTAAAATAAAAACCCAATTTAAACATTGTGGATCGACAGTTATTTTGCAAAGAACGCTCGATTTTCCAATTATATACTACTCCCTCCGTCCCAAACCATTTTATACATTTTACTAAATCGGGTGTCCTACATCTTTTGTACGTTTTCTTTATTTAGCAAAAAACTATCACAAACAATCAATATAATAATATTAAATATTCTTAAAAGACCCGAAATATACACTTTTTTACCTTTTAATTGTACTATATTATTAAAATATTCAGTTTCTTAATTTGCGTGCCAAATATCGAGTGTACAAAAAGATTTGGGACAGAGGCAATATATTTTATAATTAAAATTATTTTTAATAAAAACTATTTTATTTTTGATTTCTGATTATTTTATATATTTCAGAAAATATTTTTAATAATATTTCTATAATGTTTCCTAACTATATACTATATAATTAAAATTACTTTTTTAATAAAAAATATTTTATTTTTGAATTTCTGTTTATTTTAAGTATTTTAAATTCAGTTTTGGTAATTCAGAGGTACCAATTACATTTCATAAAACCTCAGGGGTACCAGCGGGAATCGAAAACAACTTTGGGTACCAACGGAAAAGTCGAAAGATCGAGGGTACCAGTGGAAATTTTCCATTGTTTAATATGTTTTATTTGAAGTTCGACAAACGTTGGGTGTTCGAAATCCTACAATTTCAAGTGTAGGTTGACTTGGACCGGCGGTTGGCTTACGGATAACCGGATCACATGAAGTTATGGGGAGTGGACTCTTGGAATTCTAGTAGCAATTTAAAATCATCTATTTTCATTTCAATTTTAATTACAATATATGTCTTGATTTTATTTATATTAGATTTTTATGCTGAAGCTCAAACTTGATATTTAAATAGCTAAGGGGTTGAGCCAAGCCGGCTCACGAGCTCAAGCCCGTTAAAAAACTAGCGACACTCAGTAAGCTTTTTATTATTGTCCGACTTATAAGGTTGAGCTGGTCTAATATACTCTCGACTTCGAGCTTGAAAATATAAAGCTCATCGAGCTCGAGTATAGTTTAGAGATAGATCCTTCCTTTTTTTCTTTTTTTTTTCTCAATAGAGATGGAGCTCGAGACCTTTCTACTCTGAAAAAACTGTATTTGTATTATATGAATTTGATATCACTGGTATATCTAGTAGTGACATCATGGATATTCATAGGAACCTAGTAAGTCAAGCATATGACAACTATCACCAAAACTAATTTGTCTTCTTCCTACAACGTCCACATAATTAACTACTTCTGATTTTGTTTATGTAATTTCCAAATTTCCAAGAAATTACTTATATACATACAAGAAATGAATGTCTTGATTAAAAACCAAACACGCCACACGACTCTAATGGTAGGTTCGTGTTCATACCGTGTTTGCATGAATTTCAATGACGAAGACTCCTTCATTGTTATTTTTCGCTAATTAGGCAATGATTATTGAAGAGATTCCTGATATTTGTCACTTGCCTTCCATTAAAAAAATCTATTTATTTTAAAGATATGATGTTTGAGACTTCTGTATATATTGTTTAACTATCGAATTGAAAATTTTCACAAAGTTTGGTAATTAAACCATCAACAACCGAAAAAATTCATTTCCAAACTCAAAAGGCAGTAATTATCGCATCAACGGTAACTATTCTACACCCATTTAATTCGTTCTCAAACTCAATAGAATCTCGAAATACTCCTTTCTACACAAACGCTGATAAATTTTCAATACTATCTATATATTTTATAACTTACAAATTAAACCATGATAATACTTGTGCATATAAAGAAATAATAAGAATGTAGTACACCGAAATTGATAAAAAAAAGATATTATTTTTAAATATAAAATTATTGAAAAATGTTTGTTAAAAACACGGTGATTACACTACAGAGAAAAAATAGATTGAGATGCATCTAAAAACAATATTCATACAAATAAAAAAAGAGACAATTTTTCAAGTCTATAATTTTGGTATATTTCTCCCTCAATTGATCGATGAACACATTCCTAAGAGCAACGTGACCATCTTTATATTTATTTTTTAAAAAAATATATAATTGTGGTAATTTAATATTTAACTATTATACTACATATCAATAAAAAATATGGAAAAAGTAATAACAACCTATAAATTATTCCAAAAAACGGAGTAAATGTCATAATAAATATTGCCAATTTTATAATCATAATTATTAATTCAATATCCTTTTATTTATTTTTATATTTTGTACGGCTGCTTTGATGATTCAATATAAGCACAATGGCTTGTTTGCAAAATATAAACATCAAACTCATTTTTTGCACAAATGCTAATTTGTGTTTCAATGAAGAGGGAGAGAAACTTAAAAACTTATTTTAAGTTTGCATTCGCGTATTGAGGTGTTTTTACTCCATTGTTTGGATGTTTATGCACCGTGTTTTGTAGCATGGAAACCATGACATGTTCATGAACTAAAAAAGAGAAGATAAAGAAAGCTTTAAAAGGACTGAAATGAAATAACTAATACTAATTAATGGCAAACCAGAAAATATAAGTTGACTTGGAACGGAGGAGCTTACACGCCCAAAGGGACGCCATAGACGACGTGGTCTTAGTTTAGGAATAATAGAAATATATTTTTTGGAATTTAATAATAGAAATATTTAATACGCTCCGACGACATTCAATTGGAGGTAGAAAAGAAGAAAGCAATACTATAATTTTGGAACATCAGTTACAATCAATATTATGTTTTGACTATGCTTGGGTAATAAACAACTTTATATGTCGGAATAATTTCGGAATAGTTTATAATTTTTTTGAAAAAATAAGTCAGAAAATCGTATTGACATTATTTCATGTCATCAACCATATGGGTAAAATATTTAACATCAACAGCCAATTAGATTTTAGACTTGTTTTGTCCGAATTATAATCAATATTCAAATTTCTTTTAATACATGATATTGGGTCGATTTGAGTGGTCAGAGGAGGTGATTAAACACTTCTGTCTTTTTATAGCTTTTGCAGTAACTATTGATAGTTGATCTTGTTTGAGCTGATATGAGATGTACTATGGTGCCACCCTACCATGAGCACCATAAGCAAATCTCTCAATTTTTTGCATTCTTTCGATTCTCAACGCCGCCGTACCTCCGTAGATCATCTCATATCCAATGCTAACATATATCGCCATCTACAACACATTAATTTTTAAGAAAATGTGTGGCTGTATGTGAAATGTGAATGTGAGGGAGGACTAGTTCCGTAGGTATGATTTTATCTCATATTATTGTTGACATTATGGGTGGTTGAGCTGTCTTTTTGTATTGTATTATTCGAAAATCTTCGTCACATTATCTAAATTAAATATTATGCCAAAAAAGAAATCAATGCATTGCCCGTGCCGAGTTATCAATCCTATGTGATTGATCACAAAACTCCTCTAGAATTTGGCAAAATGTCTAGTAAGTAATTGATTCTCAATTCAATATGTGTATCAGTTAAATAGCCAAAATGATATAAAATTATTAGTTCAGTAGCTGGTTAGAAAAATGTTATATATAGGTACCTGGTTGAATAAAGATTTTACGCATAGCTCCCGTTAGGTTGTACCATTTTACCATTGTTTACGTATCTTTTATAACTATATCACGTATCATACCACGTGTTTATGTTATACCTAATTTTCAATTATGTTGTGTGATATCTCTGTAAGCATGACGTACCTTTTTTCAATATATTATGTACCAAAATATGTTTCCCGAGCTAACTAAATTTTTAATATGACCTACCTTCAGCTGAACGGATATATACGTGTAAAATTTTTAGGTGTAATTATGTGTCAGGCCCCAAAAGATGTTTTAAAATAGGTTTCAGACCCTGTCACAAATAAACAATTGTTCGAGGGACCCGATTTTTATAAAATTTAGAGATAAGGACCTAGAATTACACATGTGTTATAAAGTGTATATGAACTGGTATCGGATGATCATTTTGTGTTATTTCAGAACAATGAAGTGGTACTGCAGAACAATGAAGTGCTACTGGAAAAACAATGAAGTGGTACAGAAGAACAATGAAGTCCTGCAGAATCGGGTCCTTGAAACTATGAATTTTCTAACAGGGGCCAGAAACCTAAGTTTAAACTATGAAGGGGTTTGAATTGTAAAAGCCCCAGAATTTTATTCTATTAGGTACCTTTACGTAAATAATTTTGACACGCACTGATTTTACTTTTTCTTTATATTGTTAGATATTTATGCCATAGATATATATAGATATACTCCCTCTGTCCCCGTTGAAATTAAGTTCTGAACAAGAAGCAAAGGAAATGGGCTCGGATGATCTCAGCTGAAGTCGAGTGTTTAGTAGAAAGCTGAAGGAAGCAAAGAATTACCAGCTCAAACAATTGCGCACGATTTTTAAATAAAGGCGTGTTTCATACTTATTGACACAAGCGTGTTTTATACTTACGAGCACTTGAAGAATTGCAGCTGTGAGGGGCGCTTTATATAAGGCGGGAAATTTCGCATATAAAAGGAGAGAGTTCTACTCAATATGATTTATTCGATTAGATTCTTCATTTTCTCCTTCATTCCTCTCACGTGTATTCAAGAGGATAATCTGTGAACAACCCAGATTATCCCTTTTCGATTCCTGTATCTTGTAATCATTAACAGAGAATATTAAATATCGATTAGTTAGATCATGGACGTAGGATCCTTATATCCGAACCACGTTAAAAGATCGTCTTCACAAATTCTCGAATCTTTTATGGTATCAGAGCGCAATTCAACTGTGCTAATTCACAGTCTGAACAATGGAGAACAACGAAACACCACCTTTGGCAAATCAACAACCATTGGTGAATCAACCTGCGGCTAATGCACTCTCCTTGATAAAACGATCCTTACTTCTTGAGTGGAAATGACACTTCGGGTCAATTACTGGTACATGAGCAGCTAAATGGTGATAATTACACCACACGGAGCCGAGCTATGATGATCGCACTTATCGGGAGAAACAAAGAAGGATTTGTTAATGGGACCATTGTCCAGCCGCCAGCAACAGATTTGAACAAGATGTGTGCATGGAAGAGAAATAACAATGCAATCATTTCTTGGATCCTCAGTCGGTCTCAAAGGACATCTCAGCAAGTATTCTGTACATTTCTTTAGCAAGAGACGTGTGGTTAGACTTACAAGAGAGATTTGGGAAACCAATAAACCACGGATTTTTCAGCTGAAGACGGAGTTGATCAAGCTTGCGCAAGGCACAAACTCTGTTTCTGTGTATTACACAAGGCTGAAGACACTCTGTGATGAGTTGTCCAACTATCGCCCAGTATTTCAATGTACCTGTGGAGGAACAAGAGAGATCAAGAACCACCTGGATGATAGTTGGACAGATACTTCTGATGGATCCTACACCTTCGATCAATAAAGTATTCTCTCTGTTGATCCAAGAAGAAAAATAGAGACCTCAGGTCCAAGCAAAGGCAGTGAGGTTTTGAACAACAACATGGCAATGATGGCTGCCAGAAGTGATCAAGAACCTGCCAAGAAAGGATATTTCAAGGATAGGAGGGACAACACTAAGGCAGTGTGCACTCATTGCAATAAGAGAGGACATACAGTCGACACCTGCTACCAAATCCATGGATTTCCTCCGGGGTATAAGCAGAATATACGCTATAAAAGATCAAGGTTGAATCAGGCACAAGTTGACTCAGGTTCCAGAAATTCAGGATCAGCTCATCAATCTAATCTTGGGTATGCTCCTACAAGAGATGCACTGGTACAGCTGCAGCTGACACCATTTCAACTTCAGAGCCTGAAGGAATTGATGAACCAATCTACCTCAACTCTGCAGCAAGACAATCTGGACCTGGCGCAGCATGATGAGAAGGGTACAAGTACTTGTTTTTCTTTTAATTTGCCTATTTTCACAGGATCCAAATGTTTGTTGGTGGATTCCGGTGCAACCAGACATGTCTGCAGTAGTCTCAGCCTGTTGTCTAATGTTCATAAGATAGAGGAGTCCAAGGTTATATTACTAGATAACACTGTAATTAAGGTTAACAAAGCAGGTTCATTGGTTTTAAATAGTTTTATCACCTTGACTGATGTGCTCTATGTGCCTCATTTTTGTTTTAATCTCATTTCAGTTAGCTTTTTGTCTTATAGTAGGAACTGTCAGTTCAAGTTTGATGCTGATGGATTCATAATACAGGATCAATCAATGCTAATGATTGACAAGGGTTGGAAGAAAGCTGGACTATACATAATGGAGACAGATTCTGATTTACAGTCTTCTTTAGCTGATACTAATAATTCTGTTTTTCTGAATGAATTGTCTGTTGATCTGTGGCATAGTAGGCTGGGGCATCCCCCAGACAAGGTGTTAGATATCGAAAAACATCTCTGAAACATTCAGTTAGGTCACAGAGTTCATATTGTAAGGTCTGTCCCATTGCTAAACAGAAGACTTCCATTCCCAGATGACAGTAAATCAGTTTGCTCGATATTTGATCTTGTTCATTTCGATGTTTGGGGCCCTTTTCCTGTCCGATGATACCTAGGAAACCAATACTTTGTAACTATTGTAGATGATCATTCTAGGTTCACATGGCTATTCATGATAAGGCAAAAATGAAGTGCAATATGTGATCTCTCATTTCATAGCTTTGGTAGAAACACGGTTTGGATGTAAAATAAAGATCTTAAGATCAGACAATGCAAAAGAATTCAACCTAGATATTTTGCTTAAAGAAAAGGTATTATGCATCATTTTTCTTGTGTTCAAACACCACAACAGAACTCCGTGGTAGAAAGAAAACACCAACATCTGCTTAATGTAGCTCGACCGTTGTATTTCCAGTCAGGGATACCCATACAATACTGGTCTGAATGTGTGCTTATGGCCACATTTCTTATTAACAGAACACCCTCTGTGAATCTGGGCAACAAGTCTCCCTATGAGCTGATTTATCAGAGACATGTTGACTATGATTCACTAAGGGTGTTTGAATGCCTCTGCTATTGTTCCACTTTGGCTGCAGGGAGAAGAAAATTCGATCGAAGGGCCAAAGAATGTGTATTCTTAGGTTATCCAAACGGCATGAAGGGGTACAAGGTGATGGACCTAACTACAAGGGAGGTCCTAATCTCTAGGGATGTCAGATTCAGGGAAAGAGAACTACCATTCAAACAGAAGATCAAACAGCCAGACTTAGAAGATCCTTTTGTTGACTGTGTGTTACCCAGGTCTTACTTCCGAGAGTCTAGCATGGATGGACAATCATTACCAGATGAGGAACCAGTAAACCAACTTGATGCACCCTCACAAACTGATGCAGAAGTGCAAGCAGGGATATCACAAGCAGGCTGGGAACCTTAGAGTTCGGAAATTCCGAGTCTGCCTCAAGGAGAGCAGATGAGGCCAAGAAGGGAATAAGAAAGACCCTTGTACTTGCAGGATTATCATTGCAACAATGTGAAGGAAAGAAAGGTTTTGTACCCAATGTCAGAGGTACTATCTCGTGAAAGACTGACAAAGCACTCTCAGACCTTCTTCAGTAGAGTGTCCATGACAGCAGAGCCCAAAAATTTCTCACAAGCCTCTAGGTCAGAGGAATGGAAGGCAACAATGAATGAGGAGCTAAGGGCCTTAGAAGAGAACAACACTTGGTCTGTTGTCCCATTATCAAAGGGGAAGAAAGCTGTTGGAAGCTGATGGGTCTACAAACTCAAGTTCAATTCAATTGGCAAGGTAGGAAAACACAAGGCCCGCCTTGTGGCAAAAGGATATGATCAAAGGGAAGGTATTGACTATATAGATACCTTTGCACCAGTTGCAAAGCCAAACACCATAGAATTTATACTTGCTTTGGCTGCTAAACTTTAATGGAACTTTGCTCAAATGGATGTAAGCAATGCTTTCTTGAATGGGGACTTAGCCGAGGAAGTTTACATGGAGTTGCCTCATGGATTATCAAGGCATGATGGAAGATCAGTGGAATGACCCATGGTTTGTAGACTGCAAAAGTCGATCTATGGCTTGAAACAAGCTTCAAGATAGTGGAATAAGAAATTCACTGATGCAGTTAAAGAATTTAGTTTCTTACAGACTAAAACAGATCACACACTTTTTGTAAAAGGAAGAGGTGATCAGCTGGTGATTCTGTTGGTATACGTGAATGATATAATCATAGCAGGACCATCTGCTGGAGCAATCAATCAATCAATCAGACTAAAACTTTCCTCAATTCTTGCTTCAAGATCAAGGACCTCGGGCGGCTTAGATATTTTCTGGGCATTGAAGTAACAAGGAGTAATGAGGGAATTTACATTTCGTAGAGACATTATACTCTTCAATTACTAGAAAATAGTGGTTACATTAATGCAAAACCACTGTCAACTCCTATGAGCCTAGCAGAAAAGATCATAGCAGATGAAGGGGAGCTTCAATGCAGAAGGATTGATTACTTTATCTAACGTTCACTAGACCTGATATTGCTTACTCAGTTCATAAACTTAGTCAGTATATTGCTGCACCGAGAGTTCACCGAGGCAAGGAATACTCATGGCCTGTGATCAGAATCTTGACTTAAAGGCATTCTCCGATGCAGACTGGGCAGGTTGTAAGGACACACGCAAGTCTGTGGCAGAATTTTGCACATTTTTGGGAAGCACCTTGGTTACATGAAGGCCAAGAAGCAGCCCACTGTGTCACGTTCATCCACCGAGGCAGAATATCGAGCATTGGATTCAGTAGTAGCAGAGGTGCTATGGATCAGGCATTTGCTGGAAGAACTAGACCTGAATGTCAAGAAAACACCTTGTCATATATTGTGATAATCAATCAGCCCTCAAGCAAGCTTCAAACCCAAAATTTCATGAAAGGTCGAAGCATATAGAAATTGACTTTCACTTCATTCTTCATCACGTCTCCATTGCGGGCGGGTGTTGAAATTAAGTTCTGAACAAGAAGCAAAGGAAATGAGCTCGGATGATCTCAGCTAAAGTCGAGTGTTTAGTAGAAAGCTGAAGGAAGTACAGAATTACCAGCTCAAACAATTGCGTGCGATTTTAAATAAAGGCGTTTTTCATAATTATTGACACAAGCGTGTTTTATACTTATCAGCACTTGAAGAATTGCAGCTGCGAGGGGCGTTTATCAGCACAAGAATTGCAGTTCTACTCAGTACGATTTATTCGATTAGATTCTTCATTTTCTCCTTTATTCTTCTCAAGTCTATTCAAGAGGATAATCTGTGAACAACCCAGATTATCCCTTTTTCGATTCCTGTATCTTGTAATCATCAAAAGTGAACAGTAAATATCTATTGGTTCGATCGTGGACGTAGGGTCTTTATATCCGAACCACGTTAAAAGATCGTCTTCACAAATTCTCAAATCTTTTAGTCCCAAATGTTTTTGGACATTTGGTTGTTGGCACGTGAATTAAGAAACTGAAGATTTTAATAATATAGTACAAGTAAAAGGTAAAGAAGTGTATATTTTGACACGTCTTTTAAGAATATTTAATATTATTATATTGATTGTTTGTGATATTTTTTTGCTAAATTAGGAAATGTCAATAATGTGGGATGCCCGATTTAGTAAAATGTATAAAATGATTTGGGACGGACCGAGTATATAATACACTCATGTAAATGAGGACAACGTAACACGACTTGGGTCTACGCAAGTCGCAAAGATATGACACCTTCAGTTCTGATTAGCCCGTTGCGCGTTAAGAAATAGAAAGATTAATTAATATCCCTTGTCATCGTTTAATATATTTAATAGCTATAAATAGCTGGCACTCTCAACTTTCTTCTTGCCCATCACTCTCACTTCAAATTCAAGCCGACCTTTTTCTCCTAGCAACAAAAATGAAGGTACGTAATGGTTCATCTTACCTCATATTAAGAAGACAATAATAAAATGATAAGCTGACAAACATATATATTATATATATATCATAATAATTTTAACTGCAGCAAAAAATTGTGATATCCGTGTCCATGGACGACGACAAATCTCGCTCTAAAGCCCTCAAAGCCAGCTTTAGCGTTTCAGGTAATAAATAAGCTTGGGAATCTGGAAATTAATTTAATCATATACATATAAATGTCTTTTTCAAGACCCTATATATATAAACAATCTCCGAGTTCTTGGTCCACTCCCACTTCACGTCCTTCTTTAGCAAGTCCGTGAGTGGAGCGGCCATCTTTGAGTAGCCCATAATGAAGCGCCTGTAATAGTTTGCTAGACCAAGAAACGAACGTAACTCACTTACATTATTCGGCCCCGTGACATTTGGTATCAGAGCGCCAGGTTCCGCGATGGGAAAAGAGACGATCCTACACCAATCTTCAGACCCGCCCATACTTAAGACATGGAGGACAAAGGCTCCTCTCATGAAGAGCAACTCTTTGGAGTTGGCTATATTGCACTTAGACCAAAGGTGACGATGTTGGAACGCAAAATGGCTGCCTTGGAGCCGTCCGTTGAGGAGCTTAAGGCAAAAGTCCCAGACGATCTTGAACAGCAATTATTGTCGGTTCGACATGCTGTTGACACGGGTGCCGAGATCGTAAGTGAATCGTCCGCAAGAACCGACAGAAAGATCGAAGCCATATTCCAGGCTGTTGATGCCCTGACCCGAAGAATCGATGAGGAGATCAATTCGAGCGTGGCACATCGTGCGGACGTTGATCACGAAATGAAGGTATTGCGTTCCTTAATACAGGTGAATGACTCACCAAGCAACTCGCGACCGAAGTTACCTCAGCCCGAAACCTATAACGGCACGCGAGATGCTAAGGAGTTGGAAAACTACCTCCACGACATGGAGGACTATTTTGAGGCGGCTACAACCCCTGAAACAGAAAAAATGGCTTTGGCCACACGTTTCTTGATCGATGATGCCAAGCTATGGTGGCGTACGAGAAAGAGGGAGGCCGTCGAAAATGACCAGGCTCGGATCAAAGGTTGGGAAGAGTTAAAGGCCGAGCTGAAGGCCCATTTTCTGCCACAGCATAGTGCATGGCATGCCCGCGATGCGTTGCGTAAGTTAAAACAGACAGGCCCTATTCATGAGTATGTGCAAAAATTCCATTTGCTAATGATGAATGTGAAGGATATGTCGGAGTCGGACAAGGTCTATAACTTTATAGACGGATTGGCTACTTGGGCCCAAGCGGAGCTTGCGAGGCGTAACATTCAAGATCTGCAGACCGCATTTGCGGAGGCCGAACGGCTGCGGGACATTCCCCGTAGCCAACCTGCGGCCGAGCCTAAAAAGCAAGTACCTGCCAAGTTTGACAAGCATAAAAACAAGAAGGCACAAATGGGCAAGAAGAAAGCTCAATGGCGGCCTAGCCCAAACCAGGGACAAAGTGAACAACATCGGCCAAGAAAGGCACCTGCCGTAGGCCAGAAAAAGATTTCGTGCCACCTCTGCGGCGGCCCACACAAGTGGTACGAATGTCCGCGGAAGTCGGCAGTTTATGCAGTCGCTGCTCAGATGCGAGGAGAGGCTAATCCTTCGGGCTCGAGTGAGGAAACCCCTCAGGCCAACTAGTTGCAGATTTTAGCGACCGTTAAAGAGGGGCGTTCTGGTAAGAATAAGCTCATGTATCTTCCATGTATTATTAATGGACAGAAAGTTCCCGCTTTGGTGGACTCGGGGGCGACCCATAACATTATGGCATCAAAGACGGCAAACCGGCTAAGATTGATGGTGAAGCACGCTCCATCAACCATACAGTTAATGCTCCACCCATTCCGACAAGTGGAAAGACCTCGACTCTCGTCAAGATTGGCCAGTGGCAAGGCATTCAAGAATTTCTTGTGATGCCTCTCGATGACTTTGAGGTAATTTTGGGTAATGTGTTTTTGGTGCAGGGAAAGGCAATTCCGATGCCCTTCCTTGGTGGGGTCTTCTTTGCGGATGAGAAGCTGCCCGGGTTCATAAACGGCTACTATGACCACCGGCTAGGGGGAAGCCATGGAAATGTCGTTGGAGCGATGTGTTCAGCTATACAAATAAAGCGTGGAGTCAGGCGCGGAGATTTAACTTATGTGGCTGTAATTCGCAGTGTTGAAGCCCCAGCCGCGCACGAACCTCCAGTTGAAGTCCAGAAGTTGCTATTGAATTATGAGGACTTGATGCTGACCGAGCTGCCTAAGGAACTGCCTCCTAGGCGACCCACGGACCATCGGATTGAGCTTGAACCGGGAGCCAGACCACCAGCAAGAGCCCCATATCGGATGAATCCAGTCGAACTCGAAGAGTTGAGGAAGCAGCTTGACGAGCTGCTTGATGCTGGCCTCATACAACCTTCAAAGGCCCCTTTTGGATCACCTGTCTTATTCCAGCGCAAAAAGGACGGAACGTTGCGTTTTTGCGTGGACTATCGGGCTTTAAACAAGGTCACTGTCAAGAACAAGTATCCCATCCCGAATGCCCTGGACCTCTTTGACAAGTTGGTCAAGGCGAGCTACTTCACAAAGCTGGACTTGCGCTCGGGTTATTGGCAAGTTCGCATAGCTGAGGGCGACGAGTCAAAGACAACCTGTGTTACAAGGTACGGCTCATATGAGTTTCTTGTCATGCCTTTCGGCTTGACTAACGCCCCAGCTACGTTTTGTAACCTTATGAATGATGTGTTGTATGAGTTTTTGGATAAATTTGTGGTGGTATACTTGGATGATATCGTCGTTTACTCGACAAATCTGGTGGATCATGTGTGGCATTTGAAGGCTGTGTTCGATAGGCTGCGGGAAAATAAACTATTCGTAAAAAGAGAGAAGTGCGAGTTTGGGCAGACTCGCATAACGTTTCTAGGCCACATAATTGAAGGTGGCGAGATCCGGATGGACGTAGCTAAGGTTCGTGCCGTGGTAGAGTGGCCGCGCCGGACTAATGTAAGTGAGTTACGTTCGTTTCCTGGTCTAGCAAACTATTACAGGCGCTTCATTAAGGGCTACTCAAAGATGGCCGCTCCACTCACGGACTTGCTAAAGAAGGACGTGAAGTGGGAGTGGACCAAGAACTCGGAGGACGCGTTCGAGGAATTGAAGACATCCTTGGCGAGTGAGCCCGTCCTGAAGTTGCCAGAATTCGGCCAACCTTTTGAGGTACACACGGATGCATCGGGCAAGGCCATCGGTGGTGTCCTAGTCCAGCACAAACATCCGATTGCATACGAGAGCCGAAAACTGAAGGACGCTGAAACCCGCTACACGACCCATGAGAAGGAGATGACTGCGGTCATCCACTGTCTTGAAGCCTGGCGGCATTACCTTCTAGGGGCCAAGTTCATTATTGTCACCGATAATGTGGCGAACACATATTTCAAAACCCAGAAAAAGCTTACCCCAAAGCAGGCGCGTTGGCAAGAATTCCTTGGCGAATTCGACTTTGAGTGGATACATCGGCCGGGGCGACAAAATGAGGTGGCTGATGCCCTTAGTCGACAGCCACAGGTCAACGCTTTGTCGGCCAGAAGTACAGCCGAGAGCAACTTTATCGACCGCATACGGCGAGAAGGCGGGAACGATGCGGCCTATAAGAAGTTGAAGGAAGAAGTTGAAGCTGGACTTGTAAAAAGGTACTGGCTTGAGAATGGATTGTTAGCCATTCATGGTGGAAGATTTTATGTCCCTGCAGGAAAGTTAAGACGAGAGCTCCTAAGGGAGCATCATGACCCGCTATGGGCTGGCCATCCCGGAGTTGGGCGAATGATGGCACTTTTGTCCCGCAAGTTCTACTGGCCAAATATGGAGCAAGACGTCGAGGCCTTTGTACGAACATGCATTACGTGCCAGCGAGACAAACCCGAACGGACCAAGCCGGCTGGATTGTTGCAGCCGCTTCCGATCGCAACAAGTCCTTGGAGATCTATCACGATGGACTTTATTCTTGGTCTCCGAAAAGGCGAAGGTAACAATGCGTCCATCTTCGTAGTTGTCGACCAATTCTCTAAGATGGCAGTTTTTATGGCGGCACCTCACAAGTGCCCGGCGGACGTGGCCGCTGATCTATTTTTCCGCAACGTGGTGAAGCACTTTGGCCTACCGGAGGAGATTATAAGTGATCGAGATTCTAGGTTCACGGGGAATTCTGGACAGTGTTGTTCCGCATGCTCGATACGAAGTTACGCTTCTCATCGGCATACCATCCCAAAGTGACGGCCAAAGTGAGCGGACCAACCAGCTGCTCGAGGAATATCTCAGGCACTACATCTCTGCGAGCAAGCACAACTGGACGAATTTACTTGATGCGGCCCAGTTTTGCTATAACCTCCATAAGTCATCAGCCACAGAGAAGAGCCCATTCGAGATTGTGTACGGGTTTCAACCATTAACTCCGCAGTCGGTGACATTGCGGCAAATTGGCGTTGGATGTCCATCCGCGTACAAATTTGCCCATGGACGCGAGCTTCTTTGGGATGAAGCTCGGGATAGCTTAGCCAAGGCCGGTCGACGCATGAAAAAGTATTATGATCGAGGCCACCGTCCGGTGGAGTTCGACGTCGGTGAGAAGGTATGGCTTAAGCTAACCCCATCGCTGCAGGCTAGCAACAAGGCTCAATCGACGACAAGGAGTCTGATGCAAAGGTTTGATGAGCCATTCGAAGTTGAACGAAGGATTGGCCAAGTTGCCTATCGATTGAAGCTGCCACCCAAGTATCGTATCCACCCTGTATTTCACGTCAGTTTCTTAAAGAAATTTTACGATGATACTGACCCGGAGAGGAGGCAGGAGTTTGGAATCCCCGCAACACCAAAGAAGCGATATGATCGAGAGATCGAGCGCATTGTTACGTATCGAAGGCGCGGGAAGTCCCCTCACACATCTCTGGAGTACCTCATCCAGTGGAAAGGCGAACCCTAGATTGAAAGGTCTTGGGAGAAAGGTGAGGACTTGTGGCAATTTTCTAACCTCATCGAAGAATATTTGAAAATGCAGGCCCCGGAATCGTCGACGAGGGCGTCGACAGTTCAAGCGGGGGAGAATTGTCACAACGTTGATCGAAGTTGACCGTTGACCATGTGTCAACGGCGGCCGGAGGGTGACCGGCCGGGCTCGGCGAAGCTAAATCGTCGGGCAGCGTGCGAGAGTAGGCGCACGCGACATGTGGTCGAGCTTGATGGCCTCGCCCATGCTTGGACTAGGCACATGGCCTAGTCGGCGCGCGCGGCATCGAGGCAGCGCGCGTGCCCTCAGCACTCTACGCGCAGCATCACGCGCAGCCCATCTGGGCTCTTGGCGGAATTGTGGGATTATGGTGTCGGCAACGTTGGCTGGCGCGCGCGGCATATGCGCGCGCGCAAGGCAGGCACTGCGCGACTTGGGCGCGCAACGTTGGGCAGCATTGGTGCAAAGTATAACAAGCGCAAGCAGCATCGTCAAGCGCGGGCGGGCTGCTAAGGCTGGATGCTTGGCCAGGCTGGCCACCTGCCAAGTTCACCAACCCCACATGAGGACCATAATCTAGCACATGAAGGTGTCAGGAATTCCTTTCCAAAGGAATGTATACATACAGATGCGGACAAAGATCTAACACATGAAGTGTCAGAGAATGTGCCCCATGTCTCTCACCTCTCATTGGCCAGATCGGATCTGAGGAATCTTGAAGCCAAGATGTCTTTGGCCTATAAAAAGGCCTCATGGCTCATTTCGATGGGATAGAACCTTTGGGCGAAAATATATTGTGTTGTAGTAAGTTGTACAAGTAGCTACCTAGTGTGTGAGCGACTTGTTTAGTGCGAGTGTTGAGTGCTTGTACTTCCCCAATCTTGGGGCCCCGTTCTTAAGAAATAAAAGAGTGGGTTGGGAGGATTACCTCCCGTAAATTGTTGTGTTCGTGTTTATTTTGAGTCTCGTTGGTGTGAGTTCAAAGCAAACCCGATACACTAAGTCTTTAAGTAAACAAGGTGCTAAGTCTTGAAGAAGGCCGTCCTCTTTGGCGCATTTCCGCAGTTGCTCCGTACAGCTCCAACTTAGAGCGAAAAATTTCTAAGTTATTCGGCCCCGTGACATTTGGTATCAGAGCGAGTACGTCGACAAGTTTCATTCATTGCTGCTCGACGTGAAGGATATGTCCGAGGCGGATAAGCTCTTTAATTTCACTTCGGGACTGAGCTCATGGGCCCAAGAGGAGCTTGCACGACGGAATGTGCAAGACTTGAATACGGCTTTTGCGGAGGCCGACCGACTGATGGATATTTGGCGTGAGCCCGCTAGCCAAGAGCCTCGAAAGGCCAAGAATGGTTTCCAAAATGGGAACAATGGGGGCGGCAATGACCGGCGAGACAACCGGCCAAACAAGGGTGCGATGGACAAGGCGGCAGGAAAAAGGCCAGCCACAGAAACAAGAAAGATTACTTGCTACATCTATGGAGGCGACCACAAGATGTTCCAGTGCGCGCACCGAGTGACGGCGATGAATGCGGTGGCTGCCCCTACCAACCAAAACGAAGAGAGCGCCTCTCAGCCTAACACGCCAAGGTTGGGCGTGTTTCGGATAACTGAGGCATGAGGCGCCGCGGCAGCGGTGCGAGGTACCCCGACCCATGGCGATGCACAATTGGGGCTGGAATACGGCTAAGTGCAGGGCAACGGGGTAGCGCAACGGGATCTTGACGGAGATTTGTGCGTTTTTCGCTGATGGGGAATAGGTAATTTAGTTACTGACTCCAAAAACATTTAGTTATAACACATGAAATCGCAGATTGGGCGATGAGGAGCATATGTTGAAGAGGGGGAGATCGATGCCACTTGAGGAAAAGACATCAATCAACCAAAGCAATCAAAGAGGCAAGGCTAAGGAGAGCCGCAAGTCTCTTACTCGGCTTCGTCGACGAGGACGCCGACGATTCAAGCCGGGGAGAATTGTTACAAGGTTGAACTGAAGTTGACCGTTGACCAAGGGTCAACGGGGCCGGAGGGTGACCGGCCGGACTCGGCGAGTCTAAATCGTCGAGGCATGTGTGGGAAAATCTGGATGGAGCCAAGTCTTGGCCGAGCAGCAAGACTTGGGCCGTGCCAAGCACCAAGATTGGCCTAACCTTACGCGGACAAGCTAGGCAGCGTGCGAGAGTAGGCGCACGCAAAGCAAGCAGGCCGGGGCAAGACCGTCTGCCCAGGGCAAGAAGGAAAGGCCGGATATGTGCGGCATCGTTGGCTGGCACGGGCGCGCGGCATGGGGGCGCTCGGCCGCAACGTGCGCGGCACTTCTGCGCGCGAAAGGCAGGCAACGTGCAGCTTCGGCGCACAACATTGGGCGGCATTGGCATAGAGCGCAGCGTGCGCTCGGGGGTGAGCTAGGGCGCGGGATGTTGGCCACGCTAGCCACCTACCAAACCCACCAACCCACATGAAGACAAAATCTCAGGCACAGGGTGTCAGAGATTCTCTGGAAAAGGCACCACATGGGACTGTCAGAGATTCCCTACAAAGGCACTTTTTTGTCATATGGGGGACAAGAAGAATAAGCCTCACGTGGGGGAGCCAAGGAGAATATGTCTTCAGATCCACTCATCTCATTGGCCGATCTGGATCGAGGGAATCTTGGAGCATGGCCTATAAAAGGGCTTCATGGCTCACTTTGACCCTTTTTGATCAACACATGAACCTTCCTCACAACACTATTTTCGCCCCAATGTGCTTCTTAGTTCCTTTTAGTGCCTGTGAGGAAGGTTCATGTGTTGATCAAAAAGGGTCAAAGTGAGCCAAATGCACTTTAAGTAGGCTAAGTTATTAGCGTTAAAGTGTTGTGTCTTTTATATTGCGAGTTCGTGGTAGAGAGCTTGTAATTCCCGAAAGGGCCCCATTCTTTGTGTGAATAGTAGTTTGGGTTGGGAGGATTCTCCCGTAATTGTTGTGTTTCGCCTTGTTCCTTTCTTGTTGGGTGCGGGTCCGGTTCAAAGGCGCACACGAGCGCACTTAGGGCAAAACGTAATTTGGGTCGAGAGAAGTTAGAGTCCGAAGTAAGGCTTCCGCATATTTACTCCGCACGGGCGGATAAGTTGGGCAGGCTGAGTGGCAAGTGGGGCGCGGCGCTGCATACACTTGGCGCGGGACTTGGCCATTGCCGACACACCGGGCTTAGAACGCGAAAAATTTCTAAGTCATAGGTGGGTGTGACATTTGGTCTTCGGTCGCGAGTTGCTTAGGAGTTGGAAAACTACCTCCACGACATGGAGGACTATTTTGAGGCGGCTACAACCCCTGAAGCAGAAAAAGTGGCTTTGGCCACACGTTTCTTGATCGATGATGCCAAGCTATGGTGGCGTACGAGAAAGAGGGAGGCCGTCGAAAATGACCAGGCTCGGATCAAAGGTTGGGAAGAGTTAAAGGCCGAGCTGAAGGCCCATTTTCTGCCACAGCATAGTGCATGGCATGCCCGCGATGCGTTGCGTAAGTTAAAACAGACAGGCCCTATTCATGAGTATGTGCAAAAATTCCATTTGCTAATGATGAATGTGAAGGATATGTCGGAGTCGGACAAGGTCTATAACTTTATAGTAGGATTGGCTACTTGGGCCTAAGCGGAGCTTGCGAGGCGTAACATTCAAGATCTGCAGACCGCATTTGCGGAGGCCGAACGGCTGCGGGACATTCCACGTAGCCAACCTGCAGCCGAGCCTAAAAAGCAAGTACCTGCCAAGTTTGACAAGCATAAAAACAAGAAGGCACAAATGAGCAAGAAGAAAGCTCAATGGCGGCCTAGCCCAAACCAGGGACAAAGTGAACAACATCAGCCACAGGGAAGAGCCCATTCGAGATTGTGTACGGGTTTCAACCATTAACTCCGCAGTCGGTGACATTGCAGCAAATTGGCGTTGGATGTCCAACCGCGTACAAATTTGCCCATGGACGCGAGCTTCTTTGGGATGAAGCTCGGGATAGCTTAGCCAAGGCCGGTGGACGCATGAAAAAGTATTATGATCGAGGCCACCGTCCGGTGGAGTTCGACGTCGGTGAGAAGGTATGGCTTAAGCTAACCCATCGCTGCAGGCTAGCAATAAGGCTCAATCGACGACAAGGAGTCTGATGCAAAGGTTTGATGGGCCATTCGAAGTTGAACGAAGGATTGGCCAAGTTGCCTATCGATTGAAGCTGCCACCCAAGTATCGTATCCACCCGGTATTTCACGTCAGTTTCTTAAAGAAATTTTACGAAGATACTGACCCCGAGAGGAGGCAGGAGTTTGAAATCCCCGAAACACCAAAGAAGCGATATGACCGAGAGATCGAGCGCATTGTTACGCATCGAAGGCGCGGGAAGTCCCCTCACACATCTCTGGAGTACCTCATCCAGTGGAAAGGCGAACCCGAGATTGAAAGGTCTTGGGAGAAAGGTGAGGACTTGTGGCAATTTTCTAACCTCATCGAAGAATATTTGAAAATGCAGGCCCCGGAATCGTCGACGAGGGCGTCGACAGTTCAAGCGGGGGAGAATTGTCACAACGTTGATCGAAGTTGACCGTTGACCATGTGTCAACGGCGGCCGGAGGGTGACCGGCCGGGCTCGGCGAAGCTAAATCGTCGGGCAGCGTGCGAGAGTAGGCGCACGCGACATGTGGTCGAGCTTGATGGCCTCGCCCATGCTTGGACTAGGCACATGGCCTAGTCGGCGCGCGCGGCATCGAGGCAGCGCGCGTGCCCTCAGCACTCTACGCGCAGCATCACGCGCAGCCCATCTGGGCTCTTGGCGGAATTGTGGGATTATGGTGTCGGCAACGTTGGCTGGCGCGCGCGGCATATGCGCGCGCGCAAGGCAGGCACTGCGCGACTTGGGCGCGCAACGTTGGGCAGCATTGGTGCAAAGTATAACAAGCGCAAGCAGCATCGTCAAGCGCGGGCGGGCTGCTAAGGCTGGATGCTTGGCCAGGCTGGCCACCTGCCAAGTTCACCAACCCCACATGAGGACCATAATCTAGCACATGAAGGTGTCAGGAATTCCTTTCCAAAGGAATGTATACATACAGATGCGGACAAAGATCTAACACATGAAGTGTCAGAGAATGTGCCCCATGTCTCTCACCTCTCATTGGCCAGATCGGATCTGAGGAATCTTGAAGCCAAGATGTCTTTGGCCTATAAAAAGGCCTCATGGCTCATTTCGATGGGATAGAACCTTTGGGCGAAAATATATTGTGTTGTAGTAAGTTGTACAAGTAGCTACCTAGTGTGTGAGCGACTTGTTTAGTGCGAGTGTTGAGTGCTTGTACTTCCCCAATCTTGGGGCCCCGTTCTTAAGAAATAAAAGAGTGGGTTGGGAGGATTACCTCCCGTAAATTGTTGTGTTCGTGTTTATTTTGAGTCTCGTTGGTGTGAGTTCAAAGCAAACCCGATACACTAAGTCTTTAAGTAATAATTGGGCGTAGGCCCACTTAGATTTCTTTTTTCTTTTCTTGGGGAAAAGAATATAGATATGTGAAATATAATTTAGCCACCAGTCACATCAAACAAACAACTAACAAACAACACGCGAAATTCTACGAATACCACATGATTGTAAAGAATATCTAGAAGGTAAAATAGACAATCGCAGACAAACGGTGCTAATAACCAAAGCGATACACTGTTCTGATGTATGACCAGTACCATTGTGCCACGATTGCCCTCCTGCCAGATATGATAGATAAGAGATGAGAAGATATGCCGAGAAGCCAAATAAAGCACATGCTCTCCCCCTCCCCCCATCTTGCGACCCATCCAATGCTGAATCTCCAGTCGGCATAAGGTCAAGTTCATTTGAGTCGACTTCTGACCAAGCTAAGACAACATCTAGCCAAAGGACAAACAAAAACAAATGATTTGTCGTCATGATCGGCGTATCACAAAGCAAGCATTCATATGAGTCCACATGATTTCCTACACACACCTTATCGCGAGTGGAGTGGTGCTATCGGATGGCCAACCAAAGGATAAACTCAAATAGTGTACTCCATACAACATAATCATGTCGGCATCGAATAGCCTCTCGCACATATGATGTAGAAAAATACCGATCAACGGAACCCAGCCATCTATATGAGTCGCGCTCAAGTGGGTGAACAGTCTGAATGATAATACAGATCTCCATATACTCAATAGAAGATTGATCAGGCCAAGACCACCCATTGAGAGTGATGCATCATATGAGAGTCGATGAGGAAACATGCACGTTAGATGACGTGAAGGATGAGATTGTGAAAGTTTTGTCGCTATGCAGCGAGAATTCTAAACTCACGTTAAGCTACATGCCTAGCGTAGTTTACGATTTCCCACGACCCATCTACATCGAGAATGACTACGGTATACGTGCATACCTTGGTTTTGGTGGTCCACAGTCTAGACCCGTGCTCCATGTTGAGGCTGCATCCTTTGTCAGTGTCACACCACCACAAGCTCATATTAATGATGAATCGAATTTCAATGTCGGTCTAATAGAGCAGTGCGACGCAAATGAGGAAATCCATCCCGTGGAGGGTTACATGGGCGACACATCTAACTACCACTGTTCTGAATACGAGGGTTTTCAAGAAGATCAAACCGGACCGTGGGAGAATCAAAATGAGAATGAAGATGATACGTTCGAACAACCCGAGGAACAGTATGCTTCGGAAAGTGATAATGACGATGTCACAATGGCGGAGCATAACTCTCCACATGCTGACGACGGCACATATGGATTCGGGGATGGTTCAAGCCTGTTTGTTGGTCAGGAATTTCGCGACAAGAAGGAAGTCAAGGACGTGATTACTAAAGTCGCCCTTGATGCGTGTTTCGAGTTCAAATTGGTCCGGTCAAATAAAACCATGTACGTAGCGAAATGCGCAACCGAAGGATGCACATGGCGAGTACGAGCTGCACAGAACAAGGACTCCCCTTTTTTCTCAATCAGAACGTACTGCGGCAAGCACACCTGTGGGGTTTCTCATCGTCGCCGTAGACATCGGCAAGGAAGTTCGTCAGTAGTATCACAAGTTCTGCTGGAACATTTCACCGGTCCTAAAAACATTCCGCCACCCAAGTCAATCATGTCGATGATGTAGAACAAGGGAGTAGATGTCTCGTACTACAAGGCTTGGAAAGGGAAGCAACTAGCGTCGGACGAATTAGTTGGTAACAGGGACGATTGTTACGGTTTACTTCCGGCCTACTTGGATGCGTTGAGGCAAGCAAACGTTGACAGCATCACGGATTGGGAGATGGACGAAGAAAGGAGGTTCAAATATATGTTCTTAGCATACGGCGCATGCGTTAGGGGTTTTGCATACATGAGGAAAGTCGTATCTATCGATGCAACTTTTTTGAAGGGAAAATATAAAGGAGTTTTTCTCATTGCTACGGCGCAAGATGGTGATTACCATCAGTACCCGCTCGCATGGGGTCTTGCTGAGTCGGAGGGAACCGAATCTTGGACGTGGTTTCTCACTAGATTGAGTCGTTTCGTACAAGATAGTAACGAACTCGTCATTATTTCTGAACGAAACCCCGGTATAAAGAATGCCGTCCCTGCTGTGTTTCCGAATTCATTTCATGGTTTCTGCGCATGGCACATTCAGCAAAATGTGAAGACGAAAACGGCGGACAAAGGTGCGGACAAAGCGAATGGCTACACAAAGGCCGAGTGCGATGCACATTACAAAGCTCTAGGTACAACATTCAAGTCGGCGGGTCGATATCTTGCCGAGATTGACATGGAACGGTGGACGAGGGCATATTGTCCCAAGTCGAGATATAACATCATGACGACCAATGGATCGGAGTCGATAAATGCGGCTCTACGCGCGGATAGAGAACTTCCAATTATAGGATTGTTGGGCTCAATTCACCGATTAACATCATCTTGGTTCAGTAAGCATCGAAGAGCATGCGAAGCTTCTATCGCTGCGAATTCAACGTCGTTTACGCCGAAGGTCGAGTCGATCCTCCGCGAGAATTTCATTGGGTCGCAAAGATTTCACGTATCGGAAGTTGGGCGTCTAACGTATAATGTACACGGGCACAACTTGAACGAGGTCGTCGATCTAGAGTTGCGTACGTGCACCTGTAAGATGCTGGACATCGACCGAATTCCTTGCCCACACGCTATTGCTGCTTGTGGTTATGCCAACGTCGATGTGGGTTCACTAGTCGACCCTTACTACAGCTTGGGATGTTGGAAGTTATCTTACGAAGGTACGGCCGGTGTCTGAACACATTGAAAGAAGTGTTGAAATGTTGCCACCTCCTCGCGAGAAACAACGTGGAAGACCACAGAAAAATAGGTTGCCTTCTGTTGGCGAATTTAGTAGGAGGTAATACCTCTAAATTTAGGGTTTTGTAATGTAATAGAACCTAGTTATTATTCTTATGAAACGAAAGTTTGTTTATATTAGCGTAATTATGGTTTTAGAATGTAATTATGGTTTGGGACTGGGGGCATGCGCGTTGGATGTGCGGGGCCCGTGCTTATGCGCGAAGGACCCTTGCTTTCACGCACGGGACCCATGCTCATGTGCTGGGACCTGTGCTTATTTGCATGGTCCCTGCGCTGCGCATAATTTCGGTCCCGTGCGGAAATTTTGCAAACCCTAATTGAAGTCAATTATTGGTCTGTAGACAGAGTTATTATTTATTGATTTATTGGTCAGTCAACTATTTGTCTGAAACATGTCAGCTTTGAGTGCAGGTGTCATAATGCCTTGTCATGTCTGATGTCCTTTTCGATGTGTGAAAAGAAAAAGCAAGGCACGGGTTTAAAAGAATTTCAGTAATTATATAATTGTACATCTTTACAAAAATTAACCATAACGAAATAGGAGTCGAAAAAAAAATAATCTTGACCATAAGATTACTCTTATGTCGTTAATGTACAGAAAAAAATTACATTATTTGGTTATTGTTTTCAATGTGAAGTTGGTGACTGGGTGGATGTCACAATAATTGAGCAAATTTACATAGCAACAACTTGCCTTATGTTGGTGACTTGTTTAGGATGTAACAATCGAAAACTCGTAAATATGCAAAAAGACCATACTTTTGTTGGCTATGATATTATATGACGTATTATATTAGTATGGAGGCTGAATCGAACTTCGAAATTATTTAATATGGTGTAAAATCGCGAAAATAATCGCAGGGTCCCCGCACATGAGTGCTGTGGTCCGGGGCTCATGCGCAGTGGACCCGCACAAGCCAATGCGCGATGGATGCGCGGGACCCCAGCGATCACGCGAGGGAGCCGTGAACTCACTCAAGGGACCCGTGCTTATGTGCGCGGACCCATGCTTAATTGCTTGGGACCGTGCGCATAAGTTTGGGACCATGCGCAGCAGACCGGACCCGTGCGGATTTTTATTGACTAGTCAACAATCATTTGAAAATTATTATTGTCTGTACTGACGTACTCACTTTTTCTGCGCATGTCAGTGTAATCAATGCCTTGACAGTGTAACCTTCATACGAAAGAAGAAATTTAATACTAATGAAAAAATATTAAAATTGCGCATGGTCCCCAAACTTATGTACTGTGGTCCGGGCTCATGTGCAGTGGACCCTAGTTTAAAAGCAAGGGACCCGTGCTGAAATGCTTGGTCCCATGCTTATGTGAGTTGACTAGTCAACAATCATAGCCCAATTAGTGGTCTGTTACTTTTTTCGTTATATTGTCAGTGTCATAACAGTCGATTTGATGTCATTAGAAATAAAATATTTATAATTGCTTGTCATGTCATCACTAATGTTTATTCAGATGAATTTACACAAACGTAACCAACAACGTGCGAGGGTTTTCATAAAAGTTATTTAAATAAACCATGCAGGCCACTTGAATAAAATAAAAATTACATTCAACTATTTTGGACCATACCAATTACAAAAGTCCTTACGGAAAATACAAATTGTAAGAAATTTCCTAAAATCTACAATTTCCTTCTGTGTCAGATTGGAGACGTCGTCACCTCGAAACATGAGGCTCATTGCCGCTCGCAACACATGTACGCCGCATTCTCCCCTGAAACGTTACACACTTATACAGAAATCGTCGTAAAAAAATTTAATGAAATAATAACGAATGTAACTTACCTTCCTTGCTGTTTGGCGAACCTCGGATGACGCACATTTCTTAAACCGTGTCTTGATACATCCCATGAAGACCAATATCGCCGGGATCATTAATTGAAGTGGCAGCAATGCTTTGTTAAGGTTGCGCATGTCCTTGTCGCAAGACTCGTCGGAGTCGTATATCGTCATCGTCTTCTACCTCCAATCAGCGACGCATAGCACCCAATGTGCTATCGTTTGCACGGGGAAGACGATGCAATCTGCGCTCATCCATGAGATCGACGGCCATCCATCCTGAAGTCCTCTCGCATAATGGGACCATAACGAAAGCATCCCATTGAAGACTTTTCCGTTGTCGAAGCCTTCGAGTTCGGTACATGTCTTGAATGCGTAAGACATGTACGCAACATTCTTCGACGCAAATGAATGGGTCTGCTGCATGTTCAGGAACCCTCTCATTGCTTCATTCATATGCTGAAAAACCAAAACAACTTGGGCTTTACAATTATAGTTCGTTGCGAAATTAATAGTTCAAGTCGCATACCATGTCATCGAGCCACCTCGTTGGCGTGTATAGATCCTCAAACCATCCACGTCTATGCCTCTCGACCAAGCACTCCTTGTACTCGTCGTCAGTCAAGGCCCGTATTTCGCTCTCTATGGCCCCCCACACCAGGATCTTCTTAGAAATATGGACGTCTACAGCCGATAGACTCGCTTTCATCTGACCGGTCGACGGAGGCTCAGTGAACGGCGACTGCAGCCACTTGGACGGATTCTTCTGCCGCCCTTCCGGGGTCACGTCGACCACACCTTTACCCCTATCAGCCACCGTCGACTGATCCGCAACCGCCGAATTTTGCAGCGTCGACTGATCCCAGTCGAGGCCCCTCCAAGTAGATGGGTCGACCTCATAAAATGTCTCGCTCTGCGTGCCGTATCCATCGTCCAATTGCTGCGATGGAACGTAATAATTCCATGGCTACTCCTTTGCCGGCCATCCCCATCCGCTCGAACTGGGTGGATCCCGCCTCACAAATTGCGTCCACCCAGTCGAAGTCTCCTCGTCCTCTATGATACATATAAGTTACGGCGTGTATTAAATTTGAATTAGGGGTAAAGATAGTTACCGCAACGAGGCGCGTCGGTATGTGTACGTGGACCGAATAAATTATTCCAATCATCCCGAAGCTCTTGCAACTGATACGCAACGCCGCCGATGCTTTCGCCCAGACCTTGCATCGAGTTGTGCCGCTCCTCATAGAAGTCGGAGCGTCGATCGTAATCATCTCGGAATTGCGCAAAGCCGTCTCGGAATTGCAAAAACTCGTTCTCGAGATGCTCGAACCGACCGCTAAGTGCGTCGAAGCGCTGCTAAACGTGTCGAGCCGATTGCCAAATTCATCGAATCGCCGGTCCACGTGGCGTGCAAATTCGTCATACTGGTCCGATGATGGCCCATACCCGTGCGATGGCCCTGGCATTGGCGGCGACCTCGGCGGCGTATGGAAGTTGCCTCCATGCATGGACGGCGGCTCGTAGGCAGAGCCGATGCCCCTCTCTTCGTCTTGCCGTGATCTGATAGAGAGCTGAGGGACGGACTCTGGTTCGTTTGCCGCCCGTCGGCCAAGATGTCCTACAGCCGCACGACGACTGCACCTAACTTCCACCCCGTCCATCAGTAGGCCCGTGTGGCGCGGCGACCTCGAAGTCGCTATAGCGAAAATAATCGGCATGCGTCTCTTCTCCAATCGGCACTAGTAGACCTCGTACATCGGACCCGCGCACCGTCTTGGCAACATCCACCAACTTCGGACATCCCTTCCGGGGCCAATTCCTCGTGACCCACCGGCATATACGCGGCCTCGCACGCTCCCACTCTCTAAGTTCAGCATATTTCTCAGTGATGGCCGGTATGCATTCATATGCTAATATCTGAAGACAAAGAAATAAATTAATATTAGCAAACAGACGAAACCCTAAACTCACAAAGTCATACAGAAAAAAACCCTAACCTGAAGTGGATGTACGAATCCACTGATCAGCTTACTTTCCTTATTAGCGTCAAAATCCTGTTTCAGCGACCGTAGTGCCGCTTTGAAAGCCACGGTCCCCCAAGGGTAACGCTCGAAGGCCTCTGAGTCTTCGACTAAGTAAACGATCCAAGACGGAAGGGTGGTATCCTTCTTGGAAGGTCGGGGCAGCAAGACGTACCCCGCAAAGTACAGGTTGGCCAACTTCAACTTCTCGTCATTGACGCACACCGTGGAGTTCGCAGCCAACTCCTCCAACCGCTGCTTAACGTGCGACAATTTAAGCGTTAGTACCGATTTCCTCGGGAAATGAAGACGGACGAATTCATCCGTTTGGTTCACCGCCAGTTCGGTGGCGAACTTCAGCCCCGTGATTAAGCAATACTCCGTTTTTGAAAAATGGAGCGGTTTCTTCCCGATGATCATCCAAAGCTCGTCACGATTGTGAAGCTGCGTCTAGCACTTAATGAGATACCACAACAGCTGCGCCGACAAATTGAAATTGGCGGCAGCGTTGACGAGCCTGCCGAACGGACTCCTTTCCGTAAATACTGCCAGCTCATCCTGGTTTAACCAACCGGCGATCTCCTCGCTCACTTCACAGTATCGTGACGTGATATGTAACCGGTAATCTTTCTCATCGTCGCCTCCGGCAATTTGCTTCTTCAATTGAACCTACAAATCAATAAAAAATTAATTACAAATGCTGCGGGAAAATTGCTTATGGTGAGATAGGCCGCCGCGCACGGTCCCCTGCCATGTCGCGCGGAGACCTTGCTATGCCGCGCTGGGGACCCGTGCGTGCCAGCGCGGAGACCCTGCGACATAGCACGGGGCCCGTGCTTGCTAGCGCGGGGACCCGTGCTCATGCGCGCTGGAGGTCCTAGCTATGCCGTGCTGGGGACCCTGCGTGCCATAGCTAGGACCTCCAGCGCACATGAGCACGGGTCCCCGCGCTAGCAAGCACGGGCCCCGTGCTATGTGGCAGGGTCCCCGCGCTGGCACGCACGGGTCTCCAGCGCGGCATAGCTAGGACCTCCAGCGCACATGAGCACGGGTCCCCGCGCTAGCAAGCACGGGCCCCGTGCTATGCCGCAGGGTCCCCGCGCTGGCACGCACGGGTCCCCAGCGCGGCATAGCTAGGACCTCCAGCGCACATGAGCACGGGTCCCCGCGCTAGCAAGCACGGGCCCCGTGCTACGTCGCAGGGTCCCCGCGCTGGCACGCACGGGTCCCCAGCGCGGGATAGCAAGGTCTCCAGCGCTAGCCAGCAGGGGTCCCATCGAGACAAAGCGCGGGTTAATTGGGGAGGACCCCTGCGCTTTCACAGGGATCCCTGAGATTCAAGACACAGGGCCCTGCCTGTGCAAGCACGGGTACCCTGCGGCCTAAATTTAGGGTCCCGTGAAATTGTATAGGACGGGGTCTTCGAAAAATAAAAAAATTACCTTCACTATTTGGGGTCTCGCATGAACTACCATGGATTCTGAGCTTCAAATTCGACTGTGAAGAAGAAGAAAAGGGAGTAAGCTTGATCGATTTTGCAAAGGGCCCGTGAAGTGAAAGGGTTCTTTCTTATTTACTTTTGCTTTTTCAGATTCTATAGTAAACCTCTGTCAAAAGCTGTAATTTTCGTTAACTGTCGTTGATTGCCATTAAAAAAGGGTATAAAAGTCTTTTACGCAGAGTAAGGATACATTGGTCTTTTATCATTTAGGAGGCTATTTTTTTAACGTTGACGATGTCAAAGGCCATTTTTTTAAATAATCCCACCATTACCAATCCGAAACGAAGTAAGTGATTGAAATAATGGCCAAAGCTTAAGCATTCTCTTCCAACTCCAAGTAGGTACTGCCAAACCCACTTTAGACCCGCCCCGCTGCTATTCCTATCTTCAAGCATTATTGGAAGAAGGGGCCAAATGCCAAAAGGAACTGTTCTGAAGTCGTGTAAGATAGGATCTTCACACTCCAAATATTTCTTGGCAGAGCAGAAAGATTTGATTATCCACACCAACCGAGATAACTCCCAAACCTTATGCAGCAATAAGAAGACATTCGCCATCCCATGCAACCCAAGCCGAGGAATCTGCCCATAGAAATATCTTAAACCGTGCCTCCAGCGATCGAACCATCCTCTTGGGTAGGGAAGAAGACATCAGACCAATAAATTGTTGGCTAATCTCAAAGTAAAAGAAAAACACAAGGGACTCAACACAAACATTCAACAATTAAAAGCAAGGAAACAAGGAAAAACATTAAAAAAAAAGGAAAGAGATGTCCAGCCAAAAAGAAAGAAAAACAAAAGGAAGAAAAACAGGCAAGGGAAGAAAACTTAGAATGGTATTACTTTTATTTATTCACGTGTTTGTTTGTAGTGCTAGTATAGGCATTATAAATAGTCATATGATATATGTGCGAGTGAGAGGTGAGAAAGAAAAGCATATGTGAGAGAGTGATAAGAAAAGGCATGTTGCCCAAGAGTAGAAGAAATAAAGAAGAGTTAGCAAATTTTATTCTCCTCAAATTTTCGATCTTACACATAAAACTCTCGTTCCTCAATAAAATAAATTAACAAAATGATATCAGAGCCGATGGTGTCAATGGAGCCGATGGTGTCGCCAGCGCCAATGGAGCCAGAGTCAGAGCAGATGGTGACAGAAGAAATGTCAACCGTGGAATCGCCGCGGTGGAAGCACTGGGTGGCCTGCCAATCTCGCAGCTCACTGAAAGAAATTACGTGAAGTGGAGCATCCTGATGATAACTCTACTCAGCTCGCAAGGTCTTTGGGAGATAGTTGAAATCGGATACAACAAGCCAAAACTACTATTGGACTCACGACGGCCCAGTTAAAGACGTGGAGAAATTTCTACACGCAAAATATAATCGCACAATGCATCCTCTACTAGGCCGTACATGAAGCCGGTAACCGAAACATAGCCGGGGCGATGAACGCGAAGGAAATCTGGGATACACTAGAGAAAGCGTACAAAGACACTGCTCAATTGGAGCAGATTCAGCCACAAAGTCTTTTGAGAAAAATTGAGACGACGAAGGAGGACGAGAAGAACGTTGAGGGCGAAACCGTACGAGAAGAGGTAGCTCGTGACGTGGAGAGCAAGCTTGATAAAGATCACGCGGAGCCGGTGGTTGAACAGAAAAAAAAGTCAAACCACCACTAAAAATCGAGACGGGAAAAGAAGAAGGCGAAGCATCAAAGATGAAAGCCAATGACGAGGAAGAAGAGGAAAAATATCCAAAGGCCGATGAGCCCGTGGAAGAAGGAAAGAAGGAGAAAGGAGCTGCAAAGGAAGAAGATCTCAGAAAAGAGGAGGCGCATTGAAGCAAAGTGCTCGAAGACGTTTGTTGACGGCAAGTGGCGAGCCGCGACATATGACAGACGAAACGGGTCAAAATTAAAGAGCGATGAAAGACCAAAACGCTTTGAGATTAAGGGGGGACTTTGTTGGCTAATCGCAAAGTAAAAAAAAAAACACAAGGGAATACAACACAAACATTCAACAATTAAAAGCAAGGAGACAAGGAAAAACATAAAAAAAGGAAAGAGATGTCCGGCCAAAAAGGAAGAAAAACAGGCAAGGGAAGAAAACTTAGAATTGTATTACTTCTATTTATTCACGTGTTTGTTTGTAGTGGTAGTATATGCATTATAAATAGTCATATGAGATATGTGCGAGTGAGAGGTGAGAAAGAAAAGCATATGTGAGAGATTGATAAGAAAAGGCACGTTGCCTAAGAGTAGAAATAAAGAAAAGAGTTAGCAAATTTTATTCTCCTCAAATTTTCCATCTTACACATAAAACTCTTGTTCCTCAATAAAATAAAATAACATAAATATGCAACGCGCTAAGGACTGACCTAATCAACTGGACCCTACCTGCATATGAGAGGACTGCGATTCAGCAAATACCCGAGCCTCTGATCCACCTTTTGGATCAAGGGATCACAATTAGAAATCGAAGACGTGACGAAATACGTATACTTTTAAATATGAAACCGGGAGCTTCCCCATCCTAAATCCCATGATATTAACAAAAATCGTAGACACACCCTCCGTCTGTTTTGAGAGTCAAACATCTCACTCTTTGCCGAATTGGCCTGCAACCCAGAGAAGTCTGCAAAAAGGTTCAAAACCTCCTTAAGAACGCCCAGTGACTGAGAATTGGCATGATTGAAAAGAAGAATATCATCTACGAATGCAAGCATAACAAGATAGGCCTCCTCCCACCTCCAATGGAAATTAAACATGTGAGTTGCCCTAACCTTCATAACCAAGATACCATGGACTTCCATGACAAGTGTAAAAGAAAAGGCGATAGCTTGTCTGCCTGACGCAGACCACATTTCCCTAAAAACCCCAAACACCCATTGATATTGAGGGGAAAGCAAGTCGTGGCCAAAATCCGTCAATTGAAAGATAGGGTGGAAATGCATGGCCTCAAGAACATCAAAAGGAATGCCCACTCAACCTTATCACAAGTTTTCGCTAAAAGGAAAAACATGACTCTTGATCTGGACATAAATGAAGGTGAAGGGTTTATAACTAGAAAAAATATATAGTTGGTTATTAAAATGGTTAGATCAAACTTCATACTCAAATCGAAATAGGTTCATAGTCACGGGATTGGCTAAGTAATACCAAACTCCTAGAATCTATGCTAGTTGAGACGGATCAAGGTAGCTAAGCTTAAAATATCAATATAATAGTATCTATCAAACATTGATATAAATACATAATTAACGCGGTTACAGCATTAAGATTGATGGTAGACAAAATGTTGGAGAGTAATGAAGCTTACTGAGACTTGGGTCACAAGTTCTCGAAATTTGGGTGAGCTGAGCTATGGGCTGAAAAAATAATAGTGTTTTAAGTCATGTTGTGTTAATGAGCTTATCTTATTTAGCACAATTTTAAACTAAAGGTAAATATGGTACTTAACCTTAACTTAACTATGTGGATAAATAGAGTAAGTTACCTAATGTAAATTTTGAAAATAATAATTGGATGATTATTTCAATTATCGAAAAATTATAAGCTTGAAATAATAAGTTCAATCAATTCAACATATGTGAAAATATCTCTCGACACGGACTAAATTGTCTTGGCATTAACTAAATAGATTTGCCTTTTACTCAATTTTGATTTTCTGGAGCAAACATTCAAGCCACACAAGAATTAAAGAATATTTTAAACAAAAATCAATGCTAAGTCATTAGCATTTTTTGAAACCGTGAAAAGAAAACGAAAACCTCTCCTTTTATTCTTGCGATATATCGAGCTCTCATTTTATAAGGCTCGTTTAGTTACAAAGGTTTATAGTACCTTGGGGAATTGATTTCAATAAACCATTGCTCCTATTGTAAAAATGGTTAATGTGCTGATTTTACTTTTTGTCGTTGTTAATAATGGGTTTTTTTCAATTAGATGTTAATACTGCATTTTTGCATGGTGACTTATCTGAAGAGTTTTCATTGTCCTTACTTGAAGGGTTCTATGATAAACCAGACCCTCATGTTTGTCGTTTGAAAAGTCTTTGTACGGTTTGAAACAAGCCACACGACAACAAAACACTAACGAGTATTCCGAAACAACATCGATATGGACAAAGTTTGCATGACACTCAATGCTATAAGATTTCGGGTAGTAAATCTGTTTAGCTTCTTGTGTATGTTTGTTAGGAATATATTGTAGCATCCTTTAATTTATGTAATCTTGGGTTAATATGTGTTTATTTAATAGGTTGTTGTAGTTTGGGGTGGGAATATTCAGTAAGAGTTTGGGACTGTGCTTTAATACACCAAATACTTGTGATATATAAAGCCCCAACTTACCCTAATTAGGGTTTATCAAAAGAAATCAAAAGGTAAGCCACTTTGTATTTTTCCATAGAAATACACACACTAACACGCACTCAAGGTGTTCATCACGGTTTACACATTAAATCCTTTCTTTTGATCCTTGTTTGGTAATAAAAGGGCCAACAAGTGGTATCAGAGCCTAACGCGGATCAATATCTTCGATCTGAATCCATTTTAGCTCGATTCCGACAAGATTTGAAGAAGTTTTGTGCTTGAAAACTCATTTTCGAATATTCCACTGTTTTTGGGTGTTTTAAAATCGTTTTCAGTGATTTCTTTCGCCTAAGACATTAGAAAACTGATAATGAGTACATTTATGGTCTTTCACGTTGATTTCTGTCAAGTTTGAGTAAGATTTAAGCAAAAACGGTCTGAAAATCTGATTTTTGCTGAACCGTTCATCACTTTCGGGTAGGCTATAGAACAGTACCATCAAATTTGAAGGTTTCGATCGAAACCAAATCACTGTGAGGAGTTTCGCCCGAGTGAAATTTCGGCGGTTTTCAATCATCTTCGCTCAATCGGCCGACACGTGTCTTGCCCGAATGGTTATAGTACCAATTTCCTTGTTTCGATCGACTAATATCTCGGCGATTACTGTTCATTTTAGTGCATCGCCCGATTAGCCATTTTCAATTTCAATCGATCGAAACTCAATCTAATTGGACCAAAATCGCCCGAAACTCGAACACTCCTATCGGCCGATACAAAAAAAAAAAGTTTTCAAATTGAAATCGCTCCAAGTGAAAATTGACCGAAACTAGCCTAATTCAAACTCTTTTGCTCGATTCTAGAACTCCAAATTGAATTTTCATCGCCCAGTTTTATTATCTTGGAATCTCAATCGCCCGATTATCAGCACTTATATCAAAATCGCCGAGCTTACCCCTGTAGGGATAGAATCGATCAATCACCAAAAAAAATTGAGTTGACCAAATCTCAGTTTCATGGAACTCGAATTGTCCGATCCTCATGTCTTACACAAAATCATCCAAATTTAAAATACGACAGAATTCATTAAGTGAATTTACTTACACTGACTCAACACTCGAAATTGTTTAAACTTGACTATTTTTCATTCGAAACTAAATCAATTCATTTCGCAGATCCATTTCGCGTTAACGATCATTACCAAACAAAAACGTGGACGGTCTTGCTATTGGATCTGACAACCGTGCACCACTACTAAGATGGGGAGAGTACGGCATATGGAAGCAACGATTCATCAACTTCATCGAAATCAAGGATGTAGACCTCGCAAACGACATGCTTTCCTCCATTTTTGAGGGACCTGCGCAATTTTGGACAATCATCCCTGCTCAACCCGACGCAGTTCCACCCATTCCAGAAAGGAGAACTCCCAAGGACCCTAGTCGATACAATGATGCTGAGAGAGCACGAGTTAGAGCGGACAAGCTAGCTCGATACTACGTACTTCAGGCTCTACCAAATGATGTCTACAAGCAAGTCGACGCAATGGTCACTGCAAAGGAAATCTGGGATGAAGTATGCAAAATGATGGTTGGGACAGAAGTTAGCAATCTGTCTAAGAAGTCTAGCATCCTCACTGCCTATGACTCCTTCAAAGCTAAGGAGGGGGAATAACTTCGAGATGTTTACCTTCGCTTCCTGACCATCATCAACGAGATGAGAAAGATCAACATCCAACACTGCAATCTTGAACACAACATCAAGTTCCTTTCCACACCAACCTGAGTGGGGACGGATTGCAGTTCTGGTTAAGCAACAGAACAAAGATCTGGATGCTATGGACATTCACTCCTTACACGGTAACCTCTCACAATACTCCCAGTATGCCAAAGAAATCAAGAACGAAGGAAAAGCAAATGTCGACATGGAACCGATTGCACTCGTGACCTCTAAATCAAGCAACAGGAGCTCGAGAACCTCTAAAGGAAAGCAGTCCGTACAATCAGACACTTCAGACAACGCTGAATCTGACTAAGAATCTGAGGACGAATTCGAATCAATCAGAAAGAAACTAGCTATGATCTCAGAGACGGTCAATAAGATGAGCGCCAAGAAATCCTCATCTTCCTTCAACAAGCAACAAACCTCGGGCGGGAAACAGAAGTTCATCGCCCCTGAAGAGGCTGAAACTAAGAAATCTGAAGTATTAAAGAAGTGCTTCAACTGTGGCAAACCAGGTCACTTTGCTTCTGAATGCTTCAGACCGAAGAAGAAAAACAGTGCATACTACAAGAAAAAATTTCAGCTATCACAACGCAAGGAGGCGGGAATTGTCTTGGTTGCTGAGGAAGAGGAATGGTTGGAGGACACGTCTGACGAGAAGGAAGATGAAATGGCCTTCATAGTGAAAGGTAATGACGATTCCGACGAGGACGAGCCAGCCATAGAGTCAGACAGGACGGATGTCTCTTCATCCGATCTGGAGGTATACACTCCATCTCTAAATGAACTTGAACGTACGGTAGCCGAACTCTCCATGCATCGTAAAGATTGCTCAGAACTCCAAAGTAATTTTGACAAAAATAATGCCTTATTAAACAAACAACAGGAAGAGATAGCTATTCTCCAAGAATTCATAACCTTGTCTGAAACTTAAGTGAAGACTTTATAAAATCTTATAGAAAGCAAGGAAAAACAAATTAGCGATACTTGTAGAAGCTTGAAAGACAGCGTAGAAGAACGATTAAATGTATCATCTCAATAAGAACTAATCACTGAAGAGCGCACTCGACTATATAAGAAAGTCAAAGAATTAGAGGATCTTCTCACCAAAAGAGGTCAAACTGATCGAACCATTTTCCTTAATCAACCTAAAGATGTAGACTTCTATGATCCCCGCGAAGGATTGGGATTTCAAGTGACTACATATCCAAAGAAAGATGAAGTACTTCCTTTATACAGCACTAAACGCTTTGGGCTGAGCCTTGAAAACCTAATCCCTTCGTAGGGTCGACAGAGGTGACTGAATCTGACGAACAGAAACGGACGAACAAGGAGTGGCTCAAATTGCATGTGACTATACAGAACTTAATAATGGCTATAAAACTAATAGGACAATGCTATCTGATGATTACATGTCACCATTTGGGCCTGAAATTCAGGAAAACACTGACGAACAGACTCAACCTATTTATTCATCTATCTATATCCCTGAGATTATTCGCAAAATAGGCGATTTGACAGCTTCCCTAGAATCGGAAAGGAAAGCACACGAAGAAGAGAAAACTATTTTGTTAAGCAAAATTTATACTCTTGACAACTTTCATGATATTTTAGAAACCCTCCACCTCCCGTCCTGTTCCAGAATTCCTCTACATATAAATGCGAGCAAACTACGAGGAAAAGTCCTTTATCTCACACTAACTTCGTATCACATGTACCCACAGACAAAGGCGTGAGATCTAAGGAAGCGAAGAAGGTTCGATCTTGCTCGGCAAAGAAGACAACAGTTCCTGATAAGAAGAGACCAGTCTCCAACCGTTCTTCTCCAGTTTCAAAATCTTATACATTTCCAAAAAAGACTTCTTGTAATGTCGCATATCGTGTTTCGTTATTTTATGCCCAAAAATTAAAATATTGTCATGTAAACAATGATGCATTTTCCCATTCCCATGATAATCATTTCAGCAAAAACGCTTCTACATCATATGGCGCTCATTCTAAGGGCATATCTTCTACGCTCACCAATCATACTATCAAATCTACGATAAAGAAAAACACCACCTTCAAGACCAAGCAGAACAAGAAAATAAGGCAAAAACAAATTTGTATTCCAAAATCCCAACTACATCTCATAGGAAATAGTCATGCGTGGGTTCTCAAACCAGCTATCCAACAATTCGGCAAAGAACTCAATCTAGCAACAAATATGTTAGCTTCTCACCTGCTATCAAAGCAGGGCCCATCTATAAATGGGTACCTAAGCTTACTTAATTCCTTTTTGCAGGTCCGTCATGTGTGGTACTTCGATTCAGGTTGCTCCTCACACATGACTGGAAACAAAGAGCTGTTGAGCAACTTCTCTGAGGGATTCTCGAAAAGGTCTACTTCGGAAACGGTCAATCCGCACCCATTTTAGGAACGGGTGATCTCATCCATGACAGGCTGACCATCAAAGGGGTTTCCTACGTCGAAGGACTGAGCTATAATTTATTCAGCATTGGACGTTTCTGTGACAAAGGCTACAAGGTGAACTTCGAGACCAACAAATGTAGCGTCACAGATAACAATGGAAGAGAGCTACTCACTGGCCACAGGAAGACAAATCTCTACTCCATTGATCTCAAAATTGTCCGACTGACGTGCCTCATCTCTCGTGCCTCTCTACATCAGAACGATCTCTGGCATCAGCGACTCTCCCATCTCAATTTCAAAGACCTTAACGAATTGCGATCAGAAAACTTGGTCAAAGGACTTCCCTCATTCAGATATCACAAAGAGAACCTTTGCTCGGCATGTGAAATGGGAAAGATAAGAAAGCATCTCATCGGACCAAACACATAGCCTCAACCTCCAAACCTCTTGAACTCATTCATATGGATCTGTGTGGTCCTATGCGCACTCAGACCATCAATGGGCGAAGATATGTGTTGGTTATTATGGATGATTTCTCGCGCTACACATAGACCAAATTTCTCAGAACCAAGGATGAAACTCCAGGTCTAATCATTGAGTTTATCAAAACTGCAGAAAACCTCTACTAACTAAGTGTCCAAATTATCAGAACTGACAATGGGACAGAATTCTAGAATAAAAAACTCAGTGACTTCTATGCATCACTTGGAATCACCCAACAGTTCGCCGCGGCAAAAACACCTCAACAAAACGATGTAGTTGAGCGCAAGAACATAACCCTAGTTGAAGCAACTCGTACACTCCTTATCCACTCTGGACTACCTCACTTCTTGTGGGCCGAAGCAATGAACACAGCTTGCTTTACTCAAAATCGTGGCTCCATTCACAAGAGATTCAATAGGACCCCCTACGAGTTGATAAATCGCAGAGTGCCAGACATCTCTTTCCTGAGAGTCTTTGGATGCAAGTGCGACGTAGCAAACGATCGTGAAGAGAGAGGCAAACTCGACCCAAAAGCATTTGAAGGGATACTGGTGGGATATTCGACAACATTCAAAGCCTATCGAGTATACCTCAAGGAGAAAATATCTGTCATGGAAAGCATTAACATAACGTTTGATGAAGTAGACCGAGTAGCTTCTGCACAAATCAGTCCAGAACCCGAACTTCTACGAGAGTTGACAAAAGATCAACCAAGCACCTCCTCCGTGGCGAACCTTTAAAATCCAATACATTGAACGACATGGAACTTGATCTCTTATTCGAGGATCTATTCTCTAGGCCGTCGCCGCCCATTGCTCCAACATCTTATGCGGCACCAGGAAATAATGATTCTGCAGAGACTAATAATGGCAATTCTCCTCCTACGATGGAAAATCCTCACATAGATGACGACAATGAACTCCCAAGTGATACTGAGATCATCTCCAGCTTAGCCATTGAAACATTTCAGCACTCTAATTCGACAATAGAAATTTCTTCGGGAGAGTCAGTACTGCCTCAACATGTAGAAGAAACAGAACATCAGGCTGCTCAAAATGAAGAAGCAATACATGATACAGATGCAACTGGATCATTACAACCGAATACAAGAAAGTGGACTCGAGCATACCCAAACTCACAAATAATTGGGGATCCTTCCACTGGTGTAACAACTCGAGCATCAACGATAAATTAAAGCCTCTATTCCTGCTTTCTCAGCCAAAAGGAACCCAACAAAATAGCTGAAGTACTCGCCGACCCAGACTGGATAATCGCAAGGCAGGAGGAAATCAATCAGTTTGAGAGGTTGAAAGTCTGGAACCTAGTACCTAGACCGGCTGGGAAAACTATCATAGGAACTAAATTGGTGTTTAAGAACAAAACGGACGAGCAAGGAGTTGTTATACGAAATAAAGCCATGCTGGTTGCAAAAGGATACAATCAACAGGAAGGTATCGACTATGATGAGACATACGCTCCAGTCACAAGAATTGAAGCCATCAGGATTTTCCTAGCTTTCGCTGCACACAAGAACTTCACAGTCTTCCAGATGGATGTCAAAACTGCACTCTCAATGGAATTCTGAAGGAAGAAGTTTTTGTATCTCAGCCTGAAGGTTTTGTAAGCGAACAACTCCCAGACCACGTTTACAGACTCGATAAAGCTCTCTATGGACTTAAACAAGCTCCCAGAGCTTGGTACGAGGTCGTTTCAGATTTTCTCATCTCCTCCGGCTTCACCAAAGGGAAGATCGATACGACTCTCTTCATCAAGAAGGACGGCTCTGACAATATGCTGGTATAGATTTACGTCGACGACATCATCTTTGGCTCAATGGACTCAAGAATGTGCAGGAACTTCGGAGACCTAATGAAACAGAAATTTGAAATGACTATGATGGACGAACTAAGCTTCTTCTTCGGCCTCCAGGTTAAGCAGCTTCATGATGGAATCTTCATCAGTCAATCCAAGTACATTCATGACATACTCAAGGAGTACAACTTGGACAACTCAAATATTGCCAACACTCCCATGTTCACCTCATGCAAACTTGATGCAGATTCATCAGGCAAATCTGTTAACCAGACGACTTATCGAGGCATGATAAGATCCTTGATTTACCTCACATCGAGTCGACCTGACATCATGTTCGCCACGTGTCTTTGTTCTCGCTTTCAAGCTGATCCAAAGGAGTCTCACATGCTCGCCATCAAGAGAACTTTCAAATACCTCAAGGGAACCCAACTTCAACAGCAGAGGCAGAATATGTCGCTGCTGCAAGTTGTTGTTGACAAATTTTGTGGATGATAACCCAGCTACGAGAATCGTATTCCCATTTTTAGTGACTCAAAAAGTGCTATTGCTATAACTAGTAATCCAGTACATCACTCACGCACAAAACATATAGACATTAAATATCACTTTATCAAGGAGCATGTAGAACAAGGTACAATCGAAATGCATTTTGTTCACACAGATTTTCAACTTGCTGACTTATTCACTAAGGCATTGGATGAGAGCGATTCCAATTCTTGGTATCTAAGTTAGGCATGTTGAACTATAAGACATGATCGATTGTCCCTACATGAACATGGTATTGTGTAAATAAGTTACTTACTTCTGCTCTATATGTTTACATGTGTATGTTGAAAATCCTACTATCATATCTAGGGGGAGTCTTACAAAAAATTTATGCATGGATCTAGGGGGAGTCTTGATAAATTATGCACTAATTTAGGGGGAGTTTTTTGACACATTGCAAAAATTAAGGGGGCTTCTATGATTTTTCGTCAAATTTTCTTTCAAATTGAAATATTCGTGGAATAGTCTTGAGTCAAAATTTTTCTCGGCGAGACTTCTTCAAATTCGATCGAAATTGAAATATTTCCATATTTAAAATATAAACTCGTTTCGATTGAAAATGATAGTTCTAAATCCTTTTGTGATTTTACAAGGGGAAACTAATAATCGCCCGAAACTATTTCGTTTTGATCGAAACTGAAAGTTCTAAATCATTTTATAATTTCACACGGCGAAACTGAGTATCACCCGACAAAGTCTGGACTCTTATACACCTACCGAGTGGTTTTAGACCAATTGGTTGTAAATGGATATACAAGAGAAAGATTGGATCTGACGGACAAGTTGAGACGTACAAGGCCAAATTGGTTGCCAAGGATTATAACCAAAAAGAGGGAGTCGACTATGAGGAGACTTTTTCGCCTGTAGCCATGATCAAGTCTATCCGCATAATGCTCGCAATAGCTGCGCACTATGATTATGAGATTTGGCAGATGGACGTCAAAACGGCGTTCCTTAATGGATTCCTCAAGGAGGAGATCTATATGGAGCAGCATGCAGATGCTCACAAAGTGTGCAAACCGAATCGGTCCATTTACGGACTGAAACAGGCCTCTCGTAGCTGGAAACCTACGGTTTGATGAAGCAGTTCGGAACTTCGGATTCGTGAAAAACGTAGACGAGCCATGTGTCTGCAGAAAGAGCAGTGGGAGTATGGTGTCGTTCCTTGTATTGTACGTGGATGATATCTGTTAGGATATTTATAGATTGTGTCAATAGTTTAACTCTTGTGATTAAAATTGTAATTATCCCTTGGTTTTGGGCTTTGGACTAGAATGTAATTATTTAATTGTTGGTGTTTGGGCCTTAATATACCTAGGGTTAATGTGGTATATAAGGTATTACCAACACCATTTGAAAGGTAATCAAAGATCAAAAGGCTTATCCTATTTTTCACACAATACACACACTTGAAGGTGAGAACCTCTCCCTTATTCATTCCATCAAAGCCTCTTTGATTCCTTATTTGGTGCAATCGGGACCAACAAGTGGTATCAGAGCAAACGTGGATCGATCTGCATAGATTTGAATCCAGTTTTCGTTCGATTCCAAGAAAGATCAAAGGTGTTTTTGGATAAAAATCACTTTCGGGCATTTTGAGCTTGTTTTGGGGTGTAAGCTTTGTTTTGTGTTTAAAACCTTCCCCCAGATCGATTCTATGCCTAAGATGTTTTTAAAACACTTTTGGATCAGTTTTAACTAGTTTTGAGCAAGATAGAAGCAAAAACTTTTCAGAAAAGGACATCTCGGCCATTCTCTGTTTTTGGTCGATTTGACCTATTTCTTGTTGTTTTTAGCTCACAAATCGCACGATTATGTGTTTAGGGAAGAATTTCTGAAGTTTAGGATCAAGTTTGAGCGATTTTGGTTGAGATTTGAGCAAGAACGGGACGATTTTCTGGCAAAACGCGAAAAAGCAATGGAACAGTACTAACTCGTTCTTGACCGCGAAATTTTGTGCTTGATCGTTCAAGTCCGCGAAATTTCCATGTCCGCGAAAGTTGATCCCGAGAATTTTTAAACCGCGAAACTTTCACCAATACTGCATTTTTTCGCAACTATCGACTTTCAAAATCCGAGAATACTTAATCCGCGAAAATTTCTCTGTTTTTACCTCACTGTCGCTTCATTTTTCTCAACCACGTACCCTTTAAAATACGAGAAATTTCATATACGAGAAATTTGACTCCGAGAATTTTTCTAACACGCGAAATTTGCTTACTCAGAAACCTTCATCTGCGAAACTTGCTCACTCTTCATAATCCGAGAAATTCCATATCCGAGAAAGCTTATTCCGCGAATTTTTCTAAGCCGCGAATATTTTTTTAAGAAACTCTCTCAAATCACATTACAACACGCGACACCTCTTTCAAATCCGAGAAACTTTATATGCGAGAAATTTCATTTCAAGAATTTATTTAAACCGCGAAATTTTTATAACTTGCGAAATTTTCTTGCGAAGCTTTAAAATTCTCAACTTGCGAAAATTTTTATAACTTGCGAAATTTTTTTTGCGAAGCTATAAAATTCTCAACTTGCGAAAATCTTTATAACTTGCGAAATTTTCTTGCGAAGCTTTAAAATTCTCAACTAAGAATCATTTTCACATGCGAAACTTCAAAATCCGAGAAATTTTTTCAACTGAGAATATTTCCTCCGAGAATTTCTCTTTAAAACTCACAAACACCGAAATTTCTCAACACATAATTTCTCGGATAATCCTTCATACAATCACGTCTCTACCTGCGAATTTTTCTTTTCTGACGTGTTAAATTTTTTCTCGTGGTAAAATTTTCTCGGGGTAAATTTTTCTCAAACTTATTTAAGATTTGATCCTTACACTTTAGTCATATCACCCTAGACCACTTTTGACATAAAATTTTCTTTTCGCCTCAAATCTCGTTTTTAAAATTTCTAGAACTTCTCCTAATTTCAAGATATATTTTCCCTTCATACATTATCGACCATCACACACGCTCATTTAGTTCTAAGAAATTCTTTAAACGATTTTTTTTTTCAAAACTTATATTTCTCATCTCGTTCGTTCGTTACTAACTTTCTTATCTATACAAGATCCAAACCACGGACGATTCGACTGCACCAACCATGTCTACCACGAATGACATCTCAACAGTGGGCTCCGACACCAGGCCACCGATGCTGCGACAAGGCGACTACAGCATATGGACAAACCGATTCCTCACGTTCATCAGGAACAAAGGCGCACCACTCTCTCAATACCTTCTGGACTCCATCTTCAATGGTCCAGCACAGTTCTGGACGATCATCCCTGTACAGCCAAACGCCAACCCTCCCATGGATGAACGCCGCACTCCAAGAGGTCCCATCAATGAGGAAGAAGAGGCTCGCGTACAGGCCGACGAGACTGCCAAAGGATACCTCTTCCAGGCTATGGGCAACGAAGTCTACGCTCACATCGAGTGCTGCACAACTGCTAAGGAAATATGGAATGAGCTCGTGGAAATCATGGCAGGCACAACTGAAAGTGCTCAGGGGAGGAAATCAGCATGTCTCTCGCAGTATGAACACTTCCAAGCCTATGAAGGAGAGGAGTTGCGTGACACATACCTCCGATACTTGAAGGTCATCAATGAACTCAAGAAAGCCAAGATCACGAGGGACAAGTTTGACATCAACAACCGCTTCCTTGGTAGCCTCAAACCACATTGGGGAAATGAAACTGTGATGATGATTCAGAGTAAGGACCTCTCCAACACCTCCATCCATGCTCTATACGACAGCCTGTCTGCATATGCTCCTTACGTGCAACATCAGTCCACCAACACTCGAGTCGACCCACTGGCTCTCCTCTCAAACAAAACTACCGAACGATCTTCCATCGCTAAGGCCAAACAAAACAAAGGGAAGCTGCCAGCTGTTGTATCTGATGCCTCTTCAGGATCCGATACAGAATCTGATGAAGATATTCGTGATCTACACAAGCAACTGGCAATGCTCACAAAGATGGTCACAAAGAAGATCGGGAAAAAGTCCTCATCCTCCTCCAATCGCCAAAGAACCTTTAGCGGCACCAAAAAGACCACTCCCACGGAAGAATCTAAGCCGATAAAGAAAGAGGAGGACGGACTCAGCACCTCAAAAGTCTGTGAAGTGCTTTCGGTGTGGAAAGACAGGTCACTTTGCCAAGGAATGCCATGCCCCACGCATAAAGGACTCTGGCTACTACGACCGTAAGGCCAGAATGACCCGCAAAATGGAAAGTGGGAAAGCTCTACTTACCGAAGAAGCTGAATGGGTGAACGACACTTCAGAAGACGAGGACCCTCAGGATGAAGATTGCTGCATGGCAAGGCTGGTCGAACATGGTGAGGACGAGGAGATGGCCAACACCGAAGAGAACACAGCTAAGACTCCTACCAACGCCGAGTCTGAGGTACGAATTTCGCAACTCGATGATGTGTTCAATCACCGTCACACCATTAAGAAACCCACCGTAGACGCTAGGGAGTATGAAGAAGTTAAGTTAAAATTTGAAAACAACTATACATTACTTAGCTTAAAAGTAGAAGAGCTCGCTTGTGCAAAAGAACGTCTAATGGCCTCTGAAGCGTTAGTCAAACGTCTGCAAAGCAAGAACAAGCAAAGTGAGAATAAGGTGAAGGAAACCACACTGGCCATCAGTTCATGCGAAACATCTCGTCTTCTGACGGCATCCCAATACGAACTGCTTACAAAGGAAAGGGTTAGGCTGTACCGAAAGGTGAAAGAACTTGAAGAGCAACTTCACCTTAGAAACGAAAACACACGCATCCTATGCCTATTGAACCAACCAGTTGAAACAGAATTCTACAACGCCCGGGAGGGAATTGGCCTGACCAGCAATTGCAATCCAACACCGCTAACAGTTAAAAGGTATAACATGTGTAACACTACGTTCCTGCAAACAAAAAATGGTGCTCCCCCGCAACTTAAGCCATTTGTGAGATCATCCTCCGCTGTCATCTCGGAAGAAAAAAGAGTACAGAACATTCATTGGGCGGAAATCGCGTATGACTACACAGAAATGAATGCTAGGGATAAGACTAAGATACCTTCACTTTCGGAGGATGTCGAAACTCCACTGCCAACCAAAGAACAGGAAATTGCTTTCCAAGAAGCGATCTCTCGCACCTATATCCCAGAGAAACTTCTGCTCATAGCAGAACTAGAACGAACACTAGAATTAGAGCGGAAGACCTTCGCAAAGGAGCGAGATGAACTACTTAGCAAAATCTCTACACTAGAACAATTTCACAGTACAAACAATCCCTCTACGTCGAGTCAAGTACCCGATTCTCGAACATGTAAATGTAAGAGGACGGCGAAGATGTCTCCTGAAGCTGACATATGTTCTAACACTAACTCTTGTATTCTTATGGATACAGGGAATGAGTTCGACGTTTCTGGAAGGGAGTTCGTATGAAATAAAGGAGAATCCGCTCTTCGATGACAAGAAGAAAAGACCATCCTATATTCGTCTTTCCTCTCTATGTACTAAATCCCAATATCCTAAGGTCGTAGACAATTATGTTGCTAAACTTATCTTTCTTTTACCAAGCTTATGTCTATGTGCTGCTGCAATGACTTTGTTCTCCCACGCTTTCATGAATATGACACACATGAACACGCAACACTCCGACCACGCAAGCGAACCTCCTCTACGACGTCTTTGAATTCTCCCATCTCGCCTAAACCAAAGGTTAAGCGTAAACGTCTCTCGTCGTCAAACGCAAACTCACCGACTGCTCGCAAGCCAAAGGCGACCAAAACCGAAGCACGAAAACGACAACCACATCCCCCACGCCAATTCATGTATAAGGCGACATACATGCAAGCACAAGATAGGAAAATATGGGTTAGAAAAACCATAATCCCGCCTCATCAAACAAATGACAAAGGGAAAGCTAAATTAGAACCGACACAATCTGATTTAGAAACCACATTTCCCATTAAGTGCATGAAAATTTTACTTGTATCACAAGAAGGCCCCTTCCGTAAACGGGGACCCAACGTTTACTGATAATTGCAGGTCTGTCATGTGTGGTATCTAGACTCGGGTTGCTCCACACACATGACGGGGAACAAGGAGCTGTTGAGCAACTTCTCCGAGCGCTATCTCGGAAGGGTCTCCTTCGGAAACAGTCAAATGGCACCAATTCTCGGAACTGGTGATCTCGTCCACGACAAACCGACGATTAAGGGCATCTCTTACGTCGAGGGTTTGAGCTACAATCTCTTCAGCATTGGTCGTTTCTGCGACAAAGGATACAAGGTTCTCTTCGAATCTGACATCTGCGGCATTATAGATGCCTCGGGACAACCTCTTCTCTCTGGAACGCGCACGTCTCACCTTTACGTACTCAATCTTAAGACCTCTCGACCAATATGCCTTCTCTCTTGAGCTGCACCCAAGTTGAACGATCTATGGCACCGGCGTCTTTCACATCTCAATTTCAAGACTATCAACAAACTGCGTCAAAACAAACTCGTCAGCGGTCTACCCCAACTGACATATCATAAGGAACACCCCTGCTCTGCCTGTGAATTGGGGAAGATGAGCGATCATCTCACATCTCCAAGGAAACACCGTCCTCTAAGCTCATCCTCGAGCTCTTGCACATGGATCTATGTGGCCCAATTCCTACGGCCACACTCGGAGGAAGACGGTATATTCTTGTGATTGTCGACGATTTTTCACGCTACACGTGGACGAAACTCATTCGTACAAAGGATGAAGTTCCTGATATAATCATCGAGTTTGTTGTCACGTCCCAAACTCTTCATCAACAGAAGGTTCAGATTATCAGAACTGACAACGGAACTGAGTTTAAGAACAAGAAGCTCAGTGATTTCTATGCCACTCAGGGCATCACTCAGCAGTTCTCAACTGTGAAAACACCGGAACAGAATGGTGTCGTTGAGCGTAAGAACAGGACACTAGTTGAAGCAGTTAGGACTCTTCTCATCCAATCCGGACTTCCTCATTCTCTTTGGGGCGAAGCTATTCAAACGGCTTGTTACACACAGAACCGGGCTTCCATCCACAAGAGATTCAACCGCACCCCATACGAGATGCTGAATAACCGTCGTATCCCCGATATATCCTATCTAAGGGTCTTCGGTTGCCGATGTTTTGTGGCCAATGATCGCCAACATCTTGGGAAGCTTGATCCAAAAGCACTTGAAGGCATCTTTGTTGGATATTCGCTAACTCGAAGGCATACAGAGTCTATCTTAGGGAGAGACGATCAATAATAGAGAGCACAAATGTCACCTTTGACGAAAGCGAAGGCGATCTCATGGCTTCTGCTCATAACAGACCAGAACCCGGTCTTCTACAGTCGTTGACAAAAGGTCAACCTTCAACGGCGGGAACTTCCTCATCTGAGGGCAATACTGGTGAACAGGACCTCGACCTGCTTTTCGAGTACTTCTATCCAGTCCCCAAGACTCCCGCCGCCACCACTCAACCTACCGCTGCACCCACTCCATCTACACCACCGGTTATCGGCAATGACATCGTCCCTCCAAACTTGGATGCGCTCAATCTCAACGAAGACGACATTTTACCCAACCCTGGGAACGTTGCTGATCCTGATGCTGAACCCTCTCAATCTACTACGGTTGAGATCTCTTCCTCGGACACCGGACCCCAATCTAATGAACCTCCAACCGATACAAATGCGGCCAGCTCCTCTCAGACCAATGTACCACTTTGGGCTCGCTCTCATCCTACAGATCAGATTATTGGGGATCCCACTTCTGGTGTCTCGACACGTTCGGCTACGATGAATGAAAGTCTGTTTGCTTGCTATCTCAGTCAAGTCGAACCATCACGAGTAGCTGAAGCTCTCAACGATCCTGATTGGCTGATTGCAATGCAGGAGGAAATAAATCAGTTTGAACGTTTACAAGTTTGGGAACTCGTACCACGACCTCACAATAGATCCATTATCGGCACAAAATGGATCTTCAAGAACAAAAAGGATGAAGACGGTGTTGTTATCCGCAATAAAGCAAGACTTGTGGCTAAGGGATACAACCAACAAGAAGGCATCGAGTACGATGAAACTTTCGCCCCAGTCGCCAGGATCGAAGCCATACGAATTTTTCTTGCCTTTGCTGCTCACAAGAATTAAAGTCTACCAAATGGACGTGAAGACTGCATTTCTGAATGGAATTCTCAAAGAAGAAGTGTACGTTGATCAACCTGAAGGGTTCTTGAGCGAAGAGTTTCCTCATCATGTATATCGACTCTACAAGGCCCTCTACGGACTAAAACAGGCTCCCCGAGCTTGGTATGACGTCCTTTCAGACTTCCTTGTACAGTCTGGATTTAAGAAAGGATCTCTGGATACAACTCTCTTCACCAAACGGAGTGGCCCGGACATCATGATTGTACAGATTTATGTCGATGATATCATTTTTGGATCGACTGAACCACAACTATGTGAAGAGTTCGCAGAATTGATGAAGGAGAAATTCGAAATGAGTATGATGGGCGAGCTGAATTTCTTTCTTAGTCTTCAAGTAAAGTAACTCCCCGACGAAATCTTCATCAATCAGTCAAAATACATCCATGACATCCTCGAGAAATATGGAATGAAGGATGCTAAGACAGCGGATACACCTATGTCACCCTCTGGCCGACCCGACGCGGACCCATCTGGTGCTCCCGAACCGTCTATCGAGGGATAATAGGCTCTCTTCGAGGGATAATAGGCTCTCTTTTGTACCTCACTGCTAGTCGACCGGATATCGTTCTCTCGACAGGAATCTGCGCTCGGTTTCAGGCAACACCGAAGGAATCCCATTTCACTGCTCTAAAAAGGATTCTCCGCTATCTCAAAGGAACACCCAATCTAGGTTTGTGGTACCCCACTCGATCGGACTTCAAGCTGGTTGGATTCTCTGACTCGGATTACGCAGGATGCAAGATGGACCGAAAAAGCACCTCTGGAGCTGCACACTTCTTGGGCGGTAAACTCGTAAGTTGGTCGTCTCGAAAACAAAACTGTGTCTCAACTTCGTCGACGGAGGCAGAATATGTCGCCGCCGCTAGTTGCTGTTCACAGCTTTTGTGGATGAGAACCCAACTACGAGATTTTAATTTTCATGTTGATAAAATTCCCATTTATTGTTACTCTAAAAGTGCTATTGCGATGACGAGTAATCCGGTACATCACTCGAGAACGAAACACATAGATATTCGACACCACTTCATCAAAGAACATGTCGAACAAGGGACGATTGAATTGCACTACAACACAACCGAAGATCAACTGGCCGACATTTTCACAAAACCGTTGGATGTCAAACGATTCCAACACCTAGTGACTATGTTGGGCATGTTGAATATTCAGTTGTGATCAATCGACCCTACATGAACTTTGATAAAGTGTACATATTTCCTTTCTCCACTTCACTCCATTGTCTATGTGTCCTCTGAATTATGTCTTTTGAGGGGGAGTTTTCGATTAAGGGGGAGCGTCTGAGTTTTCCATTATTATTTTTAAAGGGAAGTTTTCGATTAAGGGGGAGCTTCTGATTTTTCCATTAGCTAAAAAGGAGAGTTTTAGATTAAGGGGGAGTCTCTGATTTTGCCTATTTAAAAATAAAAAAAATTGGAGCTAAAATTTTAAAGTTTGGTCAAACTAAGTCAAAATTAGACCGATTAAAATATTTTGGGTTGAAGTTTTAATTTTCTGGTCAAACTAGGTCAAAATTGGACCAATTGAACTTCAATTGGACCCAATTTTGACCAAGCCCGCGAAAATCAGATCTGGACCCAGCTTTGACCAAGCCCAAGGACTTCGGCCCATTTACACAAAATTTCGCATGAACAGTGACTAAAAACCCTAAAACCCCAAAACCCTTAACGTTGTTCACAATCCTAAAATTCCCAAGAAAATTCAAAAATTTCGCAACCCTATTTCAAAAATTTCGCAACTCCTCGCATCGTCGTCATCATCAAATCTGCTTTCAAAATCTGTTTCCTGCTAACTCCATTGTCGCAAATCAGCTTTTCGGTATGAATACACCTCAAATAAATCAATTTCCGTTCGTTTTATCCTATTTTTGCCCCGTTTTGATAAATCTGTTAGGTTAGAATTAATTTTTCTCGGCTCGAATCGAACCCATGTTAGGTTTTTAATGTTTAAAACCCCCAAATATGCATTGCCCATCCAATTACGAGTCGATTGAGTCCAGATTGTTGCATTTTGGTTGAGATTTGAGTAAGTCTAAGGCAAAAATTCATTGCGTAGTTTCGCAAGTTTTTGCACTGTGTTCTTCACCGAGAAAAATTCCCAGAAAAAATTGCTTTAAACGATAAATTTCGCTGCTACAGTAAGCTAAGACCCGCGAAACTTTTATTTCATCCGAGAAATTTCTTGCACTACAGTGAGTGAGGTCCCACGAAATTTTATCCGAGAAATTTCTAACGTTAAAATTTTCGCTGCTACAGTGACTAAGGAAATGCGAAACTTTCATTCGAGAATTTACATGAGTTAAAAATTTTTTTTCGCTGATACAGTATGTGAAGTCCCGCGAAAGTTTATCTGAGAAAAATTTTTCTTCCTCACGCCAAAATTTTTTTCTGCTACAGTGAGTGTCACCCCGCGAAAATCTCATAACACATCACTTCATATTACATATTTTCGCATCTTCACTATTTCGCAACCACAGTGAAACACGAAAATTTCTCAATGCATAAAGCTTTTTCCTTCCGCGAAACTTTCATATAACTTGCGACCTTATATGCGAAAATTCACTCTGAATACGAAAACACTTGAACGTGCGAAAATTTTCCATACTTGCGAGATTTCTTAAACTTGCGAAAATTTTCCATACTTGCGAAATTTTACTCAGTCTGCGAAAATTTCTCACGAACATGTTTATGTGCTATCACTTGCGAAAATTTTCTCTATCTGCGAAACTTTTCCTTGATATGCGAATTTTCCATTACACAATCTGCGAAAAATTTCTCACGATATGTCTATGTGCTATAACTTGCGAAAATTTCCCAATACATGCGCATACTACTCTATCTGCGAAAATTTTCTCGGCATGCCTAGATATTATAACCTGCGAAACATCACCACTACATGCGAAATGTCCTCTGAATGCGAAATTTCCTTGATATGTGAAAATTAACATTACATGAGAAAATTTTTGAACAACTTATAAAAGTCCATAACCTGCGTGTTAGGAAATATTTTGTAGTGTTCAATTTCATTATATTATCTTTGTTGGTTAGCTTTATTAAACTTTGGGCTAGCTCTTAGTTGGGTTAGTTCTTAGTTATTCATATAATGGGCCTTCACAAGAAGCCCACCTATTATATACCAACTTGTGGTATAAATAGGAAAACCCTAACACATAGTTAGGTGTGCTTGTGTGTGAAAATGAAAGAAACATTTTAGAATCAAGAGAGCCTCTTTTTCTTCCACCAAGCCCCACGCCCTAACACAAAAATCTAGATCATTAGGCGTGTTTAATCCGTCCAAAGTCGCATTGTTGGTGTAATCTAGGACCAACAAGTGGTATCAGAGCCCAACGCGACCGGATTTGCGAGTTTTGAGCAAGATTTGAGTGAAAAATTGCTTGAAAAACCATTTTCGTCACTTTCTGTTTTGGGCGATTTCGACCTCGATTTGTTGTTTTTAGACATCCCAAAGGTTGATTATGTGTTTAGGAATGTTTTTCTGAAGTTTTGGAACAAGTTTCGTCGATTTTGAGTGAGATTTGAGCGAAAACGAGCCATTTTTCTGGTAAAAGTCGCGCAGCTATGGAACAGTAACATGTGTTCTTGGCCGAGAAATTTTCTTACCCGAGAAATTCTTAGCCGAGAAATTTCGCAGGCCGAGAAACTTTCGCTGCCCGAGAAATTTTCGCATCTACAGGCCGAGAAATTTCGCAGGCCGAGAAATTTTCTTACCCGAGAAATTCTTAGCCGAGAAATTTCGCAGGCCGAGAAACTTTCGCTGCCCGAGAAATTTTCGCATCTACAGGCCGAGAAATTTCGCAGGCCGAGAAATTTTTCCGAGAAATTTCGCTGCTACAGCATGTGAAGCCCGCGAAATTTTCATACACTTCACTTCATCATACATATTTTCGCATCTTCACTATTTCGCATCTACAGTGATCCAAAAAATTTCAACTTCACTTTTTCGCATCTTCACTACTTCGCATCATCACTTCACTTCCATATCACTTGAGAAAATTCAAACTTGCGAAATTTTTTCCAGCTTGAAAACTCTTTCTAACTGCGAAAATTTAATACCGTTTTTAGAACAAATTTTCTCTGCGAAATTTTTGGAATACATGCGAAAATTTGGACAACTTGCGAGATTTCTCACTTGCGAAAATTTTCCATACTTGCGAAATATTACTCAATCTGCGAAAATTTCTCACGACGTGTCGATGTGCTATAACTTGCGAAAATTTTTATACATGCGAAATTTTACTTTGAATGCGCAATCTTCTTGATATGCGAAACTTTTACTGTACATGCGAAATTTTCCTCTGAATGCAAAATTTCCTTATTTTCGCAACTCACTCTCACAACGAAATTTCTCGGGACAACATTTTTCGCACATTTCACACACCATTTTTCGCACCCCCCGAGAAATTTGCACCCAACCTTTAAACTTGATCCAAACACACCTTATAGCTTCAAATCTTGCAAAAATCACTCTTTAAAAATACACTTAAACGTTTTTGACCACCAAAAAAATTCTGGCCCCCCCTCGGATTAAATAAGGTTTTAAGGAGCAAAAAAAAAAAAAAAAAAAAAAAGTGTTGAAATTTTTCAATAAGCCTACGGAAAATTTATATCATTGGATAGAGAAAAATTTTCTAAGCCTATTGGACTTTGTCTATTTTACACTTTTAAAAATTTTCCGAAAAAAAATTTTTTTCTGGGCCAAAATTTTCGGTATAGACGATGTTTTTGTAAAATTTTTGAAGGCAAATCCAAAACGCGGCAACGATCACCGTACCCAACGATCGACCTAGGACGGTTTAGGCATATTATAGAAAAAGTTTTGGTAATACTCACGAAGTTTTCGAAATCATTTTATAAAATTTTTCGGTATCCACCAAAAATTTCGACACTCACGTTTTTTCGAAACTTCACGATATTTCTCGACGAACCAAACTTTTCGGAGTAAAAATTTTCCAAAGCCATTTTTTCTTTTTTATTTAAAATATTTTTGAAAACAAAAATGGATGCTCAAGCAAGGACAATCGCGAAATTAGAAGCACAATATGCTAATAATTACGCATTGTTAGAGACAAAATTGACGGAGCTAGCTGTAACTAATGACGCTTTGGCTTCCGCTAAAGGAACATTAGTATCCTTCAAGTCAATTTTGACTAGCTTGGAATCTAAGGTAGCAATGAGTGAAAAGAGAGTCTGCGATCTAACTAAAAGCTTAGATATTTGCAAAGGTGAGCGAGATTGCCTCTCTTTGCAATATCAAATGCTCTTAGAGGAACGCAATACATCTTCAAACTTAGATTCGAACGGGGAAAATAATTTACATTCTGAAAAACCTATTCCATGTGATATCCCGGAGACTCTTCGTAAATTGAAAGATTTGCAAGAAACTCTGGAATTCGAAAGAATAAGTTTTGGCGCGGAAAAGAAAAAGCTTTTAGAGAAGATTTCTAATCTCGAAAATTCGTTTGAGTCTGAAAAGGAAATATTTTTAAATGAGATTTCAAATCTTAAAAATTCCCCGTCTTTACCTGTCTCCAATGATCTTTTAAAAGATACATCTTCCTCGAAACAGGTAAAGAAAAGAAAGTCAAGCATCTTTGTTCCAAAAATTAAAACTGCTTTTTCTACAAATTCTGAGTCACCTTTGACTGATACTGATATGTTTAGTAAAAGCAAAGCGCTTAAATTTTCAAAGGAACAATTAAAAGAAAAAATAAAGAGAGGAAAATCGACTTTCTTTTTGAAAAACTTGAACAAAAATTTTAATGATTGCCCCTCTTCGACTCCTATTAAAAGGAGAGCATGCGAAGAAGTTCAAAGCTCAAGCAAGCGAACTTCTCAAACTACACCCCTTCATCATTATAGAGTGAATGATGTGAACTCTTGTAGGCAATACAACTCATCATCCAATGACGCATATAGCGCCATAAGCTCATATTCCTACTTGAAATACCCAGTCCAGATTTATTCTAGAAAGCATCTTATGCGACTGGCTAGGGAGAAAATCTTTAGGTCTTCTACACCTAGGCACACATTCACCTGCGCTGAATTGTCATTTCCCTCTAAGGTTCACCAAACGTGGATTCCTAAATCACAAATCAAATTGGATAGGACTTTAAAGGATGATTTAGGATCAATAGCTGAACCAAATGTGCTTAACTTGTTTTCTGCTAACAAGGGAGGACCCATCCAAAAATGGGTACCAAAGTCCCAATAAAGTTTTTGCAGATTCCCAGCATGAGTAGGTACTAAGAAAGCTGCTCCACACTCATGACTGGTATGCGACGAGGGCAGCTAATTTTATCCCAGCATGTATGGTACCCGGGTTGCTCCACATACATGACTGGTACACGACGTGAGCAACCACCCCCCGGCATGAATGGTACAAGGGTTGCTCCACATTCATGACCGGTATGCACTGCGAGCAACCAACCCCATCATGCACGTTACACGGATTGCTCCACGTGCATGAAGGGATGTCAGAGAAGCGAGCAATCATCATGACTTCTGTACAATCAGTGGGCGCGCCATCCAATCTCGATGCTTAGGCGATGTGGATCTCATGTACCAGACTCCACCGTCCACCCACTGCCATCCATTCCACCATGGTGCGCTACATGGAGACGTCCTAAGCCACCGTGATCCTCTTTACGCCCTCACCACCACTTCCACCAGACGAGTCTCAGAAGTGTCTGATCAACAGTTTTGGGCCACCCTCGTCGACATCACTCGTGGTCGCCTTTCAACGCGATCACGCCACGCCACCATAGTTCCCATGGATCAGTGAAACCCCCCTGATCCTAACCCAGGAACGAGCCTACCCTAGCCTCTCTAGTCTAGGTCTAGGTCGCGTGACATCCTCCTCCACGCAAAGATCCAATCAACGATCTCGGGAGGATGAAGTAAGTCGCTTGCAGGAGTTGCGAACCAACGACGACATGATCGCACTCCTCTGTCATATCTCACCATAACCCGGACCTCGCCCTTAGGTACAGGAGACGACTCGTTCGTTTCCCGAGTAGAAGTCGCGGCATCTGGTCCAACCGCGCAATTAACCCCTCCCAACCACTCAGCTATCCTTTCACAGATAGCTGTTTCATTCGCACAAGAGGAACCACGTTAGCCATCACCGCCCCACTTGGAGACGGTTGATGTTGAACATGCAGTGCCCCGCCTCTCACTGCACCTCTTCCACCCACATAGAGTCTAGTGTCCTCACCCACCGAAATTTTCAACTTTCTAGGACACAAACACTCTTTACGCACCGCAGTTTCTTTGTGAACTTGCCCGAACGCTTGATGACGTCCTTGTGACCGAGAGCGGAAGACCCACGACAGCCACCCTCAGCACAACTGTCGATGGGCCACGGATACGAGCTTGTCTCATCGTCCGTGCGAACGGAAAGCCTTTGTGGCTCTCCGGTTCTTTTTGTCCTGTGCAAACAGGCGGCACATCGGACACATGTTTCGATGTTGTGACGACGGAGCGTCTTTGTGACCCCCGTCTGGTTAGTTACACCGTTCGTGATGGAGCCCCGACTCATAGCAATCAGCGAGGAACTTACACATTCCATGCCGCGCTCAACAAGGATCTATGAAGGAAAAGGTCCCATCACCGACACCACTCCACCACGCCTACGCCTACGCCACCACATGCTGCTCCGTCTCTCCAGTGTTTCAAAACTGAACCCGGAGGAACATCAATTGCTGCTACTCCTGAGAATCCCACTTGATTGCCTCACTCAACACCACACCACATCACCATCACCACCATCAACGCCAGAGGCAGACTCGTCCCACGGACGACGTGACGATCCCGAAGACGGAGATCATCTCAAGGGGGAGCAAAGGAGAAGAAATGAGTTGAAGATCGTACAGCAGCATCAGCAGCAACCATCATCCACCTCCACTCACACCACCTATGCCACCTCTCACAACACCTACTCCACCACCTCCACCAACTACGCCCCGCCGGAGGCTTCCACTACCTCCGCGCACATTCTTATGTGTCAGGCTATTATGTTCATAATGGAACACTCGAAGGAGCCACGGCACATCTCATCCACCACATTCCGCCACTACTGCGCTGACCACTCTGAAGACCGGGCTCCCTGCTCTTGAAAGTCACATTTCAATGGAGCCTTGGCACATTCTTTACGCCCCACGCCTACCTTCTTCTGGAGCCAGACGAGTCATTTTCGAGGCTGAACCAGACAACTTCCATTCGAAGACGACAAATCCGGCGCCAAGAAGAAGAAGATTGGAGAATCTTAACAAGTGAGTCCTAGCCGAGCCATCAATGCCTCCGCAAGAAGAGGAGATATCCCATGTAGGGGGAGTTTGCTAGGAATCGAGATCTCCAATATGCCCAACAAAGATATCCCGCGCTGAACTGAAGATTGAACACTAAGGGGGAGATTGTTAGGAAATATTTTGTAGTGTTCAATTTCATTATATTATCTTTGTTGGTTAGCTTTATTAAACTTTGGGCTAGCTCTTAGTTGGGTTAGTTCTTAGTTATTCATATAATGGGCCTTCACAAGAAGCCCACCTATTATATACCAACTTGTGGTATAAATAGGAAAACCCTAACACATAGTTAGGTGTGCTTATGTGTGAAAATCAAAGATCAAAAAGCTAAAATTCGTTTTCACACACTACACACACTACAAGGTGAGAAATTCTCCCTTTTCATTCCATCTAGCTTCTTTGATTCCTTGTTTGGTGCATTTCGGGACCAACACTGCGAAAATTTTCATACATGCGAAATGATACTCTAAATGTGAATTTTCTCTCGACATGGCTATGTGTATAATCAGTGAATTTTCCCATTGCGTGCAAAATTTTGAACAACTTGCGAAGCTTCTTAACGTGCGAAATTTTTTCATGCGAAATTCTACACTACATGCGAGAATTGTCTTCGGCTAGCTCATTTATCAACCTTTTGTCAATGCTTTCGCTTACAATCTAAGGCTGCTTTCATGTTCATGTTCTCACGATTTAATCCGTACTAATCATATTACAATTACTGTCAAGCACAGATATGACAAACAAAGATCAAGGCACAATTGAAGCACTTGAGGCGGCTGCAATCCAAAGGGACATCACTCGCATCGAGCTCAACACGCGTACCTATGTCCCACCAATCGAGCAGATCTTCCCAACAAGTCAATGGGCGGCCTTGATTTCCAACAATTACATGGTGGACTTAGACAGCTTTCGATGCGATGCCCCAATCATTATAGAAATCCTCAAAGGGCACCTTCTTCGACACGCCCTCACTCATGGCGAGCCAGAAGCACAAGTGTATCTTCAACAATTTTGGCACACGTTGCAGATAGCTGGACCACTCCACCTTGCAAAAAACTTATCCGCCATAATTGATCAAGAAACGGTGGTCCTCACTCGAAAGATACTCCAAGAAGTGCTTCAACTCCCTGTCTACTCCCCATACGACCCGCTACCAACCCATGAACAACTCATCGAGGACATAGACCGGCTGGGCTATCAACCAGAAACCAAGAAGAAGAAGGGCCCACTTGTCCTCAGTGAAGTCACCACCCGAAATCTACCTCAACCGTGGCGAACGTTGTACCTGCTGGTAAACAAATGCATGTCAGGGAAGCATGCCGGTCAGGACCGTGGGAACTCTCAAATCCTCACTATCCTCACCGGCATCGCCCACAACCGCAAGTACAACTACGCCAACATCATATGGATGGATCTCATCTCCATGATCCAACGTCGCGACCGGGAAATCGCCAAGGGAGTCACAAACCGCTTCGTCCCCTACATGCGGTGGCTCCCAGCTCTCATCAGACATTTCCGCTTGCACTCCACCAACATTCGCCTCCGCCCGGCAACGGAACACTTCCAAATCCCCACTGCTCCTAACCCCGGGACTAGCCAAAACCCCACCACCACCTCCAAAAGGTCATCGAGTCGCGCCACATCCTCTTCCACCCGCGCTCCGAAAAAACGGTCGCGAGAGGATGACGTAAGCCGCCCCACGGAGCGTCGATCGAAACAAAAACACGATCGACCTCCTCAGCCACATATAAGCCGAGCCGAACCAATAGGTACAGGAGGTGATGTGTTCACCTCCCGAGTAGAAGACGTGGCATCTGGCTCAACCACGCAAACGACCCCACCAACCCACTTATCTTCCTCTCTACAGGAAGGTATTTCATTCCACGAGGAGCCACGTATGCCATCGACATCCCACTTGGAGATAGTCGATGTTGAATCAAGCAGTCCCTCGCCTCAGACTGCATCCTCTTCATGCACATCGAGTGTAGTGCCCTCACTCCCCATAATTTCTTACGTTTCTAGGACACATACACCTTTTACCGCACTACAGAGTCTTCGTGATTCTGTCAGAACGCTCGGTGATGTCTCTGTGACTGAGAGCGGAAGACCTAGCACGGCCAACATCACAACAACCGTGAGCCTAGGCCATCATTCGATTGAGTCTGTCTCATCGATGATGCCAACGGGAAGTCTGAGTGACCCCGTCTTTTCCTGTCCTGTGCAAACGGGCGGCCGATCGGCTATCTTCTCCGATTCGGTGACAGTTGGATTTCTTCGTGATTCCAACTTGTTAAACTTACCCCAGTTCGTGACAGAGACCGCGTTAGAGACTCGTCTTCAAGAGTTTGCAAAGACTCTTGAGACGGCTATCCTCGATAAAGTCTACGCGCGTCTCGATGCATCCACCATCGACAAAGGCAAAGGTGTGGCCCCGGAGACGCCACCACCAACTCAAAATGTGGACGCTGAAGCTGTTCTCTCCTCCATCTCCGCCAAGGAACTCTTCTACATCCTACGAGCAAGATTCGAGTCAATGACGGAACTCGACGAGGAGGAACAGCAAATGAAGAGGATAATGACTCAACCGATGACTTGCCGCACTCAAGGCGAGTCGAGCGGGATCAGGCGCGACGATCAAGACGATTATCAAGATCGCCGCGAGGGGGAGAACAACCCGCAAGCCTCACAAACTCAAGGGCCCATACAATCGACGCCGCCCTCCTCCTCTGCACCTGAAACAATGCCCGCAGAAACCTCACACCCCACTAGCCAAAAAGCCCACCCTATCAACCCCGAGTCACCAGCCAAATCACCCTCACCTCCACCCACTACCACCTCCGAAACTCTAATCGTTACATCGGCATTAGAGACCACCTCCACACTGTCTCCAACCACCATCTCGAAACCTCTAACTGTCACATCGACGTTAGAGGCCACCACCATATGTACACCACCCGCCACCCAAATCATCCTCGCCAAAACCATCACCTCAACCGAACCACCAGAATCTCCACCACAACCATCCCCACAATCCACAAACTCCTCCGACGCTACACCCTCGCCACCACATAGCCATACCCCTCTCAACATCGATTCCAACCTGGCCTCCGAGGACGTCTACTGTGCACAGAACGAGATCGAAGTCTACATTTTCAACGATGAATGGCTATACACGCTCGCCGATGCAGTAGCAGCTAGGAAGTTGGTGGAAAATGCTCGACGTCTGCTCATGAAAGCCTCGCTTACGCTGATCAACACCGCAGACGACGAGAACGGAGATGAATACGACGCTGAACTGGCCGAGCTCGAGAACATCCTACAATTCCAAGCGCAGCAAACTGAGGCCCCTGCTGCTCAAATGGATGTGCCCACGGTGGATATACCGGAAGCACCGTGGGAAAACAAAAAGATAACCGCGCCGTTTCAAGAAGAGATCAGGAAGAGGATCTGGCGGCGCAAGGAGCAGATCATCACAACCTTCAACGAATATGAGCTGATGAACATTCAAAACTGGAGCGAGGAAAAGAAGAAGCTCTATCGATGGAGCCTTCTTTGCCACAAGTGCACAAAGAGGACGATGTCCGATGAAGAAAACCTCGCTCTGGAAATGAGTCGGGCCCCCATCTGCAAAGTCACTGACCTTCGCCAAGAATCGAAAGGACGTGTTCACTATCCAGTGTTCACGGTGATGAGGCAGGACGAGAGCTGCTATGAAGTAAGCGAGGCGGACTTCAAATATCTGCGCTTAGGTGATCTGTACAACATGCTGGAATCTATGAAGCAGTTCAGACTCGTCCTCAGAAGTTCGGGACATCTCGTACGGGCTGAACCGGTCACCATGGGTTATGTGGCTCTCAAGCGCCACATGCTCCGACAAATCAGATTCTACGCCACCCACGACCTGCAGATGGCGGTAGAGCACAACCTGGAGAAGGTGAACCTGACTCGCCCATCTTTCAAGAACGCGGACGACTACCGAGAGGGCGATGTGATCGACGGAGATGATCCAGCGGTCGCCTACTCGAACTACAAGGGAAAGATGAGGCTACTACGCTGCTCCGAAGTGGCAAAATTCTCGGATGGAACACTCACCATCATTCAAGACAATCTCATGAGAATTTGCCGCATACTTTCGGAAGAAGACCCACACTGCCGCTCCAAGTTCGCGAAGTTTATTGACGCCACAGCTGATCGAATCGTGCTTCGAAGGAATCTCCGTGCCTTCGAGTTCAAGTTAGGACTTCGCGAAACACACACTCGCATATCCACCACCACAACGCCCAAGATCCAAGACTCCAACAATTGACACAAAGGGGGAGATTGTTAGGATATTTATAGATTGTGTCAATAGTTTAAGTCTTGTGATTAAAATTATAATTATCCCTTGGTTTTGGGCTTTGGACTAGAATGTAATTATTTAATTGTTGGTGTTTGGGCCTTAATATACCTAGGGTTAATGTGGTATATAAGGTATTACCAACACCATTTGAAAGGTAATCAAAGATCAAAAGGCTTATCCTATTTTTCACACAATACACACACTTGAAGGTGAGAACCTCTCCCTTATTCATTCCATCAAAGCCTCTTTGATTCCTTGTTTGGTGCAATCGGGACCAACAATATCCTTTTTATAGGAAACGACATCGGGATGCTCTCATCGGTGAAAGCATGGCTTTCAACCGAATTCTCCATGAAATATCTGGGAGAAGCGACGTATATACTCGGGATTCGCTTATTCAGGGATCGAGCCAACAAAACGATCGGCAAATCTCAGGCCCTTTACTTAGATAAAATTCAGAATGGATGACTCTAAGAGAGGGTTCTTACCTATGCGACATGGGATCCATTTGTCAAAATCAATGTCACATCAAAGTGAGGAAGACCGACGACGGATTGAGTGGGATACCCTATGCGTCGGCAGTGGGTAGTCTGATATACGCGATGTTGTGTACACGACCAAATATTGTCTACGTTGTGAGCGTGGTTAGTCGATTTCAGGCAAACCCAGGTGAAGGACACTGGACAGCCGTTAAGAATATCTTTAAGTACCTTAGACGGACTAAAGACTTAATGCTTGTCTACGGAGGAGCGGGACTAGAAGTAGAAGGTTACACCGATTCGGACTTCCAGTCGGACGTGGATGACTAAAAATCTACTTCAGGTTTTGTATTCGTGCTCAATGGTGGGGTAGTGTCTTGGAGAAGCTCCAAGCAAAGCACGACTGCCGATTCCACGTGTGAGGAAGAATACATAGCAGCCTCAGAGGCAGCTAAAGAAGCTATTTGGATGAAAAAGTTCTTGGAGGAACTTACTGTCCAGTTGCGGACAGACCGCTTACACTTTGGTGCGATAATAGCGGTGCAGTCGCACAGGCAAAGGAACCACGATCTCATAGCAAGTCCAAACTGAGAGAAAATATCACGTACTACGTGAGTTCGTTGAAAACGGGATGGTCGTCGTGCATAAAATCGCCATTGCGGAAAACGTGGCGGACCCGCTCACGAAGCCCTTGTCCCAGGCAGTTATGGAACAACATCTGGACTAGATGGGGCTACGATACCATTGTGACTTGCATTAGGTGCAGCACATGGCATCCGAGTGCAAGTGGGAGGCTGTTAGGGAGTGTGCCCTCGAATGCCATACGATTGTAAAGCCTTCGGCCGAAGCTTGGAAAGCTCGCTCGTATAGATACGTAGCGGAGTTTAAATAATCGGTTGGGTCTCAATTAGAACACAGTGTTGGGTTAGTGAGTTTGACATTTACATGGCTCTCACCTAACCGGGACGCAAGTGAAAGGCGTAGGAGTTATTTAAATGTATACACTATAGTCGGTTCACCCGAATTTCGATTAGATCAAAATTCGTTCTTAACTGGAATCTGTCCGGTACCGCGGGATAGGCTAGGCGAATACCGGGACTCGTGGATTCCTCCCATGCCAGTTGAGACCGACCTAGAGAGTCGCGCTTAAAAATGGTAATGAACTTGAACGAAAACGGTGGGCTTTTCTTTAGAACCTAAGGAATGGGATTCATTGAGGTAGGTGCAAAGCTGACACGAGGTGTAGATGATTTAGTTAAATTCCGAGACGGTTACGGAAATAATTAGGACTTAAGATTGTCTTAAGTGCTTAATTAATTAACTAAATGAGGCTCACTTGTAAATAAATAATTAGATTGGATTTAATTATTTTATTACTAAAAATTGAGGGACAAAATTAAGAATTTAGAAACCTCGGGAGCTAAATTGGAATTACTTGAAATTTTGCATGGTCATGGACATGTGGAGAATTCCATGGCTTGCCACATAGCTTGAGGTGGCAACTGACTCACTTTGAAGGTGCATGACAAGTGTTATAGAAATATTATAAACAAACCTTAGTGGAGTTTTACTACAAATGAGAGCATGCAAAAATGAGAACAAATATATCCAACGTGAGGGGTTTCTAAGCCAAAGTACTTGGTACTTTTCTCTCAACAAATATCTAGATAAAAGAACGAAGATAACGTGGTTGAGGTTTTGGAAATCCTTAAGCTACGTAATTCTAGCCACAGGATCGTTCGATGAAGCCCGACGCCTGAACCGAGCTGCGTCTAGCCATCGGGAGCAGTCTAGAGGTTCGATCAAGGACATACCGACGTGACAATCTAGCCCGGAGGCCCCGGGAATTGGACGAGGCGCTGCGACGCTCATCCGAGGTGTAATCACGTACGCCGAAGGTATATTTCGAACCCTACTGACATCGGAATTTTAGGAAGTGTAGAATCAATCGTTGCAATTTTCGGGAAGTGTAGAATCAATCTGGAAAATTTGGTATTGATTGGAAATCATTTCGGTTTTCAAACTGTCGAAAGACAACAGACTGCCGCTTTAGTCGAATTGATAATTTCGAACCATTGATTTGATTTTGCGAAAAATATCAAACGACATCAGAATGTTTCGAAAGACCCCTCGATGCGATTGTTGGGAAGTGTAGAATTATTCTGGAAAATTTGGTATCAATCGGAAGTCGTTTCGGTTGCCAAATAATCGAAAGGTTGTCGGCTGCCGCTTTGTTCGAACTAGTTTGGAACAAAATTATTAATTCGAATAAATTTGTATTAAATTCGATTTGGGAAATTCGAATTAGACGTGGTCTCCTGAGGCTCAGGGCAGTATCTTGGACCCTCAGAGAAGCCGAAGGGCGCTAGGTCGAATTTAGATGTTGAAAATCGAAAATTCGGCACCCTACGCCGCTCGGTTCAAAACGCACTTCCGCTATCGTCACGTTGTACGATACTCGCTTACGAGGTTAGTTGTTGAAGCTCCCCTTTTGAGATGGCGTGTATATGGAAGACGACCTGTGGACGAGCGAGTTTTACGTTGGGTTTGTATAGTCTTTTGTTTATCGTCGAACGGTCGCTGGTCATACTTTTGAACCGTTGCTTATGTATATATGTATCTATATTTTTATAATGGTCGAGTCGGGCTGTGTAGTTTGTCAGTTTGAATGTTTTGGGAGAACTATTTCTTTTGAAGGTGAAATTATTTTACTACGAGTTTGCGAGTCTAATGGTTTGGTGAGTGGGTTTTGATTGAGTACAGGTATCATCGACGATTTTCAAACGGAATTCTTGCGTTTTATTTTATCGAGGTCCTAGTTTAATAGGCTTAGAGTCGTATAGTAGCGTAGTGGTGTGGGGTGCCACAGAGGTGGTATCAGAGCACGGTTACAAGTTTTGTAGACTATCCATGTACATGATCTCAGAAGGATTGCGGAAGCACAGCTTTACCTCGTAAGTTCTATTATTATGTGTTATATATTTTGTATTGCATGAATAATGTTGGCCGTGTTTTGTTCGTCAACATTGGGTAACGACGACTAGTATGGTGCGCACAGTAGGAGATAGTATAGGGGAGCCGTCGAACCCCCGGCGATGAGCGAGATACTGCTATTATCAGGCTTATGGAACTCGTTCAGCGCCAATCTGAGCAAATCCAACAGCTTACTCAACAAAGAGATTCGAGCGAGCGACGAGGCAATCAATCAAGTCAGGCAGAGCATATAGAAGCTGTTGGAGAAAGGTTTAGCAAGCTAAATCCACCTACCTTCGAGGAGGCAGTTGAACCGACAGCTGCAGATGATTGGATTCGTACCCTTGAGAGCATGTTTCACTATGGCCGAGTACATGAGGAAGATAAGGTGATGTGTGCCTCTTCCATGCTACGAGGGAGTGCAGGGCAATGGTGGGACATGACAAAAAGCTTCGAGAATCCATACACAATGACCTAGGATTGATTTAAGGAATTATTTAGAGCAAAATATTTTGCCGTTCCCGCTCGTGTACAGAAGATGAATGAGTTTATCCAATTGAGACAGAGAGCAATGACGGTTGAAGAATACATCCAAAAATATTCGAACAATTTTCAAGGTTCGCTATACATATGGTTAGTACAGATGCTTTGAAAGTTGAGCGATTCCTCGAAGAACTTAGGCCAGAACTGTATCGATATGTTAGCATGGCAAAGGTCGATGGCACAAGTTATGCTCAAGTCGCTGAGAGGGCTTTGATGGCCGAGCAAGCTGGGCTGCGAATTCTCCGTGCACAAGAGCAAATTTCAACAAGTTCGAACCCAAAAAGGATGTAGATATGATAAGAAGAGGGGTGTTCAATCCGTTAATCAACGACCGATATTGCAAGCAGGTCAAGGACCACGACAGGAGGATCAAAGCAAGAGAATGAAGTGTAATCAAAGCTCGGTGCCCAATACCATTCCTAGATGCTCGACTTGCGGTAATCGTCACACCGGAGTGTGTCATTTTGAGAATAGAACTTGTTTTAAGTGAGGCAAGGCTGGGCATATCGCCACAGTATGTCCTGAGCAACCAATGGACAACCAGAGGAAAGCACCAGCCAGAGTTGTCCTGAGCAAGTCCTGACGGGTTCGGCCACGGACGCGGACCCATCGGTGATCACGGGTAAACTCCTAATCTATGACACTCTTGCACATGTATTGTTTGACTCCGGTGCCACGCATTCATTTGCATCAGTAGATTATGTAAATAAGCTCAATAGGGGACTTGAACTTTCTGAAGTTTATTATGTCACTACTCCTACTGGGCTTTCGAAGAAACGAATAGAATCTTGAGAAAATGTTACCTATTATCATCGAAGGGAAAGAATTATATGCAGATCTAACTGTCCTTGCTATGAATGAGTTTGATATTATTCTTGGATTGGACTGCCTGTCGAAACATCGGGCGACTGTCGATTGTTCAACAAAGACAGTAACATTTCGGCTACCACATGAGGAAATCTTTTCTTTCAAATCTGTTGAGAAATCTCGAAAGCTTACAATGATATCGGCAGTGAAGGCTAAATTATTGAAGTGTGGCTGCGAGGGATACATAGTAAGCATTATGAGCCTTGAAGAGAGCCATCATCGAAAATCGATGAAGTGCTTGTTGTTTGCGAATATTCGGATGTTTTCCCAGATGATCTTCCAGGGCTTCCGCCAAACCATGAAATAGTTTAAAATTGAGTTGTAGTCGGAAACTGCCCCGATCGCAAAAACATCTTACTGAATGGCCCGCTCGAATTGAATGAGCTAAAACTCAGTTGCAAGAGTTGCTTGACAAAGGCTTTATACGACCCAACTTTTCTCCTTGGGGAGCACCTGTTTTGTTAGTCCACAAAAAGGACAGCTCGATGCGCTTATGTATCGACTACCGGGAGCTGAATAACAAGACAATCAGAAAAATACCCTCTACCCCGGATCGATGATCTATTTGACCAATTGCAAGGAGCGTTCGTATTTTCAAAAATTGATCTGCGATCTGGATATCACCAACTAAAGATAAAGGAAGTGGACATTCCGAAGACAGCATTTAATACGAGATATGGCCACTATGAGTTTCTTGTAATTCCATTTGGAGTGCACCAGCAGCATTCACGGACCTGATGAATCGAGTATTTGAAGAATTCATCGATAAGTTCGACATTGTATTTATCGATGACATCCTGATCTATTCAAAACAAATGATGATCACGGTGAACACTTGCAAGTGGTATTGCAGACCTCGAGGCAGAAACAACTATACGTTAAGTACAAGAAATATAAATTCTGGTTCGATCAAGTATCATTCCTCGGCCATGTTATTTCAGCAGCTGGAATATCAGTAGACCCTAGGAAAGTAGAAGTTGTCACTAATTGGAGCAGACCAACAACTCCTTCAGTAGTACGAAGTTTCGTTGGCTTAGCGGGTTATTTCCGAAGATTCATCAAAGGATTCTCAAAAATTGCAACCCCACATATACGAGATTGACAAGGAAATGTATCCCATTCATTTGGAACGAAGACTGTGAACAAAGCTTCCAAGAACTCAAACGACTAATAACAGCACCCATTCTCTCCATCCCCATAACTAAAGAAGGGTTCGTGATTTATACTGATTGGTAGAATGGTTTAGGAGGTGTCCTTATGCTAAATGATAAAGTTATTGCGCATGCGTCAAGGGAGCTAAAAGAGTACGAGAAGAACTATCCAACGCATGATCTGGAGCTTGCTGTTGTAATGTTAGCATTGAAGATATGGAGGCATTACCTATATGGAGAGCACTGTGATATCTATACAGACCACATGAGCCGGAAATACATATTCACGCAGAAGGATTACGATTGCACTATCAACCATCACCCGAAAAAGCCAACGTTGTAGCGGATGCGTTGAGCCTGAAATCAATTCAAAAGCCAGAATGGGATGATCTGCACAAGATGGGCATTGAAATTATACAACCGGGCAAATGAGAAGTGAAATTGGCCGATTTATCACTTAAGCCGATTCTACTTGAAAGAATCAAACAGCGTCAACAAGAGGAAGAATTTTTCATTCGAATCAAGAACTCGGTCGAAGCAAGACAATGGACTGGCTTAGATTTATCAAAGGACGATGTACTGCGATTCAAAGGGCATCTTTACATACCAAATGAGGAGACTCTTCGAAAAGAAATATTGACGAAGCTCATTCCACACCATATTCGGTACATCCGGGATCAACTAAGATCTATAGAGACCTGAAAAAATACTACTGGTGGCCAGACATGAAGAAGGATGTTTCACTTTTTGTTGAACGATGCTTGACTTGTCAACAAGTGAAGGCAGAACATCAACGACCGGGTGGATTACTTCAGCCATTGTACATTCCGGAATGGAAATGGGAAGCAATTACAATGGATTTCGTGGTTGGGCTGCCAAAGACAACAAAGCATCATGACGCTATATGGGTTGTTGTGGATCGGCTTACGAAATCTGCTCATTTCATACCAATTGCTTCAACCTATTCGATTGATCAATACACACGACTCTGCATTCAGGAAATCTTACGGCTACGTGGAGTACCTATTTCAATTGTCTCCGATCGAGATTGGAGATTTTTGTCTAAATTTTGAAAGAAGGCACTTGGAACAAGGTTGACTTATAGCACCGCCTATCATCCTCAAACTGATGGGCAGTCTGAGAGGACGATTTAGACCTTAGAAGATATGTTACGAGCTTGCGTGCATGATTCAAGGACATTGGAGTAAATTCTTACCATTGATTGAATTTTCTTACAATAATAGCTATCACGCAAGTATTGGAATGGCTCCTTATGGAGCGTTGTATGGGAGAAAATGTCGTGAATTTTCTTACAATAATAGCTATCACGCAAGTATTGGAATGGCTCCTTATGGAGCGTTGTATGGGAGAAAATGTCGATCACCAATTCATTGGGATGAAGTTGCTAAAATGATTCAAGAGATGAGCGAAGCGGTGATTCAAATCCAAGAATGAATGAAAATGACATAAAGTCGACAAAAGAGCTATGCAGATAAAAGGCGAAGACCGTTAGAATTTGAAGTTTGGGATTAGGTATTTCTAAATACCAATGAAAGGTGTCATGCGATTTGGAAAGAAGGAAAAGCTTAGTCCTAATACATCGGCCCTTACCCTATAGTCGAGAGAATAGGAGATGTCACCTACGAGTTTGATCTACTATCTATTCCCAAGTTCACAATGTTTTTCACGTCTCGGTGCTAAGGAAATATGTCTCAGATCCGTCTCATGTTATAAAGGAACGACCATTGGAACTGAAACCAGATCTGAGCTACGAAGAACAACCTGTAGAAATACTTGCAGGAGAAGTGAAACGTCTCCGAAGTAAAGAAATCCCGTTAGTCAAAGTACGTTGGCAAAATCACCTGACGGAAGAGGCCACTTGGGAAAGAGAAGATGAGATACGAACCAGAAACCCCACCAATTCTGTAAGTGAAACTTCGAGGATGAATTTTATAAGGAGGGGAGAATGTGATACCCAAGCATTTCTAACCCTCGTTTGGCCAATATGAATCATGCATTGCATTATCTACCTTATGTGAATTATGTGCTAACTTGATGTGCATGTTCTGCACATTATTTGAATTATATGCTTTTCATGTTATGTGCATTTTTACGTTTGCATATTTTAATACATTTATTTGGCTAGCATGTTATTAATTTCAGCATTTTAATAAATCATAGAAATTTCTGTATAAGAAATGGTATAGAAGTCTTTAGAAGCATATAGTTACACGTGTCTAGTTAATGCTCATACAAAAAAAAAGGAGAGGGGACGGAGAAATAAATTAATAATTATCAAGTAAATAAGAATATAATATGAGAACTAATTTTTTAACTATCTTATTGGATCGAGATGGCTAGAAATAAGACATGCATCGGCAGGTGGGTGCGGCTACTTACACGTGTCTAACGTGTGATTTTTTTTAAAACATTAATATTATAAATGCTCCAAGTTTTATTGGAAATATTTAATACTACGAAATTATTATCAAATAAAAAAAAATTTATGTTAGCCTTATCATTATTATTGCTATTATTATTTTCACCATACAAATTAGTAAAATTATAAAGCATTGCTTAATGAGAAAGGAAATCCTACTAGCCGCCTTAGTCTTTATTGTTATGCTATGTCTTGTTGGTTATAGGTATGTCTTTGCTAAGCATAGATTAATATATGTATTAAGTACGCATATAGCATGTATGTCCTTAGTGAAACAATTTACATCAGATATCTCTCAAACTTCAAGCCACCATGATGTATGAGTCTCGCCCCATTTCAGCATATCAAGTTCACATCGAGTTAATCATTTTCTTACACGAATTTATTGGATATAAATATATTTAATCTATAGTAATATCGATTCTTATTTTTTTCTACGTTTCATAATATAGGGAACTAAATGATAACAAATATGTATATGAACGGTGCTTATATAGCGGTTGAAATTGTGACTCACAATCTCAGTATAACAAGATTAGGGTCGGCAGGTAAGCGACTGTCCCATGCAACTACAACACATGAATCTAGTTTTTTGTATTGTTACGATGTGATATATGAGTTCTATTGTTTATTTGAGTACTTGGTAGGTACGAATTATTCGGTGTAAATAGTCATATCTCAGGCGCAAGTCGCCACCTATATTATTTTTCATTAATATACATATATGATTGGGTTAAACTATTTATTGTCTCGAGCATTATATGAATTATATTCATGTGCACTAGTTATTGTTACGAATATGAATTTTTTATGCCATGCATATTGGGCATTGATTCATTCACATATAGTCATATATGTCGCTTTGGGCGACTGGTGTTGAGCATGTGAGGATTTGCATATAGTCGCTTTGGGCGATTATTACGTTCTTTGTCGGACGATACTACGATATGCGACGGAATCTCGTAGTGGAGAAGACCGCCTTTTGATGGGATGGTCCACCCGAGCTCTTCTTCTTTTTGGCGGTATGGTCCACCGAGCTCGTAATTGGAGTAGACCACCTTTTCATAGGATGGTCCACCGAGCTCTTCGCCACTGGGTGGGTGAAAAGGACCATCCAGCTATTTCAAGGCGGGTGAAAAAGACCATCCAGTATTGATATTTATAGGCCTCACTGATATTAACTGAGTTACAGAGCATGAGTGGCATATAGGCATACCATGTGCATCTGAATCATAGTCGAGCAATTTATATCGCAGACCGATATAGTTCCAAGCATATTTTACACGAGTTTATCATTGTTATGACTTTTGCTTACTGAGCAATTAGCTCACGTAGTTCATGTATTCCGATGATGTTGTACGATACTCGCTTACGATGGTTAGTTGTTGAAGCTCCCGCAGACTTTTGAGATGGCGTGTATATGGAAGACGGCCTGTGGGCGAGCGAGTTTTTTTGTGTTGGGTTTGTATAGTCTTTTATTTACCATCGAACTGTCGCTGGTCATATTTTTTAACATCGTTGCTAATGTATATATGTATCTATATTTTTATAATGGTCGAGTCGGGTTGTGTAGTTTGTCAGTTTGAATGTTGTGGGAGAACTATTTCTTTTGAAGGTGAAACTATATTACTACGAGTTTGAAGTCTAATGGTTTGGTGAGTGGGTTTTGATTGGTCGAACACGGGTATCATCGACGATTTTCAAATGGAAGTCTTGCGTTTTATTTTCTCGAGGTCATAGTTTAATAGGCTTAGAGTCCGATGTGGACCACGTAAAACGACTTCTTGAAACGGCGGTTGGTACGGCTGCTCTTTCCCTCGTAGTTCCTCCGGCGCGAGTTCTTCGGTCTCCGTCGGTCGTCTCCGTCGAGCCTAACACTAAAAACTTGAAAGCACGTCAGAAGGGGGCCGGGGTTTGTGCCGGCGTAGCTCCTCCGATGCTTAAGTCAGAAAACGGGTGAAGATAAGTGTTTTAGGCTCGTAAATCAGTTTTAGTTTTTTCGAAAGCGTACCTGAGATGAACTAACTGTTACTATTTATACTAACCTCAGCTCGTCCGCCTTGACCTAGTCTCCACCCTAGCCCGCTTTTCTCGCGAGCTTCACGGAGGGAACGTGGTTTCTCCATCATCCCACGTTCTTAAATCATCTTCTTTTCGTCAGTTTTCTCTTTGACTCATTCTTGCCACACGGAACTACTCTGCTCGGGCTTTTGCCTTGCTTAAAGAATTTCGCCGCTGCTCAATCTCCTCTTGGTTTTTCTGTACTTGGGCGACTTGTTCTCGGGCAGTTCATGACTTCTTGAATCGAATCTTCTCTATTGATCTTTCCTTCTCGGGGAGGATCCGGCCCTATCCGATTTCGCCTCCTCAACTACTCGAGCTGAACGAGTGGCCTCTCGGGTATTCCACCCCGATTCCTTTTCTTTTCCTCCACGGGCGGAACTGCACCGGGCGTTCTGCCCTATTCCGGATTTGATCACCTCGATCCTCACCGTTTCTCTCTCGCGCCCAACCTCTCACGTGTTATTTTGTAGTTAACGTTATTTTACCGTTAGCTAGAAATCCCGAGGGTAACAATAGTCCCCTCCCCCCCTAAAATAGTCCCAAAAAGAGTGTAAAGAGTGGAACCCCTCCTCCCACAAAGGATGGATGAAGAAATTCTTCTACGTCCGATCCCCCGAGGGAAGTCCCGAGAACGATACAGTTGACAACTGGCCCAAGGTCATATCTATATCTACCCCCTCCCTCCTGCTCGTGATTCAGAAGTTGAGAGATTCAAAGAGATCCTTGGGGGAATTTGTTCTAAGGGAATTACTGTAGATGACTTAGGTACATTATGCAATTTTCTCTTCAGCCTTACTCTGTCTCTAATCAAACTTTTCTTTTCTCTTCCCCTAAGGCCTACGCATGGATCTCTCCGACCTGCTCAATTCAAGAACAGATGAAGAAGGCGGTTCTTCTCAAGCTCCTCCACCCGCCTCCGTTACTCGGGCCCTTAATAAGGGCAAGGGAAAGGCTCCCGCATCATCTTCGGGCCCACCAAAGCCTGCTCCAAAAAGAAAAATGCCCGCCGCTTCTGGCAGCTCCTCGGCTAAGAAAGCCCGAACTGCCTCCAAAGCCAGTGCGGACACTGTTGAGGGTTCTCCAAGTCAGAGCGAGCCGGTCGAGCAGCCAGACTACTTCCACCGTCCTCGAGGGACTCAATGCGTTGAGTTCCTTCGGGGCTTTCGTAATGAGGCCAATCGGTCTCATCTCTCCAACATGAACCCTCGAGAATTCTTCACTACCTTCACCCAGAACATGGGTCAGGTATTAGCCTCTCTTCGCTTGTTTCCTCTTTCTTTTACTTGTGTTCGATTCCTTCTTTTTCCTTTATTAATTGCTGCCCCAACTTATTTGTCAGGTTTTGCCTGTGCTGCCGAGGCCCTTGAGAGGATGCTCTTCATGCATGAAGATTGCATCGAATTCACTCAGCGCGAGGAGAAGCTGCAAGGGGAACTAAGCCAAGAAAGGAGAAGGCCAAGTCGCGAGAGGACGACTTGCGTAAGCAGTTTAGAGATTCCCGCGCGGAGTCCGAGAGGGTAAGAAGGGCTTTGGCTGAGGAGAAGGATGCTCGGGAGGCAGACGCGAAGGGTCGACAAGATCTAGACGAGAGCATCGAGCGAGATTATCTGCCCCGAGAGGCATACGGGAGGCAAGTCGTTACTTATTTAAGTACGGCTTTTGGGGATGCCTCCGTCAGCTTCGAGAGGTGGGCATAAGTCGTCTGAAATGAAAGCTCGACTTCCTTGATGCGGGCCCTCGCGGAGTGTCCCGAAGGAGGATATAAGCCCGAGTCCATCGCTCAGGGGGCTCGGAGGACATCGTCCTGGAGGAACTGATCGCCACTTCTTCTAGTGAAGAGAACGAAGAAGCTCCCCAGTCCCCCGTCCGAGCTCCCGAGAAGCCCATTGAAGTCCTTGAGCAAGCCCATGAGGAGGTTCTTGAGGTCCCCGCTCGGGAGGAAGAGGTCTCCCGTCTCGAGGGAGAGGAGTTGGCACCCCGGGTCGAGTTGGTGGCGACTGGGGTGGAAGAGATGGTGATGGGGTCTGATCAGGCTGGGTCGGCCGCTCCATCTTAAAAATTTCTGCTTTGTTAAGAACCTATTTTAATATGTCCTTTTCGTTTTGGAACAATAATGTACTATGTCTTTCCTTTCTCGAATCGTATTACATTAGCGTAATCGCGTAACTACTTCTGCTCGGCACCCCGCGCTTGTTTCCATTTCTGCGAAATCATGATTCCTCGCTATATCCTAAATTCTGCCACTTAAAAAATCAAAACGCTCGAGGATCGCGAGTTAAACTCTCCGTGGCGCTTTCTCGATAATCGTGAGGTTGAATCCTCACGGTATTCCCTCGAGCGCTGTCTTAAGCACTGCCTTCAGGCGTCGAGAATCGCCACACAAATTTTGCATACTTCGTAATTCAAATTTTTAATTTTGGAAAACCCGATCATCCGAGGTCCCTGTTGCACTCATATTGTGAATCATTCCGAACGTTAGCCCAACGGTTATGTAGAAGATCAATTCTAATTGTACTTTGATTTTATTAGATGTCCTTGTATTTAGGGGCTTTTCATTTATTTGTCCTTAGATTAGGACTAGCTTGTATTTATACCTAGTTTGTTTGGTATAAATACTTTGTAAACAATAGCATCAATAGAGAAAAAGTTCTGGAAATTGATCCGAAAGGCTTGCAATTCAATTTCTAGAGAGAGAAACAATAGTAACTTTCGCACTCTAGTCGGATTCTCTCTCTTGTTCTTCATTTGAGTTTTTTGATCGAATCTTAATGTCAATCATTATCATCGAATTAGTTAGAATTCATGCCTAGGATCATAGAGCTGTTAATCATAGGACCTAACAATTGGTATCAAAGCAGATTCGTTCTGTTTTGAATCGAAATTGTTAGAATTGGATTGAAAATCTTTTTCTGATTATTGTTCATCGAAGAACAGTTTGGCGTCGATCCAATAGCTTAATTCTGTGCTTAATTGACTTGAATTTGATGTTTCTGTGGTCGCTTAAGTGCTAAATGTTGATTGCGATCAGATTTGTAGCTGTTTGAACTTCGTTTTAAGGATTAAATTGATTCTGTGATTTACTGTTTGCAAAGAACATGAAGAACACGTTCTGATTTTGATCAATTTCGACATATTTTGCTTCATAACGTGTTTAATTGCTTGTCCGTGCGTAGTTAGTAAATGATTGCGAGCAATTACCTGAAATTTCACTTTCTAATTCGTTGTTTTTGCTTGAATCTGTGTTAATCGTATTCTGTGATTTTTCTCGATCATTCTAATTTTTCTCGCTAGGTTTACGATCAGATTAATTTCTCGATCTAAAAACTTGGCGCGAGAATTTTTCTCGGTCAGAATACGAAGTCAGCGCTAGAATCGTCAACACTAGAAACGATTTTAGCTAAAAATATTTCTCGAGCATTATTCAGCGGAAATCTTTTTCGAGGAAGACCAATTTTGACTTTGCACGCGTAAACACTTTCTCTTGAAAAACATTTTCGGTCAGACGTCTAAAGTTTGACCAAGCTAAAAATCATTTACATGCGAGAAACTTTCTAGTCAACAGATTTATTTTGACTTGTCGAGAAACTCACTAACGTACTGTTTCTTTACGATCGAAATAAATTCGCAGTCTGAAAATTTTTCTCGACCGAACGATTTTGAGCAATTTATTTCGCTCGAAAAATATTTCGCTGACAGACTTTCTCGCACGAGAACAGTACACATTATATTCTATTTTGACGAAATTTTTTTTCGATCAAACTTTAAATATTGAATCGAAAATAATTCTCGAACTATTTTACGAATCAAACGCTACTAGCGAACTTTGTCACTTGTGAAGCACATTACATCATCTTCAAACCTTCAAAACACTTAACGAAGATCCTTCAACAACTCAACTACAAAAGAAGATGGATGCATACTCGCTTGGAAATGACAATCGTCCGCCGATCTTGCAACGTGGCGAATACACCGTTTGGAGAAGCCGCTTCCTCAATTTCATAGCTTTGAAAGATCAAGCTGAAAATTTACTGAGTTCACTAGAAGAGGGACCCACACAGTTTTGGGTTAATATCCCCGGTGATGACACAGTGACTCCTCAAATTCCCGCATCTAGGCGACTAAAGGAGCCTAGGGAGTATTCTTTTGAGGAGAAGGCACGAGCCAAGGCTGATCTAGTAGCCATGAATACTCTTATGCAGGGCATCCCCAACGACATATATAGACAGATTGATAGCCTTTCATTGGCTAAAGGAATGTGGGAAACTGCATAGGATGATGCAGAGGACGGAAGTCGGCATAAAGGCCAAAAAGGCAAATATCCTCACTGCTTACGACTCCTTCAAAGCAAACCCGGAGAAAAGTCTATATGAGATCTACCAAAGATACCTCACTCTTCTCAGCGAGATGAGGAAGATAGAAATTACGAAGACCAACATGGAGACAAACATCAGATTTCTCTCTTCTCTGCCCGCGGAATGGAAAAAAGATATCCACTAATTCGACAAAATAAAGATCTAGAGGAGCTGGATATCCGTGCCGTGTTTGACAATCTCGCACAACATGAGGATGATATAAGCGAGATTCAAAAGGAGCAGAAGGGCAAACAGATCGAAGACACTGTTGCCTTAGTCTCAGAGAAGAGGATCTCAAAGCTAAGAAAAGAATAGATCGTTAGGCCACCTTCACCTTCAGAGTCGGAAGAAGAATCGGACTCCGACGTTGAGCCAAATATAAAAGCCATAGGGTAGCAGTTGGCCTTGATAGGAAAGATGATGAGCAAGAAGTATTTCAAGAAGAAGTCTTCAACCTCAGCCAACAGACTTCGGACTACAAGCTTTTAAAACAAAGAACGTACACCAGAGAGCTCCAAAGTCAAGAACCCAAAAGAGGCTAACAAATGCTTCAACTGTGGCAAGCCAGGTCACTTTGCGAGAGAGTGCACTCTTTCGAAGAAGAGAGATGCCACCTACTACTCCAGGAAGCTCCAATTGACTAAACAGAAGGAAGCCGGAGTAGCTCTCGTGGCCTAACAAGACCAATGGCTCGAGGACATGTCGAGCTCTGAAGAAGAAAATTTAGCCCTCATGGCCCGTCTCGACAATGAATCAGACGCCAAAACCGCCAATCAAACGGATGACGAGAACACATCCACCTCTTCACAAGAGGTAGACCTCCCTTCCACATTATTGACCATATTAGAATCGTATAAAATAGAATACGCTAACATGAAACATGAGCAGAAATGTATAAAGGAAGTAGAAGACAAATTGTCTAGGTCAAAAGTGAAGATCACTAGTCTCGAATCCGAACTTAGAAGCTCCCATACGAAGATAGAAGAACTCACTAAGAGCTTACATTCTAGGGAGACTAGTTCATCTAAAACAGAGCAGTATAGTGTGAAGATTAAAGAATTGGAGGATAGGCTAGCAAATAACTACAATTGTTTGGTTAGGAATCTCAATGAGAAAGCAACCCTCAATTGTAGGATAACCGAAGCTACCACTACGATTACTAACTTAGAAGCCCAATTAGAAGAATCAAATGCAAGTTAGTAAACGTGGTGTAGAATTACATGCTTGTCAAGTCTCCAAAATTACAATAGAAAATAACTATGCTCTGTTAGGGGAAGAACGAAAGAAGTTATATACTAAGGTTAAAAAGTTAGAAGATCTTCCTGTTAGAAAGAGACAGAGTGAACAGACAATATTTTTAAATCAACCCATGGACTTAGAATTTTATGATTATAAATTTGGCTTAGGCTTTGAGAACCTACGGCGTTTGTCGAAAGTTGATTGTAAGCAACTTTACGACATTCAATACATGGGTTTAGGATTAACAGATCTTATGGTTTTTGCTAATGCTAAAGAAATAGATGCTTTAGAAGAAACCAAAGAAAAGCCAAGACTAGGGTTGAAATTCCCTTCTCCTACACCGAATTGAATCAAAGCTACAACATTAGGGAACTTCCCAAAGGTTGGAGTCTTGAGTCAATTAAACTACCTGAAGACATTTCTATTAAAGAGGCACAAAATCATCATTCTGAAAATTCTCTCTATATACCCCCTATTGTTAGGAAAATAGAGGAGTTAAGAGGCTCATTAGAAATAGAACGAGAGAATTTTGAAGCTGAAAAGAAAAAGTTCCTAAAAGAGATTCAGAATCTCAAAGCTTCTTCAACATCCCAAGCTAATTCCCACGCTATCCCAAAAAGCGAGAAAATTGAAAAAGCGCCTTCAGTAGATCATAAAGTATTATTAGAAGTGCTAAGTCTAACACTATTTCACCTACGTCTACAGGGAGCGTAGGGCCAGCACTAGATACGAAGGCGTGGGGTGTCTAGAATAAAAATAGAGAAGGACTCAATAGATTCGAATGTTTCCAATATCGTTTCTCCTTCTGCAAAAATAAAAGACACTCGGAAAAATAAAAGAGCCATTTCCTCGTTTCAAATAGTTGCTTCTACACACTCCCTCAGACCAATCACATTTAGAAGCACTAAATTCGAAATAGGCTCCACATCGAAAACAAAATTAATAATTCTAAGACAAATGCATCTAGGATGACACGTAGGAAACAAGATCCAGCCATTAAAAAGGCATATAGCGCTATTCATTCTTGCTCTCACCTAAGGTATCCCGTAAAAATAGAATCTCCCAAACACCTTAGGCGACTATCCAATGAAAAGATCTTTTCCTCACTCAGGCCTACTCATGCATTTGCTCGTGCTGAAATTCAACTTCCCTGCAAGGTTCAACCCACTTGGGTTCCTAAGACACCTCATAAGAAGACAAAAGCCATAAAGGCTAAGTGTTAGGAATATTTTTGAAGTGTCCATAATATTTGTTCTAAGTCTAGTTAGTTCTTTACTATGTTTTATACGTTATACTTCGGTTAGATGGGTTGTAGTTGTAATGGGTTTGTTAGGGGCCCAATGGGCTTAAATACCTTACAAGGTATTTAAGCTTAAACCCTAACTATCATTAATTAAGTTTCCACTTGCTAAAATCTCACGTATTCATCACTAAACCTCTAAAGCACATTATTCACACTCTACGAAGGTTTAATCTGTTGAAGTGTTCTTGGATAATCTGGAATTACAAGTGGTATCAGAGCAAGCGTGTAGGTGAGGAAACTTCATTTCAAGCTTTAAAGAATCAAGCAGTGTTCCTTCAGTTTGACTTTTCAGCTCCCGTCACAAAACTCAAATTCATGGGCTCAAACTATTATTGGATGTTTTCTGCTTCGCTAAGGCTGCCATAAGTTCAGCTATCAGTTTTGAGAATTACCAAGTCAGTTTCGGTCGAGTTTGAGTCAGATTGGTTGGAATTTTGTCTGAAAATAAAAGAGCGAGTCTTTTATTCCTTCTGTTCTTGAGTTCGCAAACGGCGCTTGGGTAGGGTTTAAAGTTCACTAATTTTCAGTTTGCGAATTAGTCACTATTTCCTAGTTCGCGAATTAGTTCACTTACTGGCTAGATTCACGAATTCTGAATCAAGGTGGAATTTCGCGAATTGAAAGATCTTAATTTCACGAATCCAAGTTCTCAAGTCAGCTTCGTGAATCACCACCTTGCGAACCCGGATAATTTCGTGAATCATCAAATTCACGAACCATTCATCTTCTGCTAATCAGTTCATCTCGTCAATTCAGCAAATCCATCTTCACTTCGCGAACCCGAACAATTTCCCGAATCAGGACAATTTAACGAATTCAGTACTCAATTCACGATCATCTTTTGCGAATCAGCCTCTCAAGTCAATTCGCGATCTCTCACTTCGCGAACTTTAAGTCTGCGGATTGAAATTCGCGAACCAACTGGAGTAGCGAGTTTCACGAACCCGTGTCATTTCACGAACTTGATCAAGTTTTACGAGGACACCTATCTTAACCAACTCGCAAAAACAACCCTACCAAATTCGTGGACAAATTCCAATCCTCATTTTACGAACACCCGTGCTTATCCAATTTTACAAAGTCAACTCTCAAATTTGACTTCGACCTTAACCTATTTTCTTCACATTACACGTTAACGATCATATCCAAAGCACAAGCAATGGACTCTTCAGTATGGGAAATGATGTTAGACCTCCCATCGTCCGACATGGAGAATACGCAGTCTGGAAGAGAAGGTTCATCAACTTCATAGAAAGCAAGGACAATTCAGAGAACTTGCTGGAATCTATTTACAATGGACCTACACAGTATTGGACCATAATTCCCGCAACTACTGACACCACTCCTGCAAGAGAGGAACAGAGGATCTTGAAAACTGCTGACCAATGCAGTGATGAAGAAAAACTGCGACTAAAGGCAGACAAAGTGGCGAAATCATACATGATGCAAGCCATTCCCAATGACATTTTGATGCAACTCGAATGTGGTGATAGCGCAAAAGAAATGTGGGATGCTCTTCGAATTATGATGCAGGGGACAGAAGTCAATACAATGGCAAGAATGGCGAACACACTCATCTCTTATGACCGCTTTCATGCTAACAAAGGGGAAACTCTCCAAGAAACCTTCCATCGATTTCTTGTTCTTCTAAACGAGCTAAAGATGAATGGAGTCACAAAAAACGTAATGGAGATCAATATCAAATTCTTAGGATCACTTCATCTAGAATGGGAGGCTACTACAATTATGATAAGACAAATGAACGACCTAACCAAAGTTAGCATTCATACATTATTCGACTACCTCAATCAACATTCCAATCACGTGGAGAAACGAAGGGAGGAAATCAAATCAATAAGAAGCGACTCACTGGCTCTTATGACTGAACGATCATCAAGAAAACAATCCAAGGACAAAGAAATTATCCAGTCATCACAAGTTAAGGAGGGAGGAGACTCTGATTCTGATGACGAATCCAAGGATCTTACGAAACATGGAGACCAGGAGATCACCCTCAAAGATCTTGCTAAGCAACTTGCTCTGGTCTCGAATTTCGTGCAGAAGAAATATTATAAGAAGACTGGTTCCTCCTCCAATCGTCAAAGAACTTCCTCCAACTCTAAAGGAAAGACTCAGGATGAGGAAAACAACTCTGAAACTCCTCATCAAGGCGGGAAATGCTTCAACTGTGGTAAGAATGGACACTTTGCCAGAGAGTGCAGAATGCCTAGGAAAAAGGACGTTAACTATTACCGCCGAAAAGTTCAATTAGCTGAACAAAAAGAAAAAGGACTGGTCTTAATGGCAGAAGAGGATTATTGGCTTGAAGATACCTCAGACAGCGAGAATGAGAACGTGGCACTGATGGCAAAACTGGATGACGAAGAAGATGGAGCTGGAGCTGAAGGAAGCGAGTCAGACAGGGAAACCTCTAACAATTCAGACATAGTGGAGGTAAGTGGAGCAGATTATGATTCTTTACTTAAGATGAAAAATGAATTTTTATCCTTATATAAATCTAACAAATTGGGGAAAAGAAAAATCAAGGAACTAGAAGCTAACTTAGAGAAGAATTTAGTAGTATTAGATAAGTTTAGATATGATTATGCATGTGAGAAGAATCGTGTAATTGTAGCAAATGAAAATGTTGCTAAGCTAGAAATACAAGTGCAAAAATCCGAAGCTAAAGCCAAGGATTTAGAAAAGGAAATGAAATATCATAGAGATCAGGCAATGGACGCTATAACTAAATATGACTTACTATGTAAAGAACGGGAAAGGTTGTACTCCAAAATAAAAAAATTGGAGGACATTTTAACCCGACAAGATCAGTCAGAACAAACGATCTTCTTGAACAAACCAGCTAACGTTGATTTCTATAATCCCCATAAAGGACTAGGTTTCAAAAACCCATGTAAGTTAAAACAAGGCATATTAAGTTCACCTTATCTATATGATCTCAAATTCATGCAGACATGTTGCCTGGCAAATCTCATGCCTTTTGTCAGTGAAAATGAGACATCAACACACAGTAAAACTCAAACATCATTTAACTACACAGAATTAAGTGATAGTTATAAAGAAAGAAGTTGTCCAGCAATAACTGAATTTGAGTCAGATATTCCACGCCCATTTAGGAGAAACCTCAGGTGTTTCGGAAAGTAAGGCACCGATGGCTACATATGCAACAGGATATATGCCTGATTGCATAAAGAAAATCAGTCATCTTCACTCCACTCTCGAAAGCGAGAGAAAGTCATTTGATGAAGAAAGGCAGAAACTTCTTCAGGAAATATCTTCACTTAAAGAAAAATTACGATTACACACAATTTCATACACCTTAGTTTCGCATGAAAAAATTTCCTGCACTAATACATTGAAATTTTCAGGACCCACAAAAGAGCCATTGAAGGGTCAAGTATGGGTTAAAAAGGAAGATATCTTGAAGGAGAATAGTGATCTCAATGCACCTTTTGTCATTGAGTATTTTCCTTCCACTACCTTTGTACCTTCTTTATTTCGCCATGTATCGAAAGAATTATCTTCTAAATCAAAACAAAGCTTTCCGTGCATGATCATGTCACCAAGCAAACTCACAAAACAATTCCTAAAAACAAATTACAAAGTCAAGACACGAATCAAAACCAAAAGCTATCAAAGAACCTATCAAACCTGCTAAACCCAAAAAATTCATGTCTAAGCTTAAGACAAAGAGACCCTTACTAGAGCACAAATGGGTTCCAAAGCTTCAGACTGCAGGAACACAAATCCCAACCCTAGAAATAATTAGTGACTCTGGTTCATCCACTAACAAAGGAAAATCTAGGGAGTCTAAACGGACTAATAAACCTAATAGAGGTGGACCCATATTTCAATGGGTACCTAAAACCCTATAAATTTATTTTGCAGGCCCTTCATGTGTGGTACTTAGATTCTGGTTGCTCCACACACATGACAGGGACAAAGGAACTGTTGAGCAACTACGTTGATAAACCAGGAGGACTGGTACGCTTTGGTAATAGCAATGGAGCCAGTTCTCATATGCCATCGACTCACAATCAAGGAAGTTTCGTACGTAAAAGGACTAGCACACAACCTTCTCTCTATCGGATAGTTCAGTGATATAGGACTCCAAGTCATGTTTCAGAAGAGAACATGCAAAATTCTCAATGCCAATGGTGACGAACTACTCACTGGAACTCACAGAACAAATCTATACACCATTGACATTAGAACAGTCAGACCAAAGACGAATATATGTCTGATCTCCCGCGCAACATCAGCTCAGAATAACTTATGGCACCAGCGGCTATCCCATCTAAATTTCAAAACTCTCAACAAGCTGGCGACTAACAAATTGGCTATTGGAATTCCACCACTGAAATATCAAAAGGAACATTTGTGCCCGGCTTGTGAGAAAGGAAAAATGAAAAAGGCAACTCACCCTACAAAACACACAGCATCCACTCAACATCCACTAGAGCTATTACACATCGACCTATGTGGTCCAATGCGAACAGACAGTATCAGTGGAAAGCGTTATATGCTGGTTGTCGTAGACGACTACTCACGCTATACTTGGGTCCGATTTCTCCGGACAAAATCAGAGACAGTTGACCATATTCCAAATCTCATCAGGACAACACAGAATTTGCTACAGCGCAATGTTCGAGTGATTCGATCTGACAATGGCACAGAATTCAAAAATCAACAACTTAGTGAATTTTATGACTCTCTAGGGATTACCCAACAATCTGCCGTCCACACCGCTCAACAGAATGGAGTCGTAGAAAGGCGAAATCGAACACTTGTAGAAGCTGCCCGAACAATGCTTATACAATATGCACTACCTCATTTTCTTTGGGCAGAAGCCATGAACACCGCCTGCTATACTCAGAATCGCACCAACATTCACCTAAGATTTGGAAAGACCCCGTATGAATTAATGAACAACAGATTACCGTTTGCTCACTTGAGGATTTTTGGATGCAAATGCTTCGTTGCTAATGACCAAGAAGACAAAGCTAAGCTTGATCCAAAAGCTTTTGAAGGAATTTTCGTGGGCTACTCTTTGCAATCTAAGGCATATAGGGTATATCTTCGTACAAGGAGAATGATCATTGAAAGTACAAATGTTACATTTGATGAGGGTCCAGAAACTCAATTCGGACTAAACGGCTCAGGACCAACCACACACAACAAGTAGGCGAGTCCTCATAGAGAGTTTCTGAATACACTACTTCAGAACCAGCATTAAACAATGCAAGGCAAGATCAGCAACATACAGCTGATGAATCTGGACACAGAAACCCAACGTATTTTAGTCAACAAGCTCAAGAAGATTTTGATCAACTTTTTGAGCACATATACATCTCTCTAAACAGGCCAATCACCAATTCTTTTTCAAATACAGAAACCAGTGCTTGTCCATCACCTCATGAACTCGACCCTATTCCTGATCAATCGTTTCCAACTACAAACGTTGAAACCTCAATCCCAGAACACAGCCAGAGGACTCATCCACTTCCACATGCAATCTTACTACTTCTGTGATTGAGTATCGATTAAATGAAGGATCAGAAACAGATGTTCCACAACTACCTCATGAAAAGAAATGGATTCGAAGTCACCCACCAATCAAATCATTGGGGATCCCACTACTGGAGTAAAGACCCGAGGTTCGCTCTCAAATGAGTGTAACTTTACTTGTTTTTTTAGTCAAACAGAACCTACCAGAGTAATTGACGCACCACATGATCCAAACTAGATAGTAGCCATGCAAGAGGAAATTAATCAGTTCGAACGTCTCAAGGTCTGGAACCTAGTTCCTCGTCCAAAAGGTAAGACAATAATCGGAACAAAATGGGTATTTAAGAACAAGAAAGACGAGGCAGGTGTGGTAATTCGTAACAAGGCCAGACTTGTAGCTAAAGGATACAATCAGCAAGAAGGAATTGACTATGATGAGACTTTTGCCCCTGTAGCAAGAATTGAAGCCATCAGACTGTTTCTTGCATATGCGGCACACAAAGACTTTACTGTCTATCAAATGGACGTAAAGACTGCCTTCTTGAATGGAATTTTGAAAGAAGAAGTTTATGTCTCACAGCCAGACGGATTTCTCAATCAATAACATCCAGATTTTGTCTACAAACTCGACAAAGCTCTCTATGGACTAAAGCAAGCACCAAGAGCTTGGTAGGAAGTCTTGTCTGACTTCCTTATCAACTCAGGCTTCACTAAAGGAAAAATTGACCACACTGTTTGTCAAAAAGGCTGGTCCTGAAATTATGCTTGTGCAGATTTACGTGGATGACATCATCTTCGGCTCTACAAATCCAGAACTCTGTGTCGAATTCAGTACGTTGATGAAATCATAGTTTGAGATGAGTATGATGGGCGAAATGACATTTTTCCTTGGACTGCAAATTAAGCAACTTCAGGATGGGATATTTATTAACCAGTCGAAGTACATTCACGACATCCTAAGAAAATATGGGATTGACAAGAGCAAATCTTCCAGCACTCCAATGTCAACCTCATGCACCCTCGATGCAGATCACTTGGGCGAGCCTGTTGATCCAACACATTATAGAGGCATTATTGGATCTCTGCTCTATCTCACTGCCAGCCGACCATATATTCTCTTTTCCACATGTTTATGTGCTCGATTCCAAGCCAATCCAAAGGAGTCACATCTCCATGCTGTCAAGAGAATATTGAAGTATCTGAAAGGCACACCAGACCTTGGACTCTGGTATCCTAAAAACTCAGGTATGAAACTAATAGGATATTCTGATGCCGATTTCGCAGGATGCAGACTGGATAGGAAAAGCACATCAGGCAACATCCAATTTCTTGGAGATAAACTTGTCTGTTGGGCTTCCAAGAAACAAAATTGTGTGTCAACTTCCACGGCAGAAGCATAATATGTGGCTGCTGCCAGTTGTTGCTCCCAAATTTTGTGGATTCGAACCCAACTACGAGACTACGGGTTTGATTTCAATAAAATTCCTATTTATTGTGATTCTAAAAGTGCCATAGCGATTACTTGCAATCATGTTCATCATTCACGCACTAGCACATAGACCTACGCTATCATTTCATAAAAGACCAAGTAGAAAGAGGCATAATAGAAATGTATTTTGTCAATGCAGAGATTCAACTAGCCGATTTGTTTACAAAAGCATTGGATGAGAAACTATTCCAATTCTTAGTGGCAAAACTGGGAATGTTGAATCTCAATCTCTAATTTCGATTATGCTTCCCTACGGTTCATCATGTGTCCATCTGCTCTGTTTTCAGTTTTACAACTCTGTGCGTGTCTCTTTGTTAATTATTTTTTTCTTTTCTTTTCTCTCTTTTCTCTTTCTAGGTTTTAGTTTATTTTCACTAATTATTTTTGTTTCTTGCTTTCCAATAAGTCGATGTAAAGCCACTGCTGATAGCATTACATCGAGGGGGAGAAATGCGATATCCATGCATCGAGGGGGAGTAAGTTGTCTACTAATTAAATGCTTGAAGATTCTCGATAGGCATATTATTTATGGGGAGTTTAGGATAACTATTCCAAAGCTCCAAAACATTGAGGGGAAGTAATTATTTTTGCTTAAATTGATCTTCCAGAGTTACACATCTCACAAATGCGAAAAACAATCTCCAAATACATAATACAAATAGGATAAGCTCTCAAAACATTCTCAACGAGCTTTCATGAACTTTCAACATACTCAAAACAATCTCAAAAGCTAGCACGACCAACGAGTGCCCAAAACAGAACAGCTAGTAAGATGACGATTAAGCCCAACAGAAGAAAAATAAGAAACGCTAGTTTATCCATATTGCGCTCAAAGTTACGCCTTAACTCCACATGTTCCTCAGATTCATATACTTGCTGCTGCATCCAGTCCAGTTATCCCTGCGAGAATGATGGCAATGTGAGAGTAAGTTTGCAAAAAATTATGGAATTACGAAGTTGGTTCGAGTTCTGACTATTTATAGACATAAAATGAACGATAACATCATTAATGCTCCAATCAACATAATCAACAGGGAAGACGAATTTTTGACTTAAGGATTCATAGCCGCAAAAGTAAGCGATGTTTTCTTTGTCGATTTTCGAAATTTGGCTCAGATAAATCATCTATGAGAAACTCGTAGATCTGAAATTTTATGATTTTATAGTCAAATTAATGTCTTTAGCCGAAGTTTTTTTTTATTTTTTCTTCTCTAATTTTTTTTTAAAAAAATAAATTCGCATTTTCAGTTTTGGGAAATTTATGAACGTTATTTCATTCTTTTTCCGTGAAGTGCTAAATTCGCGAATCCTCTCAAACTTCGACTTGTCAAAGATTTTTTTTGCGAACTTTGAACCTTTAATTCGCGAATTCACTGATTCGCAGTACACTTCGCAAATCGATTCAAATACTGACCAGTCAAAATTGCCAACGCAAGTTTGCGTATCTAAGATTTCGAAATCTACAGTTCGCACAAATTCGAAATTCGCCAATCAAAAGTGGGCCTTCACCTAAAAAAATTTTGCGGCCCAAATCAAAATTTTCTCAGCCCACAAAACTTACTTAAAACCTAATTCGCCAAATTCCCAAATCCGATTTCACGAACTCAAAACATTCTACGACCTCTCTTCAAAAATTCCTTTCAACACCTCACCAGATTCGCTCTCAAAATCAATTCTAACACACTCACCAACTTTGTCGTGGTAAGAAACCAAACAGCTAACGATTTTTTTTCAGTGAACATTGATTTTGCAGGTGTCGATTTCGTCCAAGAAGAAAAAAAACAAATCAATCACGATGTGTTTCTGAAATAAAAAAAGGGGGAACAATCGGCTCTGTTTTTTTTCGTTAGGACGATCCTTGTTTTGTTTGTGAAATTTTCATCCTTTTTAATTTCGATGTTTGGAAATCTGGGTTCTGTCGGATAATCGTCAAATTTTAAAATATTAGGTTCGAACAGTTTTTGATCTTTCAAAGTCTGTTTTGCGAATCAGAAATGTGTTTTGCGAATTCCGTAAGCTCTTGACCAAGTCAAACTTGCGAACTGTCTTTCACTACTTCAATAGGACTGCGAATTCCAATTTTAAGTTTCGCGAATCTGACTTTTTGACCAATTCGCGAGTCAATTCGCAAAAAATCGTCAAGTTCTCCATTTGACCAAACCAATTCGCAGATTGTTAAGTTCGCGAAATTTCTTTAACTTTTGCCAAAACCAAATTTGCGAAGTGCTTTTGCGAATCCTTCAATTTTAAAACTCACTTTTGACTTTTTTGACCAATTCGCGAACTGACGCTTTTCGCTGTTTTGTTGACCAAGTCATTTCGCGAATTGTCATTTTCCCAATCGAATTCGCAGAATCGTTTTGTTAACCCGCAAATTGCATAAGTAATTCGCAAAACCCCTTAATCAAATTTTTCTTGAAGACAGTTCGCGAACATTTCTCAAAACCTCTTTTAAACTGATTCGCGAAAAACACTTAAGAAAATTTCGACAAATTTCTGAAATCACAATTTGGGCCAAATAGTGATGGGCCGACCTCAATCTCATTTTCATACACATAAACAAGTCCACACTACTCATGAGCCATACACATGTTTTATCTATTATCCTAATCCGTTTTTTCTCGTGCTGCAGGTGTAGCAGGATTTTCCGGCGTCCAACAACAAAAAAACAAAAAAAACAAAAAAAAACAAACAAAACAAAAAAAATGACTACGCCGTCGATCTTCTATTTCCAACCTCCAAATGGATTGTGATCAAAGACAACAACTTTCAACTCGACTTGAACATTTTCAAGTGTCAAGAAGAGATCATCCCATCCATCCTGAGAAACTACCATCTAGGATACGCATTCTCTGCATCAGTCCCAGTTCCTACTGTGTATATTCAACAGTTCTGGGGGACTATGACTACCAAAATCTCTCAGGACAACAACACTTACTATGAAGCCCAAATCGCAAACGAGACCGTCAGAATCACTAGGGACTTTCTTCGACAAATTCTTCGGCTGCCGACTCAACCAGATTATGAACATGAGGCATCCGAGGACGAGCTCATCGCAGATATGTTGAAAATGGGTTACTATAGCCCACTCGAGTTTGTTTCCCGTTTTCAACAATCAATGATTCCACATCCGTGGCGAACTCTTTTCGCAATTGTCAACAAGTGCTTCTCACCAAAGCACTCAGGATGGGACAGATGCAACATTACGATCCTCCTAATCTTTCACAGGATCGCCTTCAGGAAAGGATACGACTATGCCAAGCTAATCACAACGGACCTGGACGATCAGCTTCATCAGAGATCAAAGTCCAAATCGAAAAAGACACAGAATCTGCCCTATCCCCGGTGGTTCTCACTAATGATCCACCACTTTATGACTACAACACCGGGGATACCAACAAGGCCGCAAGAAGAAAACTACAACCCTCCCAAACTCAAATTTCTTCAAAAAGGAAAGACCGACGAGAAGTACTCGCGCACACCAATGCCAATTCCGCGCGCGACCTTACTACTTGCTAGCCCAGATGACATTGAAAAGTACTGCCAGAAGTACAACATTCCCCACCCCATGACTCAGGCCGACCCACCCGAGTCTAACCCAGGGGTTAGTGAGACAGAGAGAGCGGAAACAAGCGAGAGAGAAAGAGAAAGTGAGGTTCTGAGAGACACCACCGAACAAGTGATAACGCCACACGAACCGCAAACTACCCCTCAACAAACAATCCATGACCAATCGCTCGCGGAACAACCACATACCGAACTACTCGAACAACCTCAAATAGAAGTTCCCGAGACAAGTAAAACTATCCAAACTACCCAGTCAGGTACAGCCGGGTCACCCCCTAGAATAGGAGATGCCGCAGTCGACCCAACGGCGCAAACGCAACCTACACCAGACCATTCACCTACCTCTCAACAGGCACGTGTCTCAAAATCCCCAGAACCTCCCCAAATATCTGTCACCTCGGCTCCTGTGTCCACTCCACAACAAATAATCACCATCCCTACGACACAGCCCGAGCCTCCGCCTGTTCTTCAGGTATCAACGCCCATAGCAGAGCCTCAGATTGAGGCCCTTCCAGGATTGGACGGAAGCCTCACGGATGATGATGATCTCAGCAGCACAGCATCCGAGAGCCACCGACCAGAACCTAGTTCTGGACGAGTGCTAACGGGAAGTGGCCCCGGTGAAAGCTCCACTCAAGCCCATCTTATCGATGTGCCCATAATGACCCGAGCACCATCTTCTAAAGATGTGTCGCAAGGAGAGGTCGGAAGACCCGTGGAAACTGAAGTCCATCGGACTTCGGTTGACGAGGGCCACCGTTCAGAACCTAGTGTGATAACGGCTAACCCAACAAGCGCCGGAGCACCATCCTCAACACCTCAAGCTGTGACGATGCCTTACCTGGAGAATTGCCTTTTTGAGTTCCTTGAATCCGTCACCTTACCACGGGTTCGAGGACTCATTAAGGATGCTATGCAATCAGCCTCCACGGACAAAGGAAAGGCACCCGTAGGAGAACAGCCGTCACAGCCTCGTCTCATCTCACTACCACCACCACGAGTCACTCTTGAACCCAGTCCATACAACATGCCTCTACTTGAGCTCTTCGACGTAGGTATCTCCCGAATTATCGAACTCGACAATCAGCGGACTCCGGACGAAGAAGATTTCTACAAAAAGCTGATTAAAGGCGGAATCATACCTGACCCATCCACATGTAGTCAGGAAGGCTCAAGACAGAAACGTCGTCATGACGATACTGACGACCAAGATCGCCCTGAGGGGGAGAAGAGACCAAGAGTCATGTATCCGGTCACTCGCGGCGGACGAGGGCGCGGGGTTCTATCTCGTGGAGGCGGTTCTTCCCGACAATCCAACCCACCACCAAGGGTCCTCTAGGGGCAGGCGAGCTACGCCAGGGCCAAACCAGACAATTTCCCTTGACGAAGTCGAATCTGGCTCCTTGAGGATTTCCACCCAATCAGTCCAATCAACCACAACCCCACATCTCACAAGCCAGATAAGTCCCCGAACTTCCATCCGATCCCTTCAGATCGACAATCCAGACACCTTAGTCGAAGAACTTTACAATCCACATGATGTTGTGGAAAGGTACATCTTTGGCGAGGAATGGAGAACTCATCCTGTTAATCCATTATTGCCAGAAACCTTATGGACAATGCTAGATACTTTCTCTCAAAAGCTAACATTAGTCTAATTCGTCTTGAAGATGAGGAGCTCGAGGAAGGAGAAGACTACGAAGCAGAGATACCCGAACTTCCAAAACTTCTACAACACACTGTTATAGACGAGGATTGCCCTCCAGATACACACAAAGGAATTGACGAGCTACAACTTCCATGGAGAACTTATGGACAATCCAGACACCTTAGTCCAAGAACTTTACAATCCACATGATGTTGTGGAAAGGTACATCTTTGGCAAGGAATGGAGAACTCATCCTGTTAATCCAATTATTGCCAGAAACCTTATGGACAATGCTAGATACTTTCTCTCAAAAGCTAACATTAGTCTAATTCGTCTTGAAGATGAGGAGCTCGAGGAAGGAGAAGACTACGAAGCAGAGATACCCGAACTTCCAGAACTTCTACAACACACGGTTATAGACGAGGATTGCCCTCCAGATACACACAAAGGAATTGACGAGCTACAACTTCCATGGAAAAATGTGAAGGTTAATGCTCCTTATCAAGAAGAGATACGAAAGATAAGATCTTGAAGGTGGATGAGCTTGACCTCAGAGGTTTAACGCATTTCCCACGATCAAAAGCCGTTCAGTACCTGCTGTCTATCCGTTGAACACTGATGTTCCGAGGAAAAGGAACGAACGTCGATGATCTCCGAAGACTTGAGACAAAACGACCCAGAATCAAACAAATTCTGACTGTTCGAAAGGAGCGATTTGGAGACATTGATTTCCCTATTTACATTGTACGACGTGAAGATAATTCAGCTGAAGAACTGAATGAAGGGGATCTCTCCTATCTCAGAGGTGAAGACATTGATCAATTAGTAGGGGATTATAGGAGGCTTGGAGTATTCAGGACTCTAGAATTAAGGATGGGATATGCTTCATTAAAAAGGTTCATGTTACGTCAAGTCAAGTTCAACTCTACACATGACCTCCAAATGGCACTTGAAAGCAACATAAAAAGAGTGAATCTCACGAAGCCCTCCTTTGAAGCACCTGAGTCAGAGAGCTACGGAGAAGGCCATATCTTTGATGGAGAAGACCCTTCAGTAATCTACATCAATTACAAGGGAGAGAAGAGACTGATGAGAAGATCAGAAATCCACAAGTTCTGTGATGGAACTCTCCGTATTATTCTTGCTAAGCTCAAGAGGATCGTAGAGGAAATGAGGGAAGTAGAATCAGAAGTACAGGAGAAGTATCTGAGAGGACCCATTTTTAAGTGGGTACCTAAAGCTCTCTAAATTGTTTTTGCAGATCCATCATGTGTGGTACCTTGACTCTGGTTGCTCCACACACATGACGGGAATTCAAGAACTGCTGAGCAACTATCAAGACCGACTGAATGGAAAAGTCAGGTTTGGAAACAACGATTCAGCCCCGATTCTAGGACTTGGGGATATCATTCTGGAGAATCTGACTATAAACGATGTCTCCTACGTCGAAGGCCTCCGCCATAACTTGTTCAACATAGGCCGGTTCTGTGACAAAGGGTTCCAGGTGGTCTTTCATGCTGACCGGTGCAGAATTTTGGATAGTCAGGACACAGAACTCCTTCAAGGACTTCGGAAATCAAATCTATACACGATAAACCTGACTTCCGTGCGGGCCTCGACAGCTGTTTGCCTCATTTCACAAACTGTAATTCAGAGGAACAGCTTATGGCATCAACGCATGTCTCGTCTCAACATCAAAGCTCTTCAACATCTCTCAACGAAAAAGTTGGTTCACGGTCTTCCAACTATAACTTTACAAAAAGAGCATCAATGTTCGGCGTGCCAATTAGGAAAATTGAAGCGAGCATCTCATCATATCTAACAAGTGGCCTCTACTTCACGTCCTCTGGAACTGCTACATATGGACCTCTGTGGACCGATGAAGACACAGAGTATAAATGGACGCAAGTATCTGCTGGTCATCGATGACTACTCTCGCTACACATGGACAAAGTACCTCCGAACAAAAGATGAGACAGGGGACTTGATCATCAATTTCGTGAACTATATTCAAAATTTACTGCAACAGACTGTCCAAGTCATTCGTATGGACAACGGCACTGAGTTCAAGAACAAATTTTTCAGCGATTTTTATCAAAAACTTGGAATAAGTCAACAATTCTCAGCCGCCAAGACTCCTCAACAGAATGGGGTAGTCGAACGAAAGAACAGAACTTTAGTGGAAGCAGCACGTACGATGTTAATTCACTCGTTCCTTCCACAATTCCTATGGGCTGAAGCAGTAAATACTGCCTGTTTCACTCAAAACAGGACGATTGTTCACAGGCGCTTCGACAAGACTCCATACGAAATTATCAACAAACGAGTACCCAACATCTCTTTCTTCAAAGTCTTCAGGTGCAAGTGCTTTGTGGCGAACGACAGAGAGCACCGTGCTAAGTTCGACCTTAAAGCACTCAAAGCCACTTTCGTCGGATATTCTTCAACCTCAAAAGCGTACAGGGTATATATCAAGTCCAATCGCACGATCAAAGAAAGCTACAATGTCACTTTCCACGAAGTGGCAGAGATGGCTTCTGGCCACTTCAGTCCAGGACCCGTGCTCAACCCGATGGCTCCTGCACACCTCAGTTCAGGACCCGCACCTAACCAGATAGCTTCTATATAACAGTTCAGAACCTGTTTTCACTGGTGTGTTGGCGCAAAACCAACAAAAGATGGCAACAACTCCGAATTCAACGTCAGAAGAAGCAACGAGACTTGCATTAGACGATTTGGACTCTCTCTTCGAGCCAGTATATCGGTCACACACTGCTACACCTATAGTTGATTCTCCACCCGACGAGACCGACGTACCAAGTGCTTCTCACGTCCTTACCTCACCCGATTCAGAATTGCCATAGAATAACGAAGAACCTACAGTGGTTATTCAGGAAGAATCATCAGAGACTATCGTTCCAAGTGCAGAATTGAAACTTCCTCAAACAATTGATCGGAGACTATAGGAAATCTAGACCCTCAGATGGCTGATGCATCGACTTCATCCTTGCCTCATGAGCGCAAGTGGACTAGAGGTCACCCGGTTGATCAGAAAATTGGCGATCCTTCGGATGGAGTGAGGACACGTCGTCAACACAGTCTCTTCAGCTGCTTCTTAAGTAAAAATGAGCCTACCAAGGTAGCAGATGCACTTCAAGACCCGGATTGGGTAATAGCGATGCATGATGAAATTCATCAATTCGAACGTCAAGTATGGACCTTAGTACCCCGTCCGCATGGGAAAACAATTGTCGGAACTAAATGGGTATTCAAAAACAAGAAGAATGAAGATGGTGAAGTGATCCGGAACAAAGCAAGGCTAGTTGCAAAAGGATACAATCAACAGGAAGGCATCGACTACGAAGAGACATATGCTCCTGTTGCCCGAATCGAAGCTATCCGCCTTCTTTTAGCTTATGTGGCTCACAAAGACTTCAAAGTCTATCAAATGGATGTTAAGACCGCCTTTCTCAACGGCGTTTTAAAAGAAAACGTCTACGTCGCTCAGTCGGAAGGCTTCGTTGATCAAGAACATCCCGATCACGTCTATCGTTTGGACAAAGCTCTCTACGGACTAAAACAAGCCCCTCGTGCTTGGTACGATGTCCTGAGTGAATTACTCGTGAAGTCTGGATTTCATACGGGGAACGATAGACACAACCCTCTTCATCAAATGGCAAGACAAAGATCTGATGGTCGTCCAAGTATACGTCGACGACATCATCTTCGGATCAACTAATCCACGGCTTTGCACGAAGTTTGGAGATCTAATGAAAAGCAAGTATGAAATGAGTCACATGGGAGAGATGCAGTTCTTCTTAGGACTACAAGTCAGGCAACTCGAAGACGGGATTTTCATCAGTTAGACAAAATACATTAAGGATATTCTGAATATTCCATCAAGATCAGAGCAAGCCTCTCAGCACTCCAATGTCACCAAGTTGCAAGTTGGATTCCGATCCCTCTGGAAAATCGGTCGACATCACGCTGTATCACAGTATCATTGGATCTCTTCTCTACCTCACCTCAAGCCGGACGAATATCATGTTTGCCACCTGTTTATGTGCCCGTTTTCAAGCCGATCCCAAAGAATCCCATATGCGGCGAAAAGCTGGTCTGCTGGTCCTCTAAAAAGCAGAAGTGTGTGTCAACTTCGACGGCCGAAGCGGAATACGTGGCTGCCGCCAGTTGTTGCTCCCAGATGCTGTGGATGCGGACTCAGCTTCGCGACTATGGGTACAATTTAAATAATATACCCATATATAGTGATAGTGAAGTGCCATAGCTATTACTTGCAATCCCGTTCATCACTCACGCACAAATACATAGACATTATATATCACTTTATCAAAGATCATGTAGAAAAAGGCACCATATCTATGTATTTTGTGAACACGGAGTACCAACTAGCTGACATTTTCGCCAAGGCATTGGATGAAAAACAGTTTCAATTCCCTGTCAGAAAATTAGGCATGTTGAATCTTCCGTAATATGTGCTTTACCTGATCTTCTGTGCTACTAAATGTTCTATGCTATGTGTGTTCTTTGCTTATATGCTTTATCTTGCGTGAAATTAATAAAATTAAATAAATAAAATAAATAAAAACACTATAAATATATATAATATTAGGGGAATGACGAAATCCTTTAGGATGCTTTGATCTAAAGTCACTTAGAATTTTACCCCGACATGCGATCGATTTAATTGCTTAATTTTGTCATTCTAAGTCACATTAGTGTGCCTAAAGGTCATTAGGTTGCTCCACTAGACACAAAGTCACTAAACATATGTGAGGATTCAAGCCTTATTATTTTTCTTTCTTTGGATCTATTTCTCGAGTGAGTCACACATCAATTACTTGTCTTAACTAGTGATACTTGGCTTCATACTCATCTTGCCTTAGATCGTTAGAAAAATGATAAGGGCGCTTAGGTTATTCCTCACTCGGCCTTTTAAAATTTTTCCCTCACATAGCCCTTAGTCATCCACTTTTGAGCCTTCTCCGATGTCCTTTTCTTCATTTGAATCCCATTCCCAGCCTTCAACTGTATTCTATACATTCGGATGATTGTTCAAACGAGAAAAGGAGGGGGAGAAAATAAAAAAAAAAGAGAAGAAAAAAGAAGAAAAAAGGATGATGACAAAAGAAGGCATTGCTCAACGCGCAAACATCAGATCAAAGGAACCTCCCTTCCGACTATTTCTTAGAAGGTGGCATGGATCCTGCTGTGACTTCTCCAACGATAATCTCGTACGCTCGTCAGAACGGCTGGAAAGAGGAGCACCACAAAGTGAACTTCTCCAACGGTAATCCGGTCTTATATCGGGCAACGAGAAGAGGAGCGCAGCCTTGGGTACGAATTCCATAAGTGAACTTTTCCAAAAAGATAATCTCTGAAACCTCTCTAGGGATTAAGAGAAGCGGAGCACGGTATCGGCCCGAGAACCAACAAGAAGAACTTCGCCTACGATAATCTCCTATAGCCTCGTGGAGAAGCGGAGCTTCAGCTTGAGCATAGCATAAAAAGGGATAGTTCTTAAAAGAGAAAGAAGGAGAAAAGATTGAAAAGTAGAAAGACGCAAAAGGAGACAAACGTAGAAATGGAAGATGACAAAGAGATAAAATCACTTTCCTCTAAATATCTTCCCTTCTAAGTCCTAGCCAAACTAAAATCCTTACAACCCTTTGATTCAAATCGACGGTCTCTCGCTTAGATGAAATGATTAAAAATGCCTCGATCACAGGTAAATTGACTTAAAATTGCTTGTGTTGACTTGAGTGATATAATATAAAAATCCCAAGTTAAAAATAATTGAGTGCTAGAGCGAACCTAGTGAGAGTTGTCGAAATGGACCAGTCTATGAACTTAGAACTGTAGTTTGACGACATGACTTGACGGCATTTTGTTCTTTCAAATGTCTCGTAAAATTTTACGTGTGACGATTGATCGAAGAAAAGTAATCTGACCGCATACTATAATAATAGTAATATGAAAAAAAAATCGTGAAAGGAAAAATTTCGCACATTCTGACATGAAATATTATGTTTCATATGCGTTTGAATTGAATAAATGCGAATTTATCTTGTTATCGCACATTCTAAATGCAATTTTAGATGGCATTGGTACTAAATTGTTTAAAATGCGATAAATTTTTCACTGCTCATACCCTCACGCAATATCTTCAATACATGTTTTTGGGACCATGTATATGTGCTTTCTAGGTATATTGCGTATTTTTTGCTCGTTAGTTGAATTGATTTCATATGTTTGCATGTTATGTCAATTCTTACGCATTATTTGAGGGGGAGTAAATATAAAAATCGTGCATTAGCTTCAAATATTTCTGACGTTTTTCTCTAAGTATTTCAAATTTCTTCAAACAAAATAAAGGAGTGAGACGTCGACACTACAAGACAAGGAGCTATTGTCACAGAACAAATATTTCAAAGGAAAACATGCCAAAAAATAATTGTTGATTAACTCTATATTTCTAACGTTTTTTTCTCTAAGTGGTACAGATTTTTTTATTCTGCCAGGGGAGCTAGACGTTATTACACAGAAAATCCAGGGTGCATTTATTTTAATTCTGAGGGGGAGCATTACAATGTGATTTTATTTGAAATAGGGATCAATCTGAAAATTTTTAGAAGTACTTACAATCGAGAAATTGGATATAAGAATTAATTCGTAATCATCATATGTTTCTCGATCGTAAACAGTGTTGGGAACGATTTTGATTGGCCGCGATAATTTGCGATCGAGAAATTGAATTGAAGAGCAATTTTCGAATCAAGATTTCTCGAGTGCAAATAGTAATGGGCCTGATCCATTTAATCGCAAAACGACCAATCGCAAACCCAACATTGACTTACAGCGAGTTAATAAAAAGTTCACTTTTTGTTAGTCGAAAAATTTTATCTCACGCAAACCTAAATCGCAAAAATTTCTCTTTCAAAAAACTTTCACAGACAGTTCAAATCTCTCACAAATCTTTCGATTTTCAACACCAAATTGTCTGTTTAAGGTAGAAATGAGATTCATTTGACATTTGCGTGCGATTTAACTCTATTAGCATCTGCATTTTGTAGTTTTTCGCGTGATTAGGATTAGATTCTCAACTGTTCTTCAAACTGAGAAAACCGTATACTATTTTATAGTGATTTAGGCATGTTTACGAGTTTTATCTGGGTTAATGGCTGCGCTTAAGATAGTTTTGAATTTTTTTTATGAATCTGGTAGTTTAAACTTTCGAAAGTCTGCATCTTAGACCACTAAGTTGAGTTTTGAAAGAAACTAGGTGTTTGGATGTTTGAAGGCATCGAAGAACTTTGTCGATCGCAAAAAGTCTTAATTGAATTCCGATTCAATTGAGATACTGTTTGTATCGAATTAGTTTTCGATCGCTAAATTCTGACTTAGTCGCTAAGAATGAAGATTTTGACCGACAAATCACTAACCGTCGAGAAATCTAACTAGGATTCTCAGCGAGCGAAAAATTTAAGCGCTGAATAGACAATTTATATGCAAATTAGATCGAGCGTAAAACTTGCTATCACAAAATAGAATTTTCAATTTCATTTTATTTCTGTCGCAAAAAATTAGCAGCGAAAAATTAATTTTTCAACACTTATTTTTCGATCGTAAAATTCGCCGCTTAGGATTTAATTGATCGGAAAAATTTCTCGACGATTGACTTAGTTTTTCTTTCGTTGACTAATTTCTCGATAGAAAAATATCGCAGCGAAAATTTTACTTAGGATCGAAAATCACTTACCGCTCGACAAATTTCAAATCGAAAAATTTTATTCAAATCGAGGAAAATTTTTCGATAGTAAATTTACCTGAGAAATAATTTCTCGATCGTAAATTTACGCGGAATTTTTCTCGATCGTAAAATTGATCAGCTACAGTCTCACGATTCCAACTTCAACATTTAGAAGATTTTTTTCTAAGTCTTTTACACTGTAGCGAACATTAAGCGAATAAATATTTTTTCGCTCGCAAAATTAAACGGAGTTATTTCAATTGAAATCAATGCATAGGAAATCAATTTGAAAATCAAATTTTTCGAGCGTAAAATATCTCGGCATGAACAGTGACATTTTCCACGATCAAACATTTAGAAAATTTCGAACTCTTTTCACGCGATTATATGTTTAATTCGAAATTACAATCATGCCATTACATTTTTTCAAAATCAAGTATCCTATATGCATGCTACACGCTTTCAATTCAATATTCATCAAATATGTCATGACTTGATACAATATTATAGTTTGATGAAATTAAATCAATTTTCGACTAAAATTAAATTTATGAACTAATGAACTTTTATATCTCCTATTTTTCAGATGGATCACTATCCTCGTTATAATCACATATACAACCACAACATGTACGTGAAGGTCCAGGATACAAATATTCAACTCGATCTGACCACCTTTCGGTGTCCAGATGATATCATCATATCAATTCTGCAAGGCCACCCCATCTGGCATGCATTGACGGTCATCGCCTCGGTGCCAATGGTCTATCTCCAGCAATTCTGAGGATGCATTCAAGGAGCAGTGGAAAATGGGGCCTTCTCCTTCTCAATTGTGATTGGGACGCGGCACATTAATATGAACAAGAACCAGTTCGGGATGATTCTGGACTTGCCATACAGAGCAAACTACGACCCGCTCCCATCAGACGCAGGAATGGTGCATGATTTCATGCAGATGGGATATCAACCGCAGCTCACCAAGCTAGCTCAGGTCCAGAGCAGCGGTATCCCTCATCAGTGGAAGACATTGTTCGGGATCGGATCGCCCAAGCATACAGGCTTCCATAAGGGCAGCGGCAACATTCTGCGGATTTTCCACGGAATCGCATTCTCCAGGAACTATGATTTCACGCAGCTGATCTGGAATGATCTTGCAGATCAGATCAGGCAAAAGGAGGATAAGAGATCCAAGAACGTGCCCTACGCTCGATGGTTTAATGTGATCATCAGGGAACTCATGGAGTTGCACGAGTCCATCCCTCGTCTACCTCCTGGAGGAAATTATCAACCACCAATGCTCAAATTCTTCCACAATCCACGGCTCACGGACCTGGACCAACCGTCGATGCCGATTCCTTTTGAGCTTCTACTTCTCGCTGACCCCAGAGGAGACGTATACCGTACGTACTGCCAGGAGAATCACCTCACCGAGGAGATGATTCGAGGGCCCCCGATAGATTTTGGAGTTAGCCCTCCCCAACCGCAACAACAGCCTAGTCCTGACGACATGATGATTGATAAAATCGCTCAGGAACTAGAGCTGGAGCCTCCAACTCACGAGGACCCAATGCCGGACTTAGATGACACGCTGATCGATGTTGTGGCTGCCGAGTTGGAACAAGAGGCTCCAACAGAAACGCTCCAAGTGGAAGTGCCTGTTTATGTTGGCGTGCTTGAAGAGCCTATAAGGAGGCTCCTCTACAAGAAGCACAGCCCGAGACTGAAATGGGGCACAGCTCACTTCCACTGGTGACGGACCAGGCTCGTGAGGACGTGGAGCACGAACCTTCCCCTCACACGGCCACCTCATCTGATACAGAGTCCGATGAGGAGCTCAGACTCATAAGACGGACTGCCAAACGATTGAGTATCCCGATGGAGTCCCTCTTCCCCGCCGTCACCACCGCACCAGATACCATGCTGATCACTTCTCAAGTGTTGCCGGCACTTCTTCGCTCAATCTTGAGCCGCAACCAAATCTACTGGTGTCTGGTATGCAGGCCCAACCCGAGCCTGCCGTAACACCCATAGAGGAGAATCTTCAATATTCGACTCGAGGATTGGGTGGAAGTCTCATACAGTCAGAACCTCAAGTGACTGTTAGCCAACCTGAGGAGCCGGTGCCTGCTCATGGGTTGTCAACAGGCGACATCAGTCGACTTGGTACATCTTCGACGGAGGCTTCCATACCTTTTGTGACGAACGAGCAATTCCAGACCGCTCTCTCTGTCGCTGTACAATCCATGGAAGACAAGATCATGGAGAGCGTACTCCACACCATAGAGACATCCCGCAGAGACACCGGGAAAGCACATGTCTCTGAAGGCCCTTCGTCACAAACCAACCTCACACCTCCACAACCCACACCCACCGACCCTTTAGCCACTTCATCCATCCTCATCAACCCATACATCATACCCCTAACCGAGCTCCACGACATCCTACTCGCCCGCCTGATCAGCCTCTCCATCCGGTCGCCTCAAGAAGAGTCTCTTTACAGGCGATTGGTGGATCATCCTCAGCCACCTACTGAAACTTGCTGAGGCCAAAGCTCCCACTCAACACGCACACATGACGATCCTGACGATCAGGACCCTCATGAGGGGGAGAAGAGGCCACGGACATCTACGCGTGGTCAAGAACAAGGCCAAGGCTCGGGCTCTGCGCAGACAAGAACTAGAGCCGGAGAAACCTCACAACCCACTGCACAAACCACCACCACCACGCACCTCACACAACCTCTAAGCCCATTATACCAATCCACCATCAAAACGCCTCCGTCGACCCCATCCACCCCACCGACCTTTACAAGCCCCTTGCTTTCGGGAGAAGAAGCAAGTGCCGCGATGCTCATAGCCCTAGAAGCTGCTCAAGCTACTCCCTCGATCGCTCCAGACCAACCGAGCCCCTCAGGACATGGCGTCAATCCACACGAGGCTCTGGACAAATACATCTTCGAATGACATTGGATGACCCATTCCATGCCCGAGGAGCATCAAAGACAACGGCTTCAGCACGTTCGGAATTTCCTACAACAAGCCTCCATAGACCTCGTGATCATAGAAGACAACGAGCTTCGGGAAGGTGAAGACTACCAACAAGAAATCCCAAGGCTACCAGAGTTGATCGCGCAACGAGCGGCTTCCCCCACAAGACAAATGCCAGGGACCGTTCGGATCGACACACCGTGGGAGAACATCCAAATAGAAATCCCGTTCCTTGAAGGAGTTCGTGAAAACATTTGGAGGTTACCGGAGAGAGTTAAGAAGCCGACGAGTTCGAGCTGAGAGGGATCTCTCACTGGGATCAGCAGAAGAGGATGACCTACCTCTGGATGCTGACCAAACTTGGACCTGATGTAAGGCTGGGGATGACTAAAGAACAAGTCAAGAGCCACTATAAGAGTCTCTCCCCAATATGTCAACTACTCAGCGTATACTGTGCAAAAGGAGGACTTCCAATACCTCACTACACCATCGAGCGAGTGGATAGAACTCGAGAAGATCTAAGCGAGAGCGACCTACCGTACATCCCTGCTGATGAGGTATACCGTCTCTATCTGCTGTACATGGAAAAGTACAAAGGTCTTCAAGGCTTCATCAAGAAAGAAGGACTCGAGGGATTCTACCGATTCATGATGCGCCAAGTCAAGTACTTCGCCGCACACGACCTTCAGATGTCTCTGGAGAGCAACATAAAGAATGTCAACATGACCGCTCCACTCAACAAAAGACCTGAGATCGAAGGGCTTCCCAACATTCACGTGCACATTAGCTCAGTCCTAGGCGTCACCTTCAACAATCCGATCGTGAAGAAGACTAGGATGATGCTGAAGACTGAGATCAAATTCTGTGATGGGACGCTCAAGATCATCAGGAGAAATATAGAGCAGAGGTTGGTAGAAATCAATCGAGATACGATGCTGAGGATCCACAGGTTCGTGAGAGAACAGCCGCTCCTAATGGAACTACTTGAAGATATCGAGGAGCGACTGGAGCTAAAGAACATGCTCAGGAACTTTGAGCATGCGCTGGGCTTGCGCGGGTCATTCTTCGCCCGACGAGGACAACTAGGGCAGACAAGCAATCAAGCACAAAGGGGGAGAATGTAGAAGATCAATTCTAATTGTGCTTTGATTTTATTAGATGTCCTTGTATTTAGGGGCTTTTCTTTTATTTGTCCTTAGATTAGGACTAGCTTGTAATTATACCTAGTTTGTTTGGTATAAAGACTTTGTAAACAATTGCAATCAATAGAGAAAAAGTTAAATTGATCCGAAAGGCTTGCAATTCAATTTCTAGAGAGAGAAACAATAGTAACTTTCTCACTCTACTCGGATTCTCTCTCTTGTTCTTCATTTGAGTTTTTCGATCGAATCTTAATGTCAATCATTATCATCGAATTACTTAGAATTAATGCCTAGGATCATAGAGTTGTTAATCGCAGGACCTAACAGGTTAAATCCGTGCATCTCGCATACCTTAATTAGAATCTTCAAATTCCAAAAGTCTGATGCTTGCGGGGTCATTCCCCTATAAAATAATTAATTGTCCACTCGAATGTCCTTAACTTATTCACAAACTCCAACTTCATTAAATTTATCCCTTTCAAGTTATATTATCTCTCCGCCGTTGGGTATTTATTCTCTTTTCTCCTTTTTCTTATTTCAGGGCTTTTGTGTCTCTCTCCTCATTTTCTTCGTTTCTTAATCAGTTTCATAGATGAGTAAGAGGGCGGTGCAGCCCTATCCTGGGGAGAGTTCCTATTTTCGAACCCAGAAACAAGATCCTCCCACTCTTCCCCTCTGAGATTTATGGGAGGAGGCGACGGGTTTTACCTCGAACACCCAAGCGAGGTTTCCACGTAGGGAGGACCCGGTCTATGATCCCCCCCCTCCTCGGTGGGCAACCACCTCGGGGTTGGGCCAATCGTATCCCTGCTTCCTATTGGAGAAAGAGGGTACCTCATCTCGTCAATTCATGGAGAGTTTTCTGGACCCCGATGAGAAGCAACGCTTGGCGAAATTCTCTGACTCTGCCTTCTGGGATTGGTGGGCTCTGAGTTAAAGTCGGGTCAGTTACCCTAACTTTCACTTTTTATCTTTCTTCTTTCTTTTCCTCTCTTTAACTTTTTCTTTAGACTTACTCCCTTTCTTGCGAGGGACTTTGGCGCTGTACTCAACAACGCGACTTGATTAACTATTACGAGGATGCTTCTTCCCGATTGACGTCTTTTTTGGGCGAGAAAGACCGACAAATCGCCAGGCTGAAGGAGTTGTTAGCCGAGTCCCGAGCTGAATCAAGAGATCCGTTTGAGACCTCGAGGGAGTGGAGCTCTGGCCAGGTTCTCCAGTCGCGCAAGGCGTGCTTTTTCCCCCTGCTTGAGTGGGATCTCGAAGTTAAGGCGTAGGAAGATTCCCCTGGACGAAGAGGTCTTTACCTTCTCGAGGGTTCGGCATCCGGGCACTCCCTACGCTCGGGATAGAATACGATAAATATCTCCCGATGTATTATTTATATTATCATTTTATCTTTTCTCTACTGTCAGCTGGAAAACTCATTATTCCCTTGTTTAATCGTCTTTGTTTTTTCCATTTTCTCGTTCGTACTTCTCGTTTCATCTCTACTGCTTCACATAATCTTTACTTTCCTCGCGAATCCTCATTGATTATTCCCAAGCGTTTAACTTCTTTGACCGCTCAATACGGCACTATCTCCTCGGGTGTGTTGTATTTCGAACCAACTAGGACTTTCGCGCCCTTTCCCGAGGACTTCCTTTGATCTTGCTCTCTTTGAATGATCGGGCCTCTCTTGAGGACTTATTTCAATTTCGTTTTCTGGAACGATCGGGCCTCATCCGAGGACTTTCTTCACTCTCTTGAGCGATCGGGCCTCATCCAAGGATTTTTTCACTCTCTTTAGTGATCTGGCCTCATTCGAGGACTTTTTTCACTCTCTCGAGCGATCGGGCCTCATCCGAGGACCTCTTTTTCACTCTCTTGAGCGATCGGGCCTCATCCGAGGACTTCTTTCACTCTCTTGAGCAATCGGGCCTCATCGAGAACTTTTTTCACTCTCTTGAGCGATCGGGCCTCATCCAATGACTTTTTTCACTCTCTTGAGCGATCGGGCCTCATCCGATGACTTTTTCACTCTCTTGAGCGATCGGGCTTCATCCGAGGACTTTTTTCACTCTCTTGAGCGATAGGGCCTCATCCAAGGACTTTTTTAAATACATTGCATTCTTACAAAAATAAACAACTTCATTCAAAAAGTGCAATGTTCGAAAATAAAGACAAATAACTTGTATTTGAGCAAACAAATTAACTAGGCAAATAAAGCATAAGTATGGTATAGGGGATAGAGTGTAAGTCTGAAGACTCGTCACGGGTAGTACTTCTTCAGGTGCCGAGCGTTATGCGGCCTTTCCAGCTTCTTTCCTTCCAAATATTCTAAGTAATAGGTAGCTTCTCCGGCCTTCTTGATCACCTTATACGGCCTTTCGTATTTCGGATCCAACTTTCCTCTCGCTCCTTTGTGTTGTATCTCTTTCATGACAAGCTCTCCTTCCTCAAACCTTCTCAAGCACACCTTCCGATTGTAGGCTCGGGTGATTTTCCTTTGATAGGCTGCCATACTTAGCACAGCTTCACTTCCGTATACCAGGCTGAACGGGGTTTCCTTAGTCCCGGCCCGAGGCGTGGTTCGGTAGGACAAGAGTACGCTCTATAACTCATTAAACCAGGACCTTTTCAACCCATCCTGTCGGACTTTCAGTGCCTGGACAATCGTTCGGTTCGTCACCTTGACCTGGCCGTTGCTCTACGGGTAGGCTACGGAAGTGAACACTTGCTCTATTCCATACCCTTCACACCATTCTTTCAATTTGCATCAGCTGAACTGTCTTCCATTATCACTTATCAGCCTCCTTGGGATCTCCGAAGCTGCATATAATGTTTTTCCACAGGAAGGCGATTAGAGCAGCTTCAGTGATCCGTACCAAGGCTTCAGCCTCCACCCACTTGGATAAATAATCAATCGCGACCAAGAGAAATTTCTTTTGAGAGGCGTTGCCCTCGAACGGCCCGAGTATATCCAGACCCCACTGATCAAACGGGCAGGCTGACACTACGGCCTTCATCATTTCAGCAGGTGCCCTTTGCAGGTTCGCATGCTTCTGACATCTGAGGCAACCACTTTGGTCGACTCCATTCTCATGGTGGGCCAGAAGAAGCCCGCCAGCATTGCCTTTCGTGCCAAGGCTCTTCCTCCGATGTGGCTTCCATAATTTCCTCGTGTATGTCTTTCAGGACTCCTTCTGCCTCTTCCTTCGACAAGCACACTAGTACAGAAATACACATGGGCGACGGTTTTTATTCGTCATGGGCGACGGTTTCTGTGCGTCGCCCAGAGCAACGTCGCCCATGAGGACAATTTTGGGCGACGGACAAACATGCGTCGCTGAAGATGAGTTATGGGCGACGGTTTGTGCGAAAACCCGTCGCCGAAGACAGTATATGGGCTGCCCTTTAGCAAACTCATGGGCGACGGTTTCTTCCCCTAAACCGTCGCCCATAATCTATTTTAAGCATGGGCGACGGCGTCACCCATGCTCTTACTTTTTTTATTTTTCCCTAATTAGCATGGGCGACGCATTCTAACTTTTTTTTATTTTCCCTAATTAGCATGGGCGACGCTTTCTATCGAAGAATGCGTCGCCCATGCTCTAATTTTTTTTTAATATTTTTTCTTTTTTTTTACCACAACAATGCAACCCAAAATCAATTACAAAATCAATAATGCAACACAAAATAGCACCAACATTCATTAAATTACTAATAATCATAATTAAAATCAACATCTACATCATAGTCCAACAAATCCTCGTAGCATAAAAACAAAAAGTCGTCTAACTTACATCAAAGATTGCATATAAAATGCACCGCCCACAATTCACGTACTTCATTGAGCTCTTCGCCTCCGTATGAGGAGTGCTCTAGTATCTATAAAAAAGGATAATGTAAAACATACTAATAAACATATTAAACTTGAAACTTAAAGAAGCTGATGGTTTTAAAGTTCCATACCGTTGGCAAATTGGATGTATCATCTCTGCCGATACGATTGTAGATAATATCGTACATGTATCTCATGACGTAAAACCCACATAACTCGCTCCCGTTTGGTTGTCGTGGGCACTAATTTAGAAAGATTTTCATGTGATTCAATATCGAAAAATGGTAACAATGTAACACAAATAACACTGAAAATTCATATGTCAAATGCGAACCTTGCATCTCTTCCAATTAACTTTCGATTTCCTATTCCGATTTTGGACTGAACCCGTCAGCGACGCCGTGAGAATTGCCCTGAAACTCGAAATTAGATAAAATAAATTAATGTTTCGATATAGAGTTACTAATATATGAACTTTATTGTATAAAAAAACTTACGCATCTATTCGAGGACGAGCTCTTATCTTCCTTACACCGACGTTCAATGGGAGCGAATCGAACACATATCGTCAACACCCTTCGCATACTCAGCCGTTGTTCGCTTACTATACATCCAACCCCGATCCATTCCAATAACCTAAAGTACTATACAAATAAAAATTTACGAGTAATTCACATAAAAGCAAGTACAATCGATCCAGAGGCTTTGATAGGGTCCTTATCGCTCCAACCTAACCCATCTTAAACATTCACTATCACTTGTAAATGTGTCTTTGAGCTTCTATGTTGAAAAAAATTCGGCAGCATTTCCCCACAGTTCTCCAAGTAGACGAAAAAATATGAAAAGGATATATATCCAATCCATATGTCTACCCGGAGAACATTTAAGGGAAATGAAAACCAAATTTTTCATCAACATCGACACTCAAACACACGTTTAAATCCTAAAGCGACAGTGAACGTTTATGAACGGTCCCAAATGGGGACCATTCAAGGTTTTCTCCTAATGAAAAAACCTTGAACGGGTATCTAAGCTTAAATTGAAACTTAAATTCACAAAGACGAAGGAATAAAAATCAAATACGAGTTTGAAACATACGTATTGCTGTCCAAAGCAATAATATCACCAAACTTCGCCTAATCGACAAGATAGCCCAAATCCTCCAAACTTCGCCTATGCGAACGGGTACAAAACCTACGCTTCGCAATATATGAACTCAATATCAGACTCAAACTTATGCACGTAATATTCTATTTTGAAATAGAGAAATATGAAAAATTCAATTTTCGACGAATTCAACCAAATATCCCAAGTTGTCCAAACTTCACCCGAAACCAAGGAACATTACCGTGTTTTAGTAGCCCGGAATCGTCGGAAAAGAGTCGACGTCGCCGGAAAATTTCGCCGAGAGAGGAGAGGTCGCGGCCAATTTACGACAAAAAATTCCAACTTGTCCAAACTTCGCCCAAAAACCTAATTTCCACAAAGATCAAGTTCAATATCAACCTTAAATCAACTATAACACAAGAATAAGCTATGAAATCGCACAAATCAAGCTCCAAGAACTCAAAAAATCGAAACCTAATATTTCGAAAAAACCACAAATTCGAACCATTCAAGCCGTATACCGCAAAATAGGAAGAGGGAAAATGATAATTGAGCTCTTACCGTGCTCCCCAAGCTCGGATAGGTCGGAAAATGTTGGATTTCGCCGGAAAAATCGCCAAAGCCACCGCTCGGTTTTTTATTTCTCGCCTGTGTCGAAATGATGAAGTGAGGAAGAAGCTCGTTTTATTAAACGTGTCATGGGCGACGGTTCTTACTAATTTTTCCCGTAACCGTCGCCCATGAGTGAAGAATAAATTAAAAAAAAAAGAAAAACCTATAGGCGACGGATTTTACAAAACAACCGTCGCTCATAGTGCTCACGGATCATAGGCGACGCACGTTCTACCATAACCGTCGCCTATGAGCTCCGAAACTTCAATATAATAACCATAATGCCACCGCGTTCATTTTGGGCGACGCATTGTCGGTAGACGTCGCCCATACTGCCGTGGCGTATTCTATATTTTCTACTAGTGGCACCTTAACAGTGGGCCCGAGTAGGATCTTTTGAACAAAATTCCGTCAATGATCGTAAAACGGCTGGACCGCTTCTGCATTACTCGGGCTTGAACTTTATCGTCGGGAAGGGTTTGTTCCTCCAAGTATCGGTAAATGTCATATCGCCAATCCTCGGGCTCCGGACTACCCCTCTGTTCTATCTGGTGAATTTGGGGAGCCGTTTTTATATTGACTCCCTCCTCGGGGGGTTCAGCGTGCTTGCCTATTTAGCAATTCGATCAGCCTTCTCGTTCTCTTTCCTATTGATGAGCTTCAGCTTAAACTTCTCAAACTTTTCCTTCATCCTCTCGAATGCTCTCACATACTCCAACAGTTTGTCTTCTTCGGAGGCAAAGGTTCCTTCTGTTTGTTGGGCCACAAGTTGCGAGTCGAAATACAAGGTTACACGGGTCAAACCCATCCTTATGGCTGTCGTCATCTCGAGTAGCAGGGCTTCGTACTCGGCCTCATTGTTGGATGCACGGAAATCCAACTTTTCCTCTTCTCGGACCATAACCGAGCTGACTGCTCGAGGAGTGGTTGAAAGATAAACGGTGAGTTCATCCCCGGGCTTTGGTTTGTTCAGGACCGGCAGCTCCTTCAGGTATTCCTTCAACTCCTGGAAAGCTTTCTCGCACTCAGGCGTCCATTCGAAATTCTTCACCTTCCTTAGCACCTTGAAAAAGGGCATGCTTCGCTCGGCAGATCGCGAGATAAACCGAGACAGGGCCGTTACCCTCCCTGTCAGCCTTTGAACTTTGTTGAGAGTTTTTGGAGATGCCATGTTGGCAATGGCCTTCACTTTATCGGGATTAGCTTCGATGCCCGACCGGGTAACCATGTATCCTAGGAACTTTCCCGATCGCACTCCGAACGTACATTTAGCAGGGTTCAGCTTTAACCGTATCTTCTGGCTGTGGTGAAAGTTTCCCGGAGATCCCCCGAAAAGCTACTCTCTGTCTTGGACTTGATCAGAATATCATCCACGTTCCTCTCAATCTGAGCCTCGAAGACTCGATCCATCAATCTTTGATATGTGGCCCCTGCGTTCTTCAGCCCGAATGGCATGACTATGTAGCAGAAAGTTCCCTCCGAGGTGATGAAACTAACCTTGGGCTGATCTTCCTCGGCCAGCCCGATCTGGTGGTAGCCTTGGAAGGCATCCAAGAAGCACAGCAGTTCAAGTCCAGCCGTGGAATCCACCAACTGATCTATCATCGGCAAGGAGTAACAGTCTTTCGGGCATGCCTTATTCAGGTTTCTACAATGCACATGCGCCACTTTCCCGCAGACTTGCAGACCAACACCACATTCGAGAGCGAGGTCAATAATTGGACCTCGCGAATGTATCCGGCTTTCAAAAGCTCCCCGACTTGCTCCTTGACTACCGCGTCCTTCTGCGCTCCCAAATGTCTCTTCTTATGAAAAACCGGCCGGACTGTTGGGGAAATGTTCAGCCGATGCTCCATGATGTCTCGGGGTATCATCGTCCACTTGTTCGCCAACCAGGCGAAGACATCCTCATTCCTTTTCAGCTGCTTAATAAGATCCGCTTTTAGTTCAGGAGGTAAGTCTCGAGCGATTTTGACTGTTCCCGAAGGAGGTCTGATCACGACTTCCTCTATCTCATCCTCTGCCCTACCTTCTGAATGGTGTGTATTGCCATCTCGTCGGTTCTTCAACGATTACAACTCGATCCTTACTTCCTCCACAACACTTCCGCGCCATCTTTCGATCTCCGAGTACCTCCCCCACTTGGCTCCCCACTGGGAACTTCATCTTCTGGTGTAAAGCTGAGGCGACTGCTGCGAAGGAACTTAGTGTCGGGCGTCCTAGTATAACATTGTAGGAGCAGGACATGTCCACGACCAAAAAGGGAGTGATTCGGGTCTTTTTTAGTTCGCCCGATCCCAAGGTCAGAGGTAGTTGGATCAGCCCCACTGCTTCAATGGCATGCCCCGTGAATCCGAACAACGCTGTTTCCACAGAGTCCATCCGATATTCTTCCAGTTCCATCTGGTCCATGGTTTCTTTGAAGATGATGTTCACGGAGCTCCCGTTATCGACGAACACTATCGTGATTGGCTAACTCAACTAGTACCACCAAAGCATCTCCATCGTCCCCTCCATGAAAATCCTCGGGTCCATAAGAGATGGTAGGTCTCGAGCGTCTCTCCCCCGATGTCACCCCTAGACTTTCCAATTTCCTCGCTTTCGCCTTCCTAGCTCTGTTCGAGTCCCCATTGCGGGTCCTCCTGATATAATATTTATTCTACGCGGGGGCACATATGTTTCCGCGGGTGCTAGAGTATGCTCCGGGGTTCGACGATCGTTTCGCCGCTCTTGATCGGGACTGGGTCCCGACCGGTGTTCGGCTTGCCTCCGCTCGGGAGATTTTTGAGATCTGCCCGATGGTCTTTCGTTCGCATATGCTCGGTCCCTTCCCGATCTTTGTTCGAATTCCCTTCGATCATACTTCCTTAGAACGTTCTCGCCTTCCTTGGCCACCAACTCGGCTCGGGCCTCAAGGTTGGCTTCTCTCTAGAGCTCGTCGTTTAAGTGAAAGCAGGCATCGGTTGTAGGACCATATTCTCGATGAAACTCACAATATGATTTTGACATGGGATTCCAGGGTCCATCCCTACTTCGAATCGGCCTCTTAATAGAGTATCGCTCCTCGCAGATTTCCAGCGCTCTGGCCTTGTTCACCTTCCATCGGGTATTGCTAAGCTTGGAGCTTCTCTGGATTTCCTTCGGGAGTTTTCCTCTTTCGGATTCGGAGGACGGACAGGCTCCCGAGCTACATCTACCGTCCCTATGGCTCGCTTTTTATCTCCTTTCTTGAAATTATGTGCTTCATCCACTCTCACGTACTTCTCAACTCTGATCAGCTCCTCTACGATGGTCGGATATTTTTTCACCAGTGATCTGTATAAGTCTCCTTCCTTCAGCCCATTATGGAACGGCCCGATCAATAAGTTTGAGGTAGCAGTCGGGACCTCCATCGTGGTCCTGTTGAATCGTTTCAGGTAATCTCTTGGTCTCCTTGCTTCACGTTCAGCAAGTTTACTGCCGAGAAGGGTCTTCTACGGCTACTAGAAAACTGCCTCAAGAAGGCGCGACTGAAATTCGCAAAGCTTTGAATCTCGCCCGCTGGCAGCATAGAAACCATTGATGAGCTCCTTTCGCGACGGTCGTGGCGAACACTCGGCACTTGATCGCGTCTCCTAATTGATAGAGCGCGGCGTTTCTGTCAAAGCTGGCCAGATGATCCTCGAGAGGTCCCGAGCCATTATATCGGTTCATATTCGGGAATCTGAAATGTTCGGCAGAGGGGCCCGAAGGACTTCCTCTGAAAAAGGGGAGCCTCGTTGAATGGGGAGAGGTATTTTGCGGATTGGCCAACTCCTTTAGCCTCTGGATTTCCTCCTTCATTCGCTCCCACTCCACGATCTGTCTCTCTTCCGTAATTCTCTTTTTCTCAGCCCGCAAAGCGTTGATTTCGGCTCCAACGTCTTTTCTTCTGTTTCTTTCTCTTGTTCTTTGGCCCGCGCGTTTTCAGCTTCGCGACGTAACCGCTCTGCCTCTTCCTCTTCCGTCCCAGGCCGTTCCGGCGACTCGATGCGAGTTCTTCGCGTCCGTTCCGCCAATATTTCCACATCTGCGCTCAATTTTCCGAGCTCGGCTTGATCAGCGTCGGATGTCTCCTCGTTTCTTTCCTCCATCCAGTTAGTCACTAGCACTTCGTCCGTCGGCAGTGGCTGGCTGTCGTTTGTGGCATCCACCATGTTGTTTCTGATATATCGTCCCACAGACGACGCCAACGATGTGGACCACGTAAAACGACTTTTTGAAACGGCGGTTGGTACGGCTGCTCTTTCCATCGTAGTTCCTCCAGCACGAGTTCTTCGGTCTCCGTCGGTCGTCTTCGTCGAGCCTTACACTCAAAAACTTGAAAACACGTCAGAAGGGGGCCGGGGTTGGTGCCGGGGTTGGTGCCGGCGTAGCCCTCCGATGCTTAAGTCAGAAAACGGGTGAAGATAGGTGTTTTAGGCTCGTAAGTCAGTTTTAGTTCTTTCGAAAGCGTACCTAGGAAATGAACAAACCGTTACTATTTATACTAACCTCAGCTCGTCTCGCCTTGACCTAGTCTTCCACCCTAGCCCACTTTTCTCGCGAGCTTCACGGAGGGAACGTGGCTTCTTCATCATCTCACGTTCTTAAATCGTTTTCTTTTCGTCAGTTTTCTTTTTTACTCTTTCTTGCCACACGGAACTACTCTGCTCGGGCTTTTGCCTTGCTTAAAGAATTTCGCCGCTGCTCAATCTCCTCTTCTTGGTTTTTCTGTACTTGGGCGACTTGTTCTCGGGCAGTTCATGACTTCTTGAATCGAATCTTCTCTATTGATCTTTCCTTCCAAACCTCTCCTCCTTGTCACAGCATCGCTCCGCTCGGGCTTCCTTCTCGGGGAGTCACAAGAAGATCGATCCGGCCCTATCCGATTTCGCCTCCTCAACTACTCGAGCTGAACGAGTGGCCTCTCGGGTATTCCACCCCGATTCCTTTTCTTTTCCTCCTCGGGCGGAACTGCATCGGGCGTTCTGCCCTATTCCGGATTTGATCACCTCGATCCTCATCGTTTCTCTCTCGCGCCCAACCTCTCACGTGTTATTTTGTAGTTAACGTTATTTTACCGTTAGCTAGAAATCCCGAGGGTAACAAAGTCGTATAGTAGTGTAGTGGCGTGGGGCGCCACACTTCCCAAGTGAACGGTTGGCACAACCGTATTGGACCTATCGACAAACAAGTCATACTTGTCGATCCAGTCACCCTACTGGAGACTTAGACTTGTGGACTAATTTTAATATTGCAGTATCTCAGCTTAATGTGCCCCTCTCTGTCCCCACAGAATCAATAACTGAAATGCCATTTGGGTTTTATTAATTTGTCTTATTCACCCAGACTACAAGGTGAAATCTTTAGACTAATTGATAATTTGCCTTTTAATTTATTTATCGAATAAATTAGTTTTGAATAAAATCATTCCATTAATAGAAGTAATCAAATTCATCACTAAACACTACACAATTACCAAATTACCCTACTCCCAGTCCTCGTATGGCATTTATGGCGTATACCTCAACAATTGCACGTACGTTAGAGCGTTATGGTGTTAGACATGGCTTATCCATCCCATATCACCCCCAAGCTAGTGGTCAAGTAGAAGTAGTGAACCGCGAGTTGAAAAGAATCTTAGAGAAAACCATAGAGGGGAACCTAGGGAATGGGCGAACAAGTTGAATGATGCGCTTTGGGCACATACGACTGCATATAAGACACTCATAGGCACTACACCATATAGATTAGTCTACGGAAAGGCGTGCCACCTCCCTGTATAAATTGAGCATAAAGTCAATTGGGCGATCAAGCCATTGAATTTTGATTTTGGGGAAGCCGGCGGAAAGCGGCGACTCCAAATAATGAGCTCGACGATTGGCATTTATCGGCTTGCGATAATTCTCGAATGTATAAGGACCGCTCGAAGCCTATCATGATAGAAAAAATTAGGCAAAGACGAGAGTTCCAACTCCAAGAAGGGGACCAAGTCCTCCTCTTTAATTCTCACTTAGGCTCTTCCCCGGCAACAGCGCAAACTTGGTCAACTCGCGGTGTACTAATGTAAAGTGCAAGTTCGACAAGAAAACGAATACGTATTTAATATCACCAACGTGCGATAGGCAGTGGACCTATCGTTTGTAGCGTAGTAAAGTGAGTAGACGAGTATTGAACACGAGAAAAAACTTAATTACTAGTAATGACCTATCGACTCGATATCTAGCCTAAATAAAATAACTGGAATTGTTTATGCTACGAACTAATCTAACAGGTCAACTTAATGCAATAGAAGACTAAGGAAGCACGAATGAAATTGATATGAGTGTGTTCAAATAACAAATATGTGCTTGGGGTTCGAATCCCGATAGGTAATATCGGCTAAGACAATAGAATAACATGATTATCGACTAAATCGCAGTAATTTCCTACCCACTCACGAATTTGCTGTCGCCCTAAATGTTCGTGGGAATCTAAGACCAACAATTACTAGATGGCGAGGATCGAGTATTTGCTTTCCCTTATACTCGAATCCTATCGTCTACGAACGGCTTAATTGTTATTTAGTTATCGCCCTAAACGATGTACCACGAATTCGGTCCAACACATAGACATATTGAGGCAAATAAAACAATTTCATAGAACAATAAATAGTAAAGAACACGTGTTCACAAATACTCTACGCCCTAACTATGAAGCAACCTAACGTTCATCTACTCCCAAACACAAAGAGAATTAGCTACTCATACTAGACAAAGGACCAACAAAACCAAATAAAAACAAAGGTAAAGAACTCATAAATCTTCCCTACGAAGTGATTCAGGGCGATTTCGAGGTAGGTTCTCGTCCCTCGGTCGAATGGGCGTGAATTCGACGTTGATTCGTCTCTCGATCGTCTAGGAATCAAATAGGCGTATCCTAGGGTTATTCCTCCTCTCTTTTCGTCTCTCTTCGTCTCTAAGGTGGCTAGGGTTGAATTCTGAAAAAAGTTCCCCTCGTTTGAGTCAAAAGTGGGCTTTTCTACTGAAAATCGGCATCACGGCATGTTAATGGGATTTCACGGCCATGAAGAACTAAAATAAATATAAATTCATGCTTCGCAAAACCTTCACGGCCAAGTAATGGGCCTTCACGGTCGTGACGTACTTCAAAACTCTTGCTTCGAAGTCTAAGTTAAGTGTCACGGCCTCGTTCTTGTGTCTTCACGGCCATGACATTCTTGGAATTTGTTTCCTTTGCTCTCAGCTAAAGTTCACGGCCGCTGTTTGAGGCCAGCACGGCCGTGACGATCTTGATTTCTCTAATTTTGCTCCCAGACATTGTTCACGACCTCTTGCAGGAGGCTTCACGGCCATGAAGTCGTAATATCACTTTGTTTTGCTCTCGGCTATTGTTCACGGCCGTGACAGTCCCCTGGCAGCATCATACTTGCATGTTTTTTCCTCGTTTTCGCTACTTTTTGTTCGAAAATCGTCCTTAGGTCATGTAACATTCAGAAAGTGTAAATAGAGCCACGAAATGCACGAAATGACTAAGAATACTCTATTATAACCCAAATAAATACCACCATAAACATATTAAAATACATTTATCAACTGTCTTTATTATCCTATATTAAATCAAAATATAATGAGGTAGCCGCGTTCATATAAAAAATAATTTGCAAACAAATTACCTTAGCATTTGTTGTATATCTTGACAAAGATTTCCCGATATTCTTTGACCTTCTTGACTTTTTAACGACTTTTTTCCAATCCGCTCTTGGATCTCTTTCCAGATTTGTCCCGGGAGCTTTCTATTTGTTTCCAACCTTTTATCATAAAAGCAGAATCTTCGCCACCACCAGGAATTTGTTTTTCAACTATTCCACACGCATATTTTTCCATTGTTATTTCTTGAACATTGTTTGGAGTCTTAGCTGATTTTGAGGAAGAAAATATATCTTACGTCTCATCTGTTTCTTCGAACATCTTAATAAGAAAACGTTTTGCATTCTTATATGTTTCATCAGTCAATGCAGCCTTCGCAGCTAACTAATGATGCAATTTACGTAATTCTTTATACCTCCCGTGAATTAATATTTTTTCAGCATGGTCCTCACTCGTCCCACCAGAACTCTTGTTGTCAAGAGATTGTGACGAAACTGTTGCTTTCCTTTTTCTTTCTTTTTGGTCCATCTCTTCTTTATTCAGGCTTCAGGAATTGCAAATATATTCCTTACACCGAGTACTTTGAGAGCAAGAGAACACAAATTTCCTGCGAACTCCAACTTTTTGCAACTACGATAAATGCTTTTGCTTGACGAGTCATATCTCATTGTGTTGCTGGCGTCTAGTAGAACTAGTGATCACATACTCAAGCAATGTCCCAGACTCGTTCAAAAGTTCAATTAATAAATCATGTGCCTTCCAGAATTCCGCTTAAATAATTGAAACACTTCATATGTGTAGATATTTGAAGCATGTTTCAAATTTTGAATAGGATAAGTCGTCGAGATTGTTTGACTCATCTTCAAATCAGCTTTCAACTCTTTATAGCGATGGTCATCGACTAGTCTTTCGAAATGTTGAAAAAATTATAACAATTCCATTTTGCGATTTACATACTTTAGGCGCTGTTTATGCTCTCATTGCGCTGAGTACTAGTCATATCTGCACAAAACACCTGTCGTCCATAAACGCTAGTTTATACTTTAGGCCCACTTTTCTTTAATGTTGAACAACCTTTCAAGCCATTAATTCATTAGTTTCTAAATCATATTTGCTCAACATCTCTCTCCACGCATTAACAAAGTCACATTCTTCATCCCAATCATATATGCATGAAGTAAAATCTTTCGAGAAATCCTTGAAGCTCGAAAATACGCTACTGAGGTGGGTCACTGCATTTTGATAAATATGCCAAATACACAAACGATGAAATGTTTGATGAAATGTTTGAGGCCATGTTTCAGCTAAAGCTTTTGCCATAGCTGTCTTGGTCTGTAAGAATAGTAATTGGTTTCTCCCCCCCCCCCCCCCAAGAGCGGACGAAAGCATCAAATAGCCATATATAAGATTCAGTAGTCTTTAAATAAAGTGGCTCCAAATATAATAGATTGCCTGTGGTGGTTGACACCAACAGATAGTGCAAAAGGGCGGCCATCTTTATTTTTTTCTATATGTGCTGTCAAAAGAGACGAAAGTAAGCATAATCCATCATCATTTGTCCATCAGCCCAAAATATGTTTGTTATTAAATCGTCTTTGTCAACTTGAATGGCATAGAAATTATTGGGGTCTTCAATCTGCTTTTGTTGCAGATATTGTAACACCCCTCCAGTATCTTCTGGTTTCATCATTATCGTTCTCTTCATTAAACAATTTTTGTAATCCTCAAAAATAAACTCGACATTTTCCCATCCTCCATTGATTAGACAAATACTCAAATCAGCTTTAGGTGGAATGCCAAATCTATCTATGTTATCAACCTGAGCTGTTTGTTTAACAGTCATTTTTCGATGTGATCGACAGAAGTGACATTTACTCGGATAACTAGTTCATGACCACTATGTTCGGCAATAGACTTCACTACATTACCGTTACCAGATTTGCACGCACTTATCATCATTCGTGCACCACAACCGTTTTTAGTTTCAGGACGACCAGATTTAGCATCTATCTCTCGATGTCTTTTCCTTTGTGACCCTCAATAGAACAATAAAATACCCTATCTAAAAGCCTACAATCAATCTTGTCATAATGTACTTCATGCTTTCTAATACCAAATTCAACTTCCTTTGCATAATCATTATAAAACTAATAGGCAGCTTCTTCGCTTTCAATTCCATATCATGAGTTAGAATTTTTTTATTTGATATAGAAGAATGATGCTCACTTACTTGTCCTGAAATATCGTCAAGCTCAATTGGTCCATGCAGCATTTCGATATCCTTTCAAGACCGTCTACAACGTTGTCCCCGGTTCAAAATTGAGCATGTGCCGCGAAGATGGATTCTCTTCATCCTGCAAATAAATCAAATCACAGAATTATTCATATATATTATTAAAGATACCATTGAAAACATGTTAATCCAAATCATAATATTTATCGCAATATAGGAAAGAGCTCACATGATCCATTGTTGAAATGCTTTATAGCTAAGAGACTCTCGTGATGAAGGAACAATTATGTGATTATAAACGACAATTAACTAAGGATCCTTTCCAGCATGTGACTAAATCTTCCATATTAATCTAAACGATTGGTTGGGACACGTGTATAGTGGCACAATTTGTGGGATAAATGTTGGGACAGAAGATTCGAACCCCTCAATAACTATGAGAGAGAGAGAGAGAGAGAGAGAGAGAGAGAGAGAGAGAGAGAGAGATGGAAGGGAGGGAGGGAGGGAGGGAGAGGGAGAGAGTAATGAGGGAAAAGAAACTTATTTGGATGGATAAGAATTAGAATATGTTAATTTTACTCAAAATACATTACAAAGCCGAGCAATGGATCTCATTTGGGTTCATCACGGGCATGAATTTGCACAATGTCTAATGTAGTAATGTTAGGAATATTTTATAGTGTTCAATTTCAATATGTTTATCTTAGTTGGTTTATACTTAATTAACTTTGGGCTAGTTTGTAATATTCTAGTTCTTAGTTACTAGGGGTATAATATACCAACTAATGTGGTATATATATCCCCAAACCCTAATAGGGTGTGTGTTTTTGGTGTAGTATGTGTGAGTGTGTGTGTGTGTGTGTTGAATAGTAATAAATTATTTTCAAAGCATCCATCGTCTACACTAACCCACCCACGTTCGATCTTTAAAACTTTCATTATTAGCGTGGTAAATCGTCCTAGGTCAGTGTTGTTGGATCAAATAGGGACCAACAAGTGGTATCAGAGCAAAACACGTTCGGATTTGAACAATTTTCGAAATTTTTGGGTATTTTTTTTTTGGGTTCGAATTTCTGCAATTTCTTGAATTTTTGAGTTGATTTTACTGATTTTGCAAGCTCAAGAGGTAATTAGGTTGTTTTCGTGTGATTTGAAGTGATTACCCAACTTTTTTCAGTTGATTTGGGTGAGTTTTTGATAGAAATCGCGTCTGTTTTTTGTCATTTTCAGTCCAGAATCGGGTAGATGAACAAATCGCCCGATTGCTACAGTACCTGAAATAGCTACAGTACCAATTTACTAAGTTTCGAGCGTTTTTATTCAGTTTCGGGCGAATTTTGACTGGTCAACACCCGAAAGTAGATTAAAAAATAAAAAAAATAAAAAAACTAATAATTTTTAAATCTACAAACTGAGTTTCGGGCGAAACAAGTAGTCACTGTAGCAAATAATTAGTTTCCGGCGAAACTAGTAGCAATCACTGTAGCAAATTCAATAAGATCACTGTAGCAATTATTTCGGGCGAAACACTTCAAATCAGTGTAGGAACCTGTAGCAACACTGTAGCAAAGTGATTCACTGTAGCGAAATAATCAAATCTGGTTTCGATCGAAACTTTTTATTTCACAGTAGCAAACATTAATTGCATTGTAGCAAACCTGGTTTCGGGCAAAACTACAAAATACACTGTAGCAATATATGGTTTCGGGCGAAACAACAAATTTCACTGTAGCACGCCCCGAAATACTGTAGCACGCCCAATTGCAAATTTCACTGTAGCATTTTCACTGTAGTTTCGGGCGAAACAATTTCTTTCGGTCAAAAAGTAGTAAGCTTCATTGATTGGTGACTCAGCATCGATCACTCGCACAATTGGCCGATTGCAATCAATTTTCACAAGATTTACTGTAGCATATTAAATCAATAGCCCGAAACTACTTTCGCCGAGCAAAAATTCACTATAGAGTATTGTAGCCATTTCACTGTGCAGTTTCGATCGAAACACTGTACCACTTCACTGTAGCAGTTTCGATCGAAACACTGTAGCGTTTCACTGTAGCAGTTTCAATCGAAACACTAGCAGTTTCGATCGAAACACTGTAGCAAATTTCACTGTAGCACGCCCGAAACGCTACAGTACCCGTTTACAAAAAAAAAATATTCAAAATTTTCTGAATTTTATTTTTTCATTGGGTAGAAAGTAAAAAAAAATTAAAAATAAAAAATAAAAAAATAAAAAAAAATAAAAAAAATAAAAAAAAAAACTCAAATTAATATTTTCGGGTCCAAAATTTACGGTGTCGACGACGTTTTCGTAATTTTTTTTTAAAAAAAAAAGCAAATCTACAAAACGTGTCAACGATCATTTATATCCAACAATCAACTTAGGACATCTTTGGCAAATTATAGAAAAGGTTTTGGTTATTTTCTCGAAGTTTTCGAAATTATCCCAAAATTTTTAGGTGCACACCAAAACTTTTCGACGCCGACTTTCTTCGATACTTCACGATACGTCTTGAGTGAGCCAAACTTTTCGTCACTGAAATTTCAAAAGCCGATTTCTATTTTTTAATTAAATATAAAATCAAATTAAAATGGATGCTCAAGCTAGGAAGATTGAGGAATTAGAAGCACGCCTTGCTAATAATTACTCCGTGTTGGTTAAGCAACAAGAAAGCCTAGCTTATGCTAATGAAGATTTGACAAACGCAAAGTCAAATATAATTAGCCTAGAAACTAAGCTAGAAGATAGTGAAAATAGGGTCTGCGAGATGACTAAAAATTTACGTTCTTGCGAAGCTGAGCGAAATGAAATCTCATCAAAATATGAGACCGTCTTAGAGGAACAGCGTATGCTTTACTCTAAGATTAAACGATTAGAGAATGTTATTTCGAATATAGGTCCAGCAGGTCAAAAATCTCCTTCTAACTTAATTCCTAACGGGGAAAATATTTTATATGATCAAAAACCTACCCTATGTGATACTCCAGAGACTCTTCGTAAATTGAAAGATTTACAAGATACTTTGGACTCTGAAAAGATAGGTTTTGGCGCTGAAAAGGAAAAGCTTTTAAAGGAGATTTTATATCTCAAAAATTCCCCGTCTTTATCTGTTTCCAATAATTTGTCAAGTAATACATCTTCCTCGAAACAGGTAAATAAAACAAAAACTGAAAGAATCATCCTTGTTCCTAAAACTGAAAAGGCTTTTACTAAACATTCTAAGTCAATTTTGACTGAAGCTGAAACGTTAAGTAAAAGCAAAATGCTAACAATGGCTAAGGAACAAATAAAGATTAGGAAGGAGAAAGGAAAATCGATATTAAACTGTAAAATTAAGCTCGAAAATGATCAAGAATTTTCCACTCTTATTCCTATTAAAAGAGAAAGGGAAGCGTGGAAAGAAGAAGTTCCAAGCTTAAGCAAACGAACTTCTCAAATCCCGCACAATCATCATTATAAAGTGAATGATGTGAGATCTTATAGGCAACATGACTCATCATCCAATGACGCATATAGCGCCATAAGCTCATATTGCTATTTGAAATATCCAGTCCAGATTCATTCTAGAAAGCATTTTATGCGACTGGCTAGGGAGAAAATCTTTAGGTCTTCTAAACCTAGACACATATTCACCGGCGCTGAACTCCCTCTAAGGTTCACCAAACCTGGATTCCGAAATCACAAATCAAATTTAATGGGACTTTAAAGGATGATTTAGGATCAATATCTGAACCAAATGTGCTTAACTTGTTTTTTGCTAACAAGGGAGGACCCATCCAAAAATGGGTACCAAAGTCCCGATAAAGTTTTTGCAGATTCCCAGCATGGGTAGGTACTAAGAGAGTTGCTCCACACTCATGCCTGGTATGCGAAGAGGGCAGCCAAACATCCCAGCGTGTATGGTATCCTGGGTTGCTCCACATACACGACTGGTAAGCGATGCGAGCAACTATGTAGGAAAATTCTATATGCATACCATAATAAATTTGACATGCATCTCGAGCTGAAAAGATAATATACCTATTTTGAAAACCCGAGGGTACATTATAAACATGCATGACTCAAATGTACTTTAAATATTAAATTTTCGCATGCATATGTGCTGAAATGTCTAATACCCCATGATAGGTACATTTTAACTGCATATATCTTAAAGAACTACAAGCTTAAACATTCACGTATGCATATTAGCTGAATCGTTAAAATACCTATTTTAAGTGTTAAAATAGCGAAAAACGTACATTCTAATGCATTTTTAAAGAACAGTAATTCTTTAGTTTGCATCTGATCTGAAAATAGATAAATACGTTCACGTTTGTTTAATTGGGAGATAAGTTACATGTTTAAACGTGCATGCATTGAGGGGGAGTATCACTCCATATTTGTGAGGGGAGAGTACATTTTTAGGGGGAGCACAACTTAGGTGCACGATTTGAGGGGGAGAAACTTCATTTAACCTATATACATATACGTATACATATTCCTATATCTATTATTACTATGATAATACTTATCTACTACTATTACGTTAATATATATATATATATATGTGTGTGTGTATACATATAAAAAAAAGCAAAAAAAAGGGGGGGGGGGGGGAAAGAAAGAAAAACCCTCTCAGACTCTTCCACCTCCCAAAACGGACTTCACTTGAAAACTCGACCCTCGAGAGTTCAAGAATTACAAAAGGCATGACATCCATACACAAACACAAAGATGATCTCAACCACCCTGCTCCAACTTGCTGATGAAGCAGCACTCACCAAAATTGACGGACCCTGCTCAAACACAAAGATGATCTCATCCCATTGTTCAGTCAGACCAAACTGAACCTAACCCCGGAACGTAGCCAAGTATTAGTGAAGATAGTCCATAAGCCACATTCCCATTTGGCAATTCTTGACAATACCGAAGAACGGAAGATACAAAAATCCACCTCACAAAATTTTCGGGCCATCCCATATAGGTGCAGGAGCTGATTTTTATTAGCTCCCGGGTAGAAGTCGCCTCATTTGGTCCAATGGTGCATGCACAACCGAGCCTTACCCACTCATCGATCTCCCAAAAGACCGGTGTTTCATCAAATCACGGGGGAGCCACGTATGCTATCCCGCTTCACTTGGAAGCGGGAGATATTGAATTAAGTGGTAGTTAGCCCCACATCACTGAACTTTCTTGAACACATCGAGTCTAGGTGTCCTCACTTCCATAATATTTTATATTTTTTTAGGACACATACACCTTTTCTCATCTGGACTTTGTGACCAGATCTGAACTTCCGTAGACATGTCATTCTAAGACATGCTTCAATGATCGGAAGGAAGTCCTACCGTTGCAACATCAAAACAACAACGGCATCAGGCCATCGTCTGCGAGCTACACTCCTAGATCGATGTTAACGGAACGCCTATGTGGCTCCGGTTCTAAGCCCTGTTCTCACAGGCCGCGTCTCAGAGTTTAACTCTGAACTCGTGTCGACGGATTGCCTTAGTGGCTCCGTCTGGTTATTACCCGAACCGACCTGTCGTTTGTATATTTTCTCGACTCCTATACAAGCATGCCGATCTCGTTAACACGAATCGCCATGAGGGGGAGAAGGGGATACGTATAAACAAACAGGTCGGACCACTCACCATTTCCGCCGTGCGTACCACTATGAAGCCGGGCTCTCCTGCACTCAAACGTCAATTCAGAAGGAGCCTTGGCACATTTTACAACACATCCCACGCTCACCATCTATATTCCGCCGTGCTTACTACGATGAAGCCGAACTCCACTGGAACCTACAATGCCACATCCCAAAGGAGCTTTGGCACATGCTAAAAGACACCCCACGCATACCTTCTTCTGGAGCCAGACAAGCTTCCTCGAGGCCGAACGAGACAACTTCCTACGACGAAGATGAATCTGGCACTGAGAAGAAGAAGATTGGAGAAGACTTGACGACTTCAAAATACGAAAAAGACAAGGACAAGATGCAAACAAAATTTTAAAGATCTGCGACATCATCAAGAAACGAATATCCGGGCGTAGATCACAGTATACATCCGGTCTACAACGTATAGCGTCAAGACAAGAGAGTTCTAGCTGAAAGTGTATTCAAATCCTCCACAAGAAGAGGAGATAGCCTTTGCAGGGGGAGCAAGGGGAAGATTGTTAGAACTCGAGAGATTCTCCATGTGCCCAACAAAGATAACTCGAGCTGAATTGAAGATTGAACACTAAGGGGGAGATTGTTAGGAATATTTTATAGTGTTCAATTTCAATATGTTTATCTTAGTTGGTTTATACTTAATTAACTTTGGGCTAGTTTGTAATATTCTAGTTCTTAGTTACTAGGGGTATAGTATACCAACTAATGTGGTATATATATCCCCAAACCCTAATTCATTAGGGTGTGTGTTTTTGATGTAGTATATGTGAGTGTGTGTGTGTGTGTTGAATAGTAAGAAATTATTTTCAAAGCACCCATCGTCTACACTAACCCACCCCACGTTCGATCTTTAAAACTTTCATTATTAGCGTGGTAAATCGTCCTAGGTCAGTGTTGTTGGATCAAATAGGGACCAACAAGTAATATATTTCCTCTCTTGGCTGTATGTTGTATGATCAAAGCAAGTAAAATCTCGTGTTCTCTTGATCATTAATTTACATAATTATCTCGATAAATGTACAAATTAGTTATGTCCCGTTTGGATTCCAGATTTTGATGTGAAATTCGAATTTCGTGCACATTTGGCAATCGCACCGATTTGGATTTCGATTTCGCCCAAATCCGATGGGAAATCCAAACTCTTATATTTGTCTGATTTGAAATTCCGTGTCAAATGGTCCGTTATCCAAAGTTGAGCACATAACGAGTTTTTCATAATTGATAATAATAATAATAATAATAATAATAATAATAATAAAACATAATAACATTAAATAAAAATAATGTAGTAATAACAATAATTATAATAAATAGGGGGTGGACGATGAGTCTAGCCGACTCGATGAGCCGACTCGAGCTCGTCATGGATTCCGAATGAGCCGGCTCGACGACGAGCTCTTGTCGAGGTCTTCCTCGTCACTGGTTCGCGAATGAGCAGGCTCGAGCTCGAGCTCACTCGTGGGCATCGAAAGCTCGCAAGCCGGCTCACGAACTTATTATTCATGATTTTTATTTTATTTTATTTTGTACTTTTTAAAATTATTTTAGAAAAAAGTTAGAAATCAAGCTCGAGTCAAGCTCTGTTTTGAAATCCGACTTTCGAAATCCTAATGTTAACCAAACAGTTAATTTGGATTTGAAATTACGATTTTGAAATTCACATTTTAAAATCATGCGATTTCGTTCAAATACGCGGATCCAAACCCACTCTAGCTTCCTTGTGCCCGAATTTGGAATTTTTCCAAACTGTTTTATGTATCGGATTTGATTCTGTGTGTTGTGCGGTGAAAAACTGAAAATTAAATTGGAAACTAAATTTCTTATAGTGCGGTTTTGTAGCCTTAAAATGAGCAAAAACTCGTGAAAGAAAGTTTGACCATTTCGTCTTGAACATTCATCTTTATTTATTTGTAATAAATAAATGAAGGGTCCTACTATTCACACCCCCCTATACCACTCTTTGCACTCCCTTAACACTTGATTTTTGTAATAATAATTTTAAATATTTTATTAACTTATTTTCCATTAAATCAATAATATTAATTACATGGACTATTAAAAATGATTAATTAAGTCATTTTAACCAAATATCAAATATTTTTTAAAAAACAATTAATATATAAATGAATTATATAGGTTTTTTATATTTTTTGAGATCCAATTTTTAATTTAATCAAATCTAGTAACATAAATAAATTTTCACTTCGAAAATATTTGATTAGGAGCAATTCAACTTCATTAGTTTATACTAATGTTTTTTTAATTTTTTATATAATTTTTTCATTTTTATTTTTTAGGACCGTCCGGGCCCACTAGGCCGCTACCCGCTAGTAGAGCTGTCAATTTGGCGGGCTAGCCGCGGGCCGGCCCGCCATTTTTATAAATTATATATATCATATATTATATTAATGTTAATAAATATATAATTAAATTTATAGTTAACAATTCATTAATTATACCATAATTAACTACATATATATTAATAAATATAATTATATGTTGGTTATCCATAATTTATTCATAAATAACTTAATTAATTCAAAATATATAATAACTTGAAGTATAAAATTAAAAAGAAAAAAAAGTAAAAAACTTCTAAGCGAGCGGGCCTGGCTGGCCAGGCCCGCGGCGCGCTGCGGGGCGGGCTGGGTTCCATTTTTCCAGGCCCGCTACATGGCGGGCCAGCCCGCCCCGCCCCGCCAAATGGCGGGCTTTGGCGGGCGGCGGGCCAGCCCGCCCCGGCCCGGCCCATTGACATCTCTACCCGCTAGTAGGGTTTCTCAGGCCCACCAGAGGGCGGGCCTATGCCGGGAAGCCCGCGCGGGCCGCGGGCAGGCCCGCCAAATATCGTAAATATTCTTTAAAGAATCAATATGTAAATGAATTATATGGTTTTTATATTTTTGAAATCCAACTTTTAATTCAATCAAATTTAATAAAAAAATAAATTTTTATTAAAGAATTTAAATTTGATTAGGCGTAATTCAACTTCATTAGTTTATTTTAATATTTTTTTCTTATATATATAGATATATATATATATTCATTTTTATTTTTTAGGACGGGTCGGGCCCACCAGGCCCGTTACCCGCAAGTAGGGCGGGGCGGCCTTCATTAACTGTGGCGCCCCGCCATCTACTACTATTTCCTTACGCTAATTTTACGTGACTAAATAAAACATATATACTATATATTACATATGAAAATGCTGATAAAATTTTTCCGCTTTACATAAGAAACCACACACTGCTATTTTACAATACAAATATTGTTCAAGTCTTACATACAATACAAACGTATTTTACAATAACACAACATAATTAAACATAACGCCCGCCGTACAGGTCGCATCCATGTACACACCACCCTCAAAAGTCACCGGAAGTTCCAGAAGGACCAGCCTCGCTATCTAAGCGTTCACATACCGTGTTCGCTGCGTCTACAACACATAAAAAATGGAATGAGCTATAAAGCTCAGTAAGTGGAAATATGCATGTATGCACGTGCCAAAATAGCAAAGGCATCCGCGCCAGTGCTTTCTAATACTCTTATCCTCACATCATACTCATTCATTTCTCATTTTTATCAGGGCCCATAGTTACTCACTAACCGCACCATCATATCATGAGCTCAAATCCTATACGGATAAAAATACGATAGTGGCCCACTCTGACTAGGATAAAACTAGGGTTTATCTCTAGTCTTATCATTCGCCAGGTCGCCCCTCTATCACGTCACTTCCTGCCACTATAGTTATACTATGTGCCTTCCCATTACCTAACTAATTTAGGTAAATATATTCGACGGTTTTACCCCCGTCATGGTGCCTTTGTAGAAGTAGCTATATCCTCATTTATCTACATTAAATATAACTCGCTTTCAACTCGAGTAGTACAATACGCGCTCATTCCTCAAAATACTCAATATGATTCGTGCGTGCACATGATCATGCTGCATAAATAATGCGACAAATAATAAATTCCAAGCAGTCGCATATAACAGATAATTCACATATCACGTATTCATCGAAGCAATTAGTCACGTAACATTACACATATCAATAAATTTATGTGTTGTAGGTGAATCACGCACCACTGGTACATCCTCTAATTTCGGAGATGAACGTTCCTCTGATTTCACTGCGAAGACTAGATAAGCTTCGCATCCCGCCTTGATCAAACGTTGTGCTTTTGTCGCTGAAATTCTAGAAACATTTCTTTCTTTGATTGTTCCCACGAAAATGAAAGGCACCTTTTCTTCTGTTTTAAATGTAACTGTCTTGCGATTACAGTTAATAACAGCTCCATACTTTGATAGCCAATCCATTCCAAGGATCACTTCGTAGTCTTTCATCGGAATGACTATTAAGTCAACATACAATTCTCTTCCATTAATTAACACCGGAGAATTCCGTAAAACCAGATTGGTTCGCATCGCAACTCCGTGTGGAACGGTCACATTATATTCACAATGAGACAGGGTAGGTGTAATCCCGAGTCTCGTCACATATTTAGTGGATGCAAATGAATGCGTAGCTCCTGAATCTACTAAAATGCATGTCGGAAGTTTGTGAATAAGTAGAATACCTGCCACCACGGATGGATTAGCTTTTGCTTCCTCTGCAGTCAATGTATACACACGTGCTGGCACAGTTGGTGGTTTCGCTTGAACCATAGCTTGATTTCCTGTGTCTTCTCTGGACATGATCTTGCGTAATGCCCCGTCTTCCCACATTTGTAACAGATAGCATTCTGTGAAAAGCAGATACCCGAATGATGTCGTCCACATCTTGGGCAAACTGGCATTGGGGCTGGGGGTCTCCATTGATTAGGATTTTGTTGCTGAGGTGGTCACCAGTCCTGTTCTGAAAATTTGGCTTTCCACCTTTTGGAAATAACTGTCGTTTCTGATTACCCCCACTCCACTTTGCTCCTTGCACAAACTTTCGCTTTGCCTCCTGAGCACGAATAATTCGTGTCTCAGCTTGTTTCTGATTACCACCACCTCTCCGCCACTTGAGCATATGAAGCTCCTTGTAGTCCGGCCATATTAACGTCACGATACAACTCCGGCTTTAGACCCTCAAGGAATCGTTCAACCTTCAGAGTATCCGTGCTCACCATATGTGTCGCGAACCTTGACCGTTGTTCAAATTTTCTGATGTATTCCGCCACAGTCATCGTCCCTTGTTTGAGATTGATAAACTCATTCATGCGTTGGGCTCGCACAGGTGCAGTGAAGTATTTATTTCGGAACAGTTCCTTGAAACGTTCCCAACTCATGTTGATTGGATCCTCGATCGCCAAAATGGTATCCCACCAGTGCCCTGCACTTCCTCGCAGTAGAAATGCAGCACACAAAACTTTCTCATTTTCAGGAATTCTACTGTATTGAAACATGCTCTCTAATGTTCTGAGCCAATCCTCAGCAGATGTTGGATCAATAGCATCCTCAAAGGTTGGTGGATTTAATTTCCGAAATCTTTCACCCACTGCTTCAACCCTATCAGCCTGAGAAATTCCGTTATTCCTTGTCCCCTTAGAGTTTTGCTGCTGAATCAATTCTCGAATCTGTGGAGACTGCTGACGTACTAATTCGATGAGCTGAAGGATAGTCGAATCACGATTGTCAGCCGGGGTTGCATTTTCATCATCTTGATTGTTTACTCCGCTGCCTTCTCCTCTTGTTCTAACCATGTTGTCTCTCTTACCCTAACAGTCCCTAAGGCCAATAAATCATGCAATGCAAGAAATTCATAATATCATATAACTTACAAGCAAGGCTGTCTTCCGCGCTTTTGAGTGTGTGTGTACATGGACAGTCTACAGAAACTGCAACCGAAGCTCTGATACCAACCTGTGACGCCCCGCCATCTACTACTATTTCCTTACGCTAATTTTACGTGACTAAATAAAACATATATACTATATATTACATATGAAAATGCTGATAAAATTTTTCCGCTTTACATAAGAAACCACACACTGCTATTTTACAATACAAATATTGTTCAAGTCTTACATACAATACAAACGTATTTTACAATAACACAACATAATTAAACATAACGCCCGCCGTACAGGTCGCATCCATGTACACACCACCCTCAAAAGTCACCGGAAGTTCCAGAAGGACCAGCCTCGCTATCTAAGCGTTCACATACCGTGTTCGCTGCGTCTACAACACATAAAAAATGGAATGAGCTATAAAGCTCAGTAAGTGGAAATATGCATGTATGCACGTGCCAAAATAGCAAAGGCATCCGCGCCAGTGCTTTCTAATACTCTTATCCTCACATCATACTCATTCATTTCTCATTTTTATCAGGGCCCATAGTTACTCACTAACCGCACCATCATATCATGAGCTCAAATCCTATACGGATAAAAATACGATAGTGGCCCACTCTGACTAGGATAAAACTAGGGTTTATCTCTAGTCTTATCATTCGCCAGGTCGCCCCTCTATCACGTCACTTCCTGCCACTATAGTTATACTATGTGCCTTCCCATTACCTAACTAATTTAGGTAAATATATTCGACGGTTTTACCCCCGTCATGGTGCCTTTGTAGAAGTAGCTATATCCTCATTTATCTACATTAAATATAACTCGCTTTCAACTATGATTCGTGCTCATTCCTCGAAATACTCAATATGATTCGTGCGTGCACATTATCATGCTGCATAAATAAGGCGACAAATAATAAATTCCAAGCAGTCGCATATAACAGATAATTCACACATCACGTATTCATCGAAGCAATTAGTCACGTAACATTACACATATCAATCAATTATTTGTTGTGGGTGAAATTTCCACTTACCTGGTATCCTTAGTTTATGGTACGGTTAAATCGTTAACCTTCGAATCCCAATTATAGACATATATAAAATTAGAGTTCGTTAATTAGTTATAATTTCATGAAATTGGCTTGATTTGAAAACCCTATTTTCGACTTATAAATTTAGAAACTCTAAAATTCCAAATTTGCTTAAATTAAAAATATCACTTTGAAATAAAAATCTTGAGTTGCATAATACTTTAAACTCGACATAGTATATTATAAAACTTCGGAATTTTAATGAGATAAAATCTCGATATAAAACTCGGCATAGATCTCGACATGAAGTTGATAATCTTAATATGAATCCCGAGTTCGTCTTCGACATTTATATAAATCTCGAAACAATACATAAGCGATATCCCCTCTTCACGAGACTCACATCAATATTCTGTTTCGAAATTCCTCAAAGAAAATCTCGAGATCCCATGTCATAATTCATATATATATCGAAATCATTTCACATAACACTTCGACATCTTCCTCGATATTCCCTTTCAAGATTCATAAAACTCGAAACAAACTTCACATAACACCCATGTCGATATCCTACTCGAGATCCTCATTCGACTTTCTCAACTCCACAACACCCATGTCGAGATCTTGTTTCATAATTTCTCAAGACAAATCTCGGGTTCCCATGTCGAGATCTTATAAATTTCGAAACCACCTCACACAAACATTTCGACGTCCTCATAAACATTTCGAAATCTTCTTCGACATTCACTTTTAAAATTCATAACAATGTCGAAACAACTTCCCATAAACATCTCGACATACACTTCGAGATTTTCTTTCGAGATTCGTAAAAATTTTGAAACCTAATCTCGATCAAACTCCACAAACTTCATCTCGAGATTCCATTTCAAAATTCATTTCGACATTCTTAGGTACTATTCCTATTCTCATTTCGAAACTTTCTTAATTCATACAAAAAATCTTTCGAGATTCTTACAGAAAACACTATATAAATTTCGACATTAAACAAACCCTAATCTTTCGAAATCATAAACACTATTTACTTCTAAACCCTTATAAACTTCCAATCAAAAACATAATTTACCAAGAACAAGATAAATATTGTATAACTCTATATGGTGTCATCCTTTTCAAAAAAAAAAAAACCCTAACGAACATAAGTTTATGTGATTTCCATGCTTAATAACTCTTAAACAGACCAAAACCTAATTAAGAATATAAAGACTATAGCAAGAACCCTTACCAAATCCAAGTTGGCTATGGATACTATTTGAGCTCTTCGTCTTCTTTCTAAACTTACTCTTTGAATTTCATCTAACGAATTCTTTCTTTCTTTGTTCTTATCATAAAGCTTTCAATTATTGTTATTACTTAAATCTTATATTACTTTATGTTTTGTCTTTAGCTTTTGAAAGTTTGGATTTATTCTCTCAAACTTAATGTGTATTTCCTAAAGAATTACAACCCTTACCTAATACCATTACAAGCCAAATGTTAATATTTTATGCCTTAATTAATTTTCATAATAGAATTTCGAGATCTATCCTAAAATTTCGAAATCAATTTCGAACCGTATCTCGAACTTCTCCTAGATTTCGAGCTCCTCTCATAAATTTTCGAAAAGCATCACCTAAGTTTCGACATTCTCCTTAACAACTAGTTTCGAATTATTCAAAAAGAAACCCTAAGTTTCAAAATTATAATGTTTCGAAATTCTTCTTTCAATATTTTTCACTTATGTCAAAATTCCTCAAGCTCCATATCTGACTTCTAAATAATGTTAGATATCATGTCGGCACAAAATTAAATAAATACTAAATATGCAGTCATATAGACACATAATATGCATGCAAATTTATTGGCCATCTTACTCACGGGACTCGGGTATTACATTTACCATGCCCGTTAGTTGGAAAAAATTACCTTTTTTTAATCGGCAAGTATTTATTTAATATTACTTAAATTATTAATATTGAACACCTTTTTCCTTTTTATATAGGGTATGTAATTGGTAAATAATTAATGTTTACTCTACATATTAATTAGGGGGTGCGAATAGAAAAAATATGGGTGCCAATAAAATTACCCATAAATGAATTAGTTTTATAATCTGAGGGCAATAAAATAAAATAGCTAGTTGGGCACAGCACATGGGGACCCTTCCATTAATACTAAGCATGATTTTCTATCAATAAACTACTATTCACAATCCTGCAAAATGTTACTCACACCTCTATCAATTTAATACTTCTTCATTCTATTTTCATAGAATAACATGAAATTTAAAAATTACCTTTTTTTATCTTGTATTCTTCAATTATTTATTAATTGATTTATCCTATCAGCACAGCATTTAATAATATTTTTTAACTTACTCCATTAAAAAGTAACTTAATTTCATATTTATAAACATTAATAATTAACGTAATATAATAGTCACATAACATTTTGGGTATGTTTGGTTTGCGGAAATTAGTAGGCAAAAGAAAAATGAAATGGAAAAGACAAACTCGTTTTCATGATTGTTTGATCAAAGAAAAGTGTAAGGAAAAGAAAAAGAAAGTGAGTGTAGTTTAATTTTGACTCAAACCTAATGAACACTAATTTTCTCACCAAATGGTTAGGAGAACGAAAGAAAACCTTATGGAAACCATTTTCTCTCTCATTTTCTGTTCCACCCGACTATCCTCAAACCAAACACAGTGTATATATCTTATTAACTCATAAAAAAGATTATAAGTTAATTTAGTCAAATACATTAACGTAATATTCTTAGATATTACAATTATAATATTATGAGAATTTTTATGTTATTGCGAAGAAAGCTAGAAATAGGAGAAGTTTTAATAATTCGTTGGAAAGAAACAAGTTAGTATTAATTTCTTTTTATTTTGTATGCAATAAAAAGTGATCACTAATAAAGATTTAGTCAAATTTGACACTTAATAAGGTTTTATATTAGATAATTCTAATTTACGAAATACACCCCCTATTTATTACTTAAGTAAATCCTACTAAAAAAGTATGTTTTTAAAGCTTGATTAATTCTCTATTAATTAGATTCTCTCTCATATTATTTATAAATAATGTAAAATTTGTAAAGTGAATAACTTATTTACTTAATCAACGACTTCTGATCTCATAAATATATACGTTATATTTTAATTGGGCAAAATATATAAATTCGCCCTTTGTTCATTTGTCACGTTAAGTATATTTATAGTATCTATAATTGTTATATATTAATTATATATAGTGTGTGTTCAGTTAACTAACTTGTAAATATTTTTTGATGATTACTGTATGACTATAAAATATCATGATATGATTATTTTATTAAAATGAATTAATTATTGATATTTATTTACAAAACTCAATAATACGTTTTAAATAAGTGTAAAGGTATAGACTAATTTAAAACTACAGTATTATTAAATGCAATGTTTTAATGAAAAGATAAACTAAAGCAAAATTATTATTGTTGAAGAATGATGAAATAATTTTGGTAATCTAATCGTCTATTGCTTATGTAAAGATTTAATGTGTTAATGTCATTTACACTATTTATGTAAAGTTTTTGATGTGATAGGGGTGCAATTAGTATTTTTTATTCAAGGTTGTGCCAATAGTAGCACTCTTTAATATTTTCCTCAAAGGTGTATGCATTAAATATGTGAGAGAAAATAACTAATAAAGAATCAGTTAAATATAAAAAACAAATTATTTAATCATGCTAATAAATAGGGGATGTATTTAGTAAAACGGGGTGTGTATAATTTGTTTAAAACAAGGGAGTTTAGTAATTTTAAACGTGGTTTTAAACCATGTTAGTGTGTTTGTTTCGTATGTTTATCTAAACAATTTGTTTATGTAAAACCACTCTGAACCCATGTAAACGGGTTTAAATAAACACACATCCTCACATGTGTTTATTTAAACCCACTAGCCAAACGCGCATTTTATTTTTACTCATTAGTTTGTTTTATATAAACCTTTACTTAATTAAACCCTCCTAAATATAAACATATCAACCAAACGAACACTTAGTGTATACTAGTACTATCTGTACACTCTATGCGTGTGCTTAAAATATAATTGTTTTAATTTTAATTTTGAAATTTATAATTTATGTTTAGTAGATTAAATATAATTTTTATATATATAAAAGGAAAATAGTGAGTAGGAATATAAGTATAATAACTAAAAATTAATGGGTTAAAATGTGATAATTATTTAATAAATGAAATTAGAAATACTGGGGTTAATTGTAAATATTTTACAGATCAAAATAGCAGAGCCATCACCCACCTTAGTATAATATAATGAATAGATGTCAAACCCTTGTTCTAATCTTTTTAGATTGCGGGTAAAATAGTAATTTCCTTAAAATAACTATTTTGTTTTATTTTATTTTTTTGTCTCATTATACATCGGTGTAGATGGTTGATTGAAGGTCAATTCTATGGACTATTTCGATTAACAATCCTCATAAGTCGTATCAGAAACATAATGCATAGTTAATTTATTTCGCAAATTATTTCAAACATGAAAACAGATGTACAAGAGGAGGCAAGATCCATCTGCTAACATTCTATAGAGAGGAAAAAAATTTCAAGAAAGAAACAAACAAATGCGAAAAAAGAAATTGAAAGAAGAAAGATTCAAAGTTTGAATTAAAAAAACTAAAAAACCTATTACAAATCCATCCAAAATACGAAGTAATAGTCGCTCGTTAGCCAAAAAGTTGCGTAGTATTGATTTTTTCATCTTGAAATCCTTACATATTTTAAGTTGTAATAAGAACAAATAATAAATAAGAGCTACGAAACGAACATAAATTTGTAACATTACCTGTCACATTTTTTTTAAATAGCTGCGCCGGATTAGATGACCTCATAAAGTCAAATCTTTCTAAGTGTGAATTTATTAAATAGATTTGGAAAGGTTTGCATCATATGGTCCAACGATGTAACGCCGTAGAGCACGATGTCAATCACATTATTGTTTTATTATGTACATACTGTTTATCATGGCGAGCAGATTTCTTAGATATAGACTGGGGAGAAAAATACTCAGCAAATTTTGATTATCTATTATTTGGTTTATATTTATATAACAGAGTTGATTTCCAACGTCATAATATCAATCAACAATCACTTGCTTCTACACTCTTGAAATTACCGTTCAAAATCGAATATATCGATAAATATATAAATACATCACCCACTCAAACTTTGGGCAGCACATCGTTATAAATCTGTATGTTTGCACTTTAGTCACTGTGAAAAGTAAAAATGGTCCAAAAGAGGAATAAAAAGAAAGAATAAAATGGCTAGAGAATATAATCACTTTGCATAATATTTCATCAAGTCAAACAATGATTTCAACTTTCTATGTATATAAAGAAAGGTCAACACTACAAAAGCTTTATAAACACACAGAGAGCAACTCACTCACTTGCGCCCTACATAACAACGCTCCAATCCTTACTTCACCCTTCTTTGATTATTCATTTCAAAGGGGATAAATAAAAGAATAAAAAGAATAGGGAAAGGGAAAAGAATTCCATTCTTTTGAGCAGCAATGAAAACTATTATTCATCTCTTCTCACTCGTATCATCAGTACTACTACTATTGCTTAGTCCCACTTCTGCCACCAAAAAGGTAAGCATCAACAGCACTGACAACACTTATTTCCAATATGGGGCTTAATAATATTCTTACTCTTTATTTTAATTATTATTTAATTTTAATCTTGTGTGTGTGTGCTTTTCGTAGCCTTCCTCCTTTGTGGTGTACTTGGGAGGTCATTCACATGGAGCAGAAGTCCTATCCATTGACTATGATCGAATCACTGAGTCTCATCATGAGTTTCTTGGATCATTCTTGGGAGGGTATTACCGAACTATATATTTTTTTTCTATTGTTTTTACATCAAAGTATGACAGACTTACTGCTACTTATAAGTTCTTGTTTCTACTCATACAGTTATGATAGGGCCAAAGATGCAATCTTTTACTCATACACCAAACACATCAATGGGTTTGCGGCAAATCTTGATGAAGATGAAGCTTACAGAATATCAAGTAATCTTGTTCTGTTGATTTCTGTGAACTATTATACTGCTGTTATAATATTATATATGTGGATAATAACATAGGTTTATCTTAAATTATTACATCATCTGTATCAGAGCATCCCAAGGTTGTGTCAGTTTTTCCGAGCAAAGGAAGAAGGCTACACACGACGAAGTCGTGGGAGTTTATGGGGCTCGCAAAGAACGGCGTAATTCATGCTAACTCCCTTTGGAAGAAGGCTAATTTCGGGGAAAATACCATCATTGGCAATCTTGATACTGGTTAGTTTTATTTTTTCTTAAAAAATTAAATCTAATTATAAACAAATAGTGGAATATATCACATCATGTGTTTGTTTCTTGGGAAATCTATTCTTAGTTGCTATTAGGTAGAGCCTTCTCATTATTTTACAAACGAGATTTAATAACGCTGTGGGGGACTCAAGAAATTAATATTACTTTTTATTTATTTTATGTTTGATTTCCTTGGATCTATCTAGCTTAGCCCAGCATGGTGGTGTGGTGATAGATAAGATAAGTCCACTAACAACCTAAAAGATCTCTTGTGTGGTGCCTTTCTCAAAAAATACAGCTGCTTAGGGTTGACCAGTATTTAATATCTTATTTTGTTTTTTTCGAAAAAAGGGGAAATAATAGAGTTTGTCTAGATTATCTGTTACATTGGCAAGTTGCATGTTTCAATCAATACCACGTTGACGTTGCGTGTAAATCGCTCAATTATCAAACTTAGCTATGAATCGAGCAACGACCCCAGTTAGGATTTGTAATAAATGTCTAGAGATAGCTAAGAAAACAAGCACATGTTTACATGTGTAATAAGTGATACCGACACCTAACAACCTTTGAAAAAAAAAAAAAACACCTAACAACCAATTAGCAATGTTAAACAAAGTGTTTAAGCTAGTAAAGTATTTAAAATCTCAAACATAAACAATTGTTGTCGTGAGAATTTAAACTAGGGATGAAAGCTTGGTCGAGCTTGAGCTTTGACCGTCAAAAGCTATGAACGTGCTCGAGTTTTCCTATTTTTTTATAATTTTACTCTAATTTTAAAAATTTTTAAGCGAGCTGATAATTATGCTCCACGACCATGACTTATTGAAAACTCGACGTACACCACCTTACATATTAGATGGTTTCACCATTAAATAACAGTTGGAGGGTTATTTCGTCCTCTAAAAAAATCATTAATGGGGAATAGTTAGTATTCGTATTTAATCAAATGAATTTGGTAATATGTCAGGTGCATGGCCGGAGTCAAAGAGCTTCAACGACGAAGGAATGGGACCAATCCCATCACAATGGAGAGGCACTTGCCAAAGAGGCTCAGACACCACCTTTCATTGCAACAGGTCCTTCATTCCTTCCCTCTTGCTCATTCATTCCCTCTTGAGTAATAAAATACTGTATACTATTCTGATGATTATTATTTATTTCCACGGGGTCGGCATAATGGATGTGGATGATACTCCGTTCATTTAGGTCATGAGTTCAAACTCCGTGACTATCATATTATGTGAATTTGAGATGTGTATCTACAATTAAATACCCCAAAGTATACAAATTATCAGTTCAATCCTCTGTAAGATAAATTATATATTCTGTACCTAGTAGAATAAGTTTTACACATAGGTACCCGTTTGGTTGAAAGTATCGTTTTACCATCGTTACGTATCTTTTTTTCAATGTATTATGCACCACAATACGTTTATCTACGGTACCAAAATCTCTTATATGATATACCTTCGACCAAGCGGGTATCTAGCCAATTTATTATTTATCTATATATTTCTTTTTGTTACAATTGTCCGACAAATAATTATATAGGAAGCTAATTGGAGCTAGATACTTCAACAAGGGCTACCTATCGGCCGGGGGGAATGCCACATCCACGTTACACCTCGACTCCCCGCGGGACACCGAGGGCCACGGGACCCACACGTTGTCGACGGCAGGCGGGGCATTCGTCCCGGGGGCCAACGTGTTCGGTTACGGGAACGGGACGGCCAAGGGCGGGTCCCCCAGGGCGAGGGTGGCGGCCTACAAGGTGTGCTGGCAGCCAGTCAACGGCAACGAGTGCTTCGACGCGGACATACTCGCGGCCTTCGACGCCGCCATCCACGACGGGGTCCACGTCCTATCCCTCTCCCTCGGGGGAGATCCTGCCCCCTTCGTCAACGACAGCGTGGCCATCGGCTCGTTCCACGCTGTGAGCCGAGGGATCGTGGTGGTTTGCTCCGCGGGCAACTCGGGACCGAAGGACGGGACCGTGTCGAACGTGGCTCCGTGGCAGATCACCGTGGGCGCGAGCACTGTGGACAGACAGTTCCCGAGCCACGTCGTTCTTGGGAGTAAGGCGAAGCAGATCGTTTTCATGGTATGTGTATGTTGGAAATATAATATAATGAATATTAATATAATAAGCGATGCATTCTTTATTACAAGCTTAAGCTTTTAGGTGGAGTGATCATTCAATATGGTATCAGAGTTTGACGACTAAAGAGGTTTTGGGTCTTCACGACCACCCATTTTATAAAATTACATGTCTAATGCTATATAATTAAGAAATTAGCCTACAAGTTTAAGAATTTAGCTGTGGTCATTCAAACGTTGTATTACACGTGCTGGAAATATAATATAAATAATTAATAATTGAGGCATTGTTTGCATGCATAAACTTTTAGGTGGAGTGGTCATTCAAGATATTATTTATTTCTTGGTTGAATATTGATCTTATCCCGTTGATTTTGGCCAGTAATATCCAACAATTTTGAATAATATTGCGTAGGGGGAAAGTCTTTCGGCTACGTCGTTGCCGGAGAAGAAGACGTTTCCGATTGTGTCTGGGCAACATGCAAACGCCGCAAACGCATCTGTCGATCAAGCGTACGTAGCGTAGGAAACTAATAAGTTTACTTACCGATCGAACGGCCCGTCCCCTTCATATATATTCTTGTGTTTGCAGTGGTCTGTGCAAACCTGGAACCTTGGATCCTAAGAAGGTGAAGGGTAAGATCTTGGTGTGTCTGAGGGGAGAAACCGCTAGGGTAGACAAAGGTGAGCAAGCGCTCTTGGCCGGAGCCGTGGGGATGGTCTTAGCCAACGACAAAGCCTCGGGAAACGAGATCATCGCCGACCCGCACGTCTTGCCCGCCTCACACATCAACTACACGGATGGACTCACGCTTTTCTCTTACATCAACTCAACAAGGTACTACTAACATTTTTATTTGTTCGATCTTGTATATACATACATTCATGTTTAGATTTTCATCATCATATCATTACGATCGATCGATCTTCAGGGTTGTCAAGGGCCGCGTGACGAAGCCAATGACTCTACTCGGAACGAAGCCAGCTCCGTTCATGGCGGCTTTCTCGTCTAGGGGCCCGAACACCGTTACACCAGAAATTCTAAAGGTTTCATGGTTTTTTCGCAGCTTTACTTTGCTCTTAAACTCAACTTAGTATAGATTTAGTAAGCTAGCTTTGGCAATCAGTTATATCATATGATAAGATCATTCATTATGAGTATGTGTTTTTTTCTATATTTGTTTTTCGCAGCCTGATATAACGGGACCTGGCGTTAGCATCATAGCTGCGTATACAGAAGCAGAAGGGCCGACCAATTTAGACTTCGACAAACGGCGCATTCCCTTCAACTCTGTGTCGGGGACTTCGATGTCGTGCCCTCATCTAGCTGGAGTCGTCGGCCTACTGAAGACTCTATATCCCCAGTGGAGCCCCGCGGCTATCAGATCTGCCATCACCACCACTGGTAATTCATTACATACATATATATAAGAGATTGGGTTAATTATTCTTTAGGCATGTAACTTAGGGGGTGATATTATAAGGACAACGAAATTTGAGAGTGTCATTATACGTGCAATAACTTTCAAATTAAGCAATTTATGGAAAATCCGCCGAAAACCCATAATTTTCTCCAAATTCTAGAATTTCGACATATAATTTGGGGTCATGCTAAATAACATTATACGGACGATAACTTTCAAAATTAAACAATTAGAGATATTATACGCCGGAACCTAGATTTTGCCCTAAATTATAGAGTTTTGGGCTATAATCTACGGTTCCGAGGGGGGCATTATACGTATAGTAACTTTTGAAATTAAGCAATTTGTGGGACAAAAATCCAGTGTTCCGGCGTATACTGTCCCGGCGTGTTCCCCCTAAATTCTTTCTCTATAACGTCACCCTTATTTTGCCCAAAAAATAGTTAACCTAAACATTTTTACATGAAATATTTCTTAGTGTAGTAACTTCCTAATGATTATCATTCTTGCAGCAAGAACACGGGACAACACAGGGAAGCCCATGACCGACGCGTCCCACGCGAAGGCCACGCCGTTCAGCTACGGCGGAGGCCACGTGCAGCCCAACAGAGCCATGGACCCGGGCTTGGTCTACGACCTATCCTCGAGGGACTACCTAAACTTCTTATGCGCCCTCGGCCTAAACGAGACGCAGGTCGAGCTCTTCTCCGAGGAACCCTACACGTGCCCAAAGCCCAACATCGTCTTGACCGATTTTAACTACCCATCGATCACTGTTCCAAGCCTCAAAGGGTTGGCCACGGTGAGCAGAACCTTAAAGAATGTTGGACCGCCGGGCAGGTATAGAGCCCGTTTGAAAAGCCCGTGTGGGATTTCTGTAGCTGTCGAGCCCGACGTTTTGAAGTTCGAAGAGGTTGGAGAGGAAAAGGCGTTTAAGGTTAGTTTGAAGGCCAAGGAAGGTGGAGGTGGTGGTAAGGACTATGTTTTCGGACAGCTGACTTGGTCTGATGGGAGACATTATGTGAGGAGTCCAATTGTAGTGAAGAGACAACTATAGTGCATGCTTGAAATGGCAGATTGTGAGTTGATATGCTTACTGTTTCTAAGACATTTTTTTTGTTAGCAGATTGTTTGAAAGGATGTTTATTCCTCTCGCTCGATGCATGAATTTGAATCTTTTTTTCAAGCGATTTTTGATCCCCCACATGAGCTTTATTACACGAGGTTTCTGGTTTTTATTACATACAAAAGAATAAGGAGACTTCCTATATTACAGAAGGAGAATTATAAGGTGATGGATTTTGATTAGGTATCTTAGTAATAGAAGTAGGAGGACGAATCCGTCCTGTTCGTTCTGTCTTTGGATAGAATGGATCGAGCTTCGGTGATCGAACGCGGGGGCTCCAAGTTTTTCTCTTGCAGAACATTTCCGAGCACTCTTTGCATCTGGGAAGCATACGTATCGTCGAGAATCTGAAGATTAAATCAATCAACGAAACAAAACAATTCGAATTCGTTAGAGTTAAAATAATCTCCATCGATATAAATAGCAATATTATCGTTACTCTCACTCACCCCAAGAACATGATATGATCCCGTGTACCAGACTTGGTTCTCTTTCCGACCCTCCAAAAACTTCAGCACAATCTATAGAACCACCACATTGGATATTATAATAATTTCAACAGTAGATAGATAGGAATGATTAGAATAAACCAAGAAGACATCTTGTGCGTAAGATGTAATAAGCTTACTTGTCCCATCTTGTCCCAGAATGCACGGCACGATGCAATGAAAATCTGATTCGTGAATGTATCGTGTAAGTTGCTTATGCTGACTGAGATTTGACTGTTCAGATTTTGCATCCTTTCGCGAATTTGAGCCTCGCCGTCTGCTTCTTTCGTGTCTTCTAAGATACTCTGAAGACGAGTGCTCCTATCCACTTGCATCTGAAGCGCAATTTTGCAGAAAAAATTGTGATAGAACAGCAAACACATCATAGATTGTTCGTGGTAATTCTTACATTGCCGACAAGCTTGAGGATTATTGCTTGAATGTAATTCTTGTACTTTGTACGCAGGAGAACAGTTACTACATTCATCTGTTCCCCGAAACTAGATTTGCTGTTGTCTTCATTTGCGGGTAAGTAGGACACCCACGACTTCAGTTTGTCCTCCACACGACAGTGAAGTACGTCTAAAACTCTCTTCATAGTGTTCAGAAATATTCCCAGCTGCATTTACCAAACATTTTCATATTTCCCAACAACCTATTATCTTGTAGCATAGATTCAACGAAGAGGAAAGGAAAATAAAAAAACTCACCTCGCTAGGAATGGTGTAATAAGCAGTCGATTGCCTTCTTGCTAGTTTCTGGACCTTCATACCAATTTTTTTGGGTATGCTGTCTTTAAGCGGTCTCAAAATGTCGTGATATTGCCTCTCCAATGCTTTGATGATTGCTCTTTCCACATTTGCTGAAGCCTTTTGAGTTAAGATACACAATCAACAACAGCAAGATAAAAAAAAAGAAAGGACGACAATGTCAGAAAATTGTTGGATCGTAAAAAGTATGTATTTGCTGATCTTTTCAGAGAGCTAATACCAAGCTAAAACCCAAACAAAAAAGCTTACGTTTTCCAAGATCAAAGTGTATTGAGGCCATTGATTAATCATAACTTCATATTCCGAGAGCATTTTGGTCATCTTGTCATACATTTCCTCGGCGAAAGGAGAAGTTGAATATTTCGTACACACTCCAGACCAAGGCACCTGTTAGATGAAAATATAAATTGGAGTGAATGATTTAGTTACTATCAGAAGAAAAATTCTAGCTTTAGGCCGTCTCTAAAGTGAACATATACCTTTTCTGCTTTGCAAAGATCAAGCATGGTTAGCTGTAAATCTTGAATCCAGACCATTATGTAACCGTTAAATAACTCTCTTGAGTCTATGCCACCTTGTATAGGGCTGAAGAAATCACATTAATAAAAAAGTCTTCACAAAAGATATACTCACATCACATTTGCTCTTTTCTCACTCACACCAAATTAAACCATGTATGAATGTATGTATGCACAAACAGGTAGAAACCTGATATTCCATGTTCTTAGGCTCCTCTCAAAGTCAGAAAGTGCCATCAGAAGTTCATTAACGTGTGTCGTGGGACTTGAAGGAGGCCACGAAGAAAGGAATTCTTTAAGTCTCTTGCGCAATTCTGAGCAGTAAACCGTTGAGGTGATTGTAGGTAAGTCTATTGAACTGCAACCAATTGTAATACACACATGCGTAAATTTCACATGATATGTCAAGTTCGGTGTAGAACTTTTCATAGGACAAAAAAACTTTCAAGATTGAGAGAGCTCACACAGGTATTACCTGGGAAATATATGCTGATTATGAATCTTGATGTCGGCGTGGATCTCATTGCTTATGTTGATGCAGAGATTCTTCATTTTCAAGTATGCTTTGGAGATAGACTCTGCATCCATTACGAAACCTTCAGAGCTGCTGCTAGACACAAACTCGTCAGTCTCGAGAATGTGTTTCCTACATCTTCTCATGGTTGCCGTCTGAAAAAAAAAAAATTTATTTTCCATTAACCTGTTACTTATTACAGCACAACGCATTCGTTGTACAGAAGATGTATGGCTGACAAAAAGGGAAAAGATAGGACAAACACATGTAAGCATCCGATGATAGAAACCACCTGTAGATAGTTTCTGAGAGTAGTCTGACCATCTCGAGCAAGTATGTCATGTGTAAGCGTATATAGTTGCATGGCTGGTAATAATGCCATAGCAGCAGTTTCCGTTATTGCAACAGATGATACATCAGCTAATCCTGTTGGAGAATTTTCATCCAATGACTTGTAACTTTGAAATGCCTCAGCTAAGAGCCTCTCCACTTGTGTCTCGCACTCCAACAAAATGTTTTTCTGCGTTATTAATTTCATTATCGACAATTATTTGAAAAAAAGCAATGAAACATCTAAACAAGGGAGGAAGAACAATCAATATCAGTACAAGCAACGTTGATATATCTCATGGTTTGGAACAATAGAACTGAAGATGAAGCAAGCCCGGGCGGGGTATGGATGGAGGATAAATTCAGCAAAATCATTGGCATCTATTAATTGAAAGAATTCGCCATATGTTAAAGAGTTTGACTATTGATCAAAGACATTAAAAGATCGGTCACCTCTTGTCTTGTTAAATTTCTTTCGCTTCTTGCTTTCAGTACAGGGACGAGCAGCTCATGCAAAAGCTCAAGGCAATCCTTTGTAGGAGTGGCAACAATCATTACGTACGAAAGGTACCTGAATATTAATCAAATTGAGAGGCTGGCTGGCTAGGATCACATATATCTAAACTTTTAAAAAACAAATTATTCATGAAGCTTCTTAGCGTACCTTAGTTTAGTGTAAGAGTCTGAAACTCCATAATAATCTGCAAATTCTGAAAGTATCCATTTCCACGGGCCCTTTATTCGTAAGTTACGTGCATGGAAATTTAGAGCTCGCATGGCAGCTTCTAGCAACAGATCATATGCTAATGTCTCCACGATAGATCCGCTCTATGTATTAACGGAAAAGCAAAGTATATCAGTAGTAAAGAGTGCACATTCATACACCCACTTAAGAAGTAATCCAAGTCATCTGTAACTAACTAGTATCGTGTAATGCCGCAAATAAGCCTTTAAACATTTTTTAGAAACATAAAACTACTATAGTATAGAAGGGGAGTCTTAAGATATTAGAGAAAAACAAAAATCTTTGGGAAAAAACTAGGATTATGGTAAATATTCACCTTCATGAGTGTCGTCTCATCGCTCGTGAATGTGCTAGTGATGGAAAGCAAGACTTTGCCAATGCATTCATCATCAGAGAGATAGATGTTCCACCACCTAACTCTATCATTCTGCAAAAAGGTCGATTTTTAGCCAGTAAAAAATGCTTGCAATCATATCTTCTATCCTGTGTATAATTACTACAGCTAAACTTACTGGGTTATCAGTGAGAGACGATATTGGAACTGTCGCACAACCTTGTACAGTTCGTGTTGCATCTTGGACTTCGACTAAAAGAGCATCTCCTTGACTTTCAGGAAAACTGAAATTCATGTACATACGAAAACAATTTATACTGTACGATAAACAAAGTGATAGTTAATGATCACATCTATAAAAGTTCCCTACCTGCTCAAAGAATACTCGAACAATGAAAACTAAGGGACGCTTAGAAGCAACTTACAGATCATGGTATTCGCCAGTTCCAGGCCACAAGGAGATGGATGGAATATGCTCTGCTTCATTGTCTTCCTTTTGACTTTTCAGACGTATTATACATGATAGTGATTCTGTGAGGAAGTATTTTAATCAGTATAGAGAAAAGATTCTTAAGCAATACTGTCCTGAGATTAATCCCTAGCATGAATGTTGCTATCCGAGCAAGTACGTGTAAAAAATACTTGATAAAAAAGACCACAAACCTTCAGAGGGAGATGAAAAGGGACTAAGTTTAAGGGAATTGATTCTATGCTTCACTACTGATGAAATCTGACGAACATACTCGGCGCCGGCTTGCAAGTAAATGTTGCTTCTGATGGAATTTACACTCTTTAACTTTCTCCGTGGGACTATACGGAGCTTTTTCACTGTCATAAGAATAAACGGAAATAAGTTTCATGGTTATTTTTACAACTGAAAAAACACAGTGCTATGTCACTAACCTTCCACACGAATCTCTCCAACTGTCCGTTTCACATTTGAGGCAATGGTTTGTTCTGTGGTTTTGCTCTCCCTTTTTGATTGCTGTAAAACCCGAGGATGAAGCAAGAACTTGTGAAGTCTGACAAAACATTTACATGTCAGTTAAGTTAAAGAGGCAAATGTTTGACACATAAAGAGAAAAATTTCACATGACGAATCGTTTTGCTTGCAAGTCTATAGTTGTATCATGCAAATTTTCGGCAAATGTACCCGAAAGCATTACGGAGCAGTAGGCACTCATCCCGTAAAAACTCAGGTGCCTCTGTTAAGCCTCTTGCCCATGCATTTAAGCACATGCGAATGCAGGCATCGTAAGAAACAAGAGATTGCCATGCATTTTGCCCACTGTCATCAAGGAAAAAGGAAAATAAAGGTTTGCGAATTCTTTAGAATATATGTGTTGATTATATTAGATAGATATATCGCAGTTTGGCCACTCAAAGTTATGCATAAGACAACTAATCTCAGTGTGAACTAAATTGTCCAGACCCTTACCATGCCCTTCGCATATCAAGTCGCCACCCAACAAAGTGAAAAAATGTGGAAAGGAAAACATATCAACAGAAAAGTGCAAGAAACCTAACCTGACACAGTGATAAGGTATTGAAGAACCAACTAAATCTGCATTCCAAACTGGTACTGTGTCTTCTGTTTCGCCAATTCTTTCGCCATTCGCCCCGTAGAACTAAACGTTAACTATGGGAGTACCATTTCTAAAAGTTCAGTAACAATAGCATTCATATCATCATACCTTTTACCCTCTTCCACTTCATTTATCCCAGAAGTTTTAACTTGCCCCATAAGTTTTCCTTCATCACCCACAATATCAGGCCTCAATTTGCTATTTCGATAGCCAACGCCGTTCTCTCTCGCAACATTAGATTCACAAACATCGTCTTTAATGTCCATGAAAGGCGGTGCACTTGGGGTGCCCAAGTTCCCAATAGGAGTTGCCTGCATTGCAGATAAAGAGAGATAGTTTGCTCAAAACTCTCTACCAAGATTCAAATTTTACTGCTTAACTTGAAAACATTCATATAATGTTTCGATTTCTAACTTCTAATCTCTTTTATTCGAAAACAATAAGATCATATACTCACGTATGCACTTCCTCCAGAAACTGCACTTCTCCGACCAAACCCTTTTGAACCCCATTCATCACCTGTAAATCTTCTTGCGCTTCGAGGGACTTCTATGCGGAGATCCTCTTTCAGAATCCCTCTGTTTATCGTCGACACGAATCTCCCTTTATTCTGTTCTCTGCTTAAAATTGGGTCAAAGGCTAAATTATCTTCAGAATCCTCATCAGAGTGGTTCTCCATAATCCCTTCTGGGACAGAGCCCACACTTTCTTCATCATTGTAATAATCTGACTCATCCTCATTGCTTTCAGCGCTTAGAGTAACAGAGTTGATAGGCTTTAGCAAACCCGAGTGGAATTTCAGCGGAGGAAGAGCATTCGACGACTTAAAATTAGTCGAAGTATAAGCTACCGGTGATCTTGGAAGTGTGTACATCTTGTCTATGTTCTCAGCCAACGGTGATCGAGCTTCACGATGTTCAGCGTCTGAGACCTAAAGAGCCAAGTTTGTAATAAAACCATGAAAACATTCGAAAGATAATCGTCATCGTTTCAACTAAACAAAAAAAGATCGATCGAAGAGAAAGAACAGATGGGCCATGATTCACGGTTAAATTAAGAAAAAAAGGTAACCTTTTTGACCCAGCTGATTGCATTTTCGTCTAACCCTTCAGTGAACATCGGTGCTGCTATGCTATCGCTCAAGTTTTGGTACGAAAACGAGTATATTCTCAGTCAGAGATTGACAAGAACTGAAACTATATGTTTACGAAAGAAACAGTGTTGTTTGTTTAGGGAAGGTAATGAATGTACTGGAAACATAGGAAAAGGGAGCGTCGTCGTCGTCGGTTTAAAATTGAGCTGAAAAATAATAATATAAGAAAAAAAATGAGGCAACGGCTAGTTTGAACTTTGGGTTTTTGTTGCCGTAGTTTACGTGGGACCCATTGTGTTCGCTTCGATTGAAGTGATCGTCTGCACTGAATCAGAAATATTATTTAGGGCTAATTCCTATTCAGTCACATTTGATGTTAAAAATTCTTTTTAGTTTTTACCCCTCGAATTATTTCGTTCTGTTTACCACCTATTTGAAAATTTTCTTCCTGTTTAGTATTTAAATTATCTTTTCAGCATTGAAAAGACGAAAATACCTCCGTCTGACACATTCATAAAAGCTTAACAATTATTATCACATGAATTATACCAACAAAATTCGTTATTATACTGAAAAGATATAAATTATACCAGAAATTGTAGAAATTTTACCAATTTTCTGTTATTATACCAATAAAAAACACTATTTTCAATTTATAACGCGAAGTTGGACATTATACCAACTGATTTTGCTTTTTATACCAGAAATGAATAAATTATACCATACGTTTCCGTTATTATACCCGATAAATAACATCATTATATTTTTTATACCAAACTATTGGACATTAACTGATTTCTCTATTATACCAGAAACTGTTGAAGTTATACCATCTATTTTCGTTATTATACCACTAAATAATGATATTCGAATTTTATACAACGAAATTGGACATTATACCAACTGATTTTCTATTATACCAGAAATTATAAAAACATCTGTTTACGTAATTATACCAATAAGTAAAGTTTATTATAAATTTATAACAAAAAATTAGGCATTATACCAACTTATTTTGCTATTATACCAATATTGAGGAAACTATACTATTTGTTTTCGTTATTATACCGGCAAATAATGTTATTCTAATTTCATAGAGCGAAATTGGATTATACCAACTATTTTGGTTATTATACCAACTGTTCTCGCAATTATACAAGAACCTTATTACCAACAAATGTATATTGTTCAATATTGTTGGTGGAATAACGCTGACAGTTGGTATAATTAGGGATATTAATTGGTATAATAATCAAAACAGTTGGTACAATGTTCAATGTTTGGGCAATTTCTCACAGATGGGTACGTAATAGAAAGAAATTTTCATGGAGGCACTGAACGGGAAGTTTAAAACTCAAGTGAGACTCAAGTGAGGCTGATAAGGAATTTTTCCACGTATTTAAATATACATCACAACAGGGAATGTATATATCCAGCCAGGAATAGCTCAAATAAAATACAAGTACTAAAAAATATTAAAATGAAATCTCTGTAATGAATACGTTATTCTTGACATAATGATTCGATTATTCACGGCACAGAGCCGTCGGCGATGGATGAGCTCGTCCACAACAGTGATGAGCTTCGGAGATGGATCGCAGGGCCAATTGGGCATCGAAGACGCGCCGTTGTTGGGTGTCGGCACCGACGCCTACGAGCCGACCCCCGTCGCCGGTCTCCCATCGGACGTTTCCTTCGTCGCCGCCGGACAATATCACTCCTTAGCGGTCACTTCTCACGGGGAAGTATGGGCATGGGGCCGTAACAATGAGGCCCAGCTCGCTCGTCATCCCAGTTCATCTAGGTTCTTTATCTTTCTGAAACATATGTCTGTAATTTGTGCATGTTATTGAGCATCTTTAGATTATTACTATTTTGGATTTATTTCAGGATGAAATCTTAAATTATCATTTTGGACTTGTCTGTGTTGGGCTTTATTAAAAGTTTCCCCTTTAGGACTGCAGATGATTATAATTTATAACAGAAGAACGAATAACTGGTTAAGAATTCATCCTCTGATTAACTGGGAGTTTCTACACGAAATAGGAGTTAACTGCAATAAATTAAATGTCTATTAGCTTCATGAGTGTCTCAATTTCTGTCAAGGTTTTAGTTTATTTTCATAGCTATTCTCTTTTGTATTTCTCGTTATGCTTTTTTCTTCATGTCGAATTCTATAGGAATACGAAGGGATGAGGGCTTAATTTACAAATAAATTATCAGTACTCGCTTTTTGATTCATCGCTGTTATGAGATATTGTCTTGGTACTTTTTTATCCATGTAGTGTTAGGTACTTATAAATACAAGAATTAGCGTCTATAAGTTTCTACTTTTCTTTATGTCGAATTCTGTAAGAATCAGCGTCTATAAGTTTGTTTACAAGAATCGGCGTCTATATGAATCAGCGTCTTGGTACTTTTTTTTTCATGTAGGATGAGCTAAAAGTTTGTAAAATTAAACTCCTAAATAGCTTTCATGGTACGTAAACAACTTATGTTTTTGTGAGTCTATTTATATTGACGCTTTATGTCTATTTCTGTGAATTAGTTTGAAGCAAACCTGTAAGCTTAACTGGATTACAAATCTGAATCAGTATTTTTCATAGTTGGTAGATACTTATGAACTATTTGTAACGTCATACTCGATGTAGAGAGACGTGGAGTACACCGAAAAAAGTCGAAGGATTAACTCAAGTGAGAACTAAAGCTGCATATGCATCTAGCGTCATATCCACTGCAATAGGAGACGATGGGTCTTTATGGGTATGGGGAAAGTCAAAGCGTGGTCAACTTGGTCTTGGTCGAGACATAACCGAGTCCCTTTTACCAGCACGAGTCAAAGCACTTCATGGAAGAACGATAGTTAAGGTGGTCTTCCTCTACCATGTTTAAGGTAGAATAGCAGCATGTTTTGTATTTCAGAGTGGTCAAAGGTGTCTGTTATCGTTAACATGAGGAGCTAGTTTGAAGTCATTTGAGTCTGAATATGATGAGTTAATATCGTCGAAATTGTATGGTTTGGCAGATGTCTTTAGGTTGGGGTCACGCTCTTGCATTGACCGAAGATGGAAAAGTGTTTGGCTGGGGTTACTATGCAGATGGAAGACTGGGAAATATCGGTAATAAACCATTGGAGGCATCACCTCTCGACTCAGTCGTTGGTCAAGAAAATTTACCGAAACATGGAAAAAATTCATTTGAAGCTGCTGAGAAGTTAGTCTCAGAGGCTATCAACAAGCAAAAGGACATGCCCATCATATGGGAGCCTACTTTGGTCCAAGAATCCCATGATGTCAAAGTTGTCGATATAGCTTGTGGGCTCGATCATTCCTTAATACTATGCAGTGAGTACTCATCCTCATTACTATAACTAATCAAATCATATAGAAGCCTACTCTAGTTCAATAATCATGTGGTGTAATCAACTTATTGAGTTTCGAATTCTTATCTTTTAGGTGATGGCACTCTTCTGAGTGGTGGGAGCAACGCATATGGTCAACTGGGCCGAGCCAAGAAAGACTTGGGACTCCACCCCGTCGATATGAACGTACCCCCAATCAGCATAGCTTCGGGGTTAGGGCATTCTTTGGCTATTTTCAAAGGTTTTTCGTCAGAAGGTGAAGAAAACGAACAGTGCGTTCTTACATGGGGATGGAACCAAAGTGGTCAGCTGGGAAGAAAGAGTCAGGATAATGATGATGTCCCAATGGTCGTTGATGGTTTATTTGGTGAAATACCGATTTGTGTTGGGGGCGGGCGGGTCCATTCCTTTTCTTTGACGGAGAAGAGAGAGTTATGGGTTTGGGGATGTGGTAAGAATGGGAGGCTTGGGTTGGGCAGTTCGTGCGAGGAAATCGAGCCTATGTTGGTTGAAGCTCTTGAAGGTTATGAGGTTTTGCAGGCTGTTGCTGGATATGATCATACCCTTGTTTTAGTTTCTGAGGAGTCATTTGAATAGCTACTGCTAAGTTTAGTTTGTGTCTGATTTTTCATTTATCTTGTGTTGTTTTGAGCAGTTTTACATTCCTATTTCAAATCGAAATTTACTGTGATCTGAAGGCCGTTTTTTATTCAACGTTCTTTTACTTCATATATGTGATTGGATGACAGAAACCGCATTAGTTCTATCAAACCGTAAAGCATGGTGGCTCGCATAGCTTTGTCGGTCATCTTGGGATATAACGATTTTAGAAATGAAAGAGATGAATGGAATTCTGAAAATCTCTCACTAAATTAAGTGGGAAGAAAACTTATAACTTGAAGAGAATGATACTATTTGGGATAATATTCGAACGACTCGATTCAACCTGATTTAAGATATTTACGACCTACTATAGGAGAAACGTAAAGAGGATTCAAGAGAAGTAATTTAATGTGAATTGACGTCCACGAAGAATACCCCGATAGTTTTATTGCCCACATTTAGTGTTTACAACAAGATTGACGTTCCTGTATTCCTCGTGTAAGTTACAAGACTAAGGACCTACTTACCGTTGGATTTTTGGACTAAATGAGCAAATGGACCAAACTGTAATTTAATCCATTCTTTAAAAGTCGAGAAGTCATCACTCACCAAACTCAAAAAACATTCACAATCTGCATTTCGAGAAGATTCTTTTTACGAGACTATTTATTTGCTTTCTCAAAACCGATATTGGGTGTATGAAACATTAATTAGAACAGTCAACACAAATAAAAAACAAAATAATAACAATAATAAAATTAAAACAACATTAATAAAAATTTGCTAACGTGCCAGGCTAACTTACGCTGCTGAGGAAGACATAAGATGCTTTTTGGGCGTTAGCTAAAGGTGTTGATCTGATTGTATGGAAGCGTATAATTGGAATAGTTAGCCTAAGAATTGTGATTGTTCGAAGATAACCCGTAGCCAATAGTTATGTATATATGCAAATCGCCCGGTCAAAGTATGCCAACTAGAATCTTGGGATTTTTCACTGACAAATACAACTTTTCCGAATGCTACAAGCAGGTCCCTGACAGGATGAAAATTTCAATTAGGCTCAACATTCTGAATAAGTCATGCATGTCCCCTTTTTTCTCTAAAGTGGTCAGAAAGGCTCGAATAACGAGATTTTGCCTGGATTTTGTTTTCGTTGTACTACGACAATAAAATCGAAAGTCGTATCTTGCACCAATGCCATAAACTAAGAGCACTGTAATTCCTCGCAATTACGGACAACATACGTAGTACGTACGCGCTTCACCTCGGCTTATCCCGTTTGAATCTGTATAATTTATTAGCTATCGACAAATGCACTGACGTTGCAATAACCAACACTTATATATACATAAGCACTCTCTCTCTCTCTCTCTCTCTCTCTCAAATTTCTATCGCTCCTTTTTTCTATTGTATGTCATTCTTGTATGTAACAGTTGTATAATTGTTGTCCATTTATTTTTGCATTCGCCAAAGTTTTATAAAATATTTTATTGTTCAGAAATAATTCCAAACAATTGGCTTCACGTATAAATAGCTTTGACATTCGCAATTCAACACCTCGAAGCTAAATTTGTTGTTCATCATTCTCGATCAACCTTTTCTCAGCAGCCCCGACCTTCTAATCCATTGAACGAACAATTATCGCTGACCTACAACCTAACATTTGTATTATTGAATCATCACTACTACTTTGACGTTTTTACTGATTGTCACTAAGTAAAACGTTCCATCACTAACAACCACACATCTCAATACTTTAATAGATGAGAAACGGTAAATGTGGTCGTCGAACTATACAAAAGCCTCGCTGTTGGTGCTCATACTTTAAATGTGTGGTTTTGATTCTAAAAGTTTGTCAAACCTGTCATTTTTTATTCTTCTGACGAAAGTCATCGGTTAACCAGCGGTGACCCAAAATCGGGTTCAAATTAGTCATTTTCTATATGATAAAAACTAAAGAAATCTGAAACATACAACAATGAACTGAAATGTAAGAGCATCTCCAACGTAACTTCATTTTTGGCATTGGACTCTATATTTGACGTTGAAAGATCTCCAACGGAACCTTAAACGTCACGCCATTCATCGGGGAATCTACAGTGACCCGCTATGTTTAGCGGACCACTGACACGCCAAAGCTTTTCTCTCTCCCTTTTTTATATTTCTGTTTACTTTTGATTCATTTATTTGTATACATATTTTATTTTGATTTCTGAGAAGAAGCTAGCTTGAGGTTGGGATTGATATTAGATGATTCTTCATTACTGGTCGAGCTGAGGAAGACGATGATAGAGAATTGGGGGCAAACTAATACAATTTCCATTATACCCATAAATTTGATCTAAATTGCCAAAATTGTCCATTTTATAACTAACATTATTATTTATAATTTAGTACACTGTCAGTAAATTTTTAAATGTAGGTACCTAATAGAATAATTTTTTTGCACATAGGTAACCGATCCGCCACAGGTACGCCATATAACACATTTAGGTACCCTATAACAACGTACTGTGGTACGTAATACATTGAGAAAATGGTTGTCATATGTAACACATTAAGGTACCATATAATAATCATATAGGGTACCGTATAAACGCGTGACGTGGTACGCAGAAAGGTACGGCAAGACTGAGAAAATTGGTACAACAGTAAAACAGGTATCTATTTGTAAAAATTTTTGACATAGGTACTGATTTATAAATTTTTTACTCAATTGGGTATTTATCTATAGATGTCACTTTTTATAATTCCTATTGACTTTTTTAATTAAGTAGCAAATATAATCAGAATAAAAAACCGCACATATATAATTGATTCAAATGCTTGGCTATAGTTTTTAGGGGTCTTTCCACATAAATACCCATTTGCATAAAAACTTGTAATTCAGTACCCCCTCAATATTTTTTTTATATGTAGGTACCTAATAGAATAATTGTTTTGCATATAGGTACCCAATCCGCCGCATGTACGCCATATAACACATTTAGGTACCATATAACAACGTATTTTGGTACGTAATACGTTGAGTAAATGGTACGTCATATATAACACAGTAGGGTAACATTTAGAAACCGTATAGGGTACCGTATAAACGTGTGATCTGGTACGCAATACACACATAAAAAGGTACGGCAAGACTGAGAAAATTGGTATAAACAGTAAAATGTGTACCTATCGATAAAAATTTCTGACATAGGTACTGATTTGTAAATTTTTTACTCAATTGGGTATTTTTCTATAGATGTCACTAGTTTTTAATATAAATTTCCACTAATTTGTCTAATTAGATTATAATCAGATAAGAAATTAAAATTATCATATTTTGAATTTAACTACCTCATTCGTTAATAATAGTAATAGTAATTAATATTTTACAAAATTACAAACAAAATATGGATTACAAGTATAATGTTTTTTTCTTTCATAGTACTCGATGTAACTAAATTAATTTTTTTTATAAATCATCTTATATAATGAAATAAAGACAATATAAAAATAGAATTTTAATATTTAGAACATAAAATTAATATAATATAATGAGAATTTAGTTTTTAGAGGAGAATATGGAGGAGATGGTTGGAGTTCTAAGCAATGTTCAAACTGTAACTATAGAGAATTTTCACTGTAGCTACTTGCAAATGGTTGGAGATGGCCTAAGAAATATGAAACAAAATAAAAAAAACAGGGCTGAATACATCGCGAAAGCAGGTCGATTATGTTGAGATCTAAGATCGAAAGTAATGGATATACAATGAAATAATAGTATCTATTAGGTCTAAATTAGGTCAATAATGTCGAAGATCTAAGATTACGGCTACATTTTGAAAGATCGATTCAGTTGGAAAATTCGATAGATGGCAAGAAGTTACTCAACATCGAATGCTCCAATTTGTTACTATGATGTTCCGTCGAATATCACGACACCCTTGTCAAACCAGAATCTATCACAAAGATTCGCCTCCTGCAAGAAAAGATTGGTAATTTCGATGGACATTGCCCAATTAAAGATTTTGTATCTCAATCGAAGTGTTTTCTTCTTAAGTTTTCAAGGCGAACAATGTAATGTTATTTTGATTAATCATAAATGTTTAACTATCGAAGAAAGTCACACACATACTTTTTAGAAAAATCGACAAATTGACTAGGACAGAATTGAAACTCACGAAACCAAGATGACTAGAGATTGGACGAGCTAATAAATGAAAACTTCAAACTCAATGAGGAAAACTTGAAGATGAAGAGGGAAAATAGAAGGTTCAAAACCATATTGTATGCGTTACTTTTTTCTTGTTTTTTTGGCTTGCGTGTTAAACAATGGCAAAAGCGTTGCCTCAAATTTTCTTGCAATTGACAGTTCTTTATGTTGTTCAGAAATTTGTATGAATTATTGGCTTTTACTATTATTTTGCAGCTGTTTGGAAGTTACCATTGCTTACTAATTAATTTCAATCATAGCAATTTTGCAAGTGCTAGCAATTGACTCAATTGATTAGAATTAGACATTTAGAATTTGAAAAGGGCTAATTTAGCTGATCAAAATTTGTTCATTACAGTACTTGTTCGTAAAAACTTCAAAAATTGTTGGAAGTTCAACAAGATATCATAAACACTTCTATAGAATTTTGGTACGCTCAAAACACAGTCTAAACAGCGTTAATATATGGGAGAAAAACTTAACATCTTCATCAGTCTCTACCTCGCATTTTTGTTGGGAAGGGTGGTGGGCCCCGCGGTGGTCAGTGGACCCCGCAGCGGAACAGGTCTCGGTTTGGCCCGGTACGACGATCGGGAGATGGGACCCACAGGGTAAATTTGGTGGGACCCGCACAGTAATTACCACGGTAAAAATAAAATTACCGTATTGTAAGAAAGAACACTGGAATATTTACGTGGAAAACCCTCTGTTAACGAAGAGGGAAAAACCACGGTCGAGTCGGCAAAACTTTCACTATAGTAAAAATTACAACCCTCGAATTTTTACTATCTCACTTTTACCACTCGTGTGTACCTCACACCTCTCTGTGGATGTGGAACCCTATTAGTTTCTACTTGAACTGATAACCCTCACAATTGACCCGAACTACTTCACTCTATATGGTAAAACTCGAATGAGCTTATGATGATAATAACTGAAGAATGCTCAGCCTATTTATAGATGTCTTCAGCTCTTCTGGACCGCTCGAAACGGGTGGCCAGAAATCCGCCGCGTCGCCCTTTAATATGGATCGTTCATTAATTTTTATATAAATAAAATATTATAATATTATTTTCTTATTTTTCTCTTCTTTGGTGTGCGGTGGGTGGCTGGATGTCAACAATTCTCCCCCTCCAATCTCATTCATTATTTGCGGGGGAGATCTCCTACCGCCTCAGCGACAACCTATGCCTGCAACCCTAGCGCTGAACTTTGTCTTCTCCTTGGGAATAACCTTCGTCAGAATGTTGCAACATTCTTGTCTGTGTGGATCTTCTGCAGCTTGAATGCTTTCTCCTCAATAGCCAGTCTGAGCCAATGATAGCGTACATCGATGTGTTTCGTCCTCAAATGATACATAGTATTCTTGCTCAAGTCCAAAGCACTTAGTAGTAGAGGACAAAAGTCGAGAATTGAAAATTCCTCTCTCTTCGCTATGGCGAAAAAGAGGAAACCGACCAAATTGCAGGCGGATATGGTGGTGGAAACGCCGCCTCCCACCAGTGACAATCTCAATGTGCGATCTCCTGACAATCTGATGCGGAATCACGAGCGTAATGTTCCATTGCGATCTACAGAGAATCTGATACGAAGCCATGAGAGTACTGTTCCATTGATGGAGAGTGGTGATCGCCAATCGATTCATCGAAGGAGTACAGATGAGACTCCAAAGATGCGATGGCCGTCGCTGGAGGAATCGGTGGGTCGAGCACCTCACAAAGATGCGACTCAACCGAACGACAACCCATGGATGAAGTTTAATGTGGATTTGCTAAAAAATCAGAACAATCGACTAGAGTTTATAGAACCTTTAACAGAAAATGGACAGGCGATTGGCAGAATAGACACGGATGAGATTAAACAGGAAGTTGAACACTGGAATTCATCATTAATGTGCTATGTCCTTGGCTCTAATCCTCCTTTCGAAGTCATGTTAGGGTTCCTCAAGCGAAAATGGGATAAGTTGGGTCTGGTTAATGTGTGGCAGGTGAAACAGGGATTATTCTTGGCCAGATTTGACTGCATTGATTCGAGGGACAGAATCCTACAAACCGAGCTTATCCATTTTGACAAGATACCGGTTGTCCTTGCACCTTGGACGGAGGATACTCAGTTTAAGAAAGTTGGAGTGGAGACGGTGCCATTATGGATACAAATGCCACAGCTGGACTTAAAATACTGGGGACCTAAAACACTTAGCAGGCTTGCTAGCTTGATTGGGACCCCAATCATGACGGATGATTACACGAGGAAGAAGGAGAGGATTCAATATGCTCGAGTGTTGGTGGCGGTTAATATCACCAAACCACTGAAGAACAATATCCAGTTTCTTAATGAAAAAGACCAACTTGTGGAGCAGCCAATAACCTATGAATGGAAACCGGTTCTATGTACTAAATGTAGGAAGTATGGTCATGAAGAAGCAATCTGCCGACAGGGGTTGCCGAGAGCCTGGAAGCCTGGGATTCCTCAAAAATCAGATGGGCCTCCTATGGCCAAGCAGAACCTAGGTAATCAGAAACAAGGCCTGATTACTGGTTCTGTCCCACAACAGACATCGAGCAATAAGGAGCCAGCTACAGATAAACCACCACTGACTGTGGGCACTAGCCCGAGCAAAGGGATGCAAGGGAGTGGGGGTAACATCAGTAGCATACACTCCTGGGCCTAGATGGTGCAACAAGAGACACAGGATACCAACGATGGTCTGAATCGTAACCCTTCCAAGCAGAGGGTCCATGACTCGGGTCATGGATAGAAGTGCTATATGGAATGTTAGGGGCCTTAATGGCCCTTCCAAGCAGAGAGAGGTTTCTCTCTTCTGCTGTAAATACAGATAAATCTCTTTTGTCTCCTTGAAACAAAGCTGAAGATGGGGACTGTTAACACTGCTATAAATACAATGTTCAGGGGTTGGAATCACTGCCACAACCTTAGTGAACATCCTAATGGGAGGATTATAATTGTGTGGAGAGATGATATTGAATTGGATCTGATATCCAAGTCTGACCAGTGCATGCACTTCCGGATAAGTAAAGCAAGGACCTTCATCACATATCTTACGTGTGTGTATGGTCTTAGTGATAGCCATGGCAGAGAGAGGCTATGGGAATCTATCATTCAGTTTGGAAAAGGGCTCCTCGAGCCTTGGATGATATGGGGTGATTTTAATAATATTAGGGGCTTTGAGGATAGACTTGGAGGAGCTGATATCAGTGTGATTGAGTTTAGTGCCTTCAATCACTGTCTTTACCAGTGTCAGTTAGAGGAAATCAGAAGAAGTGGCTGCCATTATACATGGACTAACAAGCAACAACATGAGAGGAGAATATGGTGTAGGATCGACTGGGCATTTGCAAATGAGGCTTGGATTTCTAAATACTTTGATTACAGTGTAATGGTGCTACCTGAAGGAGTCTCTGATCACACCCCTTTTCTTCTCAGAGGTACTGGGCAGCAACAGGCCTATAGGAGACCTTTCAAATACTTTAACATGTGGAGTCTAGCCCCATCCTTTATGCAGACTGTGAAGAATAACTGGAGGCCTCCCAAAGGATCGACTATGAGGAGTTTATGTGAGAACCTGTCTCAACTTCAAGGTCCTCTCAAAACCTTAAAGAGAGACAGGTTTGCTGATATAGTGAAGCAAGCTGAGGCAGCTAGGGACAGGATGGATGAGATTCAAAAGGCCCTATACAATGACCCTATGAATCAAGAACTGATAATAGAAGAAGGTATTGCCAGAATGGAGCATGGTTTTCTGTTAAAGGCCAGTGTTCTGTTTTTGCAGCAAAAAGCCAAAACTCGATGGATGGAACAAGGTGACCAAAACACGGCATATTTCCACACAATGATAAGACAAAGAGCCTACCATAACAGAGTGGTTACCATCACTACTGGAGAGGGCAGAATCATTTCTGATCCTGGCCAGATTCATTCCCACTTTACAGAGTACTATCAAGCTCTGTTAGGAGAGTCTTCTCCCAAGCAACCTCGGCTGGAGCAGGGGGTAGCTGAGATGGGATATCAATTAACTTTGGCTGACCAACTACGACTGGTACAACCATTTGATAGAAAAGAAGTGCTGGTGGCACTAAAGTCAATTCACAAGGACGCTGCTCCTGGCCCAGATGGGTATGGAAGTGATTTCTTCATAAAGGCTTGGGATACAGTGGGGCCTCTGGTCACTGATGCTGTTATGGAGTTCTTTGAAATAGGACAACTCAGTCCCAGACTTAACAGAACTGTACTGTGCCTCATACCGAAGACTGCCAATCCCACCACTGCCCAAGACTTTAGACCCATAGCCTGTTGCAATACGGTGTATAAATGCATCTCCAAAATGTTATGCACTAGACTCAAGCCTCTGTTACCCAAATTGATCCATCCAAATCAGAGTGCCTTTGTTGAAGGAAGATCTATTGTGCATAATATCTTGTTGTGCCAGGACATGCTTCGCCTGTACAATAGGAAAAATGCCTCGGCTAGGGCAGTTATGAAAGTAGACTTGAAGAAGGCATATGATTCAGTGGAATGGCAGTTTCTCAGCAGCTGGTTATCTATGCTGAAGTTCCCAGTAAAATTCATCAAATGGGTTATGACTTGTGTGTCTACTGTGACATATACCATATCTATCAATGGCTCCCAGTGTGGTTCCATCTCAGCAGCGCGAGGTCTGAGACAAGGAGACCCTTCCCCTCTACTCTTTGTGATTGCAATGGAATACCTCACTAGGAAGCTGCAGCTATCAACTATGGATTCCCGGTTCAGATTCCATCCACTATGCAAACAGATTGGACTGGTAAGCCTATGTTTTGCTGACGATCTCATGCTATTTTGCAAAGGGACAGTTGGTGCAGTGAGCGTGCTCAAAGAGGCTCTTGATCACTTCAGGAAAACATCTGGCTTGGAGGCCAATCAGCAGAAGTCTAGCTTGTTCCTAGCTGGTACCCGCAACACAGTGGCAGAGCAGATTATTCAAGCTACGGGTTTCCGGGTTGGTAAGTCCCAGTTAGATACCTGGGAGTGCCTATTTCGCCCACCAAATGGAGCAGAACTACGTGCCAATACCTGGTGGAGAAGATAACTGCCAGAATCAGATGTTGGGCAACAAGGAATTTGTCCTATGCCGGGATGTCTGATCAATTCGGTGCTCTTGGCTACACATGGATATTGGGGGTCTATATTTCTACTGCCCAAAGCAGTTTCTAAGGAGATTGACAAGATATGCAGGGAATTCTTGTGGGGTAGAACTACCAATGGGAAGTGTATGGCTCTTGTAAACTGGGACAAAGTTTGCTTACCCAAGAAACATGGTGGCTTGAACATCAGGGAATGTGTGACTTGGAATCTTGCACTAGCTGGAAAGCAAATTTGGGACATCACATTAGAAGGTGAATCCATATGGATCAAATGGATCAATACAATTTACTTAAAAGGGGTCAGTTTCTGGGAGTTCTCACCTGCAATGGATACCTCTTGGCACTGGAGAAAGTTGAATCGAATTAAAAGGCAATTCTATGAGGGATATGATGGTAAGAGATGGAAGCTGACAGCTGATGGGAAGTATTCCATTAAATCGGGATATATGTGGCTGAAAGGGGAAGCATCAGTGTTCCCTCTCTGCCGAGCTATTTGGAACAGATACAATCTTCCCAAACATTCTTTTATTTTTTGGTTGCTCATCGATAGAAGACTTCTAACATTGGACAGATTGATAGGCTGGGGCTTAAGCATCAGTGATGGAAAATGCCGACTATGTGGTATGGCTGATGAAACAGTAGAGCATCTATTTTTAGCTTGCTGTTTTAGCAGAAATGTGGTGCAGAGATTCCATACTTGGCTTGATCTTGGAGGAATGGTTTATACGTATGATGGGCTGTGTGAGAAACTCATGCATATGAAAGGAAGGAGAAACATTAACCAATGTGTCGAGCTAGCTTGCTATGCTGCTATTTTCTATCATATTTGGTGCGAACGGAATAGAAGGTTGCATGACGATAGAGAACTGACCGAGGAGCATATTTCACAGGTTATTGCTGCGGAGCTGAAATGGAGAATTAAGAGTGTGTGCAAAGTGAAGACTGCAAATAGATTTGAGACATTTAACCGTGTTTGTTTTTCACGTTTAAGCTGATCATGTGTGTATAGAACAGTTTGGTACAAAGAAAGAACTGGGCTGTAAATTTTGGCAGTGGTAAATGAACATTCTCATTCTACCAAAAAAAAAAAAATGTCCAAAGCACTTTGACTATCGCAAAATATTATGTACTCCTTTTGCTGAATTCCCAACTCCTGAAGAAATCTCTTCAACCAGAGCATCTCCTTGCCAGCTTTTGTCGCTGCAACATACTCCGCTTCAGTAGTTGATAAAGAAACACATTTTTGTAACCTCGACTGCCATGAGATAGCTCCCCCTGAGAATGTAAATATGTATCGCGACGTTGACTTTCTGCTAATGAGATCAGCGGCCATATCAGCATCCGTATAGCCTGCAATAAAACATTTACCACTTCCAAATATTAGGCATAATTTGGAAGTTCCTCTTAGGTACCTCAAGATCCACTTCACTGCTTCCCAATGTGACTTCCCGGGATTCGATAGAAATCGACTCACAACGCCAACTGTGTGAGCGATATCTGGCCTCGTACACACAATGTCGTACATCAAACTTCCGATGCCGATGAATATGGAACATCTGGGACATCTTCTCCGTCTTCAGTTGTTGATGGACCGGATTTCTTTCGCTACGTAAAGTCCAAAGCACTTTGACTATTGCAAAATATTATGTACTCCTTTTGCTGAATTCCCAACTCCTGAAGAAATCTCTTCAACCAGAGCATCTCCTTGCCAGCGTTTGTCGCTGCAACATACTCCGCTTCAGTAGTTGATAAAGAAACACATTTTTGTAACCTCGACTGCCATGAGATAGCTCCCCCTGAGAATGTAAATATGTATCGCGACGTTGACTTTCTGCTAATGAGATCACCGGCCATATCAGCATCCGTATAGCCTATAATAAAACATTTACCACTTCCAAATATTAGGTATAATTTGAAAGTTCCTCTTAGGTACCTCAAGATCCACTTCATTGCTTCCCAATGTGACTTCCCGGGATTCGATAGATATCGACTCACAACGCCAACTGTGTGAGCGATATCTGGCCTCGTACACACAATGGCGTACATCAAACTTCCGATGCCGATGAATATGGAACATCTGGGACATCTTCTCCGTCTTCAGTTGTTGATGGACCGGATTTCTTTCGCTACGTAAAGTGCGCGGCAAGTGGCGTGCTAACTGGCTTAGCATCCTTCATATTGAACCTCTCTAAAACTCGTTCAATATAGTGCTCTTGGGATAACCATAGTTTCCCAGTTTTTCGATCTTGGGTAATCTCCATTCCGAGAATCCGCTTTGCCGAACCCAAATCCTTCATGTCGAACGTCTTTGACAAATCTTTCTTTAACCTGCTAATCATCTCTGCTTCTTGTCCGACAATTAGCATATCATCAACATACAAGAGAAGAACGATAAATTTACCATCAGAGTATCTCCGGCCGTAAACACATGGATCTGCATCTGTTCTCTTGAACCCCTGATGCACCATGAAAGAATCAAATTTCTTGTACCACTGCCGTGGAGCTTGTTTTAAACCATACAAGCTTTTCTTCAGCCGGCAGACCATGTCCTCTTTACCTCTAACCTCGAACCCTTCTGGTCGTTCCATATATATCTCCTCATCAAGATCACCATGCAAGAATGTGATCTTCACGTCGAGCTGCTCCAATTGAAGATCCATTGTAGCAGCTAGTCCCAGTATGACTCTGATTGAACTCATCTTCACGACCGCTGAAAATATCTCATCAAAATCAATCCCGTTCCTCTGAGTGAAACCTTTGACCGCTAATCGAGCCTTGTATCTGACCATCTTGCCATCATCCTTCTTCAATTTGTACACCCATTTGTTCTTGAGTGTCTTATTTCATTTCGGCAATCGAACTAACTCGTACGTATCATTCTTCTTCAAGAGAATCCATCTCCTCTTGCATGGCCTTTATCCAACAATCTTCGTCCCTGCAAGATTGTACTTCCTAGAAGCTCTCTGGCTCCCCCTCGTCAGTAATCAAAATAATTCGAACTCGGATACCTCGTAGACGGTTGGCGTTCCCTAGTTGACCTTCTCAGCTGAGGTTCAACTTCTTCTTGCACATCTGAAGGCTCCCCTTTCTCAATACCTTCAGTGTGTTCATCTACAATAGGTTCATCATCAACAATGGCTGGCTCTTTCGGTTCAGGTTCTGATTGCTGCATTCCTTCCTCTGTCGCACCGTCATATGGAATGCTGACTGGTGTATGACTGTCTACACCACCACCTGTGGATTTCGTTACATCCACGTTTGAGTCTCCCATGGTCTCATGCTCATGAATACTACGTCGCAACTTAGAACAGTCTTCTTCTTCTTTGGATCCCAAAGTTTGTAGCCGAACTCCTCGTCTCCATATCCAACAAATATGCAAGGATTCGATTTGTCATTGAGCTTCGATCTTTGTTCCTTTGGCACATATGCCTTGCAGTCAAACACTCTCAAATGCGAATATGAGATGTCTCTACCGATCCACACCTTCTCTGGTATATCAAAATCCATCGCTGATGAAGGTAGTCGGTTGATAAGATAGACTGCAGTGTTGACAGCTTCCCACAAAATGACTTAGATAGATTAGACATCTTGAGCATCACTCAGACTCTCTCCATAATGGTTCAGTTCATTCTCTCTGCGACACCATTTTGTGGAGGAGTGCCAGGAACCGTTTTCTCATGCCTAATGCCCTGCTTCGTGGAATAATCTCTGAACTCCCGAGAGATGTATTCACTACCATTATCTGTGGACACTTTAGCGGCATTCCCGTTTCTCTTTCCACTATCGCAACATATATACCCATGTCTTGCGAGGCATATCATCAATGAAAGTCAGAAAATATTTACTGCCTTCCAAAGATCGACTTCCATGGGTCCGCATACGTCAGAGTGTACCAACTCCAACTTCTTCATTCGCCTGGTTGAGTTCTTCGCGAATGAAACTCTATGTTGCTTCCCAACTAAACAATAATCGCAGGGGTTTAGCGCTTTCTCCTTGGCTAATGGTACGAGGACTTTCTAGCCAAGACATTCAACCACTTCTCTCCTAGGTGCGCCAGCCGTCCGTTCCACAAATTTGGAGAAGCATCATCTTCAACTGTGTTCAGTTGGTTAGCACATATCATTGCATGCATCTTGTACAGCGAGCAACATAGTTTTCCTCTCGCTACCACCAATGATCCTTTGGTGAGTTTCCAATTGCTATTCCCCATCTCGTTATAGTATCCTTCGTTGTCCAGCGCTTTCACAGAAACCAGGTTGAGACGCAGGCCTGGTATGTGTCGCACATCTTTCAGCCGTAATGTGCACCCTGCTCTCATCTGGATACAGATGTCACCGATCCCCACTATTTTAGAAACACTTTGGTTACCCATCTTGGTAGTGCCAAAGTTTTCCGCCTTATACGTGGAGAAGTATTCGCGTCTTGTAACATAATGTAGGAAGCACCAGAGTCCACTACCCATTCGGTGTTTGCATCCGCAACATGACAGCAGTCTGCTTCATTTACTAGAGTAACCTCTCCACCATCGTTGGAGGCGATTACAGACGTGTTCTTGTCATCATCTTATTTCTGTTTTCTGTTGAGAAGCCTACAGTTTCTTTGTAAATGGCCAATTTTTCCACAATGATAGCACTTCCTTGTCTCTCTCGACTTGGATCTATCTTTTGACTTGTCGTATCCTTTTGGTCCTCTACTCTTGCTCCGACCCCTATTCTCCGTGACAAGGGCATGATTTCCCGTACTGGTACTGACAGCATCCTTCCGTCGTAACGCTTCATTGTAGAGTCTGTTTTTCACCATATCCATCGTGACTTTAGCACTTGGTGCCGAGGGAGCCATACCACCAACGTATCCCAGCTATCAGGTAGAAATCCCAGTAGCAGACATGCTTGTAGCTCATCATCAATGATTAGACCAACACTTGTGAGTTGAGTTACCAGCCCTCAAAGTCATTCAGATGTTCAGCAACTGAACATCCCTCGTTTAGCTTCACATTCATGAGTTTCTGCATCATGAATACCTTGCTCATCACATTTGTCACCTCGTACATACCCTTCAATTTCGTCCAGAGTTTATGGGGGTCTGTATTATTTCAGACGTGGTTGTAGAGGCTAATGTCCACCCATTGGTGGATCACACCCAGCGTCTTTCTTTGCAGTTTCTTTCATATGACAGCATTCCCGCCTTCGGGCATCTTGCCTTCATTTTCGATCGGATCATGGAGGTCTTTGAAATAATGATAATCCTCTATCCTTGATTTCCATATGGAGTAATTTGTTACTGTCAGCTTGATCATTCCTCCGCCGTTCTCCATGGCTTTCAAAATCTACCAGCAACCTACTAGTATCTTTTCTGATGTGGAAGATCAGTCAAAGCTGTAACCACAGAGCATACTCAGAATACTATTAGGCTCTGATACCACTTGTTGGGAAGGATGGTGGGACCCGCAGTGGTCAGTGGGCCCCGTAGCGGAACAGGTCCCGGTTTGGCTCGGTATGACGATCGGGAGAAGTGGGACCCACGGGGTAAATTTGGTAGGACCCGCACAAGAATTAACTTGGTAAAAATAAATTTACCGTATTGTTAGAAAGAACACCAGAATTTTTACATGGAAAACCCTCTGTTAACGAAGAGGGAAAAACCACGGTCAAGTCGGCAAAATTTTCACTATAGTAAAAATTACAACCCTCGAATTTTTACTATCTCACTTTTACCACTCGTGTTTACCTCACACCTCTCTATGGATGCGGAACCCTATCAGTTTCTACTTGAACTGATAAGCCTCACAATTCACCTGAACTACTTCACTCTATATGGTAAAACTTGAATGAGCTTGTGATGATAATAACTTAAGAATCCTCTACCTATATATAGATGTCTTCAGCTCTTCTGGACTGCTAGAAACGGGTGGCCAGGAATAGGGGTGGTTCGGTACGGTATACCGTACTAAAATCGTGATGCCGTATACTAATGGATATTGGAGATTAACTATATTAAAGCTGCAATATAGTCATTTGGCTAGAAGTTTATCATGTTATGGATAAATCAAAAACTCGCAGCACAGACACAAGAAAGTCAACAAACTCATTTCAAGTAACTGCATTTGCTGTTAATTTAGTAGTTTCGCCAAATATTTCATCCTAGCAACGGTAACATCAGTCCTCAAGTGTGTGTTCATGAGAAATCACAATGAAGGTTCACTTTTTCACAATCATGTAGATATTTATTGAGAAGTATGAAGTACTAAGAAGCTCAGAAAGCTTAAAAAGTGTGTGCATCAAGTAGAACTGAGAGAATAGATTAAGCCGAACCCTGAACCAATCAGTAATGTTGTTCCCTCCTAACAGACTGTGGAAGTTGTTCAGTCAAATGAGTGCGACACTAGAAGTCTAGTTAGAAGAATCAAGTTGGATGATTGTATAGCCGGGTTGTAAACCAAAGTCTTTTTCTTCCTTAGCGAGAAGATGAAGAGACGTATAGGGCTGGGGAAAAATACCGAAATACCGTCCTTATCGTATCGAATCGTATCGAAAATATCGAAAATTTTGGTCCGAAGTTTTTGGTAAGGTATCATACCGTACCGAAAATTTTCGGTACGGTAATGGTATGAAAGTTTTTAAAATTAGGTATACCGATTATACCGAATACCGAAATACTAAAATTTTTAATATATTATATATATATATATATATTTACCTACATATATTATATTATTTCAAAAAATATAAACTGAAAAATTAAGGATCTTCATAAACTTATTTCGCCCATAAATTATTAACTTATACACAACTTTCTAAGATTAGGGCCACCATATTTTACTTATGCAACTCAAGTAACGTTTAATTTTTGCCTTTTTAATGTTTTTTTTTCAAGATTTTGAAAGCGTGAAGATGCAATGCAATTACTTTTTGTTAATCTTCACTAAGTTTTTAAATATAGCCGCTTCGTTCTAATTAATCTGTATATAAAGTTGTATTTTGTGGTTATGTAAAGTTTTTTGTTTTACTACGGAGACTGGCTAAAATATGTAAATTATTTAAGGTTAAAAAATCTTTTTATTTTGAAAATTTTGGTATTAATAATCTATCTTATTGGGGCCTAAGGAGTTTTAATTGATTAAAAATTTCAAAACAACGAATTAACGAGTTACGGGACATGCATGGGTGAATGGTATAGAAGGTATGATACCGATACCATACCGAAATTTCGGTATGATACCGTATCGAAATTTAAGGTATACCGAAATTTTGGTATGGTATTGGTATGATTTTTTTGGATACCGTGATTTCGGTACGGTATACGGTATTACGGTTTTGGTACGGTATACCGTACCGAACCACCCCTAGAGACGTAGAATGAGTTAACTTTAGAAACAAATCATGTGTAATGCCCAAAAAATCAGTAATCTTTCTCTCTCCTCTTAACGCTCCATCATCGCCAGCTTTCGAAAAAATCCTAGCGCCTTAAATCTTTCTTCTCCACCTTCTTCTACAAAAAAGAGGATTGGGGGAGAGGAGGAGTAGTTTTCTGTCTTCCTTTTTGTCTCCTTCGGTGTTGTTCTCTTTTGTAAGCTCTTTTCGTCTCCCCATGTGAGGGCCTTAGTCTCCCATTTTGGAAGCTTTGCTTCCCCTTCGTGGGGTTCTCTTTCCCTTTGCGGGGCACTTTCCTCTCTTTGAGGTTGTTTATCTTTTTTGGGGTAGTTTTTTTTTCGTAAAGTTTTGGGCGAGTATCGGAGCTTATGTTCGCAGTTTGCTTATGGGCAGCAGGTCTGTTGAATGTCTTGGACAGTGCTGATGCATGATGTGTATCTTATCCATAGCTTCTGCTGATTTTTCGACATATGTTATAATTGGCGTGCATTTGATTTTTTCTTTGTTTATTTGTGTGTTGTGTGTTGCTGCTCCTCCATTCCAGGGTTCTTAACGGTTAGTTTGTAGATCTTTTTCAAGCTTTGTAAATGACTCGTTATTAACAGAAGTCGTTTGAAAAAAGAAACAAATCATGCGTACACTGCATTATACACACATCCAGGCTGTGTAGTGAAGAATTTGACTTGAAAGGAATCTACTCCCTCTGTCCCATTTCTTTTTGTACATTTGGATTTCGCACGCAAATTAAGAAACTGAATATTTTAATAATAGTACAATTAAAAGGTAAAAAATGTATATTTTGAAACGTCTTTTAAGAATGTTTAATATTATTACATTGATTGTTTGTGATAGTTTTTGCTAAAAAAGGAAATGTACATAAGATAGCGGGATGCCCGGTATAGTAAAATGTACACAAACTGTTGGGACGGAGGGAGTATTTATTATTTGACAACTATGGTTCCTTTTTTATGCTTAGATTTTTTACTTTGTGGTGGGTTTCTCTTCATTTGTCGTTTCGAACAAAATATCTAGGGGTGAGCAAAACCGGATATCCGGTTTTCGGATATTCGAAAATCCGAAAATCGAAAAATGGTATCGGTATCCGCTCCGATTTTAATCGGATATCCGGAAATCGGATATCCGGTTTATTCGGATATTTATAACGGATATCCGCATCCAGTTTTTAAATTTATTATTTCTTATATTTTTTTATTATTTTCTTTGCAAAATCATATTTTTATTTCTTATCACAATAAAAAATATATTTTTTAATATCAGAATTTCTACACATAATGGTTCACACAATATGTGAATTTATGATTCAAAATTGCATAATAAATAATGGGTAATTTAGGGTTAAATACCCAATGACAATTTAAATTTAAGAATCAGTCCTCGTGGGTTTAGTTTTATGCCTAGGTACTGACATTAGGCAGGAAATTTATTTCCACTCCCTCACATGCCAAGTTACCATAATGCCCTCTTCTCAATGCTGTCACATAAAAATAAAATAAAAACCTTATCCAGTCAGAGAAAACAAAACTCGATACGCACGCATCTTGTCATAAAAAAAAAACAACGGCGGAGGAGTATCTTCTGTCGACCCATATCGGCCATTTGCGAAGACCTCAGAATCAAATCCTAATTCAGAAATGAAACAAACACTGACTTGCGGAAGGTTCAAACCTAAGCATACCCAAGGCAGAAGACTTCAAGCCGGAGAAGACACTGATGAGGAAAAGACCGAGAAGAAAACCAAATGCCTTCACAAAACGCAGATGAGTCAGGAAGATGAGGAGACGGATTTGAACCCAAATGGCTTGGCCATGCTTGGCGAGTTGTGCAAGGAAGCGATGAAGCTGTTTGGTATAATTCGCGACAGAGTCACCATTCCCGAAGCAGTTACACAGCCGTGGTTGAGGGATTCTGCAAAGCAAATGCTGGAGATGTTGTGAGGGTTTTGAAGATGAAGATAAATGGTGGTACTCCCAATGCTATTACTTAGGGTGGGTGGTGGTGAGGTGTTCTCGCAAAGAAAAGAGATTGGAAGATGCATACGGGTTTGGACAATTGAAGATTAAAATTAGATAGGAACATGCATACGGGTGCTGAGAAGGTTAAAGAAATGTGATAGTATTGAAGATACTTGAGTTTGAGGGTAAAATACCTAAATCGTGACGATAGATACCTAATTTGGTTGGCCAAAATACAGATATCTATGAACGAAATACCTGTCAATTGGGGCAATACATCTACGGCTAAAATGGTTGGTTTTCGTAAAAAGATCTATCATTGAATGTATATTAATCATCATAATCACAAAAGAAGCTTTCCGCAACACTTCATTTTAACTATATCGGATACTTGATTTCGAGGGTAAAATACCTAAATATGATAACAAATACCTAATTTGGGTGCCAAAATACCGATATATGTGAATGAAATACCTGTTAATTGGGGCGATACATCTACGGCTAAAATGGTTGGTTTTCGTAAAAAGATCAATCATTGAATGTATATTAATCATCATAATCGCCAAAAGAAGCTTTCCCGCAACTCTACCTTTTAACAAAGTCGGATACTTGATTTCTAGGGTAAAATACCTAAATCGTGACAACAAATACCTAATTTGGGCGCCAAAATACCGATATTTGCGAACGAAATACCTTTCAATTGGGGCGACACATCTAAGGTTTAAATGGTTGGTTTTCGTAAAAAGATCTATCATTGAATGTATATTAATCGTCATAATCACGAAAAGAAGCTTTCCCGCAACTCTTCATTTTAAACAAGTCGGATACTTGTTTTCTGGGCAAAATACCTAAATCGTGACAACAACTACCTAATTTGGGTGCGAAAATACCGATATTTGTGAACGAAATACCTGTCAATTGGTGCGATACATCTAAGGCTAAAATGGTTGGTTTTCGTAAAAAGATCTATCATTGAATGTATATTAATCATCATAATCACAAAAAGAAGCTTTCCCGCAACTCTTCATTTTAACCAAGTTGGATACTTCGAGGGTAAAATACCTAAATCGTGACAATAAATACCTAATTTGGGTGCCAAAATACCGATATTTATGAACGAAATACCTGTCAATTGGGGCGATACATCTAAGGCTAAATTGGTTGGTTTTCGTGAAAAGATCTATCATTGAATGTATATTAATCGTCATAATCACGAAAAGAAGCTTTCCCATGACTCTTCATTTTAACCAAGTCGGATACTTGATTTCGAGAGTAAAATACCTAAATCGTGACAACGACTACCTCATTTCGGTGCCAAAATACCGATATTTGTGAACGAAATACATGTCAATAGGGGCGATACATCTAAGGCTAAAATGGTTGGTTTTCGTAAAAAGATCTATCATTGAATGTATATTAATCATCATAATCACGAAAAGAAGCTTTTCCTCAACTCTTCATTTTAACCAAGTCGGATACTTGATTTCGGGGTAAAATACCTAAATCGTGACAACAACTACCTAATTTGGGTGCGAAAATACTGATATTTCTCAAGGAAATACCTGTCAATTGGGGCGATACATCTAAGGCTAAAATGGTTGGTTTTAGTAAAACGATCTATCATTGAATGTATATTAATCATCATAATCAGAAAAAGAAGCTTTCCCGCAACTCTTCATTTTAACCAAGTAGGTTATTTGATTTCGAGGGTAAAATACCTAAATCGTGACAACAAATACCTAATTTGGGTGCCAAAATACCGATATTTGTGAAGAAATACCTGTCAATCGGGGCGATACATCTAAGACTGAAATGGCTGGTTTTCGTAAAATGACCTATCATTGAATGTATATTAATCATCATTGATCGACACGCGGTGTACTGATATAGTGCGCAGGTGTAGCAAGTGATAATTAAAACGAATACGTATTTATTATCACCGACGTGCGATAGGCAGTGAACCTATCGTTTGTAGTGTAGTAAAGTGAGTAAATGAGTATCGAATACGAGGAATGAACTTGCTTACTAGTATTAACCTATCGACTCGATATTTAGCCTAAATAAAACGACAGGATTTGTTTATGCTACGAATTAATTTAATAGAGCAACCTAATGGAATAGAAGATTAAGGGAGCACAACTAAAATAATACGAGTGACTTAAGTTGACAAATATGTGTTCGGGATTCGAATCCCGCAGGGTGTTGTCGGCTAAGGCTACAGAATATCGCTCCTACATGAACATCGACTAAATCACAGTAATTTCCTACCCACTTACGGATTTGCTGTCGCCCTAAACGTTCGTGGGAATCTAATATCAGCGGTTACCAAACGGCGAGGATCGAGTATTTGCTTTCGCCCTATACTCGAATCCTAACGTCTACGAACGGCCTAATCGTTATTTAGCTGTCGCCCTAAACGATGTACCACACTTTCACATCAACACATAGACATATTGAGGCAAAGAAGCAATATCATAGAACGATAAATAGTCGAATACACGTGTTCACGATTATCCTACGCCTTAACTACGACATAACCCAACGTTCATTTACTCCCAAACACATAAGATGATTAGCTCCTCATATTAGACAAAACAACAACGAGATTCAAGGGAAACGAGGATAGAGAACTCATAAATCTTCCCTAAGAAGTGAGCAGGGCGTTCTAGGTTTCTTCTTTCTCTTATGTTCTCTTAGGTTTCGGCTCTCCAACGTTAGGATTGAGTTCTGAGAAGAACTCCCCTTTTATTCTTCAAATTTGGGCCTTAACCCTGAGTTTGTCACGTTCACGGCCTCTTAACGGGTCGTCACGGCCGTGAAGCCCCAAATTTAGGCTGATTTCTGCCTTTGTAAAACCCTTCACGGTCTCACACAACAACGTCACGGCCGTGACATATGCTTAAACCCTAAATCTTGACTTTCTGCCACGAGTCACGGCCTATCGCATGTATTCACGGCCGTGACAGTGGACACCAATGAGTTTGTTTAGTCTCTGCCGTGAGTCACGGTCTCTTGCATGATGTGTCACGGCCGTGACATAAAATAAATTCCCTTTACTTTGTTTCAGTGATATGTCACGGCCTCTCGCATAGGACGTCACGGCCGTGACGAAGGACAGTGTTCCATAGCTTGGTTTGTGCCGAAGGTCACGGCCACGGCATGTTTCTCACGGCCGTGACGATGGTCGGTGTCGATTTGGCCTGCCTCTGCCGCGAGTCACGGCCTCTTGCAAGATGACTCACGGCCGTGACTCATCAAGACTACACATTCTTCAACCCTCTGTCGACTTTCACGGCATGTTGCATGATCGTTCACGGCCGTGAACAATTCCTGGCAGCTTCATTCTTTATCCGTTTTGCGTCGTTTTGGCCTCGTTTCGTTCCTCTTCACCCGATAACCGTTCGAAGGTCCTACAATATTTAAATGAGTGTAAATAGAGCCAAGAAATGCATGGAATGACCAAAAATACCCCATTATAACACAAATAAATACAACAGTAAACGTATTAAAATACGTTTATCAAACCTCCCCACACTTAAGCTTTTGCTTGTCCTCGAGCAAATTAAAAACAAGAAGAGTTGATAATAGTGGCGTGACCATTCGCAATTCATCAATGTAGAAAGAGAACACAAAATGGATTCAAGCAAGCAATTATGGACACTACAATAATGATCAGCATCAAGCAACAAACTTCCATAGCGCTACTAATCGAGATCCACACCTCGCAGGGATTCACTCAAATCACTTAGCGTATAGGCTAATAAATCTGTGAATCGCTCAATTCATGCAATAATCAAGTCTATACCATATGCTTGCAAGACAATCGCACGTCTACTACTTAAAGTAGAAAGCATGAATCAGAAGGTCTTTTCCGGTTGAATGGGGTCAAAAAGTGATGAGGTGGTAGTGGAATCACATATGAGTAGCAGTCGTGTAGGTCTTCATGTCATTGTCTAAAGCGCGCCAGGATCAACCCTTTTGGTTACTCCGTCTTCATATTTCTCTTATTTCTGCTGCGTTCCACTAAGCCTTTCTTCTTTCAAGTCTCGAAATGAGAGAATGATGTGGAATTCACGAGACTGGAAGATTATCGAAGGAAAGGTTCTTTTCAATATTTTCGCAACAACTTATCCTCTTTCTGCTTCACTTTTTCCTCCTTCTGGCGCCATTTCTCTTTCTTTCACTCTTTTTCCAAATCACTCTTCGCATTGCGGCGGTGCACGCCCTTTTTCCTTGTTGAAGAGGAAATTCTCAACTGCTTTCGGCGTTGTCTTGGGGGCGTCATCCGACTACGCTTTTCGACTTTGACATTCGACCTTCAATTCTACCTAAGGGTTCAGATGATCTCTGGAGCTTATTTTGGTTAGCGGCTTATGAAAATATGAGGTTTAAGAAATAAAAAGGCTTAGGCTCATAGTGGCTAACTACGGTGATCAGTCGTGGTCGGGAACTTTGGCTGGACTTATTTCCTAATGCCTTCGTTATATTCGTACGAAACATACTATAAGCAATTTCAATGCGTATCAAACAAGCAAGTTCTGGAGAGACGTAAATTATGCACTACTCACACAACCAAGAAAAATGAGCAAAAGCTCGTCAGATCAAACTCTCACAACGGAACATGGGTTATGTGTGTGAATCTCTCAAAGTAACACTATGTCTATTCATGCTGAAAAGATTAAATCACAGATGCATGTCTTTATCGCTCACAAGACTCCCTAGTATGCAATCCAACTTCGAGATGAACGTAAACAATCATGCAAGACTTCGTAGATTTAATAGCCACAACACGTCATAAACAAATTTCACGTAAATTTCCAACAAAATTCCCAACAAAATTCCCCACACTTAAGGCACGTTCTCCTCAATGTGTAAATTAAATAAAAGTAAGGTAAAAGAAGGGAAAAAGAACATCACTCCCATTATGAAAAGTGACGTGCTCCTGACTCGAGTATTTGAGGTAGATGAACAGAGTTGGTCCTACTGATTTTGACATAGTTTGAGTCGTAGTGACATAATTCGTGACATGTGTCCTGAAAACACTGACAAGAAATTAACCGCACGAAGGAAATAATAAGATAAAAGATAATAAAAAGGGTCATAGTTATCATAAGTAGCATGATTACTAGACTAAACAGAAAAAGAGTACTACGAAAGAAACATCACAAAGCAAACAACACTAAGGTGACGGTGGTGGCGAGGAAGGTAGCCTTGGGCGCAGGAATGACAGCGACTGTTGTGTAAGTTTGACCGCGGCGTCCATGGCTTGAAGGGCCTGGTCGTAGCGCTTGATAAGTTAGGATTTTACGAACATCTTAGGCCGAAAAATTGCGTAATTCCATAGTTTAATGTCTAAATGTCCGAAAATATCCTATTGTACTTTATTTTCATTTTTTTAGGAAATGCCGCAAAGTGATTAAAAATCGGGAAGATTCGGACTTGAAGGAGTTGAGAAATTCATGAGCCCAAATAACAAGTCAAACACATGCCCGTAAGCTAAATTTCGGCCCATGATGCAAGCCCAAAAACAATAAAAACAGCCCACATTTTCCAGCCCTGAGCAGCCCAACACACATAGATATAAAATAATGCAAGTTGGGCAAGAAGAGCAGCCGATCGATCACACCAAGCTTGATGAAAGTGACGTTGAACATACATCCATCACGCACTAGGCTCAAGGAAGAAAAAGAAAATAAAAAGGCAGCGGAATGTATGCTATGGCTGCACGATGTCACATAGAAGCTGAAATAACGAGATTTTGGAGATATACTTGTGATTCAAGTCGGCTCTATGATTCTTCATCGATAATGATAGGTTGAAGATTAATCGCTGCCATCGTCTATAAAAGGAGCAGCTCTTGTACAATTTGAAGGAGAGGGAACCGTGGAGAAAGACAACCTTTACACCCACACATCAAACCTCGTAACACCATCATACCACACACCTCTCACTTAAAACTCACGCACAAATCCAAGCACACACCTCAATCTTCACGATTGGTTAGAACTTCAAGCAAGCAGCTCCACACCAAGCATATCATATACGCTGAGGAGATTCCCGAAGGCAGAGAAGCTCACGGGGGAAGAGGCTGAGAGTTGAGCTGCTATTATCAAGCACCTCCTAAGTTGCCCACCACCCGTTCGACGAAAGTACTGTGAGGGGCGTTTTATTCTATCTTTCCTTTTTCTGTGCTTTCATTATGTGTTTGGTTGAACACTCGTGGTTGTCGTTAATTAATATGTGTGTTTAAGTCTTTTTGTGGTTAAGGCCTTATTAGGCCGGATTATGAACTCGTATTAATGTTATCGTGCTTTATTTAATCGTATGTGAAAGTTATGTGTTCTTCGCTGAGTTTAATGCCTGCGTATGATTGATCGCCGTATGCTTGTTTTGTGATTGGTTTATGAGACCGAGAGGTGATTAGACCGGTTAGAATTAAAGTGACGAATGCCACCACGTAAAACTGACCAGAAATGGAATCGGTTTCGTCCGTGTGGTTTCCGAGATTTTAGGCGTTGAAAGCGCCTAAACTCGGGAAAATTCATAAAGCTGAATGCGTGCTGGGTAACTACAGTCATATATAAATATAGTTGATTGGTTCATTCTCGCATAGGGTTGCTATACACGCGAGAGCGGGTAGCACGTATGATAGGAATTTCTACCTTAACTTAAATCGTATTGATTAGATAAAGTCGATTGCATGAAGACGTAGAATAATCCATGCCGAAATATATGCTTTAATCACGTTTGTCGTCAATTAATATTCGTAATCGTTTTATAGCTGCTTATTTGTGTTTTAATTCAAGAAAAATACATATATAAATATTTATATAAGTTAGAATTATATTTTATAATTAATCGGGCTATCCTCGTGGATCGATACTCGGATTTACGTCCGTTTTATACTACTTACACGACCTAGTATACTTGTTAGTATTCGAGCGTGTCAAGTTTTTGGCGCCGTTGCCGGGGATAGCAGTATTATTATTTTTAAAATATATTCTGAGTTTTAGCTTTAAATTTTTTATTTCTATTATTTTAATTAGTATTTTCTAAAAAAAAACAGTTTTAAAACAATTTTATATAAAAAAATATATTTTATCTTGATTATTATTATTATTTTCTTACGTCACTCTATCTCTAAAAAAAATATTATTATTATTATTATTAATATGATTATTATTATTATTACTATTTTGCAGTAGAAGTATTGTTTTTTTCTATATAAATATTATTATTTTTTTAGTATATTATTAGCATTACTATTATTGTAACTATCATTTAGATATATATATATATATATATTTACTTTAGTATCTATTACTATTATTTTTTTTAATTATCACTACTTCATTATTATTCTTAGTCGTATTATTATTATTTTCCTTTCACGGCACTTATTTACGTTGATTTTTCCGTCTTTGGCAGAATTATACCCGGTGTATGACACGTAGCTCAAATACAGGACCGTTATTATTCGACAGTGAAATAGAAGCGACGTGCCGCCGTAACAACCGAGATCGTAGACGAAGGATGGATAATCACGACCACGACAACCAGGAGGAGGTCCACGACCATGATGGAAACATAACCACGGGGCAGTTCCTCCTCGTCCCACGCTGCATAGTCGTGCACTTCCGGGACTGTTCGATGACAACGATCCGATTGTCATTCCCGGAGGGCAGAATAACCATTTTGAGATTAAACAAGTTACACTACAAATGGTGACTGGTTCGGTCCAATTCCATGGGCTGACGAATGAAGACGCAAACGCTCACCTTTTAAAATTTTCACAAATTTGCAAAACAATTAAATACCCCGGTGTTTCAGCGGAAGCTATACGATTAACGTTTTTCCCGTTTTCTTTGACAGGAAAGGCGTCAGAGTGGTTCTCATCACTTCCACACGCCTCCATCACTAGTTGGGAAGAACTGACGGAGTGCTTTCTAGGGAAGTACTACCCTTTATCGAGAACTAGCGAGATAAGAAGCCAATTGGTAAATTTTAAGCAGGAAGGTGGCGAAACCCTGAGCGATGCATGGCATAGATATAAGAGTCTTCTTAGACGATGCCCGAACCATAGTATCCCCTTGAGCGTTCAGATGCAGTCATTTTTCCTGGGACTGAGTACACAAAATAAGAGGATCGTTGATGGCGGGTGTACACGGAATTTCATGGAGCTAGCCGACGAAGATGCACTCCAAGCCATCGAGCGTATCGCAGCTTATCCCGCAAGGTATACTGAACAAGACTTAGACCGACGAGCGGTTGGAGTACACGAAATAAGTAGCTCTATAGAGGCTCAATTTGAAGCTATACATAGGAGGTTAGACGAGATGCAAGGCAAAGATCCCGAAACAGTAAACCACATTCACAATAGGCCGAGAAATGCATACTCAAACACGTACGATTCGAGCTGGAGGAATCATCCGAATTCGTCGTACGGAAATTCCCACTACCTAAAGCCTCCAGAAGCTCAGAATCAACAAAATGCACCTCCACCACCAAAACAGAAACCCGACTGGGAGCTAGCGTTCGAGAAGATGACTCACTATCAAAACGACCAAAATCGCAGGAAGGATGAGAGGCTCGACAAGTTAGAGAATACATTGCAAAGTTTGGCAAGCTCGATGAATCATTTGATGAGCTCTCTGTCCGAACGCAAACAGGGAACACTCCCGAGCGATACAGAGAAGAACCCTCGGGAGTACGTCAAAGCCATTCAGCTAAGAAATGGAAAGACACTCGAGCCAGCTCCGGAAAAGAAGAAGGCGAAAATGGAGATCGGACCAGAAAAGGCCGATCAGAACAAAGCCACGACCAAGGACGAGAAAATTCACGCCCATGAGGGAAAGCAAAAGGCGGAGAATGTATCGGACAATTCACTAACGGAAAAGAAGGCCGAACCACTGCCTCCTATCAAGATCCGACCTCCATTTCCCGCAGCGCTTCGAAAAGGAAAACAGGATAAACATTTTGAACGTTTTATTACATATTTAGAAAACTTGAAATTAATATCCCTTTTTGTGAAGCACTTTTGCAGATTCCGAAGTATGCGAAGTTCATGAAGGAAATATTATCGAATCGAAATAAACTGGAAGAACACGGTACTATTGCGCTTCATGAGGAATGCTCGGTTGTGCTACAAAGGAAGTTACCTCCAAAGATTAAAGACAGAGGGAGCTTCTCTATCCCTTGTTCAATAGGCTCACTTTCTTTTACCAATGTTTTATGTGATTTGGGTGCGAGCATTAATCTATTACCATTTTCTCTTCTTAGGAAACTTGGAGTTGGCGAGCCGAAACCCACATCTACAATCCTTCAGTTAGCGGACAGATCGATCACATACCCACGAGGAATAATTGAAGATGTGCTAGTTAAGGTGGGAGAACACTACTTTCCGGCAGACTTCGTAGTGCTGGATATGGAAGAAGACACCGACATGCCACTGATATTAGGAAGATCGTTTTTAAATACAGCGAGAGCTCTTATTGATGTCGGTAATGGTAAGCTTATCCTACAAATAGGGGATGATAAGGTAGAATTTGATGTTTACAAAACGATGAAACACCCTACGGATGGTAATTCGTGTTCTTTTATCGATACTATTGATAAATGCGCTTTTGAGTATTACAAAGTCTTCAGGAACAAGGATGAGTTGGACGCATGTCTAACTGGAGAGGAATTTGAGAATCAGGACGACTTAGCATTTATCATGGCGGGTCTAGACGCAAATCCACCTCACAAGAGGATGGCCAAACAGAAAATTGAGCCGCTCGATCAACCATCGGAACCCCAGCCACGACCCGCAATCAAACACCCTCCAATTTTAGATCTTAAGCCCTTACCTAATCATTTAAAATATGTTTATCTTGGCGCATCTGATACTTTGCCAGTGATTATTTCTTCTTCCTTGACAGATACTATGGAAGAAAAGCTTTTACGAGTGCTAAGAGAACATAAACGGGCTTTTGCATGGAAAGTGGCGGATATAAGAGGAGTTAGTCCAACCATTTCTGTACACAAAATTTTGATGGAGGACGCATATAAACCAGTTGTACAACCGCAGAGGCGTTTAAACCCGATGATGCAAGATGTGGTGAAAAAGGAGGTAATCAAGCTTTTGGACGCAGGTATCATTTATCCTATCTCCGACAGTGCATGGGTAAGCCCAACACAGGTAGTTCCTAAAAAGGGAGGCATGACTGTAGTTAAACATGATTCTAATGAGTTAATTCCCACTAGGACAGTTACGGGTTGGCGAGTGTGCATAGACTACAGAAAATTAAATGACGCAACTCGTAAGGATCATTTTCCACTCCCCTTCATTGATCAAATGTTAGAAAGGTTAGCTGGACATAAGTTTTATTGCTTTCTAGATGGCTACTCAGGATATAATCAAATATCAATAGCACTAGCGAATCAAGAAAAGACTACTTTTACTTGTCCTTATGGTACTTTTGCATATAGACGTATGCCATTTGGATTATGTAATGCACCAGCTACTTTTCAGAGATGCATGTTAGCTATTTTCCATGATGTAGTAGAGAAGTTTATGGAGATTTTCATGGATGATTTTTCTGTGTTTGGTTCTTCATTTGATGCATGCCTCGATAATTTAGCTTTCGTTCTGAAACGATGTGAGGAAACTAACCTTGTCTTAAATTGGGAAAAATGTCACTTTATGGTACAAGAGGGGATAGTTCTTGTTCATAAGATATCTCACAAAGGAATCGAGGTGGATCGAGCAAAAATCGACGCAATTGAGCAACTACCACCACCCACGTCGGTGAAGGCGGTTCGGAGCTTTCTAGGCCACGCAGGATTCTATCTGCGCTTCATAAAAGATTTTTCAAAAATCGCTAAGCCTTTGTCTAATTTATTAGTTAAAAATGTTGCTTTCAATTTTACAGATGAATGTTTACAGGCCATTCGAACTTTGAAGGAGAAACTCACCACTGCCCCCGTGATAGTCGCGCCAGATTGGACACTTCCATTTATACTGATGTGCGATGCTAGCGACGGTGCAGTTGGTGCTGTTTTAGGACAACACAAAGATAAGATATTCCAGACCATATATTACGCTAGTAAGACTCTCGACGACGCACAGAGAAATATGCTACCACCGAGAAGGAGCTATTAGCCGTGGTATTTGCGGTAGACAAATTTCATTCTTATCTTGTGTTAAATAAAGTAATCATATATACTGATCATGCTGCATTGCGACACTTATTTGCTAAGAAAGATGCAAAGCCTAGGCTGATTCGTTGGATTTTACTGCTTTAAGAGTATGACTTAGAAATTCGTGATAAGAAAGGTGTCGAGAATGTGATAGCTGATCACTTATCTAGGCTAGACAATTCACATGAGCTTGATAAGAACGTACCGATTGATGAATGTTTTCCTGACGAACAATTATATGCTTTACTTAATACATCATTACCTTGGTATGCGAATTTTGCAAATTATGCTGCTACAGGTGATATTCCTACGGGTTTGACTTTTCATCAGAAAAAGAAATTTCTTTCTGATGCAAAGTATTACCTGTGGGATGATCTATTTTTGTTCAAGATTTGCTCTGACCAGGTAATCCAGCGATGTATTCCTGCCGAAGAGGTAAATTCGTCCTATCTCATTGTCATTCTGGTTTGACGGGTGGACACCACAGTTCGACGAGGACTGCATTTAAAGTACTGCAATCAGGTTTATTCTGGCCTACTTTATTTAAAGATGCTCATGCATATGTGGCTTCATGTGATCGTTGTCAACGTACGGGTAATATTTCTAGGAAACATGAAATGCCTTTGAATAGCATGTTAGAAGTTGAGCTCTTTGATGTCTGGGGTTTAGGTTTTATGGGGCCTTTTGCTACTTCATGCTCTAATAAGTACATACTGGTTGCAGTTGATTATGTAGAGGCCGAAGCATGTAGGACTAATGATGCACGTGTAGTCATTGGATTTCTGAAAAAACATATCTTTACTCGCTTTGGTACACCTCGGCGATAATTAGTGATGGTGGCACTCATTTTTGTAACAAATTATTTGCCAATTTATTATCAAAATATGGTGTCAATCATAAAGTATCTACCCCATACCATCCCCAAACCAGTGGACAGGTAGAAGTATCCAATAGGGAACTAAAACAGATCTTAGAAAAGACAGTAAATGCCTCTAGGAAGGATTGGTCTTTAAAGTTAGATGATGCATTATGGGCATATCGTACTGCTTTTAAAACCCCTATAGGAACCTCGCCTTTTAGACTAGTATTTGGGAAAGCATGTCATTTACCTGTCGAGTTAGAACATCGTGCTTATTGGGCTGTTAAAAAACTTAATTTTGAGTATTCTGAGGCAGGTAAAAATAGGTTGCTACAACTAAATGAGATGGAAGAATTTCGTCAGAAAGCGTACGAAAATGCGAAACTCTACAAGGAGCGGACGAAAAAATGGCATGACAAGAGGATAATACGGAGAGAGTTCAAAATCGGTGATCGAGTCCTACTCTTCAACTCGCGACTACGTTTATTCCCCGGAAAGTTGAAGAGTAAATGGAGTGGACCTTATGAAGTGGTGGAAGTGTTTCCTTCTGGAGCCATACAAATCCTCAAAGATGGAAAAGAATATTTTCGGTCAATGCTCAACGCCTCAAGTTGTACGATGATCGAGAAGTAGAGGAAACTATATCGATTAATCTGGTTGAACCTAATGTTACTAATGCAAGTGCTCGTCATTATTCTGTGTCTTCCAGGGCCATGTCGCCTGGAGAGAATACCAGCGATCTAAAGGACCTCCAGAACAACGACAGAAACCGAGACAATGACCCTCCTTGATCAGTCTGATGGCTAGTCGAGCTAACGACTATAAAAGCAGCGCTTCTTGGGAGGCAACCCAAGTACTATCTATGCATTTCTATTTTTATTTTGTATTGGAGTCTATATTAATTATCGTATCTTATAAGTGTGTCTTGCATTTGAATTTATTTTCACAAAAATTCGTATCACGGTGTCGTCTAGTTATGTTTCCTCACAGGCTCATAGTCAGTTTGGGGGTGGTTCGTCCGCAGAAGTAGCTCTATCCTGAAGGAACTGAGTCCTCTCACAACTCGCCCACATCGATCTATGCATTATTCAGGGCAGTGTCACTTAAACTCTCTCTTTACTTTAAATTCTACACATTGGGGACAATGTGATAATTAGTTTGGGGGTGGGATGACACATGCTAGATTTTATAGGATATCGATCTCTTCGATTTATTAGTTGGTTTAACTGATCAATGTTATGATTTGAACGTCACTTATGAAAACTCCTGCCAATGATGAAAATTTTTGAAATTTTGCTTGTGTCAAGATAAGATTCAGCTAATTGTGTGTGAAAGTTCTACATGTTACGTGTTTTGATATTAGCATGATTATCTGACCACATTGATTACTTCAGAAAAATAGTGCGTATCATGAGACACAAACCCAGAAAATATTATGAGTTTTGAGCCAAAAAAAAAAAATAATAATAGAGCAACACAATACTTGCTCAATGCGTTTTTCATGAGTGGCACGCGTAGTCTGATTATTTTGGAACTTGCTTTGTTATGCATGTCAATATCACTTTGTGGATTTTGTGTATGAATATGATAAAGGCGCTTAAGATGAGTCACTGGCCTAAATATCTCCGTACCCAACATATCTATCAATTAGTGAGCCCCTTTGAGCATTATTGGCCTTATTTATTGATTTGGAGCCATGATATTTAGCCGCTTATCCTATTATTTTATCCTTCATCCTCGAACCATTGTCAGCATGTTAGCTTACTAATCGCTTCAGAGTATTGTAAATTTAGGGGAAAGACGATTACAGTGTGTTATTTCTGGTTGTGGTTATATTTTATTTTTTTTTAAAAAAAAGAAAAAAAAAGTGATCGAAAAAAAAAAGAAACTGAAAAAAAGAAATGAAAAAAGAGAAAAAAATATTTTATTTGAAAAAAAAAGAGGTTCACAATAGATTTTTTAGAATTTTTATCTTGAGTTCTTAATTATAGTTTTGAGTGTGTTTTAATAGTCCTACGAGTTTCCGCTATCTGAGTCGTATTTTGTTGATATAGAGCGTAGACGGGGAAAGCGATTTTTAGTGACTAACATGCTTGACTATTTCAACCCACTTATTCCATATGTCACACCCTTATTTCCTCGAGCCCCATTACACCCTTGGTAAAGACCTTTTGATTCGTGCATGAGATTCACTATGTGAATATGATGTGATATATTTGCAAGCTTAGAGTAATATCATTCTATGTTGTGAGTTGAGCATTTTTATACAGATCCCATTAAAACACTTCGAGTGAATTGAGCGATCCATGCGAGAGTTGTTACTTGATACGTGTTACGATCTGGAAATATTTTTGTGCTATGATATGATTGTGAACTATCATTTCATGTCTCGTGTTTAGCTGAATCATTCATTAGTTGATGACGATTTCGACCGATGGTGCTTTTGCTTTTCTGAGAATAAACATGAGAATTCATTTAGTGACGTCGTAAAATCCTAACTTGGTTTAGTTTTATTCGCTTTTATGATCGGGGACGATCGAATCTATTTTGGGGTTGTTGATAAGTTAGGATTTTACGAACATCTTAGGCCGAAAAATTGCGTAATTCCATAGTTTAATGTCAAACACATGCCCGTAAGCTATATTTCGGCCCATGATGCAAGTCCAAAAACAATAAAAACAGCCCACATTTTTCAGCCTTGAGCAGCCCAACACACATAGATATAAAATAATGCAAGTTGGGGAAGAAGAGCAGCCGATCGATCACACCAAGCTTGATGAAAGTGACGTTGAACATACATCCATCACGCACTAGGCTCAAAGAAGAAAAAGAAAAATAAAAAGGCAGCGGGATGTATGCTATGGCTGCACGATGTCACATAGAAGCTGAAATAACGAGATTTGTGAGATATACTTGTGATTCAAGTCGGCTCTATGATTCTTCATCGATAATGATAGGTTGAAGATTAATCGCTGCCATCGTCTATAAAAAGAGCAGCTCTTGTACAATTTGAAGGAGAGGGAACCGTGGAGAAAGACAACCTTCACTCCCACACATCAAACCTCGTAACACCATCATACCACACACCTCTCACTTAAAACTCACGCACAAATCCAAGCACACACCTCAATCTTCACGATTGGTTAGAACTTCAAGCAAGCAGCTCCACACCAAGCATATCATATACGCTGAGGAGATTCCCGAAGGCAGAGAAGCTCACGGGGGAAGAGGCTGAGAGTTGAGCTGCTATTATCAAGCACCTCCTAAGTTGCCCACCACCCGTTCGACAAAAGTACTGTGAGGGGCGTTTTATTCTATCTTTCCTTTTTCTGTGCTTTCATTATGTGTTTGGTTGAACACTCGTGTCGTTAATTAATATGTGTGTTTAAGTCTTTTTGTGGTTAAGGCCTTATTAGGCCGGATTATGAACTCGTATTAATGTTATCGTGCTTTATTTAATCGTATGTGAAAGTTATGTGTTCTTCGCTGAGTTTAATGCCTGCGTATGATTGATCGCCGTATGCTTGTTTGTGATTGGTTTATGAGACCGAGAGGTGATTAGACCGGTTAGAATTAAAGTGTCGAACGCCACGACGTAAAACTGACCAGAAATGGAATCGGTTTCGTCCGTGTTGTTTCCGAGACTTTAGGCGTTGAAAGCGCCTAAACTCGGGGAAATTCATAAAGCCGAATGCGTGCGGGGTAACTAAAGTCATATATAAATATAGTTGATTGGTTCATTCTCGCATAGGGTTGCTATACACGCGAGAGTGGGTAGCACGTATGATAGGAATTTCTACCTTAGCTTAAATCGTATTGATTAGATAAAGTCGATTGCATGAAGACGTAGAATAATCCGTGCCGAAATATGTGCTTTAATCACGTTTGCGTCAATTAATATTCGTAATCGTTTTATAGCTGCTTATTTGTGTTTTAATTCAAGAAAAAATACATATATAAATATTTATATAAGTTAGAATTATATTTTAGAATTAATCGAGCTATCCTCGTGGATCGATACTCGGATTTACGTCCGTTTTATACTACTTGCGCGACCTAGTATACTTGCTAGTATTCGAGCGTGTCAGCACTGTTGCTCTTCATGGCACCGACGTTGGGCTTCTTTGTTTCGGCGCTCATACTCTTTCTGTCGGCGCCGAGTTTCCTCGTTGAAGAGCCGTGCTTCTTCGTCGCGACGCAGCGCCTCGCTGTTGAAGCATATCATCTCCTGGCGCAATGCGTCAAGCTCTGCGGCTGACGCGTAAGGTGCTACACCTGACGATTCTCCCTCGTGATAGCCGGAGGAATAGGAAGAGCCGGTAGTGTCTGGGTCCATCGAAAATGGTCCCGGAGTCTCGATAGCTAGTGGCTCGGGGAATGCAGCTCCGAGGTCCGTCTGTCCACGGTAGACTTCGTGCCAAATGTAGACCTTTTTCGACCGGGACCAGGTGGGAGCTTTGATCAGCATCTTCATCTTTAGCATCATCTCCTCGTTCACCAAATTTCGTCCACCCACGATCTCCATCTCTGGTGGATTTGCTGGCCACATGTTGAGCCCGTTGACAACCTTCATATCAAATAGCCCAACTGCAATTTTCCCGTGACTACGAACATCTGCCTGTGCGCTAAAGGCGTGGGCCATGGCCATCCCTCAGTGCACCTGTTGACCGCGCTGCATCTTGATTAAGTAGAACAGATCGCGAAGGCCAATCGCGCCATGCGAGTCGCCCCTTGGTCTGAGCGAGGTCGACAGCAGACGGTGGATGTAGCGCATGCCGGGGCTCCAGAGCGAAGACGCCTTCGAGGTCTTTACGCTAAAGTTGGGTTCGCCGGGCCGCGAGTTCAGCCCAATAGGCCTGGCCCTCCGTCGGATTCTGAAGGTAGTCCTTTTACTGCATTTCCGGAAACGGCCCGTCGCGCCCGAAAAATGGTACCGGCACTCCAAGAGCCCGGCAAATATCATCGACATCCACCATTCTCCCCTCATTAAATGCCCGGAACTTGACTCCGTTCTGCCCGCATTCCTCGAGGGAGAAGGTGGAGAGGAACTCCAGGGTCAACTCCTTGTACGTGGGCTCGTCAATGTGGAAGAATTCGAGACATCCACTGAGTGATACGTACCCGGCCACTTGCTGGTCGATGTGATGCTTCGCCAGCGTGTCGTGGTCAATCTTATCCGTTGGGATGAACTGCATGTCCTTTAGCCGATTATATCTAGCCTGCTGCGTCTCATCGTCAAACTGCTTCATAGAGGCTAGCAGTGACGTTGCGCCCGGGCACAGCCGTTGACGTACCGGCGACCCCGAAGCTTGATTACGAATGTAGCTGAGCGGCTTCGACCCATAGTACCTAGAAATCCATATGTGAGTTGGCGAGAAAGATAATCAACATAGCTCGACTCGACCGACGTAGCGACAAAAATTGACAATCCTAAAACAAGAACATATGAACATTCAAAGCGGCATTTTGTCGAACACATAATAGACAAGCTAAAATACTTCTTTTAATCGCAATAAATAATCAATGAAGCACATTCGTCGACATTAAACGATGAATCAACGCTAAATGAGCCATGAAAAGCGACCAATTTGGCCAAAATTTTCAAGAATCCCCAAATTTCGAAATTTAACAGCTCGTCATCTAAAAAGCAAAATTCATGAGCGAATTTAACAAATCAAGTAAGCCCGATGTAATTTTAGCATGTATTGAACGATGGAAAAGCAACATGTGATCCAAATTCTGAAATTCCCCAAATTCGAAAATTAGGGTTCTTCATGCTAAGATGCGAAACTCAACGTCAAATTCAACTAAATAAGCATGCCCATGGTTATCCTAACACGTCTTAGACAAATAAAAGCTTAATAATACCCCAATCTCGTAACGATCGATGAAATCCCAATTTTCGAAGTTAATTTAGAAAGAGAGAAGAGTCGTACCTTGTGAGCTTAATTTAGGTTAAATTTAACGGTGGTGGTTGTTGAGTTCTCGCCGGAGGTGTGAGCGGTGATCGTGGTGCCGGAAGTTGTTTATTTGAGTTGTTTGGGGGGTGATTTCGGTGAGTGAAAGGGAGAAGACGAGAGAGAACAAGGTGAAGGAGGGGAGAAGAATGGATGTTGAATTTTTTACTTATTATTATTTTTAAAGAGGTCTGTTCGCGTCACGGCCGTGAATGATTATTCCCAAGCCGTGACGCAGGGCAGTGGTTATAGACTGCCAAGTTCACGGCCGTGAGTCGTAAGGTCTCAGGCCGTGAACATGGGCAGTGTGTACTATCCCGTCCTAGTCACGGCCGTGACGGTTGAGTCATGGGCCGTGACTCCTCCCTTTTTTTATTTATTTATTTTCTTTTTATTAAATTTATTATTTTTTTTAAGTGGCCCGCATGAGTCACGGCCGTGAATTTGTGTTCAACAAGCCGTGACTCCGGGCAGTGGCTTAGCCTATCAGTGTCGCGGCCGTGAATCCTTAGTCATAGGTCGTGACTGTTTAAAATTTTATTATTATTATTATTATTATTATTATGTATTATTATGATTATTATTATTATATATACAATATCGACAAGTTTTCGGAGAATGATTTACGCGAGGAAAAATCCGATAATCCACAAAGGAAATATCACTTTCTCACACGGCATCAATCCTCAAGTCAAAAATTCGTCTGTATCATTTAATGGATTTGCCGGTATGATAATGATGTTTTTGTTCCTTCCATGCCTATAAATAGACATTGGTCGAACGACACAATAGCATCATCTACCATAAAACACACGTCTTCAGCAATCTCATTTTCGACATTCTGGGTTAACTAACCACTATGAATTAGCAAGGTCGAGAGAATGGGAGTGAATAATATGCGAGGATTCGACGTAATTTAGATATGCTATCACTCTACCTTGCTCTTCTTTTGGGTTTGTTCGCAGTTTTACTGGCTTTTGTGTGTTGGGTTCTCACAAGGTGTACTTGTGAGTAACCGCCCTTATGAAACAAAACTAGTGTTCCGTCTTTTGTGTTATTTGCAGTTTTAAGTGCATTTGTATTGGGTCCTCACTAGTTGTACTGGTATGTAACCATTTTATATGAAGTAAAACTATCGTTCCTATCCCGTTTCTTGATTCTGCGTTGTGAGTTTCGCACTTCGATAGAGACGAAAACCTGTGAAAATCCTAGGCAAACACTCCGATATAAGATCAGTTTGTGAGAGCAATAACTCTCCCTCAATTATTTGCAAATAAATTTATTGTTATTTAAATTTTTACCATTATTGTAGAATCGTATTTGTAATTGTGCTTGATTTCATTAGTTGTCCTTGTAATTAAGGGCGTTTTGTATAGTAGTCCTTAGATTAGGACTAGTTTGATATTTATACCAAGTTTGTTTCGTATAAATACATGTAAGTCAATTGAGTTGAATAGAGAAAGTTTTTAGAATTGATCCGAAAGGCTTGCAATTCGATTTCTAGAGAGAGAAACAACAGTAACTTTCTCACTCTACTCGAATTCTCTCTCTTGTTCTTCATTTGAGTTTTTCGATCGAATTCAATTGCTTATCATAACGATCAAATTACTATGAATTCTAGCCTTGGATCGTAGAGTTGTTAATCGTAGGACCTAACAATTGGTATCAGAGCAGATTCGTTCTGTTTTGAATCGTAAATTGTTAGAATTGGATCGAAAATCATTTTCTGGATATTGTTCATCGAAGAACAGTTTGGCGCGAAAACCTTTTTCGATCCAATAGCTTAATTCTGTGCTTAATTGACTTGAATTTGGTGTTCCTGTGCTTGTTTAAGTGTTAGATCATCATTGCGATCAGTTCTGTAGCAGTTTAAACTTCAATTTTTAGGATTGAATTGCTTCTGCGTGTTACTGTTTGCGAAGAACATGAAGAACACGTTCCGATTTTGATCAAATTCGACATATTTTACTTCATAACGTGTTTAATTGCTTGTTCGTGCGTGATTAGTACTTGATTGCGAGCAATTACCTTAAACTTCACTATCTGATTCTTTGTTTTTGCTCGAATTTGTGTTAATCGTATTCTGTTAATTGTTCTCGATTGCTCAAATTTTTCTCGCTAAGTTTTGCGATCGGATTAGTTTCTCGATCGATAAACTTAGCGCGAGAATTTTTCTCGGTCAGAATACGAAGTAGTACTAGAATCGTCATCAGCAGAAACGATTTTAGTTAAAAATATTTCTCGAGCGTTATACAGCGAAAAACTCTTTCGAGAGAGACTTATTATGACATTGCATGCGTAAAAACTTTCACTCGAAAAACTTTTTGGGTCAAACCTTTAGACGTTTGACCAGGCGAAAATCATTTACACGCGAGAAATCCTTCTAGTCAACTGATTTATTTTGACTTGTCGAGAAACTTACTAACGTACTGTTTCTTTACGATCGAAATAAATTCACGATCAAGAAATTTTTCTCGACCGAATGATTTTGAGCAATTTATCTCGCTCGTAAAATATCACGCTGACAAAATTTCTCGCACGAGAACAGTACCCAGTACATTCTATCTCGACGGAATTAATTTCGATCAAACTTTAAAGATTGAATCGAAAATAATTCTCGATCTAATTTTCGAATCAAACGCTACTAACGAATTTCTTCACTTGTGAAGCACATTACATCATCTTCAACCTTCAAAACAATTAACGAAGATCCTTCAACAACTCGACTACAATACAAACATGGATGCATACTCACTCGGAAATGACAACCGTCCGCCGATATTGCAAAGAGGCGAATACACAGTGTGGAGAAGCCGCTTTCTGAATTTCATCGCTCTAAAGGATCAAGCCGAAAATCTACTGAAGTCCCTTGAAGAGGGACCGACACAGTTCTGGGTTCATGTACTCGGGGACGAAACAGCTACTCCAGCAATTCCAGCTTCTAGGCGACTAAAGGAGCCTAGAGAATACTTTCTGGAGGAAAGAGCTCGAGCTAAGGCTGTCCTAGTAGCCATGAATACCCTTATGCAGGGCATCCCCAACGATATATACAGACAAATCGACAGCCTTACACCGGCCAAAGGGATATGGGATGAGCTGCATAGGATGATGCAAAGGACGGAAGTTGGTATAAAGGCCAAGAAGGCGAACATTCTCACCGCTTACGACTCATTCAAAGCAAAGCCGGAGGAGAGTCTAACGAGATCTACCAACGATACATCACTCTTCTCAATGAGATGAGGAAGATAGAAATAACGAAGACAAACATGGAGACAAACATAAGATTTTTATCTTCTCTGCCCACGGAATGGAAGAAAATATCCACTCAAATACGACAAAACAAAGATCTAGAGGAGTTGGATGTCCATGCCGTGTTCGACAATCTCGCCCAGCATGAGGAGGATATCCGCGAGATCACCAAAGAGCAGAAATGCAAACAAACCGATGACACGGTTGCCTTAGTCTCGGAGAAGAGGAGCACAAGATCAAGAAAGGATAAGATCGTTAGGCCACCCTCATCATCAGAGTCGGAAGAGGAATCGGTCTCCGACATCGAGCCAAACTTGAAAGCCCTTGGAAAACCGCTAGCTCTCATTGGACAAATGATGAGCAAGAAGTACTTCAAGAAGAAGTCTCAACCTCAGCCAATAGACTTCGGACTACAAGCTCCAAGAACAAAGAACGTGCTACGGAGAGTTCCGAGGTCAAGAATCCCAAAGAGACTAACAAATGTTTTAACTGTGGCAAAGCAGATCACTTCGCCAGAGAGTGCACTCTCCCGAAGAAAAGAGATGCAAACTACTACTCCAGGAAGCTTCAATTGACAAAACAGAAAGAAGCTGGAGTAGCTCTCATGGCCAAACAGGACCAATGGCTCGAGGACACGTCGAGCTCCAAAAAGAGAACTTAGCCCTCATGGCCCGTCTCGAGAACGAATTGCACGCCGAAACATCCATTCGTACGGACGACGACAACGCATCCACGTCTTCAAATGAGGTAGTCACTCCTTCCACATTATTGACCATTTTAGATACATATCAAAAGCAATATGCTAACATGAAACGTGAGCAGAAAAGTATAAAGGAAGTAGAGAACGAACTTGAGAGAGCTCAGGAGAAGATAGATAGTCTCGAACAAGAACTTAGGAGCTCTAGTGTAAAAATAGATAAACTTACTAAGAGCCTACAGTCTAGAGAGACTAGTCAACCTCAACCAGGACAACAGAGCGAAAAGATTAAGGAATTAGAAGATAGGCTAGCAAATAACTACAATTGCTTGGTTAGAACGAGAAAGCCATTTTAAATTGTAGGATAACCGAAGCTACCTCTAAGATCACTAACTTAGAAGCTCAATTAGAAACATCGAATGCTAAGATTAATGAGCTTAGTAAAGATTTCGATGCCTGTCAAGCCGCGAAACTAACCGTGGAAAATAATTATGCTCTCATAGGTGACGAACGCAAGAAACTATATGCAAAAGTAAAGAAATTAGATGATATAGTTACACGTAGAGGACAATCCGAATAGACGATATTTTTGAACCAGCCCAAGGATATAGAGTTCTCTAATCCTATAGAAGGCATAGGTTTCACTAACCCATGTGTTTTACAAAAGAAAGAAATATATGATGTTAAACACATGCGCTTAGGAATAACCTCTCTCCGAAATTTTACTGAATCGTCTTATGAAAATACTTTCGATTCATCCATTAGACAAGGTCCACATGGTCCAGAAATCCCCTTTATACACAGAACTAAATGGAAGGGACAAAAATAGGAAAGAAACTCTAACACCTGTCTGCAATTTAGTTCAAATTCTACCTCCTGATTCTCGAACACACAACGAGGAAGTTAAAACCATTAATTATAAAATTCTCTCTACAAACCCTATCATAAAACAGATAGAGGAATCACAGGCCAAGTTAGAAAAAGAACGAGAGAATTTCGAAGCTGAAAAGAAAAAATTCTTTAAGGAGATGGAAAATCTCAAGGCTTCCTCGTCCAGCCAAGCTACCTCTCACGCTATTACAAAAAGCGTGAAAAATGAAAAATCGCCTTTGAAAGATAAATATTGTAAAAGTAATTTTGTTAAAAGTGCTATGACTAATTTCACTTTACCTACGTCTACAGGGAGCGTAGCGTCAGCACTAAAAACAAAGGCGAGAGTGTCTAGCACTAAGATAAAGAAGGAGCCATTAGATTTAAATGTTTCTGAGCATGCTACTCCTTCTGTTACAATAAAAGACATTCGTAGAAATAAAAGAGCTATTTCCACTTTTAAGATAGTTGCTTCTACTTATTCACTTCAGCCGATCACTTTTAGAAGCACCAACTTCGAAATAGGCTCTACGTCAATAATTAATCATTCTGAAACATATGCCACTAGGAAGACACGTAGGAAACAAGATCCATCCATAAAGAAAGCTTATGGCGCCGTACATGAATGTACTCACCTAAGGTATCCCGTAGAAATTAAATCCCCCAAGCACCTTAGGAGACTATCACAAGAAAAGATCTTTTCCTCAGTCAAACCCTCCAAAGCATTGTGCGTGCTGAAATTAACCTCCCTGTAAGGTTCAACCCAAATGGGTTCCTAAATCTCCGCCTAGGACGACAAAAGCCAAAAGAGCCAAGTCGCCTATAGATGCAAAACCCAAACCCACTTTTTCAAAAGTGCAATGGGTTATTAAGACTCTTCCAAAAATAGATTTAGGAGTCATATCTGAACCCAAAACTAAATCTGCTAATCCGAGAGGACCCATGTTTAAGTGGGTACCTAAAGGTCTCTAAATTGTTTTTGCAGATCCATCATGTGTGGTACCTCGACTCTGGTTGCTCCACACACATGAGTGGTAGTCAAGAGCTGCTGAGCAACTACAAAGACCGACCAAACGGCAAAGTCAGATCTGGGAACAACTATTCAGCTCCGATTAGGACTTGGGGATATCACTCTGAAACATCTGACCATCAAAGATGTCTCGTACGTCGAAGGCCTCCGCCATAACTTGTTCAGCATAGGCCAATTCTGTGAGAAAGGCTTCCAGGTGGTCTTCCATGCTGACGGTGCAGAATTTTGGATAGTCAAGACACAGAACTCCTTCAAGGACTTCGGAGATCCAATCTTTACACGATCAACCTGACATCTGTGCGGCCCTCGACAGCTGTATGCCTCATTTCTCAGACTGATTTACAGAGGAACAGCTTATGGCATCAACGACTGTCTCATCTGAATATGAAAGCTCTTCAACGTCTTTCTACGAAAAAGTTGGTTCACGGTCTTCCAACTATACAACTACAAAGGGAGCATCATTGTTCGGCATGTCAATTAGGAAAAATGAAGCGAGCATCTCATCACGTCAAGCAAGTTGCGTCTACTTCTCGACCATTGGAACTAATTCACATGGATCTCTGTGGTCCGATGCAGACTCAGAGGATCAATGGAAGAAAGTATGCCCTAGTGATTGTGGATGACTATTCTCGCTACACGTGGACTAAGTTCCTCCGAACGAAAGATGAGACTGGTGACTTGATCATCAATTTTGTGAACACAACTCAAAATCTGCTGTAACAGACTATTCAAGTTGTTCGAACAGACAACGCCACTGAGTTCAAGAACAATCACCTCAGTGAATTTTATCAAAAACTTGGAATAAGTCAAAAATTTTCAGCCGCCAAAACACCTCATCAAAATGGGGTCGTTGAAAGGAAAAATCGAACACTAGTGGAAGCCGCTCGTACAATGCTGATCCAGTCGGGACTTCCACACTTTCTATGGGCTGAAGTAGTTAATACCGCTTGTTTTACTCAAAACAGGACGGTGGTTCACAAACGGTTCAACAAGACTCCGTATGAGATTGTGAATAATAGAGTGCCCAACATCTCTTTCCTTAAAGTCTTCGGGCGCAAGTGCTTTGTGGCGAACGACCGAGAGCAACGTGCAAAGTTCGACCCTAAAGCATTCGAAGCTACATTTGTCGGGTATTCTTCAACATCAAAAGCATACCGAGTATACATCAAGTCTAATCGAACTATTAAGGAAAGCTATAATGTCACTTTCCACGAAGTGGCAGAAATGACTTCTGGTCAATTCAGTCCAGGACCCGTGCCTAACCTGTTGGCTTCTGAAGACAATATTTCAGAACCCGTAATCGCTGGTGTGTTGGCACAAAACCAACAGAAGATGGCAACAACTTCAGGATCAGTGTCAGACGAAGCAACGAGACTTGCAATAGACGACTTGGATTCTCTCTTCGAAACAGTATATCGGTCATACACGCCTACACCAACAATGAATTATCTACCAAACGAGACCGACGTACCAATTTCATCTCACACCTCTACCCCACCCAATTAAGAATTTCCACAGAACACCGAAGAACCTACAGTGGTCATCGAGGAAGTATCATCTGAGACGATCAATCCAAGTGCAGTATTGGAACTTCCTCAGACAAATGATCAATCTGAGACTATAGGCAATCTAGATCCACAGATGGCTGACGCCGACTTCAGCCTTGCCTCATGAGCGCAAGTGGACGAGAGGCCACTCGGTTGATCAGATAATTGGCGATCCCTCGGTTGGTGTGAGGACACGTCGTCAACACAGTCTTTTCAGTTGCTTCCTGAGCCAAAACGAGCCTACCAAAGTAGCAGACGCACTTCGAGACCCGGATTGGACAATTGCAATGCAAGAGGAGATCAATCAATTCGAACGTCTTGAAGTGTGGACCTTGGTACCCCGTCCACATGGGTAAACAGTGGTTGGAACTAAATGGGTTTTCAAGAATAAGAAAAATGAAGATGGTGAAGTGATCCGGAACAAAGCAAGGGTAGTTGCTAAGGGATACAATCAACAGGAAGGCATCGACTACGACGAGACTTATGCTCCTGTTGCTCGTGTCGAAGCTATCCGCCTCCTGCTGGCTTATGCGGCTCACAAAGACTTCAAAGTCTATCAGATGGATGTTAAAACCGCCTTTCTCAACGGCGTGTTAAAAGAAATAAGTCTACGTCGCTCAGCCGGAAGGTTTCGTTGATCAAGAACATCCCGATCATGTCTATCGCTTGGACAAAGCTCTCTATGGACTAAAGCAAGCCCCACGTGCTTGGTACGATGTCCTGAGTGATTTCCTCGTGAAGTCTGGATTCATACGAGGAACGATAGACACAACCCTCTTCATTAAATGGCATGACAAAGATCTGACGGTCGTCCAAGTATACGTCGACGACATCATCTTCGGATCAACAAATCCTCGGCTCTGCAAGAAGTTTGGAGATCTCATGAAGAGCAAATTCGAGATGAGTCACATGGGAGAGATGCAATTTTTCTTAGGACTCCAAGTCAGGCAGCTCAATGATGGAATTTCATCAGTCAGACAAAATACATCAAGGATATTCTGAAGAAATTTCATCAAGACCAGAGCAAGACTCTCAGCACTCCTATGTCACCAAGCTGCAAGTTGGATGCCGATTCCTCTGGCAAGTCGGTCAACATCACACTGTATCGCAGTATCATTGGATCTCTTCTCTACCTTACTTCGAGCCGGCCGGACATCATGTTCGCCACGTGCTTGCGTGCCCGTTTTCAAGCCGATCCCAAAGAATCCCATATGCTCGCGGTTAAAAGAATTTTACGCTACCTTAAGGGCACCTCTACCCTTGGCCTATGGTATCCAAAGGGTACGAATTTTAAAACCATCGGCTACACTGACGCTGACTACGCAGGTTGCCGAATGGACAGGAAAAGTACGTCCGGTGGCGCTCAATTTTTAGGCGAAAAGCTGGTTTGCTGGTCATCCAAAAAGCAGAACTGTGTGTCAACTTCGACGGCCGAAGCAGAATACGTAGCTGCCACCAGCTGTTGCTCACAGATGCTGTGGATGCGGACACAGCTTCGCGAATATGGGTACAATCTAAATAATATACCCATATATAGTGATAGTCAGAGTGCAATCGCCATTACTTGCAATCCTGTTCATCATTCACACACAAAACACATAGACATTAGATATCATTTTATCAAAGATCACGTAGAAAAAGACACGATAGAGATGTACTTTGTAAACACGGAGTTTCAACTAGCCGACTTTTTCACCAAGGCATTGGATGAGAAACGATTTCAATTCCTTGTCGGAAAATTAGGTATGTTGAATCTTCCGTAATATGTGCATTACCTGATCTTCTGTGCTATCACATGCTCTATTCTATGTGTTTTCTATGCTTATTTGTTCTTATCTTGCGTGATAAAAATAAATATAAATATAATAATAATATATATATATTTCTATATATAATATAAAGGGGTATGATGAAATCCCTTTAGGATGCTTTGATCTAAAGTCACTTAGAATTTTACTTCGACGTGCGATTGATTTAATTGCTTAATTTTGTCAGTCTAAGTCGCATTCTTCTGTCTAAAGGTCACTAGGTTGCTCCACTAGACACAAAGCCACTATAAATGTGAGGATTCAAGCCTTGTTCTATTTTTCTTTCTTCGGATCTTTTTCTCGAGTGAGTCATACATCATTTGCTTGTCTTAACTAGTGACATTTGGCTTCATACTCATCTTGCGTTAGATCGTCAGGAAAATGATAAGGTAGTTTAGGATATTCCTCATTCGGCCTTATATTAATTTCCCCACGATAGCCCTTAGTCATCCACTTTGAGCCTTCTCCGATGTCCTTTTCTTCATTTGAAACCCATTCTCAGCCTTCAACCGAACTCTATACTCTTCGAATGGTTGTTCAAACGAGAAAAGGAGGGGGAGATAATGAAAGAAAAAGTAAGATGATGACAAAAGAAGGCATTGCTCAACGCGCAACAAACAGACCAAAGGAACCGGCCTTCTGACTACCTTGTAGAAAGTGGCATGGATCCTGCTGTGAACTTCTCCAACGATAATCTCGTACGCTCGTCAGAACGGCTGAAAGAGGAGCACCACGAAGTGAACTTCTCCAACGATAATCCAGTCTTATATCGGGAAACGAAAAGAGGAGTGCAGCCTCGGGTACGAATTCCATAACCGTGAACTTTTCCAAATAGATAATCTCTGAAACCTCTCTAGGGATTAAGAGAAGAGGAGTACGGTATCGGCCCGAGAACCAATAAGAAGAACTTCGCCTACGATAATCTCCTAGAGCCTCATGGAGAAGCGGAGCTTCAGCTTGAGCATAACATAAAAAAGGGATAGTTCTTAAAAGAAAAAGAGGGAGAAAATATTGAAAAGAAGAAAGACGTCGAAAAAAAAAGGGAGACGGACGTAGGATTGGAAGACGATGAAGAGATAAGCTCACTTTCCTTTAAATTCCTTCCGTTCTAAGTCCTAGCCAAATTATAACCCTTACAACCCTTTGATTCCACATAGACGGTCTCTCGCTTAGGTGAAATGATTAAAAATGCCTCGATCACAGGTAAATTGACATAAATTTGCATGTGTTGACTTGAGTGATAAAAATATAAAAATCCCAAGATAGCTAATTGAGAGCAAGAGCGAACCTGGTGAGAGTTGTCGACATGGACCAGTCTATGAACTTAGGACTTTAGTTTGACGACATGACTTGACGGCATTTTCTTCTTTCAAATGTCTCGTAAAATTTCAGGCGTGACGATTGATCGAAGCAAAATAATCTGACCCCATACCATAAATATATATATATATATATATAATATATATACTAAGAAATAAATAATAAATTAAAATTTCGCACATTTTGACATGAAATATTATGTTTCATATGCGTTGAATTGAATAAATGCGAATTTCTTTAGTGTATCGCACATTCTAAATGCAATTTTAGATTGCATTGGTGCTGAATTGTTTAAATGCGATAAATTTTTCATTGCTTCTACCCTCACACAATATTTTAAAGTACATGTTTTCGGGGACCATGTATACATGCTTACTTGGTAAATTTGTGTGCTCGTGACTTGAATTGATTTCATATGCTTGCTTAATTAGTCAATTTCTTGTGCATCATTTGAGGAGGAGCAAATATAAGACTTGTAGATTAGCTCCAAATATTTTTGACGTTTTTCTCTGAGAATTTCAGAATTAAGGAGCGAGACGTCGACACTACAAAGAGAGGAGCTAGACACAAGACCAAATATTTCAAAGATAAAATGGCCAAAAATATTGTTGATTAACTTCATTATTACTAACGCTTATCTCTAAGTGGTACAGATTTTTAAATTTCTGCCAGGGGAGCTAGACGTTATTACACAGAAAATTCAGGGAGTTAATTGCATTTTTTTGATTACTAAGGGGGAGTCTTACAAAAGGTTTTATTTTGAAATATGGGTCAATCGGAAAATTTTAGAAGTACTTACTATCGAGAAACTAAATAGAAGACTTAATTCACGATCATAAGTTTCTCGATCGTAAACACTGTTGGAAACTATTTTGATTGGCCGCGATAATTTGTGATCGAGAAATTGAATTGAAGAGCAATTTTCGAATCAAAAATTTCTCGAGCGCAAATAGTAATGGGCCTGATACATTTAATCGCAAAACGTCCAATCGCAAACCCAACATTGACTTAATGATAGTTAATAAAAGTTTAACTTTAGTCAGTCGAAAAACTTTTTCTCACGCAACCCTAATCGCAAAACTGTCTCTAGCGAAAAACTTTCACAGATAGTTCAAAACTGCTAAAAAATCTTTCGATTTTCAACACGAAATTGTCTGTGTAAGGTAGAAATGAGAATCTGTTGCTATTTGCGTGTAACTTCGTTAGCATCTGCATTTTGTTGTTTTTCGCATGATTTATATTAGTTTCTCGACTGTTCTTCAAAACAGAAAATCGTATACTATTTCATAGTGTTTTAGGCTTGATTATGAGTGTTTTCTGAGTTTAATGCATGTACTTAAGATAGTTTCGATATTCACTATGAATCTGGTAGAATATCATCGGAAAATCTGCATCTTCGACTGTAATCTGAGTTTTTGATGAAACTGGGTATTTGAATGTTCAAAGCCATCGAAGAACTTTGTCGATCGCAAACAGTCTTAATTGAATTCTGATTTAATTGAGATACTGTTTAGGTCGAATTAGTTTCTCGATCGGTAAAATTCTGATTTAGTCGCTAAGATAGAAGATTTTGACCGGAAATTTTTTAACATCGAGAAATCTAATTAGAATTTTTGTGAGCGAAAAACTTACGCACTGATTAGACAATTTAGATGCAAATTTTATCGAGCGTAAAACTTACTATCGCAAAATAGAAATTTTCGATTCAATTTCAATTTGATCGCAAAAATTTATCAGCGAGAAATTCACTTTTCAACACGTAATTTTTCGATCGCAAAATTCGTGCTTGGGATCTAATTGATTGGAAAATTTCTCGACTATTAACTTAGTCTTTCGTTGATTAATTTCTGGATAAAATTATGTTGCAGCGAAAATTATTTTACTTACAATCGAAAATCACATTCCGCTCGACAAATTTCAAATCGAAAAATTTTATTCAATCGAGGAAAATTTCTCATAGTAAATTTACCTGAGAAATAATTTCTCGATCGTAAATTTACACGGAATTTTCTCGATCGTAAAATAGACCGACTACAGTCTCGATTTCAACTTCAATACTCAAATTTTACTAAGTCTTTTACTCTGTAGCGAACCTTTGCGAATAAAATTTTCTCGACCGAAAAATCGAACTGAGTCATTACAATTGAAATCGATGAATAGGAAATCATTTTCAAAATCAATTTTATCGAGCGAAAATTTTCTCGGCATGAACAGTGTCCGTTTCACAATTCAACACTTAGAAAAATTTCGAACTTTTTTTCACGAGATTTATACTCATTCGAAATTATATTCATGCCATTACGATTTTTCAAAATTGAGCATATACTATGCATTCGATATGATTTCAATTCAAAATTCATCGAACATGCTATTACTTGCGATATTACTATAGTTTGATGAAATTTATTCATACTTCGACTGAAAATAAAATTGAACTAATAAACTTTTATATATCTTATTTTTCAGATGGATCGCTATCCAACATATAATCACATATACGAGAAATCCCTATATCTCAATGTCACGACACGGACTTCCAACTGCACCTGGCCACCTTCCGGTGTCCAGACGACATCATCGTGTCAATCCTTCAAGGCCATCCCCTATGGCATGGACTCACCGTGACGGCATCAGTGCCGATGGTCTACCTCCAGCAGTTTTAGGGGATGATCAAGAGCATCATCTTGGACGGGGGATATCATAACGGTTGTAGGGACGAGGCACATTTGCATGGGCATGAACGAGTTCAGAGCTCTACTCGACCTCCCTCACAGCCAAAACTACGACCCCCTCCCATCAGATGAAGAACTGGTGGCTGATTTCCTTCAAATGGGTTACCGTCCGCCGCTCACCAAGCTCGCTCAGGTTCAGAGCAACGGTATCCCTCACCCGTGGAAGACACTGTTCGGGATCGTGAACAAGTGTCTATCGCCGAAGCACGCCGGCTTCGACAAGGGCAATGGCCACATCCTCCGGATTTTTCACGGAGTCGTGTTCTCGCGAAATTATGATTTCGCCCAGCTGATCTGGAAAGACCTTGCACAAGAGATCAGACAAAAGGAGAACAACCGGTCCAAGAACGTACCGTACGAGAGATGGTTCTCCGTCATCATCCGCCAACACATGGAGATGTACGCGCAGAACATTCCTCGCCTGCCACCGGGTGGAAACTATCAGCCGCCCCGGCTCAAATTCTTCCACAACCCAAGGCTGGTGGACCTTACACAGCCTTCTCAACCTTCTTCGGCTCGCTGACCCCGCAGGAGCTGAATATCAGAGATACTGCCGGGAACATCACCTCACCGAGGAAATGAGTAGAGGGCCCCCGGCAGATGTACACATGTGCCCTCCCCAACCACAACAACAGCTAAGCCCTGAGGATGCGATGATTGATGATGTCGCTCAGGAGCTAGGTCAGGAGCCACCATTGGTCGAAGAGCCAATGCCCGACATCGATGATACGCTGATAGACGTCGTGGCTACGGAGATGGAACTCGAGGCTCCTGACCTCGATTTACAAGTGGAAGAGCCCTTACATGTAGGCGTGCTCGAAGAAACCATTGAGGAGGTTCTTCTACAAGAAGCACAGCCCGAGACAGAAATTGGGCAGAGCTCGCTTCCACTGGTGACGGATCAGGCTCCAGGGGATGTTGAACGTGATCCCACTCCTCACACAGCTACACCATCCGACACGGAGTCAGATGAGGAGATTAGCCTGATAAGACGGACTCCCAGACGACTTAGTATTCAACTGGAGTCCCTCTTCCCGGCCGTCACCGACGCACCAGATATGACGCTGACCACAACGACAAGTGTTGCCGGCACTTCTTCGCTCAATCTTGAGCCACAACCAACTCACGTGGTGTCTAGTTCGCAGGCGCAACTTGAGCCTGCCTTAACACCCATAGAGACGAATCCTCAAAATTCGACTCGAGGATTGGGTGGAAGTCTCATACAGTCACAACCTCAAGTGACTGTGAGCCAACCCACAGAGTCGGTGTCTACTTAAGGGTTGATAACAGACGACATCAGTAGTCCTGGTCCATCTCAGGAGGCGTCCGCACCCTTCGTGACGACCGAACAGTTTCAGGCCGCTCTCTCTGCCATTGTACATTCAATGGAAAAAAAGATCACAGAGAGAGTACTCCAAGCACTCGAGGCATCCCGAAGAGATACCGGGAAAGCACCTGCCTCTGAAGGCCCTTCGTCACGAATCAACCCCACACCTCCACAACCCACACCCACCGACCCTCTAGCCACTTCCTCCATCCCATCAACCCATACACAGTCCCTATCACCGAGCTCCATGACATTCTCCTCGCCCGTCTGATAGACCTTTCCATACGATCGCCGCAAGAAGAATCCCTCTATAGGCGATTGGTGGATCATCCTGAGCCACCGACTGACACCTGCCGAGGCCAAAGCTCCCACTCACGGCGCAGACATGACGATCCTGACGATTAGGACCCTCTTGAGGGGGAGAAGAGGCCAAGGACATCAACAAGTGGCCAAGGACAAGGCTCGGGCGCTACGCAGACAAACGCTGGAGCTGGTGAAACCCAAACAACCCAAACACAAACCCACCATACCCAAACACAAACCCACCGAACCCAAACACAAACAACCCACCAAGCCCAAACTACCCACACCACGCACCGCACCGCCCACATCGACCCACCAACCTTTCACCTGAGGACGCCTCCATCCACCCCACCGATCTACTCAAGCCCCTTGCTTCCGGAAGAAGAAGTAAGTGTTGCGATGCTTGTAGCTCTAGCAGCTACCCAAGCCACTCCCTCAGTCGCTCCAGACCAACCGGGACCCTCTGGACATGGTGTCAATCCACACGAGGCCCTAGATAAGTACATCTTCGAAGGACAGTGGATGACCCACTCCATGCCCGAGGAGCATCAAAGACAACGGCTTCACGACGTTCGGCGCTTTCTACAACAAGCGTCTATAGATCTCGTAATCATAGAAGACGACGAGCTTTAGGAAGGTGAAGACTACGAGCGAGTTATCCCAAGGCTACCAGAGTTAATCGCTCAACAGGCGGTTCCCTCTCCAAGGCTAACGCTAGGGACCGTCCGGATCGACACGCAATGGGAAAACATTCAAATAGAAATTCCCTTCTTCGAAGAAGTTCGTAATATTTGGAGGTCTCCGGACAGAGTGAAGAAGCCGAACGAGTTCGATCTTAGAGGGATCTCTCATTGGGATCAGCAGAAGAGGATGACCTACCTCTGGATGCTGACCAAACTAGGACCTGAAGTTAGGTTGGGGATGACTAAGACACAAGCCAAGAGCCATTAGAGTCTCTCCCCAATAAGCCAACTACTCAGCGTATACTGTGCCAAAGGAGGACTTCAACACCTCACTACATCATTGAACGAGTGGACAGGACCCGAGAGGAACTGAGCGAGAGCGACCTGCCGTACCTCCCCGCCGATTAAGTGTACCGTCTTTATCAGCTATACGTGGAGAAGTACAAAGGTCCTCAGGGCTTCATCAAGACAGAAGGCCTCGAAGGGCTCTACCGATTCATGATGCGCCAAGTCAAATACTATGCCGCACACGACCTTCAGATGGCTCTGGAGAGCAATATGAAGAAGATCAACATGACCGCTCCACTCAACAAAGGACCTGAGATCGAAGGGCTTCCCAACAATCACGTGCACATCAGCTCAGTCATAGGCGTCACCTACCACAATCCAATAGCAAAGAAGAATAGGTTGATGCTGAAGACTGAGATTCATAAGTTTTGCGATGGGACACTCAAGGTCGTCAAGAAAAACATCGAGCAGAGGTTGGAAGAAATCAACAGAGACACTATGATGAGGATCCACATGTTCGTGAGAGAACAGCCGCTCCTAATGGAATTGCTTGAAGATATCGAGGAGCGACTGGAGCTTAGGATCACGCTGAGGAACTACGAGTATGCGCTGAGATTGCGCAGATCGTATTACGCCCGACGAGGACAAACGGCGCAGAGACGCAATCAAGCACAAATGGGGAGATTATAGAATACTATTTGTAATTGTGCTTGATTTCATTAGTTGTCCTTGTAATTAGGGGCGTTTTGTATAGTAGTCCTTAGATTAGGACTAGTTTGATATTTATACCAAATTTGTTTGGTATAAATACATGTAAATCAATTGAGCTGAATAGAGAAAGTTTTTAGAATTGATCCGAAAGGCTTGCAATTCGATTTCTAGAGAGAGAAACAACAGTAACTTTCTCACTCTACTCGAATTCTCTCTTGTTCTTCATTTGAGTTTTTCGATCGAATTCAATTGCTTATCATAACGATCGAATTACTATGAATTCTAGCCTAGGATCGTAGAGTTGTTAATCGTAGGACCTAACAATTATTATTGTTATTATTATATTTTTTTTTATTTTTGTTTCGTTTTATTTAATTTAATATATATAATTTTAGATTTTTTTTTGAGGTGAATGCAAATATCTGGGTTGCCTCCCAAGAAGCGCTTCTTTTAACGTCTTAGCCGGACGTACCTCTTGTGCTCTTATGCTGACTGGAAGTCGAGGTATTATACCTCCTTGTCGCTCAAGTCGTCCTTGACTCCCTGGTAATGCTTTAATCGATGTCCGTTCACCTTGAGAGTACCATGCCCATACCTGAAATCTCAACAGTACCGTAAGGGAAAACACGAGTGACAGTGAACGGTCCCGACTAACGTGATCGAAGTTTGCCGGGAAAGAGCCTAAGTCGAGAATTAAAGAGGAGGACTTGGTCCCCTTCCTGAAATTCTCGTCTGTGCCTGATTTTTTTGTCATGATAAGCTTTCGAGCGCTCTTTATACATGCGAGCGTTATTGTAAGCCGATAAACACCATTCGTCTAACTCGTTAATTTGGAGTTGCCGCTTTCCGCCGGCGTCCCCCAAATCAAAATTCAAGGACTTAATCGCCCAATAGGCCTTACTTTCGATTTCTACCGGGAGGTGGCACGCCTTCCCGTAGACTAATCTATACGGTGTAGTGCCTATGGGATTCTTATATGAAGTCCTATATTCCCAAAGAGCATCGTTCAACTTATTCGCCCACTCCCTAGGATTCCCTTCTATGGTCTTTTCTAGGATGCGTTTCAGCTCACGATTTACTACTTCGACCTGACCGCTAGCTTGGTGGTGGTACGGGGTGGATAGGCTGTGCCTAACACCGTAACGTTCTAATGTGCGTGCGAACTGGGTGTTCCAGAAATGAGTACCTCTATCACTAATGATGCATCTAGGTGCCCCAAAATGTGAAAATAATGCTCGCAAAAATCTTACGACAACTCTCGCATCATTCCTGGGCAAAGCTTGCGCCTCAGCCCACTTGGACACATAGTCTACGGCAACCAGAATGTATTTATTATTATACGAGCTAGGAAACGGACCCATGAAGTCTATACCCCAAACATCAAAAATCTCACAAACTAAAATAAAGTTTTGAGGCATTTCATCGCGTCTCGAGATATTACCTGCGCGTTGACATTGATCACAAATGTCAACGTACCTTTGGGCGTCTTTGAAAATCGTACGCCAGTAGAAACCGCTTTCTAGTACCTTTTGAGCGGTTCAGTTGGCTGCATAATGCCCTCCAGTTGGTCCGCTATGGCAGTGACCGAGAGTTGTCTCAGGAGAAGCAACGCATCGTCGTATCACCTGGTCCGCACATCGCATGAAAAGATACGGATCTTTCCAAAAATAGTACTTCAAGTCAGAAAAGAATTTCTTCTTTTGCTGACTTGTATACCCTTTTGGAAGGACCCTCGCCACAAGATAATTAGCATAATCTGCAAACCAAAGAGTATCGTCACTTACAACTTGTATTGAGTACAAGTGCTCGTCTAAGAACGTGTCCTGAATCTCTTTGCCCGCCTTGTTGTAGATTTTGGACTCCTCTAGTCGAGAGAGGTGATTCGCCGCCAGATTCTCTGCGCCTTTCTTGTCTCGAATCTCTATATCAAACTCTTGAAGGAGTAGGATCCATCTGATTAGCCGAGGTTTGGCATCCGGCTTCGCTAGTAGATACTTAAGGGCAGAGTGGTCAGTGAAAACAATAAATTTCGATAAAATAAGGTATGACCTGAATTTATCGAATGCGAACACGACAGCTAAAAGCTCCTTTTCCGTGGTCGTGTAGTTGGCTTGGGCTGCGTCTTAAGTCTTGCTGGCGTAGTAAATCGGCCTGAAATGGTTGTCTCTGCGCTGCCCTAGCATGGCTCCCACTGCGTAATCACTAGCATCGCATATTAATTCAAAGGGTAGCCCCCAGTCGGGGGTGACCATAATAAGTGCTGCGATAAGTCGCTCCTTCAGAAAATTAAATGCATGCAAGCATTCATCATTAAACTCAAACGGGGTGTCTTTTTCAAGTAATCTAGACATGGGTCGTGCAATCTTAGAGAAGTCCTTAATGTACCTACGATAAAACCCAGCATGTCCTAGAAAACTCCTAATTGAACTCATGTTTGAGGGTACGGGTAATTTTTCTATGGTCTCTAACTTAGCTCGGTCCACTTTGATTCCTTTAGGGGAAATCTTGTGTCCCAAAACTATACCCTCTCGAACCATGAAGTGACACTTTTCCCAATTAAGTGCCAAGTTCGTATTCTCGCAACGTGCGAGTACGAGCTTCAGATTAGCAAGACAAACATCGAACGACGACCCAAACACAGAAAAATCATCCATAAACACCTCCATTACCTCGCCTACCAACTCGTCAAATATAGCCATCGTACATCGTTGAAATTTGGCTGGAGCATTGCATAGACCACATGGCATCCTTCGATACGCAAATGTACCGAAGGGGCAGGTGAATGTGGTCTTCTCCTGGTCCTCAGGTGCAATAGGGATCTGCAAGTATCCTGATAAACCATCAAGAAAGCAATAAAATGAATGATCAGATAGTTTTTCTAGCATTTGATCGATAAATGGTAAGGGAAAATGGTCATTTCTCGTGGCGTCATTCAATTTTCTGTAGTCGATGCACACGCACTATCCAGTCACTGTTCTTGTTGGAATCAACTCGTTCTTATCGTTTGTGACGACCGTCATTCCTCTCTTCTTTGGGACCACTTGGACGGGCTTATCCACGCACTGTCTGAGATAGGGTAGATCATCTCTGCGTCTAATAGTTTGATCACCTTCTTCTTCACGACATCCTTCATATTCGGGTTGAGTTGCCTTTGACGTTGAGCGATCGGCTTGATCGTCCTCCATTAGGATCTTATGTGTACAGTAACTTGGACTGATCCCCCTGATGTCGGATATCTTCCACGCTATTGCCTTCTTATGCGCTTTTAATACACCCAAAAGTTGGTTCTTCTGTTCTTCGTTAAGGCTTGAAGAAATTACGACCGGTAACCCTTCTTTGCTTCCAAGAAATGCATACTCGAGGTGGTCGGGTAGCGGCTTCAACTCTAGGATCGGGGGCTCCTCGACCGAGCTCTTTTCCTTATCTTCTTCGCTGCTTTTGTCGACGGTCATAATGGGCTCGTCGTCCTCCTCCTCGCACTCGTCGATGGCCATAATTGTTCCTTCCTCGCCATACACATGTGACAGACCTTGCACAGAAAAGAGAAAATCATGCTCAAAAGCGTCTAAGTAGTAACACTTATCATCATGCTCATTACTCTTCTTCATCGATTCAGCCATATTGAATGTCACTTTCTCGCCATATACCGTCAGAGTCAACGTCCCATTCCTAACATCTATCATAGTCTCACGTGTAGCTAAGAATAGTCTACCTAGGATCAACGGGACATATTCATCCTCCTCCATATCTAAGATAATAAAATCGGCGGGAATCACGAATTTACCTGCCTTAACTAGGACATCCTCTATAACGACTTGAGGGTATTTAACGATCTATCAGCTAATTGAAGGCTCATCCTAGTGGGTCGTGGTTCACCTAATACTAAGCGCTTAAACATGGAATATGGCATTAAATTTATACTAGCTCCTAAATCGGCTAAGGCACGATCAACTACTAAATCGCCTATAAGACAGGGATAGTAAAATTCCCTGGGTCTTTGAGTTTCTTTGGCATCTTGTTCGGGAGTATCGCCGAACACTCTCCTCGTAGGCATACTGTAGAGATGTGCTCGAGCTTCCGTCGATTCGTCAACAGATCCTTCAGAAACTTAGCGAAACTAGGCATCTGTGTGATAGCGTCAACAAACGGTAAGTTAATAATGTAATTCTTTACACATGGTCATAAATTTACCGAACTGCGCCTCATCTTTGTCTTTCTTCAACCGAGCTGGGTAAGGGATCTTCGGCTGGTACGGCTTCACCGGTGGTCGCACAATCTCTTTTGCCTTTTCTCTTTGAGACTCGACCTTTTCCTTTTCAGCTTCGGCGTTCTCCTTCTCAGTTCGGCCTTCTCAACATCGTCGCCTTTGCTTACCTCCACTTCTGGCTCATCGTGGACCTCGACCTCAGCTTTATCATTTGATTTCTTTTTGGGGGGTAACTCTTGCGACCCTCGCCCGTTCCTCAGGGTAACCGCTTTGCAGTACTCCTTAGGGTTTGGTTCGGTTAACTTGGGAGTGATCCTTGATTTCGCCCCGCCAACTGCTTCGCCATCTGGGCCACTTGTTGCTCCAACTTCTTGATAGAGGCGTCAGTATCCTGAGCGCGTACGTTGTTGGCTTCCATGTACTCCTCCATCTTCGCCATTCGGATCCCGACCCAGCAGACGCGTTCTGATACGGACGTGATGTTCCTCCTTGGAAACCAGATGATCTAGGTTGGAATCCCGATGGCCCTTGCCATGGTGGTTTTGGTTCCCATACGCCATATTTGGATGCGCTCGAGGTTGGTAACTCCGTTGGCCTTGGTAATTCCCCATATAGTCCACGTGTTCCACCGGTGGTATGGCTTGACATTCCGACGTCGCGTGGGCTGCACCGCAGTTTCCACAATGAGGTATGTAAGGTATCTATTGCGATGGTGAGGCGGTCATCGGTGTCATTGCAGCATTAAGGGTTGGTGGTTGGGAAGCTTTTGGTAGAGCGCATTAATCATCGTTTGAAGCTGAGTTTGCGTCGTTGCAATTTGTTGTTGAAGAGCGGCGTACTTAGCATTCATCGTCGTGTCCTCGCTCACTCGAACACACCCGGCACCCTCATTCTTGTGTTGCCTCGCATGAAGCTGTTCCATGTATAGTCTTCAATTAGGTTCCATGCTTCTGTGGCGCTAAGCTTCACAAGTCCTCCGTTTGTGGCCCCATCTAGCATAAGGGTCGTATGGTCATTGAGTGCTTAGTGGAATCGATTTACGATTGCAGCCTTTGTTGTTCCATGCTGCGGACATCTCTTTAATAAGGCTTTGTATCTCTCCCAAACTTCGTAGAGGTTCTCCGTGTCCCTCTGATGAAAGAGCAAAATTTCGGTTTTCAACCGAAGTACCTTCGATTATGGGAAGAAGTAGCCAAGGAAAGCTCCTCGCAGCTCGTCCCAAGTAGTAATAGACCTAGGTGGTAATAGCTCCAACCACTCCTTTGCTTTCTCTTTGAGAGAAAATGGGAATAGCATAAGCTTGATGGTGTCATTTGGAACTCCATTGATCTTGATAGTGTCCGTAATTGTCAGAAATGCCTTTATGTGTTTGTACGGATCATCTTCAGACCTTCCTTCGAATTGGGCCGTCTGAAATATCATTTGAAGCCACGACTGCTTTAATTCGAAGTTGTTGCTCTCGAAAGGTGGTATCACGATTGCTATTCTGTACCATCAAGTGTGTCGTGCTTGAGCAAATCTTGCAGTGATTGCTCCTCGTTATTAACTTCTCGATCTGCCATCTCCTTTGGTGTTCCTGAACTATCAACTGACGTATCAACGTGAGAAGTGCTCGCCGTGTCCTGAGAAACTTCTGTTGTGTCTTGAGAATAATCAACTAGCTGAAATGAATCGTCGGACGAAGAACTTTCAATTACTTCCTACCATAGTCTTCATCGCAATGTGCGCTCGAAATCCGGAGATGCTTCAACGAGTGGATACGATGGATGATTTCGGGTCATTCACCATAAAAGTACGCCTTGAAGAAATCAACGAATTCCGTTAGTTAATTAACAAGTCACAACCGGAAGAATAATCGCAAATCATGAAATTATGATAAACTAGAATAAAATGTCAAATACGTGAATGGCTAAATTACCGAACTCAGGTTTTCCTAATATCAAACTAACTCCCCGGCAACGACGCCAAAAACTTGATCGACACGCGGTGTACTGATATAGTGTGCAGGTGTGACAAGTGATAACTAAAACGAATACGTATTTACTATCACCGACGTGCGATAGGCAGTGAACCTATCGTTTGTAGCGTAGTAAAGTGAGTAAATGAGTATCGAACACGAGGAATGAACTTGATTACTAGTATTAACCTATCGACTCGATATTTAGCCTAAATAAAACGACGGGATTTGTTTATGCTACGAACTAATTTAATAGAGCTAATGGAATAGAAGATTAAGGGAGCACAACTAGAAATAATACGAGTGACTTAAGTTGACAAACATGTGTTCGGGATTCGAATCCCGCAGGGTGTTGTCGCCTAAGGCTACGGAATATCGCTTCTACATGAACATCGACTAAATCGCAGTAATTTCCTACCCACTCACGGATTTGCTGTCGCCCTAAACGTTCGTGGGAATCTAATATCAGCGATTACCAAATGGCGAGGATCGAGTATTTGCTTTCGCCCTATACTCGAATCCTAACGTCTACGAACGGCCTAATCGTTATTTAGCTATCGCCCTAAACGATGAACCACACTTTCACATCAACACATAGACATATTGATGCAAAGAAGCAATATTATAGAACGATAAATAGTCGAATACACGTGTTCACGATTATCCTACGCCTTAACTATGACATAACCCAACGTTCATCTACTCCCAAACACATAAGATTATTAGCTCCTCATATTAGACAAAACAACAACGAGATTCAAGGGAAACGAGGATAGAGAACTCATAAATCTTCCCTAAGAAGTGAGCAGGGAGTTTTTGAGGTGGAGCTCTCGTTCCTCGATCAAAATGGCATAACTGCGTTGTTGGATCGTCTCTCGACCGTCTCCAAATAAAGGAGCGGCTTCTAGGGTTCTTCTTCCTCTTCTTTTCTCTTAGGTTTCGGCTCTCCAAGGTTACGGTTGAGTTCTGAGAAAAACTCCTTCTTCGAATTTAGGCCTTAACCCTGGTCACGTTCACGGCCTCTTAACGGGCCTTCACGGTCGTGAAGCCCCAAATTTAGTCTGATTTCCGCCTTTGTTAAACCCTTCACGGTCTCATACAACAACGTCACGGCCGTGGCATATGCTTAAACCCTAAATCTTGACTTTCTGCCACGAGTCACGGCCTATCGCATGTATTCACGGCCGTGACAATGGACAGCAATGAGTTTGTTTAGTCTCTGCCGTGAGTCATGGTCTCTTGCATGATGTGTCACGGCGGTGACATAAAATAAATTCCCTTTACTTCGTTTCAGTGATATGTCGCGGCCTCTCGCATAGGACGTCACGGCCGTGACGAACGACAGTGTTCCATAGCTTGGTTTGTGCCGAAGGTCACGGCCACGTGCATGTTTCTCACGGCCGTGACAATGGTCAGTGTCGATTAGGCCTGCCTCTGCCGCGAGTCACAGCCTCTTGCAAGATGACTCACGGCCGTGACTCTTCAAGACTGCACATTCTTCAACCCCCTGTCGACTTTCACGGCCTGTTGCATGATCGTTCACGGCCGTGAACAATTCCTGGCAGCTTCATTCTTTATCCGTTTTGCGTCGTTTTGGCCTCGTTTCGTTCCTCTTCGCCCGATAACCGTTCGAAGGTCCTACAATGCATGGAATGACCAAAAATACCCCATTATAACCCAAATAAATACAACAATAAACGTATTAAAATACGTTTATCAAACCTCCCCACACTTAAGCTTTTGCTTGTCCTCGAGCAAATTAAAAACAAGAAGAGGTGATAATATAGTGGCATGACCATTCGCAATTCATCAATGTAGAAAGAGAACACAAAATGGAATCAAGCAAGCAATTATGGACACTACAATAATGATTAGCACCAACCAACACAAACTTCCAGAGCGCTACTAGTCGAGATCCACACCTCGCAGGGATTCACTCAAATCACTCAGTGTATATGCTAATAAATCTGTGAATCGCTCAAGTCATGCAATTATCAAGTCTATACCATATGCTCTCAAGTCAATCGCACGTCTACTACTTAAAGTAGTAAGCATGAATCAGAAGGTCTTTTCCCGTTGAATGGGGTCAAAAAGTGATGCGGTGGTAGTGGAATCACATATGAGTAGCAGTCGTGTAGGTCTTCATGTCATTGTCTAAAGCGCGCCAGGATCAACCCTTTTGGTTACGCCGTCTTCATATTTCTCTTATTTCTGCTGCGTTCCTCTAAGCCTTTCTTTTTTCAAGTCTCAAAATGAGAGAATGATGTGGATTCACGAGACTGAAAGATTATCGAAGGAAAGGTTCTTTTCAATCTTTCTGCAACAACTTATCCTCTTTCTACTTCCCTTTTTCCTCCTTCTGGCGCCATTTCTCTTTCTTTCACTCTTTTTTTTTCAAATCACTCTTCGCATTGCGACGGTGCGCTGCCCTTTTTCCTTGTTGAAGAGGAAATTCTCGACTGCTTTCGACGTTGTCGTGGGGGCGTCATCCGACTACGCTTTTCGACTTTGACATTCGACCTTTAATTCTACCTAACTCGGGTTCAGATGATCTCTGGAGGCTTATTTTGGTTAGCGGCTTATGATAATATGAGGTTTAGGAAATAAAAAGGCTTAGTCTCAAAGTGGCTAACTACGGTGATCAGTCGTTGTCGGGAACTTTGGCCGTGGACTTATTTCCTAATGCCTTCGTCATATTCGTACGAAACATGCTATAAGCAATTTCAATGCGTATCAAACAAGCAAGTTCTAGAGAGACGTAAATTATGCACTACTCACACAACCAAGAAAAATGAGCAAAAGCTCGTCAGCTCAAACTCTCACAACGGAACATGGGTTATGTGTGTGAATCTCTCAAAGTAACACTATGTCTATTCATGCTGAAAAGATCAAGTCACAGATGCATGTCTTTAAATGAGTGTAAATAGAGCCAAGAAATGCATGGAATGACAAATATACCCCATTATAACCCAAATAAATACAATAATAAACGTATTAAAATACGTTTATCAATCATAATCACAAAGAAGCGTTTCCACAACTCTTCATTTTAACTACGTCTAATACTTGATTTCGAGGATAAAATACCTAAATCGGGGCAATAAATACCTAATATGGGTGCCAAAATACCGATATTTGTGAACGAAATACCTCTCAATTGGGGCGATACATCTAAGGCTAAAATGGTTGGTTTTCGTAAAAGACCTATCATTGAATGTATATTAATCATCATAATCACAAAAAGAAGCGTTTCGACAACTCTTCATTTTAACTAAGTCTAATACTTGATTTCAAGGGTAAAATACCTAAATCGTGGCAATAAATACCTAATATGGGTGCCAAAATACCGATATTTGTGAAAGAAATACCTTTCAATTGGGGCGATACATCTAAGGCTGAAATGGTTGGTTTTCGTAAAAAGATCTATCATTGAATGTATATTAATCATCATAATCACAAAAAAAAGCTTTCCCACAACTCTTCATTTTAACCAAGTCGAATACTTGATTTGGAGGGCAAAATACCTAAATCCTGACAACAAATACCTAATTTGGGTGCCAAAATACGGATATTTGTGAACGAAATACATGTCAATTGGGGCTATAAATCTAAGGCTGAAATGGTTGGTTTTCATAAAAAGATCTATCATTGAATGTATATTAATCATCATAATCACAAAAAGAAGTCCCACAACTCTTCATTTTAACAAAGACAAATACTTGATTTCGAGGGTAAAATACCTAAATCGTGACAGTAAATACTTAATTTGGGTGACAAAATACCAATATATATGAACGGAATCCTACCGAAAAAGACTATAGGCTTGTTGATGTTATATAGAAAGATGATAGTTTTACATACATTCATATTACCAAGTAGCACGCTCCTTTCCGTTTTCTCGGCCTATGAAAAACAAGCACGATTAAACTGAGTTTGCTTAGCCGTTTCCAGGGTCCAGCGGCCAGAAGAGCACCGCATGTTGCGCTGTGTCCGGTGCGCCCCCGGCGGCCCTTGAAAATGTAAAATTACAAAAGTAACCTTTAACTCGTCTCTACATAGTTTTAAAATATATTATTCTTATGAATATAAGAAAATATAAGATGTGCATATCAATTTAATCACCATGAAATAAAGAATAAATTGGTGTTGTTTATTTATTTTTATCATATAAATCACGTGAATTAAAGATGAATTTATGATATGGTGGTGTAAGGTTATTATAGTCATACGTTCAAACTAACTAAGGGACTTGAATTCAACGGCAAAATACTTAAATCGAGATAAAACTACTTAATTTTAGATGAAAAATACTGATATGTATGCAGAAAATACATGAAATGGGACAAGTCATCTATGATTAAGATGGTAAGTTTTCATCAAATATTTTACATGATAATGGTATACAAAGCCATATTCAAATAGAATGTTTTACCAAACGTACAGTCAAATTTCAATATTCTCAAATCATTCATACATACTTTCAAGTCTATTGCAACGCTTCATAAGGAGAAGAATCATAGCATGTGAGCAAATGTGATTTTGATATGTGCACTTGAAGGGTTAAACTTAATATCTTCCGACTGTATCTCCACCCATTGGAAAATTGCCCGCTCTTGAACAGATGGTTCATTTCAATTTCTGCATTATCTTGTTGTCAAAATCAATACAGATCTCGAGATGATGGTGATGGCGTAGCACCCAAAACGATTGGTGATTAGGTTGATTCTCCACGTCCTTCATGAAAATGAACCATAACAACAAAACCCTAGAGACAACAAAAATGAGGACAAAACTCACCTGCAAGAAAACGAGGGCCAAACAAGGTTGTGATAGCAAGCCAATCATAGAGAACTGGAACTAGTGATTTCCATTTACTGCAGCGGTCGTCCACAGTACTCTCCAATTTCAACGGGTCTTTTAAAAAATGGCCCTTGACTCAGTCAATATTAAATAAATAGCCTTGTTGACGTTTTTTTTGGTCAATGGCCTTCATTTTAATTAACCGTTAACCATCTTCTTTAACCCTCGATTAATTAACTAGAAATAAAAGAAAAAGAAAAATAAATATACATACACAATCTGTATATATATAAAAGAAACGAAACTCCATTTAAATGCACAGCAGCACGTAATAATTACTAATACCAACCCAGATCGATCCATCCTTTCTTCTTCATCGTTTCTAAAGAAAAACACAGCCTCATTTTCGTCACTAAGTCGAACTCGAAGTCTGCGAAACAAGTCTGGAAGGAAAAACCCAGCTCTAACTCTTTACAGTAAGTTTTTTCTTTTTGAATTACGAATTTTTACCCTTCAAATTACGTGAGTTTGTCATTACGTGATGTTTGGCAACGAGAATTTTGAATTTCCAGTCAAAGACGAAACTCGTGGTATGCTTCATGGAACCCGCACATATATTCACAAGGGCCCCATGCAGTAGATCTGGGGCCCCGCGCATGTTTACACCGTCCCCGCACGCTGGTGCAGGGGCCGCGCGCACTGGTGCACGGTTCCGCGCGCTAGAGCACGGGACCCGGGCATCAGTTCAAGGGCCCCAGGCGCTGGCGCTGGGGTCCCGCACATTAGTACAGCGCGCGCGCGCGCAATGGAGCACGGGTCCGCGCGAGCTAGTGCACGGACCCGGGCATCAATTCAGGGTCCCCAAGCGCTGTGGTCCCGCACATCAGTGCAGGGCGCGCGCGCAATGGAGCACGGGTCCGCGCGGGCTAGTGCACGGGAGCATCAGTTCAAGGACCCCAGGCGCTGGTGCAGGGGTCCCGCGCATCAGTGCATGGGCAGTCCCAGGGCATGGGTCCCGAACACTAAGTCATGGGTCTCGCGCTCTAGAGCTTGGGTCCCATGCGCTGGTGCAGGGGTCCCGTGCTTATATGTTAGGGTTTTCGATAGCTGTTAGGGTTTTCGATAGCTGTTAGGGTTTTCGATAGCTGTTAGGGGTGTGGAAGCTGTTAGGGCTTTAACTATGCCTAGAAATCACGTTAGCAAACACAGCATCCGAAATAACAATTTCGACAACTAGGGTTTTTGCAACCTATTGTTTTCGCAAACTAGGGTTTCGCAAGTTGTATTGGTTTCGCAAGTAGGGCTATGGTTCTAATATATTTTACTTTTATTGCAGGGGGTAATCATGACGATCACTAACATTGTGTTCCAAGTAGAGGGTCAGTGGATAATTGGCGAGGACAATACCTCGAAGTGGTGTCCTCTTCCTACTCATAGATGGCAATCAATCTTGGTCGACGAGGAAACATGCACGTTAGATGACGTGAAGAATGAGATTGTGAAGGTGTTGTCGCTATGCAGCGAGAAATCTAAACTCACGTTAAGCTACATGCCTAGCGTAGTTTACGATTTCCCACGACCCATCTACATCGAGAATGACTGCGGTATACGTGCATACCTTGGTTTTGGTGGTCCACAGTCTAGACCCGTGCTCCATGTTGAGGTTGCGTCCTTTGTCAGTGCCACACCACCACAAGCTCATCTTAATGATGAATCGAATTTCAACGTTGGTCTAATAGAGCAGTGCGACGCAATTGAGGAATCCATCCCGTGGAGGGTTACATGGGCGACACATCTAACTACCACTCTTACCATCTTTCTGAATACGAGGGTTTTCAAGAAGATCAAACCGGACCGTGCGAGAATCAAAATGAGAATGAAGATGATATGTTCGAACAACCCGAGGAACATTATGCTTCGGAAAGTGATAATGACGATGTCACAATGGCGGAGCATAACTCTCCACATGCTGACGACGGCACGTATGGATTTGGGGATGGTTCAAGCATGTTTGTTGGTCAGGAATTTCGGGACAAGAAGGAAGTCAAGGACGTGATCACTAAAGTCGCCCTTGATGCGTGTTTCGAGTTCAAATTGGTCCGGTCAAATAAAACCATGTACGTAGCGAAATGCGCAACCGAATGATGCACATGGCGAGTACGAGCTGCACAGAACAAGGACTCCCATTTTTTCTCAATCCGAACGTATTGCGGCAAGCACACCTGCGGGGTTTCTCATCGTCGCCGTAGACATCGCCAAGGAAGTTCGTCAGTTGTATCACAAGTTCTGTTGGAACATTTCACCGGTCCTAAAGACATTCCGCCACCCAAGTCAATCATGTCGATGATGCAGAACAGGGGAGTAGATGTCTCGTACTACAAGGCTTGGAAAGGCAAACAACTAGCGTCGGACGAATTAGTCGGTAACAGGGACGATTGTTACGGTTTACTTCCGACCTACTTGGATGCGTTGAGGCAAGCAAACGTTGACAGCATTACAGATTGGGAGATGGACGAACAAATGAGGTTCAAATATATGTTCTTAGCATACGGCGCATGCGTTAGGGGATTTGCATACATGAGGAAAGTCGTATCTATCGATGCAACTTTTTTGAAGGGAAAATATAAAGGAGTTTTGCTCATTGCTACGGCGCAAGATGGTGATTACCATCAATACCCGCTCGCATGGGGTCTTGCTGACTCGGAGGGAACCGAATCTTGGACGTGGTTTCTCACTAGATTGAGTCGTTTCGTACCATATAGTAATGAACTCGTCATTATTTCTGACCGAAACCACGGTATAAAGAATGCCGTCCCTGCTGTGTTTCCGAATTCATTTCATGGTTTCTGCGCATGGCACATTCAGCAGAATGTGAAGACGAAAACGGCGGACAAGGGTGCGTGCCCCATTTTCTGGCGGGTGGCCAGTGCCTACACCAAGGCCGAGTGCAATGCACATTACAAAGCTCTAGGTAAAACATTCAAGTCGGCGGGTCGATATCTTGACGAGATTGACATGGAACGGTGGACGAGGGCATATTGTCCCAAGTCGAGATATAACATCATGACGACCAATGGATCGGAGTCGATAAATGCGGCTCTACGCACGGATAGAGAACTTCCAATTATAGGATTGTTGCGATTAACATCATCTTGGTTCAGTAAGCATCGAAGAGCATGCGAAGCTTCTATCGCTTCGAATTCGACGTCGTTTACGCCGAAGGTCGAGTCGATCCTCCGCGAGAATTTCATTGGGTCGCAAAGATTTCACGTATCGGAAGTTGGGCGTCTAACGTATAATGTATACGGGCACAACTCGAACGAGGTCGTCCATCTAGAGTTGCGTACGTGCAGCTGTAAGATGCTTGACATCGACCGAATTCCTTGCCCACACGCTATTGCTGCTTGTGGTTATGCCAACGTCGATGTGGGTTCACTGGTCGACCCTTACTACAGCTTGGGTGTTGGAAGTTAGCTTACGAAGGTACTATATGGCCGGTGTCTGAACACATTGAAAGAAGTGTTGAAATGCTGCCACCTCCTCGCGAGAAACAACGTGGAAGACCACAGAAAAATAGGTTGCCTTCTGTTGGCGAATTTAGTAGGAAGTAAAACCTCTAAATTTAGGGTTTTGTAATGTAATAGAACCTAATTATTATTGTTATGAAATGAAAGTTTGTTTAGATTAGCGTAATGATGGTTTTATAATGTAAGAGTTATGATGTGATAGTGTTTGAGGTATGTAAAATTAGGATTTTAAAGTTTAGGTTTTAATGGATGTGCGGGACCCATGCATTTGCGCGAAGGACCCTTGATTTCAAGCACGGGACCCATGCTCATGTGCGGGGACCCGTGCTTATTTGCTTGGTCCCTGCGCATAAGTTCCGTCCCGTGCGGAAATTATGTAAACCCTAATTGTAGTCAATTATTGGTCTTCTTTTGCAGACAAAGTTATTATTGAATTATTGGTCAGTCAACTATTTGTCTGATACATGTCAGCTTTGAGTGTAGTCGTAATCAATGCCTTGTCAAGTCTGGTGTCCTTTTCGATGTGTGAGAAGAAAAAGTACAGCACGGGTTTAAAAGAATTTCAGTAATTAAATACATATTTTTTGGTACATCTTTACAAAAATAATTAACCATAACGAAATTGTCGAAAAAAATATTAATCTTGACCAAAAAATTTCACTTATGTTGTTAATGTTCAGAAAAAAATTTAAACGATTTGGTGACTGTTTTCGATGTGAATTTGGTGAACTGGGTGAATGTGACAATAGTTGAGCTAATTTACATAACAACAACTTGCCTTATGCTGGTGACTTGGTTACGATGTAACAATCGAAAACTCGTATTTTATACATGCAAAAAGACCATACTTTTGTTGGCTATGATATTATATGACGTATTATATTCGTATGGAGGCTGAATCGAACTTCGAAATTATTTAATATGGTGTAAAATCGCGAAAATAATCGCAGGGTCCCCGCACATGAGTGCTGTGGTCCGGGGCCCATGCCCATGGACCCGCGCAAGCTAATGCGCGGGACACCAGCGATTACACGCGGGGCCCCAGCGATTACGCGAGGGACCCGTGAACTCACGCAGGGGACCCGTGCTTGTGTGCGCGGACCCATGCTTATGCGCGAGGGACCGTGCGCTACAGTTTGGAACCACCAGCATACCGGACCCGTGCGGATTTTAATTGACTAGTCAACAATCATTGGTAAATTATTATTTTCTGCGAATGTCAGTGTAATCAATGCCTTGTCAGTGAAACCAAAAAGAAATATTTAATCAAATTGTGTAATCAAATCGCGGGACCCTTGCTCAATGACTACTGCAGGGGTCCCTAGTTTTGAAGCAAGGGACCCGTGCTCAAATGCTTGGTCCCATGCTTATGTGCGTTGAATAGTCAACAATCATTTGTGAATAGTGGTCTGTTACTTTTTTCGTTATATTGTCGGTGTCATAACAGTCGATTTGATGCGATTAGCAATAAAATTGCTTGTCATGTCATCACTAATGTCAATTCAGATTCTTTAATTTACACAAACGTAACAAACAACGTGCGAGGTTTTTCATAAAAATTATTTAAATAAAAAAAATTGTAAGAAATTATTTAAACTACTTTGAATAAAATAAAAAATTACATTCAACTTGGACCAAACCAAGAGCCCCAGTCCTTACGCAAAATACAAATTGTAAGAAATTTCCTAAAATCTACAATTTCCTGTTGTGTCAGATTGGAGACGTCGTCACCTCGAAACATGAGGCTCATTGCCGCTCGCAACACATGTACGCCGCATTCTCCCCTGAAACGTTACACACTTATACAGAAATCGTCGTAAAAAAATTAAATGAAATAATAACGAATGAAACTTACCTTCCTTGCTGTTTGGCGAATCTCGGATGACGCTCAACTTTCCATATGATCCGTCAAAGCATCCGGAGATCACACGTTGCTAACTTGCTTGCACTTACCGAAGCCCCTCTTCTTCGTAATCTTCTTCCCTATGAAAAAATATATAAACATAAGTTACATTAGAAGTTTAATTTAAGCAATATTAGAAATATTTACTTATCTTTTTCGGGCTTCGCCGTCGTAATAGGCTTGTTCAAATGAATTAGTACCTGAAAATAACAATTCATTAGTTAGCCATATAAACATAATAAATATTTGTATGCAAAAAACATGTAAAGTTGGATACTTATCTTTTTTCGGGCTTGTTTGTTGATGTGGAGTCCACGCCTCGCCGAATGCCTCTAATAATCCTCGTCGTCGCCGCCGCCGCCGTCGTTGCCGCCGCTAGTCTCCGTGCCGGTGGTGTCATCGAAAAGGTCGTCGGGCGAGTCGCTGGCTCGGTCATCTTGGGTGCGATACTCGGCTCGAGTCCAATTGTCGAGAAGACATCGGTACTCGAGGTTGTCGACACCCAAGTTCGAACGCTTCTCGCTCAAAGTCAAACCGCCCATGTTAAAAGCATGCTCCACCGCGACGGTCGAGACCGGGACGGCAAGGATCTCCGAGCGATCCTCGCCAATGTTGGATACGTTGGCGACACCCTCGACCACCATCCAAGGACGTTGAACTCATCATCATCCTCGAATTCGAAAGTCGTCGACATAAAGTTATCGAGTTCTATGTAGGAGTTTTGGGAGGACCTTGGACGCTTGTTTGCGTTGAGGATGTCGTAGTAGTCAGCTAATCGTTAATATCGACTACTAGTAGAACTAGATTGACCGCGCCCCGATCCCGATCGAGACGAGTCATGGCCAAAATCAGGCTTATACTCTTTAAAGAGCTCCTTTAAAGAGCCATGCGTTCAATCTAGTACGCTCTGTCAATAAACGCTATCGACTACCCTGCCCGACGATATCTTCGTATAGTGGCATTCTAGTAGTCTACCCGTACCCTCTAAACGCCATCTCGGATCCAATATCTTCGTTATAATGAAGATATCCGGTAACTCAAAAAAATATTTGAGCCACTTGGTAGTCATGTTCCCAACGGCCTCGCCGACTACTGGATCAAACTGAAGCCCGTCGAGGATGATTGCGACTTTAACGCAATGATCTAACGCTAGTATTGATGTCGGGTAATACGAACCCGACATTGCCTCAGTGGCGTCGTGAAATACTTGAAGTATCTCACATAAGCTGTTGCACGGGTCCCACATCTCTGGAAGTAAATCGAACGACAACACTCTGTTTTCAGTAAAGAAGTCGCAAAAAATGCTGTCGATACTCCATCGAGCCACACAACAACTTGTAGGTGGAATTCCACCTGGTGAGTACGTCTAGACTAAACTTCTCAGTCGGAACATCCTCTCTAGCGCGGAAATGCTTCCACTTCTTCCATAACGAAGTACCGCATCAGGTAACTGATTGCGTAGCGTATAGGCTGCACTTGTTCCTTTAAACTAACTAGTGCGTCTTGCACACAAAGGTTAAGTATGTGACAAAAACAACGCCGTGGAAAAACCGTCCTCCGTCTGGCGGTTGGCAATACTCCTTCAAACGCTTTATGCTCGTGTTGTTGGCGCTCGCATTGTCGAACGATACGGAAAAGACTTTGTTGAGTATTCTATACTCCGATAAGATAGTCCTAAGCTTGATCGCAATATTTTTCGCCGTGTGCGCTTCATCGAACTCCCTATAGCGATCAATCGCTTTTGTATCGTCCACGAATCATCGACCCAGCGGCAAGTCACGCCCATATACAATGAACGTTGCCAATGATCGCTCCATATATCGGAGCAAATCGACACACTAGTTCCTAACTTACCTAATAACCCTACTAAGTCGCGCTTAAGCGCGAGAACGGTCTTCCTAGTGTCCCGCGTAAGTGTACTCCGCGAAACTTTCTTCGCCTGTGGGTTGTATGCGGTTTGATCCAATGCTCGTAGATCGGATCATCGGCAAATCGAAATGGTAGATGCTTCGCGGCTACGAACTTCGCAAGCTCCCGACGTGCAACGTCTTCGTTGTAATGAAACAACGACGTTGCGCTTCCGCTCCCGCCGGCGGGTCCCGACGCGGACGAGTCCGTTCCGCCGAACATTTGAGTTTGGTTTTGACCTATACCTAACTTAGTCGGGTGTTTCGAACGGAGATGGGAATTCATTGACCCATATCCGCCCCCTTTCTAATTATATTCCTTGGGACAGTAGTTACAAATAGCTCTAAATTGGTTGACTATACTAGTAGGTACCTTCTTGAAGTGTACCGCGAAGATGTCCGACTGTAGCGGCCGGGCGGCGCCGGTTTGCGTAGGCGCTTCGGTCTCCGGATCCGCCTCCTCCGCCTCCGTCTGTTGCGCGGCATGCGAGCTTGCTCCCGACGACGGCTCGAACCGGATGCGTACGCGTCCTCGTTGAGGTCGTCGCCGAGCACGTCGGCGAGATCCAACAACTCGTTCGGGTCGTACTGTTGGTAGTCATCTTGCGACGAACTACCAACGACTTGCTTCCCTTTGCTGGCCCTTGACGCACGAGAACCACGGCCTCCACGACCACGATACATCTAAAGATACTCTACGGACACGGGTACAAAACAATATAGTTAGATAAGAAAATGAAAAACGGCAAAGAAACGATACCAAGGGCAAGGGGCGAGGTGGCGCGGGCCGACGCAGCACTCGGAGTCGGCAGTGGCGGGTGTCGGCGCGGGTGTGGCAGCACGGCGGTGGTGGTGGCGGTGTGGTGGCGGTGGTGGTCGGGCACGGCGGTGGTCGGCGGCGCAGCGGTGGTGGCGGTGGTGCGGCGGTGGGAGGGGGCGCGACGGACGTGGGTGGTGGTGGCTGGGCCGGGGCGTGGTGGTGGCGCGTGGCTTGGTGGTGGCGGGGCGTGGTGGCGGGAGGTGGTTGGGCGGCGGCGGGTGTGGTGGTGGTGGCCGGTGGTGGATACGTGGGCGGCGGCGCGCGGAGGCGGGTGGTCGGTGGTGGTGGTGCGGCGTAGTGGCGGCGCGTGGTGGTGGCGGTGGGGGGCGCGCGGCGATGGTGGCGAGGCGGACGTGGGTGGTGGTGGCTGGGCCGGGACGTGGTGGTGGCGGGTGGCTTGGTGGTGGCGGGAGTTGGGTGGGCGGCGGCGAGTGGTGGCGGTGGGTGGTGGTGGGGGTGGTGTTGGGGTGGTGGTGCGGTTAGAGAGAGAGATTGAGTTGAGAGAGATAGAGAGAGATTGAGAGATAGAGTAGAGAATGAATTTAGATAGAGATAGAGTGGTGGTATGATGGGTTTTTATGGAATTTTTTTTGAGCCGTTGTAACCGGCGGTTGGCCCGGTTAACCGGCTGTTACAACGGCTCTTTTATTTATTTTTTTTAATATTTCAAATGGCGGCATATTCAAAATTTGATTTTTGAATTTTTTTTTCAAAAAAACCTAACCGCCGGTTAACCGCGTAACCGGCGATTCTCAACCGGCAGACGGCGGTTTGTCGAAAGGACCAACCGCCCCGTAACCGGCAATTTACGGTTGCCGGTTACGGTTGGTGCCGGTTACGGTTTCGGCGGTTCCGTAACCGGCGGTTCGCACCAACACTTGCTTAGTGTAGCACGGGCTCTATTTTTCCAATCAGGCTTACCTATAGAGTATCGGTCTGACAGCACCTTAGCTGCAACTTTCTTGATTAAAGAACTCCATCAGTAGTTTTAGGTGGAAAGAGTCAATATGATTTATTATACCAGAGGCCTTTCAACTACAATGCACTTCGAGTTTTTGGGTGCCTTTGCTTTTGTTCAACTCTTGCAGGTTCAAGAAGGAAATTGATGCAAGAGCAAGTGAGTGCATCTTTCTTGGGTATCCAACTAGAACTAAGGGGTATGAAGTAATGGATCTCAGGACAAGAAGGATCTTCGTCTCTAGAGATGTAAGGTTTGTAGAGACAGTTTTTCCTTTAAATGAACAATCAAATGCACCTGAACCAGAGGCAGATCCTTTCTCTGAGCTAGTTCTGCCTAGGCCACATCAGTCATCTCATGAGGAGGAGATTTTGCATTCACAACCTGCCCATCACATGAAATGCTGGCAGAGGAAGAGCAGTACATGGATATGGGAGATTCACATCAGGATCCTTAGAATTTTTCAGAGGAACAAGATGATTTACACAGTGAGAGCCCTCAGTTTCATCATCAAGGAAGTCTATCAGATCAGCAAGCTGATACAGGCAGCCACACCAGATCAGACAGACAGTCTAAGAAGCCTTCATACCTGGGAGACTATTGCTGCAATAACCTGATAAAGAGGAATAATCTGTACTGAATCTCAGAGGTGCTTTCACAAAAGAACTTCACCAGGCAGTATCAGACTTTCATCAACACTGCTACAATGAATCAAGAACCAAAAACCTATGCACAGGCTACTTCCTCAAATGAATGGATAAAGGCAATGCAATAAGAATTACAAGCTCTCGAAGACAATGCCACCTGGACCATCACAACTCTTCCAAAGGGCAAAAAGGCCATAGGCAGCCGTTGGGTTTATTGAGTAAAGTATAACTCACATGGAGAGGTGGAGAAGTATAAGGGAAGGCTAGTTGCCAAAGGGTATGACCAACGAGAGGGGGTGGACTACATAGACACCTTTGCCCCTGTGGCAAAGCCTAGTACCATCAAGATAATTCTGAGTCTAGCTGCTAAGTTTGGTTGGAGCTTAGTTCAAATGGATGGTAACAATGCATTCCTCAATGGAGAGCTAGTGGAGGAGGTATACAAGGAACTTCCACAAGGATTTTACACAGCATATGAATGAAAAGGAAAAGACAGAGTGGTTTGCAAGCTTCACAAGTCCCTTTATGGCTTGAAGCAAGCTGTTAGGAAATATTTTAGAAGTGTGAAAATTTAATTTCATCTAAGTCTTGTAATTTCTTTTCTATGCATTTTATAGATGTTTTATTTTTATAATAGGGTTGTATTTGTAATGGGATTGTTAGGGGCCCAATGGGCTTAAATACCTCACAAGGTATTTAAGCTTAAACCCTAACAAGCATTAATTAAGTTTTTGGATTTGCAAACCCTCACGTATTCAACAGTAAACCTATATAGCACTTTATTCAAATATTACGAAGGTTAAAATCTGTTGAAGTGTTCTTGGATATCTGGATTTACAAGTGGTATCAGAGCAGCGGTAGGTGAGGAAACTTCATTTCAAGCCTTAAAGATTTTAGCAGGGTGAGTTCTTGTGTGGTAGTTTATCTTCGCAAAGCTCAGCACATCTATACAACTATTCTCGAGATATCTATTTTTGTTAAGGCGAGTTTGTGAACTATCAGTTCTGAGCTATCAAAATTGGTTTCCGTGAAGGCTGTGTCAGATTTGTTGGATTTCTATCTAAAACACTTGAAGAACAGCCCTGTTTCTCAGACTGTTCTTGAGTTGCGCACGGAATTTCTTTTGGGAACTAGGCTTGCGAACTCAAGGATTTCTTTCGCTTTGCGGCTCCTTCATTTCACTTGGTTGGCTTTTTAAGTTTGCGCATCGACACTTCGCAAAGTTCTACTTTGAGAGTTCAAAGTTCCCGAACCGTTAGATTTTCAAAGATCAACGCATCAGGTTCTTTCTCACTTCACGAATCCAGTTATCAATTCGCAAAATCAGAACTTTGCGACCTCTTGATTACATTGCGAACTTGGACCACTTTGCGAATCTTAAGATTACTTTGCGAACTTGGACCACTTTGCGAATCTCAAGATTACTTTGCGAACTTGAACCACTTTGCGAACTCATTTGAACTAGATCACTTTGCGAACTCAGACTACTTTGCGTTCTTCGCTCACTTTGCGAACTCCAGTTTACTTCGCGAATTCAACACACTTTGCGATCTCTTGACACTTTGTGAACTCACAACTGCTTTGCGAACTTTACTCACTTTGCGTACCGTGTGAACCTTGCAACCCTACAAACTTTGCGAACCGTGTGAACTTTGCTAACATTACTCACTTTGCGAACCTGGTCAACCTTGCGAACCCCATATCTATTCGCAAAGTAACACGTCACCTCTTCAATTCGCAAAATTCAATTCCAACTTTCCTCACAATACACGTCAACGATCATATCCAAAACAGGCAATGGACTCTTTCAGCATGGGAAATGATGTTAGACCTCCCATCATCCGACATGGAGAGTACGCAGTCTGGAAGAGAAGATTCATCAACTTCATAGAAAGCAAGGACAACTCTGAGAATCTACTAGAATCTATTTACAATGGACCTACACAGTATTGGACAATAATTCCCGCCACTACTGACACCACCCCTGCAAGAGAGGAACAGAGAATCTTGAAAATTACTGATCAATGCAATGATGAAGAAAAACTGCGACTAAAGGCAGATAAAGTGGCGAAATCATACATGATGCAAGCCATTCCCAATGACATTTTGATGCAACTCGAATGTGGTGAGAGTGCAAAAGAAATGTGGGATGCTCTTCGAATTATGATGCAGGGGACAGAAGTCAATACAATGGCAAGAATGGCAAACACACTCATCTCGTATGACCGCTTTCATGCTAACAAAGGGAAACTCTCCAAGAAACCTTCCATCGATTTCTTGTTCTTTTAAATGAGCTAAAAATGAATGGAGTCACAAAAAGTGTAATGGAAATCAATATCAAATTTTTAGGATCACTTCATCCAGAATGGGAGGCTACTACAATTATGATAAGACAGATGAACGACCTAACTAAAGTTAGCATTCATACATTATTTGACTACCTCAATCAACATTCCAATCATGTGGAGAAACGAAGGGAGGAAATCAAACCAATAGGAAGCGAATCGCTTGCTCTTATGACTGAACGATCATCAAGAAAACAATTCAAGGACAAAGAAATTATCCAGTCATCACAAGTTAAGGAGGGAGAAGACTCTGGTTCTGATGACGAATTCAAGGATCTTACCAAACATGCAGACCAGGAAATCACCCTCAAAGATCTTGCTAAGCAACTCGCTCTTGTCTCGAATTTCGTGCAGAGGAAATATTATAAAAGACTGGTTCCTCCTCCAATCGTCAAATAACTTCCTCCAACTCTAAAGGAAAGACTCAGGATGAGGACAACAACTCTGAAACTCCTCAACAAGGTGGCAAATGCTTCAACTGCAGCAAGAATGGACACTTTGCCAGAGAGTGCAGAATGCCCAAGAAAAAGGACGTTAACTATTATCGCAGAAAAGTTCAATTAGCTGAACAAAAAGAAAAGGGGCTGGTCTTAATGGCAGAAGAGGATCATTGGCTTGAAGATACCTCAGACAGCGAAAATGAGAACGCGGCACTGATGGCCAAGCTGGATGACGAAGGAGTTGGAGCTGGAGCTGAAGGAGGCGAGTCAGACACGGAAACCTCTAACAATTCAGAAATGGTGGAGGTAAGTGAAGCAGATTATGATTCTTTACTTAAGATGAAAAATGAATTTTTATCCTTATACAAATCTAACAAACTAGGTAAAAGAAAAATCAAGGAACTAGAAGCTAACTTAGAGAAAAATTTAGCAGTATTAGATAAGTTTAGATATGATTATGCATGTGAGAAGAATCGTGTAATTGTAGCAAATGAAAAAATTGCTAAGCTGGAGATACAAGTGCAAAAAACCGAAGTTAAAGCCACGGATTTAGAAAAGAAATGAAATCTCATAGAGATCAGGCAATGGACGCTACAATTAAATATGACCTACTAAGTAAAGAACGGGAAAAACTGTACTCCAAAATAAAAAAATTGGAGGACCTTTTAACTCGACGAGATCAATCAGAACAAACAATCTTCTTAAAACACAGCTAACATTGATTTTTACAATCCCCATAAAGGACTAGGTTTTGAAAATCCACATAAGTTAAAACAAGGCATATCAAGTTCACCTTATCTATATGATCTCAAATTTATGCAGACAGGTTGCCTGACGAATCTCATGTCTTTCGTCAGTGAAAATGAAAATGAGACATCAACACACAGTACAACTCAAATACCTTTTAACTACACAGAATAAATGATAGTTATAAAGAAAGAAGTTGTCCAGCAATAACTGAATATTGAGACAGATATTTCTCATCTAAACGAAGGAGAAACCTCAGGTGCTTCGGAAAATATGGCACAGATGGTTACATATGCAACTGGATATATGCCTGATTGCATAAAGAAAATCAGTGATCTTCATTCCACTCTCGAAAGCGAGAGAAAGTCATTTGATGAAGAAAGGCAAAAACTTCTTCATGAAATATCTTCACTTAAAGAAAAATTAAGATTACACACAATTTCATACACCTTAATTTCAAATGACAAAATTTCCTGCACTAATACATTAAAATTTTCAGGACCCACAAAGAGCCATTGAAGGGTCAAGTATGGGTTAAAAGGAAGATATCTTGAAGGAGAATCGCGATCTCAATGTCCCTTTTGTTATTGAATATTTTCCTTCCAAACCTTTGTACCATCTTTGTTTTGTCATGTATCGAAAAAACTATCTTCCTCAACAAAAACAAAGCTTTCCATGCGTGATCATGTCACCAAACAAACTCACAAAACAATTCCTAAAACAAAACTACAACGTCAAAACAAGAATCAAAATCAAAAGTTATCAACGAACCTGTCAAACTTACAAAAATCAAAAACTCAAGTCTAAACCTAAGACAAAAAGACCCTCACTAGAGCACAAATGGATTCCCAAGCTTCAACCTGCAGGAACACAAATTCCTATCCTAGAAATAGGTAGTGACTCTGTGTCATCCCTTAACAAAGGAAAATCTAGGGAGTCTAAACGGACTAACAAAATTAATAGAGGTGGACCCATATTTCAATGGGTACCTAAACCCTCTAGTTCTCTTTTTGCAGGCCCTTCATGTGTGGTACTTAGATTCTGGTTGCTCCACACACATGACTGGGACAAAGGAACTGTTGAGCAACTACGTTGATAGACCTGGAGGACTGGTACGCTTTGGTAATAGCAATGGAGCCAGAATCCTTGGCTATGGCGATCTCATATGCAATCGACTCACAATTAAACAAGTCTCGTATGTTGAAGGACTGACACACAACCTCTTATCAATAGGACAGTTCAGTGATTTTGGACTCCAAGTTGTATTTCTAAAGAAAACTTGCAAAATTCTCAATACCAATGGTGAAGAACTTCTCACTGGAACTCGCAAGACAAATCTTTACACCATTGATATTAGAACTGTCAAACCAAAGACCGATATCTGCCTAATCTCCAAAGCAACTTCAACTCAAAATGACTTATGGCACCAGCGATTATCTCATCTTAACTTCAAGACCCTCAACAAGCTGTCAACCAACAAATTGACTATTGGACTACCACCACTTAAGTATCAAAAAGAGCATATATGCTCTGCTTGTGAGAAAGGAAAAATGAAGAAAGCTTCACATCCTACAAAACACACTGCATCCACTCAACATCCTCTAGAGCTTTTACACATGGATCTGTGTGGCCCAATGCGAACTGAAAGCATAAGTGGAAAGCGGTATATGCTGGTTATCGTCGACGACTATTCCCGATATACTTGGGTACGCTTTTTACGGACTAAATCCGAGACAGTCAATCATATTCCAAACCTAATCAGAACAACACAGAACCTACTCCAGAGCAGTGTTAAATAGTTAGATCAGACAATGGAACAGAATTCAAGAATCAACAGCTCAGTGACTTCTACGAATCCATAGGGATTACTCAACAGTTTTCTGCTATCTACACACCTCAACAAAATGGGGTTGTCGAACGGCGAAATCGAACACTCGTAGAGGCTGCTCGAACAATGATCATCCAATCATCACTACCTCATTTCCTTTGGGCTGAAGCAATGAATACTGCTTGCTATACGCAGAATCGCACAAACATTCATCTAAGATTTGAAAAGACGCCCTATGAACTTATAAATGGAAGGCTGCCCAACATTGCTCATTTTCAAATTTTTGGATGCAAGTGCTTCGTCGCCAACGACCGCGAAGACAAGTCCAAGCTTGATCCAAAAGCACTGAAGGAATCTTCGTAGGCTACTCTGCACAATCTAAGGCATACAGGATATTTCTCAGAAACAGAAGGATGATCATTGAAAGTATAAATGTCACCTTTGATGAGGGACTCGAAATTTCAACTGGACACAGCAATTTGGGACAAGTCCCTAGAACACCATTATTCTCGTAAGAAGAAGGAGAGTGTTCGAGAGATGCCTCTGAACGGAACTTTTCAGAACCGGGTTCGGACAAAGGGAGTTTGACGCCAGATCAACAATCAACTGATAATTCTAAACAAAGCAACCCCACACGCTTCACTCAACGAGCTCAAGAGGAACTGGATCTGGATCTACTGTTTGAGCATATTTATATATCTAAAAATCAGACAAGACCATCCACCGATCCCATTCAAATAATGAGTCCAGTCCTTGTTCGTCAACTCATGATCAGAACCTATTCCTAACCAGACAATTCCTCCCTCAGATTCAGAAGCCTCACCCCCAACAACTGTGACAACAACGCAGACAGAGACCTCCTCTTCAACTTCAACCGGCAACATTACCGGGTCTGCAATCGACTATCCACTCAGTGAGGAATCCCAAATAGACGAAACGACATTACCCCACGAAAAGAAATGGATCCGACATCATCCTACAGATCAAATAATAGGAGATCCCAATACAGAGTAACGACTAGAAGAACACATTCAAATGAATGTAATTTCACCTGTTTTCTTGAGCCAAACGGAACCTAAACGTGTAGTTGATGCACTGCAGGATCCCAACTGGATAGTGGCTATGCAAGAGGAGATTAATCAATTCGAACGTCTCAAAGTATGGAACTTAGTTCCTCGTCCAGAAGGGAAGACTGTGATCGGAACAAAGTGGTTTTTTAAAACAAAAAGGATGAAGATGGTGTTGTAATTCGAAACAAAGCCAGCTCGTTGCTAAGGATATAATCAACAGGAAGGAATGATTACGATGAAACGTTGCCCCTGTAGCTAGAATCGAAGCTATTCGGTTATTCCTTGCATACGCTGCACACAAAGATTTTACAGTCTATCAAATGGACGTAAAAACAGCCTTCTTAAATGGAATTCTGAAAGAGAGAAGTGTATGTGTCACAGCCAGACGGATTTCTCAATGCTGATCATCCCGACTTTGTTTACAAACTCGACAAATCACTGTACGGACTTAAACAAGCTCCAAGGGCCTGGTATGAGGTGCTCTCCGACTTTCTTATCTCTTCAGGCTTCACTAAAGGAAAAATTGACACTACACTGTTCGTAAAGAAAATGATTCTGATATCATGCTTGTGCAAATCTCGTGGAATGATATCATTTTTGGCTCTACTAATCTAAACTTTGTGAAGAATTTAGCATTCTGATGCAATCGCAATTTGAAATGAGTATGATGGGAGAAATGTCATTCTTCCTCGGACTACAAATCAAACAACTTCAGGATGGATCTTCATCAATCAGTCAAGTACATCCATGATATTCTCAGAAAATATGGGATCGACAAGAGCAAAAATCATCGAGCACACCTATGTCCACCTCATGCTCACTGGATGCAGATCACCTGTGTGAACCTGTAGATGTTACTCATTATAAGAGGGATCATTGGATCACTGCTCTACCTCACTGCCAGTCGACCAGATATCTTATTCTCTACATGTCTTATGTGCTCGATTTCAAGCTAATCCCAAGGAGTCGCACCTTCATGCTGTCAAAAGAATCTTGAAGTATTTTAAAAGGAACACCAGACTTGGACTGTGGTACCTAAAAACTCAAGTACGAACTATAGGTTTTTCGACGCAGATTTTGCAGGATGCAGACTGGACAGGAAAAGCACTTCTGGACATATGCAATTCCTAGGCGATAAACTTGTATGTTGGGCCTCAAAGAAACAAAATTGTGTGTCAACTTCCACGGCGGAAGCAGAATACGTCGCTGCAGCAAGTTGCTGCTCACAAATTTTGTGGATCAGAACTCAGCTACGGGACTACGGGTTTGATCTAAATAAAATTCCTATTTACTGTGATTCCAAGAGTGCTATCATCGCTATTACCTGTAATCCTGTACATCACTCACGCACTAAGCACATAGATCTCGCTATCACTTCATAAAGGATCATGTAGAAAGAGGCATAATAGAAAGTACTTTGTCAATACAGAGCTTCAACTAGCCGATTTGCTTACAAATGCATTGGATGAAAAACGCTTTCAATTCTTAGTTGCAAATTAGGCATGTTGAACCTCAATTTTTAATCTCGATTCTGCCTTCCTACAGTTCATTATTTCTCTATTTGCTATGTTTCACTTCTCTTATTCTGTGTGTGTTATGTTAACCATTTATTTAGGACTTTAGTTTTTTTTTTTTAGTTTTTAATTTTCAATAAATCTTTTTTGTGTCCATAAGTCGATGTAGCGCCAATGCTGATGGCGTAATACATCGAGGGGGAGAAATGCTATATCTATGCATCGAGGTGGAGTAAGTGAACTCATCAATAGTTTTTTTTAAGATACTCGATAGGCATATCATCATTTAATGTTTAAGATATCGATAGGCATTGCATCTAGGGGGAGCTTTTCTACAAAAACGTAAAATTGTTCAAAACATGAACAACTCTCTCAAACACATAATACGCAGATAACTCTTATAATTCTTCAAAACAACGAACAACTCTCTCAAACACATAATACGCAGATAACTCTTAAAAACTCATATGCCCGATGAAGACCCAAAGCAGAACAGCAAGTAAAACAACGAATAAGCTCAAAAGAAGGCCAATCTCAATAACCAGCATATCCAATTATGCTCAAAGTTACGTCTTAACTCTGCATGTTCCTCGAGCTTCTTCTCTTCTTCCTGCTTCTGCCAATTCATCTATTAACGCGAAAAATAAGAGATTAGTTAGTTCTTAGATGTAAGGTACTTCAATGAGATTTGAGACCTATCTATTTATAACACGAAGGAAACTTATGTCATTTATTGTCCCGACATTAAGACGAATTTTTTGACTAAGGTGACGTTTCTTTTTCCTCCAATAAGGATTATCGTATCATGAAATCGATCTTAAAAATCCTAGATTTGATATTATCCTTGTGATTGATTTGGGTCATTTCTAGATTACTTGATTTGATCCTTGTGATTGAATTGGGTCATTTCTAAAATTTTATTGCAAATCAAGTATAAATTAGAGATTCGCAAACTGTACTCATTGAGAATCAAAAGCTCAATTCGCGAATCATCTCCAATTTTGAACAATCAATGAGTAAAATTGCGAACTCACAGCTCTCAAATCGCGAACTGATCTATTCGCAAACCATCGCGACTTTGCAATCTACTTAGAATTCACAATCTACTTCGAATTCGCAATCTAGTGGGCCTTTACTTCAAAATTTACAGCCAGCTCTAAACTAGGGTTCACACTTTAGGCCCGCGAAGTTTTTTTTATTATTTTATTTTTTTTACCAATTCGCAAACTGAACTCGCAAAACAAGACAAATCCCAAATCACAAAACCCTTTCTTCGCGAATCCCGTTCATCAAATCTTCCATTATAGCTTGCATTTTCTGTGGTTGAGTGCTCAAATTGTTACTGTCACATACTCGCGTCTTCTCTGTGGTATGTCTGCAACGTTGCTTTAACTCTCTCTTTCTTTTCCTTGTTTAAACGATTGTTTTTCTTAAATCACAGGAGTGATTTCTCGAAGACAGGTGGTTTGCAGTTGGTTCCTGTAGAACTGTTGTAGTTTTTAGTGATAACTTGCGTTTGTTTGTTTGATTTATGTACTGAAATCGAGTTTATCTTCTCAAATCGGGTTTTTCAATCGAGTTTTTTCCTTTTTTCTGGGTTCGAACTTTTTAATAAAAGAGGGGGATCTTTTGATTCTTCAAATGGAACTTTGCGGGTCCAAAAGTGTTTATTTTCAAACTATCTTATTACTCACTTTGCGGCTTTGACCGTCTGACTACATAATTTCGCAAATTCAAAGATCGTGAATTACTCACTTTGCGGCTTTGCGATCCCTTTTTTGACCTGGTCAATTTGCGAATCTTGTCGGAATCGCAAACTTTCTGCTTTGTAAAGTTCAAACTGACTTGACTTAGTCAAACCCGCAAACCGCTCTACTTTGCGAATTTATTTCTTTACATTGCGAATTCTAGGTATACGAATTCAAATATTCGCAAGACACACTTTGCGTATTGGCGTTCGCAACACTCAATTCGCACAGTCTCTTTCAACTAAACCGCAGTCCAGTCTTTCTCAACTCAACCCGCAAACCTTTGAGCTCGCATTTCAGATTCGCAAAAGTGTTCATTTTCAAACTTCTCACAGAATTCGCAATATATAATCCGCAAACTCGCAAAATCACCAACTTCCTTGATCAACCCGCAATCCATACTTAGAAATTTTTCGGACAAAATATTTCGTTAAACATAAATGGGCCCAACAGGAATAGGCCAAATCTTTTCTAAACGGACTTTTTTTAAAAAGCCCTTACTTAGACAACATTCTCTATTGATATTCAGTTGTCATAATATCACGTCTCTAACCTCTGTTGTTCTTCTTCTTGCAGTCTCAGCACACTTCCGTGTTAAAAAAAATTTAAAAAAAAAAAAAAGGATGACGACATCTACGGATATGACCTACCCACCTACGGATCTAGTCTACCCAACTTCGAAATGGATAACAACCAAAGATAATAATTTCCAACTCGACCTGCATACATTCAAGTGCAAGGACGAAATCATCATATCCATTCTGAGAATCACCATCTTGGGTATGCCTTCTCCGCCTCGGTCCAAGTTCCTACCGTTTACCTTCAACAATTCTGGGGGACAATGAAGACCAAAATTGCCCAGATAATAGCATCTACTACGAGGCCCAAATCGCATCTGAGACTGTCACCATCACAAAGAACTCATTCGTAGTATTCTAAGATGCCAAGTCAACCTCAATACGAAACCTGAGGCTTCCGAAAATAAGCTCCTGGAGGACATGATGAGGATGGGATACTACACGCCGATCAAGTTTGTCTCCCATTTTCAGAATTCCATGATCCCGCATCCGTGGCGAACGCTCTTCGCATTTGTCAATAAGTGCTTCTCACCCAGCACTCAGGATGGATAGATGCAATATCACATTCTTCGGATCTTCCATGGGATCGTGTTTCGAAGAAATTACGACTTTGCCAAACTTATCACCACAGATCTCGACGACCAACTTACCAACGAACTAAGTCCAAAAAGCCACAGAATTTGCCATACTCCCCGTGGTTCTCACTCATCATCCATCATTTTCTGACTACAACACAGGTAATACCATCACGCCCAGTATAAGAAATTTCACCCCACCCAAACTGCGCTACCTTTAGAAGGGAAAGACTGATGAGAAATATTCGCGCAAGGCAATGCCATCCCTCACGAGTTACTCGTTCTTGCAAACCCCGACCATATCGATGCTATTGCAGAAATTACAAAGTTCCTCACCCCACGACACAGGACAACCACCTGAGTCTAACCCAGGGTTAGTGAGACTGAGAGAGCTGAAACGAGCGAGAGAGAAAGAGAGAGTGAGTATGCTGAGAGAAACCACAGAAATTGACCTATCCACATACACAACAGACTACATCTCAAGAAGCAATCCTGACCAACCCCCAACATCCTCTGAACAAACCATACCTGAACAATCACTCGAGGAACAACCACATGCCGAACAATTGAACACCACTAATGGATGTTCCAGAGATAACTACTACTGCACTACCCAGTCAGAAAAAGCCGGGCAATCCGATAGGATAGAAGACGTCGTACATGACCTAACGACACATGAGCGAACCCCACCTGACCATTCACTTGTCTCCCCAACCGACACGTCTCTCAACACAATTCGAACCACCCAGCCTCCGCAGCTCGGTTCCTGTGTCTGAACCAACTCAAGAAATACCATTCTTGTGACACAGGCCGATCCTCAGACCTGATCTTCCGGCCTCAACGTTCATATAGAGGGCCCAAATAGAGGCTCTTCAAGGATTGACGGAAGTCTCTCGGATGTTGAGGATTTCAGCAGCTCACCATCCGCGAGCCACGTTACAGAACCTAGTTTTGGACGTGTGCTAACGAGACGCCTTGGCGATCTCGGTGAGAGCCTCACCCAAGCCCGTCACACTGACGTGGCAACAACGACCCGAGCACCATCTCCGAAAGATGTGTCGCAAGGAGAGGTCGGAAGACCCGTGGAAACTGAAGTCCATCCGACTTCGGTTGACAAGGGCCACCGTACAGAACCTCGTTCTGAACGTGTGCCAACGGCTACCTCTAGTGGTGCCGGATCATTCCAACACAGGTGACCGACTGCCTACTTGGAGAATCGGCTGTTCGAATTCTTCGAGACCGTAACCTACCAAGGGTCAAAGTCTTATTAAGGAGGCGGTTCAAGCACTTCCACCGACAAAGGGAAGGCTCCCATATCTGACCCAACCTCCTCCTCAACAGCCGGTACTTCCCTCGTCTTCTCACACCCTGCCACCACGCAACCCGACGATAACCTAACTTGTACACAGTGCCTCTGCTTGAACTCTTTGACGTTGGCATTGCTCGCATGATAGAACTCGACAGCAGACGAAGCATTGAAGAAGAAGACCTCTACAGGAAGCTGATCGCAGGGGCATCATCCCACCTCCTGATGCGAGCATACCGACTGACACATGCGCCAAGAAAGACCCAGTCAGAACGTCGTCACGACGATCCAGACGACCAGGATCGTCCTGAGTGGGAGAGTAGCAAGAGACCGAGAACCAAGTCTCCTGTTATTCGCGGCGGAAGAGGCAGAGGACGCGGGGTTCAAACCGTGGAGGCAGTTCGTCACGACCACCAGGTCCTCCAGTGGCAGACAAGCTACACCAGGCCGAACCAGACAACCTCCCTTGGTGAAGTCGAGTCTGCTCCCTCGAGGATCCCACCCAACCAGTCCAAGCAACTACAACCCCTCGTCAAAAGGATCCTCAAGACTACATTGACAGATATATCTTAGACGAGGATGATGACGAGAACAGAGACAGCAGAAGAGTCCGCCTAAGGATGAAAGCGTTCGTATTTATTAAAGGCGGCAGCCAGACTTCTGCTTCATCGAGCGCCGGAGAGGAGCAAGGAGAAAATCCTGAGGCAGATCTTCCAAACTTCCAGAACTCCTTCAACATCAGGTGCCCGGGAACCAACGCCAGGCTACAGTTCATAGAAACTCGTTGGAGAAACGCGAAGATCAAGGCACCTTTTCTTAGGATCTTTATCCAAAGATCTGGAGGAATGAAGAAGAAATAAGGGAGTCAACGAGCTGATCTTCGAGCCTTGAGCACCTAAGAGGGACGTATAGGGTACTTAGCCATCAGATTATGCTCTGGAAGTCACGGCCAAGAAAGGAATGAATAGAGATCAATACAGGAAGTACATGAGAGATCAATCGGCCATCTGTGATGTTGTGGATGTCGAATGGGCGGTAGGTAGATATGTAGGCCCTGTCTTTGTTATTGATCGATATGACAGGAAAATTGTAAAATATTCAAAGCAATCTTCCTATCTTCCACTGGGCGAACTCAACAAGCTCTACAATATTTATCGCAATAAGTTTCCCCTTGACACTCACACAAGGCGAGATGGTATAGAGCTATCAAAGAGTGTATGCTGAGACAGGTCAAGTATTTTGCTGCTCATGACTTCCAAATGCCTTAGAAAGCAATATGATCAAGGTCAACCTGACACGTCCAGACAACAGATATAAGGATCTCGAAAAGTATGAAGAGGGATTTATCTTCCTTGAACCACAACCAGGGGTCACTTACCTTCAAGCTCAGAAAGAAGAAGTGAAGCAGTGCTACTTCTTCAGAGGTCTCCAAATTCTCAGATGGAACATTGAAGATTATCCTCAACCAACTTCGGGCTAGAGAAGAAGACAGTTTCCGAAGATGACAAGCTAGAAGGAACAGAACTGGAAGAGAAAGATGTCCTACGGAAACTCATCGAGAAGATCATATATAGGATCGTTCTTCGGAACGACATCAGACAGTTCGAGACTGCTTTAGGATTCAGGAAGACCACTTGCTCATAGAGAACCTCCACCTCCACCTCGCTCGAAGAAAAAGAATGAAGACTTAGTTTATTTGCTGATTGTAATTTGGACACTTAGGGGGAAATGTTAGGATATTTTAGAAGTGTCCAAAATATTAATTCTAAGTCTTGTAATTTCTTTTCTATGCATTTTATAGATGTTTTATTTTATAATAGGTTGTATTTGTATGGGATTGTTAGGGGCCCAATGGGCTTAAATACCTCACAAGGTATTTAAGCTTAACCCTAACAAGCTTAATTAAGTTTTCCATTTGCAAAACCATCCGTAATCAAGAGCAGTAAAGGTATATAGGACACTTCCACAATTTACGAATGTTAAAAGCTGTTGAGTGTTTTGGATAATCTGGATTGACACAAGCATCTTGCCAATGGAAATAAAAAATTCACCAATGCTGTGAAAGAGTTTGGTTTCATTCAAACACAATCTGACCATACTTTGTTCTTGAAAGGGCAAGGAGATCAGTTACTCATACTCCTAGTTTATGTAGATGACATAATACTAGCTGGACCTTCAGTTAAAAGCCATGGATGAGGCAAAGTTCTTCTGAGAAACTGCTTCAAAATCAAGGACCTAGGTGACCTGAAATACTTTCTTGGGATGGAAGTAGCAAGAAGTGCCAAGGGCATTTACTTGTCACAAAAACATTACACTTTACAGCTGCTCCAAGACACAGGTTACATGAGCTCTAAGACATTGGCAACTCCTATGAGCTCAAGCCAGACATCACAGAGACTGATGGTGAGCTGCTGGAAATCCTTTTCAGTACAGACGGCTAATTGGGAGGCTTCTCTACTCGACTTTCACCCGACCTGGTATTACATTTGCAGTCCAAAAGCTTAGTCAGTATATGTCAATGCCTAGGACAACTCATTTAGCTGCAGCACACCACTTGTTGAGATACTTAAAGGCTCGCCAGGACAGGGCATCTTCTTGAATTCAGAACAGACTTTCGAGCTCAAAGCTTTTTCTGATGCTGATTGGCCTGGTTGTAAAGACACACGACGATCTTTCACAGGTTACTGCACATTCATAGGGAATTCTTTAGTCACATGGAAGGCAAAGAAGCAAGTAACAGTGTCAAGATATCTACGGAAGCCGAGTATAGAGCTTTGGCTGCAGTCATTGCAGAAGTTCTTTGGATCAGACATTTGGTGGGGGAACTAAGTATTCCACTGGAGCAAAAACCAGTTATTTTTTGTGATAATCAGTCATCCTTGAACCTAGCATTGAATCCCAAGTTTCACGAGCATTCTAAGCACATAGAAATCGATTGCCATTTCATTCGGCATCACGTGGCAAGTGGTGCAATAAAGCTGTTACCAATTCGGTCAGAACTTCAATTGACTGATATGTTCACCAAGTCATTACCAGGTCCTCTCTTACGCCAGTTATTGCTCAAGATGTCTGTCATCAACCTATACCATCCATCTTGCGGGGGGGGGGGGGGGTATCAAAAGAAGAGCATGAAGAAGATCAAGGAAGAGCTGAAGAGCTGTTATGTGAAGAACATGAGAAAGAACCGAAGTATTGAAGGACACTTTTATTATGGAACAGTGCGTGCCTTTTTCTAGTTAACGACATACTAATAGAGTCGACACTGCTAGCGGCGACTTCAAGTGACAAAGCGTGGAATGGATATTGGCGGCTATTTTAAATATAAAAGGCTGTTTGCGAAGTTGTTCTGTTTTAACTCGATTAGATCAATTAGCTCAGTTTTGCTTGTTAGCTTTCTTGTTATTCAGAAGATAGAATTTCTTCTTGATCTGTAATCTGACTATTGTCGATAGTGATTACACATTTGCACTGTGGATGTAGGATTTAGAAAGATCCGAACCACGTTAAATTTGATCTCTCATACACACAAACAATTCTGCATTTCTTTTTATTATTTCCTAATACCATCTCCAATGGTAGTCCAAAACCAAACAAATGAGATAAAATTTTTTAATCGTACTCCAAATGTAAACCGAAAATGGGTTTTCATGTTTCTCTCGCTTCATTATGATGCAAAGGTGCGTTTCTTAGACCATCTCCAACCGAAAAACTCATTCTCAAACGCAAACTTATCTCAAAACTCAGAATGCTGTAATTCTTCTCCAACCATTAAACTCCTTCGCAAACTCAAAAGAATATTTTTGCAATAATTCTCTTTCGCATCAACTTTTATAGTTTTTCAATGCGACCCACATATGTTACAACTTTTCAATATTACCCACAAAATAAATAGATAGATGATATATTCTTATAAATATTTTAAATATTTATTTAAAAGTTTGAACATTATTCATGTGGTTATTAATAAAAAACAATTAAATAGATAAAAAAAAGAATTATAGTAATTTATGTAATAGAAGTTTTAGTATGAGTTGCTTTGTGATAGATAATACTTATGCATTTGTGTCAAATGAAAACACATGTATGCGTTTATAAGAGAGAGAAAATGACAAAAACTCAAATTGGGTATGGGTTTGAGTATTGGTTGGAGTACTTGTTTATGTTTACGTCTGATTATTGGTATTGGTTGGAGATGGAGCATCTCATAATCCAAATAATGAATAAAATACTCCAATCGTATTTCAAAACAAAACTCAAAATGAGATTTTACATTTCTCTCTCTTCAATTGCACGCAAAGATGCGGTTGCGTGAGAGGATATGTTTTTGGTCTTTTAAATTTGCACTCAAATCCTTTTATTTCTATTAATTGTTAAAGACACTCATATAACAAATAAAACAAATAAATAAATCAGTTACAAAAGAACGTGGATGGGTTAGCCTAGGGAAGAGACTAATCAATAGGTGTTACCTTTTCAAATTTGCCGCAGACTGGAAAGAATAGTGAAAATGATCTTTTTCTTTTATTATTATTATTTTTTTTCTAAAATTTCATTATTGGTTGGTTTGCCTTTTTAATAATTTTTTCTTTGGTTGATTAATGACATGAAGAAAAAATAAAATTAAATTAATGTAAGAATCAAATTACATATGTGCGTAAATATTTGATCAAATAGAATGTAAACTAATATTATAGTGTAATTTGTAAAGTTATAATTACATGCGTAATATTAAAATATTGGGTAGAAGAGAATATTACAAAAATGAGTTTTTGAGTTTGAGAATTGGTTCATCGGTTGGAGAAGAATTACTGCATTTTGAGTTTGAGAATGAGTTTGAGTTTGAGAATATATTTTCGGTTGGAGATGGTCTTAGTCTTAAGATGCGTTTAAAGGCGAAAATAACATTCCAAATCCTTTTTTATTATATATATTTTCTTGTACTTTTGGCTTGCATTTTTCCTTTTAATGTCCTTTTTATATTTATTCTTTTATACATTTTCATTGAAGTTCCTTTTATATTATTTATCATTTTACAATTAATTTGTTATATATTTCATCATTGTGGTATAATATAAGAAGTTTATAAAATATGTTTAAATATGGAAAATTTGTAAAAGTTTATGTGTGTTGGTACACTTGTTACAATAAGGATCAAAAGATTATTAGAAAGATTTAACACGAATGATTTTAGTGTGTGTTTGTGTGTGTGTTTAACGAGAGCGGCTTCAAGAAATTTTCTTTTGATTAACCTCTACAAGTAATATTTGGGCATTACATACCACATGTACTGGTATATTAAAGCGCAAGTACCAAACTTCTACTTAATACAAATTGTCTTCCAAACTACTACAACCCAATAAAATTAAAATACAAATCCAAGACTTAAATAAAGAGATGACACTATAATTAATTCTTAACAATCTCCCCCTTAGTGTCCGCTTCCTCTTGTTGGCGTCTTCTCGGTCTTCCTTTTCTTGAGGCTCACCAGCACGTAAGGAGACTTTCTGAGTCCTAGGAAATGTTCATATGATCGCAAACTTCTTCGAAGGGATATTCTCTCAGAGATGGCATCGATCAGCTTCATGTATTTTGCTTGGACTTCGTGCTCTTCTTATCTTAGCTGCTCGAGAATGCTTCTAAGTTTTTTTCGAATGATCAGGAGAGTTTCGTCGCTAAACTTGTTAATCATCTCTGACGTTTTCTTATGCCTCTTCTCTCCCTTGTAGGTAATGTAGACCACTGACGGATCGTTGTCTTCATTGATTACGTGGCCTTCACCAAAACTTGGGTCTGGGACTTCGAATGATGGCTTCCTTTACCCTCTTCATATTGCTTTCCACTGCCATTTGGAGGTCGTGGGCTGCATTGAATTTGACTTGGTGCATTACAAATCGCTTAAGAGCGACGTATCCAACTTGAGATCTGGATCTGAAGTGTTCCAAGGTGCCTGCAGCTTCCCAGCATCTGATCAATGTCCTCATTTCTGATGTAGGAGAGATCGCCTTCAGTCAGTTCTTCGATCGTTCCATCTTCTCGCCGCACCTTGTAGATAGGGAATTCGTAGAAGTCAAATCGAGCTCGTCGTACTCCCACGACTGCAGTGATTTTGGCTCTCCTCTTCTCTGCAAAGAGTATCAACATCAGCTCCTTTTTCTTTGAACATAAGACCTCGACGGAGGGAGAGCAGGTACTGAACGACAGTTGGTCTTGAGAGATGAGTTAGGCCTCTGAGTTCAAGCTCGCCTAACTTCTTAATCATGTCTCCCTTCCTCCAGATTCTCCTTCGTATCTCTTCTTGATATGGTGCAACCACTTTGGCATTTTCCACAGCAGATTCAGTTCTTCTCTTATCTTCGACTTCGAGGGAGGGCACTCCTCATCTACGACTGCGTGTTTGAGAAGCTCGGGAAGTTCTGGAATATCAGCTCCGTAGTCTTCACCTTCCTCGAGTTCATCATCGTCGATAAGGGCCAGGCTTATGTTTGCCTTCATCAGGAAGTATCTGGCATTCTCCATTAAGCCCTGGGCCATGGCTGGATCCATCGGCTTTGTCATCCAATCATCGTTGAATATATATTTTTCAACGGTGGTGTGAGGATTATAAAGCTCTTCGAGAGATACGATTGGTTCGTCTGTCTGAAGGGATGTAGTAGGTGAGAATGAAGGATTGGAGGGGCTTCTTTTAATTGTGGGACTAGGAAGTGAAAGGCTTATGTCTGGTGAGGAGGCTTGTTGGGTTGGTTTGGTAGTAGTTCGGGTAGATTGTTTGGTTCGTGTGGGTGTAGGTATTTTGGTTCGGGTGGGTGTTCTGGTGACTCTTGCTGCGACTGTTGAGGCTGAGGCCTTTGTCTTGTGTCCTCTCCCCTCGGGACGACCCTCATCATCTATGGTCGTCACGTGGTTGCCTTGATGATCCAGCCTCGCCTCGACAGATGAAGGGAACCTCGAGCTGTCTAAGAACCTCCTGAGCCCGTTCGCTAAGGTTCGTTGCAGTGCGTAGTCTGGCCAGCACGACGTCGATAAGTACGTCTATTGGGACATTCCATGGGCCAGCATCAGGATCAGCGGACTCAGGGGCTGCACGTTCTTCTTCGATGACGGGGGTCTTGCCTTTGTCGCGAGTGGACGTGCCAATTGTGCCATGCACGCGGGTCATGATAGAGTCTTCGAGGACTTTTGCGAACTCGGCGAGTCTAGCATCAAGCGTGGCATTCAGAGTAGCCACCGTCACGAACAGGGAAAATAACGGAGTAGTGTCACGAAGACGGCCCGCCGTCACAACATCAGAGGAAGTTGGTGCTGATGTGCCGCCTGTTTGCACAGGACTTGAGAAACCGGGGCCACCTTGGCTCACCGTTGACATCGATACTGAGACGGACTCAGATCGATGGCCCAAGGCAGCAGCGTGGTGATGTTGACTGCTGTGGGGCTTCCGCTCTGGCCCTGACTAGTAGAAAGTACAGGGACATGGACAAGCGTTTTGTCCATATCACTAAGATCTAGAGATGCAACAAAAGGTGTTTGCGTTCTAGTAAATGGAAAAAATATAGGTGGTGAGGATACTAGATTCGATGTGGTCAAAGAAAGTGCAGGCTGAGGCTGAGAACTGCTTGAAGCAACATCGACCTTCTCCGAGCGAGATGGTGATGATTTACGTGGCTCCTCGTGTGTAGCTGAAACAACCATCTGTTGGGAGAGGATTGAGTGGCTAGGTTGGGTACTTTGCGCGATTGGACCAGATGTCGCGACTTCTACTTGGGGGAAGACAAAGTCCTCCCCTGTACCTATGGGATCGGTCCGGATTATTTGTGGACTGGAGGAAGGAGGAGGACGGTCGTGTTGGTGTTTTGTACGCCGTTCCTTCTTGCTGCTTCCGTCAGCCCTTTTCGATTTTCTCTTTCGTTTTCGTTGTGGGGATGCGGGTCGTCCTAGACCTAAATTTGGCTGGTGGGGTAGGTTGATCCCTGGGTTAGGCTCAACTGGGTTGTGTTGAGCCGTGGGGATGTTCTTGAGGTTGTTTGCTCGCAGGTACACTTGTAGCACGGGATCTGTTTTGTCGAGGAGTTGAAGAAGATGTTCACCCAAAGGCATGGCCTCTTGATCAAATTTTGATTTGGTCTTTGTTGATTGTATATTGCCTAGCTTTGGGATTGGGTAGCCTTCGGTTCGGGGTCGGCGCTCGATCGGGGTGGAGATCCACGAAATGCTGAACAAACACGGGAAGCCAACGGCGGTATGGAAGCATCTTCTTTGATACTCCGAGTCCTCGTCTTCTTAACTGGTCAAGAAGGTCAGACCAGATTAGGTGGGCGTCATAGTTTTTCTTGAAGACGATGCCATGGAAAATCAACATAATGTGGAGGTTGCATCAACCCGACCCGGTGTGCTTCGCAGACAGGCACTTGTTGACTATGAGGAACAGGGTCCGCCATGGTTGGGGAATGTCTTTGTCTGAGAAGTCAGGGAGATGGATAGTCTTTCGTGGGTTCACTTTGTATCCCATGAAAAGAAAGTCAGCGATTAGATCTTTGTCAGTGAGATGTGGGTCGTAGGTTATTGAGTATGGGAGATTTAGTTGGGAGCGAATGACTGTTGGGGTCAAAACGACAATGGCGTTGTCTATTTTGGTTGAGAGACGAGTTGTTTTTGGGTTATCAGTCGGGTTTTAAAGAGTGGCCCAAAATTGTTGAACGTAAACTTCCGGGACACACTCGGTGATATTTAAGGCGGTTTTAGGGGATGGTTTTGGAGGATTTTTGGGATAATGGGATCAGGGCACGGTGTGTTATCAAAATCTAACTGCACGTTGTTGTGTAATTGTTGTGCCCAGTCCTTGGAATGGAGAACTTCATCGATTTCTCGCACCATATTGAACGATCTGTAAAATAAGATTAAAATATCATTAAGCATTTGCTTATTAATCCAATGGTCACGACACTTAGAAATTTTAGCGAAGTAAGATACAACAGTTAGTTTGTGTATGATTGAGTAAAGGTTGCACGATTGTAAAATATGTATATTACGGAATTTAGACAATGTGAGCAAATTAATTTGGATGATAATCGGGCGACGAAGTTCAATCGGGTAACTTTAATCAAAAATAGATCGCACTATTGTATGTTACATATGCTACGGGACTTAGAGAATTTTAACAAAGTAAGTTTGATGACAATCGGACGATGAAGTAGTTCAGGGAGAGGTGCTAAGGATGAGAAGTCGGGCGAAGCATTCAATCAGAGAAATTCAATCGCAAAATTAACGAAATCGGGTGATTTAATCGGGCGATTTAACACGACTTTAGGAAAATTGATGAAATCGGCCAATTTAATCAGAAGACATAATTGGGCGATCGGAAATTAACGTTCAGTCACAATCCATGGAATAGGGTGTAGAATCGGGCGATTTAAAGTAGAATCGGGCGATTGAAATTGAACTTTCAGAAAAAAATCGATTGTCGGGCGATTTTGTATACAACTGTAAGTAATATCGACGAAATCGGCCGATTGAATCAGAGTAGAGAATCGGGCGATCGAAATTAAGTATAGTCAAAATCGACGAAATTGAGCAATTGTATTAGGATGTAGAATCGGGCTATTAAAGACGTTTTATCCTAAATTGCTGAAGGAAGGGAAATTGGGCGAAGGAAGTTCGAAACTCAAAAATGAGTGTAAAACAGATGAAATAAAGAGCAATCGAAAGCACATTGGGCAAAAGTGATTAGGATTGTTAAAGAACAAATCAGTAAACATCTGTAAAGAGAATTTTCATAGATTCGAACTGATGAAATCAAGATTCGAAACGAACGAACTTTTGAACCCTAAACTGCAAATCTTTGAAAAACAAGTAATAGTCCAGTTAATCCGAGCGATTCAGTGATTTTCCTTACCGAAGATGAGTGGGAATTTGCAAAAAACACAAATAGAGGTGATTTGGCCGCAAGGTTGACGAAGGTCGTTCGAAATTTTAGAGAGATTGTAAACTGTAAATCGCGTGAAGTTGGGAAAAGTGATGAGGAATCAGGCGATTTTCTATTTATATGAGGGAGATGTACTGTAGCAAATCAATGGAGTGAAGAACCGGGCGAATTGAGAAATCGCCGAGAAATATCTTTTAGCTGTTTGATTGATTTGAAGAATCGGGGGATTTGAAGAATTGCCGAGAAAATTATGTACTGCAGCGCTTTCGATTAATGGATAATCGGGCGATTTGCAGAATCGCCGAGAAATACTTTAAAGAAGGCATTTGATTTATTCGATTCCGGAATCGAGTTATTTGACGAATCGGGCAATTCGAAGAATCGGGCGATTCTAGTATTTGAAAGATAGTCATTGTGTCGTTCCGGAATCGGAAGATTTTGGTATGCCGAGATGATGCTGAAAGATCGGGCAATTTAGTTTTAGTTTAGAACTTTAGCAATTTCTAACTTAAAAAATTTGTATCCAAAAATCGTATGCTGCTAGGGTATTGGCTTTCTTAGATCTTAGTCCACTATCTGTTCCTTGCATTAATTTTGCGACTTCATCCCACATTGCTTTAGCAGCTGGAAAGCTATCGACTTGGATCAGTATGTCATTAGGCAACGCTTGCATCAAATAGTTTCTTGCCAGAAGATCAACTTTAGCTCGTTTCTTTTCTGCATCAGTGTATTGCGAAGGAGATTTGATCATTCTGCCTCCTTGAACTGCTGGGGTGACTGTATCATCACCACGGACTGTGACCCAGACTTCAAGTGGTCCTTTCTCAAGAGACTCGATGATGTCCTCACCATTGTCCTTTATTTCGAGAAAGTTGGGGAATCTGCTTCTCCAGACTCCGAAATCGCCACGTCTCAGAACTGGTACACGAACATCGCTTCCCATAGCTAAGGAGTCCATTTGCTGTTTGGTGGTGATCGTTACGTGGATGTGATCTGCGAAATGAAATGTTAGCTTCGAACAATTGTAGTCAAGTTTGAAAGGAAATGAATTTTTTTTAAAGTTCGGGTGTCGTAAGAAAAAAATGGTCAAGATCGGTCGATTTTACTTCAATAATTTCATGTTCGCGCGACTTAGTTAAAGAGACTGACAATCGGATGATTTAAGTTATAGATTAATCGAGCAAGTCAAGGACTAGAACCGGACGACTAACTTCTTAATTATGAAAATTGGGTGACTTAAGATTGATCTAAATCGGGCGAATTTAAATACTTAATCAGACGACAGAAATTTAAATCGGATCGGGTGAGTCAGAGTCTAAAATTGGGCGATAGAAGCTTTCAAATCGGATCGGGCGAATCAAGGCCTAAAATCGGACGACAGAAAGTTTCGTGCGATTTGGTCCTTGAAATTACAAATTGATCAATAGTGTAAAAACAAATTTAATCGGGCGACAGAAGCTTTCGGGCGATGGAAGTTTAATAAACTTGATTCGGACGACTTTGGTTCAAATGAGGAATCGGACGAGTTGATAGACTTAAAACCTAGAAATTCAAATTGGGCGATTTACTGTTAAGGAAAAGTGAGTCAATCGGGCGATTGAAGACATTTGAACGACTGTAGCTAATAGGGCGATTTTGTGAAATCGAACGATTTGCTCTTATAGGAAAGAAAGTCGGGCGATTTAGTCTTAGAGACTGAATTTCGCCGAGGCTTTAATCGGGCGATTCCCTGCAGAATCAAAACATTTCAGCCGAATCCTTCAAATTACAAAAAGCTGTGTGAGACTTCTACTCGAAAGTGAAGAACATACCCAGAAAAAAAATTTCATACTCGATTTTTTTTGGCTCAAATCCAACTCAAACTTGACTGGAATCGATGCAAAAGAACAGAAATACACTCATTGACGATTTTCTCACCAAAGGTCAGTTAAAAACCGATTTAAAACATCCAAAAACGCATGAAAAATCGAAAATGGATTTTGAGCAAATGTTCTTTCAAATCTTGTCCGAATCGAACGAAACTGGATTCAAATCGTTGAGATCGATCCATGCTTGCCCTGATACCACTTGTTGGTCCACTTGTTACCAAACAAGGATCAAAAGATTATTACTCCCTCCGTCCCGGTAACTTTATCACATAAGTTACTGGGTACGTAAATTAAGGTGGTATTATTATAATAATATAGTACAATGAAAAGGTAATAAAGTGTATATTTTGACACGTCTTTTAAGGATATTTAATATTATTATATTGATTGTTAGTGATAGTTTTTTTGCTAAATAAGGAAAGGTGATAAAATTAGTAGGACGCCCGAAATGGCAAAATGTGATAAAATTAGTGGGACGAAGGGAGTAGAAAGGTTTAACACGAATGAAGCCCCTTTTAGTGTGTGTTTGTGTGTGTGTTTAACGTGAGCGGCTTCAAGAAATTTTCTTTTGATTAACCCTAACAAGGATAATTATGGGCTTTATATACCACATCTATTGGTATATTAAAGCCCAAGTACCAAACTTCTACTTAATACAAATTATCTTCCCAAACTACTACAACCCATTAATATTAAAATATAAACCCAAGACTTAAATAAATAGAGGACACTATAATTAATTCCTAACAATGTATAAGAAAAAATTTCAAAAATATCATTTGCGTCTGAAAATGAGCTTAATGGTTGGAGAACAATTACTACATTTTAAGTTTAATGAGTTTGAGTTTCCGAATAGGTTTTTGGGTTGGAGATGGTATACAAGATATCACTATATAAGAGTAGCATAACTATTAAAAGGGACGTTCATCCCTCACAACTAATCTCTCATACAACTATATTCATCATGTGGAATAACTCACACTCTCATAGTACAACGCGATTACTATCATGCGGCATTCGAATACATGTTATTCAATACTCACACTTTAATAATAAGACCTACTATCTAACTTGAGCGTCGGAGGGGCGTCGCCGAACCGGCGCCCTTTAGCTGTATTTCGTGACGTTTCAGGAGATCCGTGAAGACGATGAGCTCGAAACAGTGATAATACGATAGCTTCCAGCGCACCATTAGTGTTGATATTTTTCCGGCGACATAAATGATGATGCTGTAAAAAACTCATTGAAAACTCTCTGTCCCTCATCCTAAAATTCCACCTCTCTTCTCTCCACTATTTAAACCCTAAATTACATTAACTTCATTCCCTCATCACTTTTCACCATTTTTGGTGAGGATATGATAGGAATCATCCAATGTTTTCTTTCCTAGTTCAAGGCTAGGTTTTCTCTTTAGATATTTTTTTTGGTTTCGTTGCTTCCGTATAGATACTGATTCGTTTGTAGTTGTTGCTTTCTTCACTGTTTTAGCGTTCTCCTTTTTCTTTTCACTTTATGTGGGTTCTCTTTTGTCCGTTGCTTTGTGTGTTATCGTTTATGTTTTCTGTTTTTGTTTGGGATATGTATTGGGTGTGTTCGGTTTCTCCCAATATTGGAGCTTGTTCTCCTCGGAGCTCATTTCTCCCTTTTTGGAGAACATTTCTTAAGAAGACGAGTTTTTTGGAGTTGGAGACGGAGATAGTAAAGAGTATTATACACCTACACTCAGTTTGCTTTGTAAGACAAAACTAGAAAATGGGTTGCAATATAATTACAAACTCATTTTCTCATGTTTGGTTATCTACATGAAGCACATGCAAAATAAAAAGCCCTCACATCTCACATATTGAACGGGCCCTTTTATAATTTATCCCTTATGGGCGTTATGATTACTTTATCTTGGATTTTCTAGTATTGTTTTCTTGGGCTTGGAACTTTCTATTGAATGGGGTTACAAACCAAACATAGCCCTGAGATTTTGTCTATATACATAGTAGGATTTTTAGATATTTTTATTCAATTTCTAAAACTCGTCATCTTTCGTAATTTTACTTTGTTTTTTGTTTGTTGTTTTGTCTCTCGGTGTATGAGAGATTTTTCTCATACTGGATGATCGGATGACTCCAGAGTAGAGCTGAAAATTTTGGCCCGATTTCATGGACCAGCCCGACCCGGCCCTGAAAAACACCGGCTCGAGCCTCAAAATCCAAAACCCGAAACATAATCGGCCCTATTTGGCCCGAACCGTCAGACACACAAGCTAGCAGCCCGCGGGCCAAATTGGCCCCTTTATTATTAGTATTTTCTTTTATGTCTATATATTTTATTCATATAATTCAATTTTACAAGCAAAAGAATATTTTTTAGATGCATTTATGAGATATAACTTTTTTATAATTAACTATTTGTAATTTTGTGTATAATAAGCATACACATTACAATTAAATAAATAAATTACAAAATATTAAAAACATGATGGCCAGTCAGCCGGACGGGCTGGGGTGGCCCATCAAGCCACGGGCTCGAGCCAAATAATAAGGCCTATCGCAATTCGTGCCAGCCCGACCCGGCCTGCTAACAATCAAGCAGCCTTCTTTCAGGTCGGGCGAGCTAACCCACCCTAACTTTCAGCTACTTAAGAAGGATGCTTTTACCTATTTAGCCGGATGTAGATATCTTCTTAGTGAAACTTTCGAGAAAAGAAAAAATGATGATGATGATGATGATGATGATGGTCACATGAAAATTGGTTTGAACCGGATCCAGTTACGGAAGACTATGATATTGGTGGCACAACATAAATAAATATATATCGAGCAATCAATTATTCTATGTGACAAGTTCGACACTTCACATCAGTAGGACACTGCTAGAAATCGTGAATTAAATTAATTAAGATTAATAGTTTTGGTGATTGAATTCAACTAAGATTACCGGATAAACGTAGGAGAAACCGGGAACACATAGCAGTACAACATCGCTAATTACCGGAAATTGATTGGAAACCGGAATACTAATATCGGATGTGCAACGTTGATGAAGATTCAAATACCTACGGGACAAGTTGAAGACCTCTGACTGGGAATTAATACAAGGCTGACAAGAAAGAACCAAGTCGAAGTCAAACCAAACTAAAGAATGAATAAATCAAAAGGCACAAAGCTGCTGCTGCAAAGACCGGACAAACCCATTTTGGGTAAAGTCAATCAATGACTGTCCAGTACACAGAGATATCTCACAACGGCTACTACTTCAAACCTCAACTATAAATAATAGGGAAGATGATCGACATGTGGTGTACTAATGTAAAGTGCAGGTGTGACAAGTGATAAATAAAACGAATACGTAATAACTATCTCCGACGTGCGATGGGCAGTGGACCTATCGTTTGTAACGTAGTAAGGTGAGTAAAGGTATCGAACACGAGGAATAAACTGATTACTATTAATAACATATCGACTCGATATCTAGCCTAAATAAAGTGCGCAAATTGTTTATACTAAGAACGAACCTAACAGGCCAATCCTAAAGCAACGAGAGATTAAGAGAACACGACTGAAACTGGTGAGGGTGCTTTCAGATAATAAAAGTGTGTTCGGGATTCGAATCCCGCTAGGTACTATCGTTCTAAGACAATAAATTATCGCTCTTACGTGATTAAGAATAAATCGCAGTAATTTCCTACCCACTCAAGAATTTGCTGTCGCCCTAAATGCTCGCGGGGATCTAAAATTTAATAATTACTAGCGGCGAGGATCGAGTATTTGCTTTCGCCCTATACTCGAATCTTATCCTCTATGAACGACCTAATCGTTGTTTAGCTGTCGCCCTAAATGATTTTCCACACATTCACTTCAACACATAGACATATTAGAGCGAAGAAACACTTTCATAGATAGATAAATAGTTAGGATACACGAGTCACGATAAATATATGTCTTAAGTACGAATCGACCTAAGTTCATCTACTTCCCAAACGTAGAGGGGCATTAGCTACTCATAATTGACTGTAAAACAAGAAAAAAAATAGAGAACAAGGGCAGAGGACTCATAATCTTCCTTTCTGATTGATCTGGGATGGTCTCGGGGAAGATTCTCGTTCCTTGTTGAATTCGGCGTGAAATCATTGTTAATCCATCTCCTGCGCTTCTGGATGTGTTTCTCTATTATTGACGGCTTCCTTTCGTCTCTGATTGATTAGGGCTGAGTTCTGATAAGCGTCCCCTCTTTCTGAGTCGAAATTGGGCTTTTATATTGACTTTCGCTAGCTTCACGGCCTGGGACATGGGCCTTCATGACCGTGACTGTCATAACTCAGTTTCGCATCGCTCTCTGTCGTGGTTCACGGCCTGGTACAGCTACTGCACGGCCATGACAGTCTCCTGCAGCACTTGTCACGGCCTGGTGCAAGAGCTTCATGGCCATGAAGCTCTTCTGCAGCACTTGGATTTGCTCGTTTTTGCCTCGTTTTTGCTCCTTTTTGCTCGATAGCCATCCTAAGCTCCTACAATGTGCAAATAAGTGTACATAGAGCATATGAAAGCGAGAAATAGTGGAGAATACTCTAATATATCCCGATTTACTGCTATAATTCACGTACTAATATATGCTTATCAGAAGACAAGCTAAAGACTTAGAGGCCTTAGCTGAGAATTCAAAAATAACAAAAAGATCAAGCTCAAAGCTTAAAAGAAGAGAAAATAGGTGTTGTCCTCACGGCACTTTACCGGTTCGGTTAGTGATTGAGTTGTTCTCAAGCCACTGTAAAATGCTCTTGAAAGTAGACGGATTGTAAAAAAGCTGTCTAGGTGGGTGTCTAGGAGTTTAGTTAGCTGAGTATAGCCGTGTGAGTTGTACTGTGTTAGTCTAGATAAGGAGGTTGTGCAACGGGGGTTGTAAAACCAAGTCTTCCAGTGGTGCCTTTCTTGCGGGGAAAGGGGAGACGTAGAAGATTTTTTTGGCTCCGAACTTCCAAAAACAAATTCGTGTCTTTCGTCACACACAAACCAACATTGTATCCGATCTTGGTTCAAAACGACTGGTCTGCTTCCGCACAATTCACGTACACAAATATCAAGCACCAGTATCTAACTTTAACCGGTTAAAAACTGAAAAAGAGCGAGTGTTTATAAAACCCCCCTCTAAACACACAACCGATCCTAACAAGTGGTATCAGAGCGGGTTGCTTGATATTTTTCATTTTGCAAATCATGACTTCATCAAACAAGCTTCCTATGTTTAGAAACTTTCTTCAATGGAAGATAAGGATAATGACTCATCTTTGTGCGCAAGACGACGGATGATAGACGTGATAAACACTGGACCGCTCGTGTTTACAAAGGTAAACGTACGACATGCGGCACATCCTGAAGAGCCTGAAGTTCCAAAAGAAAGGAACGAATTAACAACAGCAGAAAGAAGAAAGGCGAATCTTGACTACATCGTCAAGGACACCCTGTTCAAAACGCTGGACATGGGGATATTTAGACAGGTCATGACATGTAAAATCGCAAATGAGGTGTGGGCCAAGCTCTGCCAAATCTGCGAACTAAATGGCCAAACGAGGGAAAATAAGCTCGTCGTTGCCATTCAAAAATGCGACACCATCAGAATGAAGCCAGGAGAAACCATGGCTGACTTTGAGGAGCAGTTTTGCCCCATTATTAACGATCTCTCTACACTTGGGAGACAGATCAAAAACTGGGACATGGCAATAAAAGTCACGAAAGCACTTCCAAGAGAATGGATGTTAAAACCATGGCCATGAGAGAATAAAAAATTTAAATAAACTAATACTTCATGATCTCTTTGCCGATTTAAAAGCCTATGAGTTCGAACTTCAGATGAGACTGGAAGAAACAATACCGGGCGAGTTAGTCAAGGCCTTGGCAGTGTGATCGCGTGTGTGTACGTTAATATATTAAATAAAGGTTCGGGCAAGTACGTCAAGTAATAATTAAAACGAATATGTTATAACTAGCACAACGCGCGATAGGCAGTGTACCTATCGTTTGTAGAATAGCTATAGCGAATATCCGAGTATCGAACACGAGGAATAAATTGAGTACTAGTAATAACCTATCATTTGATATTTAGCCTAAATAAATATTGTTTTAGTTGTATTTTTATTTATAAAATATATTCTAACAAACCAAAAGCTTGAATGCAACTTAAATATTTAAAATATAACTTTTACACAAAATAAATGTGCTCGGGATTTCGAATCCCGCTAGGTATAATTGACGAGGCTGTAAATTATCGTTAACACAAATATATTGGCTAAGTCGCGGTAATTCCTACTCGCGCCCGAATTTGCTGTCGCCCTAGACGGTTGTGAGAATAAATATTAATTTACCTAAGCGAGGATCGATTATTTGCTGTCGCCCTGTAATCGAACTCCTATCATTTTATGAAAGGCCTAATCGTTTTTCTAGCTGTCGCCCTAAAACGATATTACCACGAAATCACATCAACACATAGACATATCGAAGTGATATTCAAACCAATGCATAGACATATTAATTTGAAAAACAATATCATAAATGATAAATAGCCAATATAGTATGTTCACGAGTACTTTACGTCCAACAATAATTCTACCCAGCGTTCATCTCATCCCAAGCACACGATAAAATTAGCTACTCATATTCATAATGAAAACAAGATAATACGTAAATAAAGATTTCTTCCCTGATATTTGGCCTCCCTTTGAGGATTTTTGTCGAACACGTGGTCGCCGAGGGGTAGTGCGCTTCGTTTATTTTCTCGTAGCTCTTTGCTCACAGTTCTCTCGCACACCAACTGCCCACGCTCACTGCTTCTCCACAAATCAGCCCAGCCGCAGCCGTAGCCTTCCCGCTGTACAGTCCTCGCGCCCACAACCTTTACAGCTCAACCACTGCGTCGAATAGCCTGGTTCCGTCCCAAGTTGCTGATCGTTGAACTGAGATTTTCATTGTTAATTAATTGTTGGTTTTATAGAAGATAGCGAGAAGCTGCTGTGTTTAATGGCTTCCTTTTTAAATGTACAGTTGATTTTTTTACAAATTAAACATAATTTAAAAAAAAAGGCATGAGCTTGTCCGAAAATTCCAGAACTAGTCTGCAAATCTTAAGATTGATAAAGCCCAGCCCAAATAGATTTGTCGTCTTCATCTCTGAAACCTCGGACGAAAAATCAACAGAAGAGCGTGTGTATATTCCCAATTCTCTGAGCCATAAAAACTGGATATAATACGGGCCATAATATAATGCAAATATTGTCCAATGCGAATATGGGCAGCTCAAATATAGGTAGGCCAAGGCCCAGGGCCGGTTTTTCTTTCCTATCCAAGCAGAATTAACAGTTTTTCGGGCCTATATTATAACAAACTTTTGAACTGTGACCCTATGTTACCTGGACCGGATTTGTGGCCCTGTGCTGCAGGCCTGCTTGCACAGGCCCAAATCCGGCCCTGCTCACAGCAAAGTACAGCAGCCCTACTACGCCCGTTGTTGTGTCGCCTTCGCTGCTCACAGTTCTCGCAGCCTGTCGCGCTGCCGTCGCACACACGTAGCGGAAGGAGGTTGAGGCTTAATGTAGTGGTCGGCTGTTCACGTCAATCGCCCTCCTCCAACCTTTTCAGCTTTGATGGTGTATGTCGTTGGTGATGTGCCTCCTTGAGGTGAGAGCTTGGTGTTTGGGTCGATGGTTCAGAGGTGGGAGTTTGGTGTGGTTGAGCAAAGAGGTCGATGGTGAGGTGGTTTATCAGGTCTAGGGAGTTCGATGGTGTATGTGAGTGGAGAGGTCGATCCAAGATGGTGAAGATTTTTCTCAAAGTGTTCGATCCTCTTTGTTTGTGTCGCTCCCCTCCTTTTCCAAGATTGGCCTTTCTTTATAGAGATCACATGGGTAGATCCGTAGAAGACATGGAGCTGATTCTCTGCATAAAACATGAAATCTTTTCGGCTGTTAAAACTCCCCATTTTCAGGAATAGCTTTAGTAGTGGAGACTTCAACGTGTGCTCTTCGTCTTTTCTTTTGTAAATAATACCAAACTTCCAAAAGCTCATACAAGTTGTCTGGTGATATTGCTCCTTGAGGTCCCATCATTCCCAATAATATAATAGACTTGAATATATATGAATATGGGCCGAATACGAGATAGTTTGGACTGCTTTGTTCGGACAATAAAATGGGCTTTTGATTTAGGAGATGGGCCGAGTTCAACCGAAGTTTTCTGGCGGACTACGCAACATTGGCATGGAATAACTTTGCGCTTAGATATTCAAATTCCAATTCGTAAATTTTGCCACAAACTAGACAGACGACCGCAACCATGTAAATTTCACGGTGTAGTTCCTCCTGGAGAAAAACAGTTTATTCATCAAAATTCGCTCTACTTGTCGTCTTGAAATCCATAAAATAAATAAATTAATTAAAGCTTTTAAAAACATGTCGAGACGACTTAGTTTAGCCCGCAAACAACTTATTTATCATAAATATAAACATATAAAAATACGTTTATCACAGTGTCAGAAACTCCTGCCACAAAAAATGCAGAGGACATGAGTGAAGAGGCGATGGCCCTCTTCATTAAAAAATTCAGAAAGTTCATGAAAAAAACTCCGAATAAAGCATCAAGATGTAAGTATGTCGATAAGGATGAAAACTCTAATGCCTGTTTTAATTGTGGCTGGCAAGGGCATTTTGTTGCAGACTTCCCTAAAAGGAAGAAAGGAAAAGAAGAAACGAAGGAAAACAATAGGTCAACAAGTAAAAGAAAGTCCCGTGCACTAGTAGCTGGAAAAAGTACACACAAATGGGATGATACCAACTCAGAAGAGTCAGGCTCAGAAGAAGAGCTAAGTGACCATAAGAGCGAGGAAGAACTCGCCTGTCTCATGGCAGGAAAATTGACCTATGAGCTTGATCAGTCAACTCCAGAATTCAGCTATGAAGAAGTTATGGACGCACTCCAAGATATAACTGACGAATACAGAAAACTCTATGAGAAGCTAAAAGAGACAGAAAAAGGAAAGAAACCGGTATAGGAGGATACCGAACTTCTAGTTGAGAAAATTACTCAACTAAAAGAAGAAAATAACAGGTTAAAGGAGACCTCTAGGCAAAAGGAGTCAGAAAACAAGAAGCTGACAACGTTAGTTCAGTCATGGCCTAAATCATCGAAAACGTTAGACTTCCTCCAACGAACAATGAAGGATAGGAATGATCATACCAGCCTGGGCTATGTACAGCAGTCCAATAAAGAAGAAGCATCAACATCACATCCACCGGCAGCTTTAAGCAAGGTAAAGATTTGTTCGACCTTCGAACTTTACACCAAATCCAATTCAACCTGAAACCTACTAAAGGAGAATAGGACCTGGGTATAACATAAACAATAACAATTACAATAATTCTAGACCCTCATCTTTTCAAAGAATATTTATACCTCAACCAGTAAGGGGGAATACTAAAATCAATAATAATAATTTCTCTGTGCCGCAAGGAAAGGAAAGACCCAGCAAGTAAGGGGCCCTTTATACAAATAATTCTAGAAATTCAAGACCGAATCTTCCGATTAGGAGATACCGGCTCCATAAAGAAAGACCGGAGCCCCAAAGATACATGCACCAAAAATACCGGTCAAATAGTAATCACAAAAACGAAAATAAAAGAACTAAATATTTGATAGACCCATATACCAGAAGATATATAAGGGTCATTCAAATCCGGATACCAAAGAGTCTAATCTCTGACCGGACCCGAATCAAAGTGGGTACCAAAGAATATATCTTCACTTTTAGGAATGTTTTCCACCGATCGAGCTAGTTCTTAGACCACAGATGCCTGGCACCACACGGACACAAGATGCCAAGACTACTATCGAGAATATGGGAAATGAGCTGTTAAGAAGAAACAGATGTCGTACTGGAAATAAACAGAACTTGACAAACCGGAAAGTGGTTGGCACCTTCATCAAGTCACTCCCTGAAGCTAAGTCTATCCATTTTATCCTAAGCATGAAGTCAGGGGGAACACCGTTGTCTCAAATTAATTGATATCGAAGTTGCCTAGACATTATAAAAATATTGCATTTGATGATTTAAGTGCTAACTTCCCTTTCAACAATCGGTCAATTCTTCATAAACCAGCAAATACACTTAGCCCAGTCAGTTTCAGCCAAAACTGACATCAGTCAATATACAGGGAAATTATACATATAATCGTACTACATACCGGACTCATTCTGAAATCGGTCTCCTTTTCAAAACAACATATAAATTTATTTTCCATATCGGCCAGTCAAGACCGATCCCCTTCTTATATAATGCACTTCATCAATGCATATATTGCATGTTTTTCGTAACACGTATTAGGTAAAACTGGCGTCGTACAAAACATGGTACCGCATTAAATGCTCTGACACGGTATGTGACATAAAGCACTAAGGAATTTAATGAAAAGGTAAAGCCCAATAAGCCCATCTTGCTTGCCAAGACTTAGAAGAATTTGAAAGGATTCAAACCTCGTCTCCTTCGCTCAAAACCTCACAAGCTCACGAAATCTCCTAAAGCCCTAAAATTCCCAAAATTCAGTCAAACCCTCCAAAAATCACTCCAATGGAACCTCACAAGCAAGACATGACCCGAACCATCCTCCAAATCAATTTCAACGACGCCATGACCGATGAAACCTCAGATTTCTTCCCAGTTCTTCAAGCCCTAAAGCAGTCAGGGCTGCAGAAATTTCAGGAATCCTCTTACGAGATCTACCCAGAAGTCCTAAGAGAATTTTTCGACTCTGCAATCACTCACGGCAACAATCTCCGGTGCGTCATCAGAGGTAAATATGTTGAGATTGAGCCCAATTGGTTCGCCGAAGCCTTTGAGTTTCCACAAGGTGAATATAACTTTTTCCTTCATCAACGAGAACCTAAGGAGAACATGAAAACGACGATGTCCGCCTCTGGAGCACCTAGCAAGGATGCTGAGAAGAGAATCGTTCTTAGGCCTGCATACTGACTGCTCCACGATGTTCTGGCTAAGGCAGTACTGGGCAAGTTCGTTTGAAATGCTGACCACCGAGAAAGTTCAAGCAATGGTGGAAGTGCTCACAAACCAAAGGATGAACTAAGCGCAAGTAATCTTCAAGACCCTGACTGCCATGGTGCCCAACGGAAATCGGTAGTTCAAGAACTATGACCCACAACTATCTTTTCTTCTGTCCCAGAAAGTTAAAGAGCTAGGACCAACACAGAAACTCACATCCGGTCAACTGGTCACAGCTGCATACCGTAAGCGAGACTACACTGACCACTTTTCCAAAGGACCCCACCAAAGCACCAGTAAAGGAACCGGCCAAGGAACCGACAAAGAGAAAGGCTTCAGAGCAACCAGCTGCGGCAAGGCCAAGCAAGAAAATAGCGGTTGAAAGACCCCATATATCCAGACCGACGAAGAAAAAACTAGTTCTGTCTTCATCAAGCACATAATCAGATATGCCGATTAGCAAAGTGGTGTCTAAGAAGAAAAAGTCGAAGCCATCCACCAAGAAGAGACAAGCTGCAGTCTCTAACCAGCCTACAATGGAAGTGGACACAATTGAGGCAGAGGTCACGGTCACATCCACCAGACGGGAGACTGCTCATACTGAAGTACCACCCTCCAATGAAGTCTCGGTCTCATCACCGACCGGATCAAGGACTGAAGCTGCTACTAAGGGCAAAAGCAGCATGGTGATAAAAGAACCAGAAGCTGTCCAGTCAGTGCCCTCAGACAAGGGCAAAGAAAAGCTCCAATGACTTCTTCTCCTCAAAGAGTTGAAGACATTGCATGGGACCTAATAAGTGAGAAGATTGAGGAGACGATAGCCAAGCAAATCGAAGACTTTGACGATTGGGTTGCCGTCCGATACATACCCCTCTGTTGCAGACTGTCAAAAGAACGGATGAGTAAGGCAAATAAGACTGAAGGCCGAGAATCAGATATTTCGGCATTAAGTCTATCAAGGAACTACTCCAGTCGCGGGAACTCTACATTCTTCTTCTCAAGATAAATGTACTTCAAGTATCCATCAATCAGAGAAGAGCAAACTTCCAGCCTACGTCTCGCAGTAATCATCAAGACCTGGAAGTACTAACGCGACTGGATCGGGAAAAGCTCAGCCTTGAGCACCGGTTCTCATCTGCGATGAATGAGATAGCCGGAACAGGTCCGGTCACCACCTCTCTACAGTCAATCAGCTCCATATCGATTTCAGCAATCAAGCAGCAAATGCAGCTAGAAGAACCGGTCTTTAGTTCAGCTGTAGAGGCCACAGTGACAGATGCTCCAAAAAGTCCAACACTTAGTGAAGTGAGTGCTGTACTGGCCATAGTGCCAGTCGGACTGGGATGCAAGAGACTGAGTGGGAAATTCCAGTCTCTGCCAATGAAGCTCGAAAATCTGTTTCAGTAGAGGAAACATCAAATATGGAGATAGTTTTAGTGGAAGTCCAACAGACCGAGGTAGAAATACCGGGTGAGACTCATGAGCTGAGACTGACAATGAAGTCCCAGTCACACAACAGGAGAAACAACAACCACTGCTCCTAACTTTGAGGACGCTTGAGTCATAGTGGAAGTCGAAGAGCCAGACTCCCTCGAAACTCAGCCAGCACGACAAGAGGAGCTTTCCACTGATCTGCTGCACTTTTCTTCTCCGATTCACACTCATGAACAACAATCGGAGACTACATCGGCTTCAGCATCAGCCTCCATACCGGTAGCAGCAACAACAATCAGTGCTACTGCCCCGTATGCAGACCATACCGGTTGTTCCACCCCAACCAACCACACCAGTCCCCACCAACATTGTGTCCACTGTCAAGGAGGCATCACTTGTCAAACAAATTTATTTTCAGGTATCTACCCTCTCAAAGGCAGTGAACGCCGACCGGATGAGAACCCACGAATAGTTCCAGACCCTAGACGAGTCCCACAAAGTCCTGGCGGAAAATCTCAACAGCATCCGTGGCGACATCAACAGTATTCGTAATGACGTCAAAGGAAGTGAGGATGCTATTAAGGGGGAACTTGCTGCTGTCAAGACCCAGTTGGCGGAATTGGTTCAACTGATGGCTAATCAGGCTAAAACCGAAGCGGTAATTGACAAAAAGGGAGCAATTAGCAGACCAAGTAGCAGTACTGGTGGCAGTGCCGGTGGGGGAAGCAGAAGTCAAGCTAGTTATGGCCAAACTGGACGAACTACAAGTCAACCACCCATTTGTATCCACATCTCAATCTCCTAGTCTACTTGTGCACATCATCGACCCACAGGATTCCAAGAGACTCAGGGCAGCACAAATCGTGATACCGAATGAATCATTGGTCTACCCAAGATCAACACCGGTGGCTGAAGCTGAACCGCTCGAAAGATTGTACAAGCCTGCGGTACTGAGACACATAGCCTACAACCTCACTAAGGAACATGTAGCTGATTTAATCAGAATGGTTGATCTCAAGCGAGCAGCTTACGAAGAACTCAAAAAGATGAAGGAGATTCAAGAGCTAGCCAAATCCAAGGACTAGATACGCTAGATTGGGTGTGTTAAATCGGTATCAATCCTTTTTGATATAATTAACGTCATTCTGCTTCTCTAAAGTTTTGTCAATCACCAAAAGGGGGAAATTGCTAGAAATTATGAATTAAATTAATTCAGATTAATAGTTTTGGTGATTGAAATTAACTAAGATTACCGGATAAACATAGGAGAAACAGGGAACACATAGCAGTACAACATCGCTACGTACCGGAAATTGATTGGAAATCGGAATACTAATACAGGATGTGCCACGTCGATGAAGATTCAAATACCTTCAGAACGGGACAAGTTGAAGACCTCTGACAGGGACAAGGCTGACAAGAAAGAACCAAATCGAAATCAAGCCAAACTAAAGAAGGAATAAATCAAAAGGCACATAGCTATTGCTGCAAAGACCGGACAGACCCATTTTGGGTAAAGTCAATTAATCAACTGTCCAATACACAGAGCTATCTCACAACGGCTACTACTTCAAACCTCAACTATAAATAAGAGGGAAGACAAGCTAAAGACTAATAGGCCTTAGCTGAGAATTCAAAAAGAACAAAAAGATCAAGCTCAAAGCTTTCCAAGCAAAGAAGAGAAAATAGATGTTGTCCTCACGACTTTACCTAGTGAGTGAGTTATTCTTAAGGGACTGCAAAAAGCTCTTGAAAGTAGACGGACTGTAAAAGGCTGTGTAGGTTGGTGTCTAGGAATTTAGTTAGCTAGCCGTGTGTGTTGTACTGTGTTAGTCTAGCTAAGGAGGTTGTGCAACGGGGGTTGTAAACCAAGTCTTCTAGTGGTGCCTTCCTTGCGGGGAAGAAGGGAGACGTAAGGGATTTTTTTTGGCTTGAACTTCCAGAAACAAATTCGTGTCTTTTGCAAACATTCACACACAAATCACATCTCGTATCCGGACTTGGTTCAAAACCAACCGGTCTGCTTCCACACAATTCACGTACACAAATATCAAGCATCGGTATCTAACCCTTACCGGTTAAAAGCAAAAAGAGCGAGTGTTTATTCGAGTGTTTATTCCCCCCCCCCCCAACACACAACTGATCTAACAAACATCTATGATATAGAGATGATAAAATGTATATAAATTTGAGTCCATATTTTTACTTGTATCCCTGTGGATTTGCGCCGCGAGGTAATGCCAAAATGTCACACTCTACGGAAACAATAATAGTAAATATATCTGTTATAGATTTCGAACATGATATGGCAACGATCGAACAACTAACTAGGTCAGACGCTTTTCCTAAATTTTATATTATTTACTGAAGTTGAACTCATCAAATAATGTAAGAGATATGATATGATTAGCGGTGGTTCGGTACGGTATACCGTACCAAAACTGTGATACCGTATACCGTACCAAAATTTTGGTATCGAAAAAAATCTTACCAATACCATACCAAAAGTTCGGTATACCTTAAATTTTGATACGGTTTCATACCGAAGTTTTGGTGCGGTATTGGTATCATACCTTCTATACCATTTACACGGAGGGTTGTTTTTACCATGCATGTCTCGTAACTGGTTCATTCGTTGTTTTTGGATTTTTAGTCAATTCAAACTCCTTAGGCCCCAATAAGATGGATTATTAATACCAAATTTTCCAAAATAAACAGATTTTTAATTCATAAAATAACCTTAAATAATTTACATATTTTAGTCAGTCTCCTTAGTAAGACAAAGAACTTTACATAACCACAAAATACCACTATATATTCAGATTATTTAAAACGAAACAGCTAATTAAAAAAATTAGTGAAGATTAACAAAAACTTGGGTATTAGTTAATAATTTATAGGCTAAATAAATTTATGAAGATCCTTATAATATTTTTATCCATTTTATATTTTTCGAAATAATATAATATACGTAGGTGTGTGTATATATATATATATATATATATATATATATATATATATATATATATATAAAGTAGAGAAATCTACACATAACTCCCTAATCCAAAACTATTAATCAACTACTACCCCCTTCCCATTCATTTATCATCAAACTACCCATTTTAATCTTTTATATCACATAGTTACCTAATGGACGATTTTAGTCTTATAAAAACAACAATATAACCAAAAAACCTGTCAACACCCACGGACCCCCTATCCAATATTTGTAGTACCAATATACGTATTCTTGTAGTACCAACGTATAGATGTTCGTGGTACCATACATTGGTACCATTCCGTGAGATAATGTAGTACCATACGTAGGTTATTTGTAGTACCTTTTCCGAACCATTTGCTTAACTATCGCAACTCCTACCTAAAATTGTACCCACAGACCCCCTACCCAAAACTTGTAGTACCAATATACATATTCTTGTAGTACCAATGTATAGATGTTCGTGGTACAATACCGTGGTACCATTCCGTGAGATAATATAATACCATACGTAGGTTATTTGTAGAACCTTTTCCGTACCATTTGCTTAATTATCGCAACTCCTACCTTAAAATTGTAGGACAAATATACATATATTTGTAGTACCAATATACAGATGTTCGTGGTACCGTATCGTAAGCTAGTGTGGTACCATGAGTAGGTTACTTGTAGTACCAATATCTATGGCAACTGTCCCGGACCAAAAATAATTCAGATGACCGAAAATTCCTTACCCAAACTTAAAGTACCAATATACGTATGGTTGTAGCACCAATGTATAGATATTCGTGGTACCATAACGTGGTATAATGTGGTATCATACGTAGGTTACTTGTGGTATCTTTTTTCGGTACCATGTGCTCAGCACAACCTACGTATGGTACCACACTAGCTCACGGTATGGTACCACGAACATCGATACACTGGTACTACAAACATACGTATATTGGTACTTCAGGTTTGGTAACGAATTTTTCGACGCCATTCGAATTTTTTTTTGTCGTGACGGTTACCGTAGATATTAGTACTACGAGTAACCTAATCTTGGTACCACACTATCATATAATACGGTAACATATAATACGGTACCACGAATATCTATATATATGGTACTACAAAAATCGTCTGTGGGCTCACGGGATGGTACGTCGAACATCTATATATTGGTACTACAAACATACGTATATTAGTACTAAAATTTTGGGTAAGGGTGGTCCGTGGGTGTTGACAGGTTTTTTGGTACCACGAACATTTGTATATTGGTGCTACAAAAATCGTCCATGGGCTCACGGGATGGTACGGCGAACATCTATATATTGGTACTAACAAACATGCGTATATTAGTACTACAAGTTGGGGTGAGGGCGTGGAAATTAATAGAGGGGGTAAAATCGTCCATGAGGTACTACAAACATACGTATATTGGTACTACAAAAATATAGGGGTAAAATCGTCCATGGGGAGTTATGTGTAAGATTGTTTTGATTTAGGAGTTTGTAATAAATAATATGGAATGGGGAGTTATGTGTAAGAAAATAGGGGGAGGGGGATTTAACAGAAGTTACCCCTATAAAGTATTAAAAATTTTAGTATTTCAGTATAATCAGTATACCTATTTTTTTAAATTTTCTTACCATTACCGTTTCGGTACGGTATAATACCTTACCGAAAACTTCGCTATACCAAAATTTTTTATATTCTCGGTACGTTTCGATTATAAGGACGGTATATCGGTATTTTGGTATATTTTCCCAGTCCTAGATATGATACAACAAAGCAAGCACATATTACATACACCATGCCGTCTGTCTCTAACACCGTCCTTCTGTTCTATATAGAATGAAATCACTTACAGCATCATAAACTAAACAAATACAACCCCACCACACTCACATTGATTAGGTACAGTACACCACGCGCCTAGGCCTACCGATCTCTCCCAAGTCCCACCCATATGATAACCCGACCCAGCCCCGACCTTACCCGACCCATAACCATAAACCGTTCCCCTGCCCATCATAACATTACCGTACATCCCTCCACTTGTTGTCCCCATATTTACGACACTGCCGTCGCCGCCGCCGCTGTGGTCTCTGTCTCCCCACATAAAAATTTCATCTAAGTGGGTCTATTTAGTTATAAATAAATTAAATAAATAGTGGGGTTCATCCCCCCCCTCAGTGGGGTCCAAGCACCCCACTGGTCCGGCTATAGCTCCGCCTTCCCCCCCCCAATAGCGCTCTTCTCCCCCTCCAAATCCCTAAACCTCTGAAGGTACACCTTCAACGGCTCGACGTACTCCTCAAACACTAGCGTCGTCATCGCCCACAGAAGATCGTCGCCGTTGATCGTCTTCCTCTTCTCGCGCTGGCACTTGTCCGACGCCTCGCCGGTGACGAAGCTGACAAACTCCGATACGCACTCTTTGACCGTCACCTTGGCGTCCTTCGAGATCTTCGCGTTCGCCGGCAGGGCCTTCTTCATTATCCTGCTGACATTTGCGATCGGCAAGAAGCGGTCCTGCTCCCGGGGCGAGCTCGCGCTGCCGTCTCGTTGACCGCCTCTGTCGGATTCATTGTCGGAATCCGCCACGGATGTATAAGCTCTCTGCACCGACAACTGAACTTCCGTCTCTGCGAAGACGACGAACTTCACCAAATCGCCACCAATAGGTAAATAAAATACACAGCTCAAAATCGAATTACTACTAGAGGATTGACCAGAATTTAAAGAGAGGCTGAAACTACAAAGATGGAAGCTCCGATATTTGATTCCGACGATAAGCAAATCGGAGTTCGCCGGAAAAAGGAACGAAATTGATTGGTGATTTTTTTTGTTATCCTTTTGTTGAAAGAGAGGAGTTGCGGCACTTGGAGGTGTGGAAATGCACCGTCGAATGGAATGATGGAGAATATCTCATCCGTCAACATAACGAGGTGCTGTGACTTGTTACTTGGTTGCTACCCGGGGGCGGGGGGGTGGTTTGGGGGCTTCCATGGGCCACTGTTATTCTTTTCAACTTTTCCTTTTGTGATATTTTTGTCAATAATTAAATTAATCATGTTAGTCTAATGACGTTTAGTTCCAAATTATGTCCCTTGATATTGAGACTGATATTAGGGATGTTCAATTTCGGAGATAAAACCGAAAAAACCGGCCGAACCGAAAATTTTGAAAATTTCGATTTTTTCAGTTCGGTTAATTCGGTTTTCGGTCTGTTTCGATTTAGAGTTTTGAAAATCATTTGTTTTTTCAGATAGAGCCTAATTCCAATTAGAGGCCAAACAATTGTCATACTACATTAAAAATAGAAAAATATTAAAAATCATTTGTTTTTTCTCTCATAACGTTAACAACACAGTAAATATAATTCATTGTTAGACATTTTCCATTTTTAGGTGGATGTTTTCCTCCCCAATGAAATACTGTTTTTCTCCCAAATAATTTGTAGCATTTTCAGATGAATGTTTTTTGTTTTGGTTAGACTTTGTTCCATTTTTAGGTTGCTTTTTCCGGACCTTTGAATTGTTTTTTCTACATGTCACGTTTCATAAATCTTCTTTGTTTCTTGATAACCATAAATTGTTTTATATATTTTCAGCTCAAAATATTTTTTTTTGATATTAAATTCCTAACCGAAAACCAAACCGAATTGTAAAATCGAACCAAATTAAAACGGTTCGTATACGATTAAGCATAAGTAAAATCGAAAACCGAAAAAACCGAATCGAAGTTACAAAAAACAGAACCGAACCGACCGATGAACACCCCTAACTGAGATTGAGATTCGTCCCAACTGTTCGAAAGTTCGAGCTTATGAACTGTCTTTCAAAATTATATATTATTTAAAAAATTACCAGAATTTAGAGCTTCAGTTAAACTAACCTTAAATTCAGGGTGGGAGTTAACGTTCGGCTCGTGAGTAAACAAGCTTACAAGTTGAATTTGACTATAATATTTAATATTGACGTTGTGTTTAGCATATAATTTTCATCCTCGGCTCGTTTATCCTACTGTTGTTTTTTTAGGTATGTATGGAGGTCGTGGCCTGAGGGTTCACGTTGGGATATACCGGGGCCCCGAAATGTCCCCTAACAATAGTCGAGAGACCATTAGGAGCAGAATGCAATAAATGAACTCCAAATGGGAGCAACTGCTTTTCGAGCAAGCCAATCTGCGATATAATTGGCTTCATGATACACGGTCGGACAACGTATGCCATTCCCGATCCAGCATTTGTTGAATTCCAAAGATCAGTGGCCGCAGAGAGATGGCATAATCACTCCTATGAGAAGTCATACCCTTGACAATCATCGAGTTCACTTCCACAATTAGTTGGCAGCATCCCGAGTCCAATGCAAATATGTAATCCTGTAAAAACTCCCCATAATTCAGCTATCAGTGATGACGCACATCCTAATCCATGAGCAAATCCTATCCCTGATTCGTCTCGAAGAAGCCTCCAGCTCCTGCAGGTCCGGGGTTACCCCGAGCCGCACCATTCGTGTTAAGCTTTGAACATCCCACCCTAGGCTTTTTCCAACCTATATTATACATACTCGATCTTGTAGAGTAGCTTTCCAGATAACCACGCCTTGGTGAAAGCTGATGTTGTTTGGCGGACAATTCTTACTAGGCTGGAGGTAGAATAGTATTCGCTCTGAAAATGACTGCATTTCTCCACTGCCATAAGAGCCAGCAGGTAGACCTGTCAAAATGGAGGGCCGGGCCGGGTTGGCCCGCCGCCCGCCATCTTGCGGGCCTAAACAAATGGGGACCGGCGCGCCCCACGGCGGGCCGCCCGCCAGGCCCGCCACCTAGAAAAATTCTTTATTTTTATTTTATAATTTAATTTATTAATTAATTTTAGTTAATTAAGGTATTTATTAAACTGGCGGGCCGGCCCGTCCCTTGGTAGGCCTAAAATATCGCAGCCCAACCCGCCTTTTCCGGGGGCGGGGCGGGCCGGCTCGCGGGCCACGGGCCGAATTGACGGGTCTACAGCAGATGATACCAAGTAAAACTGGCCATTTTTATTCCTTTCCGTGGTTAAGTTTTCCGCGAGCTAGCCTGCTAGATTACTGGAAAATAATCTTCTGACCCAATGCGCATCAACAAGTTTCAGCCATTATGTTCTGGCCATGTGACAGTCGCGCAACACATGTAAGGTGGATTCAACTGCAGCCGAACAACGAGCACAGACTCTAGAGTTAGAGATGCCCCCGACGAACACGTTCCTCATTTGTAAGATTTGTTATGTGAAACAAGCCGTAAGAATTGTCGGATTATTTGGGGGCGCCCACTGTCATATAGTTTTCCCTATCTTGTATCTTGTTTTATCTTATGTTCGAGTGGCCCGTAATTAACTTGTAAGCAGAGTCGACCGTGTAGTCTACGGAATTCGATGGTAACCAGCAAGGTCTCTCATGTTCGTAGCTTGGGATGGTGGGCAAACTACAACAATGTTGGCTAAGAGTAGCAAATATGTTAGAAGATCTCATCTCCAACCACCTCCAATCAATACTTTCTCCAGTTCCAGTCTTCGAGCTTTTTCCAATTTGGTGAGAAATGGATTTTGGCCCTGATGTAATGATCATTAGATACCTTCTAATCGAGCAAATAGTCGTTGTTTGCGAAGGTTAATATTATGAATGACGTTTCTGTTCCACTCGCGAACTTTCTGTATAAACTCAATTAAGATGCAAATCAAAGGCACAACTGTCTTCCATGAGTCAAGTAGGAACTTGTTAAAGGATTCATGCCTATGCCATGCTATTAGGCTTAGCACTATAATACGTTTATGATCTACTGAAGGTGCTTTTTCAATTTTCACGCTTTTTCGAATAGCGTGGGAATTAGCTTGGGATGTTGAAGAAGCTTTGAGATTCTCAATCTCTTTCAGGAACTTTTCTTTTCAGCTTAAAAATTCTCTCGGTCTATTTCTAATGAGCCTCTTAACTACTCTATTTTCCTAACAATATGGGGTATATAGAGAGAATTTTCAGAATGATGATTTTGTGCTTCTTCTTTAATAGAAAGATCTTTAGTTTAATTGAGTCAAGACTCCAACCTTTGGGAAGTTCCCTAATGTTGTAGCTTTGATTCAATTCGGTGTACGAGAAGGGACTTTCAACCCTAGTCTTGGCATTCCTTTTGGTTTCTTCTAAAGCATCTATTTCTTTAGCATTAGTAAAAACCATTAGATCTGTTAATCCTAAACCCATGTATTGAATGTCGTAAAGTTGCTTACAATCAACTTTCGACAAACACCGTGGGTTCTCAAAGCCTAAGCCGAATTTATAATCATAAAATTCTAAGTCCATGGGTTGATCGAAAAATATTGTCTGTTCAGTCTGTCCCCTTCTAACAAGAAGATCTTCTAACTTTTTAACCTTAGTATATAACTTCTTTCGTTCTTCTCCTAAAAGAGCATAGTTATTTTCTATTGTAATTTTGGAGACTTGACAAGCATCTAATTCTACACCAAGTTTACTAACTTTTGCATTTGATTCTTCATTGGGCTTCTAAGTTAGTAATCGTAGTGGTAGCTTCGGTTATCCTACAATTGAGGGTTGCGTTCTCATTGAGATTCATAACCAAACAATTGTAGTTATTTGCTAGCCTATCCTCCAATTCTTTAATCTTCACACTATACTGCTCTGTCTTAGATGAACTAGTCTCCCTAGATAATGTAAGCTCTTAGTGAGTTCTTCTATCTTCGTATGGGAGCTTCTAAGTTCGGATTCGAGACTAGTGATCTTCTCTTTAGACCTAGACAATTTGTCTTCTACTTCCTTTATACATTTCTGCTCATGTTTCATGTTAGCGTATTCTATTTTATACGATTCTAACATGGTCAATAATGTGGAAGGGAGGTCTACCTCTTGTGAAGAGGTGGATGCATTCTCGTCTTCCGTTTGATTGGCGGTTTCGGCGTCTGATTCATTGTCGAGACGGGCCATGAGGGCTAAATTTTCTTCTTCATAGCTCGACGTGTCCTCGAGCCATTGGTCTTGTTCGGCCATAAGAGCTACTCCAGTTTCCTTCTGTTTAGTCAATTGGAGCTTCCTGGAGTAGTAGTTGGCATCTCTCTTCTTCGGAAGAGTGCACTCTCTGGCAAAGTGACCTGGCTTGCCACAGTTGAAGCATTTGTTAGCTTCTTTTGGGTTTTTGACTTCGGAGCTCTCTGGTGCACGTTCTTTGTTTTTAGAGCTTGTAGTCCGAAGTCTGTTGGCTGAGGTTGAAGACTTCTTCTTGAAGTACTTCTTGTTCATCATCTTTCCTATCAAGGCCAACTGCTTCCCTAGGGCTTTTATATTTGGCTCAACGTCGGAGTCCGATTCTTCTTCCGACTCTGAAGGTGAAGGAGGCCTAACGATCTTTTCTTTTCTTAGCTTTGAGCTCCTCTTCTATGAGACTAAGGCAACAGTGTCTTCGATCTGTTTGCCCTTCTGCTCCTTTTGAATCTCGCTTATATCATCCTCATGTTGTGCGGATTGTAAAACACGGCATGGGTATCCAGCTCCTCTAGATCATTATTCTGTCGAATTTGAGTGGATATCTTTTTCCATTCCACGGGCAGGGAAGAGAGAAATCTGATGTTTGTCTCCATGTTGGTCTTCGTGATTTCTATCTACCTCATCACGTTGAGAAGAGTGAGGCATCTTTGCTAGATCTCATATAGACTTTCCTCCGGCTTTGCTTTGAAGGAGTCGTAAGCAGTGAGGATATTTACCTTTTTGGCCTTTATGCCGACTTCCGTCCTCTGCATCATCCTATGCAGTTCGTCCCACATTCCTTTAGCCGATGAAAGGCTATCGATCTATCCATATATGTCGTTGGGGATACCCTGCATAAGAGTATTAATGGCTACTAGATCAGCCTTGGCTCGTGTCCTCTCCTCAATAGAATACTCCCTAGGCTCCTTCAGTCGCCTAGATGCGGGAATTTGAGGAGTCATTGTGTCATCACCGGGGATATTAACCCAAAACTGTGGGGGTCCCTCTTCTAGTGAACTCAATACATTTTCAGCTTGATCTTTCAAAGCTATGAAATTGAGGAAGCGGCTTCTCCAAACGGTGTATTCGCCACGTAGCAAGATCGGCGGACGATTGTCATTTCCAAGCGAGTATGCATCCATATTGTTTTGTAGTAGAGTTGTTGAAGGATCTTCGTTAAGTGTTTTGAAGGTTTGAAGATGATGTAATGTGCTTCACAAGTGAAAAAAGTTCGTTAGTAGCGTTTGATTCGTAAAATAGTTCGAGAATTATTTTCTATTCAATCTTTAAAGTTTGATCGAAAAAAAATTTCGTCGAAATAGAATATAATGTGTACTATTCTCGTGCAAGAAAGTCTGTCAGCGAAATATTTTTCGAGCGAAATAAATTGCTCAAAATCGTTCGGTCGAGAAAAATTTCGGATCGTGAATTTATTTCGATCGTAAAGAAACAGTTCGTTAGTAAGTTTCTCGACAAGTCAAAATAAATCTGTTGACTGGAAAAGTTTCTCGCGTGTAAATGATTTTCGCCTGGTCAAACGTTAACGGTCTGACCGAAAATGTTTCTCGAGAGAAAGTTTTTACGCATGCAAAGTCAAAATTGATCTCTCTCGAAAAAGATTTTCGCTGAATAATGCTCGAGAAATATTTCTAACTAAAATCGTTTCTAGTGTTGACGATTCTAGCGCTGACTTCGTATTCTGACCGAGAAAAATTCTCGCGCCAAGTTTTTCGATCGAGAAATTAATCTGATCGTAAACCTAGCGAGAAAAATTAGAGCGATCGAGAAAAATCACAGAATACGATTAACACAGATTCAAGCAAAAACAACTAATTAGACAGTGAAATTCAGGTAATTGCTCGCAATCGTTTACTAACTACGCACGAACAAGCAATTAAACACGTTATGAGGCAAATTATGTCGAAATTGATCAAAATCAGAACGTGTTCTTCATGTTCTTCGCAAATAGTAAATCACAGAATCAATTTAATCCTTAAAACGAAGTTCGAACAGCTACAAATCTGATCGCAATCAACATTTAGCACTTAAGCGACCTGTAGAATACCATTTGTAATTGTGCTTGATTTCATTAGTTGTCCTTGTAATTTGGGGCGTTTTGTATAGTAGTCCTTAATTAGGACTAGTTTGATATTTATACCAAGTTTGTTTGGTATAAATACATGTAAATCAATTGAGCTGAATAGAGAAAATTTTTAGAATTGATCCGAAGGGCTTGCAATTCGATTTCTAGAGAGAGAAACAACAGTAACTTTCTCACTCTACTCGCATTCTCTCTCTTGTTCTTCATTTGAGTTTTTCGATCGAATTCAATTGTTTATGTAAACGATCGAATTACTATGAATTCTAGCCTAGGATCGTAGAGTTGTTAATCGTAGGACCTAACATTTGATCAAAATCAGAACGTGTTCTTCATGTTCTTCGCAAACAGTAACACGCAGAAGCATTTCAATCCTACTAAGTCGTCTGGGAGTCCGTCTTATCAGGCTAATCTCCTCATCTGACTCCGTGTCGGATGGTGTAGCTGTGTGAGGAGTGGGATCACGTTCAACATCCCCTAGAGCCTGATCCGTCACCAGTGGAAACGAGCTCTGCCCAATTTCTGTCTCGGGCTGTGCTTCTTGTTGAAGAACCTCCTCAATGGTTTCTTCGAGAACGCCTACATGTACGGGCACTTCCACTTGAAGCATTTATGTTGGAGCCCTCTTGTTCCAACTCAGCGGCCACAACATCTATCAAGGTGGCATCGTCCTAAGTTGGAGGCTCCTGCTAGAGCTCCAGGGCCACTTCATCAATCAACATGGCCTCTGGGCCTTGGTGTTGTTGCGGTTGGGGAGGGCTCATGTATGCATCTGCCGGGGGCCCTCTAATCATTTCCTCGGTGAGGTGATATTCCCAGCAGTATCTCTGATATTCAGCTCCTGCGGGGTCAGCGAGTCGAAGAAGGTTGAGAGATATGGCCATTGAAGACTGTGTAAGGTCCACCAGCCTTGGGTTGTGGAAGAATTTGAGCCGAGGCGGCTGATAGTTTCCTCCCGGTGGCAGGCGAGGAATGTTCTGCGCGTACATCTCCATGTGTTGGCGGATGATGACGGAGAACCATCTCACGTACGGCACGTTCTTCGACCAGTTGTTCTCCTTTAGTCTGATCTGTTCTGCAAGGTCGTTCCAGATCAGCTGGGCGAAATCGTAATTTCGCGAGAACACGACTTCGTGAAAATCCGGAGGATGTGGCAGTTGCCCTTGTCGAAGCCGGCGTGCTTCGGAGATAGACACTTGTTCACGATCCCGAACAGTGTCTTCCATGGGTGAGGGATACCGTTGCTCTGAACCTGAGCGAGCTTGGTGAGCGGCGGACGGTAACCCATTTGGAGGAAATCAGCCACCAGTTCTTCATCTGATGGGAGGGGGTCGTAGTTTTGGCTGTGAGGGAGGTCAAGTAGATTTATGAACTCGTTCTTGCCCATGCAGATGTGCCTCGTCCTTACAACCTCGTGAAATGGTATCCCCCGTCCAAGATGATGCTCTTGATCATCCCCCAAAACTGCTGGAGTTAGACCATCGGCACTGATGCCGTCACGGTAAGTCCATGCCATAGTGGATGGCCTTGAAGGATTGACACGATAATGTCGTCTGGACACCGGAAGGTGGCCAGGTCCAATTGGAAGTTCGTGTCGTCGACATTGAGGTATAAGGATTTCTCGTATATGTGATTATATGTTGGATAGCGATCCATCTGAAAAAAATAAGAGATATAACAAATCACTAGTTCATAATTTTTTATATTAGTCGAAAATGAATTAGATTCATCAAACTATAATATTGTTTCAAGTCATGACATGTTTTGATGAATTTTGAATTGAAATCGTATGATATGCATATAGGATTCTTGTTTTTAAAAAAACGTAATGGCATGCTTGTAATTTCGAATTAAACATGTAATGCGTGAAAAGGAGTTCGAAATTATTCTAAGTGTTGAATCGTGAAAAGGACACTGTTCATGCCGAGAAATTTTTCGCTCGAAAATTTTGGTGTCAAATTGATTTCCTTATGCATTGATTTCAATTGCAATAACTCCGTTTAATTTTGTGACCGAGAAAATTCTATTCTCTAATGTTCGCTACAGTGTAAATGACTTAGTAAAAAAGACTTCTAAGTGTTGAAATTGAAATGGTGAGACTGTAGCCGATCAATTTTACGATCGGAAAAATTCCGCGTAAATTTACGATCGAGAAATTATATCTCAGGTAAATTTACTATCAAGAAATTTTTCTCAATTGAATAAGATTTTTCGATTTGAAATTTGTCGAGCGAAATGTGATTTTCGATCCTAAGTAAAATTTTTCGCTGCAATATTTTTAGATCGAGGAATTAGTCAACAAAAGACTAAGTCAACCGTCGAGAAATTTACCGATCAATTAGGTCCTAAGCGGCGAATTTTACGATCGAAAAATTAAGTGTTGAAAAATTAATTTTTCGCTGCTAAATTTTTGCGACCAAATTGAGATTAAATCGAAAATTCTATTTTGCGATAGTAAGTTTTACGCTCGATAAAATTTGCATCTAAATTGTCTAATCAGTGCGTAAGTTTTTCGCGCACAAAAAAATCCTAATTAGATTTCTCGATGTTAAGTAATTTTTTTTCGGTCAAAATCTTCTATCTTAGTGACTAAATCAGAATTTTACCGATCGAAAAAACTAATTCGACACAAAAAGTATCTCAATTAAATCGGAATTCATTTAAGACTGTTTGCGATCGACAAAGTTCTTCGATGGCTTTAAACATTCAAATACCCAGTTTCATCAAAACTCAAATTACAGTCGAAGATGCAGATTTTCCGATGATTCATTCTACCAGATTCATAGAGAATATCGAAACTATCTTAAGTGCAGGCATTAAACTCAGATAAAGTTCAAAATCAAGCCTAAAAAACTATGAAATTGTAGATGAATTATTCACCTACCTCACGTCCGAAGATTGGTTACAGAATTTTTCCTAGGTTTCACCAAATCTGTTCTTTGTCAAAAATCAAGTTTTCTTTCTTGGCTTGCTCTCCTATTCTTCTTGGTTTATCACAATCGCTTCTTTTTACTTAATAATGGGGATATATATATTTTAACTTGTATGATTTGTAGCTAAGTGACGAACCTTACACAATGGAGTAAGTAAATTTCGTTGCTAGTGTAAGTTATTTTATTAATATTTTCTAATAATACTTGTTGCAATCTCTTAATTACTATAAATATTATAAGTATTAGGTATGTGTTAACATCATCAACGAAAACTTCCAACTCTATTTAAGTAATAAGAAAACTTCACTTTGTCCATATTCCTTGTTTTATTATATTCTCAATGCTTAGACTTATCCCCTAACCATTATTACTATTATAAATATGTATGTCTCATTACCATCATGAAAACTTCTATATATATAATGTCAAAGCACGAAAAGTGTATATGCATCATGTGTAACTATTCTATGTCACTGTATCTAACCACTAAAGGTTTCTTTATCATCATATCACATCTAGGAAAACTTTGATAGCTTTATCTTATTACTATATATGTTACATGATGTGCTAAGGACAATTGGTACCGAAAACTTAATACAAGAATAAACTAAATTCTAGGTGTTTGTGAAAACTTTCTTTCGTTATGAAAACTTAGATCTTAGTTTTTCCACCTCACTCAAGTTATTATATATATATATACCTAACGAAAACTTTTCTTTATTAAATTTCTTCTTTTTTTTCTAAGTTGCGTAATTATTTCGCTAACTACAACGTAACCCCGTATTAAATTTATACGGGTATTACATTCTACCCCCTTAAAAGAATTTCGTCCCCAAAATTCGCCGACCGGTGTATCTCGGGGTTACGATTTGTTCTAGTCCTTGATCTATCAGCATTCTACTAAGGTAGATTTTATTCTCACCTTTATATCACGCAATCTAGCGCGACATTTAAATTTGTGGCCCGGTTTCTAGGTTCATCAAATATGGTTATTAGTACATCACATATTATTAACTTACCCGTCACTATTGTTGGGATTGCTTCCTCCTCCTCATTAGTTAAAGTGAATACGAGCTGGGACCAATGGTGGTCGTACGACTGCTGGCGCTGGATTTTGGGGCAGATTTGCTTGACACGCTCGGGCAAAATGTCCCATCTGCCCATTTCGGAAGCATTGAGGATTGGGTTTGGGCCCTGGACCATAACAGATGCCTCTATGATGACGCCCGCATTGTTGACACTGAGGAATCGGGTTTGGAGGTTGTATTGGGGAATCAGTCACCCACGGGTTTGGTCTTGGGCGCCAGTTTTGCTGTCCCTGGCGGTTGTTTCTGGTTATTGTTGGGACCCTTGTCAAGAGCTTGACGCTTCCTATTATTTTCCCTTTCTAGCTGGCCTTCCATCTTTCTCTTTTCTTCTTGAGCTTTCACAATCTTGGCCTCCGCCTGTTCGGCTAAAATTGCTCTCTCCGCGATACGAGCATAAGACGTCTCGAGTGTCCCGACCATGCTAACATCACGATAAACCTCGGGATTAAGGCCTTCTATGAAACGCTCCACTTTTAACTCATCTGTTGCGACCATGTGCGGTGCAAATCTCGACAGCTGTTCGAACTTACGGATATATTCCGCAATCGTCATTCCTCCTTGCTTCAGGTTTATGAATTCATTCATTCGCAGCATTCACTCGGGAGTCGTGAACTATTTTCCCCGGAAAAGTTCTTTAAACCTTTCCGAGGTCATAGTAGATGTGTCTTCGAGAATTTTGATGGTGTCCCACCAAAATCCTGCATTCCCTCTCAGCATGAATACCGCACATAGAACTTTCTCTTGTTCGGGTATGCGGCTGTACACGAACATGTTTTCCAGGGTTCGCAACCAATCTTCTGCCATCATAGGATCTGTTGCGTCCTCAAATGTAGGGGGATTAAGTTTACGGAACCTGTCTCCTATAATTTCCACACGTTCAGGTTGTGGAGACTGGCGAAGCTCAGATAAACTCCGATTATTAATGAGTTCGTTGATCTGTTCTGACTGACGTTGGATTAATTCGGTCAGTCGCGAAATGGTGGAGTCCCGTTCATTCGTGGGGGACTCAGGCGCGGCCCCACGACTGGACTCACCCACATCCCTACGTCCTCTCGTCATCGTATTGCCTACCATAAGTCACGTAAGGAAACACAATATCATAGACATTCAATCACATCAAACTTTCAAACTTACAGGCAAGGCTGATCCTCGAGGCTTTTGAGCGGCCGTACATGGACAGTCTACAAAATCTATATCCTAAGCTCTGATACCACCTGTATCAACCCTCACTTTCTAATTAAGTTTGGTAGCGGATTTTCGCAACGAAAGCTGCGGAAAACCCATTTTACAAAAACTTTCTATTGATACCGAATATATTACAGGCGCACACAATACAAACATCATATTTTACATGCGAATATGTTATGCACACGCCTTATCTTACAAAGACTATAGCATTACACCTTAAAATATGTCAACACACTAAAATCTCTCCACAGGTCGTCATCCATGTACAGCCCCGCCCTCAAAAGTCCATGGAGCACCGCCGTCAGCCCGCCTCAGTCGCGACGCACATCAGCGTCGAGCTCGGTACCTACAACACGGAAACTTTGAGCGATTTGCTCAGTAGGTGAATAAAATGCATGAATGCAAATGTACACTCAATCTCATATCCTGAATACCTCTCGTTCCTATGCACACTCTTTCTTTTCTCATACTTAAACTTCACTCAAACTAACATACACCAAAATATAACACCTAGACTCTATTCCCACGGTTTGCACCTCAGACTGTACTACCATACATCTGAGTAGACGAGTGGCTCACACCCGTCTCCTGCAAATAACCGACAGTTTACACCTCATACTGTACTACCATACATCTGAGTAGACAAGTAGCTCACTCCCGTCTCCCGTCCAACAGTCTACACAACAGACTGCACTCCCATGCATCTGAATAGATGAGTCGCTCACGCCCATCTCCCATCAACGGTTTACATCTCGGATAGCACCCTCATGCATTTCGAGTAGACGTGTCACTCATGCCCGTCTCCCGCTAATAACTGACGGTTTGCACCTCGAGCTGCACTCCCATGCAACAGAGTAGACGAGTCACTCATGCTCGTCTCCCGTCCGACACCCTAATACTAGCCCCAATTTTACCTCAACTCAACAACCACGTATTTAGTCACCACCTACCCCTTTCACCCTTAAAGCAAAATGTCACCGTTTTATACTGTGCTAAATTCTCGTACAGTATGGTATGCAATCAAGTGCAAATAAATACAATATTGTAGATGAATAAAATTCTAGTTCTCTCAAAAATTCCAGCTCTACCCCACAATGCACATAAAAATATTTCCCCAAAAATTCTCAAAATAATAATTCGTTAGAATACACTAAAAATAATGCCCCGAATAATTCTAATTGTGCTCAAAATATAAGATTACGACCTGAAAATAATATAAACATAAACAATCAAAAACTCTACATCAATAGCTCTTCTTAAAGACTCCAAAACTAAGTTCTGCTCAAAAGTAAACTTAGTTTAATATCTAGTCAACCTATAAAATCACTATACCAAAAAGTTAGGAAACACCGAAACTTCTAAGTGATAAAACACTCAATGCCTAAAATAGCATATTGTCGAAAACCTCCAAATCATTACTAATATTTAAACACTCAATAATAATTCACACTTAAGTTCATATGAATACCGAAACATATACAATGTTCTAGAACAAATCCTACACCTAAATAACGGATCATACCCCAAAATCGTACTACGTTTCTCATCTTCCTATGTTTCAAAGTAGTTCTTACACCTAAAACTCTTTGTATAATACAAATACACCCTTAACCCTCACTAATTCCTTCTTAATATAGTCATCTAAAAATCTGGGAAATCCCAACACCTAAGTCACGAAAACCTCAGAATCATTTTAAGCCTATATTAAAAATTACACAAACCATAATCCGAACACCTTGGGAAGTAATATATACCAAACATTATAGATCACGAAATACTTTCACCATAATTATGTCAAAGTCTTTAGTGTAATTAATAATGCAGAAAACCTATGGACCACATTTGATAATAACACCAAACAAAAGAAAAACTTGGGTAATGAAGTCACGACAACTTTCTTGATAATGATCTATCGAAAGTGGTGCACACTTGAAAATAGAATATTGAAAACTACTTTCTACAAACACCAACGCATCATTCACATAATTATTTCATCAATCTAAAGATCCAACCTTAAATTGCCTTGAACTTCGAAATTTCTCAAAATATCATCTAACAAAGGATCGAAACTTCTAATTACCACATAGCATAATACAGAAATTATCCATTTGAGCATACAACCACTTCAAGAATTTAAGAAAACCCTAACATGTAATTCACCAAAATTCAATAGTAATCACAAAAACTTTTCTAGGTTCATTTACTAAACTTCTATTCTCGTTAATTAAACTTGTATTACCATTCTCTAAATATTCCATCATAGTACTAAGGTTTAACAATAATCATATAAGCACCCACGCACCCTTCCAAAAATTCTGGAAAAAAAACCCTAACATGCTAATCACGCAAACCCTCATATGACTTCATCTAAAACATCAGTTGAAATTATTCGAATCACATAAACACTTCAAAAACCTCATAAAAATAATACCGAACCACACAATCAAAACAACATAAGCATAGTAAGCACATGATATTTACGTGTTGTAGATAATTATTCACCTACCTCACGTCCGAAGATTGGTTACAGAATTTTTCCTAGGTTTCACCAAATCTGTTCTTTGTCAAAAATCAAGTTTTCTTTCTTGGCTTGCTCTACTATTCTTCTTGGTTTATCACAATCGCTTCCTTTTACTTAATAATGGGGATATATATATTTTAACTTGTATGATTTGTAGCTAAGTGACGAACCTTACACAATGGAGTAAGTAAATTTCGTCGCTAGTGTAAGTTATTTTATTAATATTTTCTAATAATACTTGTTGCAATCTCTTAATTACTATAAATATTATAAGTATTAGGTATGTGTTAACATCATCAACGAAAACTTCCAACTCTATTTAAGTAATAAGAAAACTTCACTTTGTCCATATTCCTTGTTTTATTATATTCTCAATGCTTAGACTTATCCCCTAACCATTATTACTATTATAAATATGTATGTCTCATTACCATCATGAAAACTTCTATATATATAATGTCAAAGCACGAAAGTGTATATGCATCATGTGTAACTATTCTATGTCACTGTATCTAACCACTAAAGGTTTCTTTATCATCATATCACATCTAGGAAAACTTTGATAGCTTTATCTTATTACTATATATGTTACATGATGTGCTAAGGACAATTGGTACCGAAAACTTAATACAAGAATAAACTAAATTCTAGGTGTTTGTGAAAACTTTCTATCGTTCTGAAAACTTAGATCTTAGTTTTTCCACCTCACTCAAGTTATTATATATATATATATATATATATATATATATATATATATATATCTACCTAACGAAAACTTTTCTTTATTAAATTTCTTCTTTTTTTTTCTAAGTTGCGTAATTATTTCGCTAACTACGTAACCCCGTATTAAATTTATACGGGTATTACATTCTACCCCCCTTAAAAAGAATTTCGTCCCCAAAATTCGCCGACCGGTGAATGTCGGGGTTACGATTTCTTCTAGTCCTTGATCTATCAGCATTCTACTAAGGTAGATTTTATTCTCACCTTTATATCACGCAATCTAGCGCGACACATTTAAATTTGTGGCCCGGTTTCTAGGTTCATCAAATATGGTTATTAGTACATCACATATTATTAACTTACCCGTCACTATTGTTGGGATTGATTCCTCCTCCTCATTAGTTAAAGTGAATACGAGCTGGGACCAATGGTGGTCGTACGACTGCTGGCGCTGGATTTTGGGGCAGATTTGCTTGACACGCTCGGGCAAAATGTCCCATCTGCCCATATCGGAAGCATTGAGGATTGGGTTTGGGACATGGACCATAAGAGATGCCTCTATGATGACGCCCGCATTGTTGACACTGAGGAATCGGGTTTGGAGGTTGTATTGGGGAATCAGTCACCCACGGGTTTGGTCTTGGGCGCCAGTTTTGCTGTCCCTGGCGGTTGTTCTGGTTATTGTTGGGACCCTTGTCAAGAACTTGACGCTTCCTATTATTTTCCCTTTCTAGCTGGCCTTCCATCTTTCTCTTTTCTTCTTGAGCTTTCACAATCTTGGCCTCCGCCTGTTCGGCTAAAATTGCTCTCTCCGCGATACGAGCATAAGACGTCTCGAGTGTCCCGACCATGCTAGCATCACGATAAACCTCGGGATTAAGGCCTTCTATGAAACGCTCCACTTTTAACTCATCTGTTGCGACCATGTGCGGTGCAAATCTCGACAGCTGTTCGAACTTACGGATATATTCCGCAATCGTCATTCCTCCTTCTTCAGGTTTATGAATTCATTCATTCGCAGCATTCGCTCGGGAGTCGTGAACTATTTTCCCCGGAAAAGTTCTTTAAACCTTTCCGAGGTCATAGTAGATGTGTCTTCGAGAATTTTGATGGTGTCCCACCAAAATCCTGCATTCCCTCTCAGCATGAATACCGCACATAGAACTTTCTCTTGTTCGGGTATGCGGCTGTACAAGAACATGTTTTCCAGGGTTCGCAACCAATCTTCTGCCATCATAGGATCTGTTGCGTCCTCAAATGTAGGGGAATTAAGTTTACGGAACCTGTCTCCAATAATTTCCACACGTTCAGGTTGTGGAGAGTGGCGAAGCTCAGATGAACTCCAATTATTAATGAGTTCGTTGATCTGTTCTGACTGACGTTGGATTAATTCGGTCAGTCGCAAAATGGTGGAGTCCCGTTCATTCGTGGGGGACTCAGGCGCAGCCCCACGACTGGACTCACCCACATCCCTACGTCCTCTCGTCATCGTATTGCCTACCATAAGTCACGTAAGGAAACACAATATCATAGACATTCAATCACATCAAACTTTCAAACTTACAGGCAAGGCTGATCCTCCAGGGTTTTGAGCGGCCGTACATGGACAGTCTACAAAATCTATATCCTAAGCTCTGATACCACCTGTATCAACCCTCACTTTCTAATTAAGTTTGGTAGCGGATTTTCGCAACGAAAGCTGCGGAAAACCCATTTTACAAAAACTTTCTATTGAAACCGAATATATTACAGGCACACACAATACGAACATCATATTTTACATGCGAATATGTTATGCACACGCCTTATCTTACAAAGACTATAGCATCACACCTTAAAATATGTCAACACACTAAAATCTCTCTACAGGTCGTCATCCATGTACAGGCCCGCCCTCAAAAGTCCATGGAGCACCTCCGTCAGCTCGCAGTCGCGACGCACATCAGCGCCGAGCTCGGTACCTACAACACGGAAACTTTGAGCGATTTTCTCAGTAGGTGAATAAAATGCATGAATGCAAATGTACACTCAATCTCATATCCTGAATACCTCGCGTTCCTATGCACACTCTTTCTTTTTTCATACTTAAACTTCACTCAAACTAACATACACCAAAATATTACACCTAGACTCTATTCCCACGGTTTGCACCTCAGACTGTACTACCATACATCTGAGTAGACGAGTGGCTCACACCCGTCTCCTGCAAATAACCGACAGTTTACACCTCATATTGTACTACCATACATCTGAGTAGATAAGTAGCTCACTCCCGTCTCCCGTCCAACAGTCTACACAACAGACTGCACTCCCATGCATCTGAATAGATGAGTCGCTCACGCCCATCTCCCATCAACGGTTTACATCTCGGATAGCACCCCCATGCATTCCGAGTAGACGAGTCACTCATGCCCGTCTCTCGCTAATAACTGACGGTTTGCACCTCGAGCTGCACTCCCATGCAACAGAGTAGACGAGTCACTCATGCTCGTCTCCCGTCCGACACCCTAATACTAGCCCCAATTTTACCTCAACTCAACAACCACGTATTTAGTCACCACCTACCCCTTTCACCCTTAAAGAAAAATGTCACCGTTTTATACTGTGCTAAATTCTCGTACAGTATGGTATGCAATCAAATGCAAATAAATACAATATTGTAAATGAATAAAATTCTAGTTCTCTCAAAAATTCCAGCTCTACCCCACAATGCACATAAAAATATTTCCCCAAAAATTCTCAAAATAATAATTCGTTAGAATACACTAAAAATAATACCCCGAATAATTCTAATTGTGCTCGAAATATAAGATTACGACCTGAAAATAATATAAACATAAACAATCAAAAACTCTACATCAATAGCTCTTCTTAAAGACTCCAAAACTAAATTCTGCTCAAAAGTAAACTTAGTTTAATATCTAGTCAACCTATAAAATCACTATACCAAAAAGTTAGGAAACACCGAAAACTTCTAAGTGATAAAACACTCAATGCCTAAAATAGCATATTGTCGAAAACCTCCAAATCATTACTAATATTTAAACACTCAATAATAATTCACACTTAAGTTCATATGAATACCGAAACATATACAATGTTCTAGAACAAATCCTACACCTGAATAACGGATCATACCCCAAAATCGTACTACGTTTCTCATCTTCCTATGTTTCAAAGTAGTTCTTACACCTAAAACTCTTTGTATAATACAAATACACCCTTAACCCTCACTAATTCCTTCTTAATATAGTCATCTAAAAATCTGGGAAATCCCAACACCTAAGTCACGAAAACCTCAGAATCATTTTAAGCCTATATTAAAAATTACACAAACCATAATCCGAACACCTTGGGAAGTAATATATACCAAACATTATAGATCACGAAAGACTTTCACCATAATTATGTCAAAGTCTTTAGTGTAATTAATAATGCAGAAAACCTATGGACCACATTTGATAATAACACCAAACAAAAGAAAAACTTGGGTAATGAAGTCACGGCAACTTTCTTGATAATGATCTATCGAAAGTGGTGCACACTTGAAAATAGAATATTGAAAACTACTTTGTACAAACACCAACGCATCATTCACATAATTATTTCATCAATCTAAAGATCCAACCTTAAATTGCTTTGAATTTCGAAATTTCTCAAAATATCATCTAACAAAGGATCGAAACTTCTAATTACCACATAGCATAATACAGAAATTATCCATTTGAGCATACAACCACTTCAAGAATCTAAGAAAACCCTAACATGTAATTCACCAAAATTCAATAGTAATCACAAAAACTTTTCTAGGTTCATTTACTAAACTTCTATTCTCGTTAATTAAACTTGTATTACCATTCTCTAAATATTCCATCATAGTACTAAGGTTTAACAATAATCATATAAGCACCCACGCACCCTTCCAAAAATTCTGGAAAAAAAACCCTAACATGCTAATCACGCAAACCCTCATATGACTTCATCTAAAACATCAATTGAAATTATTCGAATCACATAAACACTTCAAAAACCTCATAAAAATAATACCGAACCACACAGAACATCAAAACAACATAAGCATAGTAAGCACATGATATTTACGTGTTGTAGATGAATTATTCACCTACCTTACGTCCGAAGATTGGTTACAGAATTTTTCCTAGGTTTCACCAAATCTGTTCTTTGTCAAAAATCAAGTTTTCTTTCTTGGCTTGCTCTCCTATTCTTCTTGGTTTATCACAATCGCTTCTTTTTACTTAATAATGGGGATATATATATTTTAACTTGTATGATTTGTAGCTAAGTGACGAACCTTACACAATGGAGTAAGTAAATTTCGTCGCTAGTGTAAGTTATTTTATTAATATTTTCTAATAATACTTGTTGCAATCTCTTAATTACTATAAATATTATAAGTATTAGGTATGTGTTAACATCATCAACGAAAACTTCCAACTCTATTTAAGTAATAAGAAAACTTCACTTTGTCCATATTCCTTGTTTTATTATATTCTCAATGCTTAGACTTATCCCCTAACCATTATTACTATTATAAATATGTATGTCTCATTACCATCATGAAAACTTCTATATATATAATGTCAAAGCACGAAAGTGTATATGCATCATGTGTAACTATTCTATGTCACTGTATCCACTAAAGGTTTCTTTATCATCATATCACATCTAGGAAAACTTTGATAGCTTTATCTTATTATTATATATGTTACATGATGTGCTAAGGACAATTGGTATCGAAAACTTAATACAAGAATAAACTAAATTCTAGGTGTTTGTGAAAACTTTCTTTCGTTATGAAAACTTAGATCTTAGTTTTTCCACCTCACTCAAGTTATTATATATATATATATACCTAACGAAAACTTTTCTTTTTCTTCTTTTTTTTTTCTAAGTTGCGTAATTATTTCGCTAACTACAACGTAACCCCGTATTAAATTTAGACGGGTATTACAAGTTCTGTGTCCTGACTATCCAAAATTCTGCACCGATCAGCATGGAAGACCACTAGAAGCCTTTGTCACAGAATTGGCCTATGCTGAACAAGTTATGGCGGAGGCCTTCGACGTATGGGACATCTTTGATGATCAGATTCTTCAGAATGATATCCCCAAGTCCTAGAATCGGGGCTGAATCGTTGTTCCCAAAACTGATTTGCCGTTTGGTCAGCAGCTCTTGATTACCAGTCATGTGTGTGGAGCAACCAGATTCGAGATACCACACATGATGGATCTGCAAAAAAAATTTAGAGAGCTTTAGGTACCCACTTAAACATGGGTCCTCTCGGATTAGCAGATTTAGTTTTGGGTTCAGATATGACTCCTAAATCTATTTTTGGAAGAGTCTTAATAACCCATTGCACTTTTGAAAAAGTGGGTTTGGGTTTTGCCTCTATAGGAGACTTGGCCCTTTTGGCTTTCGTCGTCCTAGGCGGAGATTTAGGAACCCATTTGGGTTAAACCTTACAGGGAAGATTAATTTCAGCACGTACAAATGCTTTGGAGGGTTTGACTGAGAAAAAGAGCTTTTCCTGTGATAGTCTCCTAAGGTGCTTGGGGGATTTAATTTCTACGGGATACCTTAGGTGAGTACAGTCATGTATGGCGCCATAAGCTTTCTTTATGGCTGGATCTTGTTTCCTACGTGTCTTTCTTGTGGCATTTGTTTCAGAATGATTAAGTTTGACGTAGAGCCTATTTCGAAGTTGGTGCTTCTAAAGGTGATCGACTGAAGTGAATACGTAGAAGCAATTATCTTAAAAGTGGAAATAGCTCTTTTATTTCTACGAGTGTCTTTTATTGTAACAGAAGGAGTAGCATGCTCAGAAACATTTAAATCTAATGACTCCTTCTTTATCTTAGTGCTAAACACTCTCGCCTTTGTTTTTAGTGCTGACGCTACGCTCCCTGTAGACGTAGGTAAAGTGAAATTAGTCATAGCACTTTTAACAGAATTATTTTTACAATATTTATCTTTCAAAGGCGATTTTTCATTTTTCACGCTTTTTGTAATAGCGTGAGAGGCAGTTTGGGAGGACGAGTAAGCCTTGAGATTTTCCATCTCCTTAAAGAATTTTTTCTTTTCAGCTTCGAAATTCTCTCGTTCTTTTTCTAACTTTGCCTGTGACTCCTCTATCTGTTTTATGATAGGGGGTTTGTAGAGAGGATTTTTATAATTAATGGTTTTAACTTCCTCGTGGTGTGTTCGAGAATCAGGAGGTAGAATTTGAACTAAATTGCAGACAGGTGTTAGAGTTTCTTTCCTATTTTTGTCCCTTTCATTTAGTTCTGTATAGTCGAAGGGGATTTCTGGAGCATGTGGACATTGTCTAATGGATGAATTGAAAGTATTTTCATAAGACGATTCAGTAAAATTTCTGAGAGAGGTTATTCCTAAGTGCATGTGTTTAATGTCATATGTTTCTTTCTTTTGTAAAACACATGGGTTAGTGAAACCTATGCCTTCTATAGGATTATAGAACTCTATATCCTTGGGCTTGTTCAAAAATATCGCCTGTTAGGATTGTCCCCTACGCGTAACAATATCATCTAATTTCTTTACTTTGGCATATAGTTTCTTGCGTTCCTCACCTAGGAGAGCATAATTATTTTCCACGGTTAGTTTCGCGGCTTGACAGGCATCGAAATCCTTACTAAGCTCACTAATCTTAGCATTCGATGTTTCTACTTGAGCTTCTAAGTTACTGATCTTAGAGGTAGCTTTTCGGTTATCCTACCATTTAAAATGGCTTTCTCGTTGAGATTTCTAACCAAGCAAGTGTAGTTATTTGCTAGCCTATCTTCTAATTGTAGAGAGAATTTTTATAATTAATGGTTTTAACTTCTTCGTGGTGTGTTCGAGAGTCAGGAGGTAGAATTTGAACTAAATTGCAGACAGGTGTTAGAGTTTCTTTCCTATTTTTGTCCCTTTCATTTAGTTCTTTGTAGTCAAAGGGGATTTCTGGACGATGTGGACCTGGTCTAATGGATGAATCAAAAGTATTTTCATAAGACGATTCAGTAAAATTCTAAGAGAGGTTATTCCTAAGCTCATGTGTTTAATATCGTATATTTCTTTCTTTTGTAAAACACATGGGTTAGTGAAACCTATGCCTTCTATAGGATTATAGAACTCTATATCCTTGGGCTTGTTCAAAAATATCGTCAGTTCGGATTGTCCCCTACGCGTAACTATATCGTCTAATTTCTTTACTTTGGCATATAGTTTTTTGCGTTCCTCACCTAGGAGAGCATAATTATTTTCCACGGTTAGTTTAGCGGCTTGACAGGCATCGAAATCCTTACTAAGCTCACTAATCTTAGCATTCGATGTTTCTAATTGACCTTCTAAGTAAGTGATCTTAGAGGTAGCTTCGGTTATCCTACAATTTTAAAATGGCTTTCTCGTTGAGATTTCTAACCAAGCAATTGTAGTATTTGCTGGCCTATCTTCTAATTCCTTAATTTTTTCGCTCTGTTGTCCTAGTTGAGGTTGACTAGTCTCTCTAGACTGTAGGCTCTTAGTAAGTTCATCTATTTTTGCACTAGAGCTCCTAAGTTCTTGTTCGAGACTATCTATCTTCTCCTGAGCTCTCTCAAGTTCGTTCTCTACTTCCTTTATACTTTTATGCTCACGTTTCATGTTAGCATATTGCTTTTGATATGATTCTAACATGGTCAATAATGTGGAAGGAGTGACTACCTCATTTGAAGACGTGGATGCGTTGTCGTCGTCCGTACGAGTGGATGTTTCGGCGTCCAATTCGTTGTCGAGACGGGCCATGAGGGCTAAATTCTCTTCTTCGGAGCTCGACGTGTCCTCGAGCCATTGGTCCTATTTGGCTATGAGAGCTACTCCAGCTTCTTTCTGTTTTGTCAATTGAAGCTTCCTGGAGTAGTAGTTTGCATCTCTTTTCTTCGGGAGAGTGCACTTTCTGACGAAGTGACCTGCTTTGCCACAGTCAAAGCATTTGTTAGTCGCTTTGGGATTCTTGACCTTGGAACTCTCCGGAGCACGTTCTTTGTTCTTGGAGCTTGTAGTCCGAAGGCTATTGACTGAGGTGGAAGACTTCTTCTTGAAGTACTTCTTGCTCATCATTTGTCCAATGAGAGCTAACTGTTTTCCAAGGGCTTTCATGTTCGGCTCGATGTCGGAGTCCGATTCATCTTCCGACTCTGATGATGAAGGTGGCCTAACGATCTTATCCTTTCTTGATCTTGTGCTCCTCTTCTCCGAGACTAAGGCAACCGTGTCATCGGTTTGTTTGCCTTTCTGCTCTTTGGTAATCTCGCGGATATCCTCCTCATGCTGAGCGAGATTATCGAACACGGCATGGACATCCAACTCCTCTAGATCTTTATTTTGTCGTATTTGAGTGGATATTTTCTTCCATTCCGTAGGCAGAGAAGATAGAAATCTTATGTTTGTCTCCATGTTTGTCTTCGTTATTTCTATCTTCCTCATTTCATTGAGAAGAGTGAGGTATCGTTGGTAGATCTCGTTTAGACTCTCCTCCGGCTTTGCTTTGACTGAGTCGTAAGCAGTGAGAATGTTCGCCTTCTTTGCTTTTATGCCAACTTCCGTCCTTTGCATCATCCTATGCAGCTCATCCCACATCCCTTTGGCCGATATAAGGCTGTCGATTTGTCTGTATATATCGTTGGGGATGCACTGCATAAGAGTATTCATGGCTGCTAGATCAGCCTTAGCTCGAGCTCTTTCCTCCGAAGAGTATTCTCTAGGCTCCTTTAGTCGCCTAGCCAGAACTGTGTCGGTCACTCTTCAAGGGACTACAGTAGATTTTCGGCTTGATCCTTTAGAGCGATGAAATTCAGAAAGCTGCTTCTCCACACTGTGTATTCGCCTCTTTGCAAGATCGGCGAACGGTTGTCATTTCCAAGTGAGTATGCATCCATGTTTGTATTGTAGTCGAGTTGTTGAAGGATCTTCGTTAATTGTTTTGAAGGTTGAAGATGATGTAATGTGCTTCACAAGTGACAAAATTCGTTAGTAGCGTTTGTTTCGAAAATTAGATCGACAATATTTTCGATTCAATCTTTAAAGTTTGATCGAAATTAATTTCGTCGAGATAGAATGTACTGAGTACTGTTCTCGTGCGAGAAACTTTGTCAGCGTGATATTTTTCGAGCGAGATAAATTGCTCAAAATCATTCGGTCGAGAAAAATTTCTTGATCGTGAATTTATTTCGATCGTAAAGAAACAGTACGTTAGTAAGTTTCTCGACAAGTCAAAGTAAATCTGTTGACTAGAAAAATTTCTCGCATGTAAATGATTTTCGCCTGGTCAAACGTTAAAAGGTTTGACTGAAAAAGTTTTTCGAGTGAAAGTTTTTACGCATGCAAAGTCAAAATAAGTCTCTCTCGAAAAAGTTTTTCGCTGTATAATACTCGAGAAATATTTCTAACTAAAATCGTTTCTGCTGATGACGATTCTAGCGCTGACTTCGTATTCTCACCGAGAAAAATTCTCGCGCTATGTTTATCGATCGAGAAACTAATCCGATCGCAAAACATAGCGAGAAAAATTCACAGAATACGATTAACACAAACTCGAGCAAAAACAAAGAATCAGATAGTGAAGTTTGAGGTAATTGCTCGCAATCAAGTACTAATCACGCACGAACAAGCAATTAAACACGTTATGAAGCAAAATATATCAAATTTGATCAAAATCAGAACGTGTTCTTCATGTTCTTCGCAAACAGTAACACGCAGAAGCAATTCAATCCTGAAAATCGAAGTTCAAACTGCTACAGAACTGATCGCAATGATGATCTAACACTTAAACAAGCAGAGAAACACCAAATTCAAGTCAATTAAGCACATAATTAAGCTATTGGATCAAAAAAGGTTTTCGCGCCAAACCTTTTCTTCGATGAACAGTATCTAGAAAATGATTTTCGATCCAATTCTAACAATTTACGATTCAAAACAGAACGAATCTGCTCTGATACCAATTGTTAGGTCCTACGATTAACAACTCTACGATCCTAGGCTAGAATTCATAGTAATTCGATCGTTTGATAAACAATTAAATTCGATCGAAAAACTCAAATGAAGAACAGGAGAGAGAATTCGAGTAGAGTGAGAAAGTTACTATTGTTTCTCTCTCTAGAAATCGAATTGCAAGCCCTTTGGATCAATTCTCTAAACTTTCTCTATTCAGCTCAATTGATTTACATGTATTTATATCAAACAAACTAGGTATAAATATCAAACTAGTCCTAGTCTAAGGACTACTATACAAAACGCCCCTAATTACAAGGACAACTAATGAAATCAAGCACAATTAGAAATGATATTCTACATCAAATTCGATATATTTTGCTTCATAACGTGTTTAATTGCTTGTTCGTGCGTGATTAGTACTTGATTGCGAGCAATTACCTCAAACTTCACTATCTGATTCTTTCTTTTTGCTCGAATTTGTGTTAATCGTATTCTGTGAATTTTTCTCGATTACTCAAAAACATTCACTCGAAAAACTTTTTCAGTCAAACCTTTTAACGTTTGACCAGGCGAAAATCATTTACACGCGAGAAATTTTTTTCTAGTCAACAGATTTATTTTGACTTGTCGAGAAACTTACTAACGTACTGTTTCTTTACGATCGAAATAAATTCACGATCAAGAAATTTTTCTCGACCGAATGATTTTGAGCAATTTATCTCGCTCGTAAAATATCACGCTGACAAAATTTCTCGCACGAGAATAGTACTCAGTACATTCTATCTCGACGGAATTAATTTCGATCAAACTTTAAAGATTGAATCGAAAATAATTGTCGATCTAATTTTCGAATCAAACGCTACTAACGAATTTTGTCACTTGTGAAGCACATTACATCATCTTCAACCTTCAAAACTATTAACGAAGATCCTTCAACAACTCGACTACAATACAAAAATGGATGCATACTCACTCGGAAATGACAACCGTCCGCCGATCTTGCAAAGAGGCGAATACACAGTGTGGAGAAGCCGCTTTCTGAATTTATCGCTCTAAAGGATCAAGCCGAAAATCTACTGAAGTCCCTTGAAGAGGGACCGGCACAGTTCTGGGTTCATGTACTCGGGGACGAAACAGCTACTCCAGCAATTTCAGCTTCTAGGCGACTAAAGGAGCCTAGAGAATACTCTCTGGAGGAAAGAGCTCGAGCTAAGGCTGACCTAGTAGCCATGAATACCCTTATGCAAGGCATCCCCAACGATATATACAGACAAATCGACAGCCTTACATCGGCCAAAGGGATGTGGGATGAGCTGCATAGGATGATGTAAAGGACGGAAGTTGGCATAAAGGCCAAGAAGGCGAACATTCTCACAGCTTACGACTCATTCAATGCAAAGCCGGAGGAGAGTCTATACGAAATCTACCAACGATACCTCACTCTTCTCAACGAGATGAGGAAGATAGAAATAACGAAGACAAACACGGAGACAAACATAAGATTTCTATCTTTTCTGCCCACGAAATGGAAGAAAATATCCACTCAAATACGACAAAATAAAGATCTAGAGGAGTTGGATGTCCATGCCGTGTTCGATAATCTCGCTCAGCATGAGGATGATATCCGCGAGATTACCAAAGAGCAGAAAGGCAAACAAACCGAGGACACGGTTGCCTTAGTCTCGGAGAAGAGGAGCACAAGATCAAGAAAGGAAAAGATCGTTAGGCCACCTTCATCATCAGAGTCGGAAGATGAATCGGACTCCGACATCGAGCCGAACATGAAAGCCCTTGGAAAACAGTTAGCTCTCATTGGACAAATGATGAGCAAGAAGTACTTCAAGAAGAAGTCTTCAACCTCAGCCAATAGACTTCGGACTACAAGCTCCAAGAACAAAGAACGTGCTACGGAGAGTTCCGAGGTCAAGAATCCCAAAGAGACTAACAAATGCATTAACTGTGGCAAAGCAGGTCACTTCGCCAGAGAGTGCACTCTCTCGAAGAAAAGAGATGCAAACTACTACTCCAGGAAGCTTCAATTGACAAAACAGAAAGAAGCTGGAGTAGCTCTCATGGCTGAACAGGACCAATGGCTCGAGGACACGTCGAACTCCGAAGAAGAGAACTTAGCCCTCATGGCCCGTCTCAGCAACGAATTGGACGCCGAAACATCCACTCGTACGGATGACGACAACGCATCCACGTCTTCAAATGAGGTAGTCACTCCTTCCACATTATTGACCATGTTAGAATCATATCAAAAGCAATATGCTAACATGAAACGTGAGCAGAAAAGTATGAAGGAAGTAGAGAATGAACTTGAGAGAGCTCAGGAGAAGATAGATAGTCTCGAACAAGAACTTAGGAGCTCTAGTGCAAAAATAGATGAACTTACTAAGAGCCTACAGTCTAGATAGACTAGTCAACCTCAACTAGGACAACAGAGCGAAAAGATTAAGGAATTAGAAGATAGGCTAGCAAATAACTACAATTGCTTGGTTAGAAATCTCAACGAGAAAGCCATTTTAAATTGTAGAATAACTGAAGCTACCTCTAAGATCACTAACTTAGAAGCTCAATTAGAAACATCGAATGCTAAGATTAGTGAGCTTAGTAGGAATTTCGATGCCTGTCAAGCCGCTAAACTAACCGCGGAAAATAATTATGCTCTCCTAAGTGAGGGACGCTAGAAACTATATGCCAAAGTAAAGAAATTGGACGATATAGTTACGCATAGGGGACAATCCGAACATACGATATTTTTGAACAAGCCCAAGGATATAGAGTTCTATAATCCTATAGAAGGCATAGGTTTCACTAACCCGTGTGTTTTACAAAAGAAAGAAATATACGATGTTAAACACATGGGCTGAGGAATAACCTCTCATAGAAATTTTACTGAATCGTCTTATGAAAATACTTTGGATTTATCCACTAGACAAGGTCCACATGGTCCAGAAATCCCCTTTGACTACAAAGAACTAAATGAAAGGGACAAAAATAAGAAAGAAACTCTAACAGCTATCTGCAATTTAGTTCAAATTCTACCTCCTGACTCTCGAACACACCACGAGGAAGTTAAAACCATTAATTATAAAAATTTTCTCCACAAACCCCCTATCATAAAACAGATAGAGGAGTCACAGGCAAAGTTAGAAAAAGAACGAGAGAATTTCGAAGCTGAAAAGAAAAAATTCTTTATGAAGATGGAAAATCTCAAGGCTTCCTCGTCCTCCCAAACTACCTCTCACGCTATTACAAAAAGCGTGAAAAATGAAAAATCGCCTTTGAAAGATAAATATTGTAAAAATAATTCTGTTAAAAGTGCTATGATTAATTTCACTTTCCCTACGTCTACAGGGAGCGTAGCGTCAACACTAAAAACAAAGGCGAGAGTGTCTAGCAGTAGCACTAAGATAAAGAAGGAGCCATTAGATTTAAATGTTTCTGAACATGCTACTCCTTCTGTTATAATGAAAGACACTTTTAGAAATAAAAGAGCTATTTCCACTTTTATGGTATTTGCTTCTACTTATTAACTTCAGCCGATTACCTTTAGAAGCACCAACTTCGAAATAGGCTCTACGTCAAAAATTAATCATTCTGAAACAAATTCCACAAGGAAGACTCGTAGGAAACAAGATCCAGCCATAAAGAAAGCTTATGGCGCCGTACATGAATGTACTCACCTAAGGTATCCTGTATAAATTATATCCCCCAAGCACCTTAGGAGACTATCACAAGAAAATATCTTTTCCTCAGTCAAACCCTCCAAAGCATTTGTACGTGCTGAATTAACCTTCCCTGTAAGGTTCAACCCAAATGGGTTCCTAAATCTTCGCCTACGACGACAAAAGCCAAAAGGGACAAGTCTCCTATAGAGGCAAAACCCAAACCCACTTTTTCAAAAGTGCAATGGGTTATTAAGACTCTTCCAAAAATAGATTTAGGAGTCATATCTGAACCCAAAACTAAATCTGCTAATCCGAGAGGACACATGTTTAAGTGGGTACCTAAAGCTCTCTAAATTGTTTTTGCAGATCCATTATGTGTGGTACCTCGACTCTGGTTGCTCCACACTCATGACTGGTAATCAAGAGCTGCTGAGCAACTACAAAGACCGACCTAACGGCAAAGTCGGATTTGGGAACAACGATTCAGCCCCGATTTTAGGATTTGGGGATATCATTCTGAAGAATCTGACCATCAAAGATGTCTCATACGTCGAAGGCCTCCGCCATAACTTGTTCAGCATAGGCCAATTCTGTGACAAAGGCTTCTAGGTGGTCTTCCATGCTGACCAGTGCAGAATTTTGGATAGTCAGGACACAGAACTCCTTCAAGGACTTCGGAGATCCAATCATTACACGATCAACCTGACGTCTGTGCGGCCCGCGACAGCTGTATGCCTCATTTCTCAAACTGATTTACAGAGGAACAGCATATGGCATCAACGACTGTCTCATCTGAATATGAAAGCTCTCCAACGCCTTTCTACGAAAAAGTTGGTTCATGGTCTTCCAACTATACTACTACAAAAGGAGCATCACTGTTCGGCATGTCACCTAGGAAAAATGAAGCGAGCATCTCATCACGTCAAGCAAATTGCGTTTACTTCTCGACCATTGGAACTAATTCACATGGATCTCTGTGGTCCGATGCAGACTCAGAGTATCAATGGAAGAAAGTATGTCCTAGTGATTGTAGATGACTATTCTCGCTACACGTGGGACAAAGTTCCTCCGAACGAAAGATGAGACTGGTGACTTGATTATCAATTTTGTGAACACAACTCAAAATCTGCTGCAACAGACTATTCAAGTTGTTCGAACAGACAACGGCACTGAGTTCAAGAACAATCACCTCAGTGAGTTTTATCAGAAACTTGGAATAAGTCAACAATTTTCAGCCGCCAAAACACCTCAACAAAATGGGGTTGTTGAAAGGAAAAATTGAACACTAGTGGAAGCCGCTCGTACAATGCTGATCCAATCGGGACTTCCACACTTTCTATGGGCTGAAGCAGTCAATACCGTTTGTTTTACTCAAACAAGGATGGTGGTTCACAAACGGTTCGACAAGACTCCGTACGAGATTGTGAATAATAGAGTGCCCAACATCTCATTCCTTAAAGTCTTCCGGTGCAAGTGCTTTGTGGCGAACAACCGAGAGCAAGTTGCAAAGTTCGACCCTAAAGCATTCAAAGCTACATTTGTCGGGTATTCTTCAACATCAAAAGCGTACCGAGTACACATCAAGTCCTACCGAACTATTAAGGAAAGCTTTAATGTCACTTTTCACGAAGTGGCAGACATGGCTTCTGGTCAATTCAGTCCAGGACCCGTGCCTAACCCGTTGTTCCTGCTCAATTCAGTTCAGGACACGTTCTCAACCCGTTGGCTTCTGAAGACAACATTTCAAAACCCGTAATCACTGGTGTGTTGGCACAAAACCAACAGAAGATGGCAATAACTTCAGGATGTCAGACGAAGCAATGAGACTTGCAATAGACGACTTGGATTCTCTCTTCGAACCGGTATATCGGTCATACACGACGACACCAACAATGGATTCTCTACCGAACGAGACCGACGTACCAAGTTCATCTCACACCTCTACCCCACCCGATTAGAAATTGCCACAGAACACCGAATAACCTACAGTGGTCATCGAGGAAGTATGATCAGAGACGATCAATCCAAGTGCAGTATTAGAACTTCCTCAGACAAATGATCAATCGGAGACTATAGGCAATCTAGATCCACAGATGGCTGACGCATCGACTTCAGCCTTGCCTCATGAGCGCAAGTGGACGAGAGGCCACTCGGTTGATCAGATAATTGGCGATCCTTCGGTTGGTGTGAGGACACGTCGTCAACACAGTCTTTTCAGTTGCTTCCTGAGCCAAAACGAGCCTACCAAAGTAGCAGACGCACTTCGAGACCTGGATTGGACAATTGCAATGCAAGAGGAAATCAATCAATTCGAACGTCTTCAAGTGTGGACCTTGGTACCCCGTCCACATGGGAAAACAGTGGTCGGAACTAAATGGGTTTTCAAGAATAAGAAGAATGAAGATGGTGAAGTGATCCGGAACAAAGTAAGGATAGTTGCTAAGGGATACAATCAACAGGAAGGCATCGACTATGACGAGACTTATGCTCCTGTTGCCCGTATCGAAGCTATTCGCCTCCTGCTAGCTTATGCGGCTCACAAAGACTTCAAAGTCTATCAGATGGATGTAAAAACCGCCTTTCTCAACGGCCTGTTAAAGAGGAAGTCTACGTCGCTCAGCCGGAAGGTTTCGTTGATCAAGAACATCACGATCATGTCTATCGCTTGGACATAGCTCTCTATGGACTAAAACAAGCCCAACGTGCTTGGTACGATGTCCTGAGTGATTTCCTCGTGAAGTCTGGATTCATACGAGGAACGATTGACACAATCCTCTTCATTAAATGGCATGACAAAGATCTGATGGTCGTCCAAGTATATGTCGACGACATTATCTTCGGATCAACAAATCCTCGGCTCTGCAAGAAGTTTGGAGATCTCATGAAGAGCAAATTCAAGATGAGTCACATGGGAGAGATGCAATTTTTCTTAGGCCTTCAAGTCAGGCAGCTCAATGATGGAATTTTCATCAGTCAGACAAAATACATCAAGGATATTCTGAAGAAGTTTCATCAAGACCAGAGCAAGCCTCTCGGCACTCCTATGTCACCAAGCTGCAAGTTGGATGCCGATCCCTCTGGTAAATCGGTCGACATCACACTGTATCGCACTATTATTGGATCTCTTCTCTACCTCACTTCGAGTCGGCCGGATATCATGTTTGCCACCTGCTTGTGTGCCCGTTTTCAAGCCGATCCCAAAGAATCCCATATGCTCGCGGTTAAAAGAATTTTACGCAACCTTAAGGGCACCTCTACTACCCTTGGCCTATGGCATCCAAAGGGTACGAATTTTAAACTTATCGACTACACTGACGCTGACTATGCAGGTTGTCGAATGGACAGGAAAAGCACGTCCAGTGGCGCTCAATTTTTAGGCGAAAAGCTGGTTCTCTGGTCATCCAAAAAGCAGAACTGTGTGTTCACTTCGACGGCCGAAGCAGAATACGTAGCTGCCGCCAGTTGTTGCTCACAGATGCTGTGGATGCGGACACAGCTTCGCGACATGGGTACAATCTAAATAATATACCCATATATAGTGATAGTCAGAGTGCAATTGTCATAACTTGCAATCCTGTTCATCATCGCACAAAACACATAGACATTAGATATCATTTTATCAAAGATCACATAGAAAAAGGCACGATAGAGATGTACTTTGTGAACACGGAATTTCAACTAACCGACATTTTCACCAAGGGGTATGACGAAATCCTCTAGGATGCTTTGATCTAAAGTCACTTAGAATCCCCGACATGCGATCGATTTAATTGCTTAAAATTTGTCAGTCTAAGTCGCATTCTTGTGTCTAAAAGGTCATTTGATTGTTCCACTAGACACAAAGTCACTCTACATGCGTGAGGATTCAAGCCTTGTTTTTTTTCCCTTTCTTTGGATTTACTTCTCGAGTGAGTCACACATAAATTACTTGTCTTACCTAGTGATTCTTGGTGTCATACTCATCTTGCGTTAGATCGGAAAATGATAAGGGAGTTTAGGATATTCCTCATTCGGCCTTATATAAATTTCCCCACGTTAGCCCTTAGTCATCCACTTTGAGCCTTCTCTGACGTCCTTTTCTTCATTTGAAACCCATTCCCAGCCTTCAACCGAACTCTATACTCTTCGAATGGTTGTTCAAACGAGAAAATGAGGGGGAGATAACGAAAGAAAAAGTAAGATGATGACAAAAGAAGGCATTGCTCAACGCGCAAAAATTAGACCAAATGAACCGGCCTTCCGACTACCTTGTAGAAAGTGGCATGGTTCCTGCTGTGAACTTCTCCAAAGATAATCTCGTACGCTCGTCAGAACGGCTGGAAGAGGAGCACCACGAAGTAAACTTCTCCAACGATAATCCGGTCTTATATCGGGAAACGAGAAGAGGAGTGCTGCCTCGGGTACGAATTTCATAACCGAGAACTTTTCCAAATTGATAATCTCTGAACCTCTGTAGGGATTAAAAGAAGAGGAGCACGGTATCGGCCCGAAAACCAACAAAAAGAACTTCGCCTACGATAATTTCCTAGAGCCTCATGGAGAAGCGGAGCTTCAGCTTGAGCATAATATAAAAAGGGATAGTTCTTAAAAGAAAAGGAGGGAGAAAAGATTGAAAAGAAGAAAGACGCCGAAAAAAAAGGGAGACGGACGTAGAATTGGAAGACGATGAAGACATAAGCTCACTTCCCTTGAAATTCCTTCCGTTCTAAGTCCTAGCCAAATTATAACCCTTACAACCCTTTGATTCCACATAGACGGTCTTTCGCTTAGGTGAAATGATTAAAAATGCCTCGATCACAGGTAAATTGACTTAAAATTGCTTGTGTTGACTTGAGTGATAAAAATATAAAAAATCCCAAGATAGCTAATTGAGAGCAAGAGCGAACCTAGTGAGAGTTGTCGAAATGGACCAGTCTATGAACTTAGGACTTTAGTTTGACGACATGACTTGACGGCATTTTCTTCTTTCAAATGTCTCGTAAAATTTTAGGCGTGACGATTGATCAAAGCAAAATAATCTAACTCCATAAATGAAAAAAAATATATATATATAGATATATATACATATATATAATAATAAATAAATAATATATAATAAAATTCGCACATTTTGACATGAAATGTTATGTTTCATATGCGTTGAATTGAATAAATGCGAATTTCTTTAGTGTATCGCACATTCTAAATGCAATGTTAGATTGCATTGGTACTGAATTGTTTAAATGCTATAATTTTTCATTGCTTCTACCCTCACACAATATTTTAAAGTACATGTTTTCGGGGACCATGTATACATGCTTACTTGGTAAATTTGTGTGCTCGTGACTTGAATTGATTTCATATGCTTGCATAATTAATCAATTCTTGTGCATCATTTGAGGGGGAGCAAGTATAAGACTTGTAAATTAGCTCCAAATATTTTTGACGATTTTTTTAGCATTTCAGATCTTTCAAAATTAAGGAGTGAGACGTCGACACTACAAGGAAAGGAGCTAGTCACATACCAAATTAACTCCATTATTTCTAACGTTTTTTTCTAAGTGGTACAGATTTTCTAATCACTGCCAGGAAAGCTAGACGTTACTACGCAGAAAATACAGGGAGTTAATTGCATTTATTTTAAACTCTCAGTGGTAGCTTTACAATGTGATTTTATTTGAAATAGGGATCAATCTGAAAATTTTTAGAAGCATTTACAATCGAGAAATTGGATATAAGAATTAATTCGCTATCATAAGTTTCTCGATCGTAAGACAGTGTTGGGAACAATTGTTGATTAACCGCTATAATTTGCGATCGAGAAAATTGAATTGAAGATCAATTTTCGAATCGAAACTTTCTCGAGCGCAAATAGTAATGGGCCTGTCCATTTAATCGCAAAACGTCAAATCGGAACCCAACATTGAATTATAGCAAGTAAATAAAAGTTCATCTTTGTGTCAGTCGAAAAACTTTTTCTCACGCAACCCTAAATCGCAAAAAAAAAATTCTCTGGCGAAAAACTTTCACAGACAGTTCAAATCACTCACAAATCTTTCCATTTTAACTCAAAATTGTCTGTTAGGTAGAAATGAGAATCTGTTGATAGTTGCGTGTGATTTAACATCGTTAGCATCTGCTTTTTGAAGTTCTTCGCATGTTTAAGTTTAGATTTCCGTCTGTTCTTCAAAACTGAGAAATCGTATACTGTTTTATAGTGATTTAGGCTTGATTATGAGTGTTATCTGAGGTTAATGCCTGCACTTAATACAGTTTCGATGATTCTTGATGAATCTAGTAGTATAAATCTTCGGAAAATCTGCATCTTCGACTGAGATTTGAGTCTCAATAAAACTGGGTTTTTGAATGTTAAAGGTATCGAAGAACTTTGTCGATCGCAAACAATCTTAATTGAATTCCGATTCAATTGAGATACTGTTTGTGTCAAATTAGTTCTCGATCGATAAAAATCTGACTTAGTCGTTAAGATAGATGATTTTGACCGAAAAATTACTTACCATCGAGAAATCTAATTAGGATTTTCCGTGTGCGAAAAACTTAAGCACTGAATAGATATGCAAATTTTATCGAGCGCAAAACTTACTATCGCAAAATAGAATTTTCGTGTTAATTGGATTTTGGTCGTAAAAATTTAGCAGCGAAAAAAATTAATTTTTCAACGCTTAATTTTTCCATCGTAAAATTCGCCGTATCGGAGTTAATTGATTGAAAAATTTCTCGACGGTTGACTTATTCTCTCGTTGATTCATTTCTCGATAGAATTATATCGCAGCGAAAAAAAATTTTGTTACTTACAATCGAAAATCACATACCGCTCGACAAATTTCAAATCGAAAATTTTATTCAATCGAGGAAAATTTCTCGATAGTAAATTTACCTGAGAAATAATTTCTTGATCGTAAATTTACACGGAATTTTTCTCGATCGTAAAATAGATCGACTACAGTCTCGATTTCAACTTCAACACTTAGAAAAATTTTTCTAAGTCTTTTACTCTGTAGCGAACATTAGCGAACTCGATCGAAAAATTAAACTGAGTCATTACAATTGAAATCAATGCATAGGAAATTATTTTCAAAATCAATTTAATCGAGCGAAAAAATTTCTCGGCATGAACAGTGCCATTACTTGCGATTAAACACTTGGAAAATTTTCAAACTCCTTTTCACGCGATTAGGTGTTTAACTCAAAATTACCATCATGCCATTACATTTTTTTTATCGAAATTCTTATATGCATATCATACGATTTCAACTCAAAATTCATCAAACATGTCATAACTTGATGCAATATTATAGTTTGATGAGATTAAATTCATTCTCGACCAAAATTATGAACTAAAGATTTGTTATATTTTTCAGATGGATCGCTATCCAGGATATAATCACATATACGACCACAACTTGTATCCGAAGGTCCAGGATACAAATTTCCAGCTCGATCTGAGCACCTTTCGATGCCCGGACGAGATCATTGTCTCTATCCTGAGAGGTCACCCCATCTGGCACGCATTGATGGTCACCGCCTCAGTGCCAATGGTCTATCTCCAGCAATTCTGGGGATGTATACAAGGAGTTGTAGCGAATGGGGCATTCTCCTTCACAACAAGAATCGGGACGCGGCATAATTCATATGAGCAAGAGCCAGTTCGGGATGATACTGGACTTGCCACACAGCGACAACTACGACCCGCTCCTGTCGGACGCAGAAATGGTCCATGACTTCATGCACATGGGATATCAACCGCAGCTCACCAAATTAGCTCAGGTCCAGAGCAGCGGTATACCTCACCCCTGGAAGACACTGTTCGGGATCGTGAACAAGTGTCTATCACCAAAGCATGCCGGTTTCGACAAGGGCAACGGCAATATACTGCGAATCTTTCACGGTCTCGCCTTCGCCAGAAACTACGACTTCGCACAGCTAATCTGGAATGATCTAGCTGAACAGATCCGGCTGAAGGAAAACCGAAGGTCAAAGATCGTGCCCTATGCTCGATGGTTCAACGTGATCATCAGGGAGGTCATGGAGCTACATGCGGAGAACATACCACAGCTGCCTCCTGGTGGAAACTATCAGCCGCCAAGGCTGAAGTTCTTCCACAATCCACGGCTCACGGACTTGGACGAACCGTCGATGCCAATTCCGCTCCAACTACTCAGGCTTGCCGACCCCGCGGGAGCTGAGTATCAAAGATTCTGCCGGGAACACCATTTAACGGAGCAAATGATCAGAGGGCCCCCGGCAGATTACCATGTGAGCCCTCCCCAACCGGAACACCAACCAAGCCCTGACGACGCGATGATAGATATTGTCGCTCAGGAGCTTCAATAGGAGTCTCCCTTGATCGAAGAACCGATGCCCGACGTAGATGAGACTTTGATAGACGTCGTGGCTACCGAGATGGCGCTCGAGGCTCCTGAACATGAATACCATGTGGAAGTGCCCGTTCATGTTGGCGTGCTCGAAGAAACCATTGAGGAGGTTCTTCTACCAGTAGCACAGCCCGAAGTCGAAATGGGGCAAACTTCACTTCCACCGGTGACGGGTCAGGCACTGGAGGACGTCCATCGAGACCTCACTCCTCACACGGCCACCTCGTCTGACACGGAGTCTGACGAGGAAATAAGTCTGATAAGGAGGACTCCCAGGAGACTTAGCATTCAACTGGAGTCCCTCTTCCCAGCCGTCACCAACGCACCAGATACTACGCTGACCACAACGACAAGTGTTGCCGGCACTTCTTCGCTCAATCTTGAGCCGCAACCAACCAACGTGGTGTCTGGTTCGCAGGCGCAACCTGAGCCTGCCTTAACACCCATAGAAACGAATCCTCCAGATTCGACTCGAGGATTGGGTGGAAGTCTCATACAGTCACAACCTCAAGTGACTGTGAGCCAACCCACAGAGTCGGTGTCTACTCAAGGGTTGATAACAGGCGACATCAGTTGTCCTGGTCCATCTCAGGAGGCGTACGCACCCTTCGTGACGAACGAGCAGTTCCAGGCCGCTCTCTCTGCCGCTGTACAGTCTATGGAAGACAAAATCACGGAGAGAGTACTCCAAGCACTCGAGGCATCCCGAAGAGATACCGGGAAAGCACCTGCCTCTAAAGGCCCTTCGTCACAAATCAACCCCACACCTCCACAACCCACACCCACCGACCCTCTAGCCACTTCCTCCATCCTCATCAATCCATAAACAATCCCCATCACCGAGCTCCATGTCATTCTCCTCGCCCGTCTGATAGGCCTTTCCATCCGATCGCCGCAAGAAGAATCCCTCTATAGGCGATTGGTGGACCATCCTGAGCCACCGACTGACACCTGCCGAGGCCAAAGCTCCCACTCACGGCGCATACATGACGATCCTGACGATCAGGACCCTCATGAGGGGGAGAAGAGGCCAAAGACATCAACAAGTGGCCAAGGACAAGGCTCGGGCGCCACGCAGACAAGCGCTGGAGCTGGTGAAACCCAAACACAAACGCACCAAACACAAACCACCCAAACTACCTACACCACGCACCGCACCACCCACATCGAACCACCAACCTTTCACCTCAGGACGCCTCCGTCCACACCACCGATCTACTCAAGCCCCTTGCTTTGGGAAGAAGAAGCAAGTGCTGCGATGCTTATAGCTCTAGCGGCTACCCAAGCCACTCCCTCAGTCACTCCAGACCAACCGGGACCCTCTGGACATGGCGTCAATCAACACGAGGCCCTAGACAAGTACATCTTCGAAGGACAGTGGATGACCCATTCCATGCCCGAGGAGCATCAAAGACAACAGCTTCACGACGTTCGGCGCTTTCTACAACAAGCGTCTATAGACCTCGTAATCGTAGAAGACGACGAGCTTTAGGAAGGTGAAGACTACGAGCGAGATATCCAAGGCTACCAGAGTTAATCGCTCAACAGGCGGTTCCCTCTCCAAAGCTAACGCCAGGGACCGTCCGGATCGACACGCAATGGGAAAACATCCAAATAGAAATTCCCTTCCTAGAAGAAGTTCGTGAGAATATTTGGAGTTCTCCGGACAGAGTGAAGAAGCCGAACGAGTTCGAGCTTAGAGGGATCTCTCATTGGGATCAGCAGAAGAGGATGACCTACCTCTGGATGCTGACCAAACTAGGACATGATGTTAGGCTGGGGATGACTAAGACACAAGCCAAGAGCCATTATAAGAGTCTCTCCCCAATAAGCCAACTACTCAGCGTCTACTGTGACAAAGGAGGACTTCCAACACCTCACTACATCGATCGAGTGGACAGGACCCGAGAGGAACTGAGCGAGAGCGACCTGCCGTACCTCCCCGTCGATGAAGTGTACCATCTTTATCAGCTATACGTGGAGAAATACAAAGGTCCTCAGGGCTTCATCAAGAAAGAAGGCCTCGAAGGGCTCTACCGGTTCATGATGCGACAAGCCAAGTACTTCACCGCTCACGACCTTCAAATGGCGCTTGAGAGCAATATGAAGAAGGTCAACATGACCGCTCCGCTCAACAAAGGACCTGAGATCGAAGGGCTTCCCAACAATCACGTGCACATTAGCTCAGTCCTAGGCGTCACCTACCACAATCCAATAGCAAAGAAGAATAGGTTGATGCTGAAGACTGAGATTCATAAGTTTTGCGATGGGACGCTCAAGGTCGTCAGGAAAAACAACGAGCAGATGTTGGAAGAAATCAATCGAGATACGATGCTGAGAATCCATAGGTTCGTGAGAGAACAGCCGCTCCTAATGGAACTATTAGAAGATATTGAGGAGCAACTGGAGCTAAGGATCACGCTGAGGAACTACGAGCATGCGCTGGGCTTGCGCAGATCATATTACGCCCGACGAGGACAAACGGCGCGGAGACGCAATCAAGCACAAATGGGGAGATTGTAGAATACCATTTGTAATTGTGCTTGATTTTATTAGTTGTCCTTGTAATTTGGGGCGTTTTGTATAGTAGTCCTTAGATTAGGACTAGTTTGATATTTATACCAAGTTTGTTTGGTATAAATACATGTAAATCAATTGAGCTGAATAGAGAAAGTTTTTAGAATTGATCCGAATGGCTTGCAATTTGATTTCTAGAGAGAGAAACAACAGTAACTTTCTCACTCTACTCAAATTCTCTCTCTTGTTCTTCATTTGAGTTTTTCGGTCGAATTCAATTTTTTTATCTAAACGACCGAATTACTATGAATTCTAGCCTAGGATCGTAGAGTTGTTAATCGTAGGACCTAACACGACCACTGAAACATCAAATTCAAGTCACTTTAGCACAGAATTAAGCTATTGGATCTAAAATAATTTTTCGCGCCAAACTGTTCTTCGATGAACAGTATCAGAAAAGATTTTCAATCCAATTCTAGCAATTTTCGATACAAAACAGAACGAATCTGTTCTGATACCAATTGTTAGGTCCTACGATTAACAACTCTATGATCCTAGGCATTAATTCTAAGTAATTCGATGATAATGATTGACATTATGATTCGATCGAAAAACTCAAATGAAGAACAAGAGAGAGAATTCGAGTAGAGTGAGAAAAATTTACTATTGTTTCTCTCTCTAGAAATTGAATTGCAAGCCTTTCGGATCAATTTTCAAAACTTCCTCTATTAAGCATAATGTGTGTACATGTATTTATACCAAACAAACTTGGTATAAATATCTAACAAGTCCTAATCTATGGACTAATACAAATAAAGCCCATAATTACAAAGACAACTAATGAAATCAAGCACAATTAAAATGTATACTCTACATAGAGTAGCTCAGGGAGATCGCTACCAGCGTGGGCATCGCCGGGGCAAGAAGGCTTTTTACGAAGGAGCAACCTGTGAGAGTGTATGCTACCGAGAACTGATTCTTGACCCCTTCTTAAATGGGTTGCGTTGGTGCCTAGTTCTAGCCTGTGGACCCTGTGGATGAGGTGAGACCTGTGATTGAGATGAGATCTAGGTTGAGACGAGGTCTAAATGATAGGACGAGCGTGCATTGCATGGTGAGGTGAAAACACTTTCGTATGAGATATGGAAGTGTTGGTATCAGGGATTGAATCAGAGTGCACGTTGCATGTCATGCATTATTTCACCTACTGTAATACCCGCAAAATTTAAAGCGGGATTACGACAGGAATTTCAAAATAATTAGCGAAGAAAATATTAGGAATAAAATTCCTAAGAAATATTTACGAACAAAGATTCGGAGGAAACGAAAAAAATAAAATAGAAAAAATATTCCCAGGGAAATATTTGAATAAGTCCACATTAAAGAAATATTAAAATTAATAATTCTGCCAAAAGGTAAGAATATTTAAAGAAATACGAAGGGCCCAAGTTTAAAGCCCAATTAGATATTAAACAAGGGATTTGCTTGAGCATTAGGGAATACACGTTTGTCCTCATCACCTCATGACCACCTTACATAAGAACAATCATTAGTAACCTTAGAATAAGTTACCTAACGTGGGTGGAAAAAACTTATCACCTATTAGTCATGTCATACACGCTTATCAAGGATGTTATAGTTATCTATTAAGTTCTTAGGTTAAAACCCTCACAAGTAACGAAAGTTAAAGGAGAACAAGAACTAAAGGGGACGAGAGCTGAGCTTCTTCACAAAAAACGGAAACTTGGGTAAATATTGGAAGTTCAATAATCAAATTTCGAGTTTGATAGGTAAACTCTCATCTTACAATAAATAAACATATTGGTGTTTAATATAAAATACATCTTTAGTAGATTACGTAATTTAGGTGATTTCATATTGACTTTAAGAGTTGTTCGAGGGTTATCATGCTCAGAAATTTCAGAATTCTCAAGTTAGAGCCCATTCTCATGAATTTTGCGGTAATATAGGAACTCTAGTGACTCTTGAAATATTTATTGTTTAAATATGAACTTGATGATATAAGAATCTCATTTTTAGGATTTTTCTGAAGGAATCTGGCAATTTTAGGGTATTAGGTGTTCTTAAGAAATTTGAAGGAACTTTCGGGCGATTTGAAGGCCTTAGAAATCGAGCGAAACATGAAAGAAATAGTCGAATAGATTAAATATAATTTAACTTTTGGCGAACGTGAGTTTTGGTGCCTGACAAATCGGGAATATACAGACTAAGCAATCAGGCGATTTGGGATTGTGATGATTGAATGAAAGCAAGCCAAGACACATACCAAATCGGGCGATTCTATGCGAAGGAAAACTCGGCGATTTGACGACCATAATGCCATGCAATCGGCCGTTTTTTATTGCTAGGAGGAATCGGGCGAAACCAAGTCTTGAGCTTGACAAATCGGGCGATTTGTGACCACTCGGCGATTTTGGCACGTGGATACCTCAAATCGGGCGATTTGACCTCTTGGCGAAAATAAGTGGTGAGCATGACAAATCGGGCGATTTAAGGTGGATAATCGGGCGAATTTGATAATATATGCATGACTACCTTTGGCCAAGGTTTTATGTAAGTAAGGGTTGACCCGACTCAGACCTATGTATTAATTAAAATTTGGGGCGAATATAAATTAGGTACGAGTCGAGTGTTGATTTAACTTAGACTATAAATGAAACGACTTAGAATTTGAACAGATTAGTATAGTCGAAATTTATTTCAATATAATCACCTAATTTTAGTACTACACTAATAATATTTATATGCTCATAGGTTCGACCTTTAGGGATTCTACCGGACTTCTTAGTCGACAATAGCAGGAGAACAGGTAGGTGGAATATCCATCTACAACACGTAAACCTAGTTGCACTTGTTTCGAATATATGTGTTTTATGGGAATGATGTGATTCACATGATCTATGTGCTACAGTGTGATCATGTGATTTACATGTATACGTACGTTTCATCTGGCATCATGTTACCATGTGTTGTACATTAAATGCCTACATATGCATTACACGTCATTTTCACGGAGTGTACCGTGGTGGAACGGTGGTACTGTAAGGTACCTAGTGAGCGAGTAGCCGATATTGGTTGTCGACCCATAGAGTAGTCACGTGAGTGGGGGCATCTGCTGTGCATCAGCGCATTTGACGGTGAGCCATTGGCCCGTTGGACATTATGCGGCAGATTGCGGGCGGCCTAGAAAGGAGCGACTTGGGATATCCCCATGTAGGGTATCTGGTGTAGGCCACGCTATCGCATGCGGGATGAGTCGACCTGGAGTGTGCGACCTGGGTACCCTTACGGGACCTAGTGTAAGCTACCAGCGTAGGCACCACATTTGGCAAGAGAGGCGACCTGAGAGTGTGACCTGATACGGCTCAGGGAGGCTACTCAGCGTAAGCCACTGCCATAGTGTTCTGATCGTGTTGTGGTTGTGTTCGTGATCGTGGCAGTGATTTCGCGTGATGGTGCACAGTATGGATCTCGGGGCCCATTGTGAGGCGGTGAGTGTATCCCGGTTGTGATGAGTGATAGTGAGTGGTATTGCATTGGTGAGAATTGGGGGTGAGTGGATGTGAGTGAGTCACACGTGCATGTGCAATATTTCAACTACTGGGCTATAGCTCAGTGTTTGCGTGTTGTAGGTAATTGACGATCGAGGCTGGCTATCGGAGCTTCCATGGGCTTTTGAGCGCGGAGCTCTACATGGATGTTGACCTGTGGGCGAGTGATACGGTGTTTTGGGCCATCGGCCCGTTTGTATCAACATTCTATATAAACAAATGGTTTTGTAAATGGGGTTCTCCGCAGCTTCCGCTGCTAAACCCGACGTGAGTTATCAGTAATTAGCGATTAGAAAGTAGGGTCGCTACAGGTGGTATCAGAGCTTAAGATATAGATTCTGTAGACTGTCCATGTACGACTGCTCAAAATCATGGAAGTCCAGCCTCGTTGCCTCATCTGTAAGTATTTATGCTCCTGCGTTGACTACTATGTGCTAATGTGATATAATATTTGCCTTAGGTAGTAGGATAAAATGGTACGAACTAGGGTGAGTCTAATGGCGAACCAAGCCGGCAACACCACGAGGAACGTGAGTCCAGTCCCGATGAAAATGACTCGAACCGTACAATTTCCCAGCTTGCAGACCTTGTTCGGCTCCAATCCAAACAAATTAATGCCTTGATCCGCGATCAGAGTTCGTCGGAGTGACATGTGTCGCCCCAGGTTGATAGAACCAAAATATCGGGCATATGTTTCGTAAACTCGATCCTCCCATTTTCGAAGATACTGTAGATCCAATTGCGGTGGGTGATTGGCTTAGGACCATTAAATCCACATTTCAATATAGCCGAACTCCCGAAGAGGAGAAAGTTCTGTGTGCTGCCTTTCAACTCCGGGGAAATGCCGGATACTGGTGGGATACCATCACAGTGATGAAAAATCCAAATACGATAACCTTGGAGCGCTTTAAGGAGATTTTCGAGGAAAAATATTTTAGTATTTCTGCTCGTGACACAAAAAAGGAGGGATTCATCAATCTACGTCACGACGGAATGTCTGTTGCGGAATACATCCGCAAATTTGAACAACTTTCTCGTTTTGCTCCCCACGTGGTGGAGACAGACACCCTTAAGGTGGGACGTTTTCTAATCGGCCTAAAAAGTTGTACCGGGATGTCGCGATGACGAGATCCCAGAAATGACTTATGCTGAGGCTACGGAATGAGCTTTGGTGGCCGAACAAGTCGAGTTGAGACTTACTAAAGACCGAGAGACAAAAAGAAAGAGGCTTATTGTCTTCCTCGGGGTCCTTTGTTCATTTTCCTCCCCTTTTTCTCGAGGGTACAACCAAAAGAGTTCCTCAGGCTAAACTCTCGAGGGAACCTCTAGACCCTACAAGCCGCCATCCCTCTGGAGCATCATATGGAAAATCACGAGGCGCCCCTCTTTTGACCCAGGACCTCATCTCCGTGATTGTCTCGAGGGGGCCCGTGCCCACCCTTAATATAGTGATACTCTTAAAGTGAGGAGAGTCAAGTTCGTTGTAACCGATCGTGTGTTTCGCCACGAAGTTGGTAAAACCGAGGGTAACATATTAGACTAAATAAAAGTATGTATTTTGGATAACTAAATAACACAATTTAAAATCTTATTTGAAGTTTGACAAACGTTAGGAGTTCGAAATCCTACAATTTCAAGTGTAGGTTGAGTTGGACCGGCGACTAGTAGACGGATAATTGGTGTTGACCTTTTTGGTCTTGCACTTTATTTGAGTTTTGATTATTCCATGTACTTAAGATGAGATAGGCACTACTAATTTAGCTATTCGAAATGTGTATGTAACATGTACTTATGTTTAAATGAATTGCACTTTGACATCATGATTACATTACAACGTGACTGATGTGATACCACTGTGATCGTTGATTTCTCCGTTCTGACAGCATTATAACGTATATCTGGAAAGTGCATGCATAAAAGGAAAGACGGTATATGATCTTCAAACTGTTTGTGGAAAATAGCACGTGACTAATCCTTAATATGTTGTACTATATTAATTAGAGTAAAGATCATGCGTTAATTTGAGTAAGGATCATTATGATATACATGGTAAAAATATTACTGCTGGAATCTGCATATAAATGGAACGTGATCTTCTATATCCTTGAATGTGCTAAATAGGATATTATATGATAAGGATATATTTTCGTACATGCTTATCCGTTTAAGATATGCTGATATAGGAATTATATGATGCGGATATATTTGAATTCGTTCTTATCTGTTTAAGATCTCGCGTTTGTGCTATACATGGAAAAAATATGTGCTATACATGGTCATCCAATGGAATCGGTCTATTTTTAGGAAGAAATCATGCCCATATCATTGAGAATTGCATCTAAATGTTTGAGTCAACACGAATTCTTTCACTATTCGACTTTGATATTTATTTGAATGGAAAGTTCGTGATTAATGTGCTATATATGCGATAAGATGCTGAGTGGAACTATTTATGGAATCTTCAGAAGTACCAACGTGCCAATATGGATGAGATTTACTGATACTGGAAAAGGTATTTAGAGTAAGATTTCATGCAAATTAATGAATATGACCGTTGTGATACTTGGAGCTTGATTTGGCATGATATCTGTGATGGAATGATGTGCTGAACTGACAATTATGATTGACATTCCACATGAAGTGTGTGATGCTAACAGATTTATATAAGTCGACACTTCTACATCGTGTGCACACAACGAACGAACATACATTCGAAATTGCAAGAACAGAGATCTAAGATGAGAGTTTTTTATTTGCGAATCATTGTATTCTCTGTTAGTGCTTCGAGCTTTCATTTGCGATTGTTGAATGCACCCTAGGTTAGAAAACCACAATCCCAATCTGAGTGTGTGTGAACCTCACAAGGAGACAAGACTAAAGCATGCCTTTCGTTAAGGGAGAATTTGAGATCCAGCTGACCTTCGGGAGCGAGCTGTTTCCAGTCGGAGAATAGGGATTCTCAGGGAATGACGTGGAACGAAACTCGGTGTTAGGCACCCTACTCGCAGACTAGTGTTCATCTTGGTCTTTGTTGTGTAAGGGCGATCGGTCACTTCTGTAACCAACTAGGGTAACACAGTGGATTGATCAAACTCTTGAGGAGCAAACCTCAAGGAGAGGACTACACCCCACTTGGGGATATAACCTCTATAAATTCAGGTGTCATTTACTTTCGTGTTCACATGCACTCACACGGATCCACTCGACCAACAGTTAAGGGAATAACCATCAAAAACATTTTAATTCCGATATTCTCATTTTAAAGATAGTTTTTATCAAAGAAGCAAAAACTTTTTAGTAGCCCAATTCACCCCCCTCTCTTAGGCACATATTTTACTTCAATTGGTATCAAAGCGAGGTTACTCATACGACGGGCCTAACAAGCCTGAGTAAACGATCTAATGGCTACTTTGAGTTTTGATGTGTTTGCAGAAGGTCAGTCTCATACCAGGCCTTCACTGTTCGATGGTACCAACTACGCTATCTGGAAGAACAGGATGAAAGAGTTCTTAATCGATGTTGACTATGACATCTGAGAGATTGTCACGACTGGACCTTACAGCCTACCGGCAAAAACTGATGGGACCAGCAAGATTCCTACTGAATACACTGCTGCTGAGAAACAAGGGCTCTCTCGAAATGCCAAAGCAAAGAACTTAATCGCATGTGCACTAACGAAAGAAGAGTACAACTGCACCAGCTCATGTGAGACTGCAAAAGATATGTGAAACGTGCTACAAGTAACACATGAAGGCACTACCAGAGTGGTACAAGAAAGAATCGCTCTTCTCACCCACCAGTACGAGTTATTCTCTATGGAACCCACTGAGACCATGGTTCGCCAGAACCCCGATAAAACGCCCGGAACGGCCGCATCGGAACTGGAACGAAGGCCTCCGTGCCAAAGTTCCGGCTTTTTGACGTTTTTCTTTGTCGCGGCCGTTAAGTCGGCCGGAACGACATTTTTGCGGCCGGATCGGTATTCTGTCGGCCGTATCGGCGTTAAAACGGCGATTAATCGGGTGGAACACCGGCATAACAAACACAGTGTTCTGTGATGGTGATGGTGACTGTTGTTGGGTAGAAGACGATCGGTGGAAGAAGATGATTAGGGCAAAGAACTGGGCTGGGCCTTAGAATTGTATTAATGGGCTTTAAAAACAAATTAAGCCTGTTGTGCAAATTGTATTGGCGGGCTTATTGATATTTTAGCCATTTTACTGCAATGTTTTTTTTGAAACTATAATTGTATCAGAAAAATGTTTTGAGCTTATTTTAGTATGTTAAATGAATTAAAATTTATTATGGATTAGTTTCTTAGTTATTCTATTAAATGCTTGGGTTCTTTATGTTACGTATGTGTATTGCTCTAATTTCTTATGCACCTTCTGTTTGGTATTAATTATGTTTCTTTAATGAATTATTGATGATTTATTTATTATAGATACGTACATGGGATTATGTATCGGATATAAACCTTATAAGTTATTTTATAAATATCTCAATTACATTTAAAGTTATTACAAATTTACTATGTGTTTTATATTTGACCTATAGTTATATTTCTATTTATACCATATTTTAATAAAACTAGTGGAACGTCCGTTACCGTTCTGCGAAAATGCACTGGAACTGGAACGCTGCTCTCCATTCCGGCGTCCGTTCCCGTTTCAGCGAACCATGACAGAGACGATCAGCCAAATGTATGCCAGATTAATAAGTATCATCAACCAGATGTTCTCTCTTGGGAAAAAGATACAAGAAAGTGAAAAAGTTCAGAAGATACTGAGATCACTTCCCAGAGACTGGAATGCCAAAGTGACTGCTACTATGACGCCAAAGACTTGGAGAAACTAACGATTTCAGAACTGATGGGATCTGTTACTTCTTACGAGATGACTCAGACTTCCCTTAACGAGATAACACAGCCTCGGAATCAGAAGTCTATCGCCTTCAACGCTGAACACTCTGAAGAAGAATCTGACAAAAGTGAAGAATTTCAACAGAAGGGAGCCAGTACTACTAAGCGCAACACTTCTCAGTGTTTCAACTGCAATAAGCCCGATCAGTTTGCTCAGAACTACCCTCAAGCGAACGATGACAAAAAGCAAAAGAAAGCAAAAGCCGTGGTGAGCAACTAGGATGACTCCGAGAACGAATAGTCAGAGGACAAAAATCTTGCATACATGGCCGACGATGATCAGGTAACATATTCATCAAGTATTGAGAAAATTAATATTTTGAATGATATCTATGCTAACGATCCCGATGAAAGTGCATCCTTAGTATTTGATGTAGATGAGAGCAAAGAAGAGTTATGCGAATTGATTCAAAATGCCTATGGAAAGATAAAGTCTCTTAAACTTTAGTGAAAGAAATTATAAAGATATAACCTTAGCTAGGAGAAACACCAACCTGACCTAGAGATTATGAGTCTAAGAAGTGAAGTAGAAACTCTAAAGGAAGAAAAGAGAGCATGTAAATGTGATGTACTATAAACATCGAATAAGGAATTGACTAGTGATATCACTGCACTTAGAGTATCCCTAAGTGAGAAAGAGCGCACTGTTGATAGACTACTCCAAGGGAAACAAAATGTAGATCTCCTATTAAATATTCCTAGGATACTGAGAGATCGGGGATAGGATATTCCACCGTAGAAAAACAGATAGTACCAGAGGTCTAATATGTTTGGAAACCTAAACGTACTAATGTTACTGCACTCATGCATGCTAGTGTAGTGGAATCATCTGTTGAAAATGATAGCTTGTCACACGTGAACAAGAATTATTTTGCTGCCAATTTGTTAGGACCCAACAGAAATTGGGTACCTCAAAGAACTACAAATGCTTGCAGGTACAAAGAAAGAGCACCAGCAAGAAAAAAAGGTGGTATCTTGACAGCGGATGCTTTCGACATATGACAGGTGATATCACTAACTTTGTCTCCCTAAAGCATGCGACGGAGGGTTTGTATCATATGCTGATAACACAAAAGCTAAGATCATTGGTATTGGAACAGTAGGTAAAACTCTTAATACCACTAAGATTATGTTTGGCTAGTGAAGGATCTTGAGCACAACTTGATTAGTATAAGTCAACTATGTGATAAGGGTCATTCCGTGACTTTTGAAAATGATAAGTGCATAGTTAGGAAAGATGATCAAGTAATCTTTAGTGCATCCAGGCAAGGGAATATATATTGTATCACACTCAATGATATCACTAAACAAAATGTTAAGTGCTTAGCTGGTACTCAGGATACCTCATGGTTATGGCACCGGCGTCTTGGTCATGCCAACATGGTAACGATATCCTATATCACTGACAAAGACCTGGTACGTGGAGTTCCGATTGGTAAGTTCTCCAAGGACAGGATATGCATGTCAAATGGGTAAGTAAACTAAATCGTCTTTTGAGGTTAAGAATACTATCTCTACATATAGACCTTTAGAACTACTTCATCTTGACCTTTTTGGTCCCGTTCAAACCATGTCTTTACGAGGTAAGAAATATGCATTTGTGTTGTGGATGACTACTCTAGGTACTCATGGGTGATATTTCTTACACATAAGAGTGAGGCTCTAGGGAATTTCATATCTCTAGTAATGAAGTTAGAAAATGAGCAGGATATCACTCTATTTAAAATTCGTAGTGATAATGGATTGGAATTTGATAATAGTTCATTCGCATTCCTATTACTCCTCAGCAGAACGTTGTAGTTGAGAGAAAGAACCGAGTGCTACAGGAAATGGCGAGAACAATGTTACATGAGTACGATCTCCCTAAGAGATTTTGGGCAGAAGGTGTTAGCAGCTAGCTATGTTTCAAATCGTGTTTTTCTTAGACCTATTCTGAAAAGGACTCTCTATGAGCTGTGGAACGGTAGATCACCTAACATAGGATACTTTCGTGTTTTTGGTTGTAAATGTTTTATTTTAAATGATAGGGACAAAAGAAGAAAATTTGACGCAAAGGTGGATAAGGGCATATTCTTAGGTTATAGTCTCCATTCTAAGGCATATCGTGTATTCAACAAAAGAAAAGAGACTGTACAGGTGTATTCACATCAGGTGCTACTAATGAGGAAGGTTTAGATATGTCCCCTGCAGATTTACAGATACCACAAGTGCCAACTGACGGGCCTCCTCATGATGAAGCTGGTGATCCCACTGCTGAACCAGAACCCATTGAAGTTCCACCTCAAAGGAAGTTCAAGCACGTATCCAGCCATCCCACTGATCAAGTCATTGGGAACATCACCTCCGGGATCAAAACTAGAGCCACTGCACGAAACCAATCTCCAGAGGATTCCCCTAATGCTCTACTATCCATGGTGGAACCCAGGTCAGTAAATGGTGCTCTCAAGAAAATTCATGGGTATCTGCTATGCAGGATGAACTTGCTCAATTCGAGAAGACCCATGTGTGGACACTTGTGGAACGACCTCGTGACAAGTCGGTCATCGGTACCAAGTGGGTCTTCCGCAACAAGCTTGATGAAAATGGTAACGTTATCCGCAACAAAGCAAGGTTAGTCGCTAAAGGGTATTCTCAAGAAGAATGTATTGATTATGAGGAAACGTTCGCCAATCCATCCGTATATTACTTGCCTATGCATGCTTTAAAAGATTCAAGTTATTTCAAATGGACGTAAAAAGTGCTTTCTTAAATGGTTTCATAAATGAAGAAGTTTACGTCGAACAACCCCCTGGATTTTTAAATGAAGAGTTTTCAGATCATGTTTTCAAATTAAATAAAGCTCTATATGGTTTAAAACAAGCACCTACGGTTTGGTATGAAAGACAGCAAATTTTTGATAGATATGGGATTTACTACTAGAACTATTGATAACACCCTATTTATCAAGCATGATGGTGATCACATGTTACTGGTACAAATTTATGTTGATGATATCATTTTTGGAAGTACCAATAACCTGCTCTGCGAAGAGTTTTCTAAGTCTATGCAGCTAGAATTTGAAATGATTCTCATGGGGAAGCGAAATTACTTCTTGGATCTCCAAATCAAGCAACAGTGCAATGGAACCTTCATCTCTCAGACCAAATACACTAAAGAGTTATTACGAAAGTTCGGAATGGCGGATTCCAAGGTACTGTCCACTCCTATGCACCAAACAGCTAAGATTGACAGTGACGAATCAGGTACACAAGTAGATCAAACTAAGTATCGTGCCATTATAGGTAGTTTACTTTATCTCACTGCAAGTAGGCCAGATATCAAGTTTGTTGTTGGTATGTGCTCTAGATATCAATCGAACCCTAAGGAATCCCACTTGACTGCTGTTAAACGTATACTTAGATACCTTAAGGAAACCATGAAATTAAGATTATGGTATGGAACTAGCAAAGAATTTCCTTTAGTAGGGTACTCTGATGCTGACTATACGGGGTGTAGGGAGATAGGAAAAGTACCAGTGGAACTTGCCAATTACTTGGTAATTCCCTTGTAACTTGGTCTAGTAAGAAACGGAATGCGATGGCCATGTCCGCAACCGAAGCCGAGTATATGGCTCTAGGAAATTGTTGTCAACAACTGTTATGGTTAAGACAAACTCTTAGTGATTACAGTCTAAGCTACGATAAGATCTCTGTTCTGTGACAGTACCAGTGCTATTAGTATCGCTAATAATCCAGTCCATCACTCTCGAACCAAGCACATAGAAATAAAACATCATTTTATTCTAGATCATGTTCAAAAAGGAAATATTAGCATTGATTTTGTGGGTACCACAGATCAATTAGCTAGTATCTTTACTAAGTCTCTAATAGAAAGTATATCCTGTGATATCCGTCAGTGTTTAGGAATCTTAGAGCAAATTAAGGAAAGGTAACCTTCTTCCAACCTTATATATCTCAGCCATAGAAAATATCCTTCAGTCTCAAGTTAGGAAATTATACATCTAATACCTTCAAATCTTTTCAAATAAATCTTTCTCTCCTCTCTCACACGTTCTATATTTGAATTTCAAAATCATCACGTCCCATCAACCGTCCTCATCTTTCCATCTCTCTAAATTGCTTTGTCTTCTACCTCTCATCGTCTCCTCTCACTTCTGAAAATCCTAAAATCATGGTGAAAATGGCTGGAACCAAGCAAAGCGAAGCAAGCTCTAGCGTTAGTAGGAAGCGAAAGGAACCATCGTCTGAAGAACCACAGAAAACTGCTTCATCGCCTCCTTCATCTCCTCCTTCTAGATCTACCCGTTCGAAATCTAAGTTCTCAGCCAAATCTTTAAAGTCTTCCAAACAGTCTAAGAAAGTCAAAACAGTTCAGAAAGAACTTTCTTCTCAACCCTGTTACGAACCCTACTCCTCTTCTGAAACCGCTCATGTATCCTCTATCCCATCTGAAACCATACCTACTCAGAGCCCCTCGCTATGAAGAGGACGATTCCGACATTGTGATAACCTCCTATGTTCTGGGGAAGAAAATTGAGTGGAACTGTGTATAAGTAGTTTGGGTCCTCACCCTTTTTGATGCTGAAGGGGGAGAGTAATAGCATGGAATGTGTCTCTTAAGATAACTATTAACGAATGATCCTTGCTGTTGGAATAAGACCTTGATATGATGCCAATAGCTAGGCGTGCATTGACTTGATAATTGATTTCTGCTTAATGTCCTGACTTATGCTTTATGAAGTTTTTTTTTATATCTAAGTCAGGGGGAGTACAATAGTCATGATACTTATGTATGTTGATTTGCTGGAACGTTTATGTGATATCATGGAATCATGCAACATCATATCTGCACATAGTCAGAGGGAGAAAGTCGTGATAATGTGGTAACTTATGTGTGGTATTTGTCATTTATTCCTGCACTGATTAGTAAACATGTTATGGATCTCGATTAGGGGGAGCATGCGCATTTTATGTGAAACTTGATATCTTTCATGCTCTATCCATGATTAAATTAGGCTCACACACTGCATGCTTACATGTTCGGATATACTAACTACATTAGTAACATGTCATCATCAAAAAAGGGGAGAATGTTGACCTTTTTGGTCTTGCCCTTTATTTGAATTTTGATGATCCATGTACTTAAGATGAGATAGGCACTACAAATTTAGCAATTCCAAATGTGTATGTAACATGTACTTATGTTTAAATGAATTCACTTTGACATCATGATTACATTGCAACGTGACAGATGTGATACCACTGTGATCGTTGATTCCACTGTTCTGATATCGTTATAACGTATATTTGGAAAGTGCATGCATAAATGGAAAGATGGAATATGATCTTCAAACTGTTTGTGGAAAATAGCACGTGATTAATCCTTAATATCTTGTACTATGTTAATCAGAGTAAGGATCATGCGTTAATTTGAGTAAGGATCATTATGATATACATGGTAAAAATATTACTACCGGAATCTGCATATATATGGAACGTGATCTTTTATATCCTTGAATGTGCTAAATATGGATATTATATGATAAGGATATATTTTCGTACATGCTTATCCGTTTAAGATATGATGAAATAGGAATTATATGATGCGGATATATTTGAATTCGTGCTATCTGTTTAAGCTCGCGTTAGTTCTATACATGGAAAGAATAAGTGCTATACATGGAAAATACGTCATCCACTAGAATCTTTGTATTTTTAGGAAGTAATCATGCCCATATCACTGAGATTTGCATCTTAAATATTTGAGTCAACACGAATTCTTTCACTATGCGACTTTGATATTAATTTGAATGGAAAGTTCGTGATTAATGTGCTACATAAGTGATAAGATGCTGAGTGGAACTATTTACGGAATATTCGTAAGTACCAGCGTGCCAATATGGATGAGATTTACTGATATGGTATGGAAAAGGTATTTAGTGTAAGATTTTATGCAAATTAATGAATATGACCGTTGTGATACTTGGAGCTTGATTTGGCATGATATTTGTGATGGAATGATGTGCTGAACTGGCAATTATGATTGACATTACACATGAAGTGTGTGATGCTAACAGATTTATATAAGTCGACACTTCTACATCGAGTGCACACAACGAACGAACATACATTCGAAATAGCAAGAACAGAGATCTAAGACGAGAGATTTTTATTTACGAATTATGGTATTATCTGTTAGTGCTTTGAGCTTTCATTTGCGATTGTTGAGTGCACCCTAAGTTTGAAAACCACAATCCCAATCTTAGCGTCAGTGAACCTCACAAGGAGACAAGAGTGAAGAGTGCCTTTCATGAAGGGAGGATTTGAGATCCAGCTGACCTTCGGGAGCGAGTTGTTTCCAGTCGGAGAATAGGGATTCCCAGGGAACGACGTGGACTAGTGTTCATCTTGGTCTTGGTTGTGTAAGGGCGATCGGTCACTTCCTTAACCAACTACGGTAACATAGTGGATTGATCAAACTCTTGAGGAGCAAACCTCAAGGAGAGGACTAAACCCCACTTGGGGATATAACCTCTATAAATCCAGGTGTCATTTGCTTATTTGTTCACCTACACTCACACGGATCCGCTCGACCAACAGTTAAGGGAATAACCATCCAAACATTTCAATTCCGTTGTTCTCATTTTAAAGATACTTTTTATCAAAGAAGCAAAAAGTTTTTAGTAGCCTAATTCACCCCCCCCCCCCCCCCTCTTAGGCACATATTTTACTTCAATTGGAACACAGGAAATTATGAGGATTGGCCGTGACACAAATATGCCAGCCAATACACTTATATGTGACTGCTTTGTACTTTCAAATCAGGGTAATGTGTTTATATGGAAAGTTTTCACACACAATAAGTGAAACATATGCGAGGGAAAAACTCTTCAACATTTGTCAGTTTAACAGTGTAGTAGCATATTTATTCATAAGCTTGATTGGCCTGGTGAATGGAAGTAAATTGGTAAGTCTTTGTATCGGTATGTGCTTATATAGAAAGTTTTCTCACACAACTTAAGTGAAACAATCAGTACGGAACAAAGCTTCAATACCCGTCAGTCTAGTAGCATATATGTAGAATTGATTCATAACTTGATTGACCTAGTGGATGGAAGCAAATTGGTAGGTCTTTCTCTGGATATATGTTAATATACGAAGTTTGCTCATACAGTAAGTGAAACAACCGGTACGGAACAAACTCTTCAATACTCGTCATTTTAATAGTCTAATAACATAAATGTAGAATTGATTCATAAGCTCGATTGGCCTAGTGGATGGAAGCAAGTTGGTAAGTCTTTGTCCAGATTTGTGTTTATATAGAAAGTTTTCTAACACAATAATGAAACAATCGGTACGGGACAAACTCTTCAACACCCGTCAATTTAACAGTCTACTAACATATTATGTTGAGTTGATTCATAAGCTCGATTGACCTAGTGAATGGAAGCAAATTGGTAAGTATTTGTCGGGATTTGTGTTTATATAGAAAGTTTTCTCACACAATTTAAGCGAAACAATCGGTGTAGGACAAACACTTCAATACCCGTCTGTTTAACAGTCTAATAACATATATATAGAATTTATTCATAAGCTCGATTGACCTAGTGGATGGAGCAAATTGGTTAGTCATTGTTTGGGTATGTGTTTATATAGAAAGTTTTCTCACACAATAAGTGAAACAACCGGTGTGGGACAAACTCTTCAACACCCATCAGTTTAACGGTCTAGTAGCATATACGGTGAATTGGTTCATAAGCTCGATTGGCCTAGTGGATGGAAGAAAATTGGTAAGTCTTTGTCTGGATATGTGTTTACAATATAAAGTTTTCTAACACAATAAGTGAAACAATCGGTACGTGACAAACTCATCAATACTCGTCAGTTTAACAGTCTAGTAGCATATATGAAGAATTGATTCATTAGCTCGATTGGCCTAGTAGATGGAAGCAAATTGATAAGTCTTTGTTTGGATGTGTTTATATGGAAAGATTTTTCTCACACAATTTAAGTGAAACAATCGGTGTGCGACAAACTCTATACCCGTTAGTTTAACAATCTGAAAGCATATATGGAGAATTGATTCATAAACTTGATTGGCCTAATGGATGAAAGCAAGTTGGTAACTTTTTGTCTCGATCTGCGTTTATATAGAAAGTTATCTCACACAATAAGTGAAACAATCGGTACGGGACAAACTCTTCAATAACTATCAGTTTAACAGTCTAGTAGCATATATGTTAAGCTCGATTGGCCTAGTGGATGGAAGTAAATTGGTAAGTCTTTGTCTCGGTATGTGTTTATATAGAAAGTTTTCTCACACAATTTAAGTGAAACAATCGTTGAGGGACAATCTCTTCAATACATGTCAGTTTAACTATCTAAAGCATATATGTAACAATGATTTATAAGCTTTTATTGGTCTGGTGGATGGAAGGCTTGATAAGTCTTTGTCTTCTCTTGAGCTGTGTTCGATTCCCATTTAACCCGAATTTTTTAACCTTTTTTCATACATAGATATGGTAAAACGAATTTGAACTTATTGGCCGTTTTGAAATTCTTTTAATACATAATAAAATAAATTTGAGCTTAAGTAACTTAGTAGTTAATTAATTTGAGTTTTAGTAGTATACGTAATAGTTAATTAACTTGAGTTTTTTATAATAAAATGACGTTGAACTTAATAAAACTTGTATACCTTTTAATTTCCGCCTAGAAACCGTCTAAAAGCCTTGACTGGTGCTTAGAGAATTTTACAAGATTGATGAATAGACATTCAATTTTTAGTTGCTTGAGCTTAAGAGAATCTATCTCTCCGTATGCATGTCTCTAGGAGATGAAATAACTAAACATATTAAGAGGTCAAGTATAAGCTCTTGACTGGTCTTGACTGGTCAAGTATTAAGAGGTTGCAGCCGAAAATTGTGTTGAGTTTAATGTAATTCCAATTGGTAAAAACAGGTTTATTGTGGGTAGTCAACGAGAGTTAGTTATTAGGAGTCTAGTTAAGTAATATAGCTAGGTAGGTAGACATAATACAACAGTATTGCAAACCAAAGTTTTCTAGCGGAATTCTTCCTTGGAAAACGAAAGGGAGAGGTAAAGATGAGTTACACTGGGACATTTTGACCAAATCACATATTTACCTCATTGCCTTGATATTTCTAACATCTCCTTTGAAACATTTTACATGTTTGCTATAATGCTTCAACTGAAACCAGTTCTATCTTGCAATCTTTTCAAACCATTTTTGAACTCATAAATCGATTTTAAGATGGGTCCGTCGAGTATCTTTCACTTTGTTTTAAAATCAAAACTCGCAGGATCTCCCGATGCTCGTAGACCCGAGTTGTCGAAAGTCAATTTTTATAAAAACTTTTAAGACATTGAATTATTAATAGATTTATGTTAAAACACCGGTCCATTATCCTAACAAGTTCTCAACGTCTATCTACTCATGGCTAAGAAAGAAACGATTTGGTGAGAAGTTACCGTATATAATTAAGACCAAATAACCTAATAAAGAGGAAAGAAAATGTTTTCTCGACCATTATCTTTTTTGCACTTTTGTATCTACTCTCTACTCATGTTTCACCCAGGAAGACTTTAGCATTTTAATAATAGATTGACTATGTCCTTTAACATGATTAATTGTCGGCTCGGTACTACAGTAAAACCTCTATAAATTAATACTATATAAATTAATAATCTCTTTAAAATAATAAAATCTCGTCATCCCGACTTAGGCCTTTGTAAAAAAACATGATAATAAGATAATATGTTTTCGAAAAATCCCTTTATAAATATTAGGTCCAATCAACACTCTAAATAATATTCATAAAATATTACAATTAAATTTGTAAATTGCTAAAATCTTATAATTACAAATTCACGTACTTTTCTACCAACATGTCACATATATGGAAGATCATTCCAACAAATAAAATTAGTAATGTCATTATTGAAGAAATAGTGTACATGATATATTGCATGTAATATGAAGATAATATACTCACTCTGTCTCATCTGATTCACTTCGCCATTGGCATGGACTAAAAAATAGTTGAATTTACAAAATTTCTTTTAATGAATAAAATATTAATTAATCAATATACTAACATCTCTCTAAATTAATAAATTTTAATATTAATATAATTAATTTATAGAGGATTTACTGTAATTATAACTGGACATAAGCCCAAAAAGAAAAAAGAAAAAAAGAAAGAATAACCCCACTTAAATAAAAAACATTAATTAGTATAAGCGAAAGTCGTCGCATGGCATGAACAAGGAATAGACTATTGGAAATAGGATGAAATTGTTTAGTCAGAGATCCATGGAATATGGCCGATATATAGATAAATATCAATTGTTTCAACCATGGTTTTGATGACCGGACCGGACCGGCCGGTTCCGGCCGGTTCTGACCGGACCGGTCAAAAATCCGGTCCGGTCCGGTCCGGTCTATATTTATAAAAAAAATAATTCAATTATCTATAAGTTACACGAAAATGAGTAAATTTATGAGAATGATAGATTGGTCTACTGCTGAAGGTTTGATTTTTGTATCTGAAAAGCCTGGGTTCGAACACCACCCACCAGCCACCACGTACATTTTGAATTTATAATTACGATATTAGCCCAATAATTTTTTATTTACGTTTTGACCCGAAGTTGATTAATTTTATACTTAGACATCGCATATTGCAATTAACTTATAACCCCTACACAATTTAGTTTTATTTAATTTGCCACTTATAAAATAATAAATTGGAAAAAGTCATAAAAATATGTATATGTTCTATGATATTTTGATTAATTCATTTACAAAATATATATTCGTTTTATATAAGATACCGGTTTTACTCCGGTTTGATTCCGGTTTTATACCGGTTAAACCACTAAACCTTAAACCACTAAAATTTCCGGTTCGGTTCGAAAACCCGGTTTCAGAACCTTGGTTTCAACATGTGGACCTGAACGATGAAGAAATGTTGGATTGTAATATCTAGCAATCTAGTTTTGATGAACACAAAACTTGTTTTTGCGTTACTAACATATTTAATTAAGTGTGTCGATGAGATCCGTTCGAAAAACAGATATCAAATATGAGCTCAGGGCTAAAAACATGTCGGTCAAATGCCGGTGAATGTTGGTCAATGCGGTCAACTGTCGGTCAATCCGGTCTCGGTTTGGCTAGTCAGAACTGGACTTGTCCGGTCTCGGTCTGGAATGGCCCTGTCTCGGTCTGGGCCGTTCCGATCTCAGGCTGAACTGGACTGGTCGTTCTCAGTCTGGACTAGTCGGTCTCAAATAGGAATGGACTGGCCTGTCTCGGTCTGGACTGGTCCGATCTCAAACTGGTCCAGTCAATGACTGGATTGACTGGTCAACTATTGCACTAATGTACAAGCCCCTTACTACAGCAGGTACAAGCGACTAAAGCTGACTACATTGACAATATGAAGACAAAAGTTTCCAACGGCTAGTTTAATGTGTCTAACAACTATAGCAAGTTTGGGAGACTACAAATACATACAAGAAGGGCAGAAAACAGAAGGATCATAGAGCAAACAAGCACACTCAGAGAAATCCAAGAGAGACGAACAAGAGCTAAGAGCAAAAATCAAGAGAATTCTTCCCAAGTGTGTGGGTTACAAAAGAGAGAGATCTACAAAGCTCAAACTGACACACCTCACTCACGCAAAAAAAGATATGAGCATAAGTTGAATAGTTGAGTGAGAGTCTTTATATGTGTTTGTAATCTTTGCACATAGACGTAAAAGAAGTTCCTTTATAGGGTCGTGGCCTACGATCGTGGAAACGCAATAACTCTAGCGGTGGACTTTAAAAGCTAACGGGAGAGTGACGTTCCGATCGACTTTAATAGTGGCCGAAGTCGGTGGACTCTAAAAGGTTGCCGATGTGGTTGAGTGCTACGAAGCTTAGTTAGCAGAATATAGTTTATGATGTTATATTGTGTAAGTCTATAGAAGGTTGTACATCGTAGTATGTAAACCGAGTATTCTAGTGAGAGCCTTCCTTGCGGGGAAGAAGAGGAGAGGTAGGAGTATTTATACTCCGAACTTCCATAAACAAATCGGGTGTCCCTTGCATTGCATTCATACATCAAGCATGTGCTTTTGAAGCATTTTATTTAAATGTTCGATAAAATGCTTCAGCCAAAACCGGTTTGTAACTTGCATTGTTTTGAAGTGTTTTAAGTGGCTTTCAAAAAACCGAGAGGATTAAGTCAAGTATTTTCCGCTTGGTTTAAAAGCCAAACTCACTTAATCTCTCTGCTTAAATATTTTCTAGAGCTCGAGTTATTTTAAAAACTTTAAAAAGTGTTTATTCACCCATTTAAACAAATAAAACGATCCTAACAAGAAAGAATCTCGTTAGAATGTTATTATTTTACAAGGTATGCGAAACTTCCTTGGATGACATCTGCTGCAATCTTACTAAGAAAATTTGTGTCCTCTACGATTGAGCTTTCTTTTCCTACTGGTTTTTTGGTATGTCGACGCTCTTGGATTACTCTCTCTCTCTCTCTCTCTCTCTCTCTCTCTCTCACAAAACCCTAATCCCCCAACCCAAAAAACAGCCGCCACCCCTCCTCCCCCTCCTCCATTAATGGAGGTAGGGGAGATCCACTTGTCTATTTTAGTTTGTACTTTCTCTTCTATCTGGTTTAAAAAAAAAAGAAAATTCGACCAGCCACCACCTTCTCCCGCCTGCCGCCTGCAGACGGCGCGCCTCCATCGCCATCCGTCGCCACCTCGTCGCCCCCATCGCCACCAGACGCAGTGCCGCCTACGCCAGCCAGAGAGGTCGCCGAGGGTGCCGTGGTCAGCCGAGCTTCATCTGGGTCGGGAGAGATCTCCGCCCAACGTCGGCCGCCGTCTGCTGCCGGCATGCTTCTCCACTGCCGTCTTCCGTCTGCTGTCACCGGCCTTCGCTGTCAATGTCAGCCTCCCGCACTGCTAGTCTGTTTGTGTCGTGAGGTGTTTTCTCCTCGGGGGAGTTTCCTCTTTGTTGGAGGTTCCTCACCTTCGTAGGAGTTTTTTATCCCTTTCGTGGGAGTCTTTCCCCCCTCGTGGGAGCATTTTCCTCCCTTCGTGGAGTTCCCCTCAGGGTTATTTCCCTTTTTTCGGGGCTTTTAGAATGGATATTGTGCTATCACTGGGCATTTACGCAATAGAAATAGTCAATTATGTTATAACATTTTGAGTATTGCTCTATTGTACCTTTGTATCCATCTGGATGATGAAATTGAAATCCTTATTTAGAAAAAAGGTCTTGGATTAATTAATCCTATGTAGTTGTTTCATTTTGACATACAAAAAATTACCATTTGGAAAAAGGGTTAATTACTTGCCAGGCCCTGTTAACATTTTTAAATAGTATTCAGGCACCAATATAATATAGTTAGTATTAAGGACACTTTTCAAAATTCTGAGAGAAAAATACCCAAACTCTTCAAGCTCGATTTCCGCCTAAATCTCGACCTTCTCGGCGACGCCTCTAGCTGCTATCTGCTTCTCAGCGATGCTTCTCGGCGGCCACAGGCGCCGGAGCTGAACTTATTTTTTTTGTTTTTCCAAATCACTTAGCGACGTATGACACATCTCTTCTAGTAAATAACAAATCTTTAGACAAAAATATCACATCCTACATTAGAAACAACGATTCATATATTGTTAATAACACAGTCTGTATACAACCAATGGATCGGGAGAAAAAGAACGAATATCAGAAACGATACTAAAAAACAGATGAAAACTGCATAATCACGTCGTTATTGACTCAATAATGTAAAATAGACCTCAATTTCTCATGGGTACCTCGAATTGATACCGATTACTTGCAAGAAACGGATATTATATTTTTCCTAAATCGTGTAAAAAAGAAATACTTATAACATAGCAAAAAATAACAAATGCCTTATGGTTAATAACAAATGTGGACTTAGAAGTAACACGTCGCTGAAAGGTAATAACGCCATATTTGTCGTAAATAACACATTCTGTTACTGCATAAATCTCGTCGTTATTGACTCAATAAGGTAAATAGAACTCAATTTCTCATGGGGGGAAAAAGGACGAAAATCACAAACGACACTAAATAGCATATGTACTGCATAAATCTCATCGTTATTGACTCAATAAGGTAAAATAGACCTCAATTTCTCATGGGTACCTCGAATTTATACCGATTAGTTACAAGAAACAAAAATTATATTTTCCCTAAATCGTGTAAAAAAGAAATACTTATGACATTGCAAAAAATAACAAATGTCTTATGGTAAATAACAAATGTTGACTTAGAAGTAACACGTCGCTGAAAGGTAATAACGCCTTGTTTGTCGTAAATAACACATTCTGTGTACAACCAATGGATCGGGGGAAAAAGAACGAAAATCATAAACGACACTAAAAAACAGATGAAAACTGCATAAATCTCGTCGTTATTGACTCAATAAGGTAAATAGAACTCAATTTCTCATGGGTACCTCGAATTTATACCGATTAGTTGCAAGAAAGAAATATTATATTTTTCCTAAATCGTATAAAAAAGAAATACTTATAACATACCAAAAAATAACAAATGTCTTATGGTTAATAACAAATATTGACTTAGAAGTAACACGTCACTAAAAGGTAATAACGTCTTATTTGTCGTAAATAACGCATTTTGTATACAACCAACGGATCGGAAGAAAAGAACGAAAATCACAAACGACACTAAAAACAGATGAAAACGGCATAAATCTCGGCGTTATTGACTCCATAATGTAAAATAGACCTCGATTTCTCATGGATACCTCGAATTTATACCGATTTCTTGCAATTTGTGTCGAATCTAGATTCGGTTTACCATTATATTCTCGAATTTGCACCCTAATTAGACAAGCAAATTCTACCTCGTGCTTCGTCAATATCATAATGAATTCAACATGACATGTCGAAATCGGTTGGATGGGGCAGTCGAATTTGTTTTTGCTCGATTCAGTGTAAGAAAATATTCTGTAACTGAGTAACACAATATTATTGAAAAATAACATGTCTGTTTCCTAAAACAATATTCTGTAACTGAGTAACATAATATTACCGCAAAATAACGTGTTCGTTTCCTAAAGTAACAATATACTGTAACTGGGTAACATAAAAAGAACATTTTAGTAAGGGTATTTTCGTCAAATCATATTTTTTGGTCATTCAGCCGAATTTTGACATAAAGTAGGTCCTTTAAACTTATTCATTTTGTGCTAGGGCCTTGACAGAAAATTAAAAATTTACTAGGGCCTGACAAAAAAATTACCATTTGGAAAAACAAAATTGACACGTGATGTAATTTGATTGACGTCTGTAGTATTTTTATTTGGCAAATCTACACATAAATCCCCATACCCCAAATTATCCATCAACTAACTCTCCCCTTCCAATTCATTTATCATCAAACTCCCCATTTCAAACTTTTATATCACATAGCTACCTAATGGACAATTTTAGCCTTGTAAAAACAACAATATTGCCAAAAAACCATTGAATACCCACACCCTTCTCTTTCACTTTCCAAATACACCGTAAACCATCGAAGAAGACAGAGAAGGATAGAACGATGCGAGAACGATAGGACGAGGCAGAGAACGATAGAACGAGGCAGAGAACGAGACAGAGAACGAGTCGGGGCAGAGAACGAGACGAGACAGAGAGAGCAAGTTTCGACTGTAAGTGTGCGTTTTTTTATTTTTTTTTATTTTTTTGGCATTTGCGGTTAATCTAGAGCTTATGGCTTCGATAAGTGCATTTCTTCAAGGATTTCATGTTGGGCAATGTTAATTTCTTTGATTAGTGCTTGAATTTGGGGTTTAGGACATAAATTAGAGTTATTTTTTCTTGTTCGATTCGGGGTTTTGACATCTTTCAAATTAGGGATTTTAGCTTCTATTACGATTTAGATAAAATCTCATAAAGGTTTTGCATTTGTGCCTGTCTTGGTACGAGGCTCGGTTGTTTGTTATCTTGATACCGTATATTAATTAAATTGGTACTGTTTGTTTATGTTTTTTGGTACTGCATTACATAATTAATGGTACTGTAAATTCATTATTTATTTATGTAGACGAGAGAGAAGAATCCGGAGGGCATGGATTGCAGCGTACATGTTGCAATGTCCATGGATAAATACATCGTCGAACCTACAAATCGTGGAAGGTATCTTGACTATGTCGAAGCATATCGTTGCTCCATGGCTTCCACAATACTTAGAGATCCAAGTGGGTTTATGTTTCCACTTGTTTGAATGATATTATCTATGTTTGTAAGATTTCAGACTTGTTGAGACTGATATGTTGTTCTGAGGTTGAGGTTCCATGAACCTGTTCTTAAACATTTTTTTATGTTTCTAAGGTTGAGGATCTGCTTGGTTTATGCTACAATTATTATGATTATACCTGAAAAACGCTTGTAGTACCAATTAACATATGCTTGTAGTACCCATATATAGATTTTTGTGGTATCGTATCATAAGCTAATGTAGTACCATACGTAGGTTACTTGTAATATCTTTCCGTACCATGTGTAACTATCGAGACTCCTACCCTAAAAACGCTTGTAGTACCAATATACATATGTTTATATAAACACTAACTTTCGATCGATAAAATACCTTGACTATGTAGTAAGATCTTCTTACTAGTATCATATTAAGTAGAAAGAAAGTTGGGGTTTCAACGTAATAATTCCTAATTCTAAATATTCATCCACAAATATTGATACCAAATCATCACTAAAGTATTTATAACTATGGTAACATAGCCCCGGAGCAAAAATAATTCGGACGGCGTCGAACAATTCCTACCCAAATTTGTAGTACCAACATACATATGTTTGTAGTACCGACATATAGATGTTTGCGGTACCGTATCGTGAGCCACTGTAGTACTATACGTAGGTTACTTGATCTTTCCGTACCAGTGTAACTACCGAGACTCCCACTCTAAAAATTCTTGTAGTACCAATATACAGATATTTATAGTACCAATATATTGATGTTCCTAGTACCATCACATATGCTAGTTTAGTACCATGCGTAGGTCACTCGAAAACACGTAGATTATTGTGCAAATAAGGCGTGCGAATTTCCAAAATACGTCACATAATAGAATTAAACACACGATAACAAAAAATATAAACACTAACTTTCGATCGATAAATACCTTGACTATGTAGTAAGATCTTCTTACTAGTATCATATTAAGTAGAGAGAAAGTTGGGGTTTCAACGTAATAATCCCTAATTCTAAATACTAACCCACCAATATTGATACCAAATCATCACTAAAGTATTTATAACTATGGTAACATAGTCCCATCGGACGGCGTCGAAAAATTCCTACCCATATTTGTAGTACCAACATTCATATGTTTGTAGTACCGACATGTAGATATTTGCGGTACCGTATCGTGAGCTACTGTAATACCATACGTATGTTACTTGTTGTATCTTTCCGTACCAGTGTAACAATCGAGACTCCTACTCTAATAACGCTTGTAGTACCAATATTCAGATGTTTGTAGTACCAATATATTGATATTCGTAGTAACATCACATATGCTAGTGTAGTACCATGCGTAGGTTACTTGTAGTATCATTTTCGTACCACGTTTTTAATTATCGAAAACACGTAAATTATTGTGCAAATAAGTCGTGTGAACTTCCAAAATACGTCACATAATATAATTAAACACACGATAACATAAAATATAAACACTAACTTTCGATCGGTAAAATACCTTGACTATGTAGTAAGATCTTCTTACCAATATCATATTAAGTAGAAAGAAAGTTGGGGTTTCAACGTAATAATCCCTATTTCTAAATATTACCCCACCAATATTGATACCAAATCATCGCGAAAGTATTTATAACTATGGTAACATAGTCCTGGAGCAAAATAATTCGGACGGTGTCGAAAATTTCCTACGCAAATTTGTAGTACCAACATACATATGTTTGTAGTACTGACATATAGATGTTTGCTGTACCTTATCGTGAGCTACTGTAGTACCATACGTAGGTTACTTGTAGTATCTTTCCGTACCATGTGTAACTATCGAGACTCCTACCCTAAAAACACTTGTAGTACCAACATACAGATGTTTGTAGTACCAATATATAGATGTTCGTAGTTCCATAACATATCCTAGTGTAGTACCATGCGTAGGTTACTTGTATTATCATTTTCGTACCACGTTTTTAATTACGAAAACACGTAGATTATGCAAATAAGGCGTGCGTTCCAAAATACGTCACATAATAGAATTAAACACACGATAACATAAAATATAAACACTAACTTTTGATCGATAAAATACCTTGACTATGTAGTAAGATCTTCTTACTAGTATCATATTAAGTAGAAAGAAAGTTGGGGTTTCAACGTAAAATCTCTAATTCTAAATATTAACCGTACCATGTGTAACTACCGAGACTCCTCTATCCTAAAAACGCTTGTAGTACCAATATATAGATTTTGTAGTACCAATATAGATGTTCGTAGTATCATAACATATGCTAGTGTTGTACCATGCTTAGGTTACTTGTAGTATCTTTCCGTACCATGTGTAACTATCGAGACTCCTACCCTAAAAGCGCATGTAGTACCAATATACAGATTTTTGTAGTACCGATATATAGATGTTCGTAGTACCATAACATATGCTAGTGTAGTACCATGCGTAGGTTTCTTGTCGTATCATTTTCGTACCACGTTTTTGTAGTACCAATTTATAGATTTTCGTCGTACCGTATCGTAAGATAGTGTCGTACCATACGTAGGTTACTTGTAGTATCTTTCTGTGCCAAGTGTCGTACCATACGTTCTCACGGACCAAAAAATAACCCGAACGACGTTGAAATACGCCAACTATAATTTGTGGTACCAATATAAAGACGTTTGTAGTACCTACATATGGACTTTTGCAGTACCATCTTATATGATTTTGTAGTACCGTAAGTAGATTGTTTGTAGTATCTTTGTTAGGTCCTACGATTAACAACTCTATGATCCTGGCATGAATTCTAAGTAATTCGATGATAATGATTGACATTAAGATTCGATCGAAAAACTCAAATGAAGAACAAGAGAGAGAATTCGATTAGAGTGAGAAAGTTACTATTGTTTCTCTCTCTAGAAATTGAATTGCAAGCCTTTCGGATCAATTTCCAAAACTTTCTCTATTAAGCTCAATGTGTATAATCCTATTTATACCAAACAAACTTGGTATAAATAACAAACAAGTCCTAAACTAAGGACAACTATACAAAACGCCCCTAATTACAAGGACAACTAATGAAATCAAGCACAATTCTAAAAGTATACTCTACAATCTCCCCCCTTTGTGCTTGATTGCGTCTCAGCACTATTTGTCCTCGTTGGGCATAGTACGATCTGTGCAAGCCCGGCGCATGCTCATTATCCCTTATCTTCTCCCTAAGCTTCAGACGCTCCACGATGTCATCTAGCAATTCCATCAGGAGCGGTTGTTCTCTCACGAACCTGTGGATCCTCAGCATGGTGTCTCGGTTGACTCCTTCCAACCTCTGCTCCATATTCCGCCTGATGATCTTGAGCGTTCCATCGCAAAACTTCTGAATCTCAGTCTTCAGCATCAACCTAGTCTTCTGGGCAAATTGGATTGTTGTAGGTGATGCCTATGACTGAGCTGATGTGCACATGATTGCTTGGAAGCCCTTCGATCTCAGGTCCATTGTTGAGTGGTTCGGCCATCTTAACCTTCTTCATGTTGCTCTCCAGAGCCATCTGAAGGTCGTGTGCTGCGAAGTACTTGACTTGGCGCATCATGAACCGGTAGAGCCCTTTGAGGCCTTCTTTCTTGATGAAGCTTTGAGGTGTACTTTTCAACGTACAGCTTGTAAAGGTTGTACACCTCATCAGCAGGTATGTACGGTAGGTCGCTCTCGCTTAATTCCTCTCGGGTTCTATCCTCGCTCAATGACGTAGTGAGGTGTTGGAAGTCCTCCTTTTGCACAGTAGACGCTGAGGAGTTGGCATATTGGGGAGAAACTCTTGTAATGGTTCTTGACTTGTCCTTTAGTCATCCCAGTCTTACGTTAGGTCCTAGTTGGGTCAGCATCCATAGATATGGCATCCTCTTATGCTGATCCCAGTGAGAGATCTCTCTTAGCTCGAATTCATTCGGCTTCTTGACCCTGTCCGGTGACCTCCATATGTGTTCATGAACTTCTTCAAGGAAGGGGATTTCGATTCGAATATTTTCCCATGGCGTGTCGACCAGAACAGTCCCTGGCATTTGACTTGTGGGGGAAGTCGCTCGTTGTGCGATCAACTCTGATAGCCTTGGGATGTCTCGTTGGTAGTCTTCACCTTCCTGAAGTTCGTCGTCTTCTATGATTACGAGGTCCACGGATGCCTGTTGTAGAAAATGCCGAACGTCCTGAAGCTGTTGTCCTTGATGCTCCTCGGGCATGGAATGGGTCATCCACTGTCCTTCGAATATGTATCTGTCTAGAACTTCGTGTGGATTGACGCCATGTCCTGATGGTCCCGGTTGGTCTGGAGCGACTGAGGGAGTAGCTTGGGTAGCTGCTAGGGCTACAAGCATCGCAGCACTTGCTTCTTCTTCCGGAAGCAAGGGGCTTGAGTAGATCGGTGATGTGGATGGGGTCGATGGAGGTGTCCGTAGGTTAAAGGTTGGTAGGTCGATATGGGTTAGGGTGGCGGTGCGGTGCGTGGTGTGTGTGGTTTGTGTTTGGGTTTGGGTTTGGGTTTCACCTGCTCCAGCGCTTGTTTGCGTAACACTCGGGCCTTGTCCTTGGCCACTTGTAGATGTCCTTAGCCTCTTCTTCACCTCATGATGATCCTGATCGTCAGGGTCATCATGTCGCCGTCTTGAGCGGGAGCCTTGGCCTCGGCAAGTGTCAGTAGGTGGCTCAGGATGATCCACAAATCGCCTGTACAGAGACTCTTTTTGAGGCGACCGGTTGGAGAGGCCGATCAGTCGGGTGAGTAGAATGTCGTGGAGCTCGGTTATGGGTATGGTGTATGGGTTGATAAGGATGGATGAATTAGCTAATGGGTCGGTGGGTGTGGGTTGTGGAGGTGTGATGGTGGGTTGTGACGAGGTGCCTTCGGAGATAGATGCTTTCCCGGTGTCTCTGTGGGATGTCTCTATGGCAGTATAGACTCTCTCCATTATTTTGTCTTCAATCGATTGAACAGCAGCGGAGAGAGCGGCTTGGAATTGCTCGTTCGTCACGAACGGTGCGGACGCCTCCTTGGATGGACCAGGACGACTGATGTCACCTGCTATCAACCCTTGAGTAGACACCGACTCTTCAGGTTGGCTCACAGTCACTTGGTGGGTTGAAGATTCGGTTCTATGGGTGTTATGGCAGGCTCGGGTTGCTCCTGCGAACCAGACACCAGTGGATTTGGTTGCGGCTCAAGATTGAGCGAAGAAGTGCCGGCAACACTCGAAGAAGTGATCAGCGCGGTATGTGGTGCGGTGGTGACGGTGGGGAAGAGGGACTCCATCGGGATACTCAAACGTCTGGGAGTCCGTCTTATGAGTCTGAGCTCCTCATCGGACTTTGTATCAGATGAGGTGGTCATGTGAGGGGAAGGTTCGTGCTCCACGTCCTCACGAGCCTGGTCCGTTGTGACGCCCGGGGCCGATGAGGGCGGGGAGTGATCGCCCGTGCCAGAGAGGTGTACGGACAAGGAGCGGCTCCTGCAGGCTTCTAGGCGAAGGGGTACGTGAACGAACCGATCCGACACCCGAATGAGAGGAGATCCTGAGACTGACAATGTATGGGCGTGTCAGGCTAAGAATCGTATAAGGGAATTGATAGTACTACTCATATCACCAAGGTCGACCTACCTTTTCGGGAGTCCATCTATAGAAACTCCGAAGTTAAGCGTGCTTGACTTGGGGCAATCTAGGGATGGGTGACCCCCTGAGAAGTTTCTCAGGGTGCGTGTGAGCGAGTGCACGAAGCACGCTAAAAGGTTAAATGGTGGTACAGTTGGGCCAGACTATCAGTCGGAGTGTGGTGGGCCCAACCCCACTGGTCCCGGTAGGAATCGATGCTATAGTGACACCCGGTATGGGACGGATCGTTACATCCGTCACCAGTGGAAGTGAGTTGTGCCCCATTTCAGTCTCCGGTTGTGCTTCTTGTTGAAGAACCTCCTCAATGGTTTCTTCGATCACGCCTACATGTATGGGCACTTCCACTTGAAGCGTTTCTCTTGGAGCCTCTTGTTCCAACTCAGCGGCAACAACATCTATCAAGGTGGCATCATCATCAGGAATCTGTTCGTCCTGAGTTGGAGGCTCCTACTCGAGCTCCAGGGCCACTTCATCAATCAACATGGCCTCTGGGCTTTGGTGTTGTTGCGGTTGGGGAGGGCTAACTCCAAGATCTGTCGGGGGCCCTCTAATCATCTCCTCGGTGAGGTGATTTTCCCGACAGTAAGTTCGATACACATCTCCGGGGTCGGCGAACGTAGGTGGAGTGGAATGGGCATGAAAGCTGAGCTAGGTCTACCAGCCTTGGGTTGTGGAAGAACATGAGCCTTGGTGGCTGATAGTTTCCTCCCGGAGGCAGGCGAGGAATGTTCTGTGCGTACATCTCCATATGTTGGCGGATGATGACGGAGAACCATCTCGCGTACGGCACGTTCTTGGACCGTTTGTTCTCCTTTTGTCTGATCTGTTCTGCGACGTCATTCCAGATCAGCTGGGCGAAATCGTAATTCTGCGAGAACACGACTCCGTGGAATATCCGGAGGATGTGGCCGTTATCTTTGTCGAAATCCGCGTGCTTCGGTGATAGACACTTGTTCACAATCCCGAACAATGTCTTCCACGGGTGAGGGATACCGTTGCTCTGGACCTGAGCGAGCTTGGTGAGCGGCGGACGGTACCCCATTTGGAGGAAATCAGCCACCAGGTCTTCATCGGATGGGAGGGGGTCGTAGTTTTGGCTGTGAGGGAGGTCAAGTAGAGCTCTGAACTAGTTCTTGCCCATGCAGATGTGCCTTGTCCCTACAGTGTAAAGGACTTAAAAAAACTTCTAAGTGTTGAAATTGAAATCGTGAGACTGTAGCCGATCAATTTTACTATAGAGAAAAAATCCGCGTAAATTTACGATCGAGAAATTATATCTCAGTTGAATAAAATTTTTCGATTTGAAATTTGTCGAGCGATATGTGATTTCGATCCTAAGTAAAAATTTCCACTGCAATATTTTTCTATCGAGAAATTACTCAACGAAAGACTAAGTCAACCGTCGAGAAATTTTTCAATCAATCAAATCCTAAGCGGCGAATTTTAATCGAAAATTAACATTGAAAAATTAATTTTTCGCTGCTAAAATTTTGCGATCGAAATCCAATTAAAACGAAATTTCTATTTTGCGATAGTAAGTTTTGCGCTCGATTAAATTTGCATCTAAATTGCCTATTCAGTACTTAAGTTTTTCGCTCACAAAAAATCCTAATTAGATTTCTCGATGGTAAATAATTTTTAGGTCAAAATGTTCTATCTTAGCGACTAAGTCAGATTTTTATCGATCGAGAACTGATTTGACACAAACAGTATCTCAATTGAATTGGAATTCAATTAAGAGTATTTGCGATCGACAAAGTTCTTCGATGACTCTAAACATTCAAATGCCCAATTTTATTTAAACTCAAATCACAGTCGAAGATGTTGATTTTCCGAAGATTTATACTACCAGAATCATCAAGAACATCGAAACTATCTTAAGTGCAGGCATTAACTTCATACAAAGACTCAAAATCATGCCTAAAACACTATAAAATAGTATACGATTTTCTCAGTTTTGAAGAACAGTCGAGAAACTAATATAAATCATGCGAAAAACTACAAAATGCAGATGCTAACGAAGTTAAATCACACGCAAATGTCAACAGATTCTCATTTCTACCTTAAACAGACAATTTCGTGTTGAAAATCGAAAGATTTTGAGAGATTTGAACTGTCTGTGAAAGTTTTTCGCGAGAGAGATTTTTACGATTTAGGGTTGCATGAGAAAAAGTTTTTCGACTGACACAAAGGTGAACTTTTATTTACTTGTTGTAATTCAATGTTGGTTTGCGATTTGACATTTTGCGATTAAATGTATCAGGCCCATTACTATTTGCGCTCGAGAAATCTTAATTCGAAAATTGCTCTTCAATTCAATTTCTCAATCGCAAATTATCGCGGCTAATCAAAATCGTTCCCAACACTGTTTACGATCGAGAAACTTATGATCGCGAATTAATTCTTATATCCAGTTTCTCGATAGTAAGTGCTTCTAAAATTTTCAGATTTACCCCTGTTTCAAATAAAATCATATTTGTAAAGCTCCCCCTCAGAATTAAAATAAATGCAATTAACTCCCTGGATTTTCTGTGTAGTAACGTCTAGCTCCCCTGGCAGAATAAAACATCTGTACCACTTAGAGAAAAACGTTAGAAATAATAGAATTAATCAACAATTATTTTTGGCATGTTTTCCTTTGAAATATTTGGTCTGTGACAATAGCTTCTTGTCGTGTATTGTCGACGTCTCACTCCTTTTGTTTTGAAGGAATCTGAAATGCGTAGAGAAAAACGTCAAGAATATTTGGAGTTAATGCACGATTTTTATATTTGCTCCCCTCAAATAATGCGCAAGAATTGACTAGACATGCAAGCATATGAAATCAATTCAAGTCACGAGCATATAACACAAATTTATTTAGTAAGCTCATATACATGGTCCCCACATGTACTTAATAGATTGTGTGAGGGCAAAAACAATGAAACATCTATCGCATTTAAACAATTCTGTACCAATGCAATCTAAAATTACATTTAGAATGTGCGATAACAACAAAAAATTCGCATTTATTCAATTCAACGCATATGAAACATAATATTTCATGTCAGAATGTGCAAAAGTTTTTTTTATGTATATTACTAATATTATAGTATGGGGTCAGATTATTTTGCTTCGATCAATCGTCACACATAACATTTTACGAGCCATTTGAAAGATGAAAATGCCGTCAAGTCATGTCGTCAAACTATAGTCCTAAGTTCATAGACTGATCCATTTCGACAACTCTCACTAGGTTCGCTCTTGCACTCAAATTTTTCTGACTTGGGATTTTTTATTATATTTATATCACTCAAGTCAACACAAACAATTTAAAAGTCAATTTACCTGTGAGCGAGGCATTTTTAATCATTTCACCTAAGCGAGAGACTGTCGATTGGAATCAAAGGGTTCCATTTCTACGTCCGTCTCCCTTTTTCTTTTCGGCGTCTTTCTTCTTTTCAATCTTTTCTCCCTCTTTTTCTTTTAAGAACTATCCCTTTTTATGCTATGCTCAAGCTGAAGCTCCGCTTCTCCATGAGGCAATAGGAGATTATCGTAGGCGAAGTTCTTCTTGTTGGTTCTCGGACCGATACCGTGCTCCTCTTCTCTTAATCCCTAGAGAGGTTTCAGAGATTATCTTTTTGGAAAAGTTCACGGTTATGGAATTCGTACACAAGGCTGCGCTCCTCTTCTCGTTTCCCGATATAAGATCGGATTATCGTTGGAGAAGTTCACTTCGTGGTGCTCCTCTTTCCAGTCGTTCTGACGAGCGTACGAGATTATCGACGGAGAAGTTTACAGCAGGATCCATGCCACCTTCTAAGAGATAGTCAGAAGGCAGGTTCATTTGGTCTGATTTTTGCGCGTTGAGCAATGCCTTCTTTTGTCATCATCCTCTTTATTTTCTCCCCCTCCTTTTCTTGTTTGAACAACCATCCGAAGAGTATAGAATACGGTTGTGGGAATGGGATTCAAATGAAGAAAAGGACATCGGAGAAGGCTCAAAGTGGATGACTAAGAGCTAACTGAGGGAAACAAAATTTATAAGGCCGAGTGAGGAATAACCTAAGCACCCTTATCATTTTTCTAACGATCTAAGGCAAGGTGAGTATGAAGCCAAGAATCACTGGTTAAGACAAGTAATTGATGTGTGACTCACTCTAGAAATAGATCCAAAGAAAGAAAAAAAGGCTTGAATCCTCACTTATATATAGTGGCTTTGTGTGCTAGTCGGGGCAAAATTCTAAGTGACTTTAGATCAAAGCATCCTAAAGGATTTCGTCATTCCCCTAATATTATAGGTATATGTATATAAAAAATTTTTTATTTATTATTATTATTATTATCACGCAGGATATGGCAGATGAGCATGGAAACACAAAAAATAGAGCATATGATAGCACAGAAGATCAGGTGACACATATCACGGGAGATTCAACATGCCTAATTTTCCGAATGGTTTTTCATCCAATGCCTTGGTGAAAATGTCAGCTAATTGGTACTCCGTGTTCACGAAATACATATCTATAGTGCCTTTTTCTACATGATCTTTAATAAAGTGATATCTAATGTCTATGTGTTTTGTGCGTGAGTGATGAACAGGATTGCAAGTAATAGCGATGGCACTTTGACTGTCACTATATATGGGTATATTATTTAAATTGTACCCATAGTCGCGAGCTGAGTCCGCATCCACAGCATCTGGGAGCAACAACTGGCGGCTGCCACGTATTCTGCTTCGGCCGTCGAAGTTGATACACAGTTCTGCTTTTTGGAAGACCAGCAGACCAGCTTTACGCCTAGAAATTGAGCGTCACCGGACGTGCTTTTCCTGTCCATTCGGCAACCTGCATAATCAGCGTCAGTATAGCCGAGAAGTTTGAAGTTCGTACCCTTTGGATACCATAGTCCAAAAGTAGAGGTGCCCTTAAGGTAACGCAGAATCCTTTTAACCGCGAGTATATGGGATTCTTTGCGATCGGCTTGAAAACGGGCACATAAGCAAGTGGCAAACATGATACCGGCCGGCTCGAAGTGAGGTAGAGAAGAGATCCAATGATGCTGCGATACAGTGTGATGTCGACCGATTTACCAAACGGATCGGCATCCAACTTGCAGCTTGGTGACATAAGAGTGCTGAGAGGCTTGCTCTGATCTTTATGGAATTTCTTCAGAATATCCATGATGTATTTTGTCTGACTGATGAAAATCCCGTCATCGAGCTGCCTGACTTGAAGTCCTAAGAAGAACTGCATTTCTGCCATGTGACTCATCTCGAATTTGCTTTTCATGAGATCTCCAAACTTCGTGCAGAGCCGAGGATTTGTTGATCCGAAGATGATGTCGTCGACGTATACTTGGACGACCATCAGATCTTTGTCTTGCCATTTGATGAAGAGGGTTGTGTCAATTGTTCCTCGAATGAATCCAGACTTTACGAGGAATTCACTCAGGACATCATACCAAGCACGTGGGGCTTGTTTTAGTCCATAGAGAGCTTTGTCCAACCGATAGACATGATCGGGAAATTCTTGATCAATGAAGCCTTCCGGCTGAGCTACGTAGACTTCTTCTTTTATCACGCCGTTGAGAAAGGCGGTCTTAACATCCATCTGATAGACTTTGAAGTCTTTGTGAGCCGCATATGCCAGGAGAAGGCGGATAGCTTCGATTCGGGCAACAGGAGCATATGTTTCGTCGTAGTCGATACCTTCCTGTTGATTGTATCCCTTCGCAACTAGCCTTGCTTTGTTCCGGATTACTTCACCGACTTCATTTTTCTTGTTTTTGAATACCCATTTAGTTCCGAAAATTGTTTCCCCATGCGGTCGTGGTACTAAAGTCCACACTTTAAGACGTCCGAATTGACTAATTTCATCATGCATTGCTATTACCCAATCCGGGTCTTGAAGTGCATCTGCTACCTTGGTAGGCTCGTTTTGGCTTAAGAAGCAGCTGAAGAGACTGTATTGACGACGTGTCCTTACTCCGGTTGAGAGCTCACCAATTATCTGATCAACCGGGTGAGCTCTAGTCCACTTGCACTCATTTGGGAATGCTGAAGGCGATGCGTCAGCCGTTTGTGGGTCTAGATTTTCAAAGTTCCCGGTTGTTCATTTGTATGAGGTAGTTCCAAATCAGCACTTGGAGAGAGCGACTCTGATGATTCTTCCTCAACACCCACGGTAGTTTCTTCATTATTCTGAGGCAGGTCTGAATCGGTTGGAGTAGGAACTGTTGAAGAGCTTGGTAAATCGGCCTCTTCGGGTGGAGAATCCACTATAGGTGTAGCATTGTGTGACCGACATACTGGCTCGATGAGAGAGTCCAAGTCATTTAATGCAAGTCTCATAGCTTCTTTTGACATTGAATTCGGAGTTGTTGCCTTCTTCTGTTGGTTTTGTGCCGACACACCAGTGAAAACAGGTTCTGAACTGTTATATTCAGAAGCTATCGGGTTCAGTATGGGTCCTGAAATGAGGTGTGCAGGAGCCATCTAGTTAAGCACGGGTCCTGGACTGAAGTGACCAGAAGCCAACTCCGTCACTTCGTGGATACTGACGTTGTAGCTTTCTTTGATTGTGTGGTTGGACTTGATGTATACTCGGTACGCTTTCGAGGTTGAAGAATACTCGACGAAAGTGGCTTAGAATGCTTTAGGGTCGAACTTAGCACGTTGCTCCCGGTCGTTCGCCACAAAGCATTTGCACCCGTAAGACTTTAAAGAATGAAATGTTGGGTACTCGTTTGTTGATAATTTCGTACGGAGTCCTGTTGAAGCGCTTGTGAATCACTGTCCTGTTTTGAGTGAACATGCAGTATTTACTGCTTCCGCCCAAAGAAAATGTGGAAGTCCAGAATGTATGAGCATCGTACGCGCGGCTTCCATTAGTGTTCTGTTCTTTCGTTCGACTACCCCATTCTGCTGAGGAGTCTTGGTGGCTGAAAATTGTTGACTTATCCCAAGTTTCTGATAAAAATCACTGGGACATCTGTTCTTGAACTCAGTGCCATTGTCTGTTCGAATGACTTGGATAGTCTGCAGCAGCAAATTTTGAGAAGTGTTCACAAGTCCTAGAATTGGGGCTGAATCGTTGTTTTCAAACCTGACTTTTCCGTTAGGATGGTCTTTGTAGTTGCTCAGCAGTTCTTGATTTCCCGTCATGTATGTGGAGCAACCAGAATCGAGGTACCACACATGATGGATCTACAAAAACAATTTAGAGAGCTTTAGGTACCCATTTAAACATGGGTCCTCTCAGATTAGCAGATATGATTTCAGGTTCAGATATAGTTCCTAAATTATTACTTGAGGGAGTCTTGACAACCCATTTCACTTTTTGGAGAAGTGGGTTTGGGTGCTGCCTCTTTAGGTGACTTGGCCATTTCGGCTTTCGTCGTCCTAGGCGGAGATTTAGGAACCATTTGGGTTGAACCTTTCAGCAAAAGTTAATTTCAGCACGTACAAATGCTTTGGTAGGTTTGATCGAGGAAAAGATCTTTTCTTGTGATAGTCTCCTAAGGTGCTTGGGGGATTTAATCTCTACGGGATACCTTAGGTGAGGATAGTCATGTATGGCGCCATAAGCTTTCTTTATGGCTGGATCTTGTTTCCTACGAGTTTTCCTAGTGGCATATGTTCAGAATGATTAGTTTTTGTTTTCGATGTGGAGCCTATTTCGAAATTAGTGCTTCTAAATGTGATTGGTTTGAGGGAGTGTGTAGAAGCAATTATTTGAAACGAGGAAATGGCCCTTTATTTTTCCGAGTGTCTTTTATTTTTGCAGAAGGAGAAACGGTATTGGAAACATTCGAATCTATTGACTCCTTCTCTATTTTTATTCTAGACACCCACGCCTTCGTATCTAGTGCTGGTCCTGCGCTCCCTGTAGACGTAGGTGAAATAGTGTTAGGCTTAGCACTTCTAATAATACGTTTATGATCTACTGAAGGCGCTTTTTCAATTTTCATGCTTTTTGGAATAGCGTGTGATTTAGCTTGGGATGTTGAAGAAGCTTTGAGATTCTCAATCTCTTTTAGGAACTTTTTCTTTCTAGCTTCAAAATTCTCTCGTTCTATTTCTAAATTGCATCTTAACTCCTCTATTTTCCTAACAATAGGGGGTACATAGAGAGAATTTTCAGAATGATGATTTTGTGCTTCTTCGTTAATGGAAAGATCTTCAGGTAGTTCTATTGATTCAAGACTCCAACCTTTGGGAAGGTCCCTAATGTTGTAGCTTTCATCCAATTTTGTGTAGGAGAAGGGAATTTCAACCCTAGTCTTGGCTTTTCTTTTGGTTTCTTCTAAAGCATCTATTTCTTTAGCATTAGTAAAAACCATAAGATCTGTTAATCCTAAGCCCATGTATTGAATGTCGTAAAGTTGCTTACAATCAACTTTCGACAGACACCGTGGGTTCTCAAAGGCTAAGCCAAATTTATAATCATAAACTAAGTCCATGGGTTGATTTAAGAATATTGTCTGTTCAGTCTGTCCCCTTCTAACAAGAAGATCTTCTAACTTTTTAACCTTAGTATATAACTTCTTTCGTTCTTCCCCTAACAAAGTGTTAGGACCCCCAATATCCAACCTAGATCGACTTACGAAGAATCAGATAGTAAATCTGAAGAATTCGAACACTTACGATTGAGATTTACCAACGTTGAGGTTTGGAGAGAAATGACGTTGAAGAACACAAAGGCGCTTGAAGTTTTCTCTCTAAAATTCCAATTCTTCAATTTTTTGATCCGTAAACCATACTAAGCGCACTCCTAGTTTTCTTAGGAGTTCACTTATATATACCACTTCGTGGTATATTTACACAAGTAGTCCTACAAAATATCTAATTACAATTTAGCCCAAGACTACTAATTTGCATAGCAAGACTAAGACAACTATATTAATTGAATACAATTAAATAGTTCCAACAATCTCCCCCTTTGTATTCAATTTCCAATATAGCGCGGGTTGTCTTCGTCTTGCAAGTGGAAAGAGTCCTCGAAATCTCCTCTTTAGAATGTCTTCAAGCTCACCTGGTCTTCTAGGCATCGCCTTTTTCTTCGAATCTTCCTTTGAAGTTCTTCTCCTAAATGCCATAAGATGTACGAAGTATTCTTGTCGGAGTTAGAAAGTCTGCGTTCAATTTCTCCCGTTGAAAGCACACGAAACTCCCCCTATTTGGGTCAACCTTGTGTTGAGATCGGGGAATCCGATGTGAGGTTTGGAGAGGTGAACACGGTTGGCAACTTCGATCATTGATGCAGTGGACATAGTCGGCAACTTTGGTCCCTGATTCAATGGACATTGTTGGCAACTTCAGTCCTTGATGATGCTTGAGTCACGTGTCGTTTGGTCCTCGGTCCTTGCTTCTTCTTCCGAAAGCAGGGGCATGAGAGAGTCGAGGAGGGGGCTCGGGATTTTAGCCATCTTCTCCATTTCGCCAGATTCGTCTTCTCCGAATGGAAGTTGTCCGGTTCGGCCTCGAAGAAGCGTCTCTAGTTCCAGAAGAAGGTAGGCCGTCTCTTTTTTTGATTGTTTTAAATTGTTCCGAGCTTCCTTTGAATGTGGAGATGTGAGAGAGCCCGGTTTCAGAGTGGTACGCACGGCGGAATTTGGTGGGTGGACCGACCGATTGTGTATGCATAACCCCTTCTCCCCCTCATGGCGAATCGTGTTAACGATTTCGGCATGTTAATTTGGAGGTAGAAAAGACATACAAAAAGGTCGGTGTGGGTAATAACCGGACGGAGCCACAAAGGCAATCCGTCGAAATGAGTACCGGGGCCACATAGGCGTCCCGTTGACATCAACTAGGAGCAAAGCTCTTAGAAGATGGCCGAAACTGTTGTTGCTTTGATGTTGCAACGGCTGGACTTCCTTCCGATCCTTGAAGCATGTCTTTTAAAAGAACATGTCTACGGAACTTCTAACGTAATCACAAAGATTAGGTGTATTAAAAAGTGTATGTGTCCTAAAAATTTGAAAATTTTGGGGAGTGAGGACACACTAGACGCGAGTTAATCAATAAAAGTGTGGTACGGGGCGAAATACCACTTAGTTCAATATCTCTCGTTTCCGAGTGAAACGGTGATAGCATACGTGGTTCCCCGTGATTTATGAAACACCTATCTTTAAGAGATAGACGAGTGGGTAAGGCTCGGTTGTGCATGCGCCGTTGGACCTAATGCGACGACTTCTACCCGGGATTTAAAATTAGCACATGTACCTATGGGGGTTGGTCCGAAAATTATGTGAGATAAGAGAGTGATGTATCTTCAAAGACTTCCTAGGCATCATCGAAATAATCTTGCTTGGTCTCAAATGCTCGAACGCGTTCCGCGGTTAGGATCAAGTCGGATTAGACTGAACCATAGGAACATGAAATCCGTGCTTCCGGGGTACGTAAGAAGTGTTGCTCTAGTTGAATTTGCAAGCCGGAGCCGGTCGATGAAAATACGGAGCATTTGATCTTCACTTAGATCGTCGCCGTCGTCTTTGGAAAATTTTGTCCGTTTGAAAGCTCGAGATTCTTCATGGTACGTCCATCTTTGGATGTGGGAGAATAAATCGAGAAGCATGTCGAAAAAGAAATAATTTTTTCTATTATTTTTTTCTTTTTTTTTTGTTTTTTTTTTTTTGAATCATCATCAACAAATAATAAAAATCAAAGATTGATCTCACAAAATTGAACTTTGTAACTACACAATCTAGAGAAAACAACAATATGAAAGCATATAAATAATCTGAGGCAAGAATTTTTCTCCTCTCTTTTTTTTCTCCTTTCTTTTTTTTTATCTCCTTTTTTTTCTTCCTTTTTTTTTCTCCCCTTTCTTCCTTCTTTTTTCTATATATATCTCCCCTTTTCATATATATATATATGAATATTATTAGTAAAGTAGTATTATATTTATATCTCCCAAAAATATGCTTCGAAAATAAATTTCTCTCCCTAGAAATTTGCGTAGTTAACTTGACGAATATTAAGAATCTCATTCCCTTAAATCGCTCGTTGTAAGTTTTTCTTCCCCTCAAGAATTAAAAATTTGTGCTTCCTTAAAAATATAAAGGTTGCTCCTCATTAAAATAACGAGTAGCTCCCCCTCAATTAAAGCTCATTTGAAAGTATTAATCGAAAAATGATATGTGTTAGGAAATACTTTGTAGTGTTCAATTTCATTGTATTATCTTTATTGATTTGCTTTATTAAACTTTGGGCTAGTTCTTAGTTGGGTTAGTTCTTAGTTATTCATGTAATGGGCCTTCACAAGAGGCCCACCTATTATATATCAACTTGTGGTATAAATAGGAAAACCCTAGCACATAGTGCATGGCTTGTGTGTGTAGATAAAATAAACATATTTTAGAGTGAGAGAGCCTCCTCAAGAACACCACCAAGCCCCACGCCCGTTCTCGATTCCGATCTATTAGGCGTGTTTAATCCGTCCGAAGTTGTTCGTTTGGGTAAAACTCGGACCAACAATTGGTATCAGAGCCCAACGTGACCGGATTTGCGTGTTTTGAGCAAGATTTGAGTGAAAATTGCTTGGAAAAATACTTTTCGTCACTTCAGTTTTTGGGCGATTTCGACCTCGATTTGTTGTTTTTAGACATCCCAAAGGTATGTGTTTAGGAATGTTTCTCTGAAGTTTTGGAACAAGTTTCCTCGATTTTGAGTGAAATTTGAGCGAAAACGAGTTGATTTTTCTGGTATAAGTCGCGCAGCCTATCCAACAGTACACTGTTCTTGGCCGAGAAATTTCATAGCCAAGAAATTTCATAGCTGAGAAATTTCGAAACCGAGAAACTTTCTTTCACAGGCTGAGAAATTTCGAAGCCGGAAATTTGTTTTTCAGGCTGAGAAATTTCGAAACCGAGAAACTTTCTTTCACAGGCTGAGAAATTTTGAAACCGAGAAACTTTCTTTCTCGGGCTGAGAAATTTAGAAACCGAGAAATTTTCTTTTCCAGGCTGAGAAATTTCGAAGCAGAGAAATTTTTTTTTCTCAGGCTGAGAAATTTCGAAACCGAGAAACTTTCTTTCACAGGCTGAGAAATTTCGAAACCGAGAAACTTTCTTTCTCAAGCTGAGAAATTTCGAAACCGAGAAACTTTCTTTCTCAGGCTGAGAAATTTCGAAACCGAGAAATATTCTTTTCCAGGTTGAGAAATTTCGAAACCGAGAAATTTTCTTTCTCAGGCTGAGAAATTTCTATCCGAGAAACTTTTCAGTTGTGAAACTTTCTCAGTTCACACTTCACGATTTTTTCGCGGTCTCTCTCACACAGCTGCTTTTTCTCAACCCGCGAATTTTTCAACTTGAGAAACTTTTAAAACTGAGAAATTTTTTCAAGCTTCGAAATTTTCCGGAACTTCGAAATTTTCGCGACTCACTCTCTCAACGAAATTTCTCGACACACATCATTTTTCGCACCCCCCCGAGAAATTTGCACCCCGGCCTTTAAACTTGATCCAAACCCGATTTTCGACGGTTTGACCGAAACCGTCACTAGTTTTCAGTTTTGTTTTGGTATTTTTGCTGTTTTGGCTATCCGGACAAACCTATTTCAGAACATTTCAATGCAGCATTAAAACCCAACACTTAAAACCCATAATCAAACACAAAAGTCAACTAAATCGAACTTCATGACATTAAACAATAAATTCAGTTCAACAATATTAATATATGTCAGTCTCATATACAAGCAAAACGATCAAATGACGACGCCAGACAAACTTCATTGAAGTATTCCGCCCACAATTCTCGAACTTCTTCCACACATGCGTCGTCATAAGTGATTCCCGCTAACACCAATATGATTGAAAGTAAACTTGTTGCAATCAAACATTTAAAATAATATGAATCAAATAGAAACTTTGAAAAAAATCTCACATTTCCAAGGTTATGGTGTAATACCCGAGTCCCGTAAGTAAGCCGGCCAATAAATATGCATACATATTATATGGTTTACGTGACTGCATGAGATATGCTTTGTGACTTTTATGTGCTTAAATGATTTTATGTTATATGCCAACATGACATATATAAATTAGAAAGTAGAAAAAATTAATTTAATTAGGATAGGTATTGATTTTAGGGTTTCTAGTACATAACATACTAACCTAGGAGATTTGATTTATTATATTCAATGTTGACACCACGTTTTGGGAAAACACGAATTAGTAGGAATAAATTCCGAAAGTCATCAAAAGTTTAATGAAATTTCTAACATTAGGTTAAATTGAATAAATTGGGCCTTAAGTAAATTTTTGAATTTAAGCCCAAGTTGTTAAGGATAGGTATTAATGTTACTTAAGCCATAGGGGAAAGATGATATCATCATGTTGTCCCATCAATTGAGTTTCCAACGAGTAATCCTTATCCCATTTAATAAACATATACTAACAATCAATAGTGAAACCCTCATTTTTAGCTCACCAGTCGAACCAAGGGTTTTGAAGCTAGGAAATTAACAGTGAAGGGAATTAACGATCAGAAATTCTGAAAATTCAAGGTAAGGTATATTATTCAAACTTAGTATATTTAAATTGTTTCTAAGAGTTGTACACCTCGATGTCTATAAGTAATTCATGAGTTATTTTGTTTAGAAAACTGTGGACTCTTAAGATGCGATTTATAATCTTATGAAGTATATGGTATTTTCGAAAGTTTAATGTTCTTAACTACGTTTGTGATTGGAATTGTTATTAGAGGATCATGATATTACATGAGTTTAGATGACTTCAGTAAGGAGTTCACGAATGATATGATGGTGAATGTCGAAACCTTGTTAGCTTAACGAAATGATGTCGAGATCTTTTAACCACAAAACTCGAGATGTACTTATAACTCATCTCGAGATTCACCAAAGCCATATCGAAATCTATACACATCTCGAAATTTATTATAGTGTTATAATGTTGATATGTAACCTCGACATTTTATTTTTAAACCGAACACACATCTCGAAATCTATACATTCTTGGTATTATTAAACCTCCAGTTTATATATATTGTTTAAGCTCGACATCTTGTAGAAAATCTCGACATATCCCGTAATTCTTATATATATACTTTGTCGAGATTTATGTCTAAAACCCATATCGATATCCAATTTGCATTACATCATACATGTTCAGATTTATCTTGCATATACTATCTCGAAATTTACTTCCACAACTAAACTCGACATCTAGCCCAAGATAAATATCGAAACCTTACATACTATATCTAATATCGAGATCTATCTCTGAAATAATACTTTTCAGCTTAGGTTAAGTTCTAAATTTTAGGGTTTCGAGATTTATAAGTCAAAACTAGGGTTTTCAAATTAAGCCAATTTCGTGAAATTAAAATTAGATTAACAAACCCTAATTTTTATATGTTTCAATATTTAGGGTTCGAAGGTTAGCAATTCACAGTACGATAAGTTAATAACTAAGGGTACCAGGTAAGTGGGAATTTCAACTACAACACATAAATTGTTTGTACTAACATGAGTTACGTGGCTATCTGCTTATATGAGATTATGTGAATTATTTGCTATATATGATTGCATTTCAGTATTGTTTACATGAGCATGAACACATGCATACACGGCATGCACGAGAATTGTGAGATGAGAGTATGCATGATTTAATGTCGCTTGAAAGCGATGGATATTTGCCGATATAGGCATCTGATGTCGACTCACAGTTGAGTCAGGACTGCTTCTATGACACCATGACGACTCGGTACGTCGTCGAATATATTTCATGGGCAGAATGCCCTGAATTGCGGTAGGTGCGACCTGGAGGAGGCGATTCGAGGGTGGCAGCGAGACCGAGGGTATCTCTGGTGTTGACGACCCCGAAGTGGGCTACCAGCGTGAGCATCCGCGGAACAGCAAGTACCCATTGGGCTGAATGGCGGGCCGTCATGCATTCCAGTGCGAATTGGGCCGAAATGCGTGACTGGTATTTTATGGTTCGTCACCCTTTGTGGATTGTTGGACCATTGTCCTTATTGGAATTGAGCTCCGAAAATGGTGCATAGTAAGTCAGTCGAGGGCCCTGAGAGATATAAGATTGAGTTTGATCCTATTAGGGTCTGAATGCAATGGCGCGGATGCCTTTGCAAATGAGACACGTGCACGACATGCATTATTCCTCTTACTGAGCTTTATAGCTCATCCCATGTTTTATGTGTTGTAGGTACGCGCGACCACGGTATGTGATCGCTTATGACGGCAAGGCTATCTTTTGAAGCTTCCAACGACTTTTGAGGGTGGTTTGTACATGAATGCGACCCGTGGGGCAGGAATAGGGTTTCTTTTGTTGGAATTATGAAACCATCCTATGTAAATAGGTTGGGAGCGATATTTTGACTTGTACAGAACGAATTCCTTTATATAAAAGGAAAAATTTTACCCACGTTTTCGCGTATTAATTATTTTATATTGACATTAGCCACGTAAGTTAGCGTCAGAATTGATAAGTAGATGGCGGGCCGCCTCAGGTGGTATCAGAGCTTCGGTTGAAGTTTCTGTAGACTGTTCATGTACACACACTCAAAAGCGCGGAAGCGCCCTTGCTAGTAAGTTTTCTATTACTGTGAATTCTTGTTTGTGTTGCATAATTTATTGGCCGTAGGGACTATCAGGGTAAATAAGAATGGGTCGAACAAGAGGTGATAGTAGTGGGAGTTCCAATCGGGGCAAGGAACCCGAGATACCGACTGATAATCGCGACACGGCGATTATCCAACTTACTGAATTAGTACGTCAGCAGTCCGCCCAGATTCAAGAATTAATTCAGCGGCGGAACACTGATGGACAGCAAAGCAGTGGGCTTTCTCAAGCCGAAAGAATAGAAATAGTAGGAGAAAGATTTCGGAAGCTAAATCCTCCAACTTTCGAAGATGCGATTGACACAACTTCGGCTGAAGACTAGCTAAGGATATTAGAGAGCATGTTCCAGTATAGTAGAATTCCTAAAGAAGAGAAGGTCATATGCGCTGCATTCCTGTTGCGAGGGAGTGCAGGGCACTGGTGGGATACAATCTTAGCCATCGAAGACCCTCTTACAATGAGTTGGGACCATTTCAAAGAACTATTCAGGAGTAAGTACTTCACCGCTCCAATACGGGCCCAACGAATGAACAACTTCATTAACTTACGCCAGGGCCCGATGATAGTGGCGGAGTACATCCGGAAATTCGAACAGCTGTCCAGGTTTGCAGCTTATATGGTGAGCACGGATGCATTAAAAGTTTAACGCTTCCTGGAAGGCCTGAAGCCGGAACTCTACCGAGACGTAAATATGGCCGGGCTTCAAGGAGCTACTTATGCTCAAGTTGTTGAACGCGCTTTAGTGGCTGAGCAAGCGGAAATCAGAATCATCCGAGCCCAAGAAGCAAAACGAAAATTCGTACAGGGGCCACAGTGGAGTGGAGGAAGCCAAAAGAAGCAATTTGTCTCAAAGGGCCCAAGGCCTAATTTTCAGAATAAACCCGCGTCATCCCAGCAGTTTAACCCGAATCAGGGGAGACCCCCAATGGCACCAATCTGCCCGAAGTGCACTCGACGACATACGGGCATTTGTTTCTCAGAAAATGCTAGCTGCTTTAGGTGTGGCAAGTCAAACCACTTTGCAAGAGCATGCCCAGGAAAAGCATCCGGGAGTCAGACAACCGTACAGGCCAGGCCACCAACCGTACCTGCCCGAGTATACACGATTACATCCGAGGAGGCAGAAACAGACCCATCAGTAGTAGCAGGTATCTTATCTATCCACCATATCCCGACATGCATATTAATAGATTCAGGAGCCACGCATTCATTTGCATAATCTAAGTACGTGACGAGACTCGGGATTACGCCGCAACAATCCGACTGCGAGTATAGTGTAACCATTCCACATGGAGCTTCGACTCGAACTAATTTAGTTTTACGAGAATGCCCAGTGCTAGTGAACGATAGAGAACTACTCGTAGACCTTATAGTTATACCTATGAACGATTATGAAGTGATCCTAGGAATGGACTGGTTGTCTAAGTATGGGGCTGTAATAGATTGTAATCATAAGACAGTCACGTTCAGTACAGAGAGAAATGAACCGTTCATCTTTACGGGAACCAATAAGAGCAACAGGATTCCCAAAATTTATGCGGTAAAAGCACAACGACTAATCAAGGCAGGATGTGAAGCCTACTTCATTTTCGCCATAACATCGGAAGAGCGTCAAATCCCGAAGCCAGAAGAGGTTTCAGTGGTACGAGAATTCCCGACGTTTTCCCAGAAGATTTACCAGGACTTCCCCCTGATCGTGAAATTCAGTTCACGATCGATTTAGTCCCCGGAGCTGTACCTATCTCAAAAGCTCCATATCGTTTAGCTCCAACAGAAATGAAGGAACTGAAGGAACAATTAGACGAGTTGCTACAAAAAGGATTCATTCAGCCAAGCTTTTCACCCTGGGGAGCACCGGTTCTATTTGTCAAGAAGAAAGATGGATCGATGCGGCTATGCATTGATTATAGAGAGTTAAATAAAATCACTACCAAGAACAAATATCCCCTTCCGAGGATTGATGACCTCTTCGATCAACTATAAGGAGCCACGGTGTTCTCAAAAATAGATTTGCGATCGGGATATCATCAGTTGAAGATTCGCGAAGAAGATATTCCGAAGTCGGCCTTTAGTACTCGATATGGGCACTACGAGTTCTTAGTCATGCCTTTTGGGCTGACTAACGCGCCGGCAGCATTCATGGACCTAATGAACCGCATATTCAAGCCATTCCTAGATAAGTTTGTCATCGTATTCATCGATGACATCCTTATTTATTCAAAGACGAGGGAGGAGCATGAGCAACATTTGAAGATCATCCCTGAGATACTGCGCGAGAAGCAATTGTACGCTAAGTTCAAGAAATGTGAGTTTTGGCTCAACCAAGTCGCATTTCTTGGACATATCATTTCAGGAGAAGGAATTTCGGTAGACCCGAGCAAAATAGAAGCTATCAACAATTGGCCCCAACCAACGAACGTAACTGAAGTAAGAAGCTTTCTAGGATTGGCAGGATACTATAGAAAATTCATAAAAGACTTTTCGAAGATCGCATCAACGTTGACAAAGTTGACTAGGAAGGATACTCCATTCCATTGGAGCGATGAGTGTGAACGAAGCTTTCAAGAATTAAAGAGACGACTCACTTCGGCCACAGTCCTGACGATACCCACAGGAACAGGAGGATTTTCCGTATATAGTGACGCATCGAAGAATGGGCTGGGATGCGTTCTAATGCAAAATGGAAAGGTTGTTGCGTACGCCTCGCGACAGTTAAAGGATTACGAGAAGAATTATCCAACACACGATCTGGAACTCGCAGCAGTTGTTTTTGCTTTAAAGATCTGGAGACATTATCTGTACGGTGAACGCTGTGAAATATTCACAGATCACAAGAGTTTAAAGTGCTTCTTCACTCAGAAGGAGTTAAATATGAGACAACGGCGGTGGCTAGAGCTTGTTAAAGATTATGACTGTGTAATAAGCTATCATCCAGGGAAAGCGAACGTTGTGGCGGATGCTTTAAGTAGGAAAACCGCAAGTGCAGAGTTGCAACAGCTCGGAGTAGAAATTATACCAATGGGCGAAATCGAAACAAGGCTAGCAGCTTTAACCCTCCGACCAACATTGATGGAGCAAATCACAAAAGTGCAACAGAACGACGAATTATATTTAAAACTCAAGGAAACTCAAGTAGAACAAAGGCCATCAGACTACAAGATACGAGAAGACGAAAGCTTGTACTATAGGAATCGAATATACGTCCCCAATACACGGAGCTTCGGAAGACGATATGAAGGAAGTACATGCTACGGTTTACTCAATCCATCCAGGAGCGACAAAAATGTACAGAGACTTACGAACCAATTATTGGTGGCCAGGGATGAAAAGAGAAATAGCGACCTTCGTTAGTCAATGTCTAACCTGTCAGCAGATAACGGCGGAGCACCAACGACCAGCAGGAACTTTGCAATCCCTGCCAGTACCTGAATGGAAGTGGGACCACATTACGATGGATTTCGTTATTGGCCACGACGCTATATGGGTCATCGTTGATCGACTTACCAAATCTGCCCACTTTCTGCCTATCAGTTCAACATTCTCAATGGAATGATACGCGGAACTATACATTAAAGAAATAGTACGACTTCACGGAGTTCCAATCTCGATCATTTCCAATCGTGATTCCAGGTTTCTATCCAAGTTCTGGATGAGTTTGCAGAAAGCCATGGGGACCAAGTTATCATTCAGTACTGCCTACCATCCTCAAACGGACGGGCAGTCTGAACGAACAATCTAGATGTTGGAAGACATGCTAAGAGCCTGCGTGCTCGACTTTAAAGGAAATTGGAGCCGATACCTTCCATTGATCGAATTCTCATACAACAACAGCTTCCACGCAACAATCGGAATGGCTCCATATGAAGCGCTATACGGACGCAAATGTAGATCTCCAATTCACTGGGATGAAGTTGCAGAACGGGCGATACTGGGTCCTAATTTAGTACAAGAAATGACGGAAGCAATATCAACGGTAGGGGAACGAATGAAAATGGCTCAAAGTAGGCAGAAAAGCTACGCAGACCAAAAGCGTAGACCACTGGAGTTCCAAGTAGATGACGTCGTATTTTTGAATGTATCCCCTATAAAAGGAATTAAGCGGTTCGGAAAGAAAGGAAAGCTGAGCCCACGTTATATAGGACCGTTCCGAATCCTCAGAAAAGTTGGCGAAGTTGCCTATCAACTAGAATTACCAAATTCACTAGCTCAAGTACATGATGTCTTTCACGTATCGACGTTACGAAAATACGTCGCCGACTCAAGCCATCAGTTAAACACGGAAAATCTTCATCAACAGCTCAAGCCAGATTTAAGTTATGAGGAAAAGCCAGTGGAGATTCTAATGTTTGACGTGAAACGATTACGGAAGAAGCTACGTGGGAACGGGAAGATGACATGAGGAATCACTACCCTGAGTTATTTCTCCCTACCTGATTTCGGGGGCGAAATCCCTTTTAAGGGGGGGATGTAATACCCGAGTCCCGGAAGTAAGCCGGCCAATAAATATGCATACATATTATATGGTTTACGTGACTGCATGAGATATGCTTTGTGACTTTCATGTGCTTAAATGATTTTATGTTATATGCCAACATGACATATATAAATTAGAAAGTAGAAAAAATTAATTTAATTTAGGATAGTTATTGATTTTAGGGTTTCTAGTACATAACATACTAACCTATGAGATTTGATTTATTATATTCAATGTTGACACCACGTTTTGGGAAAACACGAATTAGTAGGAATAAATTCCGAAAGTCATCAAAAGTTTAATGAAATTTCTAACATTAGGTTAAATTGAATAAATTGGGCCTTAAGTAAATTTTTGAATTTAAGCCCAAGTTGTTAAGGATAGGTATTAATGTTACTTAAGCCATACGGGAAAGATGATATCAACATGTTGTCCCATCAATTGAGTTTCCAACGAGTATTCCTTATCCCATTTAATAAACATATACTAACAATCAATAGTGAAACCCTCATTTTTAGCTCACCAGTCGAACCAAGGGTTTTGAAGCTAGGAAATTAACAGTGAAGGGAATTAACGATCAGAAATTCTGAAAATTCAAGGTAAGGTATATTATTCAAACTTAGTATATTTAAATTGTTTCTAAGAGTTGTACACCTCGATGACTATAAGTAATTCATGAGTTATTTTGTTTAGAAAACTGTGGACTCTTAAGAAGCGATTTATAATCTTATGAAGTATATGGTATTTTCGAAAGTTTAATGTTCTTAACTACGTTTGTGATTGGAATTGTTATTAGAGGATCACGATATTACATGAGTTTAGATGACTTCAGTAAGGAGTTCACGAATGATATGATGGTGAATGTCGAAACCTTGTTAGCTTAACGAAATGATGTCGAGATCTTTTCACCACAAAACTCGAGATGTACTTATAACTCATTTCGAGATTCACCAAAGCCATACCGAAATCTATACACATCTCGAAATTTATTATAGTGTTATAATGTTGATATGTAACCTCGACATTTTATTTGTAAACCCAACACAATCTCGAAATCTTTACAATCTTGGTATTATTAAACCTCCAGTTTATTATTGTTTAAGCTCGACATCTTGTACAAAATCTCGACATATCCCGTAATTCTTATATATATACTTTGTCGAGATTTATGTCTAAAACAAATATCGATATCCACTTTGCATTACATCATACATGTCGAGATTTATCTTGCATATACTATCTCGAAATTTACTTCCACAACTAAGCTCGACATCTAGCCCAAGATAAATATCGAAACCCTACATACGATATCTAATATCGAGATCTATCTCTGAAATAATATTTTTCAGCTCGGTTAAGTTCTAAATTTTAGGGTTTCGAGATTTATAAGTCAAAACTAGGGTTTTCAAATTAAGCCAATTTCGTGAAATTAAAATTAAATTAACAAACCCTAATTTTTATATGTTTCAATATTTAGGGTTCGAAGGTTAGCAATTCACAGTACGATAAGCTAATAACTAAGGATACCAGGTAAGTGGGAATTTCAACTACAACACATAAATTGTTTGTACTAACATGAGTTACGTGGATATCTGCTTATATGAGATTATGTGAATTATTTGCTATATATGATTGCATTTCAGTATTGTTTACATGAGCATGAACACATGCATACACGGCATGCACGAGAATTGTGAGATGAAAGTATGCATGATATAATGTCGCTTGAAAGCGATGGATATTTGCCGATATAGGCATCTGATGTCGACTCACAGTTGAGTCAGGACTGCTTCTATGACACCATGACGACTCGGTACGTCGTCGGATATATTTCATGGGCAGAATGCCCTGAATTGCGGTAGGTGCGACCTGGAGGAGGCGATTCGAGGGTGGCAGCGACACCGAGGGTATCTCTGGTGTTGACGACCCCGAAGTGGGCTACCATCGTGAGCGTCCGCGGAACAGCAAGTACCCACTGGGCGGAATGGCGGGCGATCATGCATCCCAGTGCGAACTGGGCCGAAATGCGTGACTGGTATTTTATGGTTCGTCACCCTTTGTGGATTGCTGGACCATTGTCCTTATTGGAATTGAGATCCGAAAATGGTGCATAGTAAGTCAGTCGAGGGCCCTGAGAGATATAAGATTGAGTTTGATCCTATTAGGGTCTGAATGCATTGGCGCGGATGCCTTTGCAAATGAGACACGTGCACGACATGCATTATTCCTCTTACTGAGCTTTATAGCCCATCCCATGTTTTATGTGTTGTAGGTACGCGCGACCACGGTATGTGATCGCTTATGACGGCAAGGCTATCTTTTGAAGCTTCCAACGACTTTTGAGGGTGGTGTGTACATGAATGCGACCCGGGGGGCAGGAATAGGGTTTCTTTTGTTGGAATTATGAAACCATCCTATGTAAATAGGTTGGGAGCGATATTTTGACTTGTATAGAACGAATTCCTTTATATAAAAGGAAAAATTTTACCCACGTTTTCACGTATTAATTATTTTATATTGACATTAGCCACGTAAGTTAGCGTCAGAATTGATAAGTAGATGGCGGGGTGCATCATATGGTTTTCGCCCCCGATCAATCTGATAAGATCGTACATATATCGCATGACGTAAAAGCCACATAGTTCACTAACCTTCGGTTGTTGTGGACACTAAATTTCAACAAAGAGTATATTAATTCAATATCATCAAAATGCTAAAATAATATACTTTGAAATATTATAAAACAGGCCTAACCTTGCATGCTTTCCAACTCGTAGCCGTCTTTCTCTGAAATGCACCACGCATATTCGCCATCTTTAAAGCCCTGAACATCCAAAGAACGGTACAAGATTTGTTAATTCAATAAAATGCGTTAATATGAAGTTTGTTACTTAATAAAAACTTACATGTTTATATGTTGTTTTATCAATATACTTCTAACGCCAACACTTGGAGTCATAGGATCGAACACAAACACGATGTTCGCCGTGAAGTCGATGACCAACAATATCCAATGATCGCTAAGTAAACAATTAGCATGTTAAAAGTGAACATATATGACATGAACTTATATTAGTTATGACATATATAGATCTATTTTATTACCTTTGACAATAAGGAGCACATAAATAATTGCATGACTTGTACGATCTTATAAAAGCTTCGACCAAGTAGTCAACGCCGTTGCTGGCACTCTAGCGTACCATGCAATTCAGACGATCAGGGTTCATGAAGTTGAACGTCGGGGACGCATGAAGATACCTAAAAATCATTTGACCGACAATTATGTTAATATTAAATAAATAGATGCTTATTGTAAATCTAAAATACCTCATGAAAAGCTGAAGGATCGCAGAATCCAAACTGACACGTTTGAACACATCGCGGATATCCTTGACGTCGATGGCCACCAAAACAGAGTCAGGTCCAGAATGGTAGTAGACATCCTTCATGTCATAGGTGAACGATGCGTGCATTCGATCTTCACGGGCTACGAGGAAGTCGAACAAATATCGACAATGATCACCTAGACTATTAACCACGCTCCTATTAAGGTTTGCAATATCATCTTCGTTCGCCACATTTCGCTCCTTGATTGGAGACTTCGCTTTTCGCCGGCAAGTCTTACGTGGGGTGGGAAGTGGCTAATATATAAATAAAAGATTAGTACAAAGATAAGTAGGTATTATATTTAATGTAAATGTCTTACCTTATCTGGTGAAAAGACGAACTCTCTGGGCCATTGTACGTAGGTGCCTTGTGCGTCGCCTAGCGTCACAAGCTGCGTGGTCTGTACCGGAAGGTAGACACTCTCCTTCCAGGAGCAATGAGATCGATCCCGACTTTAATATTTTGCGCCGCAACTTCCACGTTATGAATCTTCAACTGGTCAATGTAAACACTCCCAAGGGCGACGATCTCTACCACCCCACCGATGCTCAACATAAGTCGTACCTTAGGATACTATGCTCAACAGATTAAATAGAATAATTAGAGTAAATAAGTTAAAATACAATATCAACTATGTCCTAATAAACATAATGCTTACCGCTACTATAGATGTAGGAAACGGATCCATGGCAGAACCGTGAGAACTTCGAATACTACAAGGGGTGTCAGGTCCAGTGGGTCCAGTGTTGCCCATGTTCACTTCTTGCTCGATGTTAGGCATCTAAAATCCCATTTGCGCGAACACGGCCCTCATTTGTGCCGTCACCTGAGCCGTCACCTCGGCCGTCACCTCGGCCCTTAGCTCTTCCTTCACTTGAGCCGCCACTTCGGCTCTCATTTGATCCACTGAGACACCGGTTGAATAACATCCCCTCGATCCCTCGGATGGATTGCCAAACACACTACGAATAGTCCCGTGCTTCCCGCCTGGATGATCGGGCTTCCGAATAGCACGGGACAATGCATCGTGGTGCCTCACGGGGACAAATTGCCCTTGACTCTCTTGTTCGTGTAACCGTGCCTGTCCAAATTTTATTATATTATATTGAATTGACATTTAAATAAATTATTAAAGGTAACTCATAGTAACACTTACAACTTTTCCTGCGAGTTTCCAATTAGCGTCACCGTCAATGACGTAGCCTCCTTCATCTCGTTTTTTCATCCTAGCTCTGATGAAATTTTTTGTCCTATCATTGCCGGTGGACAACAAAGGGGCCAAGTCCTCGGGAAAGTCGATAATATGCTGTAACGGATCCTCGGTTTCCCATTGAGGCATCTTTCCTCTATAACCCGATACGCCGAGGTGATGTGGATAAATATTATGAGACTGGCTTTGTCTAGCCTTCTCACTAATGGACTGAAAAAAAGTGTAAAGTACCAAACTTAGTTATAAATAAATAATAAATGAAATAAATATCAATAATTTACCTGAAATTCAGACGTATCCCTAAATTCCCTCCATCTCGTTATTCCGTCCCGATCGATGTGTTCATATTCATCTATTAGAGTCGGGCCTTTGACTTGCTCCTTCTGATTATATTCATCTATTTGACGGCGGGAAAAACATTTCAAAACGACACAATGTAATGACGACATCCACTTGCAACTCGTCTAGCAACTCCGGATCAAGAACTTTACTACAAATTGCGTTAAAAAAAACACAGTCGCCTGTACAAGAGTATAGGCGACGGTTTCATGTAGAAAACGCCTATAGGTCGGAAAGAATGAGGAATAGGCGACGGTGTACCTAGAAACCGTTGCTTATACTTGCACTTATGCGACGGTTTCAATCGACGCCTATACATCGTCCCATAGGCGTCAGGGCTGTTTGCGACGCCTTGAAACCGTCGCCTATGTGCCATAACAACCGTCGCCTATTGCTCTTTTTGTACCAGTGAGCTCACATGGCCGAACAAGACCAATGGCTTGAGGAAACATCGAGTTCTGAAGAGAGAATTTAGCCCTCATGGCCCGTCTCGACAATGAATCAGACGCCGAAACCGCAAATCAAACGGACGATGAGAACACATCCACCTCTTCACAAGAGGTAGACCTCCCTTCCACATTATTAACCATGTTAGAATCGTATAAAATAGAATACGCTAACATGAAACATGAGCAGAAATGTATAAAGGAAGTAGAAGACAAATTGTCTAGGTCTAACGAGAAAATCACTAGTCTCGAATCCAAACTTAGAAGCTCCCTTAAGAAGATAGAAGAACTCACTAAGAGCTTAAATTCTAGGGAGACTACTTCATCTAAGACAGAGCAGCATAGTGTGAAGATTAAAGAATTGGAGGATAGGCTAGCAAATAATTACAATTGTTTGGTTAGGAATCTTAAGAGAAAGCCACCCTCAATTGTAGGATAACCGAAGCTACCACTATGATTAATAACTTAGAAGCACAATTAGAAGAATCAAAATGCAAAAGTTAGTAAACTTGGTGTAGAATTAGATGCTTGTCAAGTCTCCAAAATTACAATAGAAAATAACTATGCTTTGTGTTGGAACTATTTAATTGTATTCAATTAATATAGTTGTCTTAGTCTTGCTATGCAAATTAGTAGTCTTGGGCTAAATTGTAATTAGACATTTTGTAGGACTACTTGTGTAAATATACCACGAGGTGGTATATAAGTGAACTCCTACGAAAATTAGGAGTGCGTTAGTATGGTTTACGGATCGAAAAATTGAAGAATTGGAATTTAGAGAGAAAACTTCAAGCGCCTTTGTGTTCTTCAACGTCATTTCTCTCCAAACCTCAACGTTGGTAAATCTCAATCGTAAGTGTTCGAATTCTTCAGATTTACTATCCGATTCTTCGTAAGTCGATCTAGGTTGGATATTAGGGGTCCTAACAATTGGTATCAGAGCCAAACGTGTTAGGATTTGAGATTGAATTTTCAAAACTGCTTTACAATTTCCGTGCACTGTTAATCGATGGATTAGGTGTGATTCTTCAATACTTGATATAATATGATGTTTTTAGGCTTTGATCGATTAGTTGATACATGTCTGAGCAGAATTTTGATTGATCGAAACGTGATTTTGAGTGAATTTTGAAGATTTAAGCCACATTATTCTTCGAACTGATCTTAAAAAATTTCAGTTTGTTTCTTAAAGAATTCGATCTATTTTGCTGTTTTGTTGTTCGATCGAGTGTTTCTAACATCTCTGAGCTTATTTCTGATTGATCGAACTAACCTTTCTGCGAATTTTTGTTGATCAATCGAACTACTCTTCGCATTGCTTTTAGCACTGTTCTTCAAAATTCTGAAAAAATTCGACTGATTCTGCTCTGTTTGCACTAAATCGAGTGTTCGTTCTTGTTAATTGCGTGGTTTCGATCCATAACTCAGAGTGAATTTGAACGATTTTGTGTTTGGATCGAGTTTTTTTGGTTTCTTCATTTGCGACTGGTTTCGCGTTTCAACTCTGTTCTTCGTTCATCATCATCAAAAAAAAAATTTCGCTCGAGAAATCTATTCCACGCAAGAAACTTCGGTCAACGCTCGCAAAATCAACTCGAGAAAGGTTTTCGATCGGAAAATTCGTCCTTTTTTTTCAACTGAGAAATCTGAAGCTTCATCTCCGCGTTAGCTTGTGTGTCTCTGTTCGTCTGTTCAAGTTCGGTCTTTGTTCTTCCTTAGTCAATCTGTTCTTCGCCGAGCTGGACAGATTCTTCGATCCAAAAACTCTTCGTCGCAATTGTTTTTCGATCGAAATACTTCTTCGAGCACAACCTTGTTATTCGCTCAAGAAATTGTTCTTTGTTCGTCGCTGACCATCGCAAGGAAGTTCCGTTTTAAGCTCGAGAAATCGGTCAACGCGTAAAACTTCGGTCAACGCTCGAACATATGATCGAGAAAGGTTTAACGATCGCAAAACTGTGATCTGAATTTTTGGTCGTGAATTCTGCGTTTCATCGTCTTCGTTGATTACCAATAGTATAATTGCAGAACATATACACACAGGGAAAATTGCATTCAAGTCCCAGAAATACTATTTTAGTCCCTGTACTTATATTTCGGCCAAAACTGTTTTCAATTAAGTCCTGAAAAGTTCTGATCCAGTCCTAATTTTTCAATTTAACCCCAGAACTTTCAAGTTCATTGATTTCTCACTAATTTACGTGATTTTACGATCGCAAATCATTGTTTAGTTGCTTTTGCAGGTTGTCGTCGCAAAACTTGTTTTTCGCCCGCAAAACATTTTGCGATCGAAAAATTTGATTTAAAGATTTAGATATTAAAATCTCAAAACGACGACGTATTATCAAATCGCAAAACTTTTACGATCGTAAATCTATACATAACTGTTTGAAATTCAAAACTATTTTCTAGAAACAGTAACTTGTCGAAAAATATAACAATCGAAAACAGTGCTCCACGTATTCACTCGAAACTTTTAAATCGAGAATTTTTTTTTCGATCGAAAACCGAAACCTTCAAATTGGCACATTATGGAAAAAGCCTTTGGTATTACTCTAAGAATTTTTAATCAAACCTTATTAAACCAAAAACTTTTCGAAACTGAAATGTTAAAAGCCAAATATTTTAATCGATATTAAAAATTAAAATCCATAAAACACGTCAACGATCAAAATATCCAACCCAAATTAAACTACAATAAAAACATTATGAATCCAACTATAAAAACATTACAAGACAAAGTAACTGAGCTAAATCGTCTCGAACTCAAATCAACTCAGTGGAATGAAGTCACTGAACAATATGAGATTATCCAAACATATCGTAATATCTGGTAAGAGTTATCTCTTTAGAGAAAATTATTGCGAAGCTAGTAGAAACTAACACATCCTCTCAGGAGGCGGTGATTCCTAACTCTAAATTGTTTAAGTTGTTAGAATCCTTACAAACGGGGTATGCTAACATGAAAAATGAGCGGACAAGTACAAAAGAGTTAGAAGAGAAATTATCTAAGTCTCAGGAACAAATAGCTAGTCTCGAATCTAACCTTAGGAGCTCTAGAGCGAAAATAGATGAATTAACTAAGAGCCGAATGTTAGTGAGACTAAGCATATTCAACTAGAGAAACATAGTTCGATAGTGAAGGAACTTGAGGACAGGCTATACAACCATAAGTGTCTACGTATGAATTTAGACGAGAAAAGTCTCCTTAAGTGTAGACTAGAAGTTGAGAGCAAAGAGGTCACTAGTCTAGAAGCCGAAATAGATAAATCTAATTCTAAGATAAGTGAATTGAGTCTAGACGCCTGTCAAGCCGAGAAGAGCAGTGCTCAAAATAACTATGCTTTCTTAAGAGAAGATCGTGGGAAGCTCTACTCTAAGATTAATCAATTAGAAAATCTTCTTGCGATTTCTAAGATAAGGAAGCCCAATCTCATCATTCTGAAAATTCTTCTTCCGTCGATATACCTTCTATTCTTAAGAAAATAGAGGATTTAAATTCTACATTAGAAACGGAAAGAAAGAATTTTGAAGCAGAAAAGAATACACTTCTAACGGAGATATCTACTCTCAAAGCTTCATCATCTTCAAAACACGATCAAGGGACGCAAACGGATTGTCTCGTTCCTATCATCGACACGACTTCTACTAATTCTACGTCAATTTTGACCAAAGCTAAAATTCATAGTAAAAGGCCCGCACTTTCTATACTCAAGGAACAAGTCCCTCGGAAACGAGAGAACAGAAAAGCTCCAAGACTGAATAATAGAGATCAAAGTCTTCCTCTCCCGCTCTCAAAAAGAAAAATTTTCACTAAAATATTTCAAGTTCTAGCGCACAAACGTCATCGTGTGCTTCAAATGATCCTACTAATTTTTCATTCAAAAAGCCTAAACTTGAAAATAATTTTCGAAATTCTTATAATCTTTATGTGAAAAATGTGCATTCTCCATGTAGGAATATGATACATCTGGTTTACATGCTTATCATTCTATATGCTCGTATTCCAACATGCAATATCCGGTCAAGGTTCATTCAAAGAAACATCTTGTGCGCTTGGCCTCGGAGAAAACTTTTAAACCTTCTCCGAAAAACACTTTCACCCGAGCGGAAATGCCTTATCCGTGTCAAATCACTCCCACATGGGTTCCTATTTCTTCACAAAATTTTGGTAGTCCCAAACAAATTTGGGTACCGAAAGGTTCATTAATGGATGATTTAGGACAACATTTAAATTTGACACCTTTTGCAGATTTCCCTCGTGTATGGAATTCGACGTAGTGGCTCCACGTACATGATAAAGGGATGAGGCGTGAGCTACTACAACTAAGTTTCAACGAGGTATATTTCAAACTTACATATGCATATGAGTTTCGTCGAAAAAAAATATATACCTATTTTCTTTGAAAACTTTTCAAATGATACATTTTCGATATGCATGTCAGCGCTTTAAACGAGTTTTAAAATTTTCAAACGCATATTACGAACGGAAACGATACATATTGTTGGTCCGAGTTTTACCCAAACGAACAACTTCGGACGGATTAAACACGCCTAATAGATCGGAATCGAGAACGGGCGTGGGGCTTGGTGGTGTTCTTGAGGAGGCTCTCTCACTCTAACATATGTTTATTTTATCTACACACACAAGCCCATGCACTATGTGCTAGGGTTTTCCTATTTATACCACAAGTTGATATATAATAGGTGGGCCTCTTGTGAAGGCCCATTACATGAATAACTAAGAACTAACCCAACTAAGAACTAGCCCAAAGTTTAATAAAGCAAATCAACAAAGATAATACAATGAAATTGAACACTACAAAGTATTTCCTAACAATCTCCCCCTTAGTGTTCAATCTTCAGTTCAACGCGGGATATCTTTGTTGGGCATATTGGAGATCTCGATTCCTAGCAAACTCCCCCTACAAGGGATATCTCCTCTTCTTGCGGAGGCATTGATGGCTCGGCTAGGACTCACTTGTTAAGATATTCCAATCTTCTTCTTCTCGACGCCGGATTCGTCGTCTTCGAATGGAAGTTGTCTGGTTCGGCCACGAAGTTGACTTGTCTGGCTCCAGAAGAAGGTAGGCGTGTGGCGTAAAAAATGTGCCAAGGCTCCATTGAAATGTGACTTTCAAGAGCATGGAGCCCGGTCTTCAGAGTGGTCAGAGCAGTAGTGGCGGAATGTGGTGGATGAGATGTGCCATGGCTCCTTGGAGTGTTCCATTATGAAAATAATAGCCTGGCACATAAGAATGTGCGCGGAGGTAGTGGAAGCCTCCGGCGGGGCGTAGTTGGTGGAGGTGGCGTGGATGATGGTTGCTGCTGTACGATCTTCAACTAATTTCTTCTCCTTTACTCCCCCTTGAGATGATCTCCGTCTTCGGGATCATCACGTCGTCCGTGGGACGAGTCTGTCTCTGGTGTTGATGGTGGTGATGATGGTGTGGTGTGGTGTTGAGTGAGGCAATCAAGTGGGATTCTCACGAGTAGCAACAATTGGTGTTCCTCCGGGTTCAGTTTTGAACACTCGAGAGACGGAGCAGCATGTGGTAGCGTAGGCGTAGGCGTGGTGGAGTGGTGTCAGTGATGGGACCTTTTCCTTCATAGATCCTCGTTGAGCGTGGCATGGAATGTGTAAGTTCCTCGCTGATTGCTATGAGTCGGGGCTCCATCACGAACGGGGTAACTAACCAGACGGGGGTCACAAAGACGCTCCGTCGTCACAACATCGAGACAGTGTCCGATGTGCCGCCTGTTTGCACAGGTCAGAAAGAACCGGAGAGCCACAAAGGCTTTTCGTTCGCCCGGACGATGAGACAAGCTCGTATCCATGGCCCATCGACAGTTAAGGTGATGGTGGCTGTCGTGGGTCTTCCGCTCTTGGTCACAAGGACGTCATCAAGCGTTCGTGCAAGTTCACGAAGAACCTACGGTGCGTAAAGAGTGTTTGTGTCCTAGAAAGTGGAAAATTTCGGTGGGTGAGGACACTAGACTCTATGTGAGTGGAAGAGGTGCAGTGAGAGGCGGGGCACTACATGTTCAACATCAACCGTCTCCAAGTGGGGCGGTGATGGCTAACGTGGTTCCTCTTATGCGAATGAAACAACTATCTGCGAAAGGATAACAGAGTGGTTGGGGGGGTTAATTGCGCGGTTGGACCAGATGCCGCGACTTCTCGGGAAATGAACGAGTCGTCTCCTGTACCTATGGGCGAGGTCCGGGTTATGTTGAGATATGATAGAGGAGTGCGATCATCTCGTCGTTGGTTCGCAGCTCCTGCAAGGGACTTACGTCATCCTCCCGAGATCGTTGATTGGATCTTTGCGTGGAGAAGATGTCGCCCGACCTAGACCTAGACTAGAGAGGCTAGGGTAGGCTCGTTCCTGGGTTAGGATCTGGGGGTTTTACTGATCCATGGGAACTATGGTGGCGTGGCGTGATCGCGTTGAAAGGCGACCACGAGTGATGTCGACGAGGGTGGCCCAAAACTGTTGATCAGACACTTCTGAGACTCGTCAGGTGGTGGTGGTGGTGGTGAGGGTGTAAAGAGGATCACGGTGGCTTAGGACGTCACCATGTAGCGCATCATGGTGGAATGGATGGCAGTGGGTGGACTGTGGAATCTGGTACAAGAGATCCACATCGCCTAAGCATCAAGATTGGATGGCGCGCCCACTGATGGTTGGTTGAACTTTTGTCAACCCTTCTTTGTAGGTCCGGGTTCTGCACGGATTTGCACAGAAGTCATGATGGTTGCTCGCTTCTCTGACATCCCTTCTTGCACGTGGAGCAACCCCGTGTAACGTGCATGATGGGGTTGGTTGCTCGCAGTGCATACCGGTCATGAATGTGGAGCAACCCATGTACCATTCATGCCGGGGGTGGTTGCTCACGTCGTGTACCAGTCATGTATGTGGAGCAACCCGGGTACCATACATGCTGGGGGTGGTTGCTCACGTCGTGTACCAGTCATGTACGTGGAGCAACCCATGTACCATACATGTTGGGTGTGTGAAATTGGCATTTGGATGTTCCGCTCCGAAAAGTTTGGCGGTGACCTAAACTTTTTCTATAATGTGCCAATACCGTCCTAGGTCGATCGTTGGGTACGGTGATCGTTGCCGCGTTCGAAATGCACTGGCGGACGTGCTTCGGCATTATACCACGAATTGCGATTGGTAATAGTTGTTGCATCAATGCATGACAATCATGTGACTTATATCCCACTAGCTTCATGTCCTTTAACGAGACATATTTGTTTATATTACTAGCATATCCAGAGGGGACTTTAATACTTTTAAGGCATTCACAGAAGCTTGTCTTCTCAGCCCTTAAGTGTAAAACAAGCCGGAGGAAGAAAGGTCTTCTTACCCTTTTCAATCGGTGCTAACTCAGGCCTCATTCCAAGTTCGACCATATCTTGTCTTGATTTAAGTCCATCTTTTGTCTTACCAGGCATATTAAGAAGTGTTCCAACAATACTGTCACAGACATTTTTCTCCACGTGCATCACATCGATGCAATGTCGCACGTCAAGATGCTCCCAATATGGGAGTTCCCAAAATATTGATCGTTTTTTCCATACGCTATCTTTTAGCGGTTTGCACTTCTTACCAAACGCAGTATTGATGTTTGCGACGATCTCACGAATTTCTGTGCCTTTTAGAGGAAATGTAGCCGTAGAAGTTTCACTCTTCCCATTAATAGCGGTAGCAACTTTTTCTTGGTTCGAAATTCGTGTGTACGTGATAGAAATTTCCGATGGCCCATATAAATGTGCTTTCTGCAGTTGTTCAACCACTGACTATCTGTATCATCTCCACAGATTGGGCATGCCTTCTTACCTTTGACACTATAACCAGACAAATTTCCGTATGCTGGAAAATCATTAATTGTACAAAATATCATCGCACGTAGCATAAACCGTGAACTTGTATACGCGTCATACACTTCAACTCCATCATAGCACAATGTCTTAAGATCGTCGATCAATGGATATTAACAACGATAGCATAATGTGTGTTCTCTTCATAGAAAGCCACGGGGGGAGATTGTATATACAGAGCAAAACCGGCCATGTACTATGACGGCTACTCATGTCGCCGTGTGGGTTTATCCCATCAGTGCAAAGCCCTAACCTAAGATTTCTCGCCTCAACTCCAAATTCAGGAAAAAGCGTATCAATATTCCTCCACTGAGGGGAATCCGCAGGATGTCTCAATTTACCATCCTTTTTTCTTTCTTCATCGTGCCATCTTAGCATTTTAGCTTCCTCAGCGTTGGCGAACATGCGATTCAATCTGGGAACTATCGATAAGTACCATAGGACCTTAGCAGGCACACCACCGACTTCGTCTTTTCTTTTATAACGCCAAGTGTCACAGGTCGGACATTTATCGGCAGATTCATTCTCACCCCTATAAAGTACACAGTCGTTGGGACACGCATGTATTCTTTCGTACTCTAAGTTCAACGAGCACAGTAGTTTCTTTGCCTCGTAAGTCGATTTTGGGAGTTCATTGCCATCGGGTAGCATATCGGCGAACATTTCTAACAATGTTGAGAAACATTTGTCTGAAACCCCAAATTTTGCCTTAACGTTCAACAATTTAAACACTGCGGACACTTAGTGTATTTTGAGCAGCCAGTGTACAAGGGGATATTATCTCTAACCAAAGTATCAGATATGGGAGGCCGTTCTCCAAAATCCTGTTGTACATCACGCAACATGTCCTCAATACGATCAATGTCGTCGGAGGAACTAGCAACCACAACATCTTCATTTGCATTAGGTGACAACAATCTAGTACTAGTTCCTTCCCCCACACAACTACTTTCACGAAAAATGACCTCACCATGCCATATCCAATTAGTATACCCAGATTTAAAACCGGAGACTATAAGATGTTCCCTAACAGTCTCGCTTTTCCACCACCTTAGATTATTACAATTACGACACGGACAAGAAATCTTCGCCTGCCTCTTTTTTCTCATATTTTGTTCCGCACATCTCATAAATTCCTCAACACCATTCAAGTATTCAACCGTTGTTCGATTACTGTAAATCCAACCACGATCCATTCCAATCACCTAAAGTATAACATATTAAATTTATAGACATCAACACAAGCAACCAAAATTCACAAGTAATTAGAAGATGGGCTTTAAGGGTCCTTATCACTCCAACCTAACCCATCTTAAACATCTACTATCACTAGTAAATGTATATTTAAGCATGAATATTGACGAAAAATTCAGCAGCATTCCCCATAGTTCCCCAAGTAGACCAAAATATGAAAGGATAAATCCACTTCATATGTCTACTCAGAGAACAGTTAAAGGAAATGAAACCAAGCTTTCCATCAATATCAAAGCTTAAACACACATTTACACAACCTAAGCGATAGTGTTTAAGAACGGTCCCAAAACGGGGACCATTCAAGATTTACTCCTAATGAGCAAACCTTGAAGGGGTATCTAAGCTTAGGAAAAGCATTAAACACATGCATTTCAACTAAGTAGCAAGTATTAACATAGAAAAAAGGTAATTAAATAGATTATGGGGTTCAAAGATTACCGTAACCGTCCCAAATCAAACGAAAACGAACGAGCAATGGCCCAAGCACGAAAACCCCAATCCTCAGCAAGATATCACGCTGCAAGAACCTCCTAATTCAGCAACTTAGCCTCTAAATTGCCAAAAATCGCCCAAGCATGGCCCAAAACCCTAATTTTGAAACAAAATTAGGGCAAAATCAACACCAAATTCGCAAAGTGTAACTTAATAACAGCTAAATCGAAATGTATAACATGGAATCGAGCAAATACAAACGAAAACTGGACGAAAATTACGAGAAACCAAAAAACCATATCACCTTCGAATCGCCCAAATCACTCGCCGCCGACTCGCCGCTTCGCCGGTGTAGTGTCGCCTAGATTCGCTGTTAGTCACGGTCGGTTTGCCTCGTCGTTCGAATTCGTCGTCGTCGTCGGTTCACAGCTCAGCTCTGTTCGCGGGATTTTTTGTGGTCGCGGGATTATTACCAAGTTTTTATAAGACCATAGGCGACGGTTTGTATTTCGTAACCGTCGCCCATAGTTATCTCAAAGCATAGGCGTCTGTTAGGCGTCGGTTTCTGTGCAAACAGACGCCTATAGTTGTAAATGTTAAAAATAATTTAATTCGGGGGAAGTGTAGGCGATGGTTGCGAGAGTATCCCGTCGCCTATAGTTTTCACAGAGTTATAAGCGACGGTTACTTAACCAAAACCGTCGCCTATTATTTATACATGATTAAAAAATAACGAAAATGCCACCGCGTGCCTTGTAGGCGACGTTTTCGGCGAAACCGTCGCCTGTAATCGCATCGCCTATTACACTGTTTGTACTAGTGCCTACTCCAGCTTCCTTCTGTTTAGTCAATTGGAGCTTCCTGGAGTAGTAGTTGGCATCTCTCTTCTTCGGAAGAGTGCACTCTCTGGCAAAGTGACCTGTCTTGCCACAGTTGAAGCATTTGTTGACCTCTTTAGGATTCTTGACTTCGGAGCTCTCTGGTGCACGTTCTTTATTTTTAGAGCTTGTAGTCTGAAGTCTGTTTGATGAGGTTGATGACTTCTTCTTGAAGTACTTCTTACTCATCATTTTTCCTATTAGAGCCAACTGCTTTCCTAGGGCTTTCAAATTTGGCTCAACGTCTGAGTCCGACTCTTCTTCCATCTCAGAAGTGGAAGGAGGCCCTAACGATCTTTTCTTTTCTTGATTTGAAGCTCCTCTTCTCCGAGACTAAGGCAACAGTGTCCTCGATCTGTTTGCCCTTCTGCTCCTTGAAAATCTCGCTTATATCTTCCTCATGTTGTGGGAGATTGTCAAACACGGCATGGATATCCAACTCCTCTAACTCTTTATTCTGTCGGATTTGAGTAGATATTTTCTTCCATTCTGCGGGCAGGAAAGAGAGAAATCTAATGTTTGTCTCCATGTTGGTCTTCGTGATTCTATCTTCCTCATCTCAGAGAAGAGTGAGGTATCTTTGGTAGATCTCACATAGACGCTCCTTCGGCTTTGCTTTGAAGGAGTCGTAAGTAGTGAGAATGTTTGCCTTTTTTGCCTTTATGCCAACTTCCGTCCTCTGCATCATCCTATGCAGTTCATCTCACATTCCTTTAGCCGATGAAAGGCTATCGATCTATCTGTATATGTCGTTGGAGATGCCCTGCATAAGAGTATTCATGGCTACTAGATCAGTCTTAGCTCTAGCCCTCTCCTCGATTGAGTACTCCCTAGGCTTCTTAAGTCGCCTAGTAGGAGGAATTGCAGGAGTGGCCGTTTCATCACCGGGTACATGAACCCAGAATTGTGCTGGTCCCTGTTCGAGTGACTGCAGTAGATTCTCGGCCTGATCTTTTAAAGCGATGAAATTTAGGAAGCGGCTTCTGCAAACGGTGTATTCGCCTCATTGCAAAATCGGTGGACGGTTGTCATTTTCGAGTGAGTATGCATCCATTTGTAGTTGAGTTGTTGAAGGATCTTCGTTAAGTGTTTTGAACTTTTGAAGATGATGTAATGTGCTTCACAAGTGACAAAGTTCGTTAGTAGCATTTGATTCGAAAAATAGTTCGAGAATTAATTTCGATTCAATCTTTAAAGTTTGATCGAAAATAATTTCGCCGAAATGGAATTTACTGTGTACTGTTCTCGTGCGAGAAAGTCTGTCAGCGAAATATTTTTCGAGCGAAATAAATTGCCCAAAATCGTTCGGTCGAGAAAAATTTCAGATCGTGAATTTATTTCGATCGTAAAGAAACGGTACGTTAGTAAGTTTCTCGACAGGTCAAAATAAATCTGTTGACTAGAAAAGTTTCTCGCGTGTAAATGATTTTTAGCTTGGTCAAACTTCAATGTTTGACCGAAAATGTTTTTCGAGAGAAAGTTTTTACGCGCGCAAAGTCAAAATTGGTCTTTCTTGAAAAAGATTTTCACTGAATAATACTCGAGAAATATTTTTAACTAAAATCGTTTCTAGTAATGACGATTCTAGCACTGACTTCGTCTTCTGACTGAAAAATATTCTCGCGCCAAATTTTTCGATCGAGAAACTAATCCGATCGTAAACCTTAGCGAGAAAAATTAGAACGATCAAGAAAAATCACAGAATACGATTAACACAGATTCAAGCAAAAACAAGCAATTAACTAACAACACACGAACAAGCAGTTAAACACGTTATGAAGCAAAGTATGCCGAATTTGATCAAAACCAGAACGTGTTCTTCATGTTCTTCGTGAACAGTAAATCACAGAATCGATTTAATCCTCAAATCGAAGTTCAAACAGCTACAGAAGTGATCGCAATCATGATCTAACACTTAAACAAGCACAGAAACACCAAATTCAACTCAATTAAGCACAGAATTATGCTGTCGAAAAAGGTTTCGCGCCAAACTGTTCTTCGATGAACAGTAAACAGTAAATGGTTTTCGATCCAAATCCAACGAATTTTGATTCAAAACTAAACGAATTGGCTCTGATACCAATTGTTAGATCCTACGATTAACAACTCTATGATCCTAGGCATGAATTCTAAGTAATTCGATGATAATGATTGACATTAAGATTCGATCGAAAAACTCAAATGAAGAACAAGAGAGAGAATTCGAGTAGAGTGAGAAAGTTACTATTGTTTCTCTCTCTAGAAATTGAATTGCAAGCCTTTCGGATCAATTTCCAAAACTTTCTCTATTAAGCTCAATGTGTATAATCATATTTATACCAAACAAACTTGGGATAAATAACAAACAAGTCCTAAACTAAGGACAGCTATACAAAACGCCCATAATTACAAGGACAACTAATGAAATCAAGCACAATTCTAAAAGTATACTCTACAATCTTTTTCGTACCGTGCTAACGGCTTCGAAATACGCCCTCTAATTTGTGGTACCAATATATAGATATTTATAATACCTTTATGTGGACAATTGTAGTACTGGTATATATGCTATTATAGTACCATCACTATGTTGTTTGTAGTACCAGTATATAATACTATAAATATGGTAACATAGTCGGAGTACCAAATATTATTGTCTTGTGGTACCATGGTCAAGAACAAAAATTACCTTTTAGCATTAATATCATGACCCACCAACAAACACAATCCAAAAGTTTATTAGACATCAGCAATAGCACAACATCATCACAATATTACAAAAACTTCTATTTCAATAGCCACATTACAATTCACCGGCGTGCTTATACGACATAGATTCAACAAAAAAAAATTCTACCTCCTCCACATCAAAATACAGCACGCTCATCTGAAACTCAGACATAGATTCAACAAAACAAAATCCTCAAATTACGACAACCATGTTAGAGTTGTAGTTTTCGTAGACATTTATACGAACACTTTTTCACTACAATTCTACCTCCTCCAAATCAAAATACAGCACGCTCATCTGAAACGCCAAGCTCCGACTAGCCAAGGTGGCGGCCGACCTCGACCTACCCACAATCCCCATCACCAAGCCCCTACACCGCCGCGTCCCTTTACAAAGCGGCTCGACCGATCCGAGCCACAATGAAAAAAAACAAGAAAAAACTACCTCAACTTACCTAGACCGAGAAACCCACGGTAGATTAGGCAAGCTCAGAGCTTTTTTCGGCGCAGACAGGGGTTGTTATGTCGCCGTCGAGAGCTTTACCAGTTCAGGGTTGTTATGTTACGTGGGTGTTTCAATTAGTGGGTTGGAGAAGAAAGATAAATAATAGAGGGGCAAAACCGTCAATGGGAAGTTATGTGTATGATTGTTTTGATTTAGGGAGTTTGTTAATAAATAATATGGAATGAGGAGTTAGTTGATAGAAAATAAGGGAATGGGGATTTAATTGAGGTTACCCCTTTTTATTTTGTATATAGTTAGTGTTGGGTTTTGCCAATATATAGTTTTTACGTATTTTATACCCATTTCGTAAAAGCTTTTTTTTTTCGATTTTTCGTAAAAGCTTTAACTATTAAATTTGTATTAGGAAAAAAGAAAAGAAAATTCAATTTAAAAAGGGAGTTGGTGATATGAATATGAATGAACACATCAGACACCAAACTCATGTCATGGCTTCCAACAACCTTTTGCCCCCTAAAGCTTAATATGCAAAAGGTATAATAATAAAAAGAAAACGAATAGGCAAGTAATAAAACATTCTAACCAACCTCTGTTAACTTCGGAAAAAAAAAAAACATCTGTTAACTATCCCATCTACCACCATTTCACTTCTTTCATACTTCCCTTCCTTGTTTAGCTGAAGATAAAAGGGCTCCGCAGAATTGGTATTTAATTTTGATCTGTAAGTGAACTTACTAAACGATTCTTGAAACAGCGTAAGTGACTGTTTGCTTTATATATGAGAGATAATCAGTAATTTGTCATCATAAAGTTTGATCTCAAGTTTCAGTTCTCGGACAGCTTTTAGGTGTGATAAAAAAGTCTAACTTCAGTTGTTTTATTCTTCGTTATCTGCTTCTAATGCAATTTTCCATTTCTCATCATCTGGGAAATTGTTAGCTGCATTCAAAGGATTTCAAAATCCTTGTCAATTTTGTTAATTGAGGGGTTTTTTCCTTTAATTCTTGTAGGTTTCTTATATTGACGTCTTGCATCAGATCTCATTGGTATCAAATGGCGCAGTCTGTAGTAAATTCAGGAGAAGAGGTGGTTTCCCTTTTTTCAATAACTTTGCAAATCAAACGAATCATTTCTCTCATCGCTGATCTTAGCTTTCAAGGTTGTAGGCAATGAGACTAATGACTATTAGCTGTGTTTATTACATGATCAGGTTGTTCTTTCAGAAGATATCGGCCATGTGAGATTGATTACCTTAAACCAGCCTCGCCGATTGAACGTTATATCGTCTGATGTGGTAATTAAGGAGATTCACATTAACATTGTTCATTCTCTCGTGCTTCTTGTGTTGTACTAAGAAAAGTCTCCATGTCCAAACTTAGGTTTCTTTGCTAGCAAAGCTTTTCGAGAACTGGGAAAAGGATGATGATGCAGAACTCGTACTAATTAAGGTTAACTTCTTTACCAATGATGTCATTTGATCGAAACTTAAACAACAGTCTTTCTAAGTCTCCATTTTTTCTTAACAGGGATCTGGCCGTGCTTTTTCTGCTGGCGGAGACTTGAAGATGTTTCACGATGGGCGTGATTCAAGTATTTACTGAATTGCTACTATTTTAATTATTTTCTTTCTTTATTACCTTTATTAGAGGAAGTTGGTAAAGTCTTCCTTCATATTTGCAGAGGATCAATGTCTTGAAGTGGTTTACAGAATGTACTGGCTTTGCTACCATATCCATACGTATAAGAAGACCACGGTACGTATTAGTAGAAAGACCTCAGACAACATACGATGTCTATAGAAGAGAGTTTTCGATGTCTTAAATGTTGAATTGGCTTTGCTAGGTTGCTCTAGTTCATGGGATTTCAATGGGTGGTGGAGCATCGTTGATGGTCCACATGAAGTTCTCCGTCGTCACAGAAAAAACAGTTGAGTACAATTTGATTAGATTATGTTCTGTCTGTATATGAAAATTATGCATCTTACATTTATCGTATCATTTTTTTAAATTGATTTTGAACCAGATTTTCGCAACTCCTGAAGCAAGCATTGGTTTTCATACCGACTGTGGTTTTTCTTACTTACACTCTCGTTTGCCTGGGCATCTAGGTAAAATGAACATAGAAGTTTTCATGTTAGTATCGATTTTGAAATGTTCGACATCTTTCGTTCCATTAAATATCGATATATTTTATCATAGGGGAATTCCTGGGTTTAACTGGGGCGAGGTTGAGTGGTGCTGAATTGGTTTCAGTCGGCCTTGCAACTCATTTTGTTCCTTCTGAGGTGAGATTTAATTATTCGTAATTTATATAGAAGATTGTTCTATTGCGTAGCTTTCCTGATTCATCGAACGTTTTTTTCTGCAAAGAAATTGGCGGAGCTTGAAAGCCGTCTGACAAGTTTAAACAGCGGCGAAGAGAAAGCCATCAAAGCTGCCATTGAAGAAATCTCCGTAAATGGTCAGATTGACGAAAAAAGTGTCCTCAACAAGTAATAAAGTTACATACATACTTACATTTGTTGCCATAAGTTTCCAATGCTAGAAACTTGTAATAGTTGCTGAACACACACTCCTTATGTAGGAGGGAGATCATCGATCAGTGCTTCTCCAAGAGTTCCGTCGAGGAGATACTAAAATCATTTGTGAGTCAGAGTTTCTTAAATTTACTTTATATGATTCAAAAGTAATAATTTTAGGTTACTGAATCTCAGGAAGCCGAGGCAGCGAAAGGAGGAAACGATTGGATGGTTCCTTTGTTAGATGGCATGAAGAGATCCTCGCCGACTGCTCTCAAAATAACGTTACAATCGGTAAGTCCTAAAAATTAATTCATGTAAATAATTATAACATTCATATTAATATTCTAACGAGCGAAAAAATACGTTTGGTTCGCTTTGTATGTTGCGTCTTGGGCCTTTAGATTCGCCGAGGAAGGGAGCAAACGCTGGCCGAGTGCCTGAAGAAAGAGTTCAGGATCACTATGAATATTCTCAGGAGATTAATATCAGGCGACGTTTATGAGGTTCCTTGTCGCATTATTACGACTAATGTAATAAATAGTATGACATACCTCTTATCTTACGACCTTCGCTATGTTTTTTTTTTATGTTGACAGGGCATTAGAGCTGTTACAATCGACAAGGATAACAAACCAAAGGCGAGCCTCGAGTCGACTCTCTTGTCTTGATAATTTTATTTTATTCTTTTATTCATGTTTATTATTTGCGGTCAACTCACAGTGGGAACCTTCGAGCATCGAGGCTGTGGAAGCTGAAAAGATCGACCTCGTATTCAAGCCATTTGAAGGAGATTTGGAGCTCAGTGTTCCAAAGGGAGAAGAAGATCGTTATAGGTGCGCTAACTTCAATAATATAGATTCTTGATCATGACCATATAATATTCTTTCTTTTCTTTTTTCTATATATGTTTATGTTTCAGATATGATTGATAGGTGGCAAGGGAAATATGAAGATTCACCTTACGCAACTAAGTGACTATCAGGTGAAGCTGAAGAAACTGTAGTAACAGTTAGGTTGCATCATATATCGTCTGTCATCGACCGGGTTAAGAAGTGAGTTCTATGTTGAAGACATTGTTTGCAGTTTTCAATTTTCCACAAGTGTTTGGTCCGAAGTGACGACGAGTTTTTATTAGGGCAATCCCATCCAATACCACCTTATATATATATATATAGAGAGAGAGAGAGAGAGAGTAATGTTATGGTGCTCACCTTGCGTGAGCACCTTCGTGAGCACCAAAATGCCATACAACAGGTGCCCACGAAGGTGCTCACGCAAGGTGAGCACCATAACATTTCTGTATATATATATATATAATTCTGAACCTGAGATTCAGCAGATAAGGCATCTGTTAAAGATTCGGTCACCATAAGACATCAACTTGATGAACATTGAAGTGCGTGTGTGATTAGCAGATCGAAAGAATGAATCTTGAACGCAATCGAAACGAAAAACTGCCAAGAAATGAAAAATAGTGATACTTCCTTTCCGTGGTTCGGTTCACTTTTGAGTATGCGTCCACGACCAATAGAAACCTTTTTATTTTCTTACTCTCTCAATTATCTGTTTACAACTTAACTTAATTCTCACTTATATAGAAGCTACGAAGCTATGAAACGGGGTGTAGCAACGAATTCGCTATGGCGAAAAAGAAAAATTAATCTTTACAACGAATTTGTTAGGTTTCTCTCTCTTCCGCTATGGCGAAAAAGAAGAAACCAACGAAGCAAAGGGAGGTGCCGATCGCAGAGATGACGCCATCCCCGACCAAAGGGACATCGAATGGGAAATCGAGCAGGCAGGGAACTCTGATGCGAATGGGAAAAAAGCGACGGATGATGAAATACAATCGAGGAAGGTTACTGTTCCATTGGAGCAGAGATCGCAAGTGTCAATTGGGGATCCAATCTCTGCAGCGAAGGCATGGCCCACCCCCGGTGAGTCTATTGGCAGAAGATCGGCACAAAAGGACTCCAATCGAGACCGATTGGGGAACGGCGAGCAGGGGGAGGAGAAAGTGAACCCTTGGACTCAGTTTAATGTGAACCTATTGCAGAATCAGGGCAGCAAGCTCGAGTTTATTCAGCCTAACTCTGACAATGGGAAAGAGTTCGGACTAGTAGATGTGGAGGAGATTCAGGAAGAGGTGGAGCACTGGAACTCTTCCCTCCTATGCTATGTTTTGGGATCCAATCCGCCTTATAGTGTCATGAACGGATATCTTAAGCGGAAGTGGGACAAAAAAGGACTTGTGAGTGTCTGGCAGGTTAGACAAGGCCTGTTTCTCGCTAGATTTGATTGTGTGACAGCTCGTGACAATATTCTGCAAACTGAAATCCTTCACTTTGACAAGAAGCCGGTGGTGTTAATCCCATGGTCTGAGGATACCCAATTTAACAAGGTGGGAGTGGAAAGTGTGCCTATTTGGGTACATCTGCCTCAGTTGGATCTGAAGTACTGGGGGATGAAGACTCTTAGCAGACTTGCGAGTCTGATTGGGAAACCCATCATGACAGATGATTTCACTCGAAGGAAGGAAAGAATTCACTTTGCTAGAGTATTGGTGGAGGTCAATCTCACGAAAACACTGAAGGACACTATACAATTCATTAACGAGAAGGGCCAGTTAGTGGAGCAGGCAGTCACCTATGAGTGGAAGCCTGTCCTCTGCTCCAAGTGTGAACAGTATGGTCATGAAGCTCCCATATGCAGGAAGGGGACACAGAGGGTATGGCAACCTCGCCATCCTCCTACAATTACTCAAGGAGATTCTGACAAACAGCCCATGGAATCAGTGGGTATCACAAAAGAGTCAGACGCAAAGGACTTCAGTAAATCTGGGACTGGCCTTGTGAATCAGACTGTAGTAAGGGATGTGGGGACGTCTATGGGATCATTGAAGAGTAGTTCCTCATGGGCAGATATGGTGCAACATGAGGAAGTGGGAGAAATAGCTGAGTATCACCCCTCCAAGCAGAGAGTCCATGACCTTGGTCATGGATAGGAGCCTCATATGGAACATAAGGGGCCTAAATGGCCCAGCCAAGCAGAGGGAACTAGCTATCTTCTGCTGTAAATATAAAATTAGGTTACTGTGTCTGTTAGAAACTAAGCTCAAGCTGGAAACTGTGAATGAGGTTCACTCAAAATACTTCAATGGCTGGCAGAGCACCCATAATCTCACTGAGCATCCTAAGGGCAGAATCCTTATACTGTGGAGGGGAGGATTTGAGTTGGAAGGTTCTGCTGCTTCAATGACCTGTGTGATTGGCTGGTGCAACTGGGCAGAACACGCAAGGCCAGGAATTGCATTCTGCTGGCCTGTTATTCAGCCATGCTCTACCACATTTGGAGTGAGCGAAATAGGAGGCTACACGATGCAAGCTGTGGGACTGAGGAGCAGATTGTGAGGAGTATTGTTACGGAAATGAAGGGCAGGATTGGCAGTGTGTGCAGAGTAAAGACTAATGCTGACTTGGAGATCTATAATAGAATATGTTTTTCCTCATTTAGATAGATATAGTGTGTGACTGGTTTGATAGTTGTAAATATGGTTCCAAGTGGTTAATGAATTTTTCATTCGACCAAAAAAAAAAAAGAAACTCGGCCTAGTGTATCCCACTGGTAAATAAAATAGAGATTCTGTTCAGCTCTAAAAGCGCTTCGGCGAGCTTGTACACGTAGCTTCAGAAAGTGTACAGCGAGATCCTTCTTTTCTTATATAAACGCCTTTGACACTTTTATAAGTGAAAGAAAAACTTTCGACTTGAGTCTTTGATCTTTATCCAATTTTCATCCAACGGTTCAGAATAAATCAACTAACATTTCGTATGTTAGTTATTACAGGAGCTATTATCGATTACTTCTGCTGTTCGTTCGTATGATCTCAGCACTTCACCTTAGATCATCATCTATTGATGATATGTTGACGTACAAGTGGTTCGAGTCAATCCTCAATAACTACGAAATGATATGTATGCAAAAAGTGAATGACACACACTGTTAAAAAAAGAAAGAAAAACAAAAGAAAGACATATCTTGAAGCATGGAGAGAGGGTCAATAACGTGTAATGGAAAGAGTATACGGTACACGCGAGAGTTCTGTTGAACGCAAAGTTCATGAAAGCATTGGAAACACAAAATCATGGTACGATTGTGAGATGATGACGTAAACAGCTAGAAATACGAGAAAACACTATTTTTCCAGGGGATTTTAAACAGCTTATATTGATGGTTTTGAAGATTTGTCGAAGTTCATGTGTGTTGAGGCGACGCAATTCAAAACAATAGATGTTGATAGCTTCCGTTGATGGTAACAAAATAATTTTTCCACTTGCTTTTCTATTGTGAATTCTTACATTTATTAACATTTGAAAACTACGGGAGTTTATTTAATCACCGATCGGCATTCTGGTCCAGTCTTATTATATATGTAACAAATTTTATTCAAAGGAGTCCATCGTTTACGCCTAACGCAAATCAAATCAAATCAAATTTCCAGAAGAGTATTTGCCCCACCTCGATGTTTGCCACCTACACTTCTTGCCCCGTTACACTTCATCGTATTATTACCTTTTTTTTCAGATAAAAGTTGTCCTTGGTAATCTGGGCTTGAGATAATCCCGTCACTGAATTACTTATGTCTCCCTTTATGATGAATCTTTCATTTTCGAATCTCATACTATTATTATGATTAGTATGTTAATTTAAAAAATAAACCTAGGTAAAATGCCATTTTTGAACTGCCAAATATTTAAAGAAGCGCATTCGCGGGTGAAATCCCATGCAACATAGGTATAAATCATTTTTTAGAATTGTCCGTCTTTGTTAAGATTGGTTTACGAATTTAGGGGGTGAATAAATACTTTTTAAAATTTTTAAAATACTTGAGTTGCAATTACTCGGGTTCTTGAAAATATTTGAGTATCGAGAGATTAAGAGAGTTTGGATTTTAAACCAAGTGGAAAACTTAATCCTGTTAAATCGATCTTATAAAAATCACTTAAAAGCGTTTCAATCTATACAAGTTGAAACCGGTTTTGGTTGAAACATTTTATTGACACTTAAAATGCTTCAACAATACACATGCAAGATGTGTGAATGCAATTCCGGGGGCACACGATTTGTTTAGGCGAGTTCGGAGTCTAACACTCCTACGTTTCCCCTTCTTCCCCCTAAGGAAGGCGCTCACTAGAAGACTCGATTTACACAATATGATGTACAACATGTTAGGGATGCGCCATCGGAATGCCATTTAAGGATGAAATGAATATGGCTCTTATATATGTGATGCATTATTCGCTCTGTATATTAGAATATTGTATTCAAATATTTATTTATGGAATAAATATTTTATGTGATTTCGTGAGTCACGAATCATTCATGGAGTCGAGTTAGTGAGGTTGACGTAACCACGACTCTCACTCGACCGGGACATTTGTGAAGGGTTTATACGTACGACGACAATCTATAGTCGGTTCCTTGATTCTTAGTAGATCAAATTCGTACTCAACACGGGATGTGTTCGGTACCACGGGATTGACTAGGTGAATACCGAACTCTTAGGTTCCTTCCAGTGCCCTGTTGAGACGAACCAAGAGAGCCGGGCTTAAAAAGGATCACTGATATAGTGTCTATCAAAGAGAGATATAATGGGCTTTGTCGTTCATAATAGTGGTACGTGAGTATTTGAAAAATATTACGTGCGGGCTTTGAGCTGAAAAATAATATTGAGTCTTTATTGGAATTGGGCTTAATTTATTTTCCTACAAAAAAAATATTAGGCCTTTATTAGAAATCGGGCTTAATTTGTTTAAGCCTTTATTAGATATTAGGCGCCTTTATTAGATATTAGGCGTAATTTATTTATTAGCCCAACTTATAATACAAGGGTAGAAATGGTATTTTACTTTTTAATTTTCAAAATTTAAAATAAAAAATATATATTAATGTCATGATTCATATGAAATGCAAAATGCCAAAGTGTTGTTTTCTCTTATTTGAATTTTTATATTAAATACCAAAAAATATTTTAGAAGTTAAATTAACCTTTAGTGAATTTTTTCAAAGGTAGGTCATTATGTTTTGAAATAATTATTTTGTATAGTACAAATCATTATCAAAGCTTGAAAATATTGTATTTTCTTTGCAATTTTCGTGGCCTTTAAAATATCCAAGTTTTCATAGTGAAAAACTTAAGTTTTCATGAGTTCTTTTCATTTTTGAGAGAGAAATTAAGTACCATTCTTAGAGAAAAAATTATGGCAATTTATCTCTCTTGAAATAAGTGCAATCCTCACTAGCCATCAAAGGGGAAGGTGTTCTTGTATACGTCTCGGGGTCGGCATGACCCTCTTCGGCGGAGCTCGTGGAAGCATCGAACGTTTGACTACAACCGGGAGTTAGGGATCTTCGCTACGAGGGTAAAACACTAAACCCTATTATGTGTCAACTGTCATATCATACTTGCTAGTTTATTCCCTTAACCGAGCGATTCGGGGTTTGATCCTCGAAAAAATTTTAAACTTCCACTGCGCCGGGATTTGATCTCGGGACACCCGGGGTTCGCCAACACAACCTTCCTTAGGTAGAGTCACACAATACAATTGTTGTATTCCGCTAACTAAATTCCTAGCACTCAACCACATCGGCGACCTTTTAGAGTTCACCGGCTTCGGCCGCTATTCAAGTCGGCCGAAACGTCTCTCTACCCTGAACTTTTAAAGTCGACAGGGTAGAGTTATTCGTTCTACGATTCGTAGGCCGTGACCCTATGAAAGATACTTCTTTTACGTCTATATGCAAAGACTACAAATACATAGTTTTACGTCTTTGTGCTAAAACTCTCTCTCAGTGTTCTACTTAAGCTCATCTATTTTTTAGTAACGGCCATGTGAATAACTCGATCTCTAGAAAAGGAGAATTTCGATAGTGTAAGGTGGCTTCTTCAAGATCCAGGTCTTTCATGGAGATTTCGATCGAAGGTCACGCTTTCACCTTAAAGAAGGGAAGCCACTTCCTATCAAAGGAAGTAGTCAAATAGTACGAAGATCAAATATTCCCAACACGTAAAGTCTTGTACATATATAGATTGTTTAGTACACACCTTATGAGCATCTGCATGCTATGTAAAAACATTACGTTGCTTATATTGATCTCATCATGCACGCCGATCACGCCTGAACTCTCGTTACGGCCCAATGATTTAGACGGATTGAGGTACAAGTGGATCTATAAGAAAATGAGGAAATCAGACTAAAAGGTTGATACTACATGCCTATTATAAAGCTATCCGAGAATGCGTTTGATTCCGATCAATGATTAAGCATATACAAGAAACTTGCGAGTTATTATCGAAAAAGTTACTTCAGGTGATCTTATATGAATACAATCGACATGTACATCAAAGGCTATAGGACTACACATATATCATCCAAATATTTCTATACACTTCAAAAGACCAATTAAATTGACGTACAATAAGTTAGATCAAGTGACAAACTGTGTATATTTATTCACTAAAAAAACTTCCTTCAAGGATATTTAAAAATTTAGTATATTTAACTGAACTTTGAAATATCAATGACATTGAATGATGTTAACATCAAATGGAGATAACAGGCGTTGCACTCTGTTTCACTTCCCAGATTTTTTTACCCCACTATTTTTCTATTAAGATTTTTAACGAGACAACTAATATTTATTCTTAAATGGACATCCGATTTGGAATTATGACTATATGTTTATGGATGGATGTCCATCCATCTAGCCAACATTTAGTTGTCTATTTGCCAACCACCATACCCATGCAATCAATGAGGGTCACACGTGCATAATGGATTCTAAGGCATGCATTTGCCCGTAAATTAACATGAACTATCAGCAAATAAAAAGGAATGTAAAACTCTCGCATATGTCATCTCATATATATTGTTCTAGTACAGTTAAATAATATGTTACTAGTCTTTTGCCAGCGCAATGCATGGGTTTTAAATATATATAATTAATGTCAGTGTTCATATGCTGATTTTTCAATAGATATGCCATCAAATCTATAACGCCGAACCTATTCTAGCGTAATCCTACGTGCCTAACAAGTTGTAATTGGGACAGAACACTGAAATTTGCGTATAAAATTTTTCTTTTCCATTTATGTAATGGAACTCTGTTTGGTACATGTCAAAGAATACTTGTAAATTCCTAATTACATACATGACCTAATTACACGGGAAATGCATGACGGCACAGCAAAAGGGTTCCTATGCGCCCGGCCTTACAGGTCGTCATCCATACACACACTTCCACCCCAAAAGCAGCGAGAAACTTCAAAAGATCAGCCTTGCCTCTAAAAACGATCACGTACTGTGGTCGCTGGTACCTACAACACATAACGTAAGGAGTGAGCCACCGTGTCACTCCCCCGTGTAACAACCCGACTTCCTAGATATGTATTTTGGCGGATTTTCGCAGCGTAAGCAGCGGAAAACCCATTTAGTTAAGATTTTTAAAACATAATAATACAAATACGTTCAAGGTTTAAATTCATAAGTCCAAACTCAAAACATATTTTTATTCATTGGGCCGAAACCCAAGAGGTCCAAGCCCAAACTTAAAAACACAAAACATAAATTCATTCTACAGGTCGCGTCCCATGTACTGCGCCGCCCTCAAAAGTTCGTGGAGTCACCGCCATCAGCCGCCTTACCTACACACGTAAACCCTGAGCTTTTGCCTAGTAGATGAAAATATGCATGAATGCAAATGCTCTCACATTCCAAACCCGACACCTCACAAATGCACGCTCGACATTTCTCGAGCATAAGCTCGTTCCTACTTCAACTCTCAACTCATAAACAGGGACCTAGGCTAGACTCGGAATCCACACATAAATGTCATATAATGCCATGATAGTACGGCCCCATCTCGGTCTCAACCATAACTATAACAATGGCAAGTGGTAACGGCCCCATCTCGGTCTCAACCGCACCTGAAATAATGACATGCGGCGCCATCTCGGTCTCAACCGCGAGCGCTTCATCGAATCATAGCCTAACAATCAACATCGATCACTTTACCTCACTCACTGACACTATAAAATGTTACCGTGACCCCACACGGTTATAACTCCCCTCGTACTACATGTATGCAAATGACATGCAAGTAAAATGTAACATATGAAATACCACATATTAAATAACAACATATCGGTTCGAGATATAATCCCGGCCCGATCAAAAACTATCATACACCAAATAGTTTTGGGCCCGAAGCCCACGTTCCGATTTAATCGGCCCGAAATCTTAATCACCTAACTCTCCCCGAAATTTCACTAAGATTTCCTAAAATTTAACTTTTCACCTTAAAACCCGTATTTCACAATTGATCCCTAATTTAATATATTTTAAAATTCTAACATCCAATTTTCTAAATAACACTAAAGTTTTTTTTTTTTTTTGCATTTAAAATCACAAAATCTCATAATTTACTTTATAGGACCCGAAAATTTTCCTAAATATCAGATCTGCCCCAAATCTTTAAAAATTTCAGATCTGCCCCGAAATCTTTATCTTTCTCTAAAAATCTCCCATGTTTGGATTTTACATTCTCAGTCCCAGATTTTAAAACTTTCGATCTAGTCCCCAAATTTTGAAAATTACACAAAGGGCCCCAATTATTTATTCCGAATTTCAAATCTGCTCCAAAAGCTTTATATTTCTTTAAAACATTCCCTGTTCGGATTTTACATTCTCAGCCCTCAGTTGTTTTTAAAATATTCAGTCTAGTCCTCGAATTTAAAAAAAAAACTATTTTTACGGCTGTTTTGCGACAGTTTATTATTTCTCAACGTTCACGGGGTAAACGATGTCCGATGGACCTGAAATTTTAACCATAGATAAAGAACTTGCACATTCTGACTCTGGCCAAAGGGATTTTTAATCTGAATTCTAGATTATGAGATATGAATTTATGAACCTCTTGGACGAAATGGATAAAGAAAACCCTAGAAACACTAATCTTCCACAAATGTTGTTCTACTCTTAATCACAACTCTTCTAAAACTCTTTCTATGTTTCATGGACCTAATCTTCATAAAGATTAAGGTATTAAGATGGTCGAATTTTAGCATGTAAGCATTATCACAAAAGTCATGCAAGAATTTCACGTTTAGCACATAAATACGTATAAATTCGAAAGAGAACATGCAAAACGTAAGATCTCGACCCTAATTTGGTTTACGCATGTAGGTGATCTTCACCTACCTTACTTCCAAGCTATATTAACTAGTTGTTAATGGTGTTAAAGTAGCCGAACTCTACTACTCCTTAGTTTCGTGCACACCTCACTGTGCTCTACTTCGGCTATAACAATAAACCATGTAATATGTTAGATACATAAGTTAATAGGAAAATTACACATCAAATGAAGTCCTTACCACCTTATCTTAGTTCGAACAACTTCCTAAATTGAGAGATCGAATAGAATTTGCCCAAATCCTTCTTTGTTCATTTCGTTGTTTTCTTGAAGTTCGAACATGAGTTTTGTTTTCCTTTGCATCTATATATCGTTTTTCCTCTTTGACCACAAAGATATTATTTTAAGCTAATCATTATGTAGATGTATGGCTTCAACGTCACTTTCCATACCATGAAGTAAAATATTTATTTTCTTTGTTGCCTTCTCACATGTTACTTTCATTCCATTCACCAATGAGGGTTTTAATTTGTCAAGTGGTTAGGTGATGACAACATTCCAACGTGTATTACCATCTCCACAGCCTCCTTTTAAACTTTTGTTCATTCAATTATTGATGTTGATTCCATTAAAATTAAATATGTGTATTTTACTTAATAAGTACAAGGTGTGATGTGTCTTTCCTTTGTCCTTAATCAATCTCATCCTTATATTTTATTTGGGTATTTTTTTTTTAATAATTAACTTGGACCCTTTTTTACTTCTCATCTATTTATAAATTTTGGGCCTTAATTCCCTTTTTAGCCCATAATATTTTTAGTTCCTATTACCTATTGGGCTCTTCTAATATTTTCGACCCATATTATTTTATTTAACTCTCGGCCTAAATATTATTTCTGGCTCACTTTCGAAGAGTTCATTTTATCCGTAAATTAACTTCATAAATTTCGAACATAAAAATAATCCATTATTTCACGGATATTACATTCTTCCCCCCTTACAAGAATTTCGTCCCCGAAATTACAGTACGGAAAATAACTCGGGGTATCTTTCTCTCATCTCGTCTTCTCTTTCCCAAGTGGCTTCTTCCAGTACTTGGTTCCGCCACAAGACCTTCACGAGAGGAATGTTTTTATTCCGAAGGCGTTTCACCTCATACATCAAGATTTCCACCGGCTTTTCTTCGTAGCTCAAGTCCGGCTTCAAATGTTGATATAGCAACTTGCCCTGCACCACATGGCTCGGATCCGGAATGTACTTCCGTAACATGGATACATGAAAGACATCATGAACCTGAGCGAGCGATGTAGGAAGTTCGAGTTGATACGCCACCTCTCCAACTCTTTTCAAGATTGGGAATGGTCCGATATATCTCGGACTAAGTTTCCCTTTCTTCCCAAAATGCTTCACACCTTTCATTGGCGATATCTTTAAAAAGACCTGGTCGCCTTCTTCAAACTCCAACGGCCTCCGTCTCTTATCAGCGTAACTTTTCTGACGAGTCTGGGCTGTTTGCATCTCTCCCGAATCTTTTCAACAGCTTCGGTCATTTCGCGCACCATCTCGGGACCTAACAATGCCTTCTCGCCTATTTCATCCCAGTGAACTGGGGACCGACATTTGCGTCCGTACAAGGCTTCGTACGGCGCCATCCCGATTGTGGCTTGATAGCTTTTGTTGTATGAAAATTCAATCAGCGGAAGGTACTTGCTCCAACTCCCTCGGAAATCTAGAACGCATGCTCGCAACATATCTTCGAGTGTCTGAATTGTTCTCTCCGATTGCCCGTCCGTCTGCGGGTGATAAGTCGTGCTGAAGGACAACTTGGTTCCCATGGCTTTTTGTAAACTCACCCAGAATTGAGACAGAAATCTTGAATCCCGATCCGAGACAATCAAAATTGGAATCCCATGGAGCCTAACAATTTCCTGTATGTACAGCTCGGCAAACTTCTCCATGGAGTATGTTTGATTAATTGGCAGGAAATGGGCCGATTTCGTCAATCTGTCCACGATCACCCAGATTGCATCGTGGCCCTTCATCATCTTCGGTAATCCCACAACGAAATCCATCGTGATGTGGTCCCACTTCCATCAGGAATCATCAAGGGCTGCAACATTCCCGCCGGTCTCTGATGTTCTGCCTTGATTTGCTGGCATGTCAAGCATCGTTGCACGAAAGCGGCCACATCTTTCTTCATTCCCGGCCACCAGTAATTTCTTCGCAAGTCTCGATACATTTTTGTTGCACCGGGATGCATCGAATAGATCGTCGTATGCGACTCAGTCATTATGGTTCGTCGGATTTCTTCATTGGGTGGCACATATAAACGACCCCGGAACCGTAAGCTTCCGTCGTCTCGAAATTCGACCTCCGATTGAACACCTTCGTATTGTTCCATTCGGATCGATCTTCAGATATAATTCATCCTCTTTTTGTACCTCGAGAATTCGTCCAACAACGTCGGCTTCAAGGTTAACGCTGCCAGTCTCGTCTTGATCTCCCCGAAGTTGATCACTTCAATTTCGAGTTGGCACAATTCCGTATTCACCGATTTACGGCTCAGAGCATCTGCCACTACGTTCGCCTTCCCTGGGTGATAGTTAATCACGCAGTCGTAATCTTTCACCAACTCGAGCCATCGTCTTTGCCTCATGTTTAACTCCTTCTGCGTGAAGAAGTACTTTAGGCTCTTATGATCGGTAAAGATTTCGCATCGTTCTCCGTATAAATAGTGTCGCCAGATTTTCAGGGCAAACACCACGGCTGCAAGTTCCAAATCATGCGTGGGGTAATTCTTCTCGTATGGTTTCAGCTGTCGGGAGGCATAAGCGAACAAAGCTTCCAGGAGTTGAAGAAACGATTGACAACGGCTCCTGTTCTTACGATTCCCTCTGGTACTGAAGGATTTTCGGTGTACAGTGATGCCTCGAAGAATGGCTTGGGATGCGTGTTGATGCAGAAGGGGAAAGTAATCGCTTATGCCTCCCGACAGCTGAAACCATACGAGAAGAATTACCCCACGCATGATTTGGAACTTGCAGCCGTGGTGTTTGCCCTGAAAATCTGGCGACACTATTTATACGGAGAACGATGCGAAATCTTTACCGATCATAAGAGCCTAAAGTACTTCTTCACGCAGAAGGAGTTAAACATGAGGCAAAGACGATGGCTCGAGTTGGTGAAAGATTACGACTGCGTGATTAACTATCACCCAGGGAAGGCGAACGTAGTGGCAGATGCTCTGAGCCGTAAATCGGTGAATACGGAATTGTGCCAACTCGAAATTGAAGTGCACGTTGGAATGTTGTCATCACCTAACCACTTGACAAATTAAAACCCTCATTGGTGAATGGAATGAAAGTAACATGTGAGAAGGCAACAAAGAAAATAAATATTTTACTTAATAAGTACAAGGTGTGATGTGTCTTTCCTTTGTCCTTAATCAATCTCATCCTTATATTTTATTTGGGTATTTTTTTTTAATAATTAACTTGGACCTTTTTTTACTTCTCATCTATTTATAAATTTTGGGCCTTAATTCCCTTTTCATTTTTAGTTCCTATTACCTATTGGGCTCTTCTAATATTTTCGACCCATATTATTTTATTTAACTCTCGGCCTAAATATTATTTCCGGCTCACTTTCGAAGAGTTCATTTTATCCGTAAATTAACTTCATAAATTTCGAACATAAAAATAATCCATTATTTCACGGATATTACACCCCGCAAAGGCAATCCACGCCAATGCACATAATTCGCCGCAAAGGCGATCCGCGCCGATGCACCTTACCTGTACTAGTATCGCTCAAGGTCCTCGGCCAACCTTACTATGCACCACAATGAGCTCACGTCCATCAAGGACAAACACGACAGCGGTCCACGCCGGATGGTCGTACCCTAGGATGCACATCGTTCCCCTAAGTCGCCATATGTACACGGTCGTCCCCGACTGTCCGGCGGTCGCTCACGCTGGTAGCCCACGCTGAGGTTGCCTACACCAGAGTTCCATCCTGTGTCGCTTATACCCCCAGGTCTCACACTCCAGGTCGCACCTTACCGCCCCGGGCATTGCCCCATCATAAACCTTTATACATATTTACATAATATTACGACGACGCTAAACGCCGCCCTGGTGGCATAGAAGGGTAGCCCTGGTCAACTGCGAGTCGACAACACAAGTATCAATCGCTTTCAAGCGATACGTCATATGCATACTCAGCCCATACAGCCCTCCCGCATATACACGTGTATGCTCGTGAGTATGAAATGCAAACTAATGCAAAATGTACTTACCTCGTGAAAACATATCAAGTAATTCACGTAGTCATACAATCACAGAGGCACGTAGTCACAAGAATCCGCAAATAAGTTATGTGTTGTAGTTGAATTTTTACTTACCTGTCGTCCGTCGACTAATGCTATTGATCCGGTGAATTTCCTAAGTCCATACCTTAGGCATAAAATATAAATGTCAGTACACTATTTTAATTAATTAATTACTTAAGGGCTTGAAATTCCTAAGTGTTGTTGTATTATTTCTAATGTTGCATTTGAGAAGTAATTATTAATCTAAAAATTCGTGAAATATATAGCCTATTTCTATTTCGTGAAGTCCATCTTATGTTTATTATCAGAGTCGTACTGTTCCTTTCGTTATTTATAATTTCGTAAAAGATTCTAAGTACACTTCCTAGAATTCGCCACTTTGTATTGATTCGTGAAGTTATCTACATCATCCCTTAATTCGCCAAACACCCTAACCTAGATCGCGAATTGGCATTCTAAACCTGGGATTCGCAAAGCATGTTACTTACTCATTGTTCGTGAAATCATTTCAACCTAGTTCGCGAATTGCATCCTAGTTCGCGATCTCATAGTTCGCGAATTACTATTTTAACAATTATGGGATTCGCGAATTCACATGATCCTTAATTCGCCAACTGGCTCGATTCGCAAGGCTCTCGATTCGCGAAGCTCCGTGGATTCGCCAAGCTTGCTCGGTTCGCGAAATACGTTGAGTTCGCCGAGTTTGTTTCGCGAAGTGGCCCGCCAAGTCATGATTCGCCAACCGAGTTCGCGAAGTTTTGCATGGGTTCGCCAAACTCTTGAATTCGACAAATGGGACTCGCCAAGTTGAGCCTGCGAAACTGTACGAGTTCGCCAATTTGCTCGACCCGTGAAGTGTATGGGTTCGCGAAGTTCAGTTCCTCCCAATGTGTGAAGTGATTCGCCAAATGTTTCATTTCGCGAAGTTCCTAAGGGTTCGCCATCCTCAATTCCTTACCAATTCGCGAATCATCTTGGTTCGCGAACTACACCACTTCGCAGGCTTATACGACTTACACGGAATTCGCAAACCTCTCATGGTTCGCGAAGTGCAATGTATGGCTTATGGTTCGCGATTCGTTGGACCCGCGAAATCCTTATTTCGCGAATCCATGCACGCTAAATTGCTTGAGTTCGCGAACCTTGTGACACCTATGGTTCGCGATCCCGAGTTCGCGACGTTCATACCTCACAAATTCAACCTTACTAAAACACTTTCTAATTCGCGAAACACTATCTATAATGATCAAAAGGTCACTTTTTCAAGAATTCGTTGAAGGTCATGAACTATATATATATATATATATATAAAACCTAACATTCGGGTCTAGTAATATCTCGAGTTTAAACAGATTTTTAGTGCGCCAATCATCATAAACATGCTAAGTCTGAAATTAAAACTTAAAATTATAACAATGTTTATACCTTCTCCCAAGCTTAAGATTAGATTGCTCCAACTTCTCTCTACCTTCGTTTCCTAGTGTGAGAAGTGATTAATAGTTCTTTTCTTTACTAACCCCTTTAGTTTACAAATAAAACAATAGAAATATCTAAGGTGGATGGGACATGGGTGACGAAAATATCCCTTATTTTAAGGAGTTTGTTGCTAAGATTTTTTCTAAGGGAATTTGGGCCTAGTGTTTAATTTTATTCTAGCCCATTTCAATAATTTATAGCCCAACTAGTATTATTATTAGTATTGTTTTGCCCCAATTTTTCCTTTAGTCAAATTTCTTATCCCTACAAGTATTATTACTTCTATTTTCGAAATTTCCTAAATAAGTTAGGAGTCACATGGTACAAAAGTTAGTGCACAAAATTCATATAATCACATAGGCGTGTAATTCATAAATCAGGTAGGCGCGAAATTAAATTAGTCACATAGCACAAAAGATGTATGCTAATTTATTGGCCTTTATTTACTTACGAGGACCCGGGTGCTACAAAATCGAACCCAAATAATATGCAATATCCATATTTTGATGTCATTGTTCAAGTTTCTGAATCGATGAATATTCATCACAATTGATCATAAAAGGCTTTTTATGGAAATATAAACATTTATATAGAATCAAACACATTTTAAAATAGCGACCTTTGGATCGTCAATTACAAAAAAAGGTGTAGATATTTGATGTTCTTACTCATGAGAAGATGACCATTGTAAACACCGAAGAAGTGATCCACAAGACACATCGCCTCAGAACTCACATAAATCGCACGCAAACAACCAATGCCGTGCACCTTCCTAGGTTCCCCATTAAAAAAAACAGTTTTATTAGCGACGACGCCGACGGAAATGTTCCGTTGCTAAGACATTCGGCGAAAAAAAAAAACTTGCAATGGGAATTTTGTGACCTACCATTGAATACCATTTTGCAACGGGACAGTTGTTGCAAATACCTCAAATGCTTCTATAAGATTGTTTCCATCCTGAACTGGTAGCTAAACCAAATATAGCATTTAATCTTGGAACAGCCGAACGACAATTTGCGCAAGTCGCATGGCGACTGCATGTATGCTCTCGAAGACTGTTAGGCCGATTTTATCCAACCTTGAACTGATTCAATGGATTAGTATTACCTGATACGATGAATTACGGAAGCAATAAAGAAGTAATACCGATAGACGAATTGTAGAGTTGGAACGAGAGCGCGCTAGTTCTTCAGAAAAGTCGTCAACTCAATTACGAATCAGCAACCCTAAACGATGTATCGTTTAGGGTATTTATACATAAGCCCTAATGGGCTAACTGGGCCCAATATAACTAATATACCCACAAGTTAGGTATATTTACAATTAAGTCCTAGGGCAGAATAAAACTACAAGATTAAGATAACCTGATTTAATTTAACACAATAAAATATTCCTAACAATCTCCCCCTTTGTGTTCAATTTCCAATTCAGCGCTGGTTATCTTCGTCTTGTGATCGTACTGAGTCCTCAAAGAACACGTATCGGAGTTGTGTACGTGAAAGCATTTGCATGCGTGTTCTTCTTCAATCACATCCTCCTTTGTCTTGTCTTGTGTCCTCTTCTTTAGGAGATCCAAGCTCACCATGTTCTGATCTTATCTTCTTGTGTTCCAGCTCTCCCTTCGATAGTCGCAACTCCCCTACATTAGTTCAACCTTGTGTTGGGATTGGGAAGCTCACCATGTTCTGATCTTATCTTCTTGTGTTCCAGCTCTCCCTTCGATAGTCGCAACTCCCCCTACATTAGTTCAACCTTGTGTTGGGATTGGGAGCTCTCTTTAAACTCGAAAAGCTGTACACGAGTTGGCAGCTTTGATTCTTGAAGTCCATGCTGAAGTTGTTGGCCGTATCTTGTCATTTGAGTCCGATCTCTCCGTTCAATTGTAGCTCAACTCCCCCTATGTTCGTTCAACCTTGTGTTGTGGTTGGGGTGTTTCTTTAAAATCAGAGTCGTACATGAGGCGACAACTTCAATCGCTGGACACTGTGGTCTTCGCTTGAATCTTTGACGACGCTTGAGATTTGGCATTTTCTGATCTATATTGCACTTTCGTCGTGGTGTTGCTCCCATTTTGCTTTAGTACTCCTCCCCCTCATGAAGATCGAGCTAGGGAGATCGTCATGCGATAGGTCAAAATAGGGCATCGTCTTTGGCAAAAAAGATCGCGTCGTCGGGACAAGAAGAAGGTGTACGTAGTGTGTATTTTCCGAAAATGTGTCTCGGCTCCTTCGAATTTTTCCATCAATTACATGAGAGCCTATCTTCACAGTGGTACGCGCGGCGGAAATGGTGGGTGCTCAGGTTGGGTAATAACCTGACGGAGCCACAAAGGCAATCCGTCGACACGACTTCAGAGTTAAACTCTGAGACGTGGCCTGTTAGAACAGGGCTTTATAAACCGGGGCCACATAGGCGTCCCGTTAACATCAATCTAGGAGCATAGCTCTGATACCATGAAACCGTTGTTGTTTTGATGTTGCAACGGTAGGACTTCCTTTCGATCATCGAAGCAAGTCGTAGTAGGACATGTCTACGAAAGTTCTGATCTGGTCACAAAGTCCACATAAGAAAAAGGTGTATGTGTCCTAAAAAGATATAAAAATATTTGGATGGTGAGGACACACTAGACTCGATGTGATCAATAAAATTTAGCGGTGTGGGGCTGACTACCACTTAGTTCAATATCTCCTGCTTCCAAGTGAAGCAGTGATAGATTACGCGGCTCCCCGTGATTTAGTGAAACATCGGTCTGTTGGGAGATCGATGAGTGGGTAAGGCTTGGTTGTGCATGCGCCGTTGGACCTAATGCGACGACTTCTACCCGGGGGCTGATAAAATTAGCACCTGTATCTATGGGGGTTGGTCCGAGTAATTTGTGACTAAGGGAATTTTGTATCTTCCGCTCTTCGGTCTTGTCAAGAATTTCCAAATAGGGGTAGCTCTATGAATTTGAATCCTCACTAACACTCGGCTACGTTCCGGGGTTAGGTTCAGTTTGGTCTGACTGAACCATGGGAACTTAGAATCCATGCATCCGTCAATTTGGTGAGTGCTGCTTGATCAGCGAGTTGGAGCAGGTCGGTTGAGATCATCTTTGTGATAGTGTACGGTTGTCACGCCTTTTGGAATTCTTGAACTCTTGTAGGCTTGAGATTCGTCCTTCAAATATATCTTTGGAAGACAGGGAACTCTTTTGAAGTAAGGTTATGAGAGCATGAGGCATTTTTTTTTTTGTTTTTTTGTTTTTTTGTTTTTTTTTTGTTTTTTTGCCTTTTCTCTTTTTTTTTTTGCAAGTTTTTTTTTTGCGTTTTTTTTTATATATATATGTATGTATTATCTTAATATTAATATAATAGTAACTATATATTATATTATTTATATTATATATATATATATTTAAAATCCTCCCCCTCAAATCATGCTTCTTAAAACTGAATTACTCCCCCTCAAAAGATGCATATTCGGATTAAAATTATCGTTCGAGAGTCTCTATCCCTAAGTTCATACGTTAAGTTCACTCCCCCTCAAATTTAGCTCAAATAAGAAAAATGGTATTTATTAGTTGACTACGAAATATGCCTTATGAGTTTCAAAATCTTGCAAGGTTATGAAAATGCATATTTAAACATGTACCATTTTGAAAAATAAAGGCATTTATCAATTCAGCTTATATGCATACGCAAAAGTTTAAGCTCGAAGATTCTTTAAGATGTATGCATAATGAAAATGTACCTATAACATGGTATTTAATGCAGTTCAGCTCATGTATGCATGCAAAAATTTGAAATTTAAGATCTTTTTGAAGCATGCATAACTATAATGTACCCTTTGGTTTCAAAGTAGATATATAGTCTTTTTATTTCGATATGCATGCCAAAAGTTTAACTATGGAATGCATATATAGAATTTACCTACGTTTGGTTGCTCGCATTGCTAACCAGCCGTGCATGTGGAGCAACCCAAGGTACCATACACGCTGGGATGTTTGGCTGCCCTCGTCGCATACCAGTCATGAGTGTGGAGCAGCTCTCATAGTACCTACTCATGTTGGGATCTCTGCAAAACATTATCGGGACTTCGGTAACCATTTTTGGATGGGTCCTCCCTTGTTAGCAGAAAACAGGTTAAGCACATTTGGTTCAGATATTGATCCTAAGTCATCATATGAAGTCCTATTCAATTTGATTTGTGATTTAGGAATCCATCGCTTCAATCCTTGTTTTGATTGTTGAGAGGATGTGGAGTGATGTTTTTGCTTGGGCACCCAAATTTGTTTAACATTAGGATTATGCCCTGTTGAGTTCTTATGCATCAATCGATTGAATACGGGAGTGTTCGAGACGTGGCTTGCATGAGATGATAGCTGTCGAGTAGAAGAGTGATGCATCTTATAAATATTAGATTTATTAAAACGGGAAACATCACAATACTTAATAGTCTTCGAAGAAATGAAGTTATGTTCATCAGAAGCATAGTTTGTAGAGTATAAAGCCTTGGTAGGAGAGGGCTTAGATTTTGATTTCCTGACCTAGTCCATCGTCTTCGTCTTCTTGGTTAGTTTCTTGCCTGTAGCTAAATTTGACACTTTGTTAGGGTTAAATCATAAGTCGAAAAGGAACCAACTTCAGATGAATGATCGTTGAGATTTCTTAGGAGGAAAATTTCATTTAGTAGTTTCTCTTTTTCGAACTTGAAGATTTCAGTTTGATTTTGGTGTTCCTTTGCTTGTAATTTAATGGTGTTCTGGAGACGCGAGATTTCAGCGAGAAAGTCAGTCGTTCCTTTTGTTTGTATCTTGTCTAGTTGAGTTTGCGAGCCTGACTTAGCAAAGATACGTGCATCATTTATGATTGTGCTAGCAATTGCTAATCTAAAACGAGAATTTAGGGCAAGTGCATCATCGTAGGAATAGTAATGATTTGAAGGAGACGCGTAGTTTTCAAATAGCAGATCATGTCTTTTGGCTTTTCCTTTCCCTTTAATTTCCTTACGGAGTGACGCTTCTATCTTAGACTTAGCTGAATGCAATGGCGGGGATAAACCTATGGGGTTGTTGACTTGTTTTTCGAGTGAGGAGATGATTGTCAGGAGTACGTCTTTTTCCACTTGAGAGGCAATCTTTTCGAGTTCAAAAGTCGAGTGACAATCACTAATTTCTTTCATTTCTTTGATGAACGGAGGAATATACGGACGAGATGTACTCGATCTTTGGACGTCTACTTGTTCTGAGGAGGGTGGATATAGGGGTAAGTAGTCATCCGATGGACAGGGTTCCTTAGTTCTTGAGCTTTTATTTAGTTCCTCGTACTCGATTGGTATTTCAGCCCAGTCTTCCTTACTTCTCTTTTTCTGTTCTAAGTTGTCAATAATAGGCGAGCTAGTGAAGGGCATAAGACTAGGTATTTGTAAGCCTAGGAAACTAATATCGTAAAGAGGTAGGGGCTTCTTTACGACTGGGGTAGAGTCTGGAACAAAACCTAGACCGTTACGAGGATCATGAAATCTCGTGTCTCTAGCAGTATTTATAAGCATGTTTCTGTCTGTTAGTACTCTTTTTGTTAGAAGATCCTCAAGGTTTTTAATTTTCGAATATAGACGATTTCGTTCCTTAGACAAAAATTCATATTGTTGGGATATTGTGTTTCGCTCTTCCTCACTCTTCTTGAAATCATTTTCCTTTTTGAGAAGTTTTTCTTCTAGATCTCTTATTCTAGTCTCATGTCTGAGGGATGTATCCTGAGCTTGTTCTAGAAACGAGGTTAATCTAACCTTTTCTACTAATTCGGTTCGCAAGACCTTTTCATTGTTTGCTAACCTAGATTCTAGTTTTCTTAATGATTGAATTTCATTAGACATGGATGTTAGTCTATCCTGAAGAAGACATAATTGTTCGCGTAGATTGGAGTAAGATTCGTGTACCTCAGTTTCTGAAGATGAATCGGTTGAGGGAGTGGCTGCAGTGTTGTGTGCCTCATCTTCGGTGTCAGCTTCAACGTTCGCCATGAGTGCCAGGTTTTCGTCCTCACTCTCAGACGAGCCATGATTCCTGTTCTGCCATGAGTGCAACACCTGACTGTTTTTGTTGGAGATGCTGTGCCTTTTTGGTGTAGTAGTCAACATTCTTTGTCTTAGGCAGGAAGCAGTCTCGAGCAAAGTGTCCTGGTTTGCCGCAATTGAAGCTCTTCTGATCTTTCATGGAGGGCTTAAGCTCACCATCTTCAGTCTTTCGATCCCGTTTCTTTGAGGAACTAGTCCTGAGTCGATTTGAGGATCTGTTCAGTGTGTAAGAATTGAAGCGTTTGGTGATCGAGGCCATCTGTTTTGTAATCTCTGCCAGCTCAGGATCCATATCTGCATTTGTGTTGTCATTGTCTTCTTCAGAGGAGCTAGGATTTTGTACAGGTTTTGGATTCTTTCTTGATTTTCGATGGCTGGTTAGTGCAAGTGTCTCCATGGAGGCCTTTTCTTTTGATGCTTTCTGAATCTCATTTATGTCTTCAACATGTTGGGCGAGGTTGTCGAAGAGACAGTGAATGTCCATATCTTCTAGATCCTTGTTCTGGCGGATGTTGCTTGCTATTTTCCTCCATTCTGGCTGTAGTGCTGAGAGAAAGCGTATGTTGATCTCTTCACCAGTTCTGGTTACATTTATCTTTCTCATCTCATTCACCAAGGTCAGAAATCGTTGATAGGTCTCGTATAGTTTTTCTCCATCTTTGGCTTTGAATGAATCATAAGCAGTAAGGATGTTGGATTTCTTTGCCTTGTACCCAGATTCAGTTCGTTGCATCATTTTGCTAATCTCATCCCACATTTCCTTAGCAGTTTGCAAGCTATTGACCTGCATAAAAATGTCATTTGGGATGCTTTGACAGAGATATGTTCTAGCTTGACGGTCGGCACGAGCTCTGAGTTTTTCAGCTTCAGTGTAGGCGGAACGAGCTTTGAGTTCCCTGGTGGCTGGACCGGCCGGTTCATTGTCCGGATTTCCTGGAATAGTAACCCAGAATTGAGCTGGGCCTTCAGTGAGGGATTCATACATAAGGTCTCCGTTCTCCTTGCTGTCGATGAAGTTCATGAACCTGAGTGTCCATGCTGTGTACTCGTCCCTCTTGAGGATGGGGGGTCTCGCGTCGTTTCCAAGTGAGTAGAGGTCCATTGCTTATAGTAGGTTGGATGTGGATCTTTATCGTGTTGATCAACTAAAATCTTAGCTCAAGGAAGGCAAATAGAGTTAGAGAAATATATGAAATAATATAAGCACAAAATTTTGTTGGAAATTTTAATGAAAAATTTATTATATATATATATATATTATTTATTTATTTATTATTATTATTTTTTTTATTTTAAATGTTGAAAGAAAGCAATAAGAATGTCGAGACTCGAATTTATTACGAATATTGCAAAATGTCGAGATTTGAGTCGAAGATAGACAATATTGTGATTTTTTGTCGAGATCCTTATCGAAATTGAATGTCGAAGTCCTTTGTCGAAATAAGAAGTCGAGGTAAATGTCGAGTGGGAATATTGTTCAGAAAGTCAAATTGGATGTCAAGATTTGTCGAAAGGAATGTCGAGGTCTTTTGAGAAATCGAGATGAAAAGTCGAGATAAATGTCGAATGGAATGAGGTGCAAGATGTCGGGTCCTTTGTTAAAATGTCGAGTTCAAAGGTGTCGATATAAATGTCGAAACAAATGTCGAACTCAAAAGGATGTCGAGATAGAGAACAATGTCGAGAGCTAATGAAGAATGTCGAGGTCTTCAAATGTCGAGAAGGTACGCATTTTCGAAGTTAAGACCGATTTCAAAAAATGTCGAGGTAAATGTCGAGGAGAATAGAATGTCGAAATAAAGATGTCGAGTACTTTAAATGGCTTCAAACGTCGACAACTATAAATGTCGAGATCTTCAAATGTCGAGATGTAACAAAATATCGAGCCAGATGTCGAGACCCTTATTTCATAGTAAATGTCGAGGTCGAAGTCGAGCTAAGATTGGCACTAAATGTCGAGATGTTTAGGAAAATGTCGAGCCAAAATGTCGAGGAATATTATGGGAGAGAGCTTCAAATGTCGACAAGATCAAATGTCGAGATGGCTGATTTCGATCGAAGATCTCGGGAATTCAAAAAATATGTTCGTCGTCTAACACTGTTCTTCGGCCTGAAAAAAATTTCGATCACGAATAAGAAATAGCAGATAATCAACTAAGCGTCTCCATGAGCCTAGTGGAATCTGTGAATTCGGATGAGAGGAAATTGATAAAATTTCGAAAAAGAAGCAAAAACGATAAGAACGAGCGAGTAGAGATTCGTGCGTCTTCGATGAGTTTGATCCACGAGTTCGGCTCTGATACCAATTGTTAGGCCGATTTTATCCAACCTTGAACTGATTCAATGGATTAGTATTACCTGATACGATGAATTACGGAAGCAATAAAGTAATAACGATAGACGAATTGTAGAGTTGGAACGAGAGCGCGCGAGTTCTTCAGAAAAGTCGTCAACTCAATTATGAATCAGCAACCCTAAACGATGTATCGTTTAGGGTATTTATACATAAGCCCTAATGGGCTAACTGGGCCCAATATAACTAATATACCCACAAGTTAGGTATATTTACAATTAAGTCCTGGGGCAGAATAAAACTACAAGATTAAGATAACCTGATTTAATTGAACACAATAAAATATTCCTAACAAAGACCTAGACTAAAAGCATGATTCCACATTCTCGAGTTCTCATCATACTCTTGCGAAGCCTTAGCCTTACCTACAGGTCACTAGTGATTGGCAGATCAAGAATGTCTTAACTATTACTTGGAAATTGAAGTAGAAAAGCATGCGTAATAATCGATTGATGAGGATCGCATTACCAGTCGAAGTATTTTCTTTTGCATTTCGACCAGCAGCCATAATGATCCTCACGGGCAGTGAGCAAAAGATGACCATTATTCATGTCTTGATTCGGCTATGTCCCCTTGAATGGTTGCGATGATTAAATGTTAGACATAAACTGAAATAAAATATGTGTAATGATCTGTTAATGCTTGAGGCTTTAGTATCGTCAATAATGGTCAACTATATAAGCACTTACCTGAAATCTCCTGATTCGGAATATTTTTTTCTTTTTCTTTGTCCAACTTGATCTGCATTAATCAAAATAGAATAATCAGATCCAACCCTTTTAACGACTAAATTCTAATCTTCCAGTGTTAAGCTACGTTCACCGAAACTTTTGACTAAAAAAGGAATATATTTAAATAATTTATGACCAAGACTAAGTTATAATGCATTGTTCCATTCAAGTATAATCTTTTTTCTTAAGGAATCATCTAAGTCAAGCCCCACAGAAAAGTTATGCTAGCACATAAATCATATTTTACAGCAAAATTTTTGTCCACGGCACACTAACCTGAATGTCGAATTTGGCATTGTCGCCATAGCCCAAATGCCTTTATTAGTAAATGACACGAACAGAATCATAATGAATGGCTGGAAATAAACCAATCGCGAACATCAAAACTCAAGCAATCTCATCCTTACTACCCAAACAACACACGCAACATTTTCAACATTTTAAGTCCAGATCCAACGGACGAAAACCCACGGAATTACCAAAATAAATAAAATAGCCAGAACTTCTTGAATTCTGTTGTTGCTATGAAACACAGGAAGATAGGCAAAACAGCTTAGAACAACAATCTTAAAAAAAAATAACGCAGATAACATGAAAGAAAGAAAGAAAGAAAGAAACTAAAAATTCGAGCTTATCATGAAAAGGCTTCAAGATTGCAAATGTTTCAACATTTGATGATGTCTATTTATGGCACCTATAAAAATCATCAGGTATTGGTAAAAATCCTAATCTTCATTAGAACTGTAGTGGTTGGTTTTTTTATTTTCATAATTACTTTATTTTTTATTGAGAAAAATTAAAATTGATGGGGCACATGTCACAATATTAGGAGACCTACGTTTACATAAGATTAAAAAGATTTATATATTATAAAATAAATATCTTGAAACAAAATTTTTTATAGAATATAATTTAGAGAGAGAGAACTTGGTTCCATTCGGATTCCACAAAGTTCCGGTTAGTGTGCGACCCGACCCGGTCTGAAAGTGGTTCGCCTTGCTTGCTTAACCAAGTGGGTTACCGTGTCTGGAAAGAAACTCCACAACAGTAATAAGATTTAATTAAATTTAGTACGTATACTTCTAAGTAATAACGTTGTAAAAATTAAACAAAAATAAAGTAAAATGAAACATTTAAAAACCTCACAAGGAAAATGTGACCGTTGCAGATTCGTTCAAAAAGTCGTCACTAACCAAATCCAACGTAAATCAAAATTACACAACCCATCAAATCCAATCCAATCCAATCCATCCCACCCCACTTGCTCGCTCTCATTGATTCGATTCGATCAGTTCATCTTGGCATCGTATTCCAAAACCCCCCCATATCAGAAGATCCATAACAGATTCCCACCAAACGAAAAGGAAGAAATAGATTTGCTGTTTTTCCATAGATCATACGTAGTGGGAGGAGAGTGTTATCAGAGTCGAATAACGATATGGCTAAGAACGGTGGTGGAGAGATAAAAGCTGAGGTTTTGGAGATGAAGATTGAAGCAAATCAAGGATTATCTGTGGAGACTCAAACTCAACATCCATACGCTTTTCACGTTTCTGGGCCAAGAAATGTGCCGTGCATCAATTGGAAGGAGTTGATTAGCTCCACTTGGTCAGCTGTTCTCAATCTCCGCTTTTGCCTTCTTAAATAGTTAATTATTATTTGTGTACATGGGCTGGTTTTTCTAACATAATCTTATTATTCGAAAACGGCTCTTCTGCCCAGAAACAAACGATTTTGTTGGTTGTCTATTTGGTCCTGCCAAGCAATGATTTTGGAGTTTGTTGTTTCTCTTGAGTAAATTTAGGAGACGATGTGATCGTTTGCTTCTCTAAGTAGCTGATTATGAGTGTGGTTCTTTTGTTACTAGTCCTAATCTTCTTAACACGATCTGCATCTTTGAAGTGCTGACAGCTTATGGATTTTCTCTTTGACTTCGAGCAAATTCGAAACCTTAATGCAACTCTTAATCTTTAAAAAAAAAAAAAAAAAAACAGGAAAGACCCAAACTACAAGAGGACAGTGATCGCCTGCTTCATCCAAGCTGTCTACCTACTCGAACTCGACAGGCAAGAGAATCGAAATACCGAAACCGCCCTCGCCCCAAAATGGTGGATGCCCTTCAAGTACAAGCTCGCCGAGACTCTAATCGACGAAAGGGACGGTTCAATCTTCGGTGCAATCCTCGAATGGGACCGCTCGGCCGCCCTAGCAGACTTTGTCCTGATGAGACCGAGTGGGGCCCCACGAGCCATTCTAGCACTGAGAGGAACCCTCCTTAAGAGCCCAACGATCAGAAGAGACATACAAGACGACCTAAGGTTCCTAGCTTGGGAGAGCTTGAAGGGCTCGGTAAGATTCAGCTGTGCTTTCAAGGCATTGAAGTCGATCTCCGACAAGTTTGGCAGCAGAAACGTTTGCGTCGCTGGCCATTCTTTGGGAGCGGGATTTGCGCTCCAAGTGGGCAAAGCGCTCGCTAAAGAATCGATTTTTATCGAGGCCCATTTGTTCAATCCTCCTTCTGTATCGCTAGCCTCGAGCTTTAGGAGCATGGGAGAAAAGGCGGGCATTATGTGGAGGAAAGTGAGGTCAATGCTACCTTCAACTGTTTCTGGCAACGCACAAGTGGTTAGCTTCGGCGATGGAGAGATGAAGTCTTCTTCGACTTTAGGGTCTAAGCAATGGATACCTCATTTGTATGTGAACAACAGCGATTACATATGCTGTTCTTACGCTGATCCACCGATGGAGGATGTCGCTGGTAATAATAACGTTGTGGATAAGGAGAATGTGAGGCCTTGTTCGTCGAATGGAGGTTTTGCGAAACTGTTTGTGTGTTCTAAGGGGAAACAGAAGTTTCTAGAAGCGCACGGGTTAGAGCAGTGGTGGGCCGACGACTTGGAAGTTCAAATGGCTCTGAACAACAGTAAGCTCATCAGTAGGCAGTTGAAGTCATTGTACAGTTTGCCGCCGCAAACGACTCAACAAGTGCTTCCGAGCTAAAGAGCCCCGAGGAGAAAAAGGAAAGCGCGCAATTCTTTGGGTTTTTTATGACATTTTTTCTATGGTTTCAGAATATGAAATAACTTGATATTTATTTAATGCACATTCTGCTTTCTTTGTGTGTTTCTTGCACTGGATTGGAGACATGATAATGGTTCAATCTGAGAACGATTGATTCTTCGAAAAACCTACAGCAGACAAATGAAAAACACCAATACATATAACATAACTAAGAAGATCAATATGTTTAGGCAGGCCTCTAATAGAGAATACATTTTACAGGAATTAAAACAAAGCCATCTGTTGTGTGGACTAACTTTCTACTTTGAATAAGCTAAAAAATAATCGAAAAGACCTCTCTTTTCTTATCGAGCTATTATCGTATCTGTATGGAAAAAGTTTAAAAAAGAAAAACAACGGTAAGAATGTTTATTTTCTTCAAGTAGATGATGCCTTGTCTTCTTTTTTGCCAGACAAGATCATAGAGATCTGAAGTCCTCTGCTAAAGGCTTGGTTGAAGAGAAGCCGAGTTTGGAATTCAGACATGAAAGGGAACCAAGCCAAGACAACGATGGGCATGAATATAACCACTCCCATGATTGCTTCGTAAGCTCGAGCCAATTCCATCACTGAATCCCACATTTTTATGCTTTTCATACAAGGCTTGCATGCCTGGGCAATCTGCATAACCATAACCACACAGTATATGTTTATGATTCAGAAACCCCAGAAATTTCAATTATATCGCAAGTACAACAAAATATCGAAAATACATTTGCATGCTAGTTCTTACACTGCAGTTTTTCGATGATAGATTAAAAAAGAGGCTTACGACGTACCAGGATAAGGGCCCACCCAGTCGGCATAAAGGCCAAGATTGCCGCAAAAAGATCGCTCACAGCGAGACCGCCGACTACGAACAACACTGTCATTACTGATACAAATCCCAGGAATAAGAGCGCTTTGAGAATCCTGAACATTAGCTGGAAATCTGTACGAAATTTGCGTCTACCCATCGACAGAAGCTGTACGTACGAAACGAAGCCCTTACTAATTGAAAATCTCAATCCACAAAATTCATATTAAATAGGCAAAGAGTGTTACAGAAATGTCATGAAAAGTAAACCACTGATCACTTCATATTATGCTGCACAGCAAAGCAATCAATGTATTCTCCAGTTTAAAGAATTGGATTGGAATAAAGAAAAAGGAAAGAAAAAAATTAGGTGAAGCAGAAATTACCTTCAATACTACAAGCACAACCACCATAACAAACCACGATAGTCCATAGATCTGGAAAAGGATCAAAAGAAGCCAATCAAGGAAGGATGATCACAACTAATTGGTGTTATCCATAATATGTCTAAAACCATGTGAGCGGTTAAAACGATGACCGAATAGGTCTTTTACCAGAATCTCTTTGTGCCCGTGCGATATCTTGAGCTGATACACTATCCCATATTGGTAGATGAAGAATCGAAAGGCGAGTATGATCTCAATCACTTTACCCCTTACGTTCGTATACTTCAAGTGTTCTTGTTCCTCGTTCCACCAAGCTTCCCAACTCTTCTGTGATGAGAGTCCAATACCACCACGATTTCCCATCCACCTTTTCCAATCGGTCCAATCTTCCACAGTCTTTTGCCAGTCAAAGCCCGACGGGTTGAACACAAAGGGAGCAAACAGCCAAGAAGAGACAAGAAACCACATCGAGAACGTAATGAAGAAGTACAGAGAAGAGCTTCTGTAAGAACGCCCATAAACTTCGTAGATGATCAGCAGCATGAAAAGCTCCAAGCCTTTAACGAAATGGCTTCGAGAGTATAATCTGTAGTTGTCTGCAAACTTTGCATGGAAGACAACGAAACCACGGCCAGTGGCTCTGTATTTGGAGCCTCCGTGCAATATGGTTCGGCCATAGTAGTGAGCTCTTGTGCCCAGCTGAAATGTGAAGAATACTGAGGCCAGCTGAAGCTGCATGATTATGAAATCACCTATTGCACTGCGAAAACCTCTCTCAAGGCCACTCTCCATTACCATTGGGAGTACGAGTAATAAGCCAAGTTGAAAGAAGGATTGAGTGGCCAAAGCCTGCTCTAGGGATTTGCTCTGGCGAATGGAAGGAGCATCGAGGATTCTTTTCTCTAATCCGCTCAAAACCAAGTAGAGTCGACCGTATAAGAAGATGTAGACAGTAAGTACCGTTACCTGAAAAAAGAACGAAAGGAATTTATCGAATAGAAGATTAAAGTAGATCAGTGGATGATGATTGCAAACTATAAAAGAACAATACGGTTTCAGAAGAAAGAAGGGTCCACGTACCATGCTACTGAAGTAAAATCCAACAGTGGTGAAGTAGAAAGACAGCATTCTGAAGAAATCGAATCTTCGTCCGAGTCTGTAGACATCTCTGCTAAGCGTCTGCTCTCCATTGCCATTTGCAACCTTGGCTTCGAAAAGAGAGATCTGATTCATGCCAACATCTCGTCCCTTGCCCACTTGGATGTATTCGTGGTGGGTCACATAGCCTCTTCGCAGTGTTGAATTGTAGCCTGAAGATGGTCGGTGATAAAAATGGATAGAGTTGACTGTTTTATGCTTATAACCTCATAAAACGAACGTTCGAATTACCAGAAAAGATGTCTTCACTCAAGTTGATAGTCTTTGAAGATTTGCTTATGCCGCCTCTAGTCAAGTGAAAGATTCTATCAAATATATCGGGATGACCATAGTGGAACCTTACCCTGTGGTACAAAGTCGAAATCTTTCAAGAGGTATATTTAAGTTTCAAATATGAACAGAAAGTCACTTTAGATTATATAGCTATTTACAATTTGCGTAAGGAAACCAAATATGATGACACTGTTTTGTGCCAGCCTAACCAGCTCCCGGACACAAACATCATAGGAAAAAGAAGGTAGTTTAACCAAAAAGAACCAAGTGTTACGACAAAAGCATATTTACCTTAGAGGATTGGCCAAAATTCTTTGGGCAATGGTCACAAAGCTGTGTTCTTGATTTGACATGAACCAACCAAGTGAAGAAACACTGTGATCCAACGAAAAAGGGTAAGCACGTTCATAACATATACCAATTCTATTTTAATATTGAACCGACAAGTACAAACCTTCCTGTAAAGATATGCTCCCTTAGACCCAATATTGTAGGTCTTCGTTGCCCATGATGAGTTTTTAAAAATTCCTCCAACACATTGCGCATTTTGAAAGCTTCCTCGAAGTAGTTGTCCTGCATAAAAGTCAAGCGGATTGAGATCAGAAAAGCAAGTCTGAGTGAGACATAATCTGAAAAAGCTAAACAAGCTTCATCCATCAGACATAATCTGGGTAGAACTAAATAATTGATTCAAACGTCACAACCCAAATACATTTGCCAACAGAATTAGTTATAGACAAACTGAACTGAAAAAAGTGGAAACCTGATTCATGTCTATCGTTTGCAAGGCTTCTCCACGAGTGAAAATGATAGCATGGTTCTGATTCTCTGGTTTCCCTTCACCGAGTATTGGATTTCCTGGAAGCCTTATACGATATATTTCCTGAAACAACAAGAAATAATAGTTAAATAAGGCATGCAAAGGTGAAAGTTAATCAAAATTGCTCAAATAGCATACCTCATCCAATTTCTCCCCTCCCTTGACCAACACTGAATAATAAACCTTCTCAGTCTTTTCATTAATTGTTTCCTCCCTCTCATCTAGATAAGCAACTCGAAGAGATGGATACCTTGAAAAATTCATTATGGATCAGCACTGTGTTAAGATACGAGATCAACAGGCAACCGAAAAACCATGTAGAAACTTACGTCAGCATAAGATTCAGAACATTGGCATAACAGCTATGTTCGTATTTATTGCTTGACTTTTTCTGGTTTCCATAAACCTGACAAGATACAACGTAAGTGAACTTCAGATCAGCCAAAGCCTGTGCTTGTTCCTTGAGGATTCTGTAGTCTCTATGATTGGTGTCAATGGCCCGATATCCCCCAAAAATGGCTGTAAATACATTTTGATAAGAGATACCTTAAATAATACGTGATAGATGATAAAAATGTTAACAAAGATTTTATGTACCAACCATTATCATCAGCAAAATCCAAAAAGCACTGAAGTTCCAAAGCCTCGCGATAATACATCATTCCCCTCACTATTAGAAGTCATTAAAAAATGTTGGAGGAAAGGAAACATAAGGAAGATCAGCAGAGCACAGAAGGAACTGTGTCAAACTACATTGGTGGTGTCTGCTAATACATATGATACTGACCTGTCCGAGCAAGAGTCTGACCCCTGTTAGAAACCCAGCGCTCCAATTCTAGTTTGTCTTGGTCAGGATAATCAAGTTTTGGGTCTTGGATTCGCTCCTCATAGTGTTTCCATTCATCTTTTTGAATGGACAATAAAAGAAGTGCAAAGTTAGTGTGTTTAGAAACAAAAGTTAGTACGAACATCGCGTCACTTGAAACTTACCAGGATAAATTCTCTGTAGATAAAATAGGATTGTTATGCCATCCTCGTTTTCCAAGTTTAACTCTTCCGTGGAATAAAGAACAGGTTCGTTGAAGTACGGTGTCAAAACACTAAACACATAAGACAGATTCTAACCTGAATGAACTAGAGATGCTAGAACAGCATAAACATTCTCATGCGAACGTATATCAGAGGTAAATTGATTATGCCTGGCGATCGTAACATCAATAGATGACACAAGTTCTTTTTTTGTCCAAGCCATTGCTTTAATATCAGGACTTTAACTTCGCTTTCAATCTCCAATGATTAGTTCTTCGCTTTTATTCCTCACTTAAGTTTTTGATAACAAAATAAAAATATATTTCTCCTTTCTTTAATTCTTTATTTAGTTTAACGATAAACTAATCAGTCACAAGGCACCGAAAAGCATGAGTTGGCAAGATGGACACTGACCTAAAAGAGAGCATGTTGCGGACTTTTGGGGCACTCGGCATTGTCATGAATAAAGAGTTTGCAAAGAATGTAATGCGGCGACGAGCATCCAAGTTTGTGGGGACATTGATTGCAGATTCCTTCTCAGTCAGAAGCAAATGCAGCCTCACAACCTAAAATAGTTACATGTAAATTTGAAAGCCGAGGAGCACTGAGATTATATCTGGTGTATAAAAAGTCAGACTTTGGAACAAAAGCTTCCAAGAACTGTAGCATATGTCCAATTCCAGTTTAACTGCAATGGCTTACACACACATACATATGTATAGAACCATCTTGGGCTAAGAACCATACCTTTTCCATCCATTGCCTGCTATTTAGGAGATCTGTATTTATCCTTTCAAACATCTGTTCAAACTTCTGCTCTCTTCTGCTCGAAAGAACCCTGAAATTAAAAATGGACATAGATTTACATAAACGAAATATTTAAACAGAACCAAGAGACAGTTTCTGACATTAAATTTTTAGTGAAAACATACTCATTTCCGTTATTCATCACATCTTGTATAATTTCCATAATGTCTTGGAGTTTGTTAATGATCTGGGATCTATATAGCTGATTATCCTCATAATCCATCTGCCAAAGCGAAATAATGGTAGGTTAGGACAAGACCGTTAAAACCTGCTCCTAATCCCAGAAAAATGTTAAAGAAATAGAACTTACGAGGAGTTTCAAAAATTTATCCAATTTATCGCTTAGAGAAGGAAGTTCAGTCATGTCGAATTCCCTCAAGAAACGTCGCCGTTGTATGCTGCTTTCCACTTCTTGACAAATTTCCCAAATAATTCTAACATGACAAAATAATTGCAATAAACGACCTCTACTAGTTTATATAGACAAGAACTGATGATGAAGAAACTCGGATTTCTCGTGAAAAGGGTAATTTAACAAGTTTTTTACCTCTTGTCCTGATCCTGAAGCATGAGGTCAAGCAACACGGCTCTCAGCATCTCGTAACATTCGATAATCGCAAAATACATGAAGTCATCATTTTTTATTCTCCGAAAAAGATCAGCATCATCTTTCTCTGTGTAATCTTTTGCCATGTCCAATGCTATGGGAATCTACATCTCAAGCTAAGAGAATAAGCCAGGGTGATAAAGACCATTGAAAAAGCAATGAAGCTCTCTATGTTTACCTTACTAGCAAGCAAAAATGGCGGCCACTGGACAACTGAGACATCACTCGATGAATACGGGACGAGAAGCAGATCCTTTTCTCTGAGAATCATTTTATACAAAAGCAAGATATTCACATGAAACTTAATAACATATGAAAGTTTGTGAATAAAGGAAAAGAATGGCCAACCTATTGCTAATCAAGTCCTCGTTTCTCATTGATAAAATGAACTCATTCCACATCTGGGAGAACTTTGCTATGTTTATTCTTTGCAGTGTATCATCCTATAAGGGCAGATTACTATGTCAAAAACCATAGCATCAATCTCTACAATGTCTAAGGCTTCCAACTGATGAAGACTTTCAGTATATATACTGTGTATTGGATGGTTATAATTAAGTCCATAAAGTACAAACTGATGAGCTTAATTACCCGTTGATGTTGTTTATTGTCCTCTTTAGAGTAAGGGACGAGACGCTTACTGAAAGCTGATGGAACTGAGTCAAATCTTGCCCTTAACATACCAAGGGTTCTTATCTACAGTGTAGGAAATGGATCAAGGCAATGTGTTGAAAAGCATTTAAAATACCCGTGAAGAGAGACAACAGGCCTGATTTTCTCTGACTACAGTGCAAGAATCGCTAACCTCTCCAAGATGACTGAAAGCTCCATAGATTCCACCAATAAGAGTTGAGAATATGGAATACCATATTTGAGTATCCATGAAATAGACCTATATGCAAGAATATATAAGATTCGAGAAGATCCGTATCACATGAAATGCTATGTTGATGCAAATTTTGTACCAGAACAATTGGAGTCCATACTGCGATAACTACTCCAAAATTATGAGTAGCTGAAAGAACAGTTTGCCACGGATCAGAAAGCCGATATACAATGAACCAAAGTAGGAACCGTGGTAAATAACTTACCATTTGGAAAGAGTTCGTGCCAATCATAGCCATCGACTGTTAGATTCATTATTGTCCTTGTTGGTTCAATCAATGGCAATATCTGAACCATTCAAACAACGTCAGAAAGGAAGCAGAATAAATGATATACAGATATGCCGGTAGATTATGCAAATACATTAACCGTGGAGATAAAACCCAGACTTGTTCGGTCCTTAAATAAATCTCACAAGACCATAATAGGACAACATAGTTCATATTGATACAAATGGATTACCTCCACATAGTAGCTGAATGCTAGCTTGCTTATCAGGAGGGTGATCCAAAAAAGGGTGTACCTAATAAAAAATGCGTCAGTCTCAATACTATAAGATTGACACTGAACAGTTTAAGTTTTTCTTCATCATATGATAACAAATATCAAAAGTAGACAAAGAAAGGGTGTCAAAAGGACAAAGAAAAGAAGTAACCTTGAAACTGCATTTTAATATTCACACTATTCAAAGATATATCTATCTGAGGTTAGAAGTATTTATCTTACTTCAAAAGGGTCAACATATCTTCATGCATCCCTCTTCCAACATATAGTTTTGGCTGCAAATTAAGGAGGGAGATTAATGAGTGGTACAAGTGAATCATCAGTTCATCAAAAAACACTGGAAAAGGCTTTGACCTGAGCCCACCATAGGAGTGTGACAATAACACGCCAGTTAGAACGTTCCATTGATCTCCTCAAAAATGGGAAGAAAAACAACATGGCAGCTAATATGTTAGGTATCAAATAGATGGCAATACAGTAGTTGTACAATGACTTAGTCTGCCAATCCGCTCCAAGATCACTGAAGAACTGTAATACTCCACTTGGATTGCTGAAAGATCTCGAGTATGTCACTGGCATTACTATAAGCCAAAAAACAGCAACTGCAAACTTCAGCAGATACCGTAATATCTGACTGTATCTGAGGCTTTTCCAGGCATTTAAACTAAGAACTATATCCAAGGAAGCTGCAGAATAGATTTGTATACATTTTGTTAGAGCTAAGACAATTACAGTTAGGGGAGAGAGGGGGAGAGAGGGAGAGAGAGAGGGAGAGGGTGAGGAAGAGGGAGAGAGAGAGAGAGAGAGAGAGAGAGAGAGAGAGAGAGAGAGAGAGAGAGAGAGAGATGGACAAAGGTTATCTCATACCTCTAAGAAAATTCAGAACAGCAGCTGTAATGAAGATGCTCAGTACACTTTGAACAACACTCCCATCAAAAAGAGAAGTTGAGTATACGCGTTGATTCCATGCAATGATAATCATAGCCTGATACATTAAAGTGGTTTTTTTAAGAAAAAAACATAGATACAACAACTACTAGAATGTTCGAAATCAATTAGGATCTATAAACATGGAAATACATGTTCCTGTACTAACCATTGCATACCTGGAGGGCCAATATGAAAAATATCCACATTCTATCAAAACTTCTATAGAGGTGCCAAAATGTACGAACTTCAACAAAATTTGTCTTGGGTTTTCTGTTGCCTAAGGTTTGGTCCTTTCTTTCCTGTAATAAATCATACATCACTAAGTGAAAAAAACATAAAAGATTTGCATATAAAAACAAGTTTAATGAACTGCAATTTCTATCAAGAACCAAATATGCATTTTAAGAGAAATAAATAATTATGCTTTCTACTAATTATGCATTCAATCATCTTGTCCTTCAACAAAACTTGATTTGTTACTCACGCACCCACATTAGCCAAATAAAATTGCAGCTTTATACCCTGTGCCTTCGCTTGATCACATCTGAATGTACGAAAAAGTCAGCTTTATGATCCATAGGCCAACCAAGCTTAAAACACTTTTTGGTCCTAAGAAAAGAAGTTAGCTGAATTTTTGATTGAGCTTGACCTTTAACCTCAGTAGAAAACAGTAGTTATAACCAATGAAGTTACCAAAAGTACTCGTTGAGATCATCATAATTTCTCCATGCCGAATGGCTTGCTTTGCCAAGTTTGTTTCTCCTAGCTTCCTTCAACAACAAACACATTATATTAGAATTTAAATTAAAAAAATAAAACAATCCAACTAATAACACATAAAATCCAAGTACAAATTACCTTTTGTATGACCTCGTAAATAGGCGTCACAACGTCCTTCAGAAAAGACTCTTCGCCTTGCGGTATTGTATGATAATTGCCACCAGTAACACGATCAACATTGCCAAACAAAGTTCCATACATCTCACGGGCCATCTTATTACAGAGAAAAACAACCGTGTTACTTAGCATAACAGGAATCAAGATCGAAAAAGCAATACAAAGACAAACAAATCCTAATACGACTTAATAAACGATACTTATTATAAAAGTAACATACGTGGTGAAATATATAGCACAGACATTCTGGCAAGAAGCGAACATTGGAAGCTTCGCCCCATATAAGGAGATATAGACCAATGTAAAGAAGCTGAGATTGTTGACCTCTATCTGGTGACCTGTAAGAAGATGAACACAATAACGAAAACTTGTATATATGTCCAAAATTAGGTGAAGATCTAAAAGTACATCAGTCACTTACTCCAGATTTGGTGCACAGTGCATGTACTTGCACCATAAGCGATAATTTTTGAAAATACTGTCCATCAATATCAGAACCGTGCCACTATCCAACTATGCAAGTAAACATTAGTAATGCGAGGTAAATAGCTTATGGAAAGAACGAAACTAAAGATGATTGAATTCTTACTGCCTCATAATCACGGAGATTCCTTTTCCTCACATCCATGTTAGCAAGTAGCAGTATTAAATGTTCCCGCTGATTGGCTACATTTCCTTTCTTCAACAAACATAAAAATAAAAGAACATCTTCAACTAGGCCAGTCACGTTTAAACGAATTCGAAAAAAAACTATATATAATATATAATAACAATTTTGAGGCATCCACGAGTATTGAGACGCACCTGAAAGCCAAAGCGCAAAGCAAGCCATTCGAAAATATCATTCACTGGTCTGCTCCTTTCTTCAGATTCTTGAAGCACGGGAAGATTATCCACAGTGCGAATTGCTTTAAGTGCAGCTTTTATCTATACACATCAGAAAGAACAACTCAAAGATATTACATTAAGTGGATGAACTTTCGAAGCAATATGTTGAAATAGATTAAGGGTAATCTTCAGAAAAAACCTCAGGGAGGTCCAAAATTGCTGGTTTAACACCAACAGCATACAAGGGAAGAATGTTATAATGCTCATACTGCTCCCTTTTCTCCTCGACATCTTTGGCGTATCTCTGGGTCTGCACTTACATATCTTGATATTTAAGCATTTTAACAGAACTTCAAAGAAGTCCAACTACTTCAAAAATAGTTTTTATAAAGGTCACACCTTTTCATCTATTTTTGTATGGGGCACTACAGCCTTCAGCACATCATATAGTACAGTCGCAATCTGATAGATCTTAGCCATCTCCTCCCTTACATGAAGGATAAATGTAGCTTCAGAAATATAGCAGCAGAGTGATGAATCTCCATCCGTATAACCATTTTTGAGATAGACTTACGGTTTCTTCGTATTCTCGCCATCTCTTATATTTTTCTCGTAGAAAATTTGATAATATTTCTGGATTTCTCTGGGATCATTTTGTGCAAGAATTGGCTTTGTTTCTTCTTCTTCCTGATGACGTTGAATTCAAGTAAGTAATAACCAATGATAAAATAAAAGGTAAATGTATGTTCCAAGAACATCTTAGTACCCTCTCTAGTTCATGTAGTAATAACGTCTTGAATTGCCGAACACCTCTGCCACTCGATGTAGGATCCATTCGGTGTGCTTTCTCAAATGCATGGAAGCGGCCTACACAAAATACATTCAAATCGTTTTTAACATATCCCAAAATTCCAGCGAACGCCTAAACTTATAACAAGAATCAACTGGGCAGAAGAATGATTTTAACAGAGGAAATAAGCACACATACATAAGAAACGAACACTCTCATTCAATTCATATCACGCTTCACGCACACAAACAGAGAATCCATAACATCAACAGAGAATCGAAGCGGCATTATCAAGCTGGTGCTAAAAACATGGACGCGGCGACTAGTTAACGTACAGAGATAAGCAACTCTGGGATTTTCACTCTCGATTTTATTAGCCACGCGCAGTATCGGAGCCACCGAGGCCAGCGACGAAGGCACGCGCTCGCTGTTAAGGGCGGCGTTGTCGTCGATGGGCTCCATCATCGTCGGCGTCCGAGTTATCCGCCGGGAAACCGTCCTTTGTGGGCCCATCTCGTCTTTAGTCCCACTCGAACTCGCCATATCAAATGGAAGCCAAGCAGTATCTCTTTCGAGGAAGCGCAAGCGAACATTACCATCGCAAGGCTCTGAACTAGTTTCTTTATTATATGCTTTGATGAGTCATCAGTCAAGTGAGTGGGGTGGAGTTGCTTTTTGTCTCCCCTCCCCCTTTTTTTCTTTCTTCACTTTGCGTTTTCTCGGTTGCCAAGAAAGGAATTGAGGGAGATTTTTCTGCTTTTTTCTTGCGAGTGTGGTGTGGGCGCACACTTTTTGGCTTTGCTTCGTCCATGAGACTACTGTGACGAGGATGAAATGACATGACTTGTTTGTTGCTTCGTATGGGGTTTTTGCCTTTTTATTTTTTTTTTTTTTGTTTGAAATTGTGAAGAAGACGCGTGTCGGATTTGGGTTTAAACATTTGAGGAAAGGAATCTCATGCATCTTTATTCTCATATTTTTTTAAGTGCTAAATCAGTTTATCTTAAAAGTAATAATTATGTAAAGGTGCAAAGCACGTATGTTCCAACATGGTATTGGTAATGATTTTTATTTAGTATCGAAAGAACTGTGTCTGTGAAGGCATGTTTTTCAATTTAACCGTGAGCTACATATATATAATTACCTTAACTAATCTACTTATAGATATCATGGAGATTTATTACCTTGCGCAGCTTTGAGTCCATGGTTTCGAACTCATGGTAACATGTAATAATCTGACCATTTGAGGGAAGTATTGATTTATCACAGTAAAAAAGGTTAATAATTTGAAGGGTCCTACTATTCACACCCCTCTACTATTTACACCCCTTTTTTCACCCCCTAACGCTTGAATTTTGTGGTCTACCCACATGAATACAACAATATTTATTTTTTATTATTTTATGTAGAATTTAACAACATTAATAGCATAATTTATTCGAAAATATTAATTGCACAAGTTATTAACAACATAATTAACTTATTTTATCCAATGATATAACAATATAATATTTTAATTTACTTATTATTGTATATTTTATTAATAACCACACATTTATATTAACTTTAAAATATTAAAATTTTAAACATTTATTAATATTAAATAATTAATTTAAATAAAAATATTTGTAACATAAATATTACTTATTATGCAAAATTAAACAAGCACATTAAAAATTTTAATGATCTTTTACAACTTATTACTTTTTTAAGTTATTCAATTCATGTACGGCGAGTTTCAAGTATGGCGATTTGGAGGACTCTTGATATGCAATTTTATGGATATTCCCACAATTTATTTATGTCTCATTTCACGGATATATGTATATAATATATCTATATAAAACTTTTTCTGAATAATTTCGATTAACCTAAAATTTAGAACCTCGAAATGAGACTTTTGAGTATTTTATTTCGTCGATTAAAGCACTTAGCATATACTCCCTCCGATTTTATTTACATGTCGTTTTAACTCTCTAATTTTGTTTCTAATTAGATGTCGATTTACAGATATCAATACAAATATTTATCATATTTCCAGTTTTACCCTTTTTTATGATTTTCAATGGAATATGTTTAAATAGGCTTAAGCAATTAGTTAGGGGTATATTAGACATTTTATTCTATTTCTTAATATACGTGAAAAAACCTTAAACGACATGTAAATAAAATCGGAGGGAGTATGGTATAATATCGTAAGTTAATACTGATAGGACTTGATGTATGAATATTACCCATTATAATGATGTATGTTATGAAAAGATGTGAACGTGAATTCGTACTTATAATATTTATATGTACCAATACTTGGAACTCCTTAGCAATAAAAAACTTATATCACTTGCAAGAGAAGTTCGAAATGAGATATAGTGTACGTAGAAGACAAAACTTGTCTTCGGCCTTTAAATCGAATATTTAAAGAAAGAGGTATTTGTGCGGCAAGCAATTTAACAAAAAGAAATTGATAAATGATTAAAGATCCGTTTAGATTATGTAAATTACCATTTTTATTTGAGAATTATATATTAATGAAACTTTAATTTTATAGTTGATATGGATTGTGCTAACAACACCGGTGCTGTAATTAGACGATTGTTGTTGCCCTAACAACTTCAATCAAATTCGTATGTTATCACATATTTCATTATGATGAACACAATTCATGCTATTCTATTTGTGGCTTCAAAGACATGAAATTTGAGCTTTTGTGATGTACTTTTAATCCTTTCAGCTAAGATGGATTGGCTCCGAATGGACTGTAACTGTCGAAAACTAGAACTTTTGCTGGGGTCCTGCCAACAAAATCCATGTTGAGGCATTAATGAAGCAACTAGCAATGAGCTATTATTGTTTGACTTTTTCCTTCACGTTCGGGCTATAAAAAGGCATGATACCTCATATCTCATTCCAGCAGAGCACCCCAAAGTGAAGAAAAGCAAAAGAGGTCGATGCAAGAGAGATAGTGAGAGGATGAAAAACTTATCCACCTTCGGGTGGATAAATGTGAGATCGGGTATAGTTTTACTAGGTTAGTTGAGAATTAATACAAGTACCATATTCGAATTTGGACATGTGCATCCTGGCCCGTTGCACAATGTCCCAACTTTTTTGGGACTATTTTGGGGCCCCATTTCAAGGTCTAATGCCCCATAAGTGAGTTTTAGGGCCATCAATTTGTGGCCCGATATTCCATACTTAATAAAAATTGGGCCTAAAATTACAATAAACATTAAAATTGTATTATTTGAAATAATGTTGGGCCTCTATATACTCTAAGAACGGGGCCATCAAAATTAGAAAAATGGTCCTGGCAATATACTTTATCCGGATGTAAAGGTCTCGGTTTGGATTTATACATTGGTTGAACCACGTAAAAACTCTGTATTCTCTTTCGGTGTCATTTCAGCTTTATAATATCCCGATACAATTAACGCGGGTCCAAAATCAACATTCCTTTGGCCTGGAATATTAGTGGTGGACTTTCGGATTTGGGTTTCGGGTACCAGACCCGATCGCGTTTTTCCCTGATCGGATGAAAAATCGGGTTAGAAGTCGGGTATCGGGTCTAAACCCGATACCAGATCATGTATCTCGGGTCGGGTAGCTGGTAGCAATATGCAACCCGATTTATCCGATCGGGTACCTACAATAAAATAGCTGGTGCCCTGAACCAACTAATAAAAGAAAAAAATATAAAAACAAAACGCAAACATAATTAATGAAAATCCAAAGCTCACTTACTTAGACACACACACTGACACACAGACACCACCTAATACACGCACACACGATCGAATCAAACAACAAAACACACAACACGCACAGTCAGCCCAGCCCAGCCGTGAATCGCTAGCCGCCTCCCGTCCTCCACCTTCGGCCGCCGCCCGTCGCCGTCCACCCCGTTGTCCTCGTGAATTTAAATCAAATGTATGATTTTTAAAGAATCCTAATTTGTTTAATTCCAAAAATTCATGATATCATTCAATTTTTGGTTTTTGCAAGATTAACGTTCTACACATTGTTAGAATCCATGTGCGACCTATTTTAGGTGTTGAAATGGCCATTTGAGTTTGTGTTCTTTATGCGTCGGGATGGAATCAGGCTTGAATTTGAATCGTATCTCGGATATTTCTATAGTAGTCATGTTTCAAATGAAGCTTCAAATAGAGATGACGTTCATACCGGAGAAGAGGCTCGAGAATCTCAAGATATCGAACAACATATTAACATTGGAGCAAATGATATTCCACCAAGTCAAAGTGTCAACGACGTCGATGATATGGAGCCTGAGGAGGATATAGAAGGTAAAGAAAAGGGTCCGAAGAAAAATAAACCATAGATGCATCTTAATCAACGTATTGGGAACACTTCGACAAACTCTTTTGTGAACTCGAAAAAGTGCAAAAGGCGAGGTGCAAGTGTAGTCTGTTTAAAGCTGATCCAAGGCTTCATGGAACCAATTTGCTAAAGAATCACTTTAAGTCGTGTAAAAGAAGCCGCAAGAATTTCAAACAAGTCAATCTCGTCTTGCTTTTCCACCATCTCAGAGTCGTGGGAATGAGCAAGACGGTACACTCGGTACTTGGAGATATGATCAAGGTAAGACAATTAGTGCATTGTGTTACATGATTGTTGTTGATGAGTGCCTTTTAAAACAATTGAGAACTAGGGCTTTTGGCACTTCTTGTCGGTTGTTTGTCCTTTGTTTAAAATTTCTTCATGGAAAACTCTAACAAAGAACATATACAACATGTATGTGGGCGAAATAGATAGATTGAAGTCAGTCGTAACAAACCAACCACAAACGATTTGTATTACACGGGACACGTGGCTTCGATTCATAGAATCAGCTATATATGTCCCCGGCACATTTCATTGATGATGATTGGATTCTGAGAAAGAAAATTTTGAACTTTTTGTCTTAATTTGGGTCATAAAGGTGAAGAAGTAGGCAATGGCGTCGGGCAATGCCTACTTGAATGGGGAATTGATAAGATATTTACCGATACGGTTGATAATGCGTTGTCAAATGACAGTGCAATTGCTTATTTGAAGAATAATTGTGATATCGGTACAAGATCTTTAGTTTTTTGCTTCATTGGCGTGCACATTATTCGGCGCAGCTGACTTTTCTTTTTTTGTTTCCTTATGCAATTATTGGAGGGATCCACGTTGAGATTATTCAACAAATTCCTCCCTTAGTCTCAACGTCTTCCGCTCTTTCATCGCGAGCATTTGTCTCAGATTCTCGAACGTGCCGGTAATGGCTTGTAAAAATATCTGCAACCTGGTTCAGACTCGCTACGTGCACCATCTTTACCTCTCCAGTTTTTACGTCCCTAATAAAATGGAATCGAGCATCAATATGCTTGCTTCTCTCATGATGAACCGAATTTTTCGCTAACTCGATTGTCGACTTGTTATCCACTCCAATTTCGGTTGGCTCGATTGTTGAACATTTAACTTGAGCAACAAATTTCTCAGCCAGATTGCGTGACAGACACACCATGATGCTGCCACATATTCCGCTTGACAGGTTGATAGAGTCACGATCGGTTGCTTTTTCGATAGCCACGCGAACGCTGTGTTTCCTAGATAAAATACATATCCTCATGTGCATCTTCCATCATTGATATCTCCACACCAGTCACTGTCCGAATATCCGATTAATCTGTCGCCACTCGCCTTTGAGTAAAGCAAACCTAGGGATTGTGTTCCTCGGATATATCGAAGAATTCTCGTGATCGCTTTGAGGTGCGTTTGCCTTGGTTTTTCCATATAGCGGCTAACGTCCAACGCTACGATGTCGGGTCTAGTGCAAGTCAAGTATCGGAGACTTCCCACGAGACTTCGATATTCAGTTGCGTTTACTCCTTGTCCTCCCTAAAACTTGGATAATTTTGTTCCAAGTTCCATCGGTGTAGCTATCGGCTTGCTTTCCTCCATTTTATTTTTCTTTAATATGTCCTTCGCATATGCTTCTTGTGACACGAAGATTCCCGTGCTTCTTTGGTCGACTTCGAGACCAAGAAAATATTTCATTAGTCCCAAGTCCGTCATCTCGAATTCCTTCGTCATCGCTTTCTTGAAGTCGTTAATTATTTCCTCGCTGCTCCCCACGAAAATAGGATCATCAACATAAAACGCGACAATGATTATTTCACATCCTTCTCTTTTGACGTATAAGGCATGCTCGAACGGACATTGCTCGAACTTGTTCCTTTTGAAGTACCCATCGATCCGAGTGTTCCAAGCTCACGACGCTTGCTTCAGCTCGTAAAGCACTTTTTTTAATTTTAACACTTTGCCTTCTTCTTCAATTTTGAATATCCCGGCGGTTGTTCCACGTAGACTTCCTCCTCAAGCTCCCCATTTAGAAACGCAGACTTCACATCCATTTGATAGATCGGCCAACTAAGTTGTGCATCTTGGGCAAGGAGCAGACGGATTGTTTCCATTCTTGCAATGGGAGTAAAGACTTCATCGTAGTCGATTCATGCTCGTTGTTTGTAGCCCTTCGACAACAATCTTGCCTTGTAGCGTTCGATTTTCCTTGAGCGTTGATTTTATTTTTATAAACCCATTTTAGTCCTATGGATTTATGCCTGTGTGGCAATTCCACCAGCTTCCATGTGTCATATTTTTCAATCGCCTTAATCTCTTTGTCCATCGTCGTTTTCCATCTCTTGTCTCTTGCGGCTTCTTCGAAACTAATTTGTTCCGAGTAGGCCAGTAAGCATAAGTGAACATATTCGGTTGTTTCGTACAGGTCCTGCATGCTTCGCATCCTGGGCTGTCTTGGTTCGTCCTCGACGATTTCTTGATATGAAACTGAGACGGACGTTGGTGCAACACTCAATGGTTCACCATGCGTTGTGTTTTCTTCAACATTCTAGCCCCACGAAATTTCTTCGTATACTCGAACATCTCGACTTACTATCACCTTTTTATTTTCTGGATCATACAGCCGGTATAGCATCGTCTTTTCATCGTACCCAATAAAAACAAGCTTTCTGCTTTTGTCGTTGAGCTTAATTCTTTTCTGGTCGGACACATGCGCATACGACATGAAATTTTGAAATGTGATACGGCTGGTTTCTGACCACTCCATGCTTCTTGTGGTGTTCGATTCTCGAGGCTATGATGTGGACATCGATTTTGAATGTATACGGCACACTGTACTGCCTCGGCCCATAACTCCTTTGGCATTCCCTTGCTTCTCAACATTGAGGGAACCATGTCAAGTATGGTTCGATTTTTCCTTTCGGGCAAGCCGTTTTGTTGTGGTAATACTGTGCGGTGAGGAATCTCCTGACGCCTTGTTCCTCGCAAAAACTACGAATGCAGTCGACATGTATTTTCCACCTCGGTCTGAACGGAGCACCTTTATGCTTGAACTTGTCGGCTTCTCGACTATAGTTTTGAATTTTTTAAACGTCTCCAGCGCTTTGGATTTTTCTTTCAAAAATAGACCCAAATCTTTCTCGAGTAAACGTCTCCGCACAGTGTGTATCAGCTCGAGCGGTTTGCTTGCTCGAAATTCTGAGTGCTTCTTAAACGACGTACGCGCCTGTCTGCCAATCACGCAACTTTTGCAAAGCCTCTTTCTCCATCTATCATCGGCATCCCGTGCACCATGCCACGCTTGGTAGCTCTTTCAGTCCTTCGTAGTGTATATATCCGAATCGTATATGCCACAAATGACCTTTGTCATCTAAATCAACTTGCAGGCATTTTTCTTGAATTATCCTCAGGTTGAGTTTGAACATTCGGTTCCTTTCCATCTCGACCCGGTGCAATTATTCGACCATCTTTGTTACGTAGTTGTAATGACCGGTCCATCATGAACATCGACCATCCCTTTTCAAGCAATTGTCCTATGCTTAAGATGTTGGCTTTTAAATCTGGTACGAAGTAGACGTTCTCGACCGATCCTTGTTTGCCATCCTTTTGAGAGAAACATATTTTTCCTTGGCCTTTGACTTCTATTTTTGATGCGTCTCCAAAAGACACATGTCCGTCATCGATCTTCTTCAAGTCTGTGAAGAGATGTTTGTACCTGCTCATGTGATTGCTAGCGCCGGTGTCAAGATACCACACCATGTTGCTACTCGGACTTTTATCCTCGAGCACCATTAAGAGAACGTCATATTTTTTTGGCTCTTCTTGCGACTAGGTTTGCATTTTCTTCCACCTTCTTGTTGGACGAACAGTCCTTCGCAAAATACCCAAACTTTTCGCATTGTAGCATTCAACATTCGGTCTATTTGAGCGGCCGCCACGTCCTCGTGCTCGACCTCTTCCTCTCCAATTTTGGTTGTTGTTTTGTCCTTCTTTTTCTTGATTCTAGCCTCGTCCTCGGCTTGTGCTTTGATCGAAACCATGTCCTCATTGGCCACGTCCTCTTCCTCGACTATGGTGTGTATGCAGCGCCTTGTCGTCATTAATGGATAATTTCGTCTGTATGGCCTCGCCTAAAGACTCCTGCTTTTTCTTTTTCTTTCGCTGCTCGTGAGCTTCGACCGAACCAGAAAGTTCATCGGCTAAAATGCATATAACCCCCTCGTGGTTTCGTCGAAATGCCCATAAACCCCCGTGGTTTTTTTATTGCACGGTACTCCCTCGTGGTTTAACTAATGTTGCAATGTAACCCCCGGGCAACAGTTTTTGCCCAAAATTGGATTACACGCGCTCTTACTGCAGGTTGGTTAAGCTTGGACCATATTATTTAATGTTAAATGATAAGAATAACCCCAACTATTCACCTTCTTTTCAAATGATAACCCCGTGCAACAGTTTTTTTTTTTGTAACCGGGGAAAGCCGATGGTGAAACCCCGGGGCCGACCCACTACCTGCTAAGCAGGCCTACCAGGTCAATCGCACATGTCTGGGCCCATGTGGGCAGGCCTAGGGAAATGTCACAGGGATGAGATTCGAACCCAGGACCTCTCCCAACATGACCCTAAGCGCCTCAGCTTGACCAGTAGAGCCAAGCCTCATCGGCCGTGCAACAGTTTTTGCCCGGAATTGGATTACACGCGCTCTTACACGCGCTCAAATGACCATATTATTTACTGTTAAATGATCAGAATAACCCCAAGTATTCACCTTCTTTTCAAATGATAACCTCCCGGGCAGCAGTTTTTATTCTACAGAGGGACGAGGGTTATCATTTGAAAGAAGGTGAATAGTTGGGGCTATTCTGGTCATTTTACAATAAATAATATGGTCCAAGCTTTACCCACGTGCAGTAAGAGCATGTGTAATCCAATTTCGAACAAAAACTTTTGCCTGGGGGCTATGGTTCAACATTAGATAAACCATGAGGGCACGGGGGTTTATGTGCATTTCGGCGAAACCACGAGGGGGTTATATGCATTTTGGCCAAGTTCATCGACCGTCATTTTTTCAAGATCTTTGGATTCTTCGATTGCACGCGTTCTCGTACTCGTTCGTCAGGGATCGCAAAATTTTCTCGACGACTCGGGCATCAGTTAGGGCCTCACCGTTTCTCTTCAACTGGTTCACGATGGTTTGCAGTCTCGTTATATAATCCGACACGCCTTCGCCCTACTTCGTTTTCGTCATTTTGAACTCCCCATGAAGAGTCTGCAACCGTACCTGCTTTACTCGATCGTCACCTTTGTACGCTTTTCCCAGCTTCTCCCATGCATCCTTCGATGTTTTGGCCTCGGCTATTTTTTCAAAGCCGGCCTCCCCTACAGATTGGTAGATGGTATAAAGTGCAAACTAATCTTGTTTGCGGGATTCCTTCAGCGTCTTTAGTTGGACTGCTGTGTACCCGTCTATATTTTTGGGTTCGGTGTATCCGTTCGCGACGACCTCCCACGTATCTTGAGATTGGAGTAGCACTTTCATCTGAATGCTCCACTTGTCGTAGTCGAATTTGGTGAGCTTCGGGATCGGCATTTGGCCAGCGGTTGCTCCGACTATCGACATAGCTTTGACACCAATTTGACTGGTTCTGGTAGGTGTTTGGGGGTTTCGAAGGTGGTATATGGTTGTAGTATTTTAGAGTAGGATGAACTCTTTTCAAGATTGCTTCTACAGTTAACTCTTGTCGTCGAGCTAGGGAAATTGTCTGTGCAAGCGTGTTAGGTTTTAATGCCATGACGCCACCTCTAATCTCCTCTTTCAAACCACTAATAAACCTGGTTATGAAGTAGGATTCCGAGAGGTTCTTCTCAATCAAAATCGTGACAGCCTTCAATTCTTCAAACTTATCAATGTAAGACTCGACCATTCCAGATTGTTGGGAGTTTGTGAAAGTCACCCATCATCAGTTCTGGTTCAGTGGTATCAAATCTCTCAAGGACAGCCTTCGTGAATTGCCGCCAGCTAAGTGGTTCAATGTCCTCCGAGTAGCCTTGGTACCATAATTCAGCCTTCCCTTCCAAATACAACGAGGCAACTTGGACCTTCTGATAGTCATCTAGAGAGGTTACAATCTGGAAATACCTCGCGTACCTTCTCAACTAGACTCTGGGATCGAACCCATCAAAGGGCGGAAACTCTAGCTTAGGTAAGGACCCTTGTGGTATTGGGTTTTGGGTTAGGCTGCTATGGGTGTTTTCTGGACTCAACGTGTGGCGGTTAGGTTGGGTTATGGTGGGTAGGGTGTAGGCTGCGAAGTTTCTGTCTTGAGAGGTCTCAGGGGGTTCTCCTAGGATGGATTTTGGATGGGGTGTGGGTGATTGTTTGTTCAGATCTTGGAGTTTTTGAAGGATAACTTGAAGTGTGTATTGTATGCTGGTTTGAGTGTCAGATAGGCCTTCTATTTGTTGCTTCACCCTCACCACAGTAGATTTATTATCATCCATATGATCCTTCAACTGTAGGGTAGCTCAGCATTTGCATTGAGTTGTGATTGAAGGTGTTGTTCGGTTGTCTCTCTTTTGGTCTTTTCATCGAGCATCAAGGCTTCATTTCTTTTCTGTTGCTCCAATAGCTCCTTGTAGCGGGTATTTTCTGCCATTAATAGATTCACAAGCCAAGGATTCACAAGCTCTGATACCAATTTGTAAGATCCCATCAATTCTACGCTGGTTTCTCAATCTCATTGTGGCACTTAATAATTGATCATACGCAAGGTTTGTGACATTTGAGAGAAATTTGCAGGTAAAGGAGAAGAAGAGGAATAAGGGGAGGAGAAAGAAGAAGAAGAAGAAGAAGAAGAAGAAGAAGAAGAAGAAGAAGAAGAGAAGAAGAAGAAGAAGAATTGAGAGAAGAAGAAGAAGAAGAAGAAGAGATTAGAGAAAATTAATTTTCATTCATAAAATCCAACGTTTCCTTCATACAATGTATAGGAATAGAAATCACATGAATCATTCATTATGTTGCTAACGGAATTGTCAGAGGATCTTCTTGGGTGTGTGTTGCTTGCGTCATTTGCTGAGGTGTCCTGGGCCCACGAACTCACCTGGCAGGTTAGGGTGCAGGTGATTGTCTTCGGCATTTCCTCGAACATCTTAGGGTCTTACACATGTCTCACCCTTCTGATGGTGCAGCTTGAAAGCATTATGATAGTAAGTATCCTGACTTTGCCAAGGAACCACGAAATGTTCGATTTTTGGCTTGTGCACGGACGGTTTCACTGACCATGGACAGTTTGGCAAACAATATCCGTGGTGGCAGATAGTTACGACTCCCTACAATCTTTCGCCTGGTGAGTGTTTGGCATTAGGGCACCAAATATAGCCCGTATTATTGTCAAAATCATAAAGGTCAAGAAAGTGCCTCGTGTTGTTATTGATCGTTGGTTTACGCTTTTTTGTGTAAGTCTAGTTTAGTTTTGTGTACGTCTATTTTAAGATTTATGATTCGTCACTATTTTAACTATGTTTTGGTTAAGTGTAAATTCACATTCCCTGAGTCGGAGTACGACGCAATGAAAGCATTGTTTGAAAAACGCATTAAGTTGTGGTTTCAGACGGGCATTTATCACTATCGAGAGAGTATGAAGCAACCAAGATTTATAGCGGATGACGATTGGAATCAAATGGTAGAAGCGTGGAATAGTGACGCCTACAAAGCTGTTCGCAAGAGAAATAGGCGTAACCGCGTCGATGCAAATTCGGAGGCTTACGAGGAGGATCTGTAGGGCAGGCCGTACGAGAAAATCGTGGTAAGAGGAAAACAGCGTATTTTATATTTGTCTATTTCAATTTACTAAATTATTTGTCAAATATTAGGCATCAAACTTGGGACGTACTCCAACTATCCTTGAAGTATTTGCCGATGGATATGCTCGACATGGCGTCATTCAGGGTTCAAGAGCCCAGGGAATAGCGGTAATATAATTTTTTGGCCCATTTTTAGTTTAGTATAATTACTTTGTTATTATGACAGGAGGAGATGTAAGCTGCGATGACTCGAACTCTAGAGGAAACCGGTGCGGAAATGAGTTCAGAGCAAATGACGGAAGAGTTTATGAGAGTTGCGGGAGGATCGAGGGGGAGGACCTTCGGGGTTACTGGAGCAGTACAAAATCGCAGTAATTTTGTTTCGACATAACGTCAGAGCACCCAATCCGGTAAATAGTTATTTGGCGTTAAATTTGCAATATTTTATTATAACACTATATTGTTAAATTATAATGCAGATAAGTCCGTTCAAGACCAAGTATCGAGACTAAGGTCTGAGAACGAAAGTCCCAAACAAGGTATGACGGAAATGAATCAGAGAATGACTCAAAGAATGACAGAGATGGATCGAAAGATGAACGAGCTAACTCAGCAATTACAGTTGCGATCGTCTCAAGGCGAGGCGGGTCCTTCACAGCCCGCTATAGCTCAGTTTTACCACCGACCTTCCAACCTTCGCCATTAGCTCACCAATCTTTCTTGGCATGGGCTCAGTATATCAGCCACCTGCATTTCCTCAATTTTCCGGTCAAAAGCCGTCACAAATTTCGCCCACAGCCAAAATGTAAACAATTCTCCTGACGCTAATACTCGATTAGGAGATTAATTTTTGTTTTGTAATGTGCTAAGCTTTGAATAGTAATTTTTGTTTTGTAATGTGCTAAGCTTTGAATGTGAAATACATTTCATGGTAATTAGTGATGTTATTAGCTTTTAATGTTTTTTATATTTAATTAATAGTTTTAAAATTATCACAGTTAATATTATAAATTATTACGAATTATTCTATTAATATTAACTAATTATTACGAATTAATATGAAATACATAAAACTGCATCATTACCAATTCTCCGACGGACAAACTGTCGCTAATCTCCTCACGGAAATCGTCGCTAAATGTGTGATGGAGCGACCGTCGCTAAAGTCCTCACGAAAATCTGTCGCTTATTTCGTCGCTAATTTTGCGACGGAGATGTTGTCGCTAATCTGGCCACAAGCGACATGAGTATCCGTTGCTAAATACCTTCGCTAGTTAAGCGACGGATATGTGGTCGCTAATCCGTAGCTAAATTTCTGACTTTATTTCTGTCGCTATATTTGCGTCGGACTTTCCGTCAGAAATATCCGTCACTAAATTTAGCGACGGTTTTGTGACGATTTTTTTATTTCCGGCATCAAATTAGCTACGAAATATTTCCGTTGCTTTTCTGTCGCAAAACCGTTTTAGCGACGGCGAAGCTACGGTTTCGTGTGTCACTAATCTGACTGATTTTTGTAGTGAACCTTGATCCATATCCATGCATGTATAAACTGGTTTTTTTATGATATATTACATCGGGCTTTATTGTTCTTCAATTGTAATAGAATAAAGATAATCATATCTTTTCTATCTTATATTCGTCGAGATTTAGGGTCCAATTCTATCCTACAAAGTTGGGATCATTCTTCTCAAATTTGTAGGTAATTCATAAAAGACGAAATTAGTGCATTATCAAATGCCATCATTACAACCATCACTTCAACTGTTCGACACCCCACCACGCAACATAAATAAATATCATCTATATATATAGTCTCTCTTTCTCTTTTCCTTTCGTCCCTTCAACGCTTGAAAGCTTCCATTTTTCCCACAAATCCTCCTTCTCTCTTTCTCTCACGCACAAACCGCGATTTGCTTTTTACCAATCAAGAAACATATTTTTATGTCGTTGCGGATCATGAAAGGGTACAAGGATCCTTTCTTTTCCAAAAGGTAATCATTACCATTACCCTTTGGATGGATGGAAATGGTTATCTGCTATATATTCTACTTGAAAAGAAAAGTTCAGAAGCTGCGCACAACTGAGATCTTGAGCAAGAAAAATACTTCAAAAACAAAATTACGTCGACAAGTTTTAATGGGGAGAAGATGTATTAACTGGGCAGCATTGATAATTATTCATTTATTGGCCTCTACACTACATTCTTCAGGTGTTAGCCTCTCTCTCTCTCTCTCTCTCTCTCTCTCTCTCTCTCATTGAAGTAGCTGCTTAGGCTTTGTGCAAATCTACTCTTTTGAGTCTTTTGATTACGTTTTGATGTCTAGGCAATACCTCTTGTAGAAATATGTCTTCACTAATTTCAAACATGCAAAACTACCATGTGTTTTTCACAAGGAAGAGAATTTTTAATTTTGCACTCGTCAAGAATCAAGCTTTAGTTTAAAGAGACAAATTAGAAAAAAGAATGTTTTGAGTTGCGAAAAGCCCAAGCAGAAGCCACTGTTGCTTTGAGCTTTTTAGTGGAGATATGTTTATTGGCGGGAGATTACTGAGTAGTGTTCCATAGTTGTTATATCTACTCCGTTTTGTCTCATAAAACGCTACTAGTAGCTCTAGGTAAATATTACACAAGATTTTGAAGGTACATGCATAGAATTTCACCAAGGATAACAGTTAGAATGTTGGATCACTATATATTAATTGCATTTAGTCCGCTAATTTTACATGTCGAAATGAATTTAAATCTCGAATTCTTTTTCTTGAAAGTCTAAGTCGGAAATCTTACTAGATTGCTGATTGGCATATTTCTCACTCGTTTAACTGTTGACTTAGAACACGATGATAATCTGGAACTTCTGAATTATTTGATCGAAAAAATGATCGGTAATTCCCGACATATGAAATTAGTGATATACTTCAAATAGATAGATCAAAATTCGAAAATCGCTTTATCGAGTAATGTTCTAGGCTTTTTAGTATGCGAACCAACAACGACAGGCTGTTTCTTTTCTTCTTCAATATTAACCTTAGAACTGATAATAGTAACAACAATAATTATCGAGGATCAACTTCAGAATTATGGTATCCGTAAAGGACTATAAATGTCATTTATTATCCGGTTAATTGGTCAAAGTAACTTTAACTAATACTAACTCATCTAATCCTCAGCCTAACCGGCGCAAGTGTTTGGTTCATAGTAATATTTAAACCATGAGTTTAAATCATTCAACTCTAAACTCATGATTTTGTTTGGTTTTTTCAGGAACTTACAATAACATTACAAGATCCATAATAACAACACACCACCTCGCATCCTCCTTACTAATCTCCACTAGAGAAATGGACGTCACAACGCCGCTAACGACCGTCCCGACGCCGCCCAACGAAAAAAACCCATCGACCGTAACCAACTCCGACCTCCATCCCGAGCCCACCGCCAAGCCGGCCGGCCTCCCATCCACCACTGGAAGCTGGTGCGTGTCGAGGCAAGCCGTGTCCCAAGCCGGCCTCCAGGCAGCTCTGGACTACGCATGCGGTCACGGTGCGAATTGCGGGCCCATACAGCTGGGCGGCGCGTGCTACTATCCAGACACCCTCCGAGACCACTCTTCGTATGCGTTCAACAGTTACTACCAGAAGAATCCAATCCCGACTAGCTGTAACTTTGGCGGCACTGCGGTCACTACTAGGACAGATCCCAGTAAGACGTTCTCGAGTCAATACTATATTTATGGGTTGATTATTTTTTCAGTCGTGTAATTTAAGCGGTGGGCATTATAGGGACAGGAAATTTAGGAGTGACATAACAATCTCTTTTAAAATTAAGCAATTTATGGACATTATACGCCGAAACCCTAGATTTTGCCATCCATAAACTCAAGTGAAGCTAGCTTATACGCCAGAACCCTATAACTTGAGGCAATATCCGGCGTATAATGTCACTATATTGCTTAATTGGTTGTCCCTATAATGGCACCCCTAAATTACAATGCCACCCCTAAATTACAAAATGGAAAAGTAATTAAACCTATATATTCATGGCGACTTTCCAGTTGAAAGCTTTTTGTCTTTTGTCTCATTGTATAATTAATGATTCTTTGGTGCAGGTTATGGAACATGTCAATATCCATCGACTAGGTATAAGTTAATTTTGACGACTTAATTTTATGAAACATTGCAGGCTACTGATATGGCTAATTGATCAAATGATGCTTAATTTTATAATCGTAGCACTACAACGTCGGTCTTGAATATTACCAATTTGAATGGAGCCCGAGTGTTCGGAGCAGGTCGACCCATTCCGCCCGTTATTTCAGCAGCGGCCACTACTCCCAGAGCAAGTGGCTACATCGCATTTATCTTATTGTCATGTATTTTGATGATATTAGCTCTACTTGGATTTCCTTGGGAGATAACTGATGCATATACACTATAATTTTCTTTTAGAAACGTAGAGACAGACATGGGGCCTCATTTCATTCATGTCTGATATGAACCAAGTTTATAAGCGTCTTTTTTTGTCCTAAAAAGAATCTACTGGTAGGAGGGTATCTGTTGAATAAGTCCAATACCATTTAATAAGATATGAAAAATAATAATAATAAAAAAATGAGTCAAACATGCAAAATCAAAAGGCAGATCTAAAGAAATCGAAAAAATCAAACTTGAAGACTTTGCGTGAGAAGAAAACAAATCCTAAGAGACATGCGCGTGGTAGAAAGGATTTGTAGTATTTCGATGTATCTTATACTGCTATATATATCTGTGTAGTCCTTGTGTAATATAGTTGTGAGGGAGAAAATTAAAAAAAGGCATATGCGTGCGTAGCCGTGTATTAAGCAAAGAGAGAGTGAGTTGGTCACTAAACTATTTTGTCCCTACCTTGTTCACTGTTCACGTGTAGTCACAGAGCATCATCACAAACCAGTTTCATATTCCCATCGTTTATTATTCTGTAAGGCATTAAAAGCTGTACAGATCGCTTTAATCCTCACTGCAGACTCACGACCTTGCACTCTACAACAACAAATTGGTATCAGAGCCATGTCGTTCGGCAACATCCCCGTTCCACGCCTCACAAAATCCAATTATGATAATTGGAGTATTCGGATGAAAGCACTGCTCGGTTCGCAAGGCGTATGGAATATCGTTAAAGATGGGTACACCGAACTCGAAAAAACGGACGAGTACACGCCGACCCAGCTGAAGGCGTTGGAGGATTCTCGAAAATTAAATGACGCTGCGTTCACCATCATATACAACGGCCTAGAAGATGCCGACTTCGAAAAAATCAAGGACGTAAAGAAATCGAAGGAAGCATGTGAAAAACTGGAGACAACGTACAAAGGCGCCGACCGAGTAAAACAAGTACGGCTCCAAACTCTTCGTGGCGAATTCGAGATGACGAGAATGAAGAACGGCGAAGGCGTGTCCGATTATATAACGAGAATACAGACCATCTCGAATCAGTTGAAGAGTAACGGTGAGGCCCTAACGGAAGCCCGGGTCGTCGAGAAAATTCTCCGCTCCCTGACGGACGAGTACGAGAACGTGGTATGTGCAATTGAAGAATCCAAAAATCTCGAAGAAATGACGGTCGACGAACTCTCCGGTTCGCTCGAAGCTCACGAGCAACGGAAGAAAAAGAAGAAGCAGGAATCGCTGGACGAGGCTCTACAGACGAAGTTATCGTTGAAAGATGACAAGGCGCTATATACGCATCACAGCCAAGGTCGAGGACGAGGTCAACGAGGACGAGGTTTCGGTCAAAATTCAGGCCGAGGACGAGGATACAATCCGGAACAACGACAAACGAGCAATCAAAATTGGAGAGGACGAGGTCGAGCTCAAGGACGAGGTGGTCGCTCGAATCGACCGAGCGTTGAATGCTACAATTGCGGGAAGTTCGGACACTTCGCAAAAGACTGTTGGTCCGAAAAGAAGGTGGACGAAAATGCGAATCTGATCACACAAGAAGAGCCAAAAGACGAAGGCGTTCTCTTGATGGCGCTCGAGGATACAAGTCCAGGCAACGATATGGTGTGGTATCTTGACACTGGTGCCAGCAATCATATGAGCGGGCATAAACATCTCTTCACGGATCTGAAGAAGATCTATGATGGCCACGTGTCCTTTGGAGAAGCATCGAAGATAGAAGTCAAAGGCCGAGGGAAAATCTGTTTCTCTCAAAATGATGGCAAGCAGGGGTCGGTCGAGGACGTTTATTTCGTACCCGACTTGAAGACGATGTTGGTCCCTATTTGATCCAACAACACTGACCTAGGACGATTTACCACGCTAATAATGAAAGTTTTAAAGATCGAACGTGGGGTGGGTTAGTGTAGACGATGGGTGCTTTGAAAATGCTTTGTTTTACTATTCAACACACACGCACTCACACATACTACACCAAAAACACACACCCTAATGAATTAGGGTTTGAGGGTATATATACCACATAAGTTGATATATTATACCCCTAATAACTAAGAACCTAGAATATTACAAACTAGCCCAAATTTAACTAAATACAAACCAACTAAGATAAACACAATGAAATTGAACACTATAAAATATTCCTAACAATCTCCCCCTTAGTGTTCAATTTTTAATTCAGCGCGGGTTATCTTTGTTGGGTACATGGAGAATCTCTCGAGTCCTAACAATCTTCCCCTTGCTCCCCCTGCAAAGGCTATCTCCTCTTCTTGTGGAGGATTTGAATGCACTTTCAGCTAGAACTCTCTTGTCTTGACGCTATACGTTGTAGATCGGATGTATGCTGTGATCCAAGCCCCGATATTCGTTTCTTGATGATGTCGCAGATCTTTGAAATTCTGTTTGCATCTTGTTCGTTTTTCCGTATTTTGAAGTCGTCAAGTCTTCTCCAGTCTTCTTCTCGGCGACAGATTCATCTTCGTCGAAGGAATTTGTCTGGTTCGGCCTCGAGGAAGCTTGTCTGGCTCCAGAAGAAGATATGTGTGGGGTGTCTTTTAACATGTGCCAAAGCTCCTTTCGAATGTGACATTGTAGGTTCCAGTGGAGTTCGGCTTCATCGTGGAAAGCACGGCGGAATATTGATGGTGAGCGTGGGATGTGTTATAAAATATGCCAAGGCTCCTTCTGAATTGACGTTTGAGTGCAGGAGAGCCCGGCTTCATAGTGGTACGCACGGCGGAAATGGTGTGTGGTTCGACCTGTTTGTTTATACGTATCCCCTTCTCCCCCTCATGGCGATTCGTGTTAACGAGATCGGCATGCTTGTATAGGAGTCGAGAAAATATACAAACGACAGTTCGGTTCGGGTAATAACCAGACGGAGTATATATATATATATATGTATACCTATAAAAAGACAAGAAAGTTCAGTGGTGTGGGGCTAACTACCACTTAATTCAATATCTCCCGCTTCCAAGTGAAGCGGTGATAGCATACGTGGCTTCCCCGTGATTTGATGAAACATCGGTCTTTTGGGAGATCGATGAGTGGGTAAGGCTCGGTTGTGCATGCGCCATTGGACCAGATGAGGCGACTTCTACCCGGGAGCTGATATCAGCTCCTGCACCTATATGGGATGGCCCGAAAATTTTGTGAGGTGAGGACTTTTTGTATCTTCTGTTCTTCGGTATTGTCAAGAATTACCAAATGGGAATGTGGCTTATGGACTATCTTCACTAACACTTGGCTACGTTCCGGGGTTAGGTTCAGTTTGGTCTGACTGAACCATGGGAACCTAGAATCCATGCGTCCGTCAATTTTGGTGAGTGTTGCTTCATCAGCAAGTCGGAGCAGGGTGGTTGAGATCATCTTTCTGTTTGTGTATGGATGTCATGCCTTTTGTAATTCTTGAACTCTCGAGGGTCGAGTTTTCAAGTGAAGTCCGTCTTGGGAGATGGAAGCGTCTGAGATGGTTTTTCTTTCTTTTCCCCCTTTTTTTTTTTGCTTTTCTTTTCCTTTTTTTTATTATTATTTTTATGTATACATATATATATATATTATCGTAATAGTAGTAGATAAGTAGTATCATAGTAATAATAGATATAGGAATATGTATACGTATATGTATATAGGTTAAATGAAGGTTCTCCCCCTCAAATCGTGCACCTAAGATGTGCTCCCCCTAAAAATGTACTCTCCCCACAAATATGGAGTGAAACTCCCCCTCAATGCATGCACGTTTAAACATGTAAGTTCTCTCCCAATTAAACAAGCGTGAACGTATTTATCTATTTTCAGATCAGATGCAAACTAAAGAATTACTGTTCTTTAAAAATGCATTAGAATGTACGTTTTTCGCTATTTTAACACTTAAAATAGGTATTTTAACGATTCAGCTTATATGCATACGTGAATGTTTAAGCTTGTAGTTCTTTAAGATATATATGCAGTTAAAATGTACCTATCATGGGGTATTAGACATTTCAGCACATATGCATGCGAAAATTTAACATTTAAAGTACATTTGAGTCATGCATGTTTATAATGTACTCTCGAGTGGTTGCTCGCATTGCTAGCCAGCCGTGTATGTGGAGCAACTCGAGATACCATACACGCTGGGATGTTTGGCTGCCCTCGTCGCATACCAGTCATGAGTGTGGAGCAGCTCTCTTAGTACCTACCCATGCTGGGAATCTGCAAAACTTATCGGGACTTTGGTATCCATTTTTGGATGGGTCCTCCCTTGTTAGCAGAAAACAAGTTAAGCACATTTGGTTCAGATATTGATCCTAAATCATCCTTTAAAGTCCAATTCAATTTGATTTGTGATTTAGGAATCCAGGTTTGGTGAAGCTTAGAGGGAAATGACATATCAGTGCCAGTGAACGTGTGCCTAGGTCTAGAAGATCTAAAGATTTTCTCCCTAGCCAGTCGCAGAAGGTGTCTTTCGGACTTAATCTGAACTGGATATTGCATATAAGAATACGAGCATAGAGCATTATAAGCATCAGTAACAGGAGAACTGGTATTCCTACGACAGTAACGCACGTCATTCATATTATAATGATAAATGTGCGGGATTTGAGAAGTTCGTTTGCTTAAGCTTGGACTTCTTCTTTGCATGCTTCCCTTTTGATAGGAATGGGAGAGGAAAAATCTTGAACATTTTTGACTTTAATTTTCGAAGATAATATTGATTTTCCTTTCTCCTTCCTAATCTTTATTTGTTCATTAGCTATTTTTAGTGCTTTGCTTTTACTTAACGTTTCAGTTTCAGTCAAAATTGACTTAGAATGATTATTAAAAGCTTTCTCAGTTTTAGGAACAAGGATGCTTCTTTTAGTTTTTGTTTTATTTATATGTTTCGAGGAAGATGTATCACTTGACAAATTATTGGAACCAGATAAAGACGGGGAATTTTTGAGATATAAAATCTCCTTTAAAAGCCTTTCCTTTTCAGCGCCAAAACCTATCCTTTCAGAGTTCAAAGTATCTTGTAAATCTTTCAATTTACGAAGAGTCTCTGGAGTATCACATAGAGTAGGTTTTTGATCATGTAAAATATTTTCCCCGTTAGGAATTAAGTTAGAAGGAGAGTTTTGACCCGCTTGACCTATATTCGAAACAACATTCTCTAATCGTTTAATCTTAGAGTAAAGCATAAGCTGTTCCTCTAAGACTGTCTCATATTTTGATGAGATTTCATTTCGCTCAGTTTCGCAAGAACGTAAATTTTTTGCCATCTCGCAGACCCTATATTCACTATCTTCTAACTTAGTTTCCAAGCTAATTATATTTGACTTTGCGTTTGTCAAATCTTCATTAGCATAAGCTAGGCTTTCTTGTTGCTTAAGCAACACAGAGTAATTATTAGCAAGTCTTGCTTCTAATTCCTCAATTTTCCTAGCTTGAGCATCCATTTTAATTAATATAATATTTAATTGAAAATAGAAATTGGCTTTTAAAATTTCAGTGACGAAAAGTTTGGTTTACTCGAGTAGTATCGTGAAGTATCGAAGAAAGTCGACGTCGAAATTTTTTTTTTTTTGGCGTGCACCGAAAAATTTTGTGATGATTTCGAAAACTTCGAGAAAATGACCAAAACTTTCTCTATAATTTGCCAAATTGTCCTAAGTAGATTATTGGATGATTGATCGTTGTCACGTTTAGGGATTTGATTTCAAAAATTTGACAGAAAGGCAGTCTACACCGAAAATTTTTGGACGGGAAGGAAAATTATAAACGGGCGTTAGGACTGACTATGCCCGTTGGACTCAGAATGTTCTTCTCATCGAATGATGAAAAAATAATTTTCCTCAAAAAGTGTTAGTTTTTTTTTTTTGAAACTTAAAATATTTTTATTTAAAGGGTCCAATTGTTTTGGTGATTGAAAACGTTTATGTGTGATTTTGAAGAGTGAGTTTGGATCGCCAAATGAGTTTTGATCGATGCAGATGAGTTTCGGCCGATACTCAGTTTCGCCGAGTAAAGTTTTAATTTCAAAGAAATGCTCAGTTTCGATCGATTGTGGGTTTCGCGTGATTTGATGAGAAATTATTGAGTTTCGGGCGAAACACTTTATATTGGATGAGTTTCGATCGAAACTGGTTTCGGGCGATTATCAGTTTCGCCGAGAAATGTATCGGGCGAAACTAGTAATTGGTACTGTAGCTTTTCGGGCGAAACTAGTAATTTCGGTACTGTAGATGGAATTGAGTTTTAAATATCAGTTTTAAATATTTGAACATTTCAGTTTCGATGGAACTGAGTTTCGAGCGAAAGTCAGTTCGCTGAGAGAATTATAAAAGGTACTAAAATGAAGTTTCGATCGAAACGTACTCCGCGATTTATCAAATCAATTTGAAGGATTTAGGCAAAATTTTCAATTTCAATTGAACAGTTTCGATCGAAACGTACTTCGTGCGATTATCAAATCAATTTAAGGAAGTTCCGGCGATGATTAGTTTCGCCGTGTAAAATTAGAAATGCCTTTTGAAAATGTAAGTTTCGATCAATGAAAATTAGTTTCGGGCGAAACTCAAATGTGGCGAAAATACAAAATCAAGTAAAATCAAATCCGGCGAAACTCAAATCAGCTGAAATTAAATGTTTACTACAGTGCACATTCGCCCGATGTGTTTCAATCTGAAAGATTTCTGGGCAGAATGACGAACTTCAAACTCGATTTCCACCTAAAACTCACTCAAATCAACTAAGAAATGTTGGGTAAACACTTCAGATCACTCAAAATCAACCTATTTAGCTCTTGAGCTTGCAAAATCAGCAGAACCAACTCAAAAACTCAAGAGCAAGTTGAAATTCGACCAAGAAAAAAAATACCCAAAAATTTCAGAAATCTCACTCAAATCCGAACGTGTTTGCTCTGATACCACTTGTTGGTCCCTATTTGATCCAACAACACTGACCTAGGACGATTTACCACGCTAGTAATGAAAGTTTTAAAGATCGAACGTGGGGTGGGTTAGTGTAGACGATGGGTGCTTTGAAAATGCTTTGTTTTACTATTCAACACACACGCACTCACACATACGACACCAAAAACACACACCCTAATGAATTAGGGTTTGAGGGTATATATACCACATAAGTTGATATATTATACCCCTAATAACTAAGAACTAGAATATTACAAAGCCCAAAGTTAACTAAATACAAACCAACTAAGATAAACACAATGAAATTGAACACTATAAAATATTCCTAACAGACGAACATCTTAAGCATGGGGCAGTTGCTTGAAAAAGGATGTTCAGTGTTCATGAAGGACCGCTCATTACAACTAAGAAACAAAGACGGAAGAATGATTGCGCGGGTCGAGATGGAAAGGAACCGAATGTTCAGACTCAACCTGAAGGCGATTCAAGAAAAATGTTTGCAAGTTGACGTGGAGGACAAAGACCTTTTGTGGCATATGCGATTTGGACATCTGCACTACGGTGGCCTAAAGGAGCTCTCCAAAAGAGGCATGGTCCATGGAATGCCGGTAATAGAAGGTGAAAAAAAGCTTTGCGAAAGTTGCGTAATCGGGAAACATACAAGGACGACGTTCCAGAAGCAGGCAGAATATCGAGCGCGCAACCCACTCGAGCTCGTACATACAGACATATGCGGGCCGATCACACCAGAATCATTCGGTGGAAGGAGATACTTCATCCCCTTCATTGATGATTATTCAAGAAAGACGTGGGTGCATTTCCTAAAGGAAAAGTCAGAAGCGTTCGAGACGTTTAAAAAATTCAAGGCTATGGTCGAAAAGCAACAAGCTCAAACGTCAAGGCGCTCCGATCATACAGAGGTGGCGAATACATGTCAGGTGCTTTCGCTATTTTTTGCGAAGAACAAGGCGTCAGGAGGTTCCTCACCACACCTTATTCACCACAACAGAACGACATAGCTGAAAGGAAGAACCGGACCATTCTCGACATGGTTCGATCAGTGTTAAAAAGCAAGGACATGCCAAAGGAATTCGGGGCTGAAGCGGTGCGATGTGCCATATATATTCAGAACCGATGTCCACATCACAGCCTAAAAAATCGAACACCACAGGAAGCATGGACTGGCCGAAAACCGACGGTGGCGCACTTCAAAATATTTGGAAGCGTGGGGTATGCACATGTGCCGGATCAAAGAAGAACCAAGCTCGACGATAAAAGCAAAAAGCTCGTGTTTATTGGGTATGATGAGAAGACGAAGGCGTACCGGCTCTATGATCCTGAAAATAAAAAGGTAATAGTAAGTCGCGATGTTCGGATAGACGAAGAAAGTTCGTGGGGCTGGAATGTTGAAGAAAACACAACGCCTGAAGAACCACTATCGTTGCACCAATACCTGTTCCGATTTCATCTCAAGAAAATGACGAGGAGGACGAACCAAGACAGCCGAGGGTGCGAAGCATGTACAGATCAACCGAACAAGTTCACCTAGTCTGCTTATTAGCCGACTCGGAACAAATTAGTTTCGAGGAAGCCATAAGAGACAAGAGGTGGAAAATGGCGATGGACGAGGAAATAAAGGCGATCGAAAAGAACGACACATGGAAACTTGTGGAGTTGCCAAACGGGCATTAACCCATTAGAGTTAAGTGGGTTTATAAGAAGAAGATGAATGCTCAAGGAAAAGTTGAACGTTACAAGGCGAGATTGGTGGCGAAGGGCTATCGACAACAAGCGGGAATAGATTACGACGAAGTTTTTGCTCCCGTTGCAAGAATGGAGACAATTCGTTTGCTCCTGGCTCAAGCTGCACAACTCAACTGGCCAATCTACCAGATGGATGTGAAGTTCGCTTTTCTGAACGGGGAACTCGAGGAAGAAGTCTACGTGGAGCAGCCCCCAGGATTTTCAAAATCGGGAGAAGAGGGCAAAGTGCTAAAATTAAAAAAGGCGCTTTACGGGCTAAAGCAAGCGCCGCGAGCATGGAACACCCGGATCGACGGATATTTCAAAAAGAACAAGTTGGAGCAATGTCCGTTTGAGCACGCTCTCTACGTTAAACGAGAAGGAGAGGAAATGATCATCGTCACGCTCTATGTCGATGACCTTATTTTTATGGGAAGCAGTGAGAAAATAGTCAACGACTTCAAGAAGGCGATGACGAAGGAATTCGAGATGACGGACTTGGGACTGATGAAATATTTTCTCGGTCTCGAAGTCGAGCAAAGAAGCACGGAAATTTTTGTGTCACAAGAAGCGTACGCGAAGGCTATATTGAAGAAAAATAAAATGGAGGAGAGCAACCCGGTAGCGACACCGATGGAACTTGGAACAAAACTGTCCAAGTTTGAGGGAGGACAAGTAGTGAATGAGACCGACTATCGAATTCTCGTGGGCAGTCTGCGATACTTGACCTGCACGAGACCCGATATCGCCTACAGCGTTGGAGTTGTTAGCCGCTATATGGAAGATCCGAGACAGTCACATCTCAAAGCGATCAAGAGGATCTTACGATACATACGAGGAACACAATCGCTCGGACTATTTATCCAAAGACGAGCGACTGCAAATTAGTCGGATACTCTGACAGCGATTGGTGCGGAGATATCGATGTTCGAAGAAGTACTGGCTACGTATTTTATCACGGGAATACGGCATTCAGCTGGTTATCAAAAAAACAACCGATCGTGACTCTATCAACCTGCGAAGCAGAATATGTGGCAGCATCGTGGTGTGTCTGTCACGCAATATGGCTGAGGAACTTACTGCTCGAGGTGAATCTTCAACAAGTCGAGCCAACCGAAATCCGTGTAGATAATAAGTCAGCGATTGAGTTGGCAAAAAATCCGGTTCATCATGAGAGAAGCAAGCATATTGATGCACGGTTTCATTTTATTCGGGAGCGCGTAAAAAATGGAGCAGTGAAGATGGTACACGTTGCAAGTTCGGATCAAGTTGCAGATATTTTCACGAAGCCGTTACCAACAAATACGTTTGAGAATTTGAAGCAGATGCTCGGGATGAAAGAGCGAAAGGTATTGAACTTAAGGGAGGAGTTTGTTGAATAAGTCCAATACCATTTAATAAGATATGAAAAATAATAATAATAAAAAAATGAGTCAAACATGCAAAATCAAAAGGCAAATCTAAAGAAATCGAAAAAATCAAACTTGAAGAGTTTGTGTGAGAAGAAAACAAATCCTAAGAGATATGCGCGTGGTAGAAAGGATTTTGTAGTATTTCGATGTATCTTATACTACTATATATATCTGTGTAGTCCTTGTGTAATATAGTTGTGAGGGAGAAAATTAAAAAAAGGCATATGCGTGCGTAGCCGTGTATTAAGCAAAGAGAGAGTGAGTTGGTCACTAAAATATTTTGTCCCTACCTTGTTCACTGTTCACGTGTAGTTACATAGCATCATCACAGACCAGTTTCATATTCCCATCGTTTATTATTCTGTAAGGCATTAAAAGCTGTACAGATCGCTTTAATCCTCACTGCAGACTCACGACCTTGCACTCTACAACAACAGTAGCTATATAGATTTGATCCAATTAGTGTCGTGTTGTTTGATTAGGTGGTGATCGACATATTAAGCTATTAGAAGCTCCTTTACCTCACATATATATATCAGTTCATCTACCAATTCATGTCAGTATTGCTGCTGCTTTCCTCTTCTATAAACTCAATATGGTTATTTGATTAATTTAGATTGCTCGAACATATCTAAAAATAAATTCTACTTTTTAGTTATCATGATGAATATGACTTTATTTTCCAAATTCACATTAACTCAAAAATAATATTCTTGAAAAAATTTATGATCCCAACAACATTTAAAGGGTAAATTATGTTATACTACCATGTGGTTATACTGAAACGCATGACACTACCCTACGTTTTTTTTATTGCGTAAAACTCCTTGTTTTTTGCTAAACATAGCATCGTACCCATGTGTTCTCTAAATGACAATGAGCGGATAATTAAATAAACCCCGAGGGGTTTCTGTGCAATTTTCAAATCATATGACTTTTGGTGCATTTGTCTAAAGCACAAGGGATTGTTATGCTCTCAGGACAAATTTAAAATTGTTCAAATAAAAAATGGCTCCACCGACTACATACGGTTGCAACAGAAATCAAAAGCTAGTCGTTACGAAGCTTATCGAAACGACTACAATGTGTGATCTGAAGGAGACTTGTTGGTAGGAACAGTGTTGATCAATGACCTGCAATCAACTCGCCTCTCTACTTTTTATGCATGTGTGTCTCAATCTAAACAATTCGAGCTATCACAAGTTGAATCGATAAAATAGAAACCCAAAAACACAGACAACGAAAAACAGATTTACGTGGTTCGGCCTCGACTTCATGCTTACTCCACGGTCCAACAAAGCTCCGAATTTATTATCTCCAACCACGGTTACCTCCACGTCTACTACAAAATCCTGGTTGACACATTTTGCTAACTTTCACCCTAACGAAGATACAAGCTCTTGAAGATAGCTACTCAAACACTCTAGTATGGTATTTATACTGATCATGTAGTTGCCTTCATGCATTGACGGGAAATACCACGGGCATTAAGAGTTGTACACAATGCGCTTCATCTCAGCCCTTCGATTTGCAGTGCGCGAGATCTAATGGTTACATTTTAAAGCTACCACAACTTCTCTGATTGTACACTCAACATCGATGGTTGTACCCCAAGATCAAATTAATAACTCGCAGCGATCTCATACGTTAGTGCTCAATCTGAGCCATCCATCCCCTTCTCTGTTAAGCCGATGGCTCCCATTCAAACTTACACAATTAACTTTCATCCGTCGGATCATGGCGCGAAGGATCAACTTGATAAAAGAGATGATATGATGCGTGCAAGTAACTAAATTTTATAAAACGAATAGCTAGGAACTACACTACGCTAAATAGGCAAGTGCACCTTACCCATCAACAATAGTATAGTAATAGCAAGTATTCGAATACTGGACCAAACTATGCAAATAAGAAAACTTGTTTAAATATCATAGTGAAAGTTGGTTTATCATGCAAAGACGTAAAATAACAATTAAAATAACTACAAATTAGACACTAAAGACGATTTGAAAACAAACGTATTTGAGACTTCGAATCCCCTAGCTCGATCAAACCCAATCAAGATAATCCACATAGTTTTTCCTAATTATTAGACCGTGAGAATTTCTAACGCATGCATATGATGTTCATGTAACTGGACGTAACTTTCCTAATCACATAAAATATCTACAACTAATCCTACGAATTCGATAGTTGGATAAGCTTCCAGAACTACCATAGAACGCATTAAACAAAACGAATTCCACTATTAGTTTTGACTCTAATACGGCAGGGTAGTTCAACCTACTTATAGCGCTGAGTTTATACCTTTCGTTTATGAGTGGTCTAATCGTTAGTCCCTCTTTCGAACGTAACTCACGGCTTCCCAATAATTCTTTGAATCACATAGACACGACCAAAACAACAAGACTCCTCACATAGACATAACTTAAATAAAGATAATTCATAAGCGAATCATAATAAAGATAAGGAATTTTACGATAAACAATTCAAAACGCATGTTTAATCTCGCTAGGGTTCATCAAATCTCAAATACAAGGATTTAGCTACTCATAGAGAATAAGAAAACAAGGAAAAACGAAACTGTATGATAGATGAATCATGAATCTCCCCTAGGATCTCCCCACAACTCCTCATCTATGGCCCACGGCAGCTGGACTTCACGGCCACAAAGCTCGATTCACGGCCTCCTCTCATCGTGTTCACGGCCATGTCAAGGCCAGCGCTAGGCAAGGACTTCCTGCCAACCTTCATGGCCACTTGCACCGTAGGTCACGGCCATGACATGTCCTTTACGGCCATGTGCAAAGGTGGTCACAGCCATGAAGGTTCCCGGCGGGTGGTAGGACGTTTTGTTGATTTTCGTTCGTTTCACTCATTTTCGTTCTCTCGCCCTAGACGTCATCTGAAGTCCTACAAAGATAAAATACGTGTAAGTTACGATAAAACGATGCGAATTAGCTTGAAAACAACTTATTTATGATAAATATTAACATATAAATACGTTTATCAAACATCCCTAAACTTAAGCATTTGCTTGTCCTCAAGCATATAAAAATCATAAGGCATAGAATAATAACTTAACCGTGCAACTTATCATCCAAGAAAACATGTTTAGAATAATGCAAGTAAAGTCAAAAATGCATTCGAGGTCGATGACTATTGATAAGTTAGGGTTTTACGTTATATTTATACCCCGTAAAAGCGTGTTTTCGACCATTATTCATTCGAATATTATTGGATATCCTACGCTTATGTGCATATCTCTTGTTTGACAGATATTGGAGCGAAATAGATCAACGCGGAAAGATTCGACATAAAAAGGACCATCAACCTCGCTCCATGCATACGCCTTTAGCACTTCGGGCCCTTTTTGTAAATTTCAGAAGAATTGGGGCGAATCTGCATTTTACCATATTTTCCTATTTTTTGAGACAATACGTGAAGAGCAGGTAAGGGAAGAAGATATTAGTTGGCCCAAGGATTTCGCATGAGGATATTCAAATAAGCAAATAAAAAGTCAAAGATATGCTTTTGAAGATTTGAATATGCAAATGTGCTTGATTCGGCTGATTTTTTCCATATAAAGGGGAACGAAGGCAGCTACTAAAAGGGGGAGAACCTACGGCTGAAAAAAAGACGGCTTACGACAGAAATAAAATAAAGCGAATGACTGACATAAAGAGGCTTTAGACGGCTGCGAACTTTTGACGACGAAGAATAGAGAAAGCTAAGAGCAATCCCGAGGGTCTCCAAGACGTTTCTCCCTCGTTCACACGACGGGAGATGCCGCGGCGACTCGAGCATCGTGAGGGGCGAATTCTGTACCTTTATTACCTCGTTTTCAACAATGTTTTCTTTCGGTTCATTGTTGATTTTGTTTATACCCATATTAGCTTAATTTCTTTTGTGATTAAGGCCGTGTGAGGCCGGATTATGACTATGTATTTTATGCTATTCATATTTTATTTAATTAAATGATTTAAGTTATGTGTTCTTTATTTGAGTTTAATGACGTGTGTGATCGGCCACCACGCACACGATTCTTGATCTAGTACATGAGACCGAAAAGGTGATTAGAAAGGTTGATCAAAATATCGAACACCACCACGTAAAACCAACCAGAGATGGAATTCGGTTTCGTATGTGTGGTTTCCGAAACGTTAGGCGGCGCCTAAACTCGGGAATTTCACGAAGATCAAATGCACGTGTAGGGACTACAGTCATATAGGAATATAGTTGATCGTTTACTATTCATATATGGTTGCTAGTTACGTGAATAATGGGTAGCACATATATTAAGAAATTCCACCTTGACTTGATTCATGTTGATTAGATAAATTAGATTGCATGAAGACGTAGGAATAATTCGTGCCGAGCATGTGTCCTGATCACGTCGTCGCAACTGTTCTATCCTCATCTGTTTTATTTGCGTTTATTTTATTATTTGCGTCTTTTATCTATTTTATCAAATCATCAAAACTATAAAAATCCCGTTGGTCTAAATTAGAATTAGGAATATTATCTTACAATTAGTCGAGCTGTCTTCGTGGATCGATACTCGGACTTCGTCCGTTTTACTACTTACACGACCTAGTACACTTGCTAGTATTGGAGCATGTCAACTATCTACACGGCTTTCTCAGCAACACCTATCAAGATTCGCTCACAAGGATTCACTCAATCGCTCATCATATATCTACTACTCTCGCTGACTAGGCTTAAATCGAAAGGTCATTTGGGGTCATGAGGAGCTCAACTAATGATAAGAACCTTTATACGTAAGCATCAATCACTTATGAGCGGTAGTCATCGTTATCCCGCCTCGTCTAGGTCGCGCCAAAAATCCGGCTTTCAATTCCCGTTTTTTCCTTTCTGTTGCCCCCGTCTTATTCCAACTAAGCCATTCTTCTTCAAACTTCTAGATATGGGATTATATTATTTAACTTCGTGAGAGTTAAAGATTATCGGAGGAAGGTTTTTTTTTCTTGCAGAAGTTTCTCTTTTACCGGTCTCTTTGCGAGTGAGAGATTATTGATGGAAACGTTCTTCACATTTTGTTCTTGACGATACGCTCACCTTCTCCCAAACTCTTTGCGAGTGAATGATTATCGATGGAGGAGTTTTCGTTCATTCGGCGTTCTTCGGGGTCTCATCCGGGTGTGCCTTCAACTTTGGCATTCAACTTTCACTTCCATATTTGCTCTATTAGATGATCTCTGGAGGCTTACTGAGGTCAGCGGCTGATTTACAGGCTATTCAAATAAAAGGGTTCGGCTCCTGATTTACCATTAAATCTGAAAAAAATGACGGAAAAATGAGAAGGGGAAAAAGGGATCTTTTAGCCCCAACTTTCCAACCTAGCGATTGAGGGTTGTGGGATCATGCTTCCCATAAAAAACACACATAAAGCAAACGAACGTACCCACAAATTTTCGGGTCATAGTGGACCCCAACAACCTCGGCGTGGTTAGCCCGACCAGTACAAACCGATTTGTAATTCGGGCCATCCGTGTCCCTGCAAGTAACCCACCTCCGCCTTCACCGCACCCTCCACCCTCTGAAACGCAAGCTCAATGTTCCAGAAGCAGCCCGCCTTCACCGCACCCTCCACCCTCGAAAGTGGCAGCGCAAGTAATTTGAAGAACGGAATTGCCTTTGTTTTATGGTATGATCGTGATACCCATTTAACCCTGCTCGAGACCATTAGCAAACGGCCCGTTCCCTTTACTTCCCCCCAATTAGTTTTCAATTGCATAGGGTCCGGTAAGTCGTCACCAATATCTCCTGGTTCAAGGTCACCTCGTAATCAATCATCGGTATTGTTGGCGCACCACCACGAGAAGGCAACTGGTGGTGGGCACGCTGGGTTCAGGCACAGTCCATGATCACATTATGAGAGGTATATTATAGTTGAAAAAGTCAATAAATTCTAATTCAGCTTTTCGTTGATGTAATTGGTTGCATTGTAGCACGGTGATAGTTGTTTTTGATGTCTTTTATTTGGAATGTGATTGTCAACAAGCATTCAGTTTTCTGGTGGGCTGTAATGGTAGTTGGCGGTTTGTGTAAACACTCAAAAATCTTAGATGCATGTCTTCATGTTTTGAGATACATGGAATAATTGCTTCCTCATGTGGAGATATTCGATTTTCAATGTTTCAGAATGTAAACATATTTAGCCCTGAAGCTGACGTTACTGTTTTCATCTATGCGTTGTTCTTATGTTCCTTAGGTTTCATAATTTTGCATTTAACTTTCTTCCTATTTTGACAAATTAATGAGGTAATGGTCTTATGTTTGGTGCTTGTACATATTTGCTTTTTCCATTTATGGAAAATGTATTGTGCGTACTTTTCTTCAATTAAGATACCTCCAATAAGTTTCAGATACCTCCAATAAGTTGGCATACGACTTTGAATGAAGATCGTTAAAGCTGTATTTTATAATACAAGATGGTCAATTTTGTTCTCGTCCTTTTCTGTTGTTTCGGCTAGAAGCATTGCGCATTAGTTATCTTGACTTACTTCCTTAATATTTGTATATCATAACGTTTATGCGAGTATGAAGGGCATCGTTTGATTTATTAAATACACTATATGCTGGCTGTAGATGGTGCTAATGGGTTTCTTCGTCATCTATTTTCTCTTTTCTCAAGATCTATTTTTCGAGAAAACTGGATCCCACATCGCGTTGCTCCAATTGTGGCCATTATTTTGAAGATGGGCTCCTTGGTGTACGTCAGAAAATCCTCACCAACCGGTGTCCACTGCCTTACAACCAGTGTTCGGTGCCTGGCACACAGTAGGTTCCGAGCTTTACGGTGGGATTACACAACTATAAGAGTGAGGTAGAAAGATGCTTGCTTCTTCTTCCTTCGCATAGTTATTCGGTTGTCTTCATTGGTTTATGTCTCATCATGGCAGAGTTGTGATTTTCAAGAATTTCAGCTGGTAAAAGTGAAGTTAAGGGACATGTTCAGGAGCTGGAGAAGCAAATTCAGGTTTCGACTGTTGTAGCAGTGGTGGTGTTATCATTTCTTTATCGTCCTTTGGCCACCACCAGGCAGTACACACCGTCACGACGCAACGAAACTTCTTGATGAAAACATGCTAGATGTTCCAGCCTTCGTCGATTGAAGGGAGGAGGATGGTGTTACTCCTGTCAAAGCCCAAGGTTATTGTGGTGAGATTTCACAATTTTCGACTTCACACAAAACAACTTAGGTATGATATTACAGGTTATTGGGCGTTTTCGGCAGTAGCCGTAGTCGAAGGTATCATGTATATCAAGCAAAAAATTTGGTTCCACTTTTGACACAACAACTTGTGGATTGTGACGAACTTAACCATGGTTGTTGTGGAAGGTTCCCTCGTAGAGCCTTTGATTTCATAATGAAGGAAGGCTTAACCACAGAGGAGAACTACCCTTACATCGGTGAAAACCGAATATGCAATGGCGAGAAGGTAAAAAAACAAATATAACGTATTGTTAGATCGAGTAATAAAAGCCTAACTTCTTGACCCCATGACAAAAATGTCCGATAGTGAAGATCGACGTGTATGTGCGTGTTCCGAAAAGCGACGAGGAAGCCCTCCTTAGAGTAGTAGCAAGGCAACCAGTATCGGTCCGCGTGGACGCAGGAGGTCCGAATTTTTGGGGGTACACAGGTGTAATGACACCTACCAAATATTTCTTTCCATTAAAATACAAAAATTTTGAAAAAAAATCTTGAACATGGAGTTTTTCGAGGAAGACGTGACAGGACTCTAAACCATGCCATGACCATCATGGGTAATGGTGAAACAGCAGATGGAACAAAATATTGGCTAGTGAAGAACTCGTGGGGTGACACATGGGGAGAGGTTGGTTATATCAGGATGGAGCGAGGAAGAGAGATGCGCGGTATTGCAGAGTTAGGTTGTTATCCTACTATCAAGTAATCCTAGGACCAATCCCAGCAAATCCGCACGAGACGGCGGACTTCAAATCCAACAAGGTGGATGTGCATGAACAATAGCTTTATATTCTGTCTGATTTCCTTTTTGAATAACACCAATGAAAATAGAGATTTATGTAAAGATGAAATGATATCAGCCAAAGATTAAGAAACTTGTCAAAGTCGTATCCAAATACTCTTGAAAAGTACACTTATTCGTCCAAATCATCATAGATAAACACGAGATTTGAACTCACATATTCAGAGAAGTGATGTAGATTTATTTTTCTGGTCTCAATGGTAGCATCGGATTGGATCATTGCAGGCTTGAGCTTGTGACCAAATCTTCCACCTTTCTCAATATATTTCTGGTGATAATTTTCAGCCATGTAAAACATTTTTCGTACGATCCTTGAGCTCCTATTATATAGCTTCCAAAGATTTGGAGATAACTTCTCCTGTGTCTCGCGCTATAAGAAATATATGCCTGATATGTATTGAGTACCTACATCTCCTCCCTGTGGTGAAAACTGACGATTAATTCTGAAATACAGGGGCAAAACGGGAATTAAAAGAATAAAAAAAGAAAAAAAAGAAAAAGCCTCAATTATCAATCTGGCGACTGAGCGTGGTGGGATCATGCTTCCTCCAAAATAAATCAAGCAATCGATTGCATCCACACAGGCTCGGGGCATAGTGAACCCCAACAACCTCCTCATCGTTAGTCGTGCCCGTACAAATCGATATTTCGGGGCGTCCACGTGCCCCTGTGAGTAACCTATCTCAATCTTCACCACACACTCCACTCTCTAAAACGCCAGCTCTGTTCCTATGTAAATCCTTGAGGTATTTCGCCCATCGACGCATATGTACGAGGACTTCGACAAGCGGTAAGTTAATATATATTTGTTTGAAAAGTGAAAGAAATTTACCGAACTCGTCGTCAGCAATATGCTTATCTGGTTGCCACGCCTTGACAGAGGGCTTAGTCACAACCTCCTTCTCCTTGTCGACTTGCTCTCCCTCAACAGGATTGACAGGTTTCACTTCCTTCTCTCGACCGTCTTCTCGATCAACATTGTCCTTAGCGCCATCTTTCTACGAGACCTTCTTCTTGTCACGTTGCTCCTCTAAATGCTTACAGAATGGATCGTTGGGCATCTCTCTCATTAACCTTGTCGGATATGGAATCTTCGGTGTGTAGGGATTGACCGGTGGTCTTGGAGCAATCTCTTCCTCACTTCTAAGAGTGATGGCATGGAAATACTCCTTCGTGTTTGTCTCCGTACTGCTCGGTAATGAACCTGGGAGGCATTGTGCGATTGTATCCGATATGTCTCCGACTTGCTTCTCCAGGTTTCTTAACGATGCATCGGTGTTTTGCAACCAAACTTCTTAATTATCCAAGTGAGAGTCGAGCTTCTCCATTCAGTTAGAAAACATCCCATCGAGCTTTTCAATGCGAGCTTTTGGTGTACCCTCTGGATTTCCGCCTTCGAATCCATGCGCCATTTGTTGATGAAATCCTGGAGGACCATTTTTGTTGATTTCCATAGGCCAAATTCGGATGAACTCGATTGGGCACATAATTCCTTTGGCCTTGACAGTTTTCCATGTAGTCGACATGCTCTATCGAGATTGTAGTGGGGCACTGAGATGTTTCGTGGCTCCCACTGCACATGGCACAAGGCGGTTGTATGTCGGGTACGATAGAGGTGGTGTGGCAGCGACAGGACTCACCAACGCAGCAGGCTGCCATTGCGTTAATCGCTGCTTCGCGGTCAATGTGCGCAAGAGTGTGTTCATCAATGTCTTCATTTGAAGGCCATTTGCCGTAATTTGTTGTTGAAGCGCCTGGAACTTAGCATTGATCGTGGTTGTCTCGCCAACGTCATACCTCCCCGGTGGCTTGCCTCGGGTACTCGAGCTCCCATATCAAAAGCTATTAAAGTTGTAGCCCTCTATCATATTCCATTCATCTGTCGCGCTGAGGTTGCATAGACCTCCGTTGCACGCACCATCTAATAGCTGCACGGTGTGATCATTTAACGACTCATGAAATCTCTTAATCTGCTCGCTTTTCGTCATCCCGTGCTGAGAAAACCGGTTCAAGAGAGTCTTGAACCATGTCTATACATCGTATAAGTTCTCCCCCTCCTTTTTTCTTGAACGAGTAAGGTCCATTTTTAATCTTAGCGACTGAAGGTGGGCAGAAGTTTGTGATGAAGAGAGAGTGCATCTCGTCCCGAGTGGTGATGGATCCCTCGGGTAATAGGTTGAACCACTCTTTTGCATTGCCCCTCAGTGGGAACGGGAATAGGTAGAGACGGATGGCTTCGGCGGCTGCTCCTTGAACTCGTATCGTGTCAGTGGCCTAGAAAAAGTTTCTGATGTGCCTATAAGCATCTTCTTCTGGAAGCCCGTCGAATTGCGCCATCAACTGAAGCATTTGCAACCAGTGATCATTCAGCTCGAAGTTATTGTCACGGGCTCACGACCATGTGCAAAGCCGGTCATGGATGTGAAGGTTGCAAGAGGGTGGTGGGGCGTTTTGTCGCTCTTCGTTCGATTTCACTCGTTTTCGTTCTCTCTCACCCTAGACGGTGTCTTGAAATCCTATGAAGATAAGAAAACATGTAAGTCACAATATAACGATGAGAATATGCTTGAAAACAACTTAGTTACGATAAAGATCAACGTATAAAATACATTTATCATGTTATATCGATCCAATTCACGGTGTTGGCGAACATCGGGGGAGGGTGAAATTTCCGCTACCAAAGGTCCGAATATAAACTACTCCCTCCGTCCCACTAATTTTATCACATTTTGCCATTTCGGGCGTCCCACTAATTTTATCACATTTCCTTATTTAGCAGAAAAACTATCACTGTCAATCAATATAATAATATTAAATATTCTTAAAAGACGTGTCAAAATATACACTTTATTACCTTTTCATTGTACTATATTATTATAATAATACCACCTTAATTTACGTGCCCGATAACTTATGTGATAAAGTTACCGGGACGGAGGGAGTAGTATTTTTCTGCACACTGTATACGTGTGCTAAAGTACAATTATATTTAATGCCACTTACCATTATGGGATTTATATTTTTTAAAGATTAATAGGCAAAATATAATTTTTAAATATATAAAAGAATAAATAATATGCAGACGTATAAGTACAACAATAAAAAAGTTTAGAACTGATATCATATTATTCAATTAATTAGTTATAGATAGAGGATTAAATTGTAAGTAATTTGACAGACCAAGTGGCACTTAATAGCCACCTCTTACCCTTAATATAATATAATAAATACAGCCCTTCCTAAGATGGTTAAATGATCACTATATGAAGTTGGAACGTAGGAGGTCTCAATAATGAAATCATAATCAAGCGTGGGAGTTATAATTCGGAAATTTAATCTTAAGATGATCGGCTCTTTGAGACGAGGGAGTTGGTCCTAATGGAGCTCTATTTCAAGTTCTATAAGAGCTAATTATTGGACATGGTATTTTGATTATGATATAGCTTTGACTACTGTAATATGGCTTGGTCGTGGTACATTTCGATGAGTATTGAGGCAGTCTTAACTCAAGTCTTTCGTAGCAAGGTAGTATCCAATATAGAGGGTAAGGAAATCTATGCAAATTCGTGTATGGTACGTAGAAGCAAGCAAGATGAAAGGCGTAGTCTTCGGGTGGAGTTAATTGATATGGCGGAGCTTCGTAACGATAATGCACGGATTGTCGTTGGAAATTTTAACATTATATTAGGTCGCATGAGTCTCGAGACGGCACACCGCATGCTATTAATTATGTTGTTGCTTTCTCTACTATTGAAGGAGAATGTATGAATCCATGTAGTCAAAAAAGTTTTATGTTTGACGGGGTTATTGGGAGAGTTAACTCTACAACAGAGAGGTGTTAGTCAAATGAATTGTCTTTGGAAAGACTAAGCATATCGATGTTAATCATTGCAGATACAAAGATGTTTATTCACAGACTAAGCATATCGATATTAATAATTGTAGATACAAAGATGTTTATTCATAGGATTATCATAAATGATAATCCCTCATATATGTTTAAAATGTTTTTTCCAGTTTTCAAGCTCAAGAGCTTGATCGGTGTTCTGAAAATGGTGAACTAGTCTGTCGGTGCTAAGGCCGGAGGGAGACAAATGTTGAGTGATTTTTGGAATCAAAGCAAATATGGAGATTTGTTGATTTGATCCCGATTGGATGCAAAAGATAAGGAGTCAAAGAAATGAAAATAGTAATAACGAGAAAACATATCATTTTGGATTTCTTTATCAAGCGCGCCAAAATCACTTAATGGGTTAGTTTCTTCAACCCCTCGAGTCAAACCCTAGCCGTGCCGTCGTTCCCTCCCTCGTCTCTCTCAAACTAAAACCAATAAAAAAACCAACACAAACCAAGCTTCCTTCTCCCAATTCCTCAATTAATGGAGTTTGGGGGCTCACTTTATTATGTTTTTCATTTCTTTCTACTATTTTTTTGTCGTCTTCGAGTCTTTCGGGTTGGGAGCTTAGTCTCCTCATATAGGAGTTTTTCTCTCCATTTATGGGAATGCCCTTTACGAAGAAGACAAGATTCTGAAGCCGAAGATCATAGCAAATGAAGAATATTGTAGATCTAACGTGATAGTCATTTATGGTAGGTACTTTAGCTCTTTGTTTGCATTTATTTGTCTTTGCGCATATGTGGGCCTTTATTTTCTATTGAATCATGATGTTACCGGAGATTCTTTTTTACTATTTAGCCTATATATGTTCTTGTTACTAAAATAAAATGTCCTTTAAAAAAAGAGCAATTAATTGGTTTTCACCTTCAAAGGGTTTGCTTATTAATTGTACATGCAATTACTTAAGCAATTTTACTTGCTTGCTTACTATCTACTCTATTATATTAACGGTGTTAAGTGGCTATAAACTGTCATATTTAATTTGCCAACTTATTTACAATTTAAAGTCTCTATTTAAAATTTAATTAATTGAACAATTACTATACAACTTATAAATTTTTATTTATTATACTTATGCCCCTACCCATTGTTTTTCCTTTTATATATTTACAAATTATATTTCATCTATCAAACATTAAAAATTATATATTTCAAAATTGGAAGTAACATTAAATATAATTATATTTGAAGCACAAACATTGGGAAAAGTTACTAGTATGTATAATAAGAAGAGTTACGTTTTATTTAGGTTGATTGCAGCATGTCTATTGTATTCTTGTTTATCATTGAATTAATTAAGTTGTATATTGGCGGTGATTTTTTCCCCAACTGGAAATTACAGAACATAATTTAAATATTAAATATGAGAAACGATGAGTTGGGTTCCACTACGAGTTCACATGCTTTGTGGAGTCAAAATAAGAGCATACAAAATTTAGAGTTTTGACTTAAATCAGTTGAATGATAAAAAATAATTGGAAATGGTTTCCAAGGCCAAGGCTGACATAATATGGACATAGTCAAGCTATAACACATATGGAGTCTATTTTCGACTAGTTATAAATGTCGCGACACCCCTTAGTTTCTTCACTACAACCATCAAAGGTCACAAATGTGTATTATGGAATATATTTTAATAAAAAAATAGAATAATTCACGAAAGGTTATAATATTATTGAGTTATTAGTTGTTTTGGAGACGCTGTCCCAAAAAAGCGCCGAATATATTGGATGACATAAGGACATGATTAAGCCTAGTATTTTTTTTAGTAAACCATTATGTGTGCAATATGGAGATTATAATTCAATATCGATCAACAATTATTCAAAATAAGTTTAAGATCTAACTAACATTATGACGAATCCTCAATCATAATTCATACATTAACAGGCTTGATACGATATTATACGAAATGTTTTAAGATTGTAACAACCACATTAACACAAAGAAAAGGAAAAGAAAAGAGAAAAAGAGAGCCATTGAAACGAAATAAGCTTGAATTAAGATTCAAGTGATGGGATGCTACTCTAGTTCAATTAATTCATTGTTTCGTAATAATTCTCCATATATAATACGCGACTCATTTTCTCCACATGTTACAATTATTCATGCTCAATCCAGTTTAAAGAGAAATAAAAAATTATACAATCAGTCAAGTCAATATGATTACATATGAATAAGGGGGTGTTTGTTTCAGGTGATCCAACATTACGGTGATACGCACATCGTGGTGATGTGGGTATCACCGGAATGTGGATCAAGGTGATATGTCATCAGTGTGTTTGTTTTAAGGTGATATTTCATTTTGCAGATCAACGTGATATTGAAGTATTCTGTTTGTTTAATCACTGTGATGTGTAGGGTGACGTTGTATAAATGTCTTATTTGACCCTATACATATGACTTAAATAATGTGTTATATTTTTTAAGGTGATATTTTATGTGATAATCATTAATATATTAAAATATACATTTAATTTATAAGCATTATTTATATTTGTATTATTTTTTAAATATAAGTTTTAATAGTTTTAAATATCTGAAATATTTTTAAGATTTAATTATGTTAATCATGTAATTATATTTATAATGGCATATAAAGTAATAATGTTAAAATATGAGGGATATTCTCGTCCATTAAAAATTAGATAGATCACCTCATAACCGTGATATTGGATCACCTAGGTTTTTTGGGGTGATCTATGAAATATCACCCCATTTTCATTACCTAGGTGATCCATCATTCCGGTGATGACTCATCACCAAGACTAAACAAACACAGTGATAAATGGTAAACGAGAGGATCGTGGTGATGTTTTGGAAGATCACCCCAAAACAAACAACCCCTAAGTAATCCACCTCTTTCTCTTACAAAATAATATAATAGCTAGAGACAACCAAATCGCAACAAGCATGTAATGGACCCGTTTGTACCGCGTGAAAATTATTCTCTTGCGACGTTCCTCGAACTATCTTTCTCCACTAACATATATATATATATATATATATATATATATTGTTATCCTTGGGTGTTACATACCCTGTGATAAAATACCCTACCCGCCTCAACTAACATAACCACCTTATTTAAAGAATGCCCCTAGCTTTCGGTGCCTCGGGTCGGCCTGAATATTCCCCGAGAAGAAGGACCCAGGTCAGCAATGGAAAGCCCACATCAGAAGCACGAGGACCTCAAAATGTCCCTTGACCCTGAGGACAATTACCCGAGAGCCTCTAACAGGGAGATTAGTAACCCCTCGGGTCATTGTCTCAGAGACTTTAGCCTACACAAGAAACTGCCATGATCTTCACTCTGTGACGTCAGTAGAATAGGCGACAAGTAACTGCCCATAATAGAAGCCATTACGAAGACGTGCCATCATGGGTAGGTAATGGCCGAGCCCGAGAAAAATGGTAAGGGGGTAAAACCGCCCAAAAACCGCCCCAACTCAGACTCCTATAAATATTGCATGCCTCGTCCGAAACAGGTATCAATTCCTCACGTATCCTACCGTTACTCTGCTGAATTAATAACTCACGCACACACTTGAACACACCATTTTTTATGCTACTTCGTGCCTGGAACATGGAAAATACCCTCTTGACCTAGGCAAGAGGGCAAACGACCCCCATACCTTCTCTTGTCTTTGAGTCTCTAGGCAGCGCGCGCGCGGCGAAATTAAGGCGGGAAGAAGTCCGTTAGCCGTCCAACGCGGTAGATCCATTTTCCGGCGGCATCAACTTGGCGCCGTCTGTGGGAAACTTTAGTTTCTCATAAGTAGAAATTCAATATGGTGGTTGCCGAAAATGATCGTGTGCTGCCACCTGACGGCAATGGGCCGAACCTGGCCGACCCAGCCGCGATGTTCGCTGCGGTCATGCAAGAAATGCGGAGGATCGGAACTGATGTGGGAGTTTTGATGGCCGAAAGGAATCAGAGGGCTAACAGGCAGGACAGAGGGCGCGATGCTGAACGAGAAGACGGTCGGCGTGAGGCAAGCGGAGAGCGCGACGCCGAATCGAGGAATGGAGAATGCAATGACTAAGACCATACTTTGGCGTCGATGCAAAGGAGAGCCCGGGCCAACAGAAGGAGACGCACCAACCAACAACGTACCGATCAACAGGCAGCCGACTTAGAAAGAATGAGAGAGGAGATTTGCCAGCTTCAAAATCTCGCCAACCCGCCAGAAGCTCCCATCCTCCCTCGAGCCTCGCCCTTTTCACCCGAGGTGCTCGCAGCCCCATTGCCCGAGCACTTCCGATCTTTTGAGATGGGAAAGTATGATGGTTCCGGACCGCCCGAAGAACACTTGGCCGCTTTTAAAGGAAATGATGCACTATACCAACTAAGCGACCCCGTTAAATGCCGACTCTTCGTGACCACTTTGTCGAGAGGAGCCCAACAATCGTTCACTCTACTGCCACCAGGGGGAATCAGAAGCTTTCACGATCTCACCAGCCACTTCTTGAAGTACTTCTCGAGCAACAGAAGACGCCCTTCATCCGCAGTAAAACTGTTAAACATGAAACATGCCGACAGGGAGTGCTTAAGGGACTATCTTCGGCGTTTCAATCAAGTGAAGATGGAGGTCCCCAACATCGCACCCGAATTGCTTATCGGAGCATTTCACCACGGCCTGACGGATGGGGATCTGTTCAGATCACTAGTGAAGAAATATCCTACCACAGTGGAGGAGCTGATAACCCGGGTGGAGAAATTCGTTCGGGTAGAAGAGTCGCAAGCCCGGGAACCCGAGGACAGGAAACACAAGAGTGCCCCTCGAGAACGTCGAAAGAGCTCCCTGCGAAACCAGGACCGGAGAGTCTTCCCTCGAAGGGATGATCGCCCTTACTCGGTACCTCCACTACCTCGGGCGGACTATCCAAAGCTACGGGTGAACAAACTTCGAGCGTTAGAAATATGCGAGGAGAACGACTTTCTCTGCCGACCCCCTTACATCGACGGCAACCCGAGGAGGCCAGTGTCCGACACCTACTGCAATTACCACCACGAGTATGGACACACCACTGAGGAATGTTTTCAATTAAATCGAGAACTAGAAAAGTTGATCGTGACCAACCCCGAGGCCCGAGTGAAGCTTGCTGGGGCAGATGGTGGCTTCGGCACCAGGCCCAGATATCCTGGGGCGGGGAATCCGTTTAACACCCGACAAGACCGCCAGCCTCACAACCAGAGGGAAGCCCAGAGGAGGACGCCAGAAAGGGAAGACAGACGAGGCCCGAGGCCAGGAGGAAACGACGTTCAAAAAATCAGGACAACAGGGACACCGGACGGCGGAGATCACCCGAAAGAATTGCACCACGACAGATCAACATAATCTCGGGAGGACCTACAGGAGGAGATTCCAATCGGGCAAGGAAGGCCGAAGTTCGCCGATTGGAAAATTTTGAAATCAAAACAGGAAGTAAACGGTTGGGGCCTACCATCAGCTTCGGTCCCGAGGATTTTCATGGAGGCGACGACTCTCACGAGGATGCCCTAGTCATTCGGGCCGAGGTAGCCAACCATGACGTTGGCAGGGTTTTCGTCGATAATGGAAGCTCTGTCAACATAATATACAAGAGGGCCCTCGATCAAATGGACTTGGGAGCATATCCTATGGACAAAGTGGAAACGGCTCTATTTGGCTTCATAGGACACTGCATCGAGGCAGTGGGAATCCTGCACTTCCCACTCACCCTCGGGGAGGGTGACACCAGGAAAACGCGGATCGCGCCATTCATGGTCATCAACGGAACAAGCCCATACAACATCATCCTCGGGAGACCTGCTCTGACCTCTTTCATGGCCATCGCCTCGGCTCTACACCAGAAGATAAAATTCCCGTAGGAGACAAGGTTGGGGAAGTTTTGGGAGATCGCAAAATGGTCAGGAAATGATACGTGGAAGAGGTTCGCATAGAAATCAAGTCCTCCCGGACCCGAATGGAGGATCACCCGAGGGGGAGAGAAACGTTATACACCATCGGAACGACTAAAAAAGAAGACAAAGAAGAAGAAACTGAAGAAGTAATAATCAACCCGCCGGAGGGAACAGTCAAGATCTGCAAGGATTTACCTCGAGACCTCAGGGAGGACTTGATCATATTACTAAAAAGGAACAAGGATGTATTCGCATGGACGTCTAAGGACATGGTAGGCATAGACCGGGGAATCATCGAACACAAGCTGAATGTCTCCCGAACCACCCGACCCATCTCCCAAAAGAGGAGATATCTCAACGCAGAGAAAGACGCCGAGGCGCGACGCCCGGTTGAGGAACTTCTTGAAGCAGGCCACAATCAGGAGGTTCAGTTTCCTACATGGCCTTCGAACGTGGTCTTGGTCCCGAAGGCTTCGGGCAAGTGGTGCATGTGTGTGGACTTCTGGAACCTGAATGAAGCATGCCCGAAAGATTTTTACCCCTTACCTCGGATAGACCAGCTGGTGGATTCCACCTCGGGGCACGAGCTACTCTGTTTCCTCGATGCCTTCCAAAGGTACAACCAGATCTACTCGCCAAGGAAGATCAAGAGAAGACAAGTTTCATAACCGCCAGAGGGACCTACTGCTACACTGTCATGCCCTTCAGATTGAAGAACGCTGGTGCAACTTACCAGAGGCTGATGAAAAAAGTTTTCAAGGACCAGATAGAGAGAAATGTAGAGGTTTATGTTGATGATATCTTAATCAAGTCTCGAGAACAAAGCTGCTTTTTAGCCTATGTCCAGGAAACACTCTCGACTGCTCAAAGATACAACCTGAAGATGAACCCCAGCAAGTGCACCTTTGGAGTCAGTTCGGGAAAGTTCTTAGGATACATGGTAACAAGGGGAGGAATCGAGGCCAACCCGGACAAGATCAAGGCCTTGATAGATATGGCGTCCCCTCGGAGTCTAAACGAGGTTCAGAGACTGACAGGGAGGATCACAGCCCTCTCGCGATTCATCTCCCGATCGGCCGATCGTAGTTTACCTTTCTTCAAGGTGTTGCGCAAATTCCAAAGCTTTGAATGGACACCCGAGTGCGAGAAGGCCTTCCAAGACTTGAAGGAGTATTTGAAAAAAATGCCCGTACTTAATAAGCCACTGCCCGGGGAGGAACTGATAGTCTACTTGGCAGCGTCCCCTCGGGCAATAAGCTCCGTGCTTGTTCGGAAGAAGAAAGGGTACACGAACTCCGAGAAACTACTGCTAGCCCTGCTTATTACGGCCATGAAGCTGAGACCCTATTTTTGTCGCACCCCATTGTGGTGCTAACAAACCACCCGATCAGAAAAATCGCCACTCACCCAGACATCTCGGGGAGAGCAGTCAAGTGGTCAACAGAGTTGGGAGAATACGACATCCAATTCAAGCCTCGGGCCGCAATCAAAGCACAGGCACTGGCTGACTTCATGGTGGAAATGGTCGGAGATGGTCCCGAGGAGATATGGAAGATGTTTGTGGATGGCTCTTCCTGTAGCTCAGGGAATGGAGTCGGGATACTCCTCATATCGCCTTGGGGAAAGGAGACCAACCTGGCCATTAGGCTGAATTACAAAGCATCAAACAACGAGACAGAGTACGAGGCGCTACTTGCTGGACTTCGAGCAGCACGGAGAATGGAATCACACGCTTGGTGGTGCACTCGGACTCTCAACTCGTGGTCCAACAGTTGGAAGGAAACTTTGCCATCAAGGGCTAAAATTTAGAGAAGTACGTTAAGGCATTTGAGGAAATCAATGGAAGCTTCGAAGAACTCCAGATTGTCTTAATCACCCGAGCCCAGAATGAGAAGGCAGACCAAATAGCTACGTGGGCAAGCGCCATCGGACCACTCGAGGAAAAAGAAAGGGTTCTAACCATTTGGCAAGTCGAGGACCAAAATATACCCGAACCAGACATGGCTCGAGAAGATTGGAGGTACGAAATCTACCAATACCTACGTCACAAACTCCTCCCAGAAGATAAGGCTCTGGCCCGAAAACTCGTACGGAGGGCTCAAAGATTCACTTTGATCGACACTACCTTGTTCAAAAGATCTTTCGTCGGACCTCTTTTGCGATGCACGTCTAAGGAAGAGGGGGAATATGTCCTTCGCGAAATACATGAGGGGATTTGTGGGAGCCACATCGGGAGTCGGGCATTAGTGAGAAAAGCACTCCTCGCGGGATTCTTCTGGTCAACAATGAAGGGAGACGCCATGAAAACAGTCCGAAGCTGCCTCAGTTGTCAGAAGCACGCCAGCTTACAGAGAATGCCCGCTGAAGCCATGAAATCAGTAACATCCCCTTGCCCGTTTGATCAGTGGGGACTCGATATCGTTGGACCATTCTCCGGAAATGTCGCCCAAAAGAAGTTTTTGCTGGTGGCTGTGGACTACTTCTCGAAGTGGGTTGAAGCCGAAGCCATGGCTAAGATTACCGAGGCCGCCATCACCGCGTTCATTTGGAAAAACATCATTTGTCGCTACGAGATACCGAGGAGACTAGTATCCGATAACGGAAGGCAATTCAGCGGAAAGAAGCAAAAGGAGTGGTGCGATGAACTCGGGATAGAAAAAATCTTCACCTCAGTGGCGTATCCTCAAAGCAACGGCCAGGTCGAAGTAACCAATCGCACCATCGTACAAGGATTGAAGACCCGACTCGATGGGCTCGAGAAGTCATGGTTCAACGAACTTCAAAGTGTCCTATGGTCATATAGAACGACGCCTCGAGAAGGGACCAATGAGACTCCTTTAAGCCTGGTCTATGGGAGCGAAGCAGTGCTGCCCGCGGAAACTGGCATGGAAAGTGCCCGAATCCTCACTACCCCGAAGACAACGATCAACTCCGCGTAGAAGACCTCGATCTGATCGAGAAAGGAAGAGAAAGAGCCGCCATCAGGATGACCGCCTATCAGAGGAGAATGACTAAGTCCTACAATCGCCGAGTCCGAGGCAAGAAGTATGAGGAAGGGGACTTAGTGATGAAAGAGATCTTGAACCAAGAAGGGAGAAAGAAGTTAGAGCCTAAGTTCGAAGGACCCTACCGCACGTCAGAAAAGTTGGAGAAGCCTCTTACTACCTTGAGGATGCCAGTGGAAAGCAGCTCGATCGCCCATGGAACGCCCGCAAGCTGCGGAAATATTATCCCTAGAGGGGGGTACCTTCATTATGCATATGTTTCTTTTAATTTCTAACACATTATCTTTCCATGTTTACTTCTATCGCTATTAAGATGTAAACAATACATATACCTTAATGAAGTTTGTTTTCTTTCTGTACGAGGGACGTTCGAGCGAAAACTCAAAGTACTAAAAGACATGAAGACCCGGGTAGAAGACACTCCACCTCCTAAAGAGGCAATTACTTCAAGACCCCACGGGACAATCTCCCCTCGGGTAATATAACTCGCGCACACCGAATTCCCTCTACGAGAGGCTGAGACATTCTTCCCTCAAGGGGAAGTAAGATTTTTCGCGCACACTGATATCCCTCTACGTGAGGCGGCGCCACCTCTATTAAAGCTAGAGGCAAAAAAGGCCCCTCAGGACAACTTCCCTCGGGTAATATAACTCGCGCACACCGAATTCCCTCTACGAGAGGCTGAGACATTCTTCCCTCAAGGGGAAGTAAAATACTTTTGCGCACACTATTATCCCTCTACGCGAGGCAGCACGACCTCTATATAAGCTAGAGGCACGGAAGAAATATTTCTTTGGATCGCCGAGGCTCTCCTTGGGATCGGGGGACGCCCTCGGCCCGAGGTAAGAGAAGATCCTCGTCTTCCTCGTCAACGAGGGCAATCACCTCTGCCAACATCATGAGTCGTTCTGCAAGAAAGATAAGGGAGGAAGTTGGACTCTCGAGAAAGAGAGAAAGGTTCACTAGATACCCGAGGACATCTTATTTATACCTAGGGAGTCGGAGCGGAGAACGTTTTTGGAGCAGAAGCCGTAAGCATAAAGGAGCTCGTCAGTTCGGAGTTTCTTAGCATAGTAACGACGCCCATCCAGCTTAGTCAAAAAGGCCTCTACCAAGCAGCTGGCTCAGGGGGTAGGGGTGAGAGATGAAGGCATTGTCATTCCAAGAAAAAGGGAAGAAGCTCCCTCTCGGCACTATTTGCTGAAGGCTTGACGTAAAAGAATTTACTCATCCAGCCGGGGAAGAGGGGTTACCTCTGATGAACCCGGGGGTATGAGAAGGGGTAAAAAAGAACTTCCTCTTCCTTTTTATTCAACTTCAGGAAAGCCAAAAGCATGGTGATCGAGGGGTCATAACGGAAGTGAGAAAGAATGACGGCTAAAGAAAGAAGGAGACTGAAGGAGTTAGGAGCTAATTAAGCGGGGGAAATCCCGAAGTATCTACAAATATCGACAAGGAAGCGAGGCATGGTTAACCTAAGACCTATCTCGATCTGATAAAAAAATAGGTACCATAGCCCTCGGGAGGAGCGCTGGCTAGGTCGGTGGGGGAAGGGATCATGACTTCAAAATCATCGGGAAGGCCCGAAAGTGATTTCAGCTTAGGAAGGTCTGAAGCTTTGAAAGTTGAGACTTTAATTCGGTGCCAACGAATACCCTGGCGACGAGCCCGAAAGTCCTCGACCTCCCCAATCCAGGTTCTAAAGGCCCGACCAAAAGGCCCCCGGACCAGGAAAGTCCTCCTCACGAGTAGGAGCCGGCTCCTGGGCGACACGAGGGGGAGGGGCAAGGGAACAGAAGTGGTGGCCTCAGAATCTATAGAATGAGCCCTCGAGGAACCCTCCTCAAGGCCTACGGAATCGGTCCTCGGAGGACCCTCCCGAGGAATTTCAACATCTACCCGAGGACTACCCCCCACACTAACTACAGGGCTGCCCGAACCCTCAAAAGAATAGCTAACACTATTGGAGAAACTACTATCACTACTACCCGAACCCCCTGAGCCCTCAGTAAAACTACCCGAAGCAATATGGGAACTATCACCGGAATTAGAAGACATAGCTAGGCAAGAAAAGAAGCTAAGAGAAGAAATACTTACAGAAACCTAAAAAGCTCGGAAGAAAGGGCAGAAAGGCTCGGGGACTCGGGAACTTCGCGTAGAGAGAGAATAGTGAGAGAAAGCGGAAGAAAAGAAAATGAAGGAAAGAAGTGTGGTATATATAGGCCCCATGCGTCTGATCCAAGCCCTTGGATCGTGATCATATCAACGGGCCGCGTCGATCCGCGCCAACAAAACCACGATCCGCATCAATCCTCAGAACGCGCACTAGAGTTCCCGCCCAGACGTCCCATCGTAGCCATCTATTGAAATAACGACACGTGGCAGGGAAGATGAAGCGGTTTTCAGAAACCCCAGAAGCATTAATGGATTCGCTCCAAAAGCGATTCGGCCTGACCAAACACCACGACGACCTCCAAGAACAATGGCGGTTCGGGTATTTCACCACCATCACATAAAACGTCCAAAATTCACCAAACTATTTTGGACTAATCGAAGGGGGACTATTGTTACCCTCGGGTATTACATACCCTGTGATAAAATACCCTACCCGCCTCAACTAACATAACCACCTTATTTAAAGAATGCCCCTAGCCTTCGGTGCCTCGGGTCGGCCTCAATATTCCCCAGAAAGAAGGACCCAGGTCAGCAATGGAAAGCCCACATCAGAAGCACCTCGAGGACCTCAAAATGTCCCTTGACCCTGAGGACAATTACCCGAGGCCCGAGGGCGACGCGCATCTCAGAGACATTGGCCTCCCACACAAGAAACTGCCATGATCTTCGCTCTGCGACGTCAGTAGAATAGGCGACAAGTAACTGCCATGATCTTCGCTCTGCGACGTCAGTAGAATAGGCGACAAGTAACTGCCCATAATAGAAGCCATACGAAGACGTGCCATCGTGGGTAGGTAATGGCCGGGCCCGAGAAAAATGGTAAGGGGGTAAAACCGCCCAAAAACCGCCCCAACTCAGATCTCCTATAAATATTGCATGCCTCGTCCGAAACAGGTATCAATTCCTCACGTATCCTACCGTTTCTCTGCTGAATTAATCACTCACGCACACACTTGAACACACCATGTTTTATGCTACTTCATGCCTTGAATATGGAAAATACCCTCTTGACCTAGGCAAGAGGGCAAACGACCCCCAAACCTTCTCTTGTCTTTGAGTCTCTAGGCAGTGCGCGCGGTGAAATTAAGGCAGGAAGAAGTCCGTTAGCCGTCCAACGCGGTAGATCCATTTTCCGGCGGCATCATATATATATTGCAAGGTTTCATGCAACGCAATCAATCTCACAAATACAATACACATCTCATCTATTCTTAAAAGATATACCATGGAGAGCTCTAACTATAATACATCTTCAACAATGTTCTTAGTAATAGCATTCTTGGCCTTCTTCACCGCCCTTTCATCAGGAAACTTCTACAAGACCGTCGACATCACATGGGGCAACGGTCGTGCGAACATATCGACGGTGGTCGAGGTCTATCCCTTTCGCTGGACAACTACTCGGGCTCGGGATTTCAGTCCAAGAACGGATACTTATTTGGGAGATTCGATATGCAGCTCAAGCTCGTCCCTGGAAACTCGGCTGGAACAGTCACTACATTCTTTGTAAGTCATGAGGCATTCTGAAATAAGTATAAAAGTAAAATATGATCCACCATTGTCATTTCTTGAGCTTTAAATTAATTTTTCTATGTATACATGTGTAGCTTTCTTCTCCAGGTGAAGGACACAACGAGATAGATTTCGAGTTCTTGGGAAATTCGAGCGGTAATCCTTACACGGTCCACACGAATGTCTACTCGAAAGGAAAGGGAGACAAGGAACAACAGTTTCATCTCTGGTTCGACCCGACTGCTGCGTACCACACCTATTCTATCGTCTGGAATGCTCGGAAGATCATGTAAGTATCTAAATATGCTTTGTTTGGTCCAAAATATTTCGGGTGGCGGCATGACAAGGATGAATAATTTTTTACAATTTTAGGACAATAAGTTTCAAATTGTAGCAATTTGAGGACACATAAACTAAATGTTGCAGTTTTTATGAAAGTAGGTTTCAGAACTGAAGCAAAGATAATTGACATTCAGAAATTTGAAACTTACTCTCTTCTTCAAATTTCGAAATTTAAAAAGCAACATTTTTTAACTCACTGTGTCCTCAAACTACTACAGTATCATACGTTACTATCCTAAAATTGTCACTCTCTTATTTAGGTGTGACATTCACAAACTAGATATACATGACTAAAAAAATAACTAAGCCTATCTAAAGTTAGACAGTTAAGGCGGTAAGAATCGTAACGGAAAAAGAAGTTAGCTAACATTGTACACGCATGTCAATTCCGACCAGATTCTTGGTAGACAACAGTCCGATTAGAGTGTTCAACAACCACGAATCGTCGGGCGTACCGTTTCCCAATACGAAGCCCACGAGGGTTTTTTGTAGCCTGTGGAACGCAGATGACTCGGCCACGCAGGGAGGAAGGGTCAAGACCGATTGGACCAAAGCGCCCTTCGTGGCTTATTACAGGAACTTCAACGTTCGCGATCTTCAGAAAGGAACTTCGACTAGCTCGAATGCGCCGTGCAGCAGCTCGCCGCGAGAGCTCGATGGTAAGGGAAGGAATAGGCTGAGGTGGGTTCAACAGAAGCATATGGTCTACAACTATTGCGCCGATGGCCAACGGTTTCCTCAGGGGACGTCTACTGAGTGCAAGGGCTCGAGGTTCTAGCAGCTTATAAAGAATACACATTGCTTTGTATTATCGATATCTTTTCTATTTGAACCTTTGTGTGTTTTGTTGTATCTTATTTATTTCATGATGTGTCACGACATGTTGATTGATGTAATAATTTGTGGTGTGTACCGCATCATTTCTTAATAAAATTCATCTGTTTCTCGGATTCGCAACGCTTTATTTTCTTTTGTATAAATACAGGAGAAAACTCATAGTCCCAGATGTTTACCACATACCAATTTAATCCGATGTTTCGTGTGGTCCTCATTGTTGTCGATTTCGAACCAAATTGGTCCTTCCGCTAGATGGTCGTCAATTTGGACCGAAAACGTGTCGACATACGATTGGCTATACTTAAAAATCATAAGTTAATATTAAAAAAGGAAAAAATTCCCAAGAAAAACGAAAATACTAATAAATGAAAGTAAATAAAGAGAGAATATAAAAATTAAACTAATAAATTAAATTCAAGCAGAAATTAAGAGAGACTAAAAAATATATGAACAATAATAAATTAAAAGAAAAGAGAAAAAACACAAAATAAGATAAATTAAATAAAAACAAACAAATAAGAAATAAAGTAAAAATAAATAATATATATTTATTTATTAAAAACTAAAAAATAAGTGAACATGAAAATAAGGATAAAAACGCCACTCTAAGTTTACGAGAATCTCTGACTTCGTCCGTGCCAACTTAACGGAGATGTGATCGTCCCAATATTTTTGTTAAAACATTTTGAGATCGTTAACTTGGTAGGAACGGGATCAGGGATTTTCATAAACTTTTTAGTGGCATTTTTTTATCCTTATTTTTCATTTTTTTTCTAGTTTTTAATAAATGAATATATTTTTATTTTACTTTTTTTTCTTATTTTTATAGTTATTAATTTTATATTTAATTTTTATTCTATTTATTATTATAATTTCTTAGTATTTCTCTCTCTCTTTTTTTTTGAAATTTTTCCCTCTTTTATTTGAATTTTTTTCATTTTTAATGTTAATTTATGATTTGTAAGTCCGGCTAATCGCATGTCGACACGTGTCAATTATCCATCCAAATTAACGGCCATCTAACGGCGGGACTAATTTGGTTCAAAATCGACAACACCAGGACTAAATTGATCTACGCGAAACATTGGGGACTAAATTGGTTTATGTTGTAAACATCGGGGACTAAATTTTGAGTTCTCTCCCTATAAATGCTAACTCATATTTAAGGGGATATTTCACTCAATAATCAATCCAAATAATAATTGGAAAAAGCTTGTAGGGTAAGTCTACTAAATACTTTGGTGTCATACAATGACCTGTCGTAGTGTAGCTAACCTGTTTTGTTATCTCTTCAGCTCTCAGAGTTTACCTGGTTTGAAGGTCAAGGTGTATCATATTACTACAAAAATAGTTTGTTAAGCGTATCAACAACTAAATAAAAAAGTTCCTCTCAAATTTATCAAATGGTGCTACATAAATGAATTTAAAATAAGAGCGATTAATCTGTCGATACAAAGATGAAAAAAAAGCCGCGATCAAATGGTGTTAGGCAAAAATTAGCTTTCTTTCTATCCAAAGGTAAAACTATTAATCAAAGGATAAAGTTAAAATCCTTCTTCAAAATTCATCCCTGCACTTGTATTCCCACAGTCAAGTTCTTTAAAATTAACTTAGAATATGGAGCCCTTAGTGGCCTTGCATGGGGGCATCAAATGGTGTAAGAAATGTCGATGTCGCCGACCTCCATGTTCATGCATGGCTTCTTACCGCTGCAAATAAACGTCACCACAATCGGGTTCGAAGAAGTTCCTCTGATGTTCTTAAGCTTCACATCTTATCTGAATGAGCGACAGAGCCTACGCTTACCAAAAACGAAATCAATCTATGACTTCGCTTCGTTCCCCTAAAGGCATGTATAGTATTTTAATTTTATATATTTTATTTCCAACCAGCCTTAGACGTGCAATTTTCATAGATGAGTAGTTATGAGGATCATACCAAGACCTATATTTGACCCATGAACTCCGATACTATGTTGAATAACCATTTCACCTAAAAGCTTAAACTTGAAGCTAGTGCACCATATTTTTAAATTTATATATTTTATCTCCAACACGCCCATTAGCATGAGACGTGGTACCAAGACCTCTTTGACCCCTGAACTCTGATATCATGTTGAATTGCCACTTAATCTAAAGTTTGACCTTGAATGTAGTAGTGTATTGTATGTTAAGTTTTTTTTATTTTATTTCGAACGACGTACCGCTTTGTCGCATTGATTCCAGGGGATGACGATGGGGTATCCAGCGTCCTTCGCAACAGTGTCCTCGGAGCTTGTTGACGGTCAGGGTGGCGGGAGCGGAGGGCCACGTTTTGACGCTCACACCATTGTCGATGCCGACAAAGGTTGCATTCTTGACGTAGATTCCGGTCACATCCTTCTTGGCGATGTTCTTCCCGAGGCTCCCGATGCTGATGCCATGGCCGGGCCCGCACTTGACGTTCTCGACGTGGATGTCCACGGAGTCGTCCCCGATGGATATGCAATCGTCCCCGGTCTCGATCTTCAAGTTGATGATCCCGTCCGTGTTGATGCTCGTCTCCGGGGGCCAAGATGGTGAACCGCTCGAACGTCACGTTATTGCTCGAGATGCAGTTCACGTGGGAGTTCTTGCTGTCCTTGGTCGTCACGTCGTGTATGTACCAGTTGTTCATGAAGTTCATGCTCCGGTTCTGCATTTCTCGTCAACGTCACTCAACGTCTCATTACTTGTCTATATATTCGATAATAAAAAAAGATATATATATGTATGTATATAATATAAATGTGATGAAATTCTGACCTCTTACACATCAAATGGTTCAACTTTACCTATCACCAACTGGTTTTAGGATGATGCTCTCAATTTCTAATACTATGTGTGAGTGTGTGTGTGTGTGTGAGATAGAGAGAGTGTGTGCGTGTTGTTGTTTACGTACAATGGGAAGCTTGATGCAGTTTTTGTTGGTCCCACAGTCGTCCTTCTTCAGGCCTTGCCGTCCAGAACGCCGCCGCCGTAAAGGGTGAAATTGTTGACGTTGATCCAAGCGTGCACGGGAAGGTTGTTCAACGATGAGCCGACTTTCAAGGTGCCCATGAGCTCGAGCTCAACGGGCGACTTCCGAGCTACATGCCGTCTTCCATGCTTCCAACAAAGCCTGTCGTTCAAATTGTTGACCCCCACGTCCGGAAATTATATTTGGAATTAATTGGGATCTCTGAATGTTGGTGATAATGCATTTGGTGCATTTGCAATATTATAATTTTTAAGGGTTGTCAAAAATAAATAATTAGAAATTTTACGTGGCCATAACAACAAAGAACAACTCAAAACGATCATAGTAGTTTACTGTATTTTCTTTTTTCTTTTTCCAAGCGATTTCTATTAGAGACAAGAAATAATTACAATGAGATAATTTACTGTATACCATGCAATGGAATAGCAATCCTATCTTGGGAGTCTACGACGTTAACGAATAAAAAAGTATCTTCAGCGAAGAAGAATGAATCTGTTCTCCTCTTGAATTTGTTCTTACATGAAATAGATTGTTTGTTAGCTTACATAGACTCAAATCCCCTCTACGGCTACGTACATCAGAAACAATCAAGCAAGTATTGAATTTTGCTTGAAACTACATGGATTGATCTCAGCTATGTGTCTGTAGACTGGAATCATCACGGATTGAACACTCTTTGGAAATAATAGCACAAATCAATTATTTACTCACGAATATGTCGTAGCATTACCAATTAGTTGTCTCAGTTCATCAGTCTTTGCGGCTGGTATTGGTAATTCCAGAGTAACCTCGTTGAAGATCTTACTGCGAGAAGCCTCTTCGAAGCCCTGCCAAAAAATATGCACAAACAATTAAGTAAGAATAGCTCATATATATATATATATATATATATATATATATATATAATATATATATATATATATAGTTGAGAGATGGAGAGAAACCAGTTTCTTGAATAGATTAAGAGAAGCGTCGTTTGCTTCTCCTATTTTGACACGGAACATGTGGATACGAAATGCAGGAACTGTGAATGCCATCATCAACAGAACCGATTCTTTTGCAAGTCCTTTCCCACGACTATGAAAGAAGAACGTCACAAGTCATCAATTTTTAGTAACATGGTGACAACGTTTGTTATGTCAACAAGAGAGAAGAAGAGATTATCTATTCGGATAAAGGTACAACAACACATATGTATGACTATGACATTGTCCATCGCTATATTTCACACATAATATTGCGGACTCAAAAAGCTGATGCAATGACAAGTAGCAATGATAAAGCAGAAGAGGAGAAGAGGAGAGTAAAGTTTAAGCATTATTTTTTATCAGAATGTCTATTGTTGAGTATTTATTGGGCAACGCAAGCTGCCTATTACCTTTTAATTTCTGCAATCATAATTTCAAGTTCTGCAACATGAGGATCTTCTAAGTCGTTCATAAAAATATTTACATCCCCAACCATGGCTGAGAAGAAGAAGCAAGGCAAACATAAGTCTCCGCATTATACAACATCGAAGAAAAATTAAATAAAACGAACTGTATATTGCCCTTTCTCCAGTTGATACCCAAAGAACATTTCTATGAATATTTCTCACTTCAATGCAATAGTATCAACTAAGAAACATCATCCCCGCGAAAACGCATAAAAAAGCTAATGTTGCATCCCTTTTGGAAGTTTTTGCTACAGAATGTAGCATCCATTGGCAGCTAAGAGATCATAAGGATTTCATCCCTATACTTTTACCAACGCAGACATTTTAAGAATCAAATAGGCAAAGAAACATGCAAGTCATTCCACCTTGTCTCTCAAGCACTCGTTATACTGCAATTACCTTCCGTATGAGGCTCTCCATGTGTAAAGCCTCCAATTACTAGATCTTTGTCCAGCACTATAAACGTGTGCTCTGCAATAAAAAAAAAAAAACAACAAAACAAGCGAACGAAAGCTTTTAACCACAACTCGAAATTTTCCGCCACACGGTAGCAGAAAGGGAAAGATCGAAGTCATTGACTGAGGCAGACTTACTGAGGGGGTCTTGAGTCCACGAAACTTGCATCTCGTATTCCTGGTCAAGAGAGAGAGGCTCAGACGCAGTAGCCTGAAGAATACCAGGGTTTTGCATCCACTCGTGATACTTTGGCACGTGCTCTTTCATGTACGGTACCAGTATCACCTTCTCTCCTTCCACGCTCACCGCACTCTTCATCTTCTCCTTCCTACGGCGATCAATTGGAAAGGGCGATTAATTTTTTCTACTGCAATCGAATGTCAGCCAGCGTTGAAGATGAAATGTACAAACAAACCCCGGCGGGGAGCAAACTTCAGAGGTATTTCCAGTTATGGTTTAATGGGCTGAAGCCCAAATGAAGTTTAGACATTCTTGGATAGCATCATGCCCAGTCTAATAAGACAGGTGTTTTTTGGTTTAAGGAATCTAGTGGAAAAATGAAAAGAAATAGAAAAGAAAATTAATTTTTATTTGGGGATTCAACACTTAAATACCTAGATGAATAAAAAAAAAAACAGATCAGTCCCCTGTCAGATTAATATTTTATATAGGTACCTAATTGAATCATTTTTTGCTGATAGGTACTTAACTGCCGAAAATACCCTTATAAAAAGTTATTTATTACAACTTTACCTAGTTTCTTATAAAATGAGTAAAAAGTAAAAAAAAAAGAAATCTCTACACACAACCCCACGACATTCTTCCCCAAAAATCCGTCTGTTCTTCCCAAATCAAGCAAAGAATCTACCCCCGTCGCAACAGGCCATCACCACCGTTCTAACGCTGCTCGAACTCGTTGGAGTCGTTCACCGAGAAGGAAGTTAAGTAAGTTCGGTTTTTTTGAACAAAATCGTGCATTGTCGTTGAATCATTCGGTGCGTGTTTGTTATGGGTTGGGCTAGATGTTTCGGTTCATGTTCGTAACGATTTGTGCGTGTTTTTTCGAATAGATTGATTTGTTGTGGTCGATTTGGATTTTTTCAAATGATTTAATTTACTGTAGTCGCTTTGGGTTTTTCCGAATTGCATTGTTTCGAATGGTTCAATTTACTGTGGTCGATTTGAGTTTTTTCGAATGGGTCGATTTGTTGTGATCGATTTGGGTTTTTTTCAATGGGTCAATTTGTTTTGTTACTAAATGATAATTTGATGTTGCTTGTGAAATCTGCGGAGAATCAATAGGCATGTATCTAGTACCATTGCTGTTATTCCATGAGTTTTTATGGTGGTTTACCTTCATCACGACTTCTGATATTTAGTTGAGATGATCTAACATTTGTCTGTCTGTATTTTTATTAGGATTAGTCAATTGATTTGTGGATATTGTTAGGTTTTGAATTTGGTACTCATTATGTTGATTATTTGGTACTACACGAACAATGCATTTGGTACCATCTGTCTGGGCAAATTGCTACGCCATGTGTGAATAAAATGGTATTGCTTCTTCATTACTCGCTAACAGTTTTGTTTTTTTTACAGAAGTGGCATCAAATGCACCACGGAACACATATGATCTTTCTTCCAGTTGTCATAATCTCTTTTGATCTACTATAAGTGTGTGAATAAAATGGTATTGCTAACAATTTTGCTTTTTTTGCAGAAATGTCCCTGCGTAACAGATCAGATCGTGCTTCTATGGCTGCTAGCATTTTACGTGACGAGTACATTCGTATGCTAGATCTATTTAGTTAAGTTATTTGACTTGGTTGTGAGACTGTTTGGAGACTTTCTCTTTTATGTTTGTTGTGTAGTTCTGCTATGTTTAGAGAATATTTAGAGACTAGATCTATTATATGCTATGTTTGGAGACTTGGTTGTGAGACTCGTTAACCGGCCCCAAGTGATCTTATTTTAAGTTATTTTACATTTGGAGACGTTGTCCGTATTTTATGAAGTACCATATCATTTTATATTAGCGTAGCTTCTCTTCTATATACAGAGTACCATAATCTGCAAATTTACCGTACCATTATGTAAATATGTAGCGTACAATAAACAAAAGATATGAAGTACCTTGTCTTTTATATTACCGTACCATACATTTACATACAGAGTACCATAATATTCAGGTTAACCGTACCGTTATGTTTATATAAATTGTACCATAAACATAATATACGAATTACCTTATTTGTTGTACAGTAAGATACCTTCTTGTACAGTAAGGTACCTTATCATTTACATATATGGTACGATAATCTGCTGGTTTAGCGTATCACTATGTGTACATTTATAGTACCCTAATATGCAAGTATACCGTACCATATGTTATACCATCGCAATAAATAGACTCCTAAGCGAATCGCGTTGTTCTTGATGATTTTGACAATACCTAACAATAAACCAAAAGAAAATAAAAATTCGCACATGTAGGATTAACCAGATTTCTCAAATTATGTTGTAAGATGTTCTTGTTTCTATCCCTATATTCTAATGAATCTTGGAGTTCTAATGTTTAATTCATGCGTGTAAGGCCTAATGTTTGTAATTTGATACGAAACATAACTAATACCTTATATTAGTGTTTTAGGGTGGTTCTAGATGAAAAACTAATTCGTACGACCTCGAACAATACTAATCCTAGTATGACGTATCACATATTTAAGGGACACCGTACCTTACCTAGCTTTGTAAGGGTATCTGTTGTTTTGTTTTAAGCGTACAGTCTCAAACATGGTTGTGGTACCCAAAATTACATATGACATCAAACATTTTATCAAAGCCAACGACATGTCAGATGAGCTGTCTTTTTTGATTTAATACCTCGTACGTCAGAATATGTCCACTCATGACAGAAAAAAGTCATAAATATGTCTAGTCATGACATAAAAAACTCAGAAATTGTCTCTTTCTTTATTCAGATCAAACATCTTCTAAAAGGCTTCGTTTGTGACGAAAGATCCCAAAGTCTTAAATGCGAATTCTTACTTTAATTTATACGGTACCTATTTCTGAAACGTACAGTACCCTCCATGGTATGTTTAGTGTACCTTATTTTCCTATACTACAGTACCATGTTAGCATATATTACAGTACCTTGTAGGCTTAATTTACAGTACTTTGTTGGCAAATATACCCCCGTCTCTTTGTTCTCATATATTACAGTACCATGCTGGCATAAATTACGGTACCAAACTTGCATAAATTACGGTACCAAGCCGGCATATATTACAGTATCAAATTTGCATATATTACAGTACCATGTTGGCATAAATTATGGTACCAAATTGACATAAATTACGGTACCAAATTGGCATATGTTACGGTACCATGCTGGCATAAATTACGGTACCAATCTGGCATAAATTACGGTACCAAACTGACATTACAGTACCAAATTGGCATATATTACGGTACCAAACTGGCATATACTACAGTACCAAATTTGCATATATTACATTATAAAACTGGCAAATATTACAGTACCAAATTGGCATATATTACGGTACCAATCTGGCATATATTATGTATCAAATTGGCATATATTACGGTATCAAACAGGCATATATTACAGTACGAAATTGGCATATATTACAGTACCTTGTTGGGATATATTATAGTACTTGTCATATATTACAGTACATTGTTGGCATCATTTAGACAAAAAGAATGAGCCATATCCTATTGACACATTTGGATAAAAGAATAACCTACTGGCATTATTTGGATAAAAGAATGTGCCATTACCATACAAAAGAGCAACAAAAAAGGTTTTTCGGGCAAAAGCAGTAACAAAAGACGGACGCTACGTCTATACGCCATCTCTACAAGGCGATTATTCTTGTATTTCCCACATATTTTGCACTTGTTGGATCTTCTATCTACCTCAGAAAGAATCCTCCGCGTCTTTCGGCAACCAAGAAGAACACGAATGTCCGGGGGACGAATAGAATTCCCGTCATCGGTTGAGCATTCATCTCGTGTGTCGTCGCTTCATTGATCGATACTAAGAATGACTCCCTTTTATACTCACACAATGCAAATAACGTCCCGCCACTAACAGAACTTGTAGACGGTATATTTCAGATAATATGATAACATGTATAAATGGTACGTCTAATTAGTTTACAATGGTACAGCGTATGCGGACATCTTGGTACCGTACACACACATACAACGGTACGTAATAAACATAACAAATGCTACGTAATAAAAGTTATATAAAGAAATCTGAAGTCCCGATGGATTCGCCTCAATAACTATCAAATACCGACATCCCGCCCTTACATCGAGCTCTTGGATCGCATTTTGCTCCCGGATCTGGGTTAAGCTTTGACCTCACGAGTGCAATCGATTAACCAAACCCCAAGCAAAACAAAAGCTTACATGACAAAATCGAGACCCTAAATCGAGAACCCAACGTGGAATAGGCTTGTCGCTCGTCGTCCGGCACCACCACGAGCTGAAGGCGATCATCAATTGCAGAGATGGAGCTCGAAATTTCATTGACGTAGGGATGGAAATCGATTTTTGCAGAGAAACAAAAACTGAAATGAATGTAAATCATTTAATAAGGGTATTTTGGTAATCTTAGGTGATTAGGTAACTAAGTGTAAAATTTTTATTCAAATGGGTACCTAGCTATAAAATATATCTGACAAGGGACTGAAGTGGCTTTTTAGTTTTCTATTAGGTATTTAAGTATAGATTCCCCTTTTTATTTTTGGTTGACGAGGAAAAGACAGATGAAAAGTTAAAGTAAGTTTAAGAGAAATCCCAATGAGGCTTGACTCTAGTGGTCAATCTGAGGCACTCAAAGTCTTTGTCGGGGGACCCCAAAGGGGTAGGTCATGAGTTCGAACCTCCCTGACTACCAATTTCTTTGAGTGAGCCGGTCACACATGGACTGGGCCCAGTGTGGCTTCCTGGTTGGCGTGGTTTGCAGGCTATCGCGTCGGTCTCAGGGGTTTACCTGACCCGCCAGGGTTCCCCCGATCATAAAAAAAACCCAAGAAAAAATAATTTCTTCAATAAATGACGAGTAATTTGAAAGAAAAAACTAGTAAAAATCTTCTTCTTTACACTGCAAGGAAAAACTTAAATGTCTTCACAAATAAAATAAATTCCAATTCAATACCCAGTCGATATATTTTATATTGAATTACTCATTTCACTCTTAGATACCATTTTTTGAAATGACTATTGTCAAGACCCGAACCGCATCGAAGCCGCGACAGATGTCACGTTTCTCAATGCAAGGCTTGATATTAACTCACATAAAAGACGCTATAACAAAAGTGATGAAAATAGATATTTATACACTGAATGAGCTTCTACACTGTACAGGATCATGCAAAACCTTGACCGACAAAGTAATTTATATGCAAATTATCCAGTAAAATGATATACTCTACCAATGGATCCGCTGAAGTGACCCTAGCCATCGCTACCTATTCTAGCGTATTCTTAAGTGCCTAGCGCTGCGTTAATTTAAAAGACGTGAGAAAATGCATATGAAAATTTTCATTTCCTTTGATATAAAGGAGATCGTTCGTACATATGACAAAATAACATTTTAATCCTAATTACACGGGAAATGTATCTAGCGGCACATCAAAAGAGTCCTATGCGCCCGGCCTCACAGGTCGTCATCCATGCACACACCACCCCCAAAAGACGCTTGGAAGCTTCAAAAGTTTGCCTTGCCAGTTAGGCGATCACGTACCGTGCTCGCTCGCACCTACAACACATAAAGTAAGGGATGAGCCGCCGTGGCTCAGTAAGCAGAAATTATGCATAAATGCACGTGTCATCCCCCGCAAAGGCAATCCGCCCCGATCACTTAAAACTTCTACTATCCGCAAAGGCAATCGACGCCGATGCACTTTATACCCATATTATTTCTCTCAGGGCCCTCGGCTAATCTTACTATGCACCACAAATGAGCTCACGTCCATCAAGGACAAATACGACAGCGGTCCACGCTGGATGGCCATACCCTAGGATGCACATCGTTCCCCTAGGTCGCCATATGAACCCGGTCGTCCCCGAATGCCGGCGGTCGCTCATGCGGGTAGCCCACGCTGAGGTTGCCTACACCAGGGTTCCACCCTGTGTCGCTTATACCCTCAGGTCGCACCCTCCATGTCGCCCCCTACCGCCACGGGCATTGCCCTATCATAACATAATCATATATATACAGACGGCCCTACCGCCAATGGGCCTTGCCCTATCATAACATAAGCATATATAATAGACGCCCTACCGCCAACGGCCTTGCCCTAATATAAATGAATGTATATAATACGGCCCTTTCGCCAACGGGCATTGCTCTAATATAGATGAACATATATATATATATATATATATATATATATATATATATATATATATATATATATATATATATATATATACGGCCCTTTCGCCAACGAGCACTGCCCTAATATGAATGAATATATATATATATATCTATATATATACGGCCCTTTCGCCAACGAGCACTGCCCTTATATAAATGAATATATATATTATAATAATAATAATAATAATAATAATATATACACGGTTTCGCCAACGGGCATTGCCCTAATATAACATAAATATACATATATAATAATAATAATTATATATATATATATATATATATAGAAGTCTAATAACCATCTCTTCGTTATTCAAAGAAATTGTTTCTTCAGTTGTTTTTACTACCTGTTTTAAACCTAATTTTTCAAAAGTTCCTAATTCATAGATTATTTTATAATCTATTTTTGGAATTGTCCAACGATTTAATTTGTCTAAATCTTGAGGAATATCATACTCCTCTTCAATACTGTTTTTAACAGTATTATCTTTACGTCTTATCAAATTCATTTGATAAAGAACGTTAAACTACACCAGAATTTCTTAATACCCTCACCATGGCTCTGATACCATTTTAAGGATCTTTTTTAAAATTCAAAAACTGTACAAAAAGATGATGATGATACGTGGCAATATCCACCATACAAACCATGATAATGGTACTTGGTCAAACAAAACCTTTTGATCAAACAATCAAACTGTAAACAGTTTAATTAAGTCATATTGATTTAGAACGAAGATTTTCTAAATTAGAAAAAGGGAAAGAAATTGTTAAAGAATTTGAAACTAATGAAGATTTCGCCAGTACTTCTGAAAATATTCAAGAAGAAAATTTCATTTCAACATTAGAAGTTATTACTTCTCAAAAATGGCTTGTTAAAATATCACTACTTATCGATGGAAACTTTCAAAAGAATTTGATTGCATTAATCGATAGTGGAGCAGATTTAAATTGTATCCAGGAAGGAATAATTCCTACCCAATACTTTCATAAAACAACTCATTCCCTTAGCTCTGCAAGCGGAGAAAAACTTCAGATTAATTATAAAATCCCTAAAGCCTTCATTTGTAAAAATAAGGTTTGTATTCCTACTTCATTCTTGCTGGTCAAGAATATTACAAACCAAGTAATCCTTGTTACTCCGTTCCTTAGGAAAATATTTCCCATTCAAAATATTAATGAACTTGGATTTAAAGGTAACTTCGAAAATAAAGAAGTTTACTTTGAATTCATTACTGAACCTTTTTCACGGATTCTTAATGAAATTAAGGATTCTATTCTTATTAAAGCAAAAGAAAAACAGGTAAATTACCTTAAGCAAGATATTAATATACTTACGATTAAGGATAAAATCCAAAATCCTAAGTTACAAGAAAAAATTAAATTACTTTATAATGAATTTACGTTGCAAATATGTAACGATCTTCCAAATGCTTTTTGGAATAGAAAAAAACATATAGTTTCTTTACCTTATGAAGATGATTTTAGTGAGAAAAATATTCCCACTAAAGCTCGTCCTTGTCAGATGAATTCTGAATTATTAGAATTATGTAAAAAAGAAATAACTTCTCTTTTACAGAAAGGTTTAATAAACCTTCAAAATCACCTTGGTCATGCACAGCTTTTTATGTCAATAATGCGGCAGAAAAGGAAAGGGGAGCACCTAGGTTAGTTATTAATTATAAACCCCTTAATAAAGTTTTGAAATGGATTAGGTATCCTATTCCTAATAAAAAGGATCTTTTAGATCGTTTATTTAATGCCATTATCTTTTCAAAATTCGATTTAAAATCAGGATTTTGGCAAATACAAATTGATGAAAAGGACAGATATAAAACTGCTTTTACTGTTCCAATTGGACAATTTGAATGGAAAGTAATGCCTTTTGGTTTGAAAAATGCTCCTTCTGAATTTCAAAATATTATGAATGACATATTCATTCCTTATAGTAATTTCATTATCGTTTATATTGATGATATTTTAATCTTTTCAAAAGATATTGAAACACATTTCAAACATCTTGATATATTTAAGAAAATTGTTATTCAAAATGGATTGGTTATATCTAGTCCAAAAATGGTTTTATTTCAAACTAAAATACGATTTTTAGGTTATAATATTGAAAAGGGAAATATTAATCCAATTAATAGAAGTATTGAGTTTGCATCAAAATTTCCAGATCAAATTTTAGATAAAACTCAGCTTCAAAGATTTTTAGGAAGTTTAAATTATATTTCTCCTTATTATAAAAATCTTGCTAGTGATACATCTATTTTATACGATAGACTTAAAAAAATTCCTTGTCAGTGGACAAATAATCACACTGAAGCAGTTAAAAAAATTAAAAATAAGGTTACTCATTTACCTTGTCTTATGCTTGCTAATTCTAATTGGCAAAAGGTTATAGAAACCGATGCCTCTGATTTAGGATATGGAGGAATTTTAAAACAAATCTCTCCAGAAGATAAGAAAGAATATTTAGTTAGATTCCATTCGGGGAAATGGAATAATGCTCAGAAAAATTATGCTACGATAGCTAGAGAAGTACTTGATATAGTCAAATGTGTTCTTAAATTTCAGGATGATTTATATAATCAAAAGTTTTTAATAAAAACTGATTGTCAAGCTGCAAAATTTATGTTCCAAAAAGATTTTAAACATGATGTTTCTAAGCAAATGTTTGCAAGATGGCAAGCTCATTTAGTTCCATTTGATTTTGAAATAATTTATAAAAAAGGAAGTGACAATAGCCTTCCCGATTTTCTTACCAGAGAATTTATTCAATGAATTCTTTTGCAGGTATGTCCCAATATGGGAAAAACTATCTCATTATCCTTTTCAATTTGAAAACTACTTTGAGGAGGATAAATTGACTTCATATTTTTCCCCGTTGAAAGCTTATAACTTCTTTCAAGAACTAAAATCAAATTTTTAAAATAATTTGTCAAAAACCAAGGAATAAAAGGTAATTTTTCATTTCTTTTTGACAAATCAGTATAAAATTTATTTTGGATAATAATTTTATCTTCATTATTAAAACTTTCAAAAAATCATTTTCGAAAGAGTTCCCATTTGGGTAAATTAAATTACTTTTGAATTTCTTTTCTTGCCGGAGAACCCGGACTAAAATCAATTTGAGGTTTTAAATCCATTAAACACAAAAATCCATTTCTGACTCGGTTATTTCCTCGTCGTTATTTTTAGAAATTCCATGAACAATATTATCAGAATTAATTCTTAATTCTTCAACTCTATTTTGTAGATAATCGTTAGAAGTTGATTCTCTAACTTGAGAAGTCGAAGCTCTAGAGGGAGATTTTATCATATAATCACATGGTGATATATGATAATGAGAAGAGGCTGATCTAGTCATTCTAGATCTAGGAGTTCTAACATCTATAGATCGGCGATTTTGATCAAACTGTATTTGAACAGTTCCATTTGTAGATTGTATTATTTGAGTAGGATTGTTTTGTATTTTAGGCAGAAGAGGCATAGCTCGTTCAATTGTCCAATTTTTTGGAAATTGTATTTCTTCCCATTTTATAGATCTGCGAGTTGTAATATTAGATCTACTAAAATTAGTTTCTATAAGAACAGTTTCGTTGATTGGTTATCAACTATTTTGCACTGTGGATTAAGCGTATATTAAGGCTTGTAATAAATTCTATAACAGATACATATTACTTCCGATCCCGGAGCGTAATTATATCCGTGAGTTTTGACATTTAAGGTCAGAGCATCCAATATATTGACATCAGGCAAAGATAATTGGAGATTTGGATAAACATTAAAATAAACTGGTCCATGTGCCAGACTAGACTGAATTATTCCCATAAGGGATTGTTTCCAGTTGAGATTTCTACCATCTCTAAGAGCTGCTATAAAGCTCTCTGGTAAACCTTCTATAGTTAATGGCTTAAAGCTACCTGAACTAGCCCAATATGAATAAACTTATGGTTTATTCTATATTTTTCTAAGTCTCTATTACTTAGAAGTCTAATAACCATCTCTTCGTTATTCAAAGAAATTGTTTCTTCAGTTGTTTTTACTACCTGTTTTAAACCTAATTTTTCAAAAGTTCCTAATTCATAGATTATTTTATAATCTATTTTTGGAATTGTCCAACGATTTAATTTGTCTAAATCTTGAGGAATATCATACTTCTCTTCAATACTGTTTTTAACAGTATTATCTTTACGTCTTATCAAATTCATTTGATAAAGAACGTTAAACTACACCAGAATTTCTTAATACCCTCACCATGGCTCTGATACCATTTTAAGGATCTTTTTTAAAATTCAAAAACTGTACAAAAAGATGATGATGATACGTGGCAATATCCACCATACAAACCATGATAATGGTACTTGGTCAAACAAAACCTTTTGATCAAACAATCAAACTGTTAACAGTTTAATTCTTAACCAAAGGTAGTCACACCATCATACCAAAAATCAGAATCTCGTTTGTAGGCAGTTCAACCGATATACCAAACATCAAAATAAAAATTGGAAAATGGTACGTGGCGTTGTTAAACCTATTAGTCCAGTTATCAAGCTGTAAACAGTTTGATCCCGTTCGGACCCAAGGTAGTCCAGCCTATATAACATTAATCCGAAAACAAATTATTTTGTGATCTTTAGAATTAAATCATCGAATACAAGGAAATTTTACTAAATAAAATCTTCATTCAATTAATTCAATTGGTAACAGCCTTACCCTTCAAACGCCTTTTCAACGGCAACACGGGCTAGCCAAGAGCCAACAAAGAATTAATCGAAATCAAATTTTATTATAACCTTTATTCAAAATTTAATTCCTTCAATCGATTTTTAAAAAATTTTATAAAAGAAAATATTACATCATATTAATAAAATTATATATATATATATATATATATATATGATATAAAACCATGATTTAAGTATTAAGGCATTTTAGTGTAGTTTAACGTTAAGGTTTAGCCTTCCATTAAGGCTTGATCAAACAAAATTATAATAAAGATAAAAACTTACTTGAAAGAGAAGAAGTAGATGCAAACCAGAACTTTTATTTCTTCAACGTATTTTACAAAGAGAGAGAGAGAGTACAAGAGTGCAAGGTAAAAACTGCGTACACAACTTATGGCGAAAAGCCATATTTAAAGACACACAAAAAGTAAAAAGACAAAAAAACAGTAGGGAATTATGATTCCAGCTGGCCATCATCTTGTTCTTGTTCTTGATTCCTCTTGTCGGCCAATACTTTATAAAAGTAAATTATGTTGTCGCCATGCTAAATTTTTAGCCGCCTAGTGGATGCCTTGTCATTCCCTCGTCATTCCTTGTCTTTTCCTTTCATCCTTTTGAAGGATTCTTCAGTGATATTATTGATAGCGTCTTCAAATGATAATAAGTCATCATCATCAAAGGGGTCTTGAGCTTCTCCGGCTTGACAAAAATCTTCATCTTTTGATGAAGTTCCCATAGTCACATCGGAAATATCAATTCCAAAATTCTTTCCGATATCCTTCTTTATTTCTTCCATGTATTCAATCAGAATTTCTTCTTTAGTCATTTTTCCTTTCTGAATATTTAATCTTCTAGAAAGGACTTCGAATGGACTAGGAGATTCCCTTTGCTGTCTCTTTTCAATTTGTTCCTTATAATAAGCAATTTTTTCTTTGATTTTATCGACAGTTTGTTGTCCTTTGTATTCTCCTTGACCGTCTATTCGGATCATTTTCTTCCAAAACTTTGTATAAAAAGTTCTCCATAAACAATGTATATTCTGTTGGTTATGACCAACTTCAGGAGCCCATTTCCAAATCCATGGGATACTATATTCAATATAAAAATGCATTTTGAAGGATTCTTCAGTGATATTATTGAGCGCGGGTTATCTTGAAATTGAACACTATAAAATATTCCTAACAATCTCCCCCTTAGTGTTCAATCTTCAATTCAGCGCGGGTTATCTTTGTTGGGCACATGGAGAATCTCTCGAGTCCTAACAATCTCCCCTTGCTCCCCCTGCAAAGGCTGTCTCCTCTTCTTGTAGAGAATTTGAATGCACTTTCAGCTAGAACTCTCTTGTCTTGACGCTATACGTTGTAGATCGGATGTATGCTGTGATCCACGCCCCGATATTCGTTTCTTGATGATGTCGCAGATCTTTGAAATCTTGTTTGTATCTTGTCCGTGTCTTTTTCCGTATTTTGAAGTCGTCAAGTCTTCTCCAGTCTTCTTCTCGGTGCCAGATTCGTCTTCGTCGAAGGAAGTTGTCTGGTTCGGCCTCGAGGAAGCTTGTCTGGCTCCAGAAGAAGATATGCGTGGGGTGTCTTTTAACATGTGCCAAAGATCCTTCCGAATGTATTGATGGTGAGCATGGGATGTGTTATAAAATGTGCCAAGGCTCCTTCTGAATTGACGTTTGAGTGCAGGAGAGCCCGGCTTCATAGTGGTACGTGCGGCGGAAATTTAGTGGGTGGTTCGACCTGTTTGTTTATACGTATCCCCTTCTCCCCCTCATGGCGATTCGTGTTAACGGATCGGCATGATTGTATAGGAGTTGAAGAAATACACAAACGACAGGTCGGTGCGAGTAATAACCAGACGGAGTCACTAAGGCAATCCGTCGACACGAATTCAGAGTTAAACTCGGAGACGCGGCGTGTGAGGACAGGACTTGATAAACCGGGGCCACTTAGACGTCCCGTTAACATCAATCTTGGAGTATAGCTCGCAGACGATGGCCTGATGCCGTTGTTGTTTTGATGTTGCAACGGTAGGACTTCCTTCCGATCATTGAAGCATGTCTTAGTATGACATGTCTACGGAAGTTCAGATCTGGTCACAAAGTCCAGATGAGAAAAGGTGTATGTGTCCTAAAAAATATAAAACTTTTAGGAAGTGAGGACACCTAGACTCGATGTGTTCAAGAAAGTTCAGTGGTGTGGGGCTAACTACCACTTAATTCAATATCTCCCGCTTCCAAGTGAAGCGTTGATAGCATACGTGGCTTCCCCGTGATTTGATGAAACATCGGTCTTTTGGGAGATCGATGAGTGGGTAAGGCTCGGTTGTGCATGCGCCATTGGACCAGATGAGGCGACTTCTACCCGGGAGCTGATAAAAATCAGCTCCTGCACCTATATGGGATGGCCCGAAAATTTTGTGAGGTGAGGATTTTTTGTATCTTCTGTTCTTCGGTATTGTCAAGAATTACCAAATGGGAATGTGGCTTATGGACTATCTTCACTAACACTTGGCTACGTTCCGGGGTTAGGTTCAGTTTGGTCTGACTGAACCATGGGAACCTAGAATCCATGCGTCCGTCAATTTTGGTGAGTGTTGCTTCATCAGCAAGTCGGAGCAGGGTGGTTGAGATCATCTTTCTGTTTGTGTATGGATGTCATGCCTTTTGTAATTCTTGAACTCTCGAGGGTCGAGTTTTCAAGTGAAGTCCGTCTTGGGAGATGGAAGCGTCTGAGATGGTTTTTCTTTCTTTTCCCCCTTTTTTTTTGCTTTTCTTTTCCTTTTTTTTATTATTTTTTTATGTATACATATATATATATATATATATATATATATATATATATTATCGTAATAGTAGTAGATAAGTAGTATCATAGTAATAATAGATATAGGAATATGTATACGTATATGTATATAGGTTAAATGAAGGTTCTCCCCCTCAAATCGTGCACCTAAGATGTGCTCCCCCTAAAAATGTACTCTCCCCTCACAAATATGGAGTGAAACTCCCCCTCAATGCATGCACGTTTAAACATGTAAGTTCTCTCCCAATTAAACAAGCGTGAACGTATTTATCTATTTTCAGATCAGATGCAAACTAAAGAATTACTGTTCTTTAAAAATGCATTAGAATGTACGTTTTTCGCTATTTTAACACTTAAAATAGGTATTTTAACGATTCAGCTTATATGCATACGTGAATGTTTAAGCTTGTAGTTCTTTAAGATATATATATGCAGTTAAAATGTACCTATCATGGGGTATTAGACATTTCAGCACATATGCATGCGAAAATTTAACATTTAAAGTACATTTGAGTCATGCATGTTTATAATGTACCCTCGAGTGGTTGCTCGCATTGCTAGCCTGCCGTGTATGTGGAGCAACTCGAGATACCATACACGCTGGGATGTTTGGCTGCCCTCGTCGCATACCAGTCATGAGTGTGGAGCAGCTCTCTTAGTACCTACCCATGCTGGGAATCTGCAAAACTTATCGGGACTTTGGTACCCATTTTTGGATGGGTCCTCCCTTGTTAGCAGAAAACAAGTTAAGCACATTTGGTTCAGATATTGATCCTAAATCATCCTTTAAAGTCCAATTCAATTTGATTTGTGATTTAGGAATCCAGGTTTGGTGAAGCTTAGAGGGAAATGACATATCAGTGCCAGTGAACGTGTGCCTAGGTCTAGAAGATCTAAAGATTTTCTCCCTAGCCAGTCGCAGAAGGTGTCTTTCGGACTTAATCTGAACTGGATATTGCATGTAAGAATACGAGCATAGAGCATTATAAGCATCAGTAACAGGAGAACTGGTATTCCTACGACAGTAACGCACGTCATTCATATTATAATGATAAATGTGCGGGATTTGAGAAGTTCGTTTGCTTAAGCTTGGACTTCTTCTTTGCACGCTTCCCTTTTGATAGGAATGGGAGAGGAAAAATCTTGAACATTTTTGACTTTAATTTTCGAAGATAATATTGATTTTCCTTTCTCCTTCCTAATCTTTATTTGTTCCTTAGCTATTTTTAGTGCTTTGCTTTTACTTAACGTTTCAGTTTCAGTCAAAATTGACTTAGAATGATTATTAAAAGCTTTCTCAGTTTTAGGAACAAGGATGCTTCTTTTAGTTTTTGTTTTATTTATATGTTTCGAGGAAGATGTATCACTTGACAAATTATTGGAACCAGATAAAGACGGGGAATTTTTGAGATATAAAATCTCCTTTAAAAGCCTTTCCTTTTCAGCGGCAAAACCTATCCTTTCAGAGTTCAAAGTATCTTGTAAATCTTTCAATTTACGAAGAGTCTCTGGAGTATCACATAGAGTAGGTTTTTGATCATGTAAAATATTTTCCCCGTTAGGAAATAAGTTAGAAGGAGAGTTTTGACCCGCTTGACCTATATTCGAAACAACATTCTCTAATCGTTTAATCTTAGAGTAAAGCATAAGCTGTTCCTCTAAGACTGTCTCATATTTTGATGAGATTTCATTTCACTCAGTTTCGCAAGAAAGTCGACGTCGAAATTTGGTTTACTCGAGTAGTATCGTGACGAAAAGTTTGGTTTACTCGAGTAGTATCGTGAAGTATCGAAGAAAGTCGACGTCGAAATTTTTTTTTTTTTGGCGTGCACCGAAAAATTTTGTGATGATTTCGAAAATTTCAAGAAAATGACCAAAACTTTCTCTATAATTTGCCAAATTGTCCTAAGTAGATTATTGGATGATTGATCGTTGTCACGTTTAGGGATTTGATTTCAAAATTTGACAGAAAGGCAGTCTACACCGAAAATTTTTGGACTGGAAGGAAAATTATAAACGGGCGTTAGGACTGACTATGCCCGTTGGACTCAGAATGTTCTTCTCATCGAATGATGAAAAAATAATTTTCCTCAAAAAGTGTTAGTTTTTTTTTTGAAACTTAAAATATTTTTATTTAAAGGGTCCAATTGTTTTGGTGATTGAAAACGTTTATGTGTGATTTTGAAGAGTGAGTTTGGATCGCCAAATGAGTTTTGATCGATGCAGATGAGTTTCGGCCGATACTCAGGTTCGCCGAGTAAAGTTTTAATTTCAAAGAAATGCTCAGTTTCGATCGATTGTGGGTTTCGCGTGATTTGATGAGAAATTATTGAGTTTCGGGCGAAACACTATATATTGGATGAGTTTCGATCGAAACTGGTTTCGGGCGATTATCAGTTTCGCCGAGAAATGTATCGGGCGAAACTAGTAATTGGTACTGTAGCTTTTCGGGCGAAACTAGTAATTTCGGTACTGTAGATGATTTTAAATATTTGAACATTTCAGTTTCGATGGAAATGAGTTTCGAGCGAAAGTCAGTTCGCTGAGAGAACTATAAAAGGTACTAAAATGAAGTTTCGATCGAAACGTACTCCGCGATTTATCAAATCAATTTGAAGGATTTAGGCAAAATTTTCAATTTCAATTGAACAGTTTCGATCGAAACGTACTTCGTGCGATTATCAAATCAATTTAAGGAAGTTCCGGCGATGATTAGTTTCGCCGTGTAAAATTAGAAATGCCTTTTGAAAATGTAAGTTTCGATCAATGAAAATGAGTTTCGGGCGAAACTCAAATGTGGCGAAAATACAAAATCAAGTAAAATCAAATCCGGCGAAACTCAAATCAGCTGAAATTAAATGTTTACTACAGTGCACATTCGCCCGATTGTGTGTTTCAATCTGAAAGATTTCTGGGCAGAATGACGAACTTCAGACTCGATTTCCACCTAAAACTCACTCAAATCAACTAAGAAATGTTGGGTAAACACTTCAGATCACTCAAAATCAACCTATTTAGCTCTTGAGCTTGCAAAATCAGCAGAACCAACTCAAAAACTCAAGAGCAAGTTGAAATTCGACCAAGAAAAAAAATACCCAAAAATTTCAGAAATCTCACTCAAATCCGAACGTGTTTGCTCTGATACCACTTGTTGGTCCCTATTTGATCCAACAACACTGACCTAGGACGATTTACCACGCTAATAATGAAAGTTTTAAAGATCGAACGTGGGGTGGGTTAGTGTAGACGATGGGTGCTTTGAAAATGCTTTGTTTTACTATTCAACACACACGCACTCACACATACTACACCAAAAACACACACCCTAATGAATTAGGGTTTGGGGGTATATATACCACATTAGGTGGTATATTATACCCCTAGTAACTAAGAACTAGAATATTACAAACTAGCCCAAAGTTAATTAAATACAAACCAACTAAGATAAACACATTGAAATTGAACACTATAAAATATTCCAAACAATAGCGTCTTCAAATGATAATAAGTCATCATCATCAAAGGGGTCTTGAGCTTCTCCGGCTTGACAAAAATCTTCATCTTTTGATGAAGTTCCCATAGTCACATCGGAAATATCAATTCCAAAATTCTTTCCGATATCCTTCTTTATTTCTTCCATGTATTCAATCAGAATTTCTTCTTTAGTCATTTTTCCTTTCTGAATATTTAATCTTCTAGAAAGGACTTCGAATGGACTAGGAGATTCCCTTTGCTGTCTCTTTTCAATTTGTTCCTTATAATAAGCAATTTTTTCTTTGATTTTATCGACAGTTTGTTGTCCTTCGTATTCTCCTTGACCGTCTATTCGGATCATTTTCTTCCAAAACTTTGTATAAAAAGTTCTCCATAAACAAGGTATATTCTGTTGGTTATGACCAACTTCAGGAGCCCATTTCCAAATCCATGGGATACTATATTCAATATAAAAATGCATTGAAGCCATTCCTTCAATCCACTTATTATTATGTTGGGCCTCTATTAGGGCTGGCGAAACTTTAACCCACTCAGTATATAATCCTGAGAATGGATCTTTCAAAATATTAACTGTGGCTCCGTAAGATAACCAACAATTATAAAACCAAGTAGGAATTTCCTGCTTGTACACATCAGCACATATCTTGATCCACCAAGAATGTTTTCTTTTGACGTTTTCATATAAGAAAACTGTAATTCCAGATTATCCAAGAACACTTCTAACAGATTTAACCTTCGTAATATTTGAATAGTGTGCTATATAGGTTTACTGTTGAATACGTGAGGGTTTTGCAAATGGAAAACTTGATTAATGCTTGTTAGGGTTTACGCTTAAATACCTTGTGAGGTATTTAAGCCCATTGGGCCCCTAACAAGCCCATTACAAATACAACCCTATTACAAAAATAAAACATCCAGATTATCCAAGAACACTTCTAACAGATTTAACCTTCGTAGTGTGCTATATAGGTTTACTGTTGAATACGTGAGGGTTTTGCAAATGGAAAACTTGATTAATGCTTGTTAGGGTTTAAGCTTAAATACCTTGTGAGGTATTTAAGCCCATTGGGCCCCTAACAAGCCCATTACAAATACAACCCTATTACAAAAATAAAACATCTATAAAATGCATAGAAATTACAAGACTTAGAATTAATATTTTGGACACTTCTAAAATATTCCTAACATTCTCCCCCTAAGTGTCCAAATTACAATCAAGCAAATAAACAAAGTCTTCATTTCTTTTTCTTCGAGCGAGGTGGAGGTGGAGGTTCTCTATGAGCCAAGTAGGTCTTCCTGAATCCTAAGGCAGTCTCGAACTGTCTGATGTCGTTCCGAAGAACGATCCGATATCTGATCTTCTCGATGAGTTTCCGTAGGACATCTTTCTCTTCCAGTTCTGTTCCTTCTAGCTTGTCATCTTCGGAAACTGTCTTCTTCTTAGCCCGAAGTTGGTTGAGGATAATCTTCAATGTTCCATCTGAGAATTTGGAGATCTCTGACAGAAGTAGCACCTGCTTCACTTTCTTCTGAGCTTGAAGGTAAGTGACCCCTGGTTGTGGTTCAAGGAAGATAAATCCCTCTTCATACTTTTCGAGATCCGTATATCTGTTGTCTGGACGTGTCAGGTTGACCTTGCTCATATTGCTTTCTAAGGCCATTTGGAAGTCATGAGCAGCAAAATACTTGACCTGTCTCAGCATACACTCTTTGATAGCTCTATAACCATCTCGCCTTGTGTGAGTGTCAAGGGGAAACTTATTGCGATAAATATTGTAGAGCTTGTTGAGTTCGGCCAGTGGAAGATAGGGAAGATCTGCTTCTGAATATTTTACAATTTTCCTGTCATATCGATCAATAACAAAGACAGGGCCTACATATCTACCTACCGCCCATTCGACATCCACAACATCACAGATGGCCGATTGATCTCTCATGTACTTCCTGTATTGATCTCTATTCATTCCTTTCTTGGCCGTGACTTCCCAGAGCATAATCTGATGGCTAAGTCCCCTATACGTCCCTCTTAGGTGCTCAAGGCCTCGAAGATTCAGCTCGTTGACTCCCTTTATTTCTTCTTCCTTCCTCCAGATCTTTGGATATAGATCCTCAAGAAAAGGTGCCTTGATCTTCGCGTTTCTCCAACGAGTTTCTATGAACTCGTAGCCTGGCGTTGGTTCCTCGGGCACCTGATGCTGAAGGAGTTCTGGAAGTTCTGGAAGATCTGCCTCAGGATTTTCTCCTTGCTCCTCTTCCTCTCGCTCGATGAAGCAGAAGTCTGCTGCTGCCGCCTTTAATAAATTACGAACGCTTTCAATCCTTAGGCGGGACTCTTCTGCTGTCTCTGTTCTCGTCATCCATTCCTCGTCTAAGATATATCTGTCAATGTAGTCTTGAGGATCCTTTTGACGAGGGGTTGTAGTTGCTTGGACTGGTTGGGTGGAGATCCTCGAGGGAGCAGACTCGACTTCACCAAGGGAGGTTGTCTGGTTCGGCCCTGGCGTAGCTTGTCTGCCCCTTGAGGACTTTGGTGGTGGGTTGGATTGTCGGGAAGAACCGCCTCCACGAGTTAGGACCCCGCGCCCTCGTCCGCCGTGAGTGACTGGAAGCATGACTCTTGGTCTCTTCTCCCCCGCAGGACGATCTTGGTCATCAGGATCGTCATGACGACGCTTCTGACTTGAGCCTTCTTGACGACATGTGGTGGGATCAGGTATGATTCCACCTTTAACCAGCTTTTTGTAGAAAGCTTCTTCTTCCGGAGTCCGCTGATTGTCGAGAGAAATAATGCGAGAAATACCAACATCGAATAGCTCAAGTAGAGGCATGCTGTATGGGCTGGGATCAGCCGGTGCTCGTGGTGGTGGTAGTGAGATGAGACGAGGCTGTGACGATTGGTCTACCAAGGGTGCCTTGCCTTTGTCTGTGGATGCTGATTGCATGGCATCCTTAATGAGTCCTCGAACCCGTGGTAAGGTCACGGATTCAAAGAACTCAAAAAGGCGATTTTCCAGATAGGCCGTCGTCACGGTTAGGGGTGGGGGGATTGGTGTACCGACATCACTAGGAGTTGCCGTTGTCACACGTTCAGAACTAGGTTCTGTACGGTGGCCCTTGTCAACCGAAGTCGGATGGACTTCAGTTTCCACGGGTCTTCCGACCTCTCCTTGCGACACATCTTTCGGAGATGGTGCTCGGGTCATTGTTGCCACGTCAGTGTGACGGGCTTGGGTGGAGCTCTCACCGAGATCGCCAAGGCGTCTCGTTAGCACACGTCCAAAACTAGGTTCTGTACGGTGGCTCGCGGATGGTGAGCTGCTGAAATCATCAACATCCGAGAGACTTCCGTCCAATCCTTGAAGAGCCTCTATTTGGGGCTCTTCTATGAACGTTGAGGCCTGAAGATCAGGCTGAGGCTCGGCCTGTGTCACAAGAATGGGTATTTCTTGAGTTGGTTCAGACACAGGAACCGAGCTGCTGGAGGCTTGGGGTTGTTTGTGTTGTGTTGAGACACTTGTCTGTTGGGAGACAAGTGAATGGTCAGGTGGGGTACGCTCATGCGTCGTTAGGTCATGTACGACGTCTTCTATCCTAGGGATTGACCCGGCTTTTTCTGACTGAGGTAGTGCAGTAGTAATTATCTCTGGAACATCCATTAGTGGTTGTTCAATTTGTTCGGCATGTGGTTGTTCCTCGAGTGATTGTTCAGGTATGGTTTGTTCAGAGGATGGTGGTGGTTGGTCAGGGATTGCTTCTTGAGATGTAGTTTGTTGTGTGTGTGGGATAGATTCAGTTTCTGTGGTTTCTCTCAGCATCTCACTCTCTCTTTCTCTCTCGCTCGTTTCAGCTCTCTCAGTCTCACTAACCCCTGGGTTAGACTCAGGTGGTCTATCCTGTGTCGTGGGGTTGGGAACTTTGTAGTCTTTGCAGTAGGCATCGATATGGTCGGGGTTTGCAAGAATGAGTAACTCGTGAGGGATTGGCATTGCGGTGCGTGAGTATTTCTCATCAGACTTTCCTTTATGAAGGTAGCGCAGTTTGGGTGGAGTGAAGTTTTCTTCCACGGGTCGTGATGGTATTCCTGTTGTTGTGGTCAGAAAATGGTGGATGATAAGTGAGAACCAGCGGAGATATGGCAAATTCTGTGGTTTTTTGGACTTAGTTCGTTGGTAAAGTTGGTCGTCGAGATCGGTGGTGATAAGTTTCGCAAAGTCGTAATTTCTTCGAAACACGATCCCATGGAAGATCCGAAGAATTGTGATATTGCATCTATCCCATCCTGAGTGCTTGGGTGAGAAGCACTTATTGACAAATGCGAAGAGCGTTCGCCACGGATGCGGGATCATGGAATTCTGAAAATGGGAGACAAACTGATCGGCGTGTAGTATCCCATCCTCATCATGTCCTCCAGGAGCTCATTTTCGGAAGCCTCAGGTTCGTATTGAGGTTGACTTGGCATTCTTAGAATACTACGAATGAGTTCCTTTGTGATGGTGACAGTCTCAGATGCGATTTGGGCCTCGTAGTAGATGCTATTATCTTGGGCAATTTTGGTCTTCATTGTCCCCCAGAGTTGTTGAAGGTAAACGGTAGGAACTTGGACCGAGGCGGAGAAGGCATACCCAAGATGGTGATTCCTCAGAATGGATATGATGATTTCGTCCTTGCACTTGAATGTATGCAGGTCGAGTTGGAAATTATTATCTTTGGTTGTTATCCATTTCGAAGTTGGGTAGACTAGATCCGTGGGTGTCGTCATATTTTTTTTTTTTTTTATGACACTAGGAATTCGTGCTGAAACTGCAACACAGAAGATAAATAAAATTAGATATGCCATGATAAGAGGACTTAGCTGTTATGAATAGTGATGAGTTGGAATAAAGTTTCGTTTGATGATAAAGAAGGCTTGGCCCAACACTTTGGCCCACTCGAGAAAAATTTTGTCGAAAATTTCTTAAGTATGGTTTGCGGGTTCACTTCAAAGTGCTTAGCTTCATTTTAGTAAGTCGTATTTTGCGAACTCAAAGGTTTGCGGGTTGAGTAAAAAGAACTTCGTGACGTTTATATTGCGAATTGAGGGGTTTGCGGGTTGGTTGAAAAAGAACTTTGCGAATTCTGTATCACAGCCTCAGGATTCGCAAATTGACCAGGTCAATCGGGGAATCGCAAAGCATCAGCTCGCAAAATGAACTTCGCGAATCCCAAGATTCGCGATCCTCGAATTCGCAAAGTAAGCAGTCAGACGGTCAAAGCTGCAAAGTGGATAACCCGCAAAGTGAATGATTCGCGAGTTTGATAAAATAAAACATTTTTGGACCCGCAAAGCTTAACTCTGAAGAATCAAAAGGAACCCTTAAACGATTTCGAACCCGAAAAAAAAAAATCCATCGCTTTGAAAAACACCAGATTTGAGAAGATAAATTCGATTTAGTGCAAAAATCAAACAGATAAGCTCGTATTATCACTGAAAAGCAACGAAATTTCTACAGGAATCAACTGAAAAACACCTGTTCTTCGAGAAATCACTCCTGCAATTAAGAAAATCGATCGTTAAACAAGAAACAGTAAAAGCAAACGCAACTTTTCATTCATACCACAGAGATGTTCGCGAGTAAGTGAAGGTAACAATTTGAGCAGGCAAACCACAGACAATGCAAGCGACGATGAAGGGTTTGATGAACGGGATTCGCAAAGTAGAAGTTTATGATTTGGGATTTTTTTTTTTTATTATAGTGCGAGTTCAATTTGCGAATTGATGTTTTAAGACAACTTTGCGGGCCTAAAGTATGAACCTTAGTTTTGAGCTGGGCTGTAAACTTTTGAGAAAAAAAAAGGCCCACTTTAGATTCGCGAATTGGTAGTTTGCGAATTGATCGGTTTGCGATTTATGAGTTCGCAATCTAATTCATTGACTGGTCAAAATTGAAGATGGTTTGCGAATAACAGTTGTCTAAGTTCATTATAGTTTGCGAATCTAAATTCTAATAATTGATTTTAAAAAATGACTTAGGAAGAAAATGTAAGTGTACGAGATTTTTAACTTAGCAAAGACATCAAATAATGAGGACCCAAATACGACCAATTTGGCGCGATCAATCACAAGGATAACATCAAATCTATGAGTTTTTCAAGATCGATTTTCATGATACGATATCCTTATTGAAAAAATCTTCGCCTTAGTCAAAAATTCGTCTTAATGTCGGGACAATAAATGACGTAAGTTTCCTTCGTGTTTATAAATAGATAGGTCTCAAATCTCATTGAAGTACCTTACATCTAAGAACTAACTCATCTCTTATTTTTCGCGTTAATAGATGAATTGGCAGAAGCAGGAAGAAGAGAAGAAGCTCGAGGAACATGCAGAGTTAAGACGTAACTTTGAGCATAATTTGGATATGCTGGTTATTGAGATTTTCCTTCTTTTGAGCTTATTCGTTGTTTTACTTGCTGTTCTGCTTTGGGTCTTCATCGGGCATATGAGTTTTTAAGAGTTATCTGCGTATTATGTGTTTGAGAGAGTTGTTCGTGTTTTGAAGAATTTATAAGAGTTATCTGCGTATTATGTGTTTGAGAGAGTTCATGTTTTGAACAAATTTTACGTTTTTGTAGAAAAACTCCCACTAGATGCAATGCCTATCGATTATCTTAAAAATTAAATGATTGATAATGCCTATCGAGTATCTAAAAAAAAACTATTGATGAGTTCACTTACTCCCCCTCGATGCATAGATATAGCATTTCTCCCCCTCGATGTATTACGCCATCAGCATTGGCGCTACATCGACTTATTGGACACAAAAAAAATTTATTGAAAATTAAAAACTTAAAAAAAAAACTAAAGTCCTAAACAAATGGTGAACATAACACACACAGAATAAGAGAAGTGAAACATAGCAAATAGATAAATAATGAACTGTAGGAAGGCAGAATCGAGATTAAAAATTGAGGTTCAACATGCCTAATTTTGCAACTAAGAATTGGAAGCGTTTTTCATCCAATGCTTTTGTAAGCAAATCGGCTAGTTGAAGCTCTGTATTGACAAAGTACATTTCTATTATGCCTCTTTCTACATGATCCTTTATGAAGTGATAGCGAAGATCTATGTGCTTAGTGCGTGAGTGATGTACAGGATTACAGGTAATAGCGATAGCACTCTTGGAATCACAGTAAATAGGAATTTTATTTAGATCAAACCTGTAGTCCCGTAGCTGAGTTCTGATCCACAAAATTTGTGAGCAGCAACTTGCTGCAGCGACGTATTCTGCTTCCGCCGTGGAAGTTGACACACAATTTTGTTTCTTTGAGGCCCAACATACAAGTTTATCGCCTAGGAATTGCATATGTCCAGAAGTGCTTTTCCTGTCCAGTCTGCATCCTGCAAAATCTGCGTCAGAATAGCCTATTAGTTTCATACTTGAGTTTTTAGGATACCACAGTCCAAGGTCTGGTGTTCCTTTTAAATACTTCAAGATTCTTTTGACAGCATGAAGGTGCGACTCCTTGGGATTAGCTTGAAATCGAGCACATAGACATGTAGAGAATAAGATATCTGGTCGACTGGCAGTGAGGTAGAGCAGTGATCCAATGATCCCTCTATAATGAGTAACATCTACAGGTTCACCAAGGTGATCTGCATCCAGTGAGCATGAGGTTGACATAGGTGTGCTCGATGATTTGCTCTTGTCGATCCCATATTTTCTGAGAATATCATGGATGTACTTTGACTGATTGATGAAGATCCCATCCTGAAGTTGTTTGATTTGTAGTCCGAGGAAGAATGACATTTCTCCCATCATACTCATTTCAAATTGCGATTGCATCAGAATGCTAAATTCTTCACAAAGTTTAGGATTAGTAGAGCCAAAAATGATATCATCCACGTAGATTTGCACAAGCATGATATCAGAATCATTTTTCTTTACGAACAGTGTAGTGTCAATTTTTCCTTTAGTGAAGCCTGAAGAGATAAGAAAGTCGGAGAGCACCTCATACCAGGCCCTTGGAGCTTGTTTAAGTCCGTACAGTGATTTGTCGAGTTTGTAAACAAAGTCGGGATGATCAGCATTGAGAAATCCGTCTGGCTGTGACACATACACTTCTTCTTTCAGAATTCCGTTCAAGAAAGCCAGTGAGAAGTTCTTCACCATTGGTATTGAGAATTTTGCAAGTTTTCTTTAGAAATACAACTTGGAGTCCAAAATCACTGAACTGTCCTATTGATAAGAGGTTGTGTGTCAGTCCTTCAACATACGAGACTTGTTTAATTGTGAGTCGATTGCATATGAGATCGCCATAGCCAAGGATTCTGGCTCCATTGCTATTACCAAAGCGTACCAGTCCTCCAGGTCTATCAACGTAGTTGCTCAACAGTTCCTTTGTCCCAGTCATGTGTGTGGAGCAACCAGAATCTAAGTACCACACATGAAGGGCCTGCAAAAAGAGAACTAGAGGGTTTTAGGTACCCATTGAAATATGGGTCCACCTCTATTAATTTTGTTAGTCCGTTTAGACTCCCTAGATTTTCCTTTGTTAAGGGATGACACAGAGTCACTACCTATTTCTAGGATAGGAATTTGTGTTCCTGCAGGTTGAAGCTTGGGAATCCATTTGTGCTCTAGTGAGGGTCTTTTTGTCTTAGGTTTAGACTTGAGTTTTTTGATTTTGTAAGTTTGACAGGTTCGTTGATAGCTTTTGATTTTGATTCTTGTTTTGACGTAGTAGTTTTGTTTTTAGGAATTGTTTTGTGAGTTTGTTTGGTGACATGATCACGCATGGAAAGCTTTGTTTTTGTTGAGGAAGATAGTTTTTTCGATACATGACAAAACAAAGATGGTACAAAGGTTTTGGAAGGAAAATATTCAATAACAAAAGGGACATTGAGATCGCGATTCTCCTTCAAGATATCTTCCTTTTTAACCCATACTTGACCCTTCAATGGCTCTTTTGTGGGTCCTGAAAATTTTAATGTATTAGTGCAGGAAATTTTGTCATTTGAAATTAAGGTGTATGAAATTGTGTGTAATCTTAATTTTTCTTTAAGTGAAGATATTTCATGAAGAAGTTTTTGCCTTTTCTTCATCAAATGACTTTCTCTCGCTTTCGAGAGTGGAGTGAAGATCACTGATTTTCTTTATGCAATCAGGCATATATCCAGTTGCATATGTACCCATCTGTGCCATACTTTCCGAAGCACCTGAGGTTTCTCCTTCGTTTAGATGAGAAATATCTGTCTCAAATTCAGTTATTGCTGGACAACTTCTTTCTTTATAACTATCATTTAATTCTGTGTAGTTAAAAGGTATTTGAGTTGTACTGTGTGTTGATGTCTCATTTTCATTTTCACTGACGAAAGACATGAGATTCGTCAGGCAACCTGTCTGCATAAATTTGAGATCATATAGATAAGGTGAACTTGATATGCCTTGTTTTAACTTATGTGGATTTTCAAAACCTAGTCCTTTATGGAGATTGTAAAAATCAATGTTAGCTGGTTTGTTTAAGAAGATTGTTTGTTCTGATTGATCTCGTCGAGTTAAAAGGTCCTCCAATTTTTTTATTTTGGTGTACAGTTTTTCCCGTTCTTTACTTAGTAGGTCATATTTAATTGTAGCGTCCATTGCCTGATCTTTATGAGATTTCATTTCCTTTTCTAAATCCTTGGCTTTAACTTCGGTTTTTTGCACTTGTATCTCCAGCTTAGCAATTTTTTCATTTGCTACAATTACACGATTCTTCTCACATGCATAATCATATCTAAACTTATCTAATACTGCTAAATTTTTCTCTAAGTTAGCTTCTAGTTCCTTGATTTTTCTTTTACCTAGTTTGTTAGATTTGTATAAGGATAAAAATTCATTTTTCATCTTAAGTAAAGAATCATAATCCGCTTCACTTACCTCCACCATTTCTGAATTGTTAGAGGTTTCCGTGTCTGACTCGCCTCCTTCAGCTCCAGCTCCAACTCCTTCGTCATCCAGCTTGGCCATCAGTGCCGCGTTCTCATTCTCGCTGTCTGAGGTATCTTCAAGCCAATGATCCTCTTCTGCCATTAAGACCAGCCCCTTTTCTTTTTGTTCAGCTAATTGAACTTTTCTGCGATAATAGTTAACGTCCTTTTTCTTGGGCGTTCTGCACTCTCTGGCAAAGTGTCCATTCTTGCCGCAGTTGAAGCATTTGCCACCTTGTTGAGGAGTTTCAGAGTTGTTGTCCTCATCCTGAGTCTTTCCTTTAGAGTTGGAGGAAGTTCTTTGACGATTGGAGGAGGAACCAGTCTTCTTATAATATTTCCTCTGCACGAAATTCGAGACAAGAGCGAGTTGCTTAGCAAGATCTTTGAGGGTGATTTCCTGGTCTGCATGTTTGGTAAGATCCTTGAATTCGTCATCAGAACCAGAGTCTTCTCCCTCCTTAACTTGTGATGACTGGATAATTTCTTTGTCCTTGAATTGTTTTCTTGATGATCGTTCAGTCATAAGAGCAAGCGATTCGCTTCCTATTGGTTTGATTTCCTCCCTTCGTTTCTCCACATGATTGGAATGTTGATTGAGGTAGTCGAATAATGTATGAATGCTAACTTTAGTTAGGTCGTTCATCTGTCTTATCATAATTGTAGTAGCCTCCCATTCTGGATGAAGTGATCCTAAAAATTTGATATTGATTTCCATTACACCTTTTGTGATTCCATTCATTTTTAGCTCATTTAAGAGAACAAGAAATCGATGGAAGGTTTCTTGGAGAGTTTCCCTTTGTTAGCATGAAAGCGGTCATACGAGATGAGTGTGTTTGCCATTCTTGCCATTGTATTGACTTCTGTCCCCTGCATCATAATTCGAAGAGCATCCCACATTTCTTTTGCACTCTCACCACATTCGAGTTGCATCAAAATGTCATTGGGAATGGCTTGCATCATGTATGATTTCGCCACTTTATCTGCCTTTAGTCGCAGTTTTTCTTCATCATTGCATTGATCAGTAGTTTTCAAGATTCTCTGTTCCTCTCTTGCAGGGGTGGTGTCAGTAGTGGCGGGAATTATTGTCCAATACTGTGTAGGTCCATTGTAAATAGATTCTAGTAGATTCTCAGAATTGTCCTTGCTTTCTATGAAGTTGATGAATCTTCTCTTCCAGACTGCGTACTCTCCATGTCTGATGGTGGGAGGTCTAACATCATTTCCCATGCTGAAAGAGTCCATTGCCTGTGTTTTGGATATGATCGTTGACGTGTATTGTGAGGAAAGTTGGAATTGAATTTTGCGAATTGAAGAAGTGACGTGTTACTTTGCGAACAGATATGTGGGTTCGCAAGGTTGACCAGGTTCGCAAAGTGAGTAATGTTAGCAAAGTTCACACGGTACGCAAAGTGAGTAAAGTTCGCAAAGCAGTTGTGAGTTCGCAAAGTGTCAAGAGATCGCAAAGTGTGTTGAATTCGCGAAGTAAACTGGAGTTAGCAAAGTGAGCGAAGAACGCAAAGTAGTCTGAGTTCGCAAAGTGATCTAGTTCAAATAAGTTCGCAAAGTGGTCCAAGTTCGCAAAGTGATCTTGAGATTCGCAAAGTGGTCCAAGTTCGCAAAGTAATCAAGAGGTCGCAAAGTTCTGATTTTGCGAATTGATAACTGGATTCGTGAAGTGAGAAAGAACCTGATGCGTTGATCTTTGAAAATCTAACGGTTCGGGAACTTTGAACTCTCAAAGTAGAACTTTGCGAAGTGTCGATGCGCAAACTTAAAAAGCCAACCAAGTGAAATGAAGGAGCCGCAAAGCGAAAGAAATCCTTGAGTTCGCAAACCTAGTTCCCAAAAGAAATTCCGTGCGCAAACTCAAGAACAGTCTGAGAAACAGGGCTGTTCTTCAAGTGTTTTAGATAGAAATCCAACAAATCTGACACAGCCTTCACGGAAACCAATTTGATAGCTCAGAACTGATAGTTCCACAAACTCGCCTTAACAAAAATAGAATATCTTCGAGAATAGTTGAAATAGATGAGTCTGAGCTTTGCGACAGATAAACTACCACACAAGAACTCACCCTGCTAAAATCTTTAAGGCTTGAAATGAAGTTTCCTCACCTACACGCTTGCTCTGATACCACTTGTAATTCCAGATTATCCAAGAACACTTCTAACAGATTTAACCTTCGTAATATTTGAATAGTGTGCTATATAGGTTTACTGTTGAATACGTGAGGGTTTTGCAAATGGAAAACTTGATTAATGCTTGTTAGGGTTTAAGCTTAAATACCTTGTGAGGTATTTAAGCCCATTGAGCCCCTAACAAGCCCATTACAAATACAACCCTATTACAAAAATAAAACATCTATAAAATGCATAGAAATTACAAGACTTAGAATTAATATTTTGGACACTTCTAAAATATTCCTAACAAAAACTCTATAAAAAGCTTGGATATAATCCCAATAATTGAACTTGACTGTAACTTTTAATTCTGGATGGAAATATTCCCTATCCTTCATTGGGTGGATTGCCCAAGCTTCAGGGGATATAATCCTCTTAATAATAATCTTACTGAAGTTATAAACCTTCTGATTTCCAGTAACAAAATGATCAAATTCACAAGATTCTGTGAACTTAAGAATATTTTCGTAGTTCATTCTGTTTTTATAATATCCTCCAGCATATGATGCTGTATCTAGATATCTTTCCATTAAGGTCCATGGTTGATATTTCCATTTTAAATCATTTTCCGTTAAAAAGAGTATGACTTCTTTATGAGAATTTTGTTCATAAATAAATTCTTGATCTTCAACTTCATCATCTGCTACAATTTTAGCATAAGAAGTCGTACCTTCTTGAGTTTTTTTGTCCTTATATTTAAGGAATTCTTTGTACATCTGTTGATCTTGAGCACTCATATTGCTCGAAGACGAAGAGAGATTCTCTTTAAATAATTTTCTATTGCCATGTTGAGCAATAGGCTTGCCACCTCTACCACCTCTATTAGAGGGATAGTTTTTCCCATATTGGGACATACCTGCAAAAGAATTCATTGAATAAATTCTCTGGTAAGAAAATCGGGAAGGCTATTGTCACTTCCTTTTTTATAAATTATTTCAAAATCAAATGGAGCTAAATGAGCTTGCCATCTTGCAAACATTTGCTTAGAAACATCATGTTTAAAATCTTTTTGGAACATAAATTTTGCAGCTTGACAATCAGTTTTTATTAAAAACTTTTGATTATATAAATCATCCTGAAATTTAAGAACACATTTGACTATAGCAAGTACTTCTCTAGCTATCGTAGCATAATTTTTCTGAGCATTATTCCATTTCCCCGAATGGAATCTAACTAAATATTCTTTCTTATCTTCTGGAGAGATTTGTTTTAAAATTCCTCCATATCCTAAATCAGAGGCATCGGTTTCTATAACCTTTTGCCAATTAGAATTAGCAAGCATAAGACAAGGTAAATGAGTAACCTTATTTTTAATTTTTTAACTGCTTCAGTGTGATTATTTGTCCACTGACAAGGAATTTTTTTAAGTCTATCGTATAAAATAGATGTATCACTAGCAAGATTTTTATAATAAGGAGAAATATAATTTAAACTTCCTAAAAATCTTTGAAGCTGAGTTTATCTAAAATTTGATCTGGAAATTTTGATGCAAACTCAATACTTCTATTAATTGGATTAATATTTCCCTTTTCAATATTATAACCTAAAAATCGTATTTTAGTTTGAAATAAAATCATTTTTGGACTAGATATAACCAATCCATTTTGAATAACAATTTTCTTAAATATATCAAGATGTTTGAAATGTGTTTCAATATCTTTTGAAAAGATTAAAATATCATCAATATAAACGATAATGAAATTACTATAAGGAATGAATATGTCATTCATAATATTTTGAAATTCAGAAGGAGCATTTTTCAAACCAAAAGGCACTACGTTCCATTCAAATTGTCCAATTGGAACAGTAAAAGCAGTTTTATATCTGTCCTTTTCATCAATTTGTATTTGTCAAAATCCTGATTTTAAATCGAATTTGAAAAGATAATGGCATTAAATAAACGATCTAAAAGATCCTTTTATTAGGAATAGGATACCTAATCCATTTCAAAACTTTATTAAGGGGTTTATAATTAATAACTAACCTAGGTGCTCCCCTTTCCTTTTCTGCCGCATTATTGACATAAAAAGCTGTGCATGACAAGGTGATTTTGAAGGTTTTATTAAACCTTTCTGTAAAAGAGAAGTTATTTCTTTTTTACATAATTCTAATAATTCAGAATTCATCTGACAAGGACGAGCTTTAGTGGGAATATTTTTCTCACTAAAATCATCTTCATAAGGTAAAGAAAACTATATGTTTTTTTCTATTCCAAAAAGCATTTGGAAGATCGTTACATATTTGCAACGTAAATTCATTATAAAGTAATTTAATTTTTCTTGTAACTTAGGATTTTGGATTTTATCCTCAATCGTAAGTATATTAATTTCTTGCTTAAGGTAATTTACCTGTTTTTCTTTTGCTTTAATAAGAATAGAATCCTTAATTTCATTAAGAATCCTTGAAAAAGGTTCAGTAATGAATTCAAAGTAAACTTCTTTATTTTCGAAGTTACCTTTAAATCCAAGTTCATTAATATTTTGAATGGGAAATATTTTCCTAAGGAACGGAGTACCAAGGATTACTTGGTTTGTAATATTCTTGACCAGCAAGAATGAAGTAGGAATACAAACCTTATTTTTACAAATGAAGGCTTTAGGGATTTTATAATTAATCTGAAGTTTTTCTCCGCTTGCAGAGCTAAGGGAATGAGTTGTTTTATGAAAGTATTGGGTAGGAATTATTCCTTCCTGGATACAATTTAAATCTGCTCCACTATCGATTAATGCAATCAAATTCTTTTGAAAGTTTCCATCGATAAGTAGTGATATTTTAACAAGCCATTTTTGAGAAGTAATAACTTCTAATGTTGAAAGGAAATTTTCTTCTTGAATATTTTCAGAAGTACTGGCGAAATCTTCATTAGTTTCAAATTCTTTAACAATTTCTTTCCCTTTTTCTAATTTAGAAAATCTTTGTTCTAAATCAATATGACTTAATTTTAAATTCTTAATTTCAGTTTTAAGATTTGAAATCTCAATTCTCAAATCTTTAATATTAACAGCTTATTCTGTTTTGTTTATATTATTCTTATTACGAAGTAATCTCATTACTTCGGCCATACTATAAGATTCAGTTTTATTAATTTTAGGAATATCTTCTTTTGAAGTTTCTTCCTCTTTTTGGATTAATCGTTTAATTATATGATTTTTTAAATCTGGATCTTCTGTTTCTTTTAATATTTCTAAAAGATTATTATCCAGAACATTTAATTCTAATTCTTGAAATTGAGATATAATTTGATATAAATTATCTTCTGGTTCAGATTCTGAACTTTTAATATTTTTAGAACAAGGTTGTCCTATTTGACAATTTTGGCATTCTTCAGATTCTGATGATGAAATATCTTCGATGATATTGTTTTCATCACTCGAAGAAATTTCACTATCTGATTCCAACAGAATTTTTGATAATGTTTTTTTAATCATTATCAATATTCAAATTATTAATTTTCTTTTTAGTCCAACAAGTTGATGCTTTATGACCAATTTTACCGCATTTGCGACAAATAATTAAAGGAAATTTATTTCTGTATTGATTATTTTTATTATATTTTGAGAATTTTTGTTCTCTTCGTTTAGATTTTCGATATTTTCTTTTTTCATATTGTTTAGGAGAGTATTTTTTGGGTTTATACTCTTTACGAGGTTTACTCGTAGAAGGATTTTCTAAACCAAATTGGCTACAGAATTCTCCTAATTGTTTTTTCTCGTCAAGAGAATGTCTCTTGAGTTGTTTATTAAGCTTTATTTCATTACATAAGGCTAACCCTTCTTGTATGCAAGTTCCTATTAATCTGCCATAAGTATAAGCATTATAATCTATACTAGATTCTCCATTTCTAAGGATTTTCTTAACCCTTTCGGCAAATAAAAATGGAAGACCATCAACGAATTTGGATTTCCAATGAGTACTATTTGACTCAGGAAGTTCCATAACTCTGCTAAGAAAAGTATCCTTATACCATCTAAACGATGTAAGGGTTTTACACCTAAGATTTTGGAGCAAAGTTCTGACATTTTCAGAATTATCAGACCACCGGCCTGTAAAATGTTCTACAATGTTTATACATAAAGTATAAACAGCGTTTTCAATAATTGTATTATTTTCCTCTTTTACATTAAGAAAAATACTTTCTCGGTCTTGCTGGGATAAATAATTATCCCACCAACCTTTCAACTGACCAGTAAAGCCAGCAACAAGCATTTGAGCTATAGTTTTGTCTGCATTACCTTGAGTTTTACAGACTGTACTATACATCATCATCCTATGAACCATACCGAAAGTTTGTCTTTCCGTATAGCCATCTAAATTCCATTCATAAATGCAATGACCATTATATGAGTTGTTTATAGTAAGATCATGTTCTTCAATTAGAACATCTTGAGGAGTTGGTCTTGGGTAATAATATTTAGTCTGAATGGGTTTACTAGCAAATTTCGAAGAATTTCTTAATTTATTGATTTCTTCAGTAAAAGTATTATGAAAATTATCAGAATTTTCAAGCTGATTTTCAAAGTCTTCACTTAAAGTGTTAAGCTTTAAATTTTTAAGTTTATTTTCAATTATATCTTCAATTTGAGTAATCGATTTTAATTAAAATCAACAATCTCAGGAGGAGGTTGAATACTAGTAGAAGCTATATTAGCTATTTTAATTTCACTTATATTTTTGTCTTTATTCATTAAAAGATAATTTTTTAAATCTTTAATAGAAAAAAGATATTTCTTCAATATTTTTCTTTAATAAAGAAATTTGTTCTCCTAAAACAATAACATACATATTCGTATAATTTTGTTGTTTTAAAAGACTATTTATATGATTAATAGTAACAGTAAGAGTTTCATTTTCAAATAATTTTTGAAAAGCATTATAATAGCGAATCTCATTATCCTTTTCATTTGAAAACTACTTTGAGGAGGATAAATTGACTTCATATTTTTCCCCGTTGAAAGCTTATAACTTCTTTCAAGAACTAAAATCAAATTTTTACAATAATTTGTCAAAAACCAAGGAATAAAAGGTAATTTTCATTTCTTTTTGACAAATCAGTATAAAATTTATTTTGGATAATAATTTTATCTTCATTATTAAAACTTTCAAAAAACCATTTCGAAAGAGTTCCCATTTGGGTAAATTAAATTCCTTTTGAATTTCTTTTCTTGCCGGAGAACCCGGACTAAAATCATTTGAGGTTTTAAATCCATTAAACACAAAAATCCATTTCTGACTCGGTTATTTCCTCGTCGTTATTTTTAGAAATTCCATGAACAATATTATCAGAATTAATTCTTAATTCTTCAACTCTATTTTGTAGATAATCGTTAGAAGTTGATTCTCTAACTTGAGAAGTCGAAGCTCTAGAGGGAGATTTTATCATATAATCACATGGTGATATATGATAATGAGAAGAGGCTGATCTAGTCATTCTAGATCTAGGAGTTCTAACATCTATAGATCGGCGATTTTGATCAAACTGTATTTGAACAGTTCCATTTGTAGATTGTATTATTTGAGTAGGATTGTTTTGTATTTTAGGCAGAAGAGGCATAGCTCGTTCAATTGTCCAATTTTTTGGAAATTGTATTTCTTCCCATTTTATAGATCTGCGAGTTGTAATATTAGATCTACTAAAATTAGTTTCTATAAGAACAGTTTCGTTGATTGGTTTATCAACTATTTTGCACTGTGGATTAAGCGTATATAAAGGCTTGTAATAAATTCTATAACAGATACATATTACTTCCGATCCCGGAGCGTAATTATATCCGCGAGTTTTGACATTTAAGGTCAGAGCATCCAATATATTGACATCAGTCAAAGATAATTGGAGATTTGGATAAACATTAAAATAAACTGGTCCATGTGCCAGACTAGACTGAATTATTCCCATAAGGGATTGTTTCCAGTCGAGATTTCTACCATCTCTAAGAGCTGCTATAAAGCTCTCTGGTAAACCTTCTATAGTTAATGTCTTAAAGGCTACCTGAACTAGCCCAATATGAATAAACTTATGGTTTATTCTATATTTTTCTAAGTCTCTATTACTTAGAAGTCTAATAACCATCTCTTCGTTATTCAAAGAAATTGTTTCTTCAGTTGTTTTTACTACCTGTTTTAAACCTAATTTTTCAAAAGTTCCTAATTCATAGATTATTTTATAATCTATTTTTGGAATTGTCCAACGATTTAATTTGTCTAAATCTTGAGGAATATCATACTCCTCTTCAATACTGTTTTTAACAGTATTATCTTTACGTCTTATCAAATTCATTTGATAAAGAACGTTAAACTACACCAGAATTTCTTAATACCCTCACCATGGCTCTGATACCATTTTAAGGATCTTTTTTTAAAATTCAAAAACTGTACAAAAAGATGATGATGATACGTGGCAATATCCACCATACAAACCTACTCCTCTTCAATACTGTTTTTAACAGTATTATCTTTACGTCTTATCAAATTCATTTGATAAAGAACGTTAAACTACACCAGAATTTCTTAATACCCTCACCATGGCTCTGATACCATTTTAAGGATCTTTTTTAAAATTCAAAAACTGTACAAAAAGATGATGATGATACGTGGCAATATCCACCATACAAACCATGATAATGGTACTTGGTCAAACAAAACCTTTTGATCAAACAATCAAACTGTAAGCAGTTTAATTCTTAACCAAAGGTAGTCACACCATCATACCAAAAATCAGAATCTCGTTTGTAGGCAGTTCAACCGATATACCAAACATCAAAATAAAAATTGGAAAATGGTACGTGGCGTTGTTAAACCTATTAGTCCAGTTATCAAGCTGTAAACAGTTTGATCCCGTTCGGACCCAAGGTAGTCCAGCCTATATACCATTAATCCGAAAAACAAATTATTTTGTGATCTTTAGAATTAAATCATCGAATACAAGGAAATTTTACTAAATAAAATCTTCATTCAATTAATTCAATTGGTAACAGCCTTACCCTTCAAACGCCTTTTCAACGGCAACACGGGGTAGCCAAGAGCCAACAAAGAATTAATCGAAATCAAATTTTATTATAACCTTTATTCAAAATTTAATTCCTTCAATCGATTTTTAAAAAATTTTATAAAAGAAAATATTACATCATATTAATAAAATTATATATATATATGATATAAAACCATGATTTAAGTATTAAGGCATTTTAGTGTAGTTTAACGTTAAGGTTTAGCCTTCCATTAAGGCTTGATCAAACAAAATTATAATAAAGATAAAAACTTACTTGAAAGAGAAGAAGTAGATGCAAACCAGAACTTTTATTTCTTCAACGTATTTTACAAAGAGAGAGAGAGAGTACAAGAGTGCAAGGTAAAAACTGCGTACCCATCTTATGGCGAAAAGCCATATTTAAAGACACACAAAAAGTAAAAAGACAAAAAACCAGTAGGGAATTATGATTCCAGCTGGCCATCATCTTGTTCTTGTTCTTGATTCCTCTTGTCGGCCAATACTTTATAAAAGTAAATTATGTTGTCGCCATGCTAAATTTTTAGCCGCCTAGTGGATGCCTTGTCATTCCCTCGTCATTCCTTGTCTTTTCCTTTCATCCTTTTGAAGGATTCTTCAGTGATATTATTGATAGCGTCTTCAAATGATAATAAGTCATCATCATCAAAGGGGTCTTGAGCTTCTCCGGCTTGACAAAATCTTCATCTTTTGATGAAGTTCCCATAGTCACATCGGAAATATCAATTCCAAAATTCTTTCCGATATCCTTCTTTATTTCTTCCATGTATTCAATCAGAATTTCTTCTTTAGTCATTTTTCCTTTCTGAATATTTAATCTTCTAGAAAGGACTTCGAATGGACTAGGAGATTCCCTTTGCTGTCTCTTTTCAATTTGTTCCTTATAATAAGCAATTTTTTCTTTGATTTTATCGACAGTTGGTTGTCCTTCGTATTCTCCTTGACCGTCTATTCGGATCATTTTCTTCCAAAACTTTGTATAAAAAGTTCTCCATAAACAAGGTATATTCTGTTGGTTATGACCAACTTCAGGAGCCCATTTCCAAATCCATGGGATACTATATTCAATATAAAAATGCATTGAAGCCATTCCTTCAATCCACTTATTATTATGTTGGGCCTCTATTAGGGCTGGCGAAACTTTAATCCACTCAGTATATAATCCTGAGAATGGATCTTTCAAAATATTAACTGTGGCTCCGTGAGATAACCACCAATTATAAAACCAAGTAGGAATTTCCTGCTTGTACACATCAGCACATATCTTGATCCACCAAGAATGTTTTCTTTGACGTTTTCATATAAGAAAACTCTATAAAAAGCTTGGATATAATCCCAATAATTGAACTTGACTGTAACTTTTAATTCTGGATGGAAATATTCCCTATCCTTCATTGGGTGGATTGCCCAAGCTTCAGGGGATATAATCCTCTTAATAATAATCTTACTGAAGTTATAAACCTTCTGATTTCCAGTAACAAAATGATCAAATTCACAAGATTCTGTGAACTTAAGAATATTTTCGTAGTTCATTCTGTTTTATAATATCCTCCAGCATATGATGCTGTATCTAGATATCTTTCCATTAAGGTCCATGGTTGATATTTCCATTTTAAATCATTTTCCGTTAAAAAGAGTATGACTTCTTTATGAGAATTTTGTTCATAAATAAATTCTTGATCTTCAACTTCATCATCTGCTACAATTTTAGCATAAGAAGTCGTACCTTCTTGAGTTTTTGTTCCTTATATTTAAGGAATTCTTTGTACATCTGTTGATCTTGAGCACTCATATTGCTCGAAGACGAAGAGAGATTCTCTTTAAATAATTTTCTATTGCCATGTTGAGCAATAGGCTTGCCACCTCTACCACCTCTATTAGAGGGATAGTTTTTCCCATATTGGGACATACCTGCAAAAGAATTCATTGAATAAATTCTCTGGTAAGAAAATCGGGAAGGCTATTATCACTTCCTTTTTTATAAATTATTTCAAAATCAAATGGAGCTAAATGAGCTTGCCATCTTGCAAACATTTGCTTAGAAACATCATGTTTAAAATCTTTTTGGAACATAAATTTTGCAGCTTGACAATCAGTTTTTATTAAAAACTTTTGATTATATAAATCATCCTGAAATTTAAGAACACATTGACTATAGCAAGTACTTCTCTAGCTATCGTAGCATAATTTTCTGAGCATTATTCCATTTCCCCGAATGGAATCTAACTAAATATTCTTTCTTATCTTCTGGAGAGATTTGTTTTAAAATTCCTCCATATCCTAAATCAGAGGCATCGGTTTCTATAACCTTTTGCCAATTAGAATTAGCAAGCATAAGACAAGGTAAATGAGTAACCTTATTTTTAATTTTTTTAACTGCTTCAGTGTGATTATTTGTCCACTGACAAGGAATTTTTTTAAGTCTATCGTATAAAATAGATGTATCACTAGCAAGATTTTATAATAAGGAGAAATATAATTTAAACTTCCTAAAAATCTTTGAAGCTGAGTTTTATCTAAAATTTGATCTGGAAATTTTGATGCAAACTCAATACTTCTATTAATTGGATTAATATTTCCCTTTTCAATATTATAACCTAAAAATCGTATTTAGTTTGAAATAAAACCATTTTTGGACTAGATATAACCAATCCATTTTGAATAACAATTTTCTTAAATATATCAAGATGTTTGAAATGTGTTCAATATCTTTTGAAAAGATTAAAATATCATCAATATAAACGATAATGAAATTACTATAAGGAATGAATATGTCATTCATAATATTTTGAAATTCAGAAGGAGCATTTTTCAAACCAAAAGGCATTACGTTCCATTCAAATTGTCCAATTGGAACAGTAAAAGCAGTTTTATATCTGTCCTTTTCATCAATTTGTATTTGCCAAAATCCTGATTTTAAATCGAATTTTGAAAAGATAATGGCATTAAATAAACGATCTAAAAGATCCTTTTTATTAGGAATAGGATACCTAATCCATTTCAAAACTTTATTAAGGGGTTTATAATAATAACTAACCTAGGTGCTCCCCTTCCTTTTTTGCCTCATTATTGACATAAAAAGCTGTGCATGACCAAGGTGATTTTGAAGGTTTTATTAAACTTTCTGTAAAAGAGAAGTTATTTCTTTTTTACATAATTCTAATAATTCAGGATTCATCTGACAAGGACGAACTTTAGTGGGAATATTTTTCTCACTAAAATCATCTTCATAAGGTAAAGAAACTATATGTTTTTTTCTATTCCAAAAAGCATTTGGAAGATCGTTACATATTTGCAACGTAAATTCATTATAAAGTAATTTAATTTTTCTTGTAACTTAGGATTTTGGATTTTATCCTCAATCGTAAGTATATTAATTTCTTGCTTAAGGTAATTTACCTGTTTTTCTTTGCTTTAATAAGAATAGAATCCTTAATTTCATTAAGAATCCTTGAAAAAGGTTCAGTAATGAATTCAAAGTAAACTTCTTTATTTTCGAAGTTACCTTTAAATCCAAGTTCATTAATATTTTGAATGGGAAATATTTCCTAAGGAACGGAGTACCAAGGATTACTTGGTTTGTAATATTCTTGACCAGCAAGAATTCAGTAGGAATACAAACCTTATTTTTACAAATGAAGGCTTTAGGATTTTATAATTAATCTGAAGTTTTTCTCCGCTTGCAGAGCTAAGGGAATGAGTTGTTTTATGAAAGTATTGGGTAGGAATTATTCCTTCCTGGATACAATTTAAATCTGCTCCACTATCGATTAATGCAATCAAATCTTTTGAAAGTTTCCATCGATAAGTAGTGATATTTTAACAAGCCATTTTTGAGAAGTAATAACTTCTAATGTCGAAAGGAAATTTTCTTCTTGAATATTTTCAGAAGTACTGGCGAAATCTTCATTAGTTTCAAATTCTTTAACAATTTCTTTCCCTTTTTCTAATTTAGAAAATCTTCGTTCTAAATCAATATGACTTAATTTTAAATTCTTAATTTCAGTTTTAAGATTTTAAATCTCAATTGATCTTTAATATTAACAGCTGATTCTGTTTTGTTTATATTATCTTATTACGAAGTAATCTCATTACTTCGGCCATACTATAAGATTCAGTTTTATTAATTTTAGGAATATCTTCTTTTGAAGTTTCTTCCTCTTTTTGGATTAATCGTTTAATTATATGATTTTTTAAATCTGGATCTTCTGTTTCTTTTAATATTTCTAAAAGATTATTATCCAGAACATTTAATTCTAATTCTTGAAATTGAGATATAATTTGATATAAATTATCTTCTGGTTCAGATTCTGAACTTTTAATATTTTTAGAACAAGGTTGTCCTATTTGACAATTTTGGCATTCTTCAGATTCTAATTTTATTAATATGATGTAATATTTTCTTTTATAAATTTTTTTTAAAAATCGATTGAAGGAATTAAATTTTGAATAAAGGTTATAATAAAATTTGATTTCGATTAATTCTTTGTTGGCTCTTGGCTAGCCCGTGTTGCCGTTGAAAAGGCGTTTGAAGGGTAAGGCTGTTACCAATTGAATTAATTGAATGAAGATTTTATTTAGTAAAATTTCCTTGTATTCGATGATTTAATTCTAAAGATCACAAAATAATTTGTTTTCGATTAATGGTAATAGGCTGGACTACCTTGGGTCCGAACGGGATCAAACTGTTTACAGCTCGATAACTGGACTAATAGGTTTTAACAACGCCACGTACCATTTTCCAATTTTTTATTTTGATGTTTGGTATATCGGTTGAACTGCCTACAAACGAGATTCTGATTTTTGGTATGATGGTGTGACTACCTTTGGTTAAGAATTAAACTGTTTACAGTTTGATTGTTTGATCAAAAGGTTTTGTTGACCAAGTACCATTATCATGGTTTGTATGGTGGATATTGCCACGTATCATCATCATCTTTTTGTACAGTTTTTGAATTTTAAAAAAGATCCTTAAAATGGTATCAGAGCCATGGTGAGGGTATTAATAAATTCTGGTGTAGTTTAACGTTCTTTATCAAATGAATTTGATAAGACGTAAAGATAATACTGTTAAAAACAGTATTGAAGAGGAGTAGGTTTGTATGGTGGATATTGCCACGTATCATCATCATCTTTTTGTACAGTTTTTGAATTTTAAAAAAAGATCCTTAAAATGGTATCAGAGCCATGGTGAGGGTATTAAGAAATTCTGGTGTAGTTTAACGTTCTTTATCAAATGAATTTGATAAGACGTAAAGATAATACTGTTAAAAACAGTATTGAAGAGGAGTATGATATTCCTCACAAATTAAATCGTTGGACAATTCCAAAAATAGATTATAAAATAATCTATGAATTAGGAACTTTTGAAAAATTAGGTTTTAAACAGGTAGTAAAAACAACTGAAGAAACAATTTATTTGAATAACGAAGAGATGGTTATTAGACTTCTAAGTAATAGAGACTTAGAAAAATATAGAATAAACCATAAGTTTATTCATATTGGGCTAGTTCAGGTAGCCTTTAAGCCATTAACTATAGAAGGTTTACCAGAGAGCTTATAGCAGCTCTTAGAGATGGTAGAAATCTCGACTGGAAACAATCCCTTATGGGAATAATTCAGTCTAGTCTGGCACATGGACCAGTTTATTTTAATGTTTATCCAAATCTCCAATTATCTTTGACTGATGTCAATATATTGGATGCTCTGACCTTAAATGTCAAAACTCGCGGATATAATTACGCTCCGGATCGGAAGTATATGTATCTGTTATAGAATTATACAAGCCTTTATATACGCTTAATCCACAGTGCAAAATAGTTGATAAACCAATCAACGAAACTGTTCTTATAGAAACTAATTTTAGTAGATCTAATATTACAACTCGCAGATCTATAAAATGGGAAGAAATACAATTTCCAAAAAATTGGCCAATTGAACGAGCTATGCCTCTTCTGCCTAAAATACAAAACAATCCTACTCAAATAATACAATCTACAAATGGAACTGTTCAAATACAGTTTGATCAAAATCGCCGATCTATAGATGTTAGAACTCCTAGATCAAGAATGACTAGATCAGCCTCTTCTCATTATCATATATCACCATGTGATTATATGATAAAATCTCCCTCTAGAGCTTCGACTCTCAAGTTAGAGAATCAACTTCTAACGATTATCTACAAAATAGAGTTGAAGAATTAAGAATTAATTCTGATAATATTGTTCATGGAATTTCTAAAAATAACGACGAGGAAATAACCGAGTCAGAAATGGATTTTTGTATTAATGGATTTAAAACCTCAAATTGATTTTAGTCCGGGTTCTCGGCAAGAAAAGAAATTCAAAAGGAATTTAATTTACCCAAATGGGAACTCTTTCGAAAATGGTTTTTTGAAAGTTTAATAATGAAGATAAAATTATTATCCAAAATAAATTTTATACTGATTTGTCAAAAAGAAATGAAAAATTACCTTTATTCCTTGGTTTTTGACAAAATTATTTTAAAAATTTTGATTTTAGTTCTTGAAAGAAGTTATAAGCTTTCAACGGGGAAAAATATGAAGTCAATTACCTCCTCAAAGTAGTTTTCAAATTGAAAAGGATATGAGATTCGCTATTATAATGCTTTCAAAAATTATTTGAAAATGAAACTCTTACTGTACTATAAATCATATAAATAGTCTTTTAAAACAACAAAATTATACGAATATGTATGTTATTGTTTTAGGAGAACAAATTTCTTTATTAAAGAAAAATATTGAAGAAATATCTTTTTCTATTAAAGATATAAAAAATTATCTTTTAATGAATAAAGACAAAAATATAAGTGAAATTAAAATAGCTAATATAGCTTCTACTAGTATTCAACCTCCTCCTGAGATTGTTGATTTTAATTAAAATCGATTACTCAAATTGAAGATTTAATTGAAAATAAACTTAAAAATTTAAAGCTTAACACTTTAAGGGAAGACTTTGAAAATCAGCTTGAAAATTCTGATAATTTTCATAATACTTTTACTGAAGAAATCAATAAATTAAGAAATTCTTCGAAATTTGCTAGTAAACCCATTCAGACTAAATATTATTACCCAAGACCAACTCCTCAAGATGTTCTAATTGAAGAACATGATCTTACTATAAACAACTCATATAATGGTCATTGCATTTATGAATGGAATTTAGATGGCTATACGGAAAGACAAACTTTCGGTATGGTCATAGGATGATGATGTATAGTACAGTCTGTAAAACTCAAGGTAATGCAGACAAAAACTATAGCTCAAATGCTTGTTGCTGGCTTTACTGGTCAGTTGAAAGGTTGGTGGGATAATTATTTATCTCAGCAAGACCGAGAAAGTATTTTTTAATGTAAAAGAGGAAAATAATACAATTATTGAAAACGCTGTTTATACTTATGTATAAACATTGTAGAACATTTACAGGCCGGTGGTCTGATAATTCTGAAAATGTCAGAACTTTGCTCCAAAATCTTAGGTGTAAAACCCTTACATCGTTTAGATGTATAAGGATACTTTTCTTAGCAGAGTTATGGAACTTCCTGAGTCAAATAGTACTCATTGGAAATCCAAATTCGTTGATGGTCTTCATTTTTATTTGCCGAAAGGGTTAAGAAAATCCTTAGAAATGGAGAATCTAGTATAGATTATAATTCTTATACTTATGGCAGATTAATAGGAACTTGCATACAAGAAGGGTTAGCCTTATGTAATGAAATAAAGCTTAATAAACAACTCAAGAGACATTCTCTTGACGAGGAAAAAACAATTAGGAGAATTCTGTAGCCAATTTGGTTTAGAAAATCCTTCTACGAGTAAACCTCGTAAAGAGTATAAACCCAAAAAAATACTCTCCTAAACAATATGAAAAAAGAAAATATCGAAAATCTAAACGAAGAGAACAAAAATTCTCAAAAGATAATAAAAATAATCAATACAGAAATAAATTTCCTTCAATTATTTGTCGCAAATGCGGTAAAATTGGTCATAAAGCATCAACTTGTTGGACTAAAAAGAAAATTAATAATTTGAATATTGATAATGATTTAAAAGAAACATTATCAAAAATTCTGTTGGAATCAGATAGTGAAATTTCTTCGAGTGATGGAAAACAATATCATCGAAGATATTTCATCATCAGAATCTGAAGAATGCCAAAATTGTCAAATAGGACAACCTTGTTCTAAAAATATTAAAAGTTCAGAATCTGAAGCAGAAGATAATTTATATCAAATTATATCTCAATTTCAAGAATTAGAATTAAATGTTCTGGATAATAATCTTTTAGAAATATTAAAAGAAACAGAAGATCCAGATTTAAAAAATTATATAATTAAACGATTAATCCAAAAAGAGGAAGAAACTTCAAAAGAAGATATTCCTAAAATTAATAAAACTGAATCTTATAGTATGGCCGAAGTAATGAGATTACTTCGTAATAAGAATAATATAAACAAAACAGAATCAGATGTTAATATTAAAGATTTGACAATGAGATTCAAATCTTAAAACTGAAATTAAGAATTTAAAATTAAGTCATATTGATTTAGAACGAAGATTTTCTAAATTAGAAAAAGGGAAAGAAATTGTTAAAGAATTTGAAACTAATGAAGATTTCGCCAGTACTTCTGAAATATTCAAGAAGAAAATTTCCTTTCAACATTAGAAGTTATTACTTCTCAAAAATGGCTTGTTAAAATATCACTACTTATCGATGGAAACTTTCAAAAGAATTTGATTGCATTAATCGATAGTGGAGCAGATTTAAAATTGTATCCAGGAAGGAATAATTCCTACCCAATACTTTCATAAAACAACTCATTCCCTTAGCTCTGCAAGCGGAGGAAAAACTTCAGATTAATTATAAAATCCCTAAAGCCTTCATTTGTAAAAATAAGTTTTGTATTCCTACTTCATTCTTGCTGGTCAAGAATATTACAAACCAAGTAATCTTGGTACTCCGTTCCTTAGGAAAATATTTCCCTTTCAAAATATTAATGAACTTGGATTTAAAGGTAACTTCGAAAATAAAGAAGTTTACTTTGAATTCATTACTGAACCTTTTTCAAGGATTCTTAATGAAATTAAGGATTCTATTCTTATTAAAGCAAAAGAAAAAACAGGTAAATTACCTTAAGCAAGAAATTAATATACTTACGATTGAGGATAAAATCCAAAATCTAAGTTACAAGAAAAAATTAAATTACTTTATAATGAATTTACGTTGCAAATATGTAACGATCTTCCAAATTCTTTTTGGAATAGAAAAAAACATATAGTTTCTTTACCTTATGAAGATGATTTTAGTGAGAAAAATATTCCCACTAAAGCTCGTCCTTGTCAGATGAATTCTGAATTATTAGAATTATGTAAAAAAGAAATAACTTCTATTTACAGAAAGGTTTAATAAAACCTTCAAAATCACCTTGGTCATGCACAGCTTTTTATGTCAATAATGCGGCAGAAAAGGAAAGGGGAGCTGTAGGTCCTAGATTACACCAACAATGCGACTTTGGACGGATTAAACACGCCTAATGATCTAGATTTTTGGGTTAGGGCGTGGGGCTTGGTGGAAGAAAAAGAGGCTCTCTTGATTCTAAAATGTTTCTTTGATTTTCACACACAAGCACACCTAACTATGTGTTAGGGTTTTCCTATTTATACCACAAGTTGGTATATAATAGGTGGGCTTCTTGTGAAGGCCCATTACATGAATAACTAAGAACTAACCCAACTAAGAGCTAGCCCAAAGTTTAATAAAGCTAACCAACAAAGATAATATAATGAAATTGAACACTACAAAAATATTTCCTAACAATCTCCCCCTTAGTGTTCAATCTTCAGTTCAGCGCGGGATATCTTTGTTGGGCATATTGGAGATCTCGATTCCTAGCAAACTCCCCCTACATGGGATATCTCCTCTTCTTGCGGAGGCATTGATGGCTCGGCTAGGACTCACTTGTTAAGATTCTCCAATCTTCTTCTTCTTGGCGCCGGATTTGTCGTCTTCGAATGGAAGTTGTCTGGTTCAGCCTCGAAAATGACTCGTCTGGCTCCAGAAGAAGGTAGGCGTGGGGCGTAAAGAATGTGCCAAGGCTCCATTGAAATGTGACTTTCAAGAGCAGGGAGCCCGGTCTTCAGAGTGGTCAGCGCAGTAGTGGCGGAATGTGGTGGATGAGATGTGCCGTGGCTCCTTCGAGTGTTCCATTATGAACATAATAGCCTGACACATAAGAATGTGCGCGGAGGTAGTGGAAGCCTCCGGCGGGGCGTAGTTGGTGGAGGTGGTGGAGTAGGTGTTGTGAGAGGTGGCATAGGTGGTGTGAGTGGAGGTGGATGATGGTTGCTGCTGATGCTGCTGTACGATCTTCAACTCATTTCTTCTCCTTTGCTCCCCTTGAGATGATCTCCGTCTTCGGGATCGTCACGTCGTCCGTGGGACGAGTCTGCCTCTGGCGTTGATGGTGGTGATGGTGATGTGGTGTGGTGTTGAGTGAGGCAATCAAGTGGGATTCTCAGGAGTAGCAGCAATTGATGTTCCTCCGGGTTCAGTTTTGAAACACTGGAGAGACGGAGCAGCATGTGGTGGCGTAGGCGTAGGCGTGGTGGAGTGGTGTCGGTGATGGGACCTTTTCCTTCATAGATCCTTGTTGAGCGCGGCATGGAATGTGTAAGTTCCTCGCTGATTGCTATGAGTCGGGGCTCCATCACGAACGGTGTAACTAACCAGACGGGGGTCACAAAGACGCTCCGTCGTCACAACATCGAAACATGTGTCCGATGTGCCGCCTGTTTGCACAGGACAAAAAGAACCTGAGAGCACAAAGGCTTTCCGTTCGCACGGACGATGAGACAAGCTCGTATCCGTGGCCCATCGACAGTTGTGCTGAGGGTGGCTGTCGTGGGTCTTCCGCTCCGGTCACAAGGACGTCATCAAGCGTTCGGGCAAGTTCACAAAGAACCTGCGGTGCGTAAAGAGTGTTTGTGTCCTAGAAAGTTGAAAATTTCGGTGGGTGAGGACACTAGACTCTATGTGGGTGGAAGAGGTGCAGTGAGAGGCGGGGCACTGCATGTTCAACATCAACCGTCTCCAAGTGGGGCGGTGATGGCTAACGTGGTTCCTCTTGTGCGAATGAAACAGCTATCTGTGAAAGGATAGCTGAGTGGTTGGGAGGGGTTAATTGCGCGGTTGGACCAGATGCCGCGACTTCTACTCGGGAAACGAACGAGTCGTCTCCTGTACCTAAGGGCGAGGTCCGGGTTATGGTGAGATATGACAGAGGAGTGCGATCATGTCGTCGTTGGTTCGCAACTCCTGCAAGCGACTTACTTCATCCTCCCGAGATCGTTGATTGGATCTTTGCGTGGAGGAGGATGTCGCGCGACCTAGACCTAGACTAGAGAGGCTAGGGTAGGCTCGTTCCTGGGTTAGGATCAGGGGGGTTTCACTGATCCATGGGAACTATGGTGGCGTGGCGTGATCGCGTTGAAAGGCGACCACGAGTGATGTCGACGAGGGTGGCCCAAAACTGTTGATCAGACACTTCTGAGACTCGTCTGGTGGAAGTGGTGGTGAGGGCGTAAAGAGGATCACGGTGGCTTAGGACGTCTCCATGTAGCGCACCATGGTGGAATGGATGGCAGTGGGTGGACGGTGGAGTCTGGTACATGAGATCCACATCGCCTAAGCATCGAGATTGGATGGCGCGCCCACTGATTGTACAGAAGTCATGATGATTGCTCGCTTCTCTGACATCCCTTCATGCACGTGGAGCAATCCGTGTAACGTGCATGATGGGGTTGGTTGCTCGCAGTGCATACCGGTCATGAATGTGGAGCAACCCTTGTACCATTCATGCCGGGGGGTGGTTGCTCACGTCGTGTACCAGTCATGTATGTGGAGCAACCCAGGTACCATACATGCTGGGATTCTGCAAAAACTTTATTGGGACTTTGGTACCCATTTTTGGATGGGTCCTCCCTTGTTAGCAGAAAACAAGTTAAGCACATTTGGTTCAGCTATTGATCCTAAATCATCCTTTAAAGTCCTATCCAATTTGATTTGTGATTTAGGAATCCAAGTTTGGTGAACCTTAGAGGGAAATGACAATTCAGCGCAGGTGAATGTGTGCCTAGGTGTAGAAGACCTAAAGATTTTCTCCCTAGCCAGTCGCATAAGATGCTTTCTAGAATAAATCTGGACTGGGTATTTCAAGTAGGAATATGAGCTTATGGCGCTATATGCGTCATTGGATGATGAGTTGTATTGCCTACAAGAGTTCACATCATTCACTCTATAATGATGAAGGGGTGTAGTTTGAGAAGTTCGCTTGCTTGAGCTTTGAACTTCTTCGCATGCTCTCCTTTTAATAGGAGTCGAAGAGGGGCAATCATTAAAATTTTTGTTCAAGTTTTTCAAAAAGAAAGTCGATTTTCCTCTCTTTATTTTTTCTTTTAATTGTTCCTTTGAAAATTTAAGCGCTTTGCTTTTACTAAACATATCAGTATCAGTCAAAGGTGACTCAGAATTTGTAGAAAAAGCAGTTTTAATTTTGGAACAAAGATGCTTGACTTTCTTTTCTTTACCTGTTTCGAGGAAGATGTATCTTTTAAAAGATCATTGGAGACAGGTAAAGACGGGGAATTTTTAAGATTTGAAATCTCATTTAAAAATATTTCCTTTTCAGACTCAAACGAATTTTCGAGATTAGAAATCTTCTCTAAAAGCTTTTCTTTTCCGCGCCAAAACTTATTCTTTCGAATTCCAGAGTTTCTTGCAAATCTTTCAATTTACGAAGAGTCTCCGGGATATCACATGGAATAGGTTTTTCAGAATGTAAATTATTTTCCCCGTTCGAATCTAAGTTTGAAGATGTATTGCGTTCCTCTAAGAGCATTTGATATTGCAAAGAGAGGCAATCTCGCTCACCTTTGCAAATATCTAAGCTTTTAGTTAGATCGCAGACTCTCTTTTCACTCATTGCTACCTTAGATTCCAAGCTAGTCAAAATTGACTTAAAGGATACTAATGTTCCTTTAGCGGAAGCCAAAGCGTCATTAGCTACAGCTAGCTCCGTCAATTTTGTCTCTAACAATGCGTAATTATTAGCATATTGTGCTTCTAATTTCGCGATTGTCCTTGCTTGAGCATCCATTTTTGTTTTCAAAAATATTTTAAATAAAAAAGATAAAATGACTTTGGAAAATTTTTACTCCGAAAAGTTTGGTTCGTCGAGAAATATCGTGAAGTTTCGAAAAAACGTGAGTGTCGAAATTTTTGGTGGATACCGAAAAATTTTATAAAATGATTTCGAAAACTTCGTGAGTATTACCAAAACTTTTTCTATAATATGCCTAAACCGTCCTAGGTCGATCGTTGGGTACGGTGATCGTTGCCGCGTTTTGGATTTGCCTTCAAAAATTTTACAAAAACATCGTCTATACCGAAAATTTTGGCCCAGAAAAAATTTTTTTCGGAAAATTTTAAAAATTTCGCATGTATAAAAATTTTCGCAAGTTATAGCACATCGACACGTCGTGAGAAATTTTCGCAGATTGAGTAATATTTCGCAAGTATGGAAAATTTTCGCAAGTGAGAAATCTCGCAAGTTGTCCAAATTTTCGCATGTATTCCAAAAATTTCGCAGAGAAAATTTGTTCTAAAAACGGTATTAAATTTTCGCAGTTAGAAAGAGTTTTCAAGCTGGAAAAAAATTTCGCAAGTTTGAATTTTCTCAAGTGATATGGAAGTGAAGTGATGATGCGAAGTAGTGAAGATGCGAAAAAGTGAAGTTGAAATTTTTTGGATCACTGTAGATGCGAAATAGTGAAGATGCGAAAATATGTATGATAAAGTGAAGTGTATGAAAATTTCGCGGGCTTCACATGCTGTAGCAGCGAAATTTCTCGGAAAAATTTCTCGGCCTGCGAAATTTCTCGGCCTGTAGATGCGAAAATTTCTCGGGCAGCGAAAGTTTCTCGGCCTGCGAAATTTCTCGGCTAAGAATTTCTCGGGTAAGAAAATTTCTCGGCCAAGAACACATGTTACTGTTCCATAGCTGCGCGACTTTTACCAGAAAAATGGCTCGTTTTCGCTCAAATCTCACTCAAAATCGACGAAACTTGTTCCAAAACTTCAGAAAAACATTCCTAAACACATAATCAACCTTTGGGATGTCTAAAAACAACAAATCGAGGTCGAAATCGCCCAAAAACAGAAAGTGACGAAAATGGTTTTTCAAGCAATTTTTCACTCAAATCTTGCTCAAAACTCGCAAATCCGGTCGCGTTGGGCTCTGATACCACTTGTAGGTCCTAGATTACACCAACAATGCGACTTTGGACGGATTAAACACGCCTAATGATCTAGATTTTTGGGTTAGGGCGTGGGGCTTGGTGGAAGAAAAAGAGGCTCTCTTGATTCTAAAATGTTTCTTTGATTTTCACACACAAGCACACCTAACTATGTGTTAGGGTTTTCCTATTTATACCACAAGTTGGTATATAATAGGTGGGCTTCTTGTGAAGGCCCATTACATGAATAACTAAGAACTAACCCAACTAAGAGCTAGCCCAAAGTTTAATAAAGCTAACCAACAAAGATAATATAATGAAATTGAACACTACAAAATATTTCCTAACAGGAGCACCTAGGTTAGTTATTAATTATAAACCCCTTAATAAAGTTTTGAAATGGATTAGGTATCCTATTCCTAATAAAAAGGATCTTTTAGATCGTTTATTTAATGCCATTATCTTTTCAAAATTCGATTTAAAATCAGGATTTTGACAAATACAAATTGATGAAAAGGACAGATATAAAACTGCTTTTACTGTTCCAATTGGACAATTTGAATGGAACGTAGTGCCTTTTGGTTTGAAAAGTGCTCCTTCTGAATTTCAAAATATTATGAATGACATATTCATTCCTTATAGTAATTTCATTATCGTTTATATTGATGATATTTTAATCTTTTCAAAAGATATTGAAACACATTTCAAACATCTTGATATATTTAAGAAAATTGTTATTCAAAATGGATTGGTTATATCTAGTCCAAAAATGGTTTTATTTCAAACTAAAATACGATTTTTAGGTTATAATATTGGAAAGGGAAATATTAATCCAATTAATAGAAGTATTGAGTTTGCATCAAAATTTCCAGATCAAATTTTAGATAAAACTCAGCTTCAAAGATTTTTAGGAAGTTTAAATTATATTTCTCCTAATTATAAAAATCTTGCTAGTGATACATCTATTTTATACGATAGACTTAAAAAAATTCCTTGTCAGTGGACAAATAATCACACTGAAGCAGTTAAAAAAATTAAAAATAAAGTTACTCATTTACCTTGTCTTATGCTTGCTAATTCTAATTGGCAAAAGGTTATAGAAACCGATGCCTCTGATTTAGGATATGGAGGAATTTTAAAACAAATCTCTCCAGAAGATAAGAAAGAATATTAGTTAGATTCCATTCGGGGAAATGGAATAATGCTCAGAAAAATTATGCTACGATAGCTAGAGAAGTACTTGCTATAGTCAAATGTGTTCTTAAATTTCAGGATGATTTATATAATCAAAAGTTTTTAATAAAAACTGATTGTCAAGCTGCAAAATTTATGTTCCAAAAAGATTTTAAACATGATGTTTCTAAGCAAATGTTTGCAAGATGGCAAGCTCATTTAGCTCCATTTGATTTTGAAATAATTTATAAAAAACGAAGTGACAATAGCCTTCCCGATTTTCTTACCAGAGAATTTATTCAATGAATTCTTTTGCAGGTATGTCCCAATATGGGAAAAACTATCCCTCTAATAGAGGTGGTAGAGGAGGCAAGCCTATTGCTCAACATGGCAATAGAAAATTATTTAAAGAGAATCTCTCTTCGTCTTCGAGCAATATGAGTGCTCAAGATCAACAGATGTACAAAGAATTCCTTAAATATAAGGAACAAAAAACTCAAGAAGGTACGACTTCTTATGCTAAAATTGTAGCAGATGATGAAGTTGAAGATCAAGAATTTATTTATGAACAAAATTCACATAAAGAAGTCATACTCTTTTTAACGGAAAATGATTTAAAATGGAAAGATCAACCATGGACCTTAATGGAAAGATATCTAGATACAGCATCATATGCTGGAGGATATTATAAAAACATAATGAACTACGAAAATATTCTTAAGTTCACAGAATCTTGTGAATTTGATCATTTTGTTACTGGAAATCAGAAGGTTTATAACTTCAGTAAGATTATTATTAAGAGGATTATATCCCCTGAAGCTTGGGCAATCCACCCAATGAAGGATAGGGAATATTTCCATCCAGAATTAAAAGTTACAGTCAAGTTCAATTATTGGGATTATATCCAAGCTTTTTATAGAGTTTTCTTATATGAAAACGTCAAAAGAAAACATTCTTGGTGGATCAAGATATGTGCTGATGTGTACAAGCAGGAAATTCCTACTTGGTTTTATAATTGGTGGTTATCTTACGGAGCCACAGTTAATATTTTGAAAGATCCATTCTCAGGATTATATACTGAGTGGGTTAAAGTTTCGCCAGACCTAATAGAGGCCCAACATAATAATAAGTGGATTGAAGGAATGGCTTCAATGCATTTTTATATTGAATATAGTATCCCATGGATTTGGAAATGGGCTCCTGAAGTTGGTCATAACCAACAGAATATACCTTGTTTATGGAGAACTTTTTATACAAAGTTTTGGAAGAAAATGATCCGAATAGACGGTCAAGGAGAATACGAAGGACAACAAACTGTCGATAAAATCAAAGAAAAAATTGTTTATTATAAGGAACAAATTGAAAAGAGACAGCAAAGGGAATCTCCTAGTCCATTCGAAGTCCTTTCTAGAAGATTAAATATTCAGAAAGGAAAAATGACTAAAGAAGAAATTCTGATTGAATACATGGAAGAAATAAAGAAGGATATCGGAAAGAATTTTGGAATTGATATTTCCGATGTGACTATGGGAACTTCATCAAAAGATGAAGATTTTTGTCAAGCCGGAGAAGCTCAAGACCCCTTTGATGATGATGACTTATTATCATTTGAAGACGCTATCAATAATATCATTGAAGAATCCTTCAAAAGGATGAAAGGAAAAGACAAGGAATGACGAGGGAATGACAAGGCATCCACTAGGCGGCTAAAAATTTAGCATGGCGACAACATAATTTACTTTTATAAAGTATTGGCCGACAAGAGGAATCAAGAACAAGAACAAGATGATGGCCAGCTGGAATCATAATTCCCTACTGGTTTTTTGTCTTTTTACTTTTTGTGTGTCTTTAAATATGGCTTTTCGCCATAAGTTGGGTACGCAGTTTTTACCTTGTACTCTTGTACTCTCTCTCTCTTTGTAAAATACGTTGAAGAAATAAAAGTTCTGGTTTGCATCTACTTCTTCTCTTTCAAGTAAGTTTTTATCTTTATTATAATTTTGTTTGATCAAGCCTTAATGGAAGGCTAAACCTTAACGTTAAACTACACTAAAATGCCTTAATACTTAAATCATGATTTTATATCATATATATATATATATATATATATAATTTTATTAATATGATGTAATATTTTCTTTTATAAAATTTTTAAAAATCGATTGAAGGAATTAAATTTTGAATAAAGGTTATAATAAAATTTGATTTCGATTAATTCTTTGTTGGCTCTTGGCTAGCCCGTGTTGCCGTTGAAAAGGCGTTTGAAGGGTAAGGCTGTTACCAATTGAATTAATTGAATGAAGATTTTATTTAGTAAAATTTCCTTGTATTCGATGACTTAATTTTAAAGATCACAAAATAATTTGTTTTCGGATTAATGGTATATAGGCTGGACTACCTTGGGTCCGAACGGGATCAAACTGTTTACAGCTTGATAACTGGACTAATAGGTTTAACAACGCCACGTACCATTTTCCAATTTTTATTTTGATGTTTGGTATATCGGTTGAACTGCCTACAAACGAGATTCTGATTTTTGGTATGATGGTGTGACTACCTTTGGTTAAGAATTAAACTGTTTACAGTTTGATTGTTTGATCAAAAGGTTTTGTTTGACCAAGTACCATTATCATGGTTTGTATGGTGGATATTGCCACGTATCATCATCATCTTTTTGTACAGTTTTTGAATTTTAAAAAAGATCCTTAAAATGGTATCAGAGCCATGGTGAGGGTATTAAGAAATTCTGGTGTAGTTTAACGTTCTTTATCAAATGAATTTGATAAGACGTAAAGATAATACTGTTAAAAACAGTATTGAAGAGGAGTATGATATTCCTCAAGATTTAGACAAATTAAATCGTTGGACAATTCCAAAAATAGATTATAAAATAATCTATGAATTAGGAACTTTTGAAAAATTAGGTTTAAAACAGGTAGTAAAAACAACTGAAGAAACAATTTCTTTGAATAACGAAGAGATGGTTATTAGACTTCTAAGTAATAGAGACTTAGAAAAATATAGAATAAACCATAAGTTTATTCATATTGGGCTAGTTCAGGTAGCCTTTAAGCCATTAACTTTAGAAGGTTTACCAGAGAGCTTTATAGCAGCTCTTAGAGATGGTAGAAATCTCGACTGGAAACAATCCCTTATGGGAATAATTCAGTCTAGTCTGGCACATGGACCAGTTTATTTTAATGTTTATCCAAATCTCCAATTATCTTTGACTGATGTCAATATATTGGATCTCCAGTTTATTTTTAACAGTATTATCTTTACGTCTTAATTCATTTGATAAAGAACGTTAAACTACACCAGAATTTCTTAATACCCTCACCATGGCTCTGATACCATTTTAAGGATCTTTTTTAAAATTCAAAAACTGTACAAAAAGATGATGATGATACGTGGCAATATCCACCATACAAACCATGATAATGGTACTTGGTCAAACAAAATCTTTTGATCAAACAATCAAACTGTAAACAGTTTAATTCTTAACCAAAGGTAGTCACACCATCATAACAAAAATCAGAATCTCGTTTGTAGGCAGTTCAACTGATATACCAAACATCAAAATAAAAATTGGAAAATGGTACGTGGCGTTGTTAAACCTATTAGTCCAGTTATCAAGCTGTAAACAGTTTGATCCCGTTCGGACCCAAGGTAGTCCAGCCTATATACCATTAATCCGAAAACAAATTATTTTGTGATCTTTAGAATTAAATCATCGAATACAAGGAAATTTTACTAAATAAAATCTTCATTCAATTAATTCAATTGGTAACAGCCTTACCCTTCAAACGCCTTTTCAACGGCAACACGGGCTAGCCAAGAGCCAACAAAGAATTAATCGAAATCAAATTTTATTATAACCTTTATTCCAAATTTAATTCCTTCAATCGATTTTTAAAAAATTTTATAAAAGAAAATATTACATCATATTAATAAAATTATATATATATATATGATATAAAACCATGATTTAAGTATTAAGGCATTTTAGTGTAGTTTAACGTTAAGGTTTAGCCTTCCATTAAGGCTTGATCAAACAAAATTATAATAACGATAAAAACTTACTTGAAAGAGAAGAAGTAGATGCAAACCAGAACTTTTATTTCTTCAACGTATTTTACAAAGAGAGAGAGAGAGTACAAGAGTGCAAGGTAAAAACTGCGTACACAACTTATGGCGAAAAGCCATATTTAAAGACACACAAAAAGTAAAAAGACAAAAAAGCAGTAGGGAATTGTGATTCCAGCTGGCCATCATCTTGTTCTTGTTCTTGATTCCTCTTGTCGGCCAATACTTTATAAAAGTAAATTATGTTGTCGCCATGCTAAATTTTTAGCCGCCTAGTGGATGCCTTGTCATTCCCTCGTCATTCCTTGTCTTTTCCTTTCATCCTTTTGAAGGATTCTTCAGTGATATTATTGATAGCGTCTTCAAATGATAATAAGTCATCATCATCAAAGGGGTCTTGAGCTTCTCCGGCTTGACAAAAATCTTCATCTTTTGATGAAGTTCCCATAGTCACATCGGAAATATCAATTCCAAAATTCTTTCCGATATCCTTCTTTATTTCTTCCATGTATTCAATCAGAATTTCTTCTTTAGTCATTTTTCCTTTCTGAATATTTAATCTTCTAGAAAGGACTTCGAATGGACTAGGAGATTCCCTTTGCTGTCTCTTTTCAATTTGTTCCTTATAATAAGCAATTTTTTCTTTGATTTTATCGACAGTTTGTTGTCCTTCGTATTCTCCTTGACCGTCTATTCGGATCATTTTCTTCCAAAACTTTGTATAAAAAGTTCTCCATAAACAAGGTATATTCTGTTGGTTATGACCAACTTCAGGAGCCCATTTCCAAATCCATGGGATACTATATTCAATATAAAAATGCATTGAAGCCATTCCTTCAATCCACTTATTATGTTGGGCCTCTATTAGGGCTGGCGAAACTTTAACCCACTCAGTATATAATCCTGAGAATGGATCTTTCAAAATATTATATATATATATATATATATATATATATATATATATATATACGGCCCTTTCGCCAACGAGCATTGCCCTATCATAACATAAACAGATATATATATTATATATATATATATATGACGACGCTCAACGCCGCCCTGTGACATAGTAGTTAGCCCTGACTCAACTGCGAGTCGATTACAAATGCCCATATCGGCAAGTATCATTCGCTTTCAAGCGAGATATCAAATGCATACTCATCTCACACTTCCTTCCCACACATGATGCATGCTCGTGAATATGCAATGTAAACGGTCGCCAAATATACTTACCACTAAGAAATGTCTCAATTAATTCACGAAATCATGTAGTCATAGAAGCACGTAGTCACATACATTAGGCACATAGTCACGTAACGTTAGGCACACGCAAGTAAGTTATGTGTCGTAGGTGAATTTCCACTTGCCAGTCGTCCGTAGATCGCCTGCTATTGACTCAACGAAATTCCTAAGCCTCGACCTTAAGCATAGAATCACCTCGTTCGTATACTATCTAAATTGCTTGATTACCTACGTTATTGAATTTCCCAAGTGTTAAATTACTATATATTTAATACCGTGTCTGAAAGATAATTATTAAAAGGAGTTTGTTAACTTTAACATGTGAAAGCCCTAATAACTCGGTACTATACTCGACTCGTGAATTCCTTTGAACTCGTGATTCGTGAAATATCTAAAGTACACTTCGCGAAGTCCCCAAGAATTTGACCTAGTCCGTACTTTATCAAATTCGCGACACCTCACATGTTTATTTCGCGAAATGCTCTACTCACACGATCCGCGAACCCTACTTTTTCCCATCTTAGTTCGCGAACTACTCTTAAGTCGCGACATGTATGTTACTTCGCGACCTTGTGAAGTTCGCGAACTACTTAGGTCCCATGATTCGCAAATTCGTCTCTCCTTATACCTACTTCGCAAACTCATATAGCTCGTGAAGTTTATACGACTCGCCAAACGTGACCTAATTCGTGACTTATCCAACATCGTGACACCTCACACTCACTTCGCGAACCTATATGGTTCGCCAAGTTTTACCACTTCGCGAAATGCATGGATTCGCCAAGCCTCACTTAGCTATTCCACTTCGCGAAGTGTAGCTCTCCCTAATTCGTGAAATGTGGAAGTTCTAGTTAGCGAAGTCACTCGTCATCGCCGAGTTTGCAAACCACTTAATTCGCCAACTAGGGATCGCGACTTGCACGGAGTTCGCGAACCTAACATGTCACATACTTCGCGAACTCGTGCATTAGAGCCCTTAGGGTTCGCAAACTTCATCTCACCAAGGTTCGCGAACCTCATCTCTTCTCTCTTCGACTTTGCGAAGTCACCATCTCATTTTACTTCACGAACCTATATAGTTCGCGAAGTCCTAAATCGTGAAACTTACATGCCCTCATAACTCGTAAAATGCCCTACTCACAAACTTCGCGAACTCGACCTATCTTCCATCTTGATTCGCGAAATGCCATACGCGGCTCATAGTTCGCGAAGTCCCAAGGGTTCGCCAAGTTTGTACTTCGCGAACTAGTTTACTTCGCGAAGCCTACGGATTCGCCAAGTTGTTTTAACTTGTGAAACCCTTATTCACGAACCCTTTCCAAATTCGCCACGTGCCATCTTAGTTCGCGAAGTTTACTGCATCTCCTATAATTCGCCAAGTTAGATTTCCTTGCATACTCACTTCACGAACCGCGACATGTAGAACTTATTGGATTCGTGAATCTCATTTGGCCTAGGTTCGTGACTTAGGGTTCGCAAAGCTCACCCTTCACGACCTCTAACCTACAAAAACATCTTTTTGACCCGCAAACCTTCAAACTATCGACCTAAGGTTACCTTTTTCTCAAGAACTCCATGAGTATCACATGAACACCCAAACCTAAAATTTGAATTTAATGAAGATCACTATTTTATGCATATGCCTAGTGTGCTAACTCCCTAACCATGATAGATCTAAACATAGAACCTAAATTTGTAGCCAAAAACGTGAAAACATGGTAAATTTCATACCCCTTCAAATGCTTGAGTTCAACTTCTTCTTCCTCTCTCTTCCTTTGCTTTTTAGTCTGAGAGAAATGATCTTAGATATTTTTAAGTTTGCAAGGCGTGGGTCTCCCTTAATTTAAGGAACTTGGTTTGTTGCCAAGGTCTATCTCTAAGATTTTGGGCTTAAATTTGCATTCAATTCTAGCCGAATTGTAAACGTTAGCCCAAATTCCTTATTCTTACTAATATTATTTTCTCTATTCCTCTTTATCCTATATTTTCGAAAACCCCTAAGTTAGTCGTCACATAAGCACATAATTAAATACACGAAATACATACAATCACGTACGCACATAACTAAGGCGCAAAGTTCATACAGTCACATAAGCACAAAATTCATATAATTCACATAAGCATATAATTAATGCACGAAATCTTCACATCCTCCTAAAACATGTTTGGAATTTATTTGTCATTTAGCTTACGGGGGCTCGGGTCCTACATCCGCCAAGGTAAAAGAAAGGTATATTACCAAAGTAGGAAAATTAGCAGTGGAAACGACGATCGAGAATGTCAAATTTCCTAGCCAAAGCAACAACTTAAAAGGAATATATATATATATATATATAGATATATATATATATGTATGTATATATATATACATACATATATATATGTATGTATATATATATACATACATATATATATGTATGTATATATATATACATACATATATATATGTATGTATATATATATACATATATATATATATATATGTATATATATATATATATATGGGGTGAGCAAACCACTAGCTCAGTGACAAGATAATACGGACACACTTTACCCTCACGGAAGGTGTGCCATCTAACTTGACGTGTTCAAACGGTTTGAAAAACCGTAACTGAACCGTAACAGAACTAACGGTCAACGGTTCGGTTAACCGTGGTCAACGGTTACGGTTTGAACCGTAACCAAACCGTTATTTAAACGTTCGGTTAAGGTTATCGAAATTCTAACCGTAAACTGCCGGTTATAACCGGCAGTTTTCTAATAAATAAAATAATAAAATGTTTGGTTCCTTTGCAGTTGTGCTTAACCCTTGGGTTGGGCTTAAGTTTTTTTATAGCTATTTTTTATTTGTGTATTTACTAAAACGATCGTTTTTTTACCATTGCTTCTTCTTTTTTGTTTATTCTCTGTTTCAACGACACAGAAGAGGATGAGATGGCTATGCGGAAGCGAAAATTGAGCGATCGTATTTTTATAGTGTAATTATGTTTTTTCTAAGATGGAATGAAATTTTTACATTATTAAATAAAATTAATTTTTTTGTTTATTTAAGTCATTTCTTTTGATTTTTTTTAAAAAAAAATCCAAAAGTAAAAAATTTGAAACCGTAAACTGGCGGTTCAAACCGTAACTGTAACCGGCTCCTCCGATTACAAACCGTAACCGTAACTGCGGTTAGCACGTTTCGGTTATGGTTAGAGATCTTCACTAACCATAAACCGGCGGTTATAACCGTAACCGTAACCGTGAACCGTTTGAATACGTCTACTTCTAACATGAAATCATAATAAATCAAATATATCGACTCTCCATTTACCCGATAAAGTATCCACCACTCATACGAGGCAAATACGACCGCCGCCTTTCACGAGACGTATCAAGTACGTCAACAAAATCTACGTAATCACATAAAACGACGTGTGGTGTGTCCATCTCCTCCCTCCAACTAAGCTCCGACCGAGTTTGTCACCGCACTGTAGACCATGGACCGTAAACTAACGTACCAACTACTATAACATGCATGTCCCATACACGTGGTTTACGTTGGCAAAAATCTCTCCAACGACCACCCTTCAACGATAACCAATATCAAATCAACACATGGCACTGGAAGGGTGCAATCGATGGCCTTACTCACCCGGCTGTGCCGATTCACGGGCTACTTACTCGATCTGCCACTCCACAGTCACCCGAACATGGTCATTGGAGCTACCTAGAACTTGGTACCAAGTGTATGCAACGTCAGTGACCAACCAATATCAAACAATCCAAATACTCACAAATCAAACCAATAATATCGAACATTGACGTGTCATCACGTCGCGTATCCCGGTGAATTCCAATTCACAAAAGCCCACTTACAAGCAAGGACCCGTCAACCACAACAATAACGCACAACCTATAGCCGACAAAGCTCTATATCACGGCATTTAATAAACGACAACATAAAATGACGACACAAAAAGATGACATAAAACAGCGTTACAAAATGACCCGACGCGAGGTCCGCACGTCCCGCAAAGGGAAGGCGTCCCCATATTACCAACTCACATGTAAATATCGAGCGCTTCCTAAAGTCCGAAGATGCCTTCGTGCTCTCGACGGATGTTCCTCTACCACGATCCTACGAACTGCCAAAACAAAAGTTGCCTCAAAACCACGATAACGCCTCAGTGGTACTTACCAAGGTCATTCAAAGAAGGTTAAGAGCGATTTCGAAATAATCTAGTGAATTGCAGAAAATTTCTGTTTTACAGCAGGAACTTCAACAATCCATAAGAATTCGCAAAAATATTAAACTGAGATGATTCGAGTGGCTGTAGATAGCGGAGAAAGTCATTCAACATAGACTAATTTCGAATAAATTGGAGCAGCCTAGATGAGTTAAACTGAGAAAGACCAAAGCTCTACCAGCAGTTTTTCTTTCTTCTCTTTCTTGCTCTCTTGGCTCACATAGGTTTAGCTTAAGAATGGAGAAATGAAAGGATAAAATCGTAACACCCTCCTGGAACCATAATATAGGCTGAGCCACATAAGTTTTGGGTTGAACAATTTATTACGAGTTGGGTCGAAACTTAAGTTTTATGGTCTTTTAATTAGTTTGTATGCAGGTGTAATAACTATTTAGCATTAGCTATTAGTTATTACATAGGTAAGAAAAGAGAGTTCTACCGAATGAGAAGAAAAAACTGTCATATACAAGAGAAAATACTCATAAAGAGAAAAAGTCTATGCTATTAGTTATGGTAATCCATTAGGTACAACTTGCTGAATCACATGTAATTCTCCGTCAGCATTCTCCAATGTTCTACTATCATCGAGGAATAGTTGGTTGTATGATGTGGAGCAAGCTGAGCAAGCGGATAAGTTCAACGAGGGAATAAATCAACCATATCGGGTTTACGTGAGGCGCGCCAAGATGGATAAGAATTGAAGAATCTTGAATATTGGAGTTTCTATAAATAAGCGATATGATCGCATCAAATCTTTCTAAATAATTAGTTTATTTCCTAGCATTAATGATTTCCCTAGAATATAAGTTTTATCATCTATAAAAGGGCACTGACCCTTTGTATCGATTATGCATCTATGAAATAAAGTTATTAGAAGTTTGATCTTTGACAAGGACCCAGCCTCGTCAAGATCCGTGAAGTTTGATTCGCGATTTCGTACCCATCAATTGGTCCGACCTGCCGGATCCGATCATGGTGGAAACACGCGATTCTTCAACCAGCGCAAAACTACAAACTCTCGAGGAAAATGTTAGTATCATGGCCGAAGAGCAGCTTCAAATGAAGACAAGCATCGACGAGGTCAAGCAGAATATGGCTGAAATATTACGGGTTCTCTCGGGACTTTCTACCGGAGAGGTGTCGGGCGACTCCAACACACCACCTCGTGGCAATGGCGGAAATTCAACAGGCGGCACCAGTCTAACAACCAACCTAGCCCTACCAACATTCGACGGAATTGAACCACACGGGTGGCTTGCTCGGGTGGAGCAATTGTTTGACATCCATGCCATATCCGAAGATCAGCGAATTCCACTAGTGCTAGTGGCAATGGAAGGGGTAGCTCTGAATTGGCTTCGATGGCTCCAACGTCGCAAACCAGGGTTCTCATGGCAACAATTTACTCACGCGCTCATGGTTCGATTTGATGAAAGATATGAAGGAAGTCCGTATGAACGTTTAGCCGCGGTTAAACAAACAAGTTCTGTGGTCAACTATATCGACTTGTTCATTCAACTATCCAATCAAGTGCCGAATCTTAGCGAGGAGCATTATTTGGGTTATTTCATGAACGGCTTGAAGGAAGAGATCCGTTGCGACCTTCGAATCTTGAACCCGGAAAATTTGGAAGTTGCGATGCAAATGGCACAGAATATTGAAAGAAAGTATCAACGACAACCAACAGGGACATGGGAAAACCGAACAAATTTCTCGGGCAGCCGCGGGTCATCATCTTCTTTCCGTGCCCCTTCAATGATTCGTTCCTCACCGGCTCCGAATCTGACCCACTCCCAAAGGGTATCAGCACCCAAACCAGCCGTTTCCGGACAATCCAATGCTCGAACTCCTTTTAGACGCCTACCCCAAAAAGAATATGAAGAACTGAGGCAGAAGGGATTGTGCTTCCGTTGTCGCCAGCCATACCACCCGCTTCACGACTGCCCGATGAAACAGCTTCGGGTGATGTTAATAGAGGACGGGGATTCGTTGGATGCAGAATTGGAAGAAATGCAAATAGAAACGGAGAATGAAGTGGCGCCAGCCCAAGAAGAGGAGCAACCAACCAATGTTGCTCTATCCTTGTGCTCAATGGCGGGTCTATCCGGGCCACGCACAATGCGACTGCGGGGCAAAACGGCGGGTAACGATATCATAATTCTGGTGGACAGCGGTGCGAGTCATAACTTTGTGTCACAAAAGTTAGTGAGCGAATTGAAGTTACGGGCAGACGTTACGGGTAAGTTTGGGGTCCAACTCGGAGATGGGCGTAGGGCAGAATCGATGGGTTTATGTCGTGGCTTGCAGATTCAGCTAGAACAATTCGAGGTACGAGCAGATTGCTATGTGTTTCCCCTGGGTAGCGTTGACGTGATATTGGGGATCGCTTGGCTAGCAACTTTAGGCGATGTTCGGGTGAATTGGGGCAAGATGACTATGCTTTTTGAGAGCGGAGGCAAGTCGATCCAGATCAGAGGGGATCCTTCCTTATGTCGTCGGGAGGTAGGAATTCGCTCCTTGATGCATGACGAGGAAACGGAATTTTGGGCCGTCATTTTAGATGAGCATCGTGATATGCCCGCATTAGAAGAAGATGCCACTGATCCAGCGAACAAGAGGGCGTTGGAAACAATACTCGATGCAAATTCGAAGGTGTTTGGGGACCCCGAGGGCTTGCCACCGAGTCGGCCCACCGACCATCGAATCCAATTAAATAGGGAAGCTGGTCCAATTTCAGTTCGGCCATACCGCTACGGGCATGCACAGAAGGATGAGATCGAGAGGTTGGTCAGTGATATGCTATTGGCGGGAATCATTCAACCAAGCGCTAGCCCATTCTCGAGCCCGGTATTATTAGTCAAAAAGAAAGACGGAAGTTGGAGGTTTTGCGTGGATTATCGGCAATTGAACAAAGCTACAATTCCGGACAAGTACCCAATACCCGTTATACAAGAGATGTTGGATGAATTATCAGGGGCAAGGATATTTTCAAAAATTGATTTACGCTCAGGCTATCATCAAATTCGTGTTGTGCCGAATGACGTGCCAAAGACTGCTTTCCGGACTCACAATGGACACTACGAATTCCTCGTAATGCCATTCGGATTAACGAACGCCCCGGCCACCTTTCAATCTACGATGAACGACCTGTTTCGGCCCCTGTTACGTAAGTATGTTCTCGTGTTCTTCGATGATATTCTAATTTATAGCAAGTCTTGGGCAGACCACATATTACACCTAACACATGTTCTGGAGATTCTGCGAGAGAATCACTTTAAGGCGAATCGCAAAAAGTGTGCGTTCGCATGCGAACAAGTCGAGTACCTAGGCCACGTAATTTCTCAACAAGGAGTTTCCATGGATCCAACGAAGGTCATATCGGTGGTCGAGTGGCCGCGGCCTAAGTCCGTGAAAGAGGTGAGAGGATTTCTAGGGTTGACGGGCTATTACCGTAGGTTCGTACGGAATTACGGGATAATTGCACGACCCCTGACCCAACTGTTGAAGAAGGAGTTTGCGGACCGATTTGTATGGACAGAGGCCGCTGATGCAGCCTTTCGGACGTTAAAGGAAGCATTGACGTCGGCCCCGGTTCTAGCCATGCCCGATTTCAAGAAGACTTTCATTATCGAGTGCGACGCGTCCGGAACAGGAATCGGAGCGGTGCTGATGCAGGAAGGGCGTCCAATAGCTTACTTTAGCAAGGGACTGTCAGAGGGTACTAAGTCGACGTACGAACGAGAGCTGATGGGATTGGTCCTAGCCATACAACATTGGCGACCATACTTAATTGGACGTCATTTCATCGTTAGGACAGATCATCATAGTTTGAAATATTTGTTAAATCAACGAATAGTTACTCCGTCGCAGCAGGTTTGGGTGGCCAAGCTGATGGGATACACCTTCGACATCGAATACAAAACGGGACGCTCAAATTCAGCGGCTGATTCACTATCTCGCCGAATGGAAGGAGATCACGAACTTGCTGCCATTAGCGGGCCATGGTGGACGTCAATAAAAGAGGTAGTAAAGGAACAACAGTCGGATCCATACCTTCAGGAAATCATGGGGGAGATACAACGAGGCCAGAATGAGCGGACGGGATTTACAATCGTGGACGGGAAGCTCTTGCATAAAGGGCGCCTGGTGTTGCCCGACTCGTCGGCATGGATTCCAGTATTGATGCATGAATTTCACGATACCCCAGCAGGTGGACACGCAGGGGTGTTTCGCACCTATCGACGAATTGCTGCAAGCGTATATTGGAGGGGCATGTATCGGCGCATTAAAGAATATGTTAGTAATTGTCTCGTCTGCCAGAAATCAAAGTATGAAGCGCAACATCCGGCTGGATTGTTACAGCCGCTGCCGATTCCGGATGCGGTGTGGGAAGATATCTCGATGGATTTCATAACAGGTTTACCAAAATCGCACGGGTACACGACTATTTTGGTGGTGGTGGATAGACTTTCGAAATATGGACATTTCGTGACATTAGGGGCGCCTATCACAGCGAAGAGTTTGGCTGAAAAATTTGTTAGAGAGATTGTTCGATTGCACGGGGTGCCGAGAACTATTGTAAGCGATCGAGATCCTATTTTCATGAGCGCTTTTTGGAGGGAGATATTTAAATTGCAGGGGACGGGACTGAAGTTCAGCTCAGCGTATCACCCTGAAACCGACGGGCAGACAGAGGTTCTCAACCGTATCTTGGAGACGTATTTGCGTTGTTTCTCTTCTGAGCAACCAAGGAAATGGGCAGGTTGGTTGGCATGGGCTGAGTACTGGTATAATACATCATTTCAAACTGCTGCCAAGTTAACCCCATTTGAGGTAGTTTATGGAAGGCCACCCCCAACATTGAGGCGGTTCATTCACGAGGATTGCAAGATAGAGGCAGTGGCGGAAGTCTTGAGTAGTCGTGATAAAATTCTTCAGTAGCTGCGATCGAATTTGGAGAGGGCCCGACAACGCATGGTTCTATACGCAAATAAATATAGACGGGATGCGGAGTTTCAGGTGGGTGACAAGGTATTTCTCAAGGTTCGGCCTCATCGTCAAACTTCATTAACAGGTACCTCGTACAATAAAATTGCAGCCAAGTACTATGGCCCATTTTCGATCCTTAAGCGAATCGGTTCGACGGCTTATGAATTGTGCCTACCCCATCTTCCCGTATTCATCCGGTTTTCCATGTGTCTCAACTAAAGCGAGTGGTTGGAGATCATCCTGTGGAGATGGCATTACCGGCAAGTTTAGAAATAACAGAGAGTTCTATATTTGAGCCAGAAGAAATCTTAGGATCTCGCATTCGACAAGTTGATTCTCGAGAAATACACGAAGTTTTGGTGGGTTGGAAGGGTAAACCAAAAGATGAGGCGACGTGGGTTGAAGTGGAAGATTTGTCTCAACAATTTCCACAATTTAGCCTTGAGGACAAGGCTGTTCTTAAGGGGCAACGAGTTGATGTGGAGCAAGCTGAGCAAGCGGATAAGTTCAACGAGGGAATAAATCAACCATATCGGGTTTACGTGAGGCGCGCCAAGATGGATAAGAATTGAAGAATCTTGAATATTGGAGTTTCTATAAATAAGCGATATGATCGCATCAAATCTTTCTAAATAATTAGTTTATTTCCTAGCATTAATGATTTCCCTAGAATATAAGTTTTATCATCTATAAAAGGGCACTGACCCTTTGTATCGATTATGCATCTATGAAATAAAGTTATTAGAAGTTTGATCTTTGACAAGGACCCAGCCTCGTCAAGATCCGTGAAGTTTGATTCGCGATTTCGTACCCATCATTGTACAAGTTTTTATATGCAGATGCGATTATGGTTAAACTAAAATTTTTGTTTGTAAGTTAACTATGGTTAGGCCATCTCCAATAATAAAACCAATTCTCAAACCCATTTCACAGTGTCATATCAAACAATAATTATTCTTGACCATCACTCAGTTGATCGCTACCTTCTGGTGGGTCGGAGCTGGTGATAAGGGAAAGAAAATAAATTGGAAAGCTTGGAACTTGCTCTCTATTCCAAATTCTTAAGGTGGCTTTTAGGTTCCAACATATTCAATCATTTAATAATTCACTCTTGGCCAAACAAATTTGTGTTGAGAAACCTCGATTGTCCCGATGCTCCAAGCCGGAATGTCAAACTTAGAATTTCAGTGAAAAACTTGGCTGCTCTTTGTCGAGAGCCCTCCTATTTATAATACCAGTACAAGATGATTTTCAGCCCTACAATCCAGCCTATTGATGATATGTAACCTACGAAAGTAATTATTCTATCCTAAAATATTGGCAGCTAATAGTACACATTCAATAGCAAGATAATTCTGCCATTTACAGCAAATAATACTCATTAAATAACAGCATATCCTTGCCATCTCATCTCAAATTGATGTCGGTAGATTGACGAGCATCAATTTGCCAACAAGAAAGTTGTGACACTGACGTGGCATTGATTTAGTCAGGATATCTGCAATCTGAAGAGTGGTAGAGACGTGCAGAAGAGTGATGACCTGGTGATCATAAGCTTCTCTAGTAGAGTGACAATCAACCTCTATGTGCTTCGTACATTCGTGGTACACTGGATGGCTGCAATTTGGCAGCATGTAATGGAGTTGGGCTGTCTTGTGGAAAACCAAGTTCTGTAAGGATACCGCGTAGCCATATAATCTCTGAACAAGCAGCGGACATAGCACGGTATTCTGCCACAATGGATGACTTAGAGACGAAATTCTGTTTTTTACATTTCCAAGAGATGAGTGCACCACCAAGAAACATACACCATCCAGTAGTCGATTTTCTCGTGTCTGGCATCCAGCCCAATCGGCATCACTATAAGCTTGCAGATGGGGAGAGGAGTTCACAGGAAAGAACAAACCAAGACTTGAAGTACCAATGAGATACCGAATGATGCAATGGACAACAGAGATATGAAGACGTCGAGGAGATTGCATGAATTTACTCCCGGTATGAACAGCATAGGAAATATCTGGCCGAGTAATGGTCAGATAGATGAGACTACCAACCAGCTGTCGATATAAAGTAGAATCCTCTAGAAGCAAGCTCCCCTTCATCTCGTCGATACTTTACATAACCTCCATTGGCGTGTCAACTGAGGTGGCGCCTGTGAGTCCAGCTAATTGAACCAGCTCCTTTATGTACTTGTGCTGGTTCAAGAAGATTCCTGTAGGTCGTCGATGTACCTCTAACCCCAAGAAGGCGTGCTTTATACCGTTCAAGAGAACCATCAGAACGTAGCTTGACAGTGAATACAAACTTACTGCCAAGAGGGTTCACCGATGGAGGACAAGTTACAACATCCCAAGTTTGGTTTTCTTCAAGCGCAAGAAGTTCTGCTTTAATAGCTTCCGCCAACACTCATGCTCCATGGCACGTTTGTAAGATGAAGGAATTGAAATAGAGGATAAATAGGCTTTTAAAGAAATAGGATTTTGAGAAACCATACCTTTCTGGGGGTCAAGTAACACGAGAACTATGTCGGATAGGGGCAGATTCCGGTGCAGGCTCTTGAACAGGATCACCAGCGAGAGATTCGACCCGAGGGGCCTCCAACGTTGCAGTTTCTGGTACTGAAATGGGAATATTCTGTTTTGATGTTGGATTACGTCGTCGATATACATAAAGAATTTTATTTTCTTTGAAAATTGAGTCTGAACATAGGCCTAAAAATCTTAAAAACAGAAAATACTTCGTCTTTCGAGTGCAAGAAATAAATCCATGTGAAGCGGCTATACTCATCAATTAAAGTAACGAAGTATTTAAACTTGGCGTAAGAAGTAATTGGCGCCGTTCCCCACACATCGGTATGAATCAAATCAAAAGCGTTTTCAACATTTGTCGTATGGATTGGAAAAGGTATAATGCTTTTCCCAAGTTTGCAAGAATTGCAATCAAATTGACAGAACTAAGAGATCTACCACCAAGAAAACCAGACTTCAATAACTGATGAAGTTTTATTATTTGGGTGATCGAGACGCTTATGCCATGTTTGAGAATCGACATGAGCATAATTACAAGATAGGAATGGTAAAGAAGTATGGGCGAGAGGTAGTCTGATAGGAAAAATTCGTCCAACCTTAGGACCCCTCGCGATCATCCTCCCTGAATGTTGATCCTGCACAACACAACCAGATTTAGAAAATGAAACATTGCAATCGTTATCAACTAATTGACCGACGGATATCAAATTAGTGGTAAGGCCGGGAGAGACAAAAACACAAGTTGGAGAGGAAGAAATATCACCGATGGATGTGATAGGTAAATTATTTCCACTAGCAGTTTGTATCTCAAGATTTCCAGAATACTTCTTTACATTGGACAAATAATGAGCATTACTTGTCATATGATTGGAAGCTCCTAAATCAACGTACCAAGTGGGTTCTGTAGAAAAGAGTTTACCTGAGATCCCTAAGGTAGAGAAAGCTGAAAGAATCATTTATTGGATCATTTCGGGGGTGATGGATTGTACGGAAGCGGAAGCATTTTGTGTGGCATTGGCTGTATCGACAAAGCTGCTTGCACTTTTAGATCCAACCGAGGTTGTATACGCTGTCTCTGATTTTTTTGGTGGTCGAGTGGGACACTCTTTGATTATATGCCCTTCATTCTTTCAGTAATTACAGAATTTTTTTGAACAATTTGAGGCATAGTGTCCAAAGTCCTTGCAGGAAAAACACTGAATTGTGCTCATTTCTCCTCCCTTTTGTTTGTCTTTTGCTATGTCAGCCACTGGAACGGACGAAGATCCTTGTTCTTTTAGATTGTTCTGAGTGAGTAGGCGTTGCTCCTCTCGTAGTAGTTGGTTGAGACATGTATCCAATGACGGAACATGATCTCGATTCATGATGCTGGATCTAGTTGCTTCAAATTCAGATCTCAATTTCATCAGAAACTGATCTCTTTTAGTCGTTTCATGAACTGCTTGAACAGAACTAAGACCTTCAGTAGGTATGCTAAGATAAACAATATCAGTATATTCAGCCCACAAGTTCATGAAGCATGAATCAAATTCAGAAATAGAGAGACTATCCTGATGAAGTTTCCCTATTGAATACGACGAGCAGTGTTTTGCTGGCTATAAATCTTCTTCAAATGATCCCACATCTGTTTTGCAGCGATAAAAGGTTGCAGATTCAAGATAATGTCTGGCTCAACAGATCCTAGAATCCAGCCCATAATTTGGGCATCTTGGGTCTGCCATTTGGCCTGGCCCATCTTGTCTTTGTTGTTGTCAGGAGCAGGCGTAGTTCCATCAACATGATTCCATAGAGCTTTCCCTTTCACGAAAATCTGGAAATGGAAAGCCCAGGCCGAGTTGTTTTTGCCGTTAAGGCGAACAATGAGACTCCCATACATATGATTCAGGAATAATCAAGAGAAACAAGATCTGGTTCAGAATTGGGGCTCTGATACCATGTCAAACATAGAATTTCAGTGAAAAACTTGTCTGCTCTTTGTCGAGAGTCCTCCTATTTATAATACCAGTACAAGCTGATTTTCAGCCCTACAATCCAGCCTATTGATGATATGTAACCTACGAAAGTAATTACTCTTCCTAAAATATTGGCAGCTAATAATACACATTCAATAGCAAGATAATTCTGCCATTTACAGCAAATAATACTCGTTAAATGACAGCATATCCTTGACACGGAACGTGCGGAACAAAAAATTTTTAGGTTCCCTTTGCCTCGGACCATTCGGGTTAGAACGTGCTAACTAAAAATACAACTTGACATGTAATAGGGAAGGGCCGAGCCCTAGAGGCTTACGATTTGAAGCGCACGGCAGCTCCGTTGTGACGCCCGGGGCCGAAGAGGGCGGGGAGTGATCGCCGGTGCCAGGGTGCACGGACAATGAGCGGTTCCTGGCAGGCTTCTAGGCGAAGGGGTACATGAACGAACCGATCCAACACCAGAATGAGAGGGGATCCTGAGACTGACAATGTATGGGCGTGTCAGGCTAAGAATCGTATAAAAGAATTGATAGTACTACTCATATCACCAAGGTCGACCTACCTTTTCGGGAGTCCATCTATAGAAACTCCGAAGTTAAGCGTGCTTGACTTGGGGCAATCTAGGGATGGGTGACCCCCTGGGAAGTTTCTCAGGGTGCGTGTGAGCGAGTGCACGAAGCACGCTAAAAGGTTAAATGGTGGTACAGTGGGGCCAGACTATCAGTCGGTGTGTGGTGGGCCCAACCCCACTAGTCCTGGTAGGGACCGAAGCTATAGTGACACCCGGTATGGGACGGGTCGTCACAGGTGGTATCAGAGCACAACCTCTCGCAGTACGGTGCTGGTTCGGGGACGAACCAGGCGGAAGCTGGTGGGCATGTGACGCCCGGGGCCGAAGAGGGCGGGGAGTGATCGCCGGTGCCAGGGTGCACGGACAATGAGCGGTTCCTGGCAGGCTTCTAGGCGAAGGGGTACATGAACGAACCGATCCAACACCAGAATGAGAGGGGATCCTGAGACTGACAATGTATGGGCGTGTCAGGCTAAGAATCGTATAAAAGAATTGATAGTACTACTCATATCACCAAGGTCGACCTACCTTTTCGGGAGTCCATCTATAGAAACTCCGAAGTTAAGCGTGCTTGACTTGGGGCAATCTAGGGATGGGTGACCCCCTGGGAAGTTTCTCAGGGTGCGTGTGAGCGAGTGCACGAAGCACGCTAAAAGGTTAAATGGTGGTACAGTGGGGCCAGACTATCAGTCGGTGTGTGGTGGGCCCAACCCCACTAGTCCTGGTAGGGACCGAAGCTATAGTGACACCCGGTATGGGACGGGTCGTCACATCCGTGTCCTTTTCTTCACATTGAAATTCTCTTCTAGATAGTCATGCTGACCTCTCGTGCACGATCCCTTTGAAATGACTAGCGGGCGACGTCCGTGAGAGAGCACACAAGCGTGTGTGATGGCTTGTTCGTGCGTGTGTGTCGAATTGTCTCTTACTCTTGGTCACGAAATTGTGGCTTATATAAAAGAGGGGAGGACGAAAAGTAGATGTTAAACCAAGAATATTTCGACTCAAGTAAAGAATTGGTAAGAGAGACTTTATTGCCATATTTTCTCCAATCAAATATTTGATTTATTTTCTTTCCTATTTCTTAGGCTAACTTAAGGTAACTAATATCAATCAAGTCAAGATTTTACCTTAGCTATGAATTTTGAAATCCTCGCCTTAGAGATCCCGAAAATCATATCTTATTATACAAAGATATTATTTTAACTAATTAATTACCACCGTGGCATGCAAGCCCATGCATGTAAATTTCGAAAATCCCATGCAACACGTATTTCGAAATTATCTTCAAGCTAAATATTATATTTATTCTTGAATATTTATTAAGCACTTAGTCAATCAAGTCTTGACGTTAGCCTTTATTTATATCCAACATCGTCCCATTTCGATGATCCTTTTAAGTCCGACTCTCTAAGTTCAGCTCAATCGGCAAAGGAGAAGTCCAAGAGTCCGGTATTCACCTAGGCAATCATGTGGTACCGCGACTTGAGCACGAATGATCTTCTTCATTTGACGAACCGACTATAGATCAATGCCATACGTCTAATTGGGTTGAAAGATTTTAGTTTGAAGCACAACTCATTTACACAATATAAATAATATATATTAAGTATTTCGGTTTTTCGGTTATTCGGTTTTTTTGTCCTGAAAATCGAAACTGAAGCGAAAAACCGAAATTTTCAAAATTCAAAGTCGAAACTGACCAAAAAACCAAATTAACCGAACCGAAAACCTAAAATTTTGATTTGACCCGTATTTCGGATTTTATCCAAACTTTGAACACCCTACGTTCGGTCAAAGGTTCACGCAGACTACTATAGCAATCGTTCAATCATTGACACTCCTCGAGCAATTAGCCATCTGATCGACCGTTTACGCGTTAGTGTTCAAATACGATCAATCCTCGATTCGATTTCTTATCACTGTCACGACTCCCACTTCTCAGTGAATAATTGGTACAATCATCATAAGTCCGTCAACAGATAAGTCGTACTTGGTCGTCTAGCACCCAACTAGAGCCTTAGACTTATGGACGTCTGTTCGAGGTTTTGAGTCCACTGGTGCCTCCTTCTCTCGTACCCATCGAATATCAGTGACTCGATATATAAGGATTTCATTTATTGTTGTTGTATAATAAAAACTCAAAGTAAACCAACAAATAAATGTAAATGCATTTTTCACACATTCCATAAATAGAAACATACTAATTTTGAAAAATAAAATAAGAACTTAGATGCCCTATATGTCTAATCCTCATATGGCATTCTCATGGCATATCCCTAACAATTTGGAGGCTGCTTACACATCCGAATTTGCTTGTGTCTAAGATTTTGAAAGCACGATATTATGCTTGCGGTGGTTTACTCAACGCCCCAGTCCCATATAATGCATCTTGGTCGTGGAGGTGTCTGGCTCAAGCATGAAGTGTGGTGACGACGGGGAGTCGGTTTCGAATAGGTGATGGCAAAAGCATTAGAGTGTTGAACTCTTTTTGGATTCTTGGGATCAGTGATCCTTCCCAATTTTGTTCCCACGAAGATATTTGAAAACCAACATGGGTTAGCGAACTATTTGATGAAAGTGCTACGAGATGGGATCACGACAAGCTAAGGTCTGTTTTTTTTCCATATCTTGCGCAGAACATAGCAGAGAGTCCTTTGAAGTCCCCATGCTCGAGAGATAAGCTTGTATGGCTTGGAGAGAAAAATGGCAAATTCTCTGTTAAGTCTGCATACTCGATGGTCAACCCGCAACTGCGAGTTAATAACGGCTTGGTCGAAGGCAGCAACAGAGGTAAAAGAGTTAGAACTTTCTTGGAGGGTGTTTGGAAACTCAAAATTAAGAACAAACTCAATCTTTTTGTTTGGAAATGTCTCCATAACATTCTGCCTACACTGAGCAATTTGTTGAAGAGAGGAGTTCAGGTTGATAATATTTGCAAACGATGTGGGGAAGCTGAAGAGACCATGAACCATCTCTTTTTTCACTGTCATGAGGCTGGACTGTTTGAATAATGCTCCGATACACTGGCCGCCACATCAGCATAACTTCATTATTTTTACATGAATGTTGGTTTAGTGTCTGCCCGGCGGTAGCAATGACGTCTTCCAAGATAGGATCCAATTCCGGTTTACCTTTTATGGATGCTTTGGAAGACACGCAACTTGTGGATTTTTTTAGAAATTTGGACGTCGAAGTAGAAGATTGTTGAAATGGCGGTAACTGAGACGCAATTCAGATCTCTTTGAGGTTTTTTCGATGGAATGATTGTCTTATTGGTTCTTTAGTTTCCCACACCATAAGGTTGTAGGGTAGTGTTGTCATTATCAGTGCATGATTATGGTTCCAAGTGATGAGTAAGCTTATGTATTATATCTCTTGTCATCGTTTGGCTTGATGTGCTCCTTGGGCGTGTAATCTGCTTTGGTGCTTCTCTTGCGGTTTCGGCGTGCTTCTACCAAAGTATTTGCAGCGAGCGGATCATTTTTTTTGTTACTTGAATGGTGTGCTAAATCTTACTGTAGTCAGAGAATGGCGTTGTTTTGATTTTTCATTCCTTTCTTATTCTTCTTAAGTTTGCTCCTTTGAAGAGCCTTTTTCTTGCTATTTGTCTTGGTACTAGGAAGATTATCTGGTTATTTAGCCTTTGTAAAAAAATATTGTAATGATTAAATGCTATCGTTTTGAAAAGAAAAAACAGTAATTCTTCTCCAACAGTTATACTTATTCCCCAGCCCAAAAATTCTCTCATAATATTCATTTCCACATCAACTTTTATTACTTTTCAATACCACTCACATATTTTACAAAATTACAAATTAGACCAGACTATTATTTTGAAAAAACATGCAATAACTTATGATCAATAATAAAACCGTACGCACCAAAAATCGGAGAGGAAAATATTCATTAGAAACATTACACGATCTAAAGATACATTGAGATGCAAATATAAAACATTAAGAGATAGTCATCAAGTCTCGGCATTTGTGTATTCCTCCCACTAACGATCAATCAATGCAATTCTAAGTGCAATGTGATCATTTTTTGTATCAAGATATGAATTCTTTAAATTGGGTATTTTCGTTATCGTCATTGTGACTTCCGGCGACGACGCTTCGATCTCAATTTCAATTAGTGCACTTAGGTGACGCTCATCCTCCACAATCATGTTATGCAAAATAATACATGAAGTTATTATATCATGTAGCACTTCTTTTTTTTTTTTTTCCAGTAACCTACCTATCCTGCGACAATGCCCAAACATGATTGAAGAACTCCAATGCACACTCAACGTCTTTTGTGTAGATTCTTGTTTCATTGCAAAATATTTTTTCTTCGGACCACATGGCTTATGAATTGTTTGGACAATTGTAGACCATTTTGGATATATACTACCACCTAAATAATAACCCATGTTATGCTCTTTTAATTGAATTACATAATGAGCTGGAGGAACAATATTTTGACTTAGGCCTGAAAAAAGATCAGATGACTATAACACGTTGTTATCATTGTTGGAGTCGGTCAAACTGAAATAATGATGCCATATCCAAAGATCATAATCTTCTACAGCCTCAAGAATAATAGTAGGCTTTCCACTACGGCCTGCATAGTGCCCCACCCACGCCGTAGGACAATTTTCCACTTCCAATGAATGCAATCTAAACTCTCTAACATTACTGTAAACCCTGTTTCTAACTAATATGAAGAAGTCTAGATATATCATTAGACATGTGCCTCCTCAAATAACGCTCACTGAATACCTCAACTACCGCTTGACAGAAGCTTTTCATACTTCCAATTGCAGTAGACTCTCTAATCGTAACATACTCGTCCGTAGCAAGCGGAACACCATATGCAAACATACGAAAGAGAGCAATTATTTTTTGAATTGGAGATAATCCAAGTTGGCCATCACTATTTAATCACAGCTGAATGTACAGATCGTGATCTACGATTGCATTGCCGATTCGAAGGAACAAAGAGTGAGACATTCAATATCTTCTACAAAACCTGGCCTCATTGTACAATGGATTATCTAAAAATTAATCATTGTACAACCTACGATCAGCAGCCTCTCGATCACAGTTGATAAATATGTGCCCAGGAACAGAGCCGACGTGGGAGGATTGGTGGTTTTGTTGATGGAGAATTTGCTGAATGATCATGTTGTTATTAGCGCATTCACTTCTGTTTTTTTTTTACGAAGATAATTTATAATTAGCATATTATCCTCAACATCATAAGAGAAAGATGACGAGTTGCCAGGACTAAAATTCACTAGAGATAAAGTATGTGGGGTGAGAAAAATATGCTAGGACGTGATATTATGTTAAGTATGTGTAGCATATTATGTATTTATGGTAGTGTATTGAGAGGTGTGAGAATCTTTGTGGAGAGTTGTCCCTTCCGGGTCAGATATTTGAGAGCTGTGAGAATCTTGCAGACAATTGTATCTTCCTAGTCAGATATATGAGAAACTAAAATTGAAATTATAAAATTGACATATAACCCCACGCATAGAGTGTGCAGAAACATTGTTGTAAAACTCGGCCTAGGTAGCCGCCTAGGCGGTGCCTAGGCGCTAATCGTAGCGCCACCACAGCGACTAACCCCTAATCGCCCAATTAATCAGCGACTAATCGGCCGATTAGTCGGCCATTTATTAGTTTTTTAATTTATTTTTAAATATGATAAAAGTTTGACTACTAGAAGAACGCACAAAGCACTGACTAGCGCTTTTAAAATTTGCACGCACTTACTTCTCAGATGAATGTGGGCAGGCCTATATATAGATACAGAATTCAGCTTTCTTTACAAAGCTAAGCGGTGTGGGACAAGAAGTCAATAGGTTAATACTACCCCAACACTGCAACAGTCGATCAAAATATCTATTTCTTGCCATGCATAATGTACAACAAAAAATATGATGATTTTAGTGTTAGTTAATATATGTATACCTAATTTTTTTCTTTTGGAATCTCCAATTAGATATAAATTGTTGGAATATTAAAACTGTATCATTTTTATTTAACAAAGAGAGGCCGTTGTTACATGTCACTAAAATATTATAAAATATATAATATGAAAAAAACAATATAACTTCGTCCTACATCATCTCTAAAACATTGTTGCATTGTTGATATTGACATTATTTATTTAGCATATATTTGATATATATAGAATAATAATACAAAAAATATGTATGCCGCCTAATACCTGCCTAGAAACCGCCTAGGCCCCGCCTAGGCCGACTAGGCGCTAGGCCCCCTGTAATACCCGGATCCCGTGAGTAAGTTGACCAATAAATTTGCATGCATACGATGTGCCTATATGACTGCATATTTTATTGTTATTTATTATGCGTGTGGAATACTGATTTAATGAAGAATTTCGATATTAAGTAGAATGATTTTTAGAAAGGTGATTTCAGGAAAAAGGAAAAGAGACGTATTGAATTTTGACAATGGCAATTTGCGAAATTATGGAGAATTAAGGGAGGAGATTTATGTAACTTAATAAATGTTAAAATAGTGGGGAATAGTGTGAGCACTTAGACATCTCAATTAGGTTAAGGTCTTTTGTCACTTACCTATCATTACACTCAAGTTGATGAGATAAGATAAAGGATAAACATCTCATTCGTTAACTATCGAGAACTTAGAATTTAGAGAGAAGGAAGAGCTCGAACAAGAAGAAGTTGAACTTAAGCTTGGAGTAGGTATAAATTTATTACTATAATTTCATGTTTTTTTTAATTAGGTAGAAGCATGTTTTAAGAATTATTAAGCACGAAAATATCGTTTGCTTGGAACTTATACAAGGTTTAGATTTTTAGGGTTTTAAGTATAAACTTATATTAACATGATTGTTTAGATTCTGGTATATTATGTCTGGGAAGATTGTTAAGGTAGAAGTAAGGAAGCAGTTTAGAGTAGCTGGAATTAGGACTTTCGATTGAATGTAACAAGTCATATTAACTCTCGGGCGATTTTAGTCTAGGATTATAAATGGTTGGAATCGGGAGAATGGCATGGAATACTTATATGAATTCGGCGATTTTGAAATCAAGAAACGAAACTAATATTTACGTGTAGCAATGCAATTGCCCGATTCTAGAAATTCAATTGAAGAGTCGGGCGATACAATGTTTCGCCGAGATTTTCTATTTAAAATTAGAATCGACCGATTTTGATTGTTATATGAGGGCACTTTCGATCGAAACTATGCTTAATGCATTATGAATCGGGCGATGGAAGGAACCTTTACATGTTCAAAATCGGCCGATTTGTAAAGTGATGAATCACTTGGCGATTTTGGGTAGTGAATGTCATCAATCGGGCGATTGGGGGTTCAAACAAATGGGAGAAACTAGCTTAGATCGGGCGATACTATAGTACTCTAACATTGAACTGAATCGGGCGAATCAAGTCCCTTTGAATAAAAACATTTTAATGTTCTAAAAAAAATCGCCTTTTTAGGTTTTTACACCATTTAAAGAGAAAAATATTCTGATTCTAACGGGCATAGTCTCATGTAACGCCCGATCATAATTTGCCTATCAGTATATTTCAGGGTAAATTTTCGCTGTAGGCAAATGTCGTTTTTGACAAAATTTTGGAAACGAAAATTTACGTAGTCAATTAACATGATTTATACACTGATTGGATTATGTTTTCGTATTTAAAGGACGAAATATTAGGAAATTTACCAGACCGGTTAGCAAATAGCTTAAGGACGACAGGTAAGTGGGAATTTCACCTACAACACATAAATTATTTTATGTGTGCTTGTCTTACGTGATTAAGTGCTTTGATGTGAATACGTAATTATGATGTGTGAAGTGAAATGTTATGATATAATTTGGTATGGTAAGCATTTATTGCATTATGATGTGGCATGAGCATGTGCATACACGTATGATGTGAAGATTAGTAGTATGAGTATGCACAGTATATGATCGTCTAAGAACTTTTGACGATATTAGTATTTGGTGTAGACTCATAAATGAGTCATAGCTACTTCTACAAAGGCACCATGACGAGATATAAGCCGTCAAATGTATGAATCTAAATGATTTATGTAGCGGAAGAGGGTCACCTAGACGAAACACATGGTGTAAGCCAAAGTGCCAGGAAAGGCAATCGCTAGATAGAGGGGCGACCTGGCGAGTGGTAACACTGGAGATAAACCCTAGTGTGACCCTTAGCCGGAGTAGGCCAACTATCTTATTTTTATCCGTATAGGATTTGAGCTCATGATATGATGGTGCGGTTAGCAAGTTAGCTGAGGGCCCAGAGTGAAATGAAAATGATGTGAGTATATGAGTATTCAAAAGCATTTGCGTGGATGTTTTGCGAGTTTGGCACGTGCATGTCATGCATATTTTCACTTATTGAGCTTTATAGCTCATCTATGTTTTTATGTGGACGCAGCGAACACGGTACGTGAACGCATAGATGGCGAGGCTGGTCCTTCTGGAGCTTCCGTCGACTTTTGAGGGTGGTGTGTATATGGATGCGACGTGTGGGGCGGGTGTTATGTTTAATTACGCTGTGTTTTTGTAAACTATGTTTGTCTTGTATTTAAGACTTGAACAAGTTTTGTATTGTCAAATAGCAGTGTGTGGTATGCTTTGTAAAATGGAAAACTTTATCAACGGTTTTGTATGTAATATATTTTATATTTTCTTTAGAGGTGTAAATTAACGTAAGAAAATAGTGGTAGATGGCGGGGCGCCACACCCCCTCCGGCCGCCCGACTAGCGCCTAGCAAGTTTTATAACATTGTGCATAAGTACTATAATTATTATTTTAAGTTAATTAATTCAAAATAAATAAAATTTTAAACCAAGAAATAAAAATATGAAGGGTAAAATTGTAAATGGTACTTATCTGTTTGACAGACACATTGATAGTTTTTAAACATTGTATGCCAATAGAAAATTGATGAACCCGGAAAAGTATGACTCATGGTTTAATATATAGACACGAATGGAGTTACTTAAACTGATCATAATTACTTTTTTATTAAAACTACTATGTTTATCACATCCAATGTATGTGCAAATATATTTTAAATTTTGAATATATATTTTTAATTACGTTATTTTGAAAAAATAAAAAATAAGGATAAAATTGAAATAAAATAAAATATTAAGGATAAAATGGAAAACTTGACAGACCAATTGACCGGTATTAGACCGTCTATGCTCCTTGTGGATAGACGAGACACTATCGACATCTCTCCATGAACATATTTTATATAAAATAGTAACTGTTGCACACTCTACTTGTGGGCATAATTGTGAAGGAAAAAATATTTTACTCAACTTATGTAGTATGTAGTTTTTTATTACTTATTTATATTTTACTTAGGGTAGTTGAGAGGAAAGAATATTAATATAACTAAAAATAGATAATCAAAAGTTATCTATTCTATTATATAAAAGGGCTAGGGTGGCTAAAAACTACCAACTTGGTCTGACTTTGTTTTGGCAATTTAGTCCCTCTATTTGAATTTAATTAATTTAATAAATTATCATTTCACTTATACGTTTCTTAGTTATTGTAATTATACCCCAACACATGAGTTTTCACTTTATATATTTAAAAACTATATTAAATTTTTAAATGTTAAATATTATAAATATCAAATTTGAAGTAAAATATATAATTATATTTTTAAGCACACGCATAGAGCGTGCGAAAGGTACTAGTAATAGTAATTATTCTATACAATTAAAATTAACCTATCACGGCAGTTAGTTTCTATGAGGCCACGAGCCTTAATAAAATAGAAATATAAGAAATAAATATAGAAAAGGCATTTGCAGTAATACGCAGGCCCAACTCGATATACTGGACTATTTGCCACGTCTAATGGGCTTTTAGGGTTCGCATATGAAAATCCCTATAAATAACTCATCGTTCATCGTAGGCTGCCGTCCGTCCATCATATCTGCTCCTCCTCGATTCCAAAGGTGCAGTCTCGGTGATCGATCTAATCTGCGATTTATTTTTTGTACGATTCTTTGTTTTTTCTTACTCTTTTCTGCGACGATCATTCGATATGAAATTAGGGGCGAGCTCCGATTAATGCTCGCAAAACCCTAGCTTGAGAAATCGCCGCTACAAAAAGCCGACGCCTTCGTCGACGGTCTCTGATCTCCGAAGGTTTCGTCGGCGGTCTCATATCCTATCGCCTTGGGTAGCAGAGTCTCTGCGATTATCTCTTGGGATTGGCCATGAGAAGTATATTTGTTAATTGTGTGATTAGTTGAGAATAATAGCCTGTGAAGAAAAACATATGAATGATTACACCATCTTTCGGGGCATAATGGTCTTCCTATGAAGGCCCTGCTGATATATATTCTGCAATTCCGAGGCTTAATTCATTTTTCATATCTTTTTTGTTGGAAGAATTATAAAATTTATTTCATTGACAGACATATTATAAGGTCAGGTGCTGTTTGTAATTCAATGCTCAGCACTTGACAAAAATCGTAAGCTACAGCAACAGTCATTTCTGTCCTTCGAATCTCTTTTGTCTCTTTTCTATTGATAGACAATCCATTGTTGGCTCGTACTATTTTCTCTGTTAATGGGAGAAGACTTCACTGATTTCAATGTTTTTTTCACCAACTAAAATTGTTTAGTCTTTATTTTTGTTTGTGGGTTTTAGGGTTTTAAATTTTAGTTTAAACTGTTAGTGTGTTGGTTACTGTTTACCAAAGCATGTGTTTATCTACTATACGTCTAAAACAATATTACCGGTTTAGATAAACATAAATTCTCAAATGATTTATTATAATCTACTAATTAATCATACATTTTTATTTTCCAAAGAAACTAGATGCTTTGTTGGATAACATTGAACCAGTTCGATGAAAGATAGCTCTGAGATCTCGATTGTTATTCACCTCCTTTTTCCTAATAACCGCCCCCTAAAGGGCTGAAAAATGACGATTTTGCCCTTTTGAATTTAAATTTATATTTAAAGTCTTTTTCCATACAACACTTTTTATATCGCAATCACACATCCGAATCACAGTCAAACATAACAAAAAATAACTCAAATCAAAATGAATCGTCTTTTTGGAAAATTGAAAGGTCAAAAGAAAGTGTCTATTTCCACGGATGGTAAGCAAATTTTCGTAAATTTCGTTCGTATAGACGTGAATTATCGAACATTGATCGGATTCGATCGAAAAATTTCGGCCCGATCGAAATGTAACTTCGGTCGACACAAGGCTGACCGAACAACAATTTCGCCCATCCCTTGTGGCGACTGAAATCACATTTCGGTCGCCCTTTAAGGAGACCGAAATAATTGTTCGGCCGCGGCTGTCCGAACCGAAATTTACGTTCGGTTGGGACGGTCACGGCCGAGACGGGATTTTGGCTACTGTGGAGGTGGCCGAAATCTCGTTTCGGTCGCCTCTTACAGTAGCCGAAATCTTATTTCGATTGTAATTAATTTTTTTTTTCAGACTTGGAGAGTGTTCCGGAGGATTCTACAGGCAACGAGATAAATTACAGTGAGCATTTCCGCGAAGGAGGCCGATTTCCGACCGACGTGGAAGCCATTAACTGGGCGAAAGGCGTCGCTGTTGCTCTTGGTTTCGAGGTGATTATTTCGTCGCATAAAAAATGCGCTACAAAAAAATTGATTAGATGTTCTCGCGGAGAACGTTATAGAGGCAAGGAGGATGAATTGGAGAGGCTATCGAAGTCTAACAAGTGCAGGTGTCCGTTTGTAGTCATAGCCCAGCAGGATCCAGCTACATTCGTACGGGTGCAGTTGAGAATCCCATTCACAATCACCCTCTGATACAGTATTCCGAGGGACACCGCCAGACGAGAGGGTTAAGTAGCCAGACGAAGAAGGTCGTAGAGGAAATGAGTGCTGCGCAAGCGAAACCAGCACATATCCTCTCAGCGATGAGGGCTCGACACGCAGAAGATAACGCGACGATCCGACATATATATAATTACAGAGATCGTTTGAAGAAGCAAAATTCTGAGGGGAGAGACGTGGTGAGCCAGTTGATGCACCAGGCGACACAGTCTGGATATTTTGTTGAAGCGCTGAGAGACGAGGAGACTAATGTGCTGACACATGTCTTTCTCGCACATCCGGAGTCACTCGCACTGCTGAGGACGTATCCTTATTTTATTGGTATTGACTCGACGTACAAGACCAATAGATATAAGATGCCTCTAATTGAGATTATAAGGATGTCGTTGCTGACGGCAACTGCGGATTTCGCGCTATCGCCTTCCATATTTACAATGACGAGGACGAATGGGTCACCGTAAGGAATAACGTCGCGAACGAAATCGAGGCCCATTGGGATTGTTACTCGGCATTGTACTACGACGATTCATTGGAAATGCATTTGGATCGTATACGCTGGGACGGGGGGCCTTGCTTGGCAAACCACTGGATGTTGACACCGTGCGATTTGTGGGCTGTGGCGACAATTTGGAACGCTGTAGTTAGGGGTGGTTCGGTACGGTATACCGTACCAAAACTGTGATACCGTATACCGTACCGAAATTTCGGTATCCAAAAAAATCATACCAATATCATACCAAAATTTCGGTATACCTTAAATTTCGATACGATATCATACTGAAATTTCGGTATGGTTCCGGTATCATACCTTCTATACCATTCATACGGATGGTTTTTACCATGTATGTCGTGACTCGTTTCGTTGTTTTGGAATTTTTAATCAATTCAAACTCCTTAGGCCCCAATAAGATAGATAATTAATACCAAATTTTCAAAATAAAAAAGATTTTTTAACCTTAAATAATTTACATATTTTAGCTAGTCTCCTTAGTAAGACAAAAAACTTTACATAACCACAAAATACAACTTTATATACAGATTAATTAGAACGAAGCGGCTATATTTATAAAATTAGTGAAGATTAATAAAAAGTAATTGCATTGCATCTTCACGCTTTCAAAATTCATGAAAAAAACATTAAAAAGGCAAAAATTAAACGTTACTTGAGTTACATAAGTAAATATGGTGGGCCTAATATTAGAAAGTTGTGTATAAGTTAATTTATGGACTAAATAAGTTCATGAAGATCCTTAATTTTTCATTTTATATTTTTCGAAATAATAATTAGGTGTGTGTATATATATATATATATATATATATATAAAATATACTAAAAATTTTAGAATTTCGGTATTCGGTATAATCGGTATACCTAATTTTAAAAACTTTCATACCATTACCGTACCGAAAATTTTCGGTACGGTATCATACCTTACCAAAAACTTCGGTATACCAAAATTTTCGATATTTTCGATACGATTCGATACGATAAGGACGGTATTTCGATATTTCGGTATTTTCCCCCAGCCCTAGCTGTAGTTATCCTCTACGGGTGTACGGCAATGGATCGACCATCAACATGCATTCTACGACGATACTGCCACTGCGTGCCGTTCGGACTGCTGATCGACCGAATCGAACTATCGTCATAGCGCACCTTGGAGACGAGTACCAACATTATATTAGACTGAATTTATGTCCAGACTTTCCTATGCCCGCCTTGCATCCGTATTGGTTCACGTATCGTGATCGTCGACTTGCTGGTTGGGAACTTAGATATCATAACAGATTCGAACACTGAGTGCAACTCATGCGCGAGAATGGTCAATTGTAATTATTAATATTATTTTATAATATTATTATTTATTTTGATGTTATAAAATTGTATTATTAATATTATTTTAGCCTGTTATTATTTTTTTATGTTATTATTTCATATTATTAATATTATTTGTTAATATTATTATTCTTATTTTTGTGTTTTTACTAATAACATTTTAACATATTATTATTTATTTTGATGTTGTAAAATTGTATTATTAATATTATTTTAATATGTTATTATTTTTTTATGTTATTATTTCATATTATTAATATTATTTGTTAATATTATTATTCTTTTTTTTTGTGTTTTTACTAATAACATTTTAACATATTATTATTTATTTTGATGTTGTAAAATTGTATTATTAATATTATTTTAATATGTTATTATTTTTTATGTTATTATTTCATATTATTAATATTATTTGTTAATATTATTATTCTTTTTTTTTTGTGTTTTTACTAATAACATTTTCCCATATTATTATTTATTTTGATGTTCTTAAATTGTATTATTAATATTATTTTAATATGTTATTATTTTTTTATGTTATTATTTCATATTATTAATATTTTTTGTTAATATTATTATTCTTTTTTTTATATTATTTTATATTATTAATGTTATAATTATTATTATTTTTTTATGTTATTATTTTATATTATTAATATATTTTTTGTGTTTTAATATGTTATTATTTTTTGTGTTTTATTTGTTAATATGATGTTATTATTTGTTATTTCGCGTTATTCTAAACATAATCGAAATAATATAAATAAAATGGTACTTGTCCGATACATAAACGAAAGATAAAATAAAATACAAGCAACTCAAGGGGCATTGCGCCATCGGTCGTTCAGGTCGTCCAGCCTGTCTCTGTAGTTCTCCGTCTGCTCGACGTCGTGGAGCTGCAGCGTCGCTAGCACATCGGTAGTCAAGGTATACATCGAGTTGTACCGCTGTACACAGATTATAAAAAGTGATTAAACATAATAATATATGTAATCCTAATGACATTAAATTACGTACGTAGTCGGCGTGGCTGTGCGGGGGGTATGCCGCCCGATGAGGATGCCGACTCCGACGAAAACATACGAGGATGAGAATGTCGCTCATACCAGTCCATGTACCTTGCAACGGCCTCACCAAGGTACTCTACGGCCGACCGGCTGATGTACTGGAGGTTGAGGATGTACGCGTACGGGAACTGACGCCAAGCATGCTCTGCCGCATCCGCAGAATAATACACCCTATACCTAGACGGGTCTGACCTGCACGTACCCCAGCTGGCGCAACACCCTCGAGGGTGCGTAGGGCTCCACGATGTCGTGATATCTAACCCATCCCACGAAAAGAGTCCTCATGTGCTGCGCCGCTGGATCGCGACCGTACGACAACCAAGCAACCTGGAACATTTCGCAAATTTTATATAATCGTCATGGATATAGAATATAATTTGTTAACATACCGAGCTCGCAGTCATCATGTCCAGCTGACGGCGGATCTCAATCAAACGGTGGCCCGTCCGCTCGTACTGAGATACGGACCACATGCGTGATCGTGGCTCGCCAGGCTCCACATGATGGGGTAGACGGTGTGGGCGGAAGCATGGAAAGTACTCGTATATCCACGCCTGTAGTAACGACAGGCACCCAGCTAAACCCCTTGAATCCGCTCGGCTTGCGAGGCCAAGCTGGCGATAGAGGTAAGCAAGAGCGGACGAACCCCACGAGTAATGACTCGCAGATGGAAGCGAGCGGTAGAACTCGTGCATGATGTCGGGCTTCACCCGGTTCCCGCTCTTGTCGACGAACAGCATCGACCCCAATAGAATCCACAGCCAAGCGACCTTCCCGCATCCTCTGCATCTCTTTCGACGCGACCGCACCGCCTCTCCAACAACCCCTCAGCACGTCTACGGAGACGCCCATAATCTCCCTCGCCGCGATCTGCTGGTCTCCGGCGTCCGGGGTGCCCGAAACCATCGTCACGTCGATCGGGATACGCAGGATCTGCTCGACGTCGTGGAGCATGATCGTCATCTCCCCCCACGGTATGTGGAATGTGTTCGTGTCGGGGTGCCAGCGCTCCACAAAAGCGCTCAGAAGAGGCTGGTCCAAGTGACCCAGCATGGCATATGTGAGGTGCGTAAGCCCCGTGCCATCGAGCTCGCTCTGCGTCTCCGGCGGGAATTGGCCGTACCACATCTTAAGCGACCGAAGATACAAGGTACGGTGCTCGCACTTCAGCAGTGGCCTCTCCTCCTCACCCGCCCAGATGCGGGGCGCGATGTGCCCCAAGTAACTAGGGATCACCTCGCCATCATGTGGACCACCTGGCTGTGGCCCCTGCACCCTCCAGGAATCGTCATCTACGACCCTGGAGCGCTTGCTCCTTATTTTATTTTTTATGAATAACCACTCATAAATTTATTTTTTTTTACGTATATTAAGATACGACATCGCAAGTCAGTTTATAATGGAGAAGGTCCTTACCTGAGGAGATCGGTAGAGCATCGTCGTCGGATGACTTAAACGATGCCGCATCGTAGGGCACATCCTCATCCGCATGAGCCTCCTCATCCGCATGTGGATCGTAATCCGCATATACGGAATGAGAATCACCCGCTCGCTGCCGCCTCTCCGCCTCCCGTTCCCTACGAACGGATGCATCAACGCCGCGGGCCCTCGTATGACGCTCTCCAGATCCCTCCAACGGGGGGGATTTGCTGCTCCCTCCGAGTAGGGACTTCCCACCCTTGGCCTGCAATTAGATATTTATTAAAAAAAAATCCGACCGAAACCTAATTTCGCCCGGACCATGACCCAACCGAAATCCGACTTCGGTCGGGCAATGGCCGGCCGAAATCGGTACTCGGTCGCCGAGGCCCCGGCCGAACTCGGATTTCGGTTGTGACCGCTCCGACCGAAACACGATTTCAGTCGGAGCCACGGGGACCGAACGTCGACTTCGGTCGGGTAAGGGCCGACCGAAAATCGATTTCGGTCAGCCAGGTCGTGACCGAAATCCGATTTCGGTTGGCCTTGTCCCGACCGAAATCATGTTTCGATCGTGACTTGGCCGGCCGAAAGTTTGCTTCGGCCGTGCCGTTTTTTCGCCCGATTTCACGTCCGATCGACCGTTTTTCGGCCTATTTCGACCCGTTTTCGACAATCTATCTACGTACGAATGAATTTTACGACAATTTTCTTACCAATCGTGACAACACCCCCTTTCCCTTTCCTTGTCGTCGATCCATCACGATTTGCAAAATTCTCTGTTTTTGTCTGATTTGGTTGTGATATTTGAAAAGTGTTGCGTAGTAAAGGATTTTTTAAATAAGAATTCTTACTTTTTATTATATTTTACCTTTTTAAATTAATTTAAATAACACAGGGGCAAAAACGTCTTTTTCCAGTCCTTTAGGGGCGGTAACAAGTAAAAAGGGGGCGGTAAATAGTAATGGAACATAACATAAATAAGAAAAACAAAAGAAAAAAAGCTCGAAAAAAGGCAAAATTATTAATGTTAGATCTATGTTGCTTTTCACTTGCTTCCGACTTAAAACATCCGAACTTGTTTATCTAGGAATGACAGTACTATAGAGGGAGAAAGATCATAGAGGGCATACAAGCTCCCTCATCTTCGACGAAAAAGAAAATAAATAGCAGAACCAAGCACGAGTGAAGCAGATAAGAAGTAGAAAAAAGTGGAGACGTCTCCATAATTGCCATTAATGGAGGATGGGGTGAAAATATATCTTTATTTTTTGTGTAAATGTGTTATCCCCCAGTCAAATACACATTACTATTATATGTTTTGTTTATTGGGTGAAACTCCCTTGTATTGTATTATACTTAACACGTACCCTTTGTTGCCTAAAACTAGCATTGCATCCTCCGATTAGGGTGTGAAAATGACAGAGAATGCAAGATTGAATAAACCGTGAGGGATGTCTATGCAATTTTTCCAACCAAATGGGTTTTGATTCATTTTGGCTAAACAATCCGACGGTACATTTTAGCCTTATTTTTTTTATGCTAGATAGGGGGGAGCTTTTTTTAAAAAAAGAGAGATATCCACAAATCTTGCATAGTAAAAATGCAACTTGTTTGGAATATCAACAGTATCTGCTAAAACATGTTTTATAGAAGATAAAAAATAAGTTCAGTGGGTTATGATGGATAAAGCTCCGTTGTAGCATTTATAGGTGTCTCAATTTATGGTTCACTTTCAATTGTTTTATCTTGAACATAAATGTCTAGATGATTGTTATCCATAACGAAAAGTTATTAACTTGTAAGTCCATAAGCTAAAGAAGCTAGTAAAATAAAATTAACACTAACTTATCTCCACCTTTTATCTGCCTTCTCTCTAGTGCCGTTCTTCTTAAAAAAAAAAGTCCCTTTCTCCCCTCCTCCAAATGGAGGATGGGGACGCATTTTTCTTCGATTCTCTTTAGCTTCCTAATGTTAGGTTCATGTTTGTGTTTTAATTTTTTTCTTTTTTTTTCTGGGTTTTCTTCCCAGCTGTTACGGAGGATGAGGAACCGCACTTTTACTTCCTTGTGCTTCAGTGGATGTGGAGGATTTTGAAGATATCAGTTACAAATCAACTGATATCAATGAGGACAATCAGTTACGAGAGAATCATTCTCCATAACTCTTCCACAAAATCATCTCTTACATAATTGCATATTATTTTTTATTATTGCATATAATTTCTTGTAACGTTTGTTTTGATTCTTTGTTGTATTTGCCTATTTATAAGGCTGGATATGCTAATATAAAAATAACTTCTCATAATTCCTTACATGGTATAGAGCTATTGAAAGTTCGTATATTAATTTTTCTCTTCTTCTCCTACCATGGAAAATGAGCAGTCCACCATTCCTAATGTCAATGAGCCTAATAGACCACTCACTATTCTTCAATTGTAGAAAGCATCAAATTAATACCCACCAATTACATAGCCTCGAATAGATAGAAGCAACATTGCTTGGTTTGATATGTGGAAACATATTGATGGCTCTTTTCCTTATCCTCCAAAATTCCTCACTGAAGGTAATAATACTGTCCCAAACCCTGCTACATCGACTTGGTTTTGCCAAGATCAGTTGGTTTTTGGTGCTCTCGTCGGATCTCTCCCTCAAGATCTTGTACCTCTTGTCTCTCATAGTGGCACTGCCAAGAAAGCATGGGATATTTCATCCACGTCTGCTAGTACGTCTCGCGCTCATTTCAAACAAATAAAAGCGCAGCCCTCCAGAATTACTCGTACCAATCAATCGATTCATGAGTACATCCAAGCCATCGAAAAGTGCACGAATCCTTTGGCTGCTATGGGAAAACCTATGGATCATGAGGACATCATAGACAAGGTGCTCCACGGTCTTGATTACGAGGTATAAAAATCTATTTTCGATAATGTTAATGCTCGAGACGTCCCTATTTCCTAATAAGAATTCCACGAGAAGTTAATCACCAAAGAGGTTGAAGCTACAAAACACCTCCTCTGACTCCTTTTCCGACTACTGTTCATGCTACGCAATACAGAAAAAATAATTTTAAAGGACAGCAATCAGCGACCACCGGCTCTTCTTCGCACGCCTCGACCCTCTTCTTCAGTCAAGCCACAACAACTGTATATGGGTAAGTGCCAATGGTGTCGACTCACAGGCCATGCTCACGACAAATGCAATACATTCAAAAGCTTGTATCCCACAATTGAAGTTCCAGCTCTGGTGTGTGCTCAGGCTGCTCAGATGCGTCCACATACGTCATATGTACCTCAAGCTCACATGGCACAAGGTCTTCATTCTGGCATCGCCTCCAATGGTTGGCTCATGGACAGTGGAGCCTCTCATCATGTCACAAATGATCTCACAACATCTCATATGGGTCGGATGAAATTGTAATTGGCGATGGTTCAACTCTTCCGATAGCAAGTACCAGTTCTTTTTCTCTTAATAATCCTAAAATATTAACCTTCTCTAATGTCTTATATGTCCCTTCTATATCAAGAAATATCTTATCCGTCTCTAGGTTTTGTGAGGATAATAATATATCACTTGAATTCTTATCCTCTCTTTTTCGTGTCAAGGATCTGTCAAAGGGCACAATTCTTCTACAGGGACCTTCTAAAGCGGGTACTTATGAATGGCGTCCACAAGGTCCTCGAGTCTACACTACTTCCAAAAAGTCCGTTCCCGATTGGCACCATCGGCTTGGGCACCCATCTATGTCTATTATTGAATTTTAAACTCTTAAGTTTTCATTAGCTATCTCCGATTTTTCTACCATTTTCACTCATTGCAATATAAATAAAAGCCACAGATTGCCTTTTTATTCCTCTACAATTACCTCTCGTGCCCCTCTTTATTTAATATTCACTGATACATGGTCAAGTCCCATATTATCACATGATAATTGCAAATATTATATTATGGTTATACCCACTCAAAAAAAGTCTGACACTGAGCAAACTCTTCATCACTTTCGAGCCCTTGTTGAAAAATATTTTCAGAAGCCGATAATACAAGTATTTAGTGATAATGGCGGAGAATATATGAAGCTCAAACCTTACTTTGCTATTCATGGCATTTCTCACCTCACTACTCCTCCCCACAATCCGGGCATAATGGGTTTGTGGAACGCCGTCATAAGCACATCGCTGAGACATGTTTATACCTTCTTTCTCATGCTCAAATGTCATTAGATTATTGGCCATGTGCTTTTACTACAGCACATATTTGATTAATCGCCTCCCAACTCCAACACTTAATAATGATTCTCCTTATCTTCGTCCATTTGGGATTATGCCTAATTACTCAAAACTGCAAAACTTCGGCAGTTTGTGCTACCCGTGGTGGCGGACATATGGTCGTCATAAGCTTGATAATCGGCCGCTTCCATGCATATTTGTAGGTTACTCACCAACACAGTGCATATTATTGCTTACATGTTCCATCAAACAGGTACGTTTCTCGACACGTTAGATTTGCCGATAACATTTTTTCCATTACCGAGTTTTAGTCCTTCGTGTACTCCTATATCTTCTCCTAATGTTGCAGAATGGTGCACAGTGTCACTTCCTGTTGATACATAACCTCATGTACAGCCCATGGTCCAGCCCACTTTCGACCCTCAAAACCCACCTACTATCGCTATCTCACCTCCACAAGAGTCATCAACCTCCCCACATCCACCACATCCTTCAACTAGAACCATCATCACTCGCCTTCAAAACAATATTGTGAAACCAAACCCCAAGTTTGCCAACCCAACCATGACTCAATCTCGGTTAGTTGAACCTCGTAATATTCTCAAGCGCTAAAAGATCCTCAACGGCGGCATGCAATGACGGAGGAATATAATGCATTATTGCGTAATGGTGCATGTGAGCTTTTTCCTTTGCAACCGTCTCAAAATGTTATTGGCTGCTAATTGGTATATCTTATTAAATATAAGTCTTCAGGTGAAATCGAGCGCTACAAGCTCGCTTTGTTGCTAAGAGTTTTCTTCAATGGCTTGGAATTAATTATTCGAACACTTTTAGCCCGCTTATCAAGCCTACAACAGTGAGACTCATGCTATATCTAGCAGTCACAAATAAATGGAATATTCGGCATCTTGATATTAATAACGCTTTTCTTCAAGGCAATCTTCACGAGAATGTCTTCATGTCGCAGTCCATTGGTTTCCTGGATAAAGATATTCCTACTCATGTATGCAAACTCAAGAAGGCTATTTATGGTCTCAAACAAGCTCCAAGAGCTTGGTATCAAGAGCTTCACACATATCTTATCTCTTATGGATTTCACAACTCCATTGCTGATTCATCATTATTCATATACAAGACTAATAATGTTACTTTTTATCTCTTGGTATATGTCGGTGACATAATTATTATGGGTCATTCGTCTTTAGCTTTACAGGTGTTCGTTACTAAGTTGGCTTCTCGGTTTTCTTTAAAAGAGTTGGGGCTTATCTTATTTTCTTGGAGTTGAGGTGCTCTCTCATGAGCATGGATTGTTCTTGAGCCAGAAGAAGTATATTCAAGATATACTGGACCGTGCCAAGATGTCGGATGCTAAACCAGTACATACACCTATGGTCACTTATCCTCCTCTTAACCTCACTTATGGCTCTCATTTTCAATCCAACTGACTATCGTGCATTGGTTGGAAGTCTACAATATCTATCTTTGACAAGGCCGGATGCTGCGTTCGCAGTCAACAAGCTCTCTCAATATATGCACAAACCTACAGATCTACACTATGTTGTCCTCAAAAGACTACTTCGCTATCTTAATGGTACTTCCCATCGTGGTATTATCATTCATCGTGACTCTCCAACACAACTTCATGCTTTTTGTGATGTTGATTGGGCCGGTGATCGTGATAACTATTTATCTACAACTAGATACATAGTTTATTTGGAAGAAATCCCCTCCTTCGGAGCTCCAAAAAACAAAGAAGCCTTGCTCGATCCTCGGCAGAAGCCAAACTTAGAGCCAGTTGCAACTACAAGTGCTGAGATCATAGGGTGAAGTCTATTCTACAAGAGTTACATAGTAACCTCCAACAAGTTCCTAGTATTTACTGCGATAACCTTGGAGCTACTCATTATACGGCAAATCCAGTTTTTCATACTCGGATGAAGCACCTCGCACTAGCTTTCCACTTCATAGGGGAACAAGTTCAAAAAGGCACACTTCGTGTGCAACATATTTTTGGTCGTGATCAGTTAGCGGATGGTCTCACGAAGCCTCTAGCTAGGTCCCGTCTTCATGTCTTATTACCAAGATTGGACTTGCTCAATGATCGTCCATCTTGCGGGGGAATGTTGAAGATATCAGTTACAAATCAAATGATATCAATGAGGAGAATCAATTACGAGAGAATCATTCTCCATAACTCTTACACAAAATCATCTCTTACATAATTGCATATTATTCGTAACGTTTGTTTTGATTCTTTGTTGTATTTGCTTATTTTTAAAGCTGAATATGTTAATAGAAAATTAACTCCTCATAATTCCTTACAGAGGAGTCTCCTCATCATTTGGTACGGGTCGTAGGTTTCTGTTTTTTAGGGAGACAGACGTGAGCGATTTGTCTACTTGGGCGTGAGCGATCCAAGGTGCAAAGCGTCGGTGAGTATGTAGCGGAAGGGGCCACATGATAGGAGGATGTTGGCGTGAGCGACCAGCGGACTATTGGCGTGGGTACTGCTAGTCTGGCGTGAGCGACCAGACATTTTATTTTATTTTTGTTGCGCGCGAGGTGCCGAATCCAGCCTAGGGCCCTGATATTGAGTTAGCATAGAAAGAGGGAACGAGCGTGCATTATAACATGTTGTGAGGAAATGGGATTGGGAATGAGTGCACGATGCATTGCATATTCACCTACTGTCAATAGCTCAGTCTTTTACGTGTTGTAGGTACAGATGAGCCTGACGTCGATAAACATTGGGGCTGAGTTAGTGGTTGGTGGCGGTGACTCCACGGACGTTTGAGGGCGAGAGCAGTACATGGATGTGACCTGTGAAGCGGCGTAGTGGTTACGATATTTTTGGGGCTTTGGCCCATGTAAAGTTATCTTTTTAAAAACACTATTTTATAAAATGTACAATATTTTAATTTAAAAAGTTTTTGTAAATTGGCTTTCCGCGTCTTTCATTGCGGAAATTCGCCAAACTAAGTGATTAAGAATTACGGTCGTTACAGGTGGTATCAGAGCTTCGGCTCTAGATTCTGAAGACTGTCCATGTACTGCCACTCAAAAGCCGGGAGACCAGCCTCGCCCGTAAGTTTTATGTTATGATGTGATTATGTGCTATGAACATGCATTATATGCTTTGATTTTTGTAGAAAATAAGTGAAAAAAACCGAGAATATGTGGAGAGTAAGTAAGGGAATCGAGTCGTAGGGATGAGCATGAGTCCCCGACGTTACGCCACACATCCAGACGTGTCGGCCACTTGCTGATTGTTTAAAATGATGTGTTTAATTGTGCGAATAATTGTTAACAACAAGATATATGTATACATTTGGTTGTCATGTGGTATCGACGAGAGGGATAGGATGTAACCCGAAAAGTGAGAAGTAAAGTTGGGGTTAGTAATAAGGCGTTAGATGGGAAACGAACGGGGGCGACTCGTCTACCCCAATACATGAATGCATTCTGAGGTGTAATGTCTTAGACGAGAGACGAGCGGGAGTCTACTCGGATTGCATAAGCAAAGTCTGAGGTGCAAAACGGTTGACTCTATATTTATTGTACGCACGAGGGGTCTAGTATTAGATGTGTTGAGACGTGATGAGTTGAGATGAGTGTGAAAAATCGAGCGTGCGTCGATGCGAAGTAGAGTAAGGTTGTTACCAGGGTACCAGAAGGTAGTGATGGTCGAAGTAGTACGAACTCAAGTGCGACAAACTGGCACAAGTGCGACGAGACGTCTGTTCATAGTTTTATCATATGAAGACACGCAAATTCCTAGAAGGGATTGGGTCGAATAAATAGTATAATTTTTGGGATAGAAGTGAATTTTTGTTGGGGTAGTTAAGTTTATATTGAACCTAAGATAATTCCGTGAAGAATAATGAGGATATTTGGGTGGTGAATATTCGGGTATAGAGTGGAGACCATATTAACCCAATCTTGGAGTGCAATATGCTAACTATTTTATGTTGGTTATGGATTGTTAGTAGCAAAATTCGGACATAGGATATTAATTTTCGGGCCTCAAAGGTTCGAGAGTAATTTCGTGTGCTAGGCGATGTTTTCGGGTAACTTATTTAGAATTTTCGGGCCGGGAGAATATCAGGTTAAATTAGTGTTTTTTTTTGGTGTAAGGTCCCTTATATATATATATATATGGTGAAAAGTACATGGTGAGTGAGAGTACATGGTCAGTTAAATTAGTTCCGCCGAACTTAGTTATGGAATTGACCTTGGCTTAATTTTCGAGAGTGCGTCGATTCGAAGAAGAGATGAGGTTATTACTAGGATACCAAAAAATAGTGCTGGTAGAGGTAGTACGTCAACCCAAGTACAACGGATGGCGGGAGTTATCGTGTGCTTGAGATCTGGGCTGTGTGTGACACTAGGGCACCAGATCGATGAACGTTCGGTGCCTAAAACTCGGGCCACGACTCGGGTACCTCAGGACAGTTATTACATAGAATAAAAGAGAAACTCGGGATGGAGTTTGAGTGCACGCTTCCTTGTGCATTTTATTCAGGTGTGCCTTGAGTGCGCAGCGGAAGTGTGGTAGAAATAGGAAGAAGTACGCCTAGAGAAGGTGGGAATAAGTGGACGAAGTCATGTGAGCCAAGTTTTCCAGAGTTGAAGAAGAGACTGGCGACTGCTCCGGTCTTACCAATACCTTCAGGAAGTAAAGGATTTGCAGTCGTTAGCGATGCCACGAAGAATGACAGTGTTAACCCTCAACCGACGCTGCTAGATCATATAGCCGAGGCTCAAAAAAGGAAGACAAACTATATAAAATTCGACGAGAACGAAAAGAAGATGTTTCGTCGGGATTCGAGTTCCGAGAAGACGGGAGCCTGAGATGTCAAGGCCGCCTATATGTAACGGGTAGTGAAGAATCCGTTGAAGCGTGATGACAGGGTCGCACTCCACAAATTACTCAGTGCACCCCGATGCAACAAAGATGTATAGGAATTTACGACATAATTACTGGTGGCCATAAATGGAAATAGATGTTGATGTTTTCGTGAAACGAGGTCTGACCTGTCAGCAGATAAATGCAGAACATCAGCGACCGGCGGGAATGTTGCAGCCATTTACAACTCCCGAGTGGAAATGAGAACACGTTACGATGGACTTTGTCGTTGGCCTTCCGAAACCCGCAAAGGGTCATGATGCCATTTGGATGATCGTGGACTGGTTGACTAAGTGTACTCATTCCCTATCGATTAGCGCCACATTCACCATGGGGAAGTGTGCTGAACTCTATACATCCAAGAAATAGTTCGACTCCATGGGATCCCGATTTCGATCGTTTCAGATCGGGACTCAAAGTTCCTGTCCAACTTCTGGATGAGCTTACAGAAGCTATGGGGGGAAAATAGTCATTTGGCACGGCCTATCATCCCCAAAAGGACGGGCAGTCGGAAAGCACAATGCAGACATTCGCAGACCTGTTGCGAGCTTGTGTACTGGACTTCAAAGGGAATTGGAGCAAATACCTCCCGTTAATCGGATTCCCTTACAACAATAGCTTCACTATCGGGATGGCGTCATACGAAGCGTTGTACGGACGTAAATGTCAATCCCCCGCCCACTGGGACGAAATCGGCAAAAGAACACTGTTAGGTCCCGGAATTATTCAAGAAATGACTGAAGCTATTGCGAAGGTTCGGGAGAGAATGCAAACGGCCAATGTTAGGTCCTACGATTAACAACTCTATGATCCTAGGCATGAACAATAATTCGATGATAACGATTGACATTAAGATTCGATCGAAAAACTCTAATGAAGAACGAGAGAGAGAATTCGAGTAGAGTGAGAAAGTTACTGTTGTTTCTCTCTTTAGAAATTGAATTGCAAGCCTTTCAGATCAATTTTCAAAACTTTCTCTATTAAGCTCAATGTGTACAATCCTATTTATACCAAACAAACTTGGTATAAATAACAAACAAGTCCTAAACTAAGGACAACTATACAAAACGCCCCTAATTACAAGGACAACTAATGAAATCAAGCACAATTCTAAAAGTATACTCTACAATCTCCCCCTTTGTGCTTGATTGCATCTCCGCGCTATTTGTCCTCGTCGGGCAAAATATGATCTGCGCAAGCCCATCGCATGCTCATAATCCCTTATCGTCTCCCTAAGCTTCAGACGCTCCTCGATGTCATCTAGCAATTCCATCAGGAGCGGCTGTTCTCTCACGAACCTGTGGATCCTCAACATAGTGTCTCGATTGATTTCTTCCAACCTCTGCTCGATATTCCGTCTGATGACCTTGAGCGTTCCGTCGCAAAACTTATGAATCTCTGTCTTCAGCATCAACCTGGTCTTCTGGGCAATTGGATTGTTGTAGGTGATGTCGATGACCGAGCTGATGTGCACATGATTGCTTGGAAGCCCTTCGATCTCAGGTCCTTTGTTGAGTGGTTCGGCCATGTTAACCTTCTTCATGTTGCTCTCGAGAGCCATCTGAAGGTCGTGTGTGGCGAAGTACTTGACTTGGCGCATCATGAACCGGTAGAGCCCTTCGAGGCCTTTTTTCTTGATGAAGCCTTGAGGACCTTTGTACTTTTCCACGTACAGCTTGGAGGTACGGTAGGTCGCTCTCGCTCAGTTCCTCTCGGGTTCTGTCCACTTGCTCAATGACGTGTAAGGTGGTTGAAGTCCTCCTTTTGCACAGTAGACGCTGAGGAGTTGGCATATTGGGGAGAGACTCTTATAATGGTTCTTGGCTTGTCCTATAGTCATCCCCAGCGTTACTTTAGGTCCTAGTTGGGTCAGCATCCATAGATATGTCATCCTCTTCTGCTGATCCCAGTGAGAGATCCCTCTTAGCTCGAATTCATTCGGCTTCTTGACCCTGGTCGTTGACCTCCAAATTTGCTCACGAACTTCTTCAAGGAAGGGGATTTCGATTTGAATATTTTCCTACGGCGTGTCGACCCGAATGGTCCTTGGCATTTGCCTTGTGGGGGAAGCCGCTCGTTGTGCGATCAACTCTGATAGCCTTGGGATGTCTCGTTGGTAGTCTTCACCTTCCTGAAGTTTGTCGTCTTCTATGATTACGAGGTCCACGGATGCCTGTTGTAGAAAATGCCGAACGTCCTGAAGCCGTTGTCTTTGATGCTCCTCGGGCATGGAATGGGTCATCCATTGTCCTTCGAAGATGTATCTGTCTAGAACTTCGTGTGGATTGACGCCATGCCCTGATGGTCCCGGTTGGTCTGGAGCGACTAATGGAGTAGCTTTGGTAGCTGCTAGGGCTACAAGCATCGCAACACTCGCTTCTTCTTCCGGAAGCAAGGGACTTGAGTAGATCGATGGTGTGGGCGGAGGCGTCCTGAGGTGAAAGGTTGGTGGGTCGATGTGGGCGGTGCGGTGCGTGGTGTGGGTGGTTTGTGTTTGGGTTTGGGTTTGGGTTTCACCAGCTCCAGCGCTTGTTTGTGTAGCGCCCGGGCCTTGTCCTTGGCCACTTGTGGATGTCCTTAGCCTCTTTTCCCCCTCATGAGGATCCTGATCGTCAGGGTCATCATGTCGGCGTCTGGAGCGGGAGTCTTGGCCTCGGCAAGAGTCGGTAGGTGGCTCGGGATGATCCACAATCGCCTGTACAGAGACTCTTCTTGAGGCGACCGGTTGGAGAGGCGATCAGTCGGGCGAGTAGGATGTCGTGGAGCTCTGTTATGGGTATGGTGTATGGGTTGATGAGGATGGATGAATTGGCTAAAGGGTCGGTGGGTGTGGGTTGTGGAGGTGTGAGGGTGGGTTGTGACGAGGTACCTTCGGAGACAGATGCTTTCCCGTTGTCTCCGCGGGATGTCTCTATGGCAGTATACACTCTCTCCATTATTTTGTCTTCAATCGATTAAACAGCAGCGGAGTGAGCGGCTTGGAATTGCTCGTTCGTCACAAATGGTGCGGACGCCTCCTTGGATGGACCAGGACGACTGATATCGCCTGTTATCAACCCTTGAGTAAACATCGACTCTTCAGGTTGGCTCACAGTCACTTGAGGTTGTGACTGTATGAGACTTCCACCCAATCCTTGAGTCGAATCGTGAAGATTCGGCTCTATGGGCGTTGTGGCAGGCTCGGGTTGCGCCTGCCAACCAGACACCACGAGAATTGGTTGCGGCTCATGAGCGAAGAAGCGCCAGCAACACTTGTAGATGTGATCAGCGTAGTATCTGGTGTGTTGGTGATGGCCGGGAAGAGGGACTCCAGGTGAATGCTAAGTCTCCTGGGAGTCCTCCTTATCAGGCTTATTTCCGCATCAGACTCCGTGTCAGACGGGGTGGCCGTGTGAGGAGTGAGGACACGATCGACGTCCTCCAGTGCCTGATTCGTTACCGTGGAAGAGAGCTTTGCCCCATTTCGACTTCGGGCTGTGCTACTGGTTGAGAACCTCCTCAATGGTTTCTTCGAGCATGCCAACATGAACGGGCACTTCCACTTGATATTCATGTGCAGGAGCCTCGAGTACCATCTCAGTAGCCACGACGTCTATCAAGGTATCATCTACGCCGGGCATTGGTTCTTCGACCAACGGAGACTCCTGTTGAAGCTCCTGGGTGACAACATCTATCATCGCGTCGTCAGGGCTTTGGTGATGTTGCGGTTGAGGAGGGCTCATGTGTACATCTGCCGGGGGCCCTCTAATCATTTCCTCGGTAAGGTGATGTTCCCGCAGTATCTCTGATATTCAGCTCCTGCGGGGTCAACGAGCCGAAGAAGGTTGAGAGATATGGCCATTGAAGGCCGTGTAAGGTCCACCAGCCTTGGGTTGTGGACGAATTTGAGCTGGGGCGGCTGATAGCTTCCTCCCGGTGGCAGGCGAGGAATGTTCTGCGCGTACATCTCCATGTGTTGGCGGATGATGACGGAGAACCATCTCGCGTACGACACGTTCTTGGACCGCTTGTTCTCGTTTTGTCTGATCTATTCTGCAAGGTCATTCCAGATCAGCTGGGCGAAATCGTAATTTCGCGAGAACACGACTCCGTGAAAATCCGAAGTATGTGGCCATTGGCTTTGTCAAAGCCTGCGTGCTTCGGAGATAGACACTTGTTCACGATACCGAACAGTGTCTTCCATGGGTGAGGGATACCGTTGCTCTGAACCTGAGCGAGCTTGGTGAGCGGCGGACGGTAACCCATTTGGGGAAATCAGCCACCAGTTCTTCATCTGATGGGAGGGGGTCGTAGTTTTGGCTGTGAGGGAGGTCAAGTAGAGCACTGAACTCGTTCTTGCCCATGCAGATGTGCCTCGTCCCTACAACCGTCGTGAAATGGTATCCTCCGTCCAAGATGATGCTCTTGATCATCCCCCAAAACTGCTGGAGGTAGACCATCGGCACTAATGCCGTCACGGTAAGTCCATGCCATAGTGGATGGCCTTGAACGATAGACACGATAATGTCGTCTGGACACCGGAAGGTGGCCAGGTCCAGTTGGAAGTTCGTGTCGTGGACATTGAGGTGTAAGGACTTCTCGTATATGTGATTATATTTTGGATAGCGATCCATCTGAAAAAAATAAGAAATATAACAAATCATTAGTTCATAATTTTTGATATTAGTCAAAAATGAATTTAATTTCATGAAACTATAATATTGTTTCAAGTCACGACATGTTTTGATGACTTGAATTGAAATCGTATGATATGCATATAGGATTCTTGTTTTAAAAAAAAAACGTAATGGCATGATTGTAATTTCGAATTAAACATGTAATGCATGAAAAGGAGTTCGAATTTTTCTAAGTGTTGAATCGTGAAAAAGACACTGTTTTGCGGAATTTGACTAGCCATGGAGGGTTACCTAGCTCAGCTCGACTTCCTTTATCTTACACGGCGCCCACTGTCGTCGAGCGGCAGCTCGGCCCACTTGGGAAGTTGCTCAACATGGCGCCGCTCGGTGGGAACACTCGCTTGTTGGGTATTTCCTTGGGAAGCGACCGTACTTCCCACATGTGGAACGTTATGTTAGGTCTATTTGGAAGAATCTCGTCGAAGTTAGGTCGACGATCAACGGATTCTTCTTGTTCCGTTTTAACTCGGAGGAGGCGGCTGTCGTGGCTATAGAAGGCGGTCCGTGGCTATTACAGGGACAGCCTCTCTTTCTCGAGAAGTGGCGTACGGGACTCTCGTTTGAAAAGAAACCGCATTCGGCTGTTCCGCTTTGGGTTCGACTCTGGAACGTCCCAACGTAATTTTGACACAAACCGGTTTAGGAATCATTGCTAGTGTGCTTGGAAAGCCTCTATTTGCGGACGCTGTGACGGCTCGTGAGAAACACCTTGAGTATGCTAGGGTGTGCATTGAAATTGCTCTGGCGGCCCCTTTGATTGAGCGGTTCAATGTCCACATCCCAACTAAGGATGGTGGCTCCACGGGTGTCGTGCCCGTTAGTGTTGAATATGAGTGGCGGCCTCGTAAGTGCTCGTCATGCGACTCATGGGCCCATAGTACCGCGGCTTGCCCTACCAACCGGCCGAAACCACCACCTCAGAACTCGGACAAGAAACACACTCACATCCAGGCGCCCCGACCGAGAAGGCCGACTATGGTGGCGCCTCCTAGTCGTGAAGGTAGTCGCTTGGCTGATAAAGGTAAGCCATAGTTACTGAGGCGGCCAACGTGGATGGCCTTGTGGGGACGGCAAGAAACGCACCTCTACCCCTATTCTCAAACATGATAAGCGTTCGAGCACACCTAGCAATGAGGAAGCATCCGGTAGCGAGGTTATTGAGACACACTATCGCAACATGTTTGAGGTTCTTGCTACTTTCGAGACGACGGACGATGATGCTGATGCTGATCCTCACATTGACGTTGGATGATACGGCATGGAAATGTTTGGTTGTCTTGGTTTTGTTGTTGCGTTTGGACTTGTTTTTGCTCAGCCCTAGGGACATGTTTCATTTTTCCTTGGATGTGAGCTGGTAGCCTGTTATCGGTGGGTTTTGTGCTCTCTGAGCGGATTCTGTGTCTTTTCTTATTTATTTAGTGACCATTTTCCAAAAAAAAATTAATTTTTCGCTGCTAATTTTTTTTTTGCGACCGAAATAAAATGAAATCGAAAAGTCTATTTTGCGATAGTAAGTTTTGCGCTTGATCTAAGTTGCATCTAAATTGTCTATTCAGCGCCTAAGTTTTTCGCTCGCAGAAAATCCTAATTAGATTTCTCGGTGGTAAGTGATTTTTCGGTCAAAATCTTCTATCTTAGCGACTAAGTCAAAATTTTTATCGATCGAGAACTAACTCGACACAAACAGTATCTCAATTGATCGGAATTCAATTAAGTATGTTTGCGATCGACAAAGTTCTTCGATGGCTTTAAACATTCAAATGCCCAGTTTCATCTAAACTCAAATCAGAGTCGAAGATGCAGTTTTTCGAAGATTTATACTACCAGATTCATCAAGAACATCGAAATTAACTTAAGTGCAGACATTAACTTCAGAAGGATTCAAAATCATGCCTAAAACACTATAAAATAGTATACGATTTTCTCAGTTTTGAAGAACAGCCGAGAAACTAATATAAATCATGCGAAAAACTACAAAATGCAGATGCTAACGAAGTTAAATCACACGCAAATGTCAAAAGATTCTCATTTCTACCTTAAACAGACAATTTCGTGTTGAAAATCGAAAGATTTTTGAGAAATATGAACTGTCTGTGAAAGTTTTTCGCGAGAGAAATTTTTGCGATTTAGGGTTGCGTGAGAAAAAGTTTTTCGACTGACATAAAAAGGAACTTTTATTTACTCGCTGTAAGTTGATGATGGGTTTACGATTTGACATTTTGCGATTCAATGGATCAGACCCATTATTATTTGCGCTCGAGAAATTTTCGATTCGAAAATCGCTCTTCAATTCAATTTTCTCGATCGCAAATTATCGCGGCTAATCAAAATCATTCCAAACACTGTTTACGATCGAGAAACTTATGATCGCGAATTAATTCTTATATCCAGTTTCTCGATAGTAAGTTTTCTATTTTCAGATTGATCCCTATTCAAATAAGATCACATTTGTAAAGCTTCCCCTCAGAGTTAAAATAAATGCAATTAACTTCCTGGATTTCCTGTGTAGTACATCTAGCTCCCCTGGCAGAATAAAAAACATGTACCACTTAGAGAAAAACGTTAGAAATAATAGAGTTAATCAACAATTATTTTTGCAGTTTTCCTTTGAAATGTTTAGTTTGTGACAATAGCTCCTTGTCGTGTATTGTCGACGTCTCACTCCTTTATTTTGTTTGAAGAAATCTGAAATACTTAGAGAAAAACTTCAAGAATATTGGGAGCTAATGCACGATTTTTATATTTGCTCCCCCTCAAATAATGCGCAAGAATTGACTAGACATGCAAGCATATGAAACCAATTCAAGTCACGAGCATATAACACACAAATTTATTTAGAAAGCTCAAAACATGGTCCCCAAAACATGTACTTAAGATATTGCGTGAGGGTAAGAGCAATGACAAATTTATCGCATTTAAACAATTCAGTACCAATGCAATCTAAAATTACATTTAAAATGTGCGATAACATAAAAAAAATTCGCATTTATTCAATTCAACGCATATGAAACATAATATTTCATGTCAGAATGTGCCAAAGGTTTTTTTTGTATATTACTAACATTATAGTATGGGGTCAAATCATTTTGCTTCGATCAATCGTCACACCTAAAATTTTACGAGACATTTGAAAGATGAAAATGCCGTCAAGTCATGTCGTCAAACTATAGTCCTAAGTTCATTGACTGGTCCATTTCGACAACTCTTACAAGGTTCGCTCTTGCACTCAAATTTTCTGTCTTGGGATTTTTTTTTATTATATTTATATCACTCAAGTCAACACAAGCAATTATAAGTCAATTTACCCGTGATCAAGACATCATTTCACCTAAGCGAGAGACCGTCGATTGGAATCAAAGGGTTTTAAGGGTTATAGTTTGGCTAGGACTTAGAAAGGAAGGAATTTGGAGGAAAGTGAGCTTATCTCTTTGCCATCTTCCATTTCTACGTCCGTCTCCCTTTTTTTCTTTCTTCTTTACAATCATTTCTCCCTCTTTTTCTTTTAAGAACTATCCCTTTTTATGCTATGCTCAAGCTGAAGCTCCGCTTCTCCACGAGGCTATGGGAGATTATCGTAGGCGAAGTTCTTCTTGTTGGTTCTCGGGCCGATACCGTGCTCCTGTTCTCTTAATCCCTAGAGAGGTTTCAGAGATTATCTTTTTGGAAAAGTTCACGGTTATGGAATTCGTACCCAAGGCTGCGCTCCTCTTCTCGTTTCCCGATATAAGACTGGATTATCGTTGGAGAAGTTCACTTCGTGGTTGTCCTCTTTCCCGTCGTTCTGACGAGCGTACGAGATTATCGACAGAGAAGTTTATAGCAGATGGCCGACCGATGCTATTTGTTGGAAGGGAGCGCCAGATGGCCGACCGACGACACGACTGATTAGGGAGTCCTTACGAGTACGAAGGCCTATTGTACCTTGGCATCCTTGTTTGGGGGGCCTTTGAAGATCCCTCGACATGAGGTCATACTGTGGTTTGCCACCCGTGATCGTTTATCGACTAGGGATAAGGCCTGGGTGGCACAGCGCGCTGGAACCCCTGCTTGTGTTCTCTGTGACGGGCTGCATGCTGAGACTGTGCAACATTTATTTTTTGATTGTCGATTCTCACGCGACTGTGTTCGGATGCTGAGGCAGAAGATCAGGTGGGGATGGCCGTATCGGGACTGGGGGCAGGGTATACGGTGGGCTGCATTGCGATGGCGTGGCCATCATCTCCTACAGTTCGCCTACCGTCACGTCCTTGCTTCATTGGTATATCACATTTGGCAGGCACGCAACAAGCGCTGGAAAGAAGGGGCTATCACGACTCCAGATAGGCTGGTTGCTGTTGTCCTCGATATGGTTTGTATGCGGCTTACTGGGACATCGCCCAAGTTCAATCTACAGAGAGCAGCCATTCGACGTCTCTGGCGAGTAGCTTGGTAGTGAGTTGGATGTTGTAGCTTTCGTTTTGTTGGTCTATGCTAGTAGTCTGTTACTGGTTTGCACGTGAGGAGTCACACCCTCACTCATCTGTACATTTAACCCCTTTATATATATACACGGAACTTACTCCAAAAAAAAAGTTTATAGCAGGATCCATGCCACCTTCTAAGAGATAGTCGGAAGGCAGGTTCCTTTGGTCTAATTTTTGCGCGTTGAGCAATGCCTTCTTTTGTCATCATCCGCTTTATTTACTCCCCCTCCTTATCTTGTTTGAACAACCATCCGAAGAGTATAGAATACGGTTGAAGGCTGGGAATGGGATTCAAATGAAGAAAAGGACATCGGAGAAGGCTCAAGTGGATGACTAAGGGCTAACTTGAGGAAGAAAAATTTATAAGGCCGAGTGAGGAATAACCTAAGCGCCCTTATCATTTTCCTAACGATCTACGGCAAGGTGAGTATGAAGCCAAGAATCACTAGTTAAGACAAGTAATTGATGTGTGACTCGCTCTAGAACTAGATCCAAAGAAAGAAAAGAACAAGGCTTGAATCCTTACTTATATATAGTGGCTTTATGTCTTGTGGAGCAACCTAATGACCATTAGACACAAGAATGCGACTTAGACTGACAAAATTAAGCAATTAAATCGATCGCTAGTCGGGGCAAAATTCTAAGTGACTTTAGATCAACGCATCCTAAAGGATTTCGTCATTCCCCTAATATTATATATTTATAGTGTTTTTATTTATTTTATTTATTTAATTTTATTTATTTCACTCAAGATAAAGCATATAAGCAAAGAAAATACATAGCATAGAATATTTAGTAGCACAGAAGATCAGGTAAAGCACATATTACGGAAGATTCAACATGCCTAATTTTCCGACAAGGAATTGAAACCGTTTTTGATCCAATGCCTTGGTGAAAATGTCAGCTAGTTGGTACTTCGTGTTCACGAAATACATATCTATGGTGCCTTTTCCTACATGATCTTTGATAAAGTGATATCTAATGTCTATGTGTTTGGTGCGTGAGTGATGAACAGGATTACAAGTAATAGCGATGGCACTTTGACTGTCACTATATATGGGTATATTATTTAAATTGTACCGATAGTCGCGAAGCTGAGTCCGCATCCACAGCATCTGGGAGCAACAACTGGCTGCTGCCACGTATTCCGCTTCGGCCGTCGAAGTTGACACACAGTTCTGCTTTTTGGATGACCAGCAGACCAGCTTTTCGCCTAGAAATTGAGCGCCACCGGACGTGCTTTTCGTGTCCATTCGGCAACCTGCATAATCAGCGTCAGTATAGCCGATAAGTTTGAAGTTCGTACCCTTTGGTTACCATAGTCCAAGGCGTGCCCTTAAGGTAGTGCAGAATCCGTTTAACCGCGAGCATATGGGATTCTTTGGGATCGGCTTGAAAACGGGCACATAAGCAGGTGGCAAACATGATATCCGGCCGGCTCGAAGTGAGGTATAAAAGAGATCCAATGATGCTGCGATACAGTGTGATGTCGACCGATTTACCAGAGGGATCGGCATCCAACTTGCAGCTTGGTGACATAGGAGTGCTGAGAGGCTTGCTCTGATCTTGATGGAATTTCTTCAGAATATCCTTGATGTATTTTGTCTGACTGATGAAAATCCCATCATCGAGCTGCCTGACTTGACGTCCTAAGAAGAACTGCATCTCTCCCATGTGACTCATCTCAAATTTGCTTTTCATGAGGTCTCCAAACTTCGTGCAGAGTCGAGGATTTGTTGATCCGAAGATGATGTCGTCGACGTAAACTTGGACGACCATCAGATCTTTGTTTTGCCATTTGATGAAGAGGGTTGTGTCTATTGTTCCTCGTATGAATCCAGACTTTATGAGGAATTCACTCAGGACATCGTACCAAGCACAATGGGCTTGTTTTAGGCCATAGAGAGCTTTGTCCAATCGATAGACGTGATCGGGAAATTCTTGATCAACGAAGCCTTCCGGCTGAGCTACATAGACTTCTTCTTTTAACACGCCGTTGAGAAAGGCGATCTTAACATCCATCTGATAGACTTTGAAATCTTTGTCAGTCGCGTAAGCCAGGAGAAGGAGGATAGCTTCAATTCGGGCAAAAGGAGCACAAGTCTCGTCGTAGTCGATGCCTTCCTGTTGATTGTATCCCTTCGGAACTAGCCTTGCTTTGTTCCGGATCACTTCAACATCTTCATTTTTCTTGTTTTTGAATACCCATTTAGTTCCGACAATTGTTTTCCCATGCGGACGTGGTACTAAGGTCCACACTTTAAGACGTTCGAATTGATGAATTTCATCATGCATTGCTATTACCCAATCCGGGTCTTGAAGTGCGTTTGCTACCTTGGTAGGTTCGTTTTGGCTTAAGAAGCAGCTGAAGAGACTGTGTTGATGACGTGTCCTTACTCCGCTTGAGGGCTCGCCAATTCTCTGATCAACCGGGTGAGCTCTAGTCCACTTGCGCTCATTTTAGGAATGCTGAAGGCGATGCGTAAGCCGTTTGTGGGTCTAGATTTGCAAAGTTCTCCGGTTGTTCATTTGTGTGAGGAAGTTCCAAATCAGCACTTGGAGAGAGCGACTCTGATGATTCTGCCTCAACACCCACGGTAGTTTCTTCATTATTCTGAGGCAAGTCTGAATCGGTTGAAGTAGGAACTGTTGATGAGCTTGGTACATCGGCCTCTTCAGGTGGAAAATCCACTACAGGTGTAGCATTTTGTGACCGATATACTGGCTCGAAGAGAGAGTCCATATCGTCTAATGCAAGTCTCATAGCTTCTTCTGACGTTGAATTCGGAGTTGTTGCCTTCTTCTGTTGGTTTTGTGCCAACACACCAGTGAAAACAGGTTCTGAACTGTTATATTCGGAAGCTATCGGGTTGAGTATGGGTCCTGAACTGAGGTGTGCAGGAGCCATCGGGTTAAGCACGGGTCCTGGACCGACTTGACCAGAAGCCATCTCCGCCACTTCGTGGAAAGTGACGTTGTAGCTTTCTTTGATTATGTGGTTGGACTTGATGTATACTCGGTACGCTTTCGAGGTTGAAGAATACCCGACGAAAGTGTCTTCGAATGCTTTAGGGTCGAACTTAGCACGTTGCTCTCGGTCATTCGCCACAAAGCATTTGCACCCGAAGACTTTAAAGAATGAAATGTTGGGTACTCGTTTGTTGATAATTTCGTACGGAGTCTTGTTGAAGCGCTTGTGAATCACAGTCCTGTTTTGAGTGAAACAGGCAGTATCTACTGCTTCCGCCCAAAGAAAATGTGGAAGTCCAGAATGTATGAGCATCGTACGCGCGATTTCCACTAGTGTTCTGTTCTTTCGTTCGACTACCCATTCTGTTGAGGAGTCTTGGCGGCTGAAAATTGTTGACTTATCCCAAGTTTCTGATAAACATTACTGATACATCTGTTCTTGAACTCAGTGCCATTGTCTATTCGAATGACTTGGATAGTCTGTTGCAGCAAATCTTGAGTAGTGTTCGCGAAATTGATGACCAAGTCAACTGTCTCATCTTTTGTTCGGAGAAACCTTGTCCAAGTGTAGCGAGAGTAGTCATCGACTATGACCGGTAGATACTTGCGTCTATTAATACTCTGTGTCTTCATCGGGTCACAGAGGTCCATATGTAACAGTTCCAGAGGACGTGAAGTAGAGGCCACTTGTTTGATATGATGAGATGCTCGCTTCATTTTTCCTAATTGGCACGCCGAACATTGATGCTCTTTTTGTAAAGGTATAGTTGGAAGACCATGAACCAACTTTTTCTTTGAGAGATGTTGAAGAGCTTTGAGGTTGAGATGAGACATGCGTTGATGCCATAAGCTGTTAATCTGAATTACAGTTTGAGAGATGAGGCAGACAGCTGTCGAGGGCCGCACGGATGTCAGGTTGATCGTGTAAAGATTGGATTTCCGAAGTCCGTAAAGGAGTTTTGTGTCCTGACTATCCAAAATTCTGCACCGGTCAGCATGAAAGACCATCAGGAACCTTTTGTCACAGAACTGGCCTATGCTGAACAAGTTATGGCGGAGGCCTTCGACGTATGAGACATCTTTTATAGTCTGATTCTTCAGAATGATATCCACACGTCCTAGAATCGGGGCTGAATCGTTGTTTCCAAACCTGACTTTTCCATTAGGATGGTCTTTGTAGTTGCTCTACAGTTCTTGATTTCCCGTCATGTGTGTGGAGCAACCAGAATCGAGGTACCACACATGATGGATCTGCAAAAACACTTTAGAGAGCTTTAGGTACCCAATTAAAGATGGGTCCTCTCAGATTAGCAGATAAGATTTCAGGTTCAGATATAGTTCCTAAATTATTACTTGAGGGAGTCTTGACAACCCATTTCACTTTTGGAGAAGTGGGTTTGGGTGCTGCCCCTTTAGGTGACTTGGCCGTTCGGCTTTCGTCGTCCTAGGCGGAGATGTAGGAACCCATTTGGATTGAACCTTGCAGATGTTAATTTCAGCACGTACAAATGCTTTGGTAGGTTTGATCGAGGAAAAGATCTTTTGATAGTCTCCTAAGGTGCTTGGGGGATTTAATCTCTACGGGATACCTTAGGTGAGGACAGTCATGTATGGCGCCATAAGCTTTCTTTATGGCTGGATCTTGTTTCCTACGAGTTTTTTTTTGGAAATTTGTTTCCTACGAGTTTTCCTAGTGGCATTTGTTTAAGAATGATTACCTTTTGTTTTCGATGTGGAGTCTATTTCGAAATTAGTGCTTCTAAATGTGCTTGGTTTGAGGGAGTGTGTTGAAGCAATTATTTGAAACGAGGAAATGGCTCTTTTATTTTTCCGAGTGTCTTTTATTCTTGCGGAAGGAGAAACGATATTGGAAACACTCGACTTTATTGACTCCTTCTCTATTTTTATTCTAGACACCCACGCCTTCGTATCTAGTGCTGGTCCTACGCTCCCTGTAGACGTAGGTGAAATAGTGTTAGGCTTCGCACTTCTAATAATACGTTTATGATCTACTGAAGACGCTTTTTCAATTTTCACGCTTTTTGGAATAGCGTGTGATTTAGCTTGGGATGTTGAAGAAGCTTTGAGATTCTCAATCTCTCTTAGGAACTTTTTCTTTTCAGCTTCAAAATTCTCTCGTTCGAATTCTAATGAGCATCTTAACTCCTCTATTTTCCTAACAATAGGGGGTATATAGAGAGAATTTTCAGAATGATGATTTTGTGCTTCTTCTTTAATGGAAAGATCTACAGGTAGTTCAATTGATTCAAGACTGCAACCTTGTGGAAGGTCCCTAATGTTGTAGCTTTGATTCAATTATGTGTAGGAGAAGGGAATTTCAACCCTAGTCTTGGCTTTTCTTTGGTTTCTTCTAAAGCATCTATTTCTTTAGCATTAGTAAAAACCATAAGATCTGTTAATCCTAAGCCCATGTATTGAATGTCGTAAAGTTGCTTACAATCAACTTTCGACAGACACCGTGGGTTCTCAAAGCCTAAGCCAAATTTATAATCATAAAATTCTAAGTCCATGGGTTGATTTAAGAATATTGTCTGTTCAGTCTGTCCCCTTCTAACAAGAAGATCTTCTAGCTTTTTAACCTTAGTATATAACTTCTTTCGTTCTTCCCCTAACAAAGCATAGTTATTTTCTATTGTAATTTTGGAGACTTGACAAGCATCTAATTCTACACCAAGTTTACTAACTTTTGCATTTGATTCTTCTAATTGGGCTTCTAAGTTAGTATTCATAGTGGTAGCTTCGGTTATCCTACAATTGAGGGTGGCTTTCTCATTGAGATTCCTGACCAAACATTGTAGTTATTTGCTAGCCTATCCTCCAATTCTTTAATCTTCACATTATACTGCTCTGTCTTAGATGAACTAGTCTCCCTATAATGTAAGCTCTTAGTGAGTTCTTCTATCATCTTATGGGAGCTTCTAAGGTCGGATTCGAGACTAGTGATTTTCTCTTTAGACCTAGACAATTTGTCTTCTACTTCCTTTACACATTTCTGCTCATGCTTCATGTTAGCGTATTCTATTTTATACGATTCTAACATGATCAATAATGTGGAAGGGAGATCTACCTCTTGTGAAGAGGTGGATGCGTTCTCGTCGTCCGTTTGATTTGCGGTTTCGACATCTGATTCATTGTCGAGACGGCCATGAGGGCTAAATTCTCTTCTTCAGAACTCGATGTTTCCTCAAGCCATTGGTCTTGTTCGGCCATGAGAGCTACTCCAGCTTCCTTCTGTTTCGTCAATTGGAGCTTCCTGGGGTAGTAGTTGGCATCTCTCTTCTTCGGAAGAGTGCACTCTCTGGCGAAGTGACCTGGCTTGCCACAGTTGAAGCACTTGTTAGCTTCCTTAGGATTCTTGACATCAGAGTTCTCTGGTGCACGTTCTTTGTTTTTAGAGCTTGTAGTTCGAAGTCGGTTGCTTGAGGTTGACGACTTCTTCTTGAAGTACTTCTGCTCACCATTTGTCCTATGAGAGCTAACTGCTTTCCTAGTGCTTTCAGATTTGGCTCAACGTCGGAGTCCGACTCTTCTTCCGACTCTGAAGGCGAAGGACGCCTAACGGTCTTTTCCTTTCTTGATCTTGAGCTCCTCTTCTCCGAGACTAAGGCAACAGTGTCTTCGTTCTGTTTTCCTTTCTGCTCCTTGAGAATCTCGCTTATATCATCCTCATGCTGTGCGAGATTGTCAAATACGGCATGGACATCCAACTCCTCTAGATCTTTATTTTGTAGAATCTGGGTGGATATTTTCTTCCATTCCAGGGGCAGAGAAGATAGAAATCTGATATTTGTCTCCATGTTGGTCTTCGTGATCTCTATCTTCCTCATCTCGTTGAGAAGAGTGAGGTATCTTTGGTAATCTTGTATAGACTCTCCTCAGGCTTTGCTTTGAAGGAGTCGTAAGCGGTGAGAATTTTCGCCTTTTTTGGCCTTTATGCCAACTTCCGTCCTCTGCATCATCCTATGCAGTTCATCCCACATTCCTTTAGCCGATGAAACGCTATCAATCTGTCGGTATATGTCGTCGGGGATGCCCTGTATGAGGGTGTTCATGGCTACTAGATCAGCCTTAGCTTGAGCCCTCTCCTCGAGTGTACTCCCTAGGCTCCTTAAGTCGCCTAGTAGGAGGAATTGTCGTAGTGGCCGTTTCATCACCGGGTACATGAACCCAAAACTGTGCTGGTCCCTGTTCGAGTGACTGCAGTAGATTCCCGGCCTGATCTTTTAAAGCGATGAAATTTAGGAAGCGGCTTCTCCAAATGGTGTATTCGCCTCGTTGCAAAAACGGTGGACGGTTGTCATTTCCGAGTGAGTATGCATCCATTTTGGTTAGTTGTTGATGGGTCTTCGTTAAGTGTTTTGAACTTTTGAAGATGATGTAATGTGCTTCACAAGTGACAAAGTTCGTTAGTAGCGTTTGATTCGAAAAATAGTTCGAGAATTAATTTCGATTCAATCTTTAAAGTTTGATCGAAAATAATTTCGTCGAAATAGAATGTACTGTGTACTGTTCTCGTGCGAGATAAATTGCCCAAAATCATTCGGTCGAGAAAAATTTCAGATCGTGAATTTATTTTGATCGTAAAGAAACAGTATGTTGGTAAGTTTCTCGACAAGTCAGAATAAATCTGTTGACTAGAAAAGTTTCTCGCGTGTAAATGATTTTTAGCTTGGTCAAAATTCAAATGTTTGACCAAAAATGTTTCTCGAGAGAGTTTTTACGCGTACAAAGTCAAAATTGGTCTCCCTCGAAAAAGATTTTCGCTGAATAATGCTCGAGAAATATTTCTAACTAAATCATTTCTAGTGTTGACGATTTTAGCACCGACTTCGAATTCTGACCGAGAAAAATTATCGCGCCAAGTTTTTCGATCGAGAAATTAATCAGATCGCAAAACCTAGCGAGAAAAATTAGAACGAACGAGAAAAATCACAGAATACGATTAACACAGATTCAAGCAAAACACAAGGAATTAGACATTGAAATTTCAGGTATTGCTCGCAATCATTAACTAACAACGCACGAACAAGTAATTAAACACGTTATGAAGCAAAGTATGTCGAATTTTTATCAAAATCAGAACGTGTTCTTCATGTTCTTCGTGAACAATAAATCACAGTATCGATTTAATCCTCAAATCGAAGTTCAAACAGCTACAGAAGTTATCGCAATCATGATCTAATACTTAAACGAGCACAGAAACATCAAATTCAAGTCAATTAGGCACAAAATTATGCTATTGGATCGAAAACAGATTTCGCGCCAAACTGTTCTTCGATGAACAATGAACAGAATTAAATTTTCCATCCGAATCTAACAATTTTTTATTCAAAACAGAACGAATGGGCTCTGATACCAATTGTTAGGTCCTACGATTAACAACTCTATGATCATATGCATGAATTCTAAGTAATTCGATGATAACAATTGACATTAAGATTCGATCGAAAAACTCTAATGAAGAACGAGAGAGAGAATTCGAGTAGAGTGAGAAAGTTACTGTTGTTTCTCTCTCTAGAAATTGAATTGCAAGCCTTTCGGATCAATTTTCAAAACTTTCTCTATTAAGCTCAATGTGTACAATCCTATTTATACCAAACAAACTTGGTATAAATAACAAACAAGTCATAAACTAAGGACAACTATACAAAACGCCCCTAATTACAAGGACAACTAATGAAATCAAGCACAATTCTAAAAGTATACTCTACAGCCAAAGCCGACAGAAAAGTTACGCTGATAAGAGACAGAGGCCAACAGAATTTGCAGACGGCGATTGGGTGTTTTTGAATATATCACCCATGAAGGGCGTGAAAAGATTCGGACAAAAAGGGAAGTCGAATTTTATCACTTTTTGCTTGTTTATGTGATATTAAAGTGTTTATATGTGTAGATGTGACGTTAAGAACCCAACATATGGGTTTACATATGTGCTCTTAATATGACCTTTTTTTTGGAAAGATTCCCGTGTGTATATATATAAATGGGTGAATATACATGATGGGTGAGAGTAAACCTCTCACAAGCAACCAGTAACAGACTACTGGATAACAAAGAAATAAAGCCCATAAACCCAATAAACCCAAACCAAAAAAACCCAAGCACAGCTAAACTACCACGCTACACGCCCATGGCTGCTCTTTGAAGATCATACTTCGCCGAGGTACCACTTAGTCACATGCAAACCATATCAAGGACGGCAGCCACCAGCCTGTCAGGAGTCGTGATGATCCCTTCCTTCCAGCGCTTGTTGCGTGCCTGCCAAATATGGTAAACCAAAGAAGCCAAGACATGACGATAAGCCGCTGAAATAAGATGGTTGCCTCGCCATTTCTTTGAAGCCCACAAAATGCCGTCAGTCCAGTCCCTATAAGGCCATGACCAGCAGATGCGTTGCCTAAGCAGCCGAAGACACTGACGAGAGAACCGACAATCGAAGTACAGGTGTTGAACCGTCTCATAGCGTAGCACATCGCATAGCACACAAGCGGGGGTGCCCACTCGCTGAGCCACCCAAGGTTTATCCCTCGTAGACATGCGATCACGTATACTCAGCCACCGGATAACCTCATGCCTAGGGACCACTAAAGGTCCCCCAAACAAGGTCGACCAAGGTACAGCCTGGCGGCGAAAACGCAGGGCCTCCCTAATCAGCCGGGCGGAGGCTCGGCCATCCACCGCCCCTTTCCATACTATCCTATCTGGCGAGGTTGGGTCAACAGATGGAAGGTGGCGACTGAAGTCAATGTATTCGGTCGTCGTCCTTCCCGGCCAGCTCCATCCATGGGCATCAATGACGGCACTCAATCGGGTCCTAGCCGAAAGCCCCATCGCTAAAGGGCCTCTTGGGTAGCGGTCCAAAAGTGGCGCTTCCTCCAGCCAAGGATCCTCCAATAACCATATCGTAGAGCCATCACCAATCCTGAACGAGATAAGTGGGAGTACGACCGACCTCAACTGCATGAGTTTCCTCCAGCTCCAAGATGTGTTGGCCGAGATAGGAGCAGCCCAAACGGACCTCGAATGTAGGCGTGTACTATACAACACCCATACAGAATCAGGCGCACGCGTAAGCACCCTCCACAAAAGCTGTACAAGTAAGGATCTGTTATCAGTAGCTATCGAGCGAAGTCCCAGCCCCCCTTCAGACGGCGGAAGACAGAGATCATCCCATGCAACCTTGGCCGAAGAGCCACCCCATAAGAACTGCCTAATCCAGGGCACGAACAATACCCTTGGGCAATAGGAACACCCCCGACCAATAGACATGTAACGCCTGAAGGACCGACTTTATCAGTTGGACCCTGCCCGCATATGACAATGACTTATTCAGCCAAGATCCCAGCCGAGCGTCAACCCGCTGTAAAAGCGGTGCACAGTCCCCAATCGTAAGGCGTGAAGCTATCAGCGGTACCCCCAAATAGCGGACAGGTAAGTGACCCTCCCGAAAACCCATAATGGCCTGTAGCTGTACCTTCAGACCCTCTGCCCGTCGTGATAAATACATCTCTCTCTTGTCAGGGTTTGGGTACAAACCTGACAGAGTCGAGAAAGCCGTTAATGCGTTCTTCAGCACCCCCACAGAAACGGCATCAGCATGACAAAAAAGAAGAAGATCATCCGCGAACACTAGCATAGACAACGTGTTAGCCTCACATCTCCAATGGTAGCGAAACTCTTAATATGACCTTGAGTATTTGAAGTTATGGGAATTATTCTAAAGGTGCTATGTTCGAAGGATAGGGTTGTACGAAGCGTTCGTATTGAAATTCAATTGTTTTATGTGAATCGGGCGACTTTAATATCAGACGGATCTTAGAATCGGGCAATAACTTAGCTTAGTTTCAAATCGGACGAACCATATGAATCGGGCAAATTCTTAGTTAGAATTTATTTTTGAAAAATTTCCAAGTTATAGGTACAATCGGGCGAAACGTATCGTCGGCCGATTCTTAATTTCGGGCCAAATACTTAATTTACGGGGTTAGAGGTTTTGCGATTTGAGTGATTTATCGGGCCAATATAGTTATTTTGCAAGTTAGGAGGTTTGCGTTATGAGTGAGGGAAATACATTTCGCGTGCGAAAAATATATTTTCGCCGGCTGAGAGTTTCACAAATTCGGTTCGCAAAGTAACTTCGTGGGTTTGGGGGTTCGCGGAGTGTGAGAGATGATTTTCATTTGCGGGTCGAGATTCGGGCTCCTCGCGGGCCTCTAGGATTGCGATAGAGAGGAGAGAGAGATCGGGTCGTGAACCTTCTTCGCGGGCCGAAGTGCATTTCGCGAGTGATGCTGTGAGGTAGAGGGCTTCGCGGGCCCTTATGGTTCGCGAAGTGAGAGGTTTTGTGGGTCAGTGTAATACGCAAAATTCAAACTGAGAGAGAGGAGTTCGCGAAACCTCATGGTTCGCGAAGTTGCGGGTTCTAAAGATTCGCGAAGTGTTACTTTCGAATTTAGCGAGTTGACCCACTTTCGGAGGAAACCGTTAGTTAGAAATTCGGGCGATTTTCCTTTCTAATAAGCGAATTTTGACGAGGGAGTTTCGCGAGTTGACCAACCCTTTTAAATTTTATTCGGCGAAACCAACTTTCGGGGCCTGACCAGTTTCCGGAGTTGACTCATTTTAAATACATCTTGGGCTTTATTCTAATTTCAGACCCATTCTTTCTTCTAAACAATTTCGAGCTTCGAATAGGTTTGGAGGTTAATAAATTTAATAAGTTGCAACTGTAAGAGTGGTTCTGTGAATTGTAAGGGACTTCTGAAACTTCGAACTTTGTGATATGTATCAGTCTGCTTGACTGTTATACATGAGAAATTATATGCGACTTATATCACATGCATCACGTTTAATACGTTATCACGTACATGCATTGCATATCACGACATCGTGGGAGATGATGACTGCGGGGGCGATGACACTTTATAGTGTCGATTAAGCGGGGTAGAGTGTGCCGATTTTGGCAATCGTACTCTTAGAGGAGTTGAGGTGGGACTCGCGGGGCACCTGCCGGAGACAGACGTGAGCGATTTGTCTACTTGGGCGTGAGCGATCCAAGGTGCAAACCGTCGGTGAGTATGTAGCGGAAGGGGCGACATGATAGGAGGATGTTGGCGTGAGCGACCAGCGGACTATTGGCGTGGGTACTGCTAGTCTGGCGTGAGCGACCATACATTTTATTTTATTGTTGTTGCGCGCGAGGTGCCGAATCCAGCCTAGGGCCCTGATTGAGATAGCGTAGAAAGAGGGAACGAGCGTGCATTATCACATGTTGCGAGGAATGGGATTGGGAATGAGTGCACGCTACATTGCATATTCACCTACTGGCAATAGCTTAGTCTTTTACGTGTTGTAGGTACAGACGAGCCCGTCGTCGATGAACGTCAGGGCTGAGTTAGTGGCTGGTGGCGGTGACTCCATGGACTTTTGGGGCTCGTTTGATATCCATGTTTATGGATTAGGGTATAAGTTATTTGTGTATGGCTATACAAGGATTTGTTGATATTGTATTTTAACATGTTTGATATGTGTGTATTAATTATTTGTGTAATAATATAAATTATGTTTGATAGATGTGTTTGAGATGTGTATAGGAAAGTTAAATATAAGTAAATGACAATATTGCCCTCATATAATTAAAAAAATTTTCGTCCTACAAAAAAAGAAAAAAAAGAAAAAGTTCATCTTCTTCGCGTGAGATTCTTGCTGTAATAGCAGAGCAGATCCATCTTTCGTAAGAAGAGTTCCATCGTAATGGCTTTTTTGCTGCTCCTCTACTTCGTCGTCGTCCTTAGCATCCCAGAGAAATTTTGCCTACGAAGCCAACCCATAACTACAATTCAAGATAATTGGATGAAATTCAACTACTCCCAAATCGCAGATGAGCTAAAGATACAATTTTGAGGAATTGATTCTTCTCATTTCTAAAGATTCGGTGTGTGTTCTTCTTACCAGTCATTGGGGTCAGATTTAACGGCCTTGGCTCCGGGAGATGGAGGAAATTGACGGTATGGCACAACAAATTAGGGCACGAGAGTACTCCGAAGCTCAACAATGGCCGGCCATCAAAGCGTGCAGCGCCCCCTCAGTTCGATATGTGCGAGAGCCACTGATGAAATTGCAGAGAAATTCGATTTTGTCTGTTGGAAATTATTGGGGAAAGGATGAGGGCAAAATTGAAATGACGAAAACGTGTATCGGTATAGCCATCTGTGAGATGGGTATGTTTAAGGAAGGCTTATAAATAATTTACGTGTAACAGCTGTGTATTGATATACAAGGCTTGTATATGGTTACAAAGATAACAAACAAGTGCAAATTTGATGATGCCCACGTGATACCCATGTATACCCATGTATACACGAGTATCAAACGAGCCGTTGGCGAGAGCATGGATGTGACCTATGGAGCGGCGTAGTGGTTACGATACTTTTGGGGCTTTGGCCCATGTAAATATATCTTTTGAAAAACACTACTTTATAAAATGTATAATATTTTAATTTAAAAAGTTTTTGTAAATTGGGCTTTCCGCGTCTTTCGTTGCGGAAATCCGCCAAACTAAGTCATGAAGAATTAGGGTGGTTAAATTATGTGATTTAAAAAGTAGGAAAAATAATGTCCATTTTAGCCTTATGTTTGAGTGGATTTACATGGGTGGCATCTTCCAATGTAGGCTTATATGAGGATTTATTTACGAAATTGCCACCACCTATAGCCGACTGATATGTGACACGTCATCAGTTAATGAGGGTTTTTATTTGATTAAAAAAGTAGTCAAAATAATGTCCATTTTAGCCTTATGTGCGAGTTGAATTACATGGGTGGCATCATAAATTCATTTTTTACTCATTTTTATTTGATCTTTAGGCATTGGAATATCATAGGACAGAAGAGCAAGAGTCACATTCAATATCAAAGGTCAGAAGACCAAGAGTCAGTTCAAATGAAAATGTTATTTATATGCTCTGTCTTACGGTTTGGTGTTGTTGAGGTGGTTTTGCATTTCCGGTTTGTTTATCGTCCCCCTGTTTGTTTGTATTTGTTTATTATTGTCGCAGGTTTCACGTTATTTTACAGTCGTCCAGCTTGCTACGGGTGTCAAGAGTATCTAATGGAGTTTCAATAGTATTTGATACAGCCGTGTAGTTATCTCTCTTTTGCATATGGTCGTGCAGGTTTAACGGTTAAAAGAATATATGTAATGTTGGTTTGAATGTGCACCAGGTACGCATTTCATTTTTGAGTTAATCATTGGTCTTTTGTAATGATAAAGTCTTGCAGTTATCTTTCCATTGCGTATGATCGTGCATGTGTTTTGCGGTTGGAAGAATATCTGTAAGGTTGGTTTGAATATGGATCGGGTACGCATTTCATTTTTGAGTTATCATTGGTGTTTTGTAACGATACAGTCGTCCAGTTATCTTTCCATTGCGTATGGTCGTGCAGGTATTCGCTGTTGAAATAGGATCTACAAGGTTCTTTTGAACGTGTGACAGGTACGCATTTATTTTCAGATCAGAGGTTTGTTTGTTGTCATTCTGTTTGTTTGTATTTGTCTCTCGTGGCAGGTGCAACAGGTACGCATTGATCTTTTAGATTTCGGTTTGTATTTACTTATCGTTGCACTAATTATAGTTTTCTTACAGTTTCGGAGCTTCTTACGGGTGTAAGTAGTATCTATTTGAGATTATGAAAATTGGAATGTTTTCGTCTTTGAGATGTATGAAAATTGAAATGTTTTCGTCTTCTATACATACGACTGAATAATGTATTGTTCTTCGAGGGTTTAGTGTTTTATAATTTATTTGTTCTTCGATTTGTTCCATAATGTCTTTGTCATTACTGATACATAAGAGTCGTCTGTGAAATCTAAACGTTGTAGAGTTCCGTAATTGGAGTCTCCTACATACTCTATATCCGTTTCAAATTCATTCCTTGAATCTTATCTTAATGTAGTTCAACGGTTTGGCTTTATGGATGAGCGACTGCTTATTGTAGTTCAAAGGTTTTGCGTTTAATTCTGAAAATAAATCGTTTCGTATTATCATTATATTGATTTGCTAAAGTTACTATAATTGCGGTTTGGCTTTATCGATGAGCGATTGCTTATTGTAGTTCAAGGGTTTTGCTTTTAATTCCGACAATAAATAGTTTCGTATTATCATTATATTGATTTGCTAAAGTTAATATAATTGCATTAAACGTATTAATGAATGAGCTACCGGAAACACTACGCCATTTAAATTTACACTATTGACGAATATTTGCACGGCTGTTAAACAGACAACTGAATGAGATCGTTTATGGAATCGTATTAATAAGTAAGCGACTACAATACACTACGGCATTTAAATTGACACTATTGACAAATATTTGCACGACCGAAAACAGGCGACTGAATGAGATCGTTTACGGAATCTAAACATTGTTTAGTTTCTTAATTAGGGTCTCCTACATACTCGATATTTCTGAATATCATCATTAATGATACATATAGATCATTAATGGAATGTAAACGTTATGCTCTATACCCGTTTCAACTACATTCGCTGAATCTTATCTTATTGTTGTTCAAAGGTTTGGCTTTTAATTATTACAACAAATCGTTTCGTATTCTTATTATATTGATTTATGAAAGTCACTATAATTGCATTAACCGTATTAACATATTGATTTGCTAAAGTTACTATAATTGCCTTAAGCGTATTAATATATTGATTTGCTAAAGTTACAATAATTGCCTTAAGCGTATTAATGAATGAGCGACTGCAAACACTACGCCATTTAAATTTACACTATTGACAAATATTTGCACTGCTGATAAACAGACGACTGAATAAGATCGTTTATGGAATCGTATTAATAAGTGAGCAACTTCAATACACTACGGCATTTAAATTGATACGGTTCACAAATAAATATTTACACGACTGAAAACAGGCGACTGAATGAGATCTTTTACGGAATATAAACGTTGTTTAGTTTCTTAGTTAGGGTCTTCTACATACTCGATATTTCTGAATATCATCATTAATGATACATATAGATCGTTAATGGAATGTAAACGTTATGCTCTATACCATTAATGCAGGATTATCAGCCGCTCAATAGATCGTTAATAGTAACTTTAGTAAATCAATATAATGAAAATACGAAACGATTTGTTGATTTCTACATACAAATGAAAGGATATGTAATTACAGTCGTCCAAAATCAAACTGGGTATTATAGATTTACTAAAGTTACTATAATTGTATTAAATGTATTGTTAATTTGTATCGCATAATTATATTGACAAGTAAGGGTTGTTTTTTCCCAAAATATCATTACATGTATTATAAGATAAATTTGGGTCATATACTTATATTGTCAGCTACGAGTCGTTCATTTTCTCCAAATATCAGTATATGTATCATTAACGATAGATAAGTGAATTTTTATGGAATCTGAAGATATGTTCAATCAAACATTATAGACATAACTTTTTATTTATTCATTACTCATACATAGGGGTGTTCAAATGTCGCTTAACCGACCGAACCGAGCAGAAATTTTCGATTCGGTATTCGGTTTTCATTTTGATAACCGAAAATAATTCGGTTCGGTTTTGGTTTATAACTTCGGTAAGTCGAACCGCACCGAAGAACCGAATTATTTATTTTTTATTTTTCGATACATATATATTATTATATAAAATATATAATCACATATTTTATATGTTATATAATAATATATCCACCTTATGTATAAAATATGAAAAATATTACTTGTATCAAAATTTTATACAAATATATATATATATATATATATATATGATAATAGATTTTTAATAATTTAAATCATATTAACATATTAAATAAAATATGGAAATATTAGGTGAATTAAAATTTTTATGATAGTATATTATTATAATATAAATCATGTTTTATATATTATTTTTAATTTATTAAAATTCGGTTTTTCTGTCGGTTTTCGGTTTATAAAATCCTCGAACCGAACTTTCAGTTATTGGTGATCGGTTCGGTTTTCGGTTTTTAAAATCCTCTAACCGAACTTTCGGTTTTTGGTTCAGTTCGGTCATAACCGAATGAACACCCCTGCTCATACATAGAGATCGTTAATGGAATCTAAACGTTATTCTCTATACCCGTTTCAAATACATTCACTATATCTTATTTTATTGTAGTTCAAAGGGTTGGCTTTTCATTATGACAATAAATCGTTTCGTATTCTTATTATATTGATTTACAAAAGTTACTATAATTGCATTAACCGTATGAACATAACGTGGCCATAGACGCTTGGCAATCGATGATAATACAATATTGTTGAAAATCTTATTGTAGTTCAAATGTTTGGCTTTTAATTCTAAAGTTAAATGGTTTCACATTATCATTATATCGATTTACTAAAGTTACTATAATTGCATTAAACGTATTAAGATAACATAACTATAGCCAAGGTTTGGAATCGGATAAGAATACACTACTGCTGAAGTTCATAGGTTTGTCTGTATCTTATCTTATTGTAGTTCAAATGTTTGGCTTTTAATTATGACATCAAATCGTTTCATATTCTTATTATATTGATTTACTAAAGTTACTACAATTGCATTAACCGTATTAACTTAACATGGCGATAGACAAGGCCTGGGAATCGATGATAATACAATACTGTTGAAAATCTTTTTGTAGTTCAAAGGTTTTGCTTTTAATTCTGAAGATAAATGGTTTCGCATTATCATTATATTGATATACTAAATTTACTATAATTGCATTAAACGTATTATGATAACATAGCTATAGCCAAGGTTTGGAATTAGATAAGAATACACTACGGCTGAAGTTCATAGGTTTGTCTTTCATAATTGATGACATGTCAATCGAATGTAATACACTACGAGATTTAAATTTGCACTATTGACAAATATTTAGACGACTGAAAAACAGACGACTGAATAATGTATTATTAGTTTGGATCAAATTATATTGACAGGAAAGGGTTGTTTATTTTCCGAAATATTATTATATGTATTATTTGATAAATTTGGCCACATGCCTATATTGCAGTTAAGAGTCATTAATTTTCTCGAAATATCATTATATGTATCATTGAATTTTTGTATGTATTTGGTTTTTTGTTTTTGGAAGGTGTTCACTAAATGAAGAAACAGGAGTACAGGGACAGCGTACATGATAACGCTCACGACGCAACAAGCGGTAACAATCTACCGACCAGACAGCACAACAAACCAAAACAGCCCAGACACCAACAATGTCCCTACAAGACCAAGCCAAATACAGAAAAGACCAACACAAGGAACAAAGGCTAAGAAGGTGTCACAATCCATAAACGATCCACAGGAGCCTGGCGCCAGGAGTAGTGCCAGCAGGGCAGTCGGTTGATGTGCGAACAAAGTGCCAGAGCAGCGGAAGATAACGTCAGTGCAGAAATTATCCATCCGAGAGGAGGAGGCGCAGCGAGTGCGACCGCAAGTCTGGTCGGGGAAAGGCGTAGACGCCAACTCCTGTTTCTTTCCGCCAGGGAGGTGCGACCAGCAGGTGAGGCCCGCCAGCGACACGGCCAAGCAGGTAGGCCACCCGAGAAACAGCACCAGCCAGGCCAACCACCTAAAAAATGCGAAGGAGTAAAGGAGCAGGCCAAAGCCACAGCAAGCGAAAGCACGGGTCGGACCATCAGCAAGGTGCCCACCAGTGCCCAAAAACCTGCAGCAACAAAAAGACACCCAAGAGAGAGAACAGGAGGAGGGAGGGGGAGGAGAGCAATAGACGGGGTTAAGTGAGGTCACGGACAAGAAGGATGAATAAAGGGAAATGAATGCTCCCTAGTTAGTCCAGGCTATCCTCCAGGTCCGTCTCATGGCTGAAGACTGCAAGTCATATTTACGAGGGAGCGTGGTGAGTCGGATACTTAGGAGCACTTCAATATCAGCAACGATCCATTCAGGAACGCGACGAAGACCCTCACGCCATCTTCTATTGCGTTCAGACCAGAGGTGGTAAATCAAAGAAGCCAGGGCATGACGCGAAGATGGGAAACACCACAATAATTGTTCGGCTGCTGCGGTCCTGGAGAGCTACGAATTTTAGAAAAAATGGAGAGTTGATGTTAGTTGGCTTAATGTTACTAGATGAAGAGGTATTAAATTTTTACTTTATATGCATTTTTGTTTACCTTATCTTGTTTTTTTGTTTTGTTATAGGATACTCTCATGCAAGCTACAATTAATAGTACGCTGGTTGAAAATTTTGAACGGCTAAGAGGGCTGTATTTTTTCAATGTCAAACTTTGATATTGTCAATTCTCCGCGAAAATATCGTACAACAGAGCATCGTTATATGATACGTTATAACAACCATACAACTATGTCTCAAAGTGTTAGCCATGATCTTATGATAAAAAAGAGAAATTTCAGTTTCGTTCTTCTGAGTACTTAGAATCAAACACCGGTATGCAGTATTATTTACCAGGTTTGCATCTCTATCTCTATAGAACAGTTACATATTCCTTATGTTTGGATGTGGAGATATATTGGTTCATCAAATAAATTTTTTCCCTACTGGATTAGATGTAGGCCTGGTTCATCCATTGTTGAGCCAGATGACAATGGTAATGGGAACTTATCACGGACCATGGTGAATATAATTCTGGAAGGGTATGCTTTTGTTTCAACATTCTGATTATTCTCATTCATAGTCTTCATTTTGTGAATTGTCGGTAAGGCAATGTTTTCATTTTTAGTGGCTACCGTGCAACTATTACAGCTTGGGATGAGAAGTCGCGCGAGTTTTGTAAGAGGTTGAAAGAAACTCTTGGGGACGGTATTGTGATTATTGTGACGAATATCAACCCACGGATGTTTCAAGGTGTTTTTTATATGTAGAAGCACTGTTTTTTTACTCAACAAAAATTTGTAATCGTATTATTTAATCAGGTGGTTTATATCTAAATACAACCTCTTCAAGTGCTCTTTATATTAATGGAGATAGTCCGTTGGTTTTGGAGTTCCGCAAACAGTAAGAATCCATTTATTCCTGTGTACCAATGGAGTTCCCGCAAACAGTAAGAGTCCGTAGGATGAATACGCTTATCAACTCTAGTAATAAGGGGATCACAGTCGTTGATGGTGAGCCGAGATGTGATAAGAGGAACTCCAAGATAGCGAACTGGGAGGGAGCCTCTAAAAAACCCTGTAATGTCGCTGATGGTGGTCGTGAGGGCAGTTGCCCTCTTAGAGACGAAGAATTCACTTTTCAGGGGATTCACTGCAAGGCCAGAAAGTGTAGTAAAATCGTGGAGCGCCTCCAGTAGGGTCCTAATCGAGTGTTCGTCAGCGTGGCTGAAGAGAAGAACATCGTCTGCAAATGAAAGCATGAAAAGGCCCGTTGTCTCACCTCGCCAATGGAATCGAAAATTACCATCTGTATAAATCCTATGATAGAGGATCCCATAGAGAACTTCTATAACCAAGGTGAAAAGGTAGGGGAAATAGGGTCACCTTGTCTGATTCCACGGCGTCCTTCGAACAAACCTTCAGCTCTACCATTAATATTAATGGAATACCTAGGTGTAGTAATGCAGCTTCGTATCCAAGAGATGTATCAGGGGTGGAAGTTCATTGTTTGTAGGGTAGCCATGATAAAGTCCCATTCGATCTTGTCGTAAGCCTAGCAATATCCGCCTTGAGTGTGGTGCGAGGTAGGAAGCTCATGTTGTTATACCCATGGCAAAGTTCCTGGGCAAGGAGGATATTGTCAGTGATGGATCGTCCGGGAATGAATGCCGTCTGGGTAACATGGACAAGATCAGAGAAGCTGCCTTTGATGCGATTTGCGAGGATTTTCGAGATTGCCTTGTAAAGTACGTTGCAACAGGAGATAGGCCTAAAGTCGGAGGCGTGTCGGGGATAGTCAATCATCGGGATAAGTGAGACGAGCATAGTGTTTAGTTCCCATAACAAGTGCCCCGTGACGAAGAAGTCCTTTATTGCAGCAGTGATATCCGTCCCAATAGTCGGCCATATAATGCAGCAGAGAAACCATCAGGACCAGGCGCTTTATTGTCGTCAATAGAAAATAGTGCATCTTTAATCTCATCGTTCTCAATTGGTCGAATCATGTACTCGGCATCAAGATTTGATAGATTTCGTGGTAGGTACTGATTGAGTGAAATGTTAGAAGGCCAGGGAGTGGTCTGACCAAGAAGTGCGGAGTAATATCGTATCAACTCGTCCTTGACATATATATATAAAAGGGACCTTATACCAAAAAAATAAACTCGTCCTTGACCTGCACCTCACCCTCAAAAACCGCACCGTTATCCCCTTCAAGGCTGAAGAGTCGGTTGAAAACCCGCCTGGTTTATACTTTCTTGAAGAAGTAAGAGATTCATTGGAGTGAACAGATCGGCAAAGAAGTAAGAGCTGCATTGATCGCCATATTTTAGCCAATTGAGCTTGGCCCTTTGTTGTAGGTCAGCCTGCTCGATGTGAATTGCTTTGGAGTAGAGGTTGCGACATATACGTTCCATGTAGTGGATATAAGCGTCATGAGGGTAGCTGGTAGAAAGTGACTGGCACGCAGCTTGTAATTCTTTTGCTTCTGCCACATTCCGTTATTTTTGAGGTGCGGTTTAAGCAACTTGAGGCCAGCGACCACCGTGAACATAGGAAAGCCCAAAATGTGGTTGTTCCACGTGTTCTGAACTAGAGGTAGAAAACAAACATCAGTATTAAGGATATTTGCAAATTAGAAGTACGTACCTCGTGGTTGTGTTCTGGACGTCGGCTCCAGGAGTAGGAGACTTTGGTCCGATGTAGAGGGGAGCTCGCTTCTATATCTAATATCTCCATAAGTGTTGAAGCAACACGGGTTGGCTACCATTCGGTCAAGTCTGCGCCAAATTCCCAAGTCTCCTCTTCGTTGATTATACCAGGTGAACCAAGGGCCAGTTGAAGGTAGAGACAGTTGGTCCGTGGACACTAGACAGCTTCTAAAGTCATGAAAATCTGCCAGGTCTCGAGAGCCACCTCGAGTTTCATTATAATGGACAACAGCATTAAAATCACCAAGAACAAGCCAAGGAATATCTATTCTCTCAGCCGGTGTGACAACGAGATTTTCCCATAAATCCCGTCTTTGCTCCCTATAGTTCAGACCATAAACGAAAGTCACATAAAACTCATCTAAATCTGCAAGTGAGGAGACTTGACGGTGAATAGTTTGGGACGTAGTTCCTATGCTAGTAACACGAATCTATCTTGCATCCCAGCCAATCCATATGCGTTTACCCGGTTCAGAGTTGTAATCAAAGAACCCTACCCATTGAGAACGAATAGATTCAGAGATAAAAGTGGCATTTGATTCAGCCACCCTGGTTTCGAGAAGACCAATAAGTAGTAATCCATGTTCCGTGATTAGATCGGCCACTGCCCGCGCGTGGTCTCTTCTGTTGAGACCCCATACATTCCACACGCCTAAAGGTATCATAGAAAGGTTGAAGAAGGGGCTGCTATAGGACCACGATGAGGTTCTCCTTCGTCGTCGATACCTGCAAGAACACTAAAGGGATTAGTGTCTATGATCACATCTTTTCCATTGTGCCCATCAAACAAACGAAGAAAAAATGGAAAATGTTCAGCCACTCGAAAGGAAAAAGGGGAAATTCACGGCCTGTCCTATGCCGTCTGCTCCCGATGGCCGGAGGTCCACGCTGTCGCCAGCGGCGCACACAGACCGGCCGAAAACGAAGTGCTAAAGCGACGGGTACAGTGATGGCAGCTGGAACTTTAGTGGCTGTTCGAAAGAAAAGAGGTGACGAAAACAGCCCCCAGACCACCGCCGTCTGTTCCCGGCGATGCGGGGCCCCGTCTGCCGTCGAGACGCCCCAAAATTTACTGGAGTTGATGTCAGAACAGATCTAAAACGGGGAGAGAAAGACCGTCCCTAGCAGCTAGGTTCGTCGGGGTTGCACCGGCTGCAGCAGGGCGAGCTCGCTCCCACCCACCAGAGGGTCGAGGGCTGAAGCTGTGGTGGTAAAATTGGCGGATAGGGCAAGAATGGGTGTCGGCGGCGGCGAATTTTTCAGTTTTGAATTAGGGCAAGAACGGGGTTGACGATAAAAATTCAGATCGTCCGCCTCTTCTATGGTGGTACCGGCGACAGGTCAGGGTGGCGGCCAGGGGTGGAAGGAAACAGCGGTGGGTGGATGCTCGGCGGCTGCTTCGCGTGAAATATGACCGTTGCTGTTTTTTGTTTTAACTTTTTTTATTTTTATTTTTTCCTAGAGAGAAGGCAGAGAATTTTTAGAGAGAGAGTTGTTCTATCTTTTTAGAAACGTCTACATCAACTTCAAAGCAGAGAAAAGGCTTATGAAGACATCAGAGATTCACAAGTTCAGCGAAGGAACCTTCCTGATCATTCGAAAGATACTCAGATGCATTCTCGAGCAACTAAGACACGATGAATATGAAGTTCAAGAAAAATACACGAAGCTAATCGAGATCATCTCTGGGAAAATCTCTTTTCGAAGAAGGTTACGATCGTTCGAGCACCTTTGGACCGACTGAAAGGTTATGTTGCGAGACATTTTGGAAACAAAAAAAAGGTTATGTTGCGAGACATAAAGAACCAACTGAATACCATTAGAAGCACTTCAAATACTACCGTTGACGTTGAGAAGCTAAACTTGGCAAGTTTGATGTTTGTCACCGGAGTCATTCAATTAAGAAGTAATAGGGATATCGCTTCCGTTGATCCTGCGATAATGTATTTGCTGGAAGATTTTGAGAAATTCAATGCTTACCAATGGGGAACCCTAACATTCAATGAAGTTATAATGTCACTTAAGAGGGATCTCTCACAGTTCATTAATGAATCAAGTGTTGTAGGAAGAGAAGAAATACCCAAATTTAAGTTTAGGAGGTTTTGTACATCCATTCCAGGTAACAGTATTTTGTTTATTGTTTCATTTACTGATGTCTATTGTTTCACATTGTCTTGAAAAATAAATGCTACATCTTTCTTTAGATACTTTTGCTTATTAATGTATCACTGGAGTTGCCAAATCATTTGCGAATACACTAGAGGGAGCGGAGCCTGGCATTCCACGAATGTGTCGGTGGAAGACAAATGGTTGGAATACTATGTACTTGCGGAGGTTGGAGCAGATTATGGAGGCCATTTCTTCTGGGGGTGTTGGCAAATGTATTTGGAGCCAACTGTTGAAGAATCAGCGCACTGTTTATTAGATGAAGTCAATTCACAGTCCAGAAACGCACTTCACGATTGCAGTAGATCAATTTGTTTTTAGAGAGAGGAGTTACAGTTATTTGTCCTCAATAGCAGAAAACGTTTCAGTTAAATATGCAAAAAATTTAGATGCAGGAGAGTGAGAACCGTGTGAACTAGAAGAGGACAATGAACATAACGGTTCGAAATTATCAGGTACAAAAGATTCAGGCAGTGGTGATTCTACATCAAAAGAGGTTGTTTTTGTTGAGAGTATGAAAATGTCTGGTGAGAAGCCAGGAAAGGGAAAGAAAAAAGTTTTTGTCATAAGTCCGCACCAAAAAAACTTACACGACAGGAGAAGCGTCTGAATGAAACTGGACCATCGAGTGGGTTCGTCGATTCTGTGAAAAAACCCTTCTATAAGAAGTACAGTGTCATGGGTAATGCACAGAGCGAAAGAGATGATGAGATGGATGAGAATATTGAGCTGGAAACAGAACAGGCACAAGGCAATCAGCACATGGTTGATGAAGACGTTCCACGGGAGGATTGTCGGGTTTGTTAAATTTATTCTGATTTATTTGTATGTTTTATATGTCTTTACCTATCATTACTAACATTATGTATTCGATTTGATAATTTTTTCAGCATTAATCGCTTAACTTTTTACGTACAGTTGTGCAGAACATGCAGGCCTTGAATCCAAAATGCAACTTCACTCAGGGGAAGTATCTACTATGAAAGTGTCATTTCAAAAAGTACTGGAGGAAATTCATAAAAAATTGGCTACTATTGAAACGAACGGAGGAACCATTTTCGACATTAATTTGATAAATGTCAAGATGACGTCCATGGAAGAATGTTTGAGAGTGTTAGGCGACAAGGTACTACAGCTCAAGACGCAACTTGACATATTATCAGACCCGCAAGGCACAAGAGGTATTTTATTTTTATTTCTCGATATTGATATTTTGAAATAGCATTAGTTACAAAAAAATCTAGCATTTGTTTACAAATTATGTTCGCAAGAACAGGCACTGAGATGGGTATCATTACCAAAAACGTCAAGAATGTTGCTCACAATATGACGTCATGTGCAGTTGAGGAAAATCACCAACTTCCAGCATCTAAAAGGCTCAAGCTTGCAGTGAATGTCTTTCAACGTAACAATACTGCTATCTCAAGACAATCTTATACACATCGTAGGCTTGACGAGCATATGCTGTATAAGTTAACTTTGTGGCCAATAGCAGAAGAAGAAATTAAATCTCTGCAGCAATGTCGTCAAAGTGGACTTTCTGGAAATCCTCTGTCACCCAGTTTCTTTCGGACACTAATGACAGAAAGCAGACAACTCCAAAATGATGTAAGTCTATAATTGAATTTATATAGTCATAGTATTATGAAAGACCGATGTTTACAACGATATAGAAATTATATAATTTATATATATGCATTTTTCTCTGATCTATAGATCGTTCCTAGATTTTTTGTTTTTAAAGCATGTTGATGAATGCATCCGTGGGTTTATTGAACTGCAATTAAAATACAAAATCCCGTCGAAGAATGTCGCGTTCATGAGCATGCTTTTCAGTAGGATTATCATGTCGCTGTCTGGTGTCAATGAAATTGTTGCTTGAGTGAAGTTATACCATATACTCTTGGAAAGTACCCGGGCTGGCCTTCATGTCCATGGAGCAGAGCAGAAATGATAGTTTTCCCACTGTAAATCAATGGCTGTGATGGGTTATGTGCGTTATTCGACCAAATAACGCTGAAATACAAATTTGGGACCCACAAAGTGGAGGTCATGCAAATTCCAGGTTCGTCGATAATGCATTAGACAACGTTTTTATCATTATCAGACGTTTACTACAGGAATTATCCCTCTTGGCAATGGACTGTACATTATCCATCAAGCGAGATGAACGCCTCCCACAGCTAATGACAGATAAGTTCCGCAGTTTTTTCATAAAAATTATATGTGCATTCCAAAGGCCAATAAAGATATATGTTTTTATGGTATGCAGTGGTGATAACTGCATACAAGTCCTTTTGAGCGCATTTGCGACAATGTTTTCTGAACATATTGCCAGTGAGGTAACGAAATTCCATATAACAGAGTTCAGAAAATATTTGACAGCAAGTGTGTTCTTCTCCTACTGGCACTGGCCGCCGGTGAGTGACTGCCCGTGTATCATCGTTAATTGCTACATATTCAGTTATGGTTGTTTGTTGACAATAGATAATTAATTATTGTGGCGTGTGATATCATTTCTTTAACTATGTATTGACATTAATAGGTAAGTATGTCTTTATGTGGTGTGTTGAACCTTTTCTAACCTATGTGTTGACATTCTTAGGTATCTATTTCTGATGCTAATGTTACAGATTAATCGACATTATACACCGGCTTGATTGATTGTTATAAATATGGAATACACTGATCATTGTAAAAATGATTGTAACGTATGTGAACCTTCTTTAATATAGAACAAACCAATAGATCTATCAGTATAAAATATTGATGAAGATTTAAACGAGCCTCTCAAAATTATTCAGCAATTTCGATTCATTGACAGCTTAAAAAACCAATACATAGATTTCATGCGACAAAACCTCATTTCCATATTCCTCATTATAGTTTCCAAGGTATATCATGTTTTGCACGACTGATACTGGAGCTGTCGTTTAACTAAACGTATATCCTATTTTACACAACCGTTATTGAATTCTCTACCGTATTATACAAATAATAAATTTTTCAAACATATAATTATGTTACACTGTAATGTTCATCTTTGAGGAAGAGACAAAAACTGTATGATAAATTAATGCACCATAACGTTTTTTAAATCATTAGTTTCTGATATTAAAACATTCATGTATGAACCTTATCGCACCACGTATTAAATATGGATAAATTGATTGAACCTCTCCAACAATTAGTTATAGCCATATGTTTCCGTTTGAAGAATTTTATGCAATTGTCTTACATTGTATATATCTGATTCCAAAGCAACGTATCTTGATATACATCGAGACTCCTCAGACTTCTCCAACAGCGTTAATAACTTGTTGTTGCCAAATATGGAATAATGAGTCGAAGTATACTTGCAAAAGGGGATTTGGCATCATAGAAAACAATCAAAGCACTTTTACCAAAAAGCCAAGAGTCGATAATGGAAAAGGATTTTGAATATTCCATTGACAAGATATTTGAGGAACTACACACTGTGATTAATCATTTAGCCGGAAGAATAGCAAAACAAGTCGATTGTTATTCAAAAAATGAAAATCGTCAGTGTGGGAATTTGCTAATGAGTTATGATTCACTTACACAATATATGCAATACAGATCACGAATTTTCGACCATCAGTATCTATCAATATTGCAGGAAAATTCCGAAGCAGCTCTGCAGCTTGGTATTGCAATCTTTCTTAATTACAAATAAACTGTTATGAAAGTCATCCGGTTCAATTATTATTTTATGTTGATCATAAGACAGAGATGCAGCACAGAAGAAAAAGACTATTCTCTGAAGAAAATAATGTCAATGATTATACGGATCATCGCCAAAATGGTACTACAAATTTCCTCGACAATTATATTACACGTATGTGCAGGTATGCCAAATTCTAATATATTTAAACATTATATCAACATATGTAATTTGCAAATGTTCTAATACCAGCATCAAAGAACAGTATGCACAACGAACATACACACGTCTTTGGATACAATGAAGAAAGACTTCGAACTTTGTTAGAAGGTAATTGTCAAACTTATATTGTTTAGAATTTCTCGTAGAATAGTTTAAAAATGATGTTCTTATATGAATTCAGGGCTTGCTCAGAGAGCTTCATTGTCAAATAAAAGGAACATCTCAAATTCTAAAATGATTACCGCAGAGAACATCAGTCAATGTCCTCACTGTCATACATTGATGTGGAAATCAGAGTTAGCAAAAGCAAAAGTGAATAGCAGTGAAACGTAATTTTTTACGTTTATAGTTGTTAAATTTAGGTCGTTTTCTTGATAAGTAAAGTCGTTTTGATAATTTTTGGGCTATATTTTGGTTTCACAGTAAAATCACACGTTTTTACGGCAGTTTTGCGGTAGTTTACTATTTCCCAATGATCACGGGGTCAATGATGTCCGATGGACCTGAAATTTTGACCGTAGATAGCGAACTTGTTAATCTTGATTCTGTCCAAAGGGATTTTCAATCGAAGGTCTCGACTGGGAGATATGAATTTTTTAACATGCTGCTATTTTGCAGAAAGAGCGTCACGGCCGTGAAGGCTATGCAAGAAGCCGTGAAGCTCACCAGAAAGCCATTTTCTTGTACGACTGTGTCACGGTGGGGAACATTAACCAACAAGGCTGTAAAGGGTGCTTCATGGCCGTGAAAGGGCGTGCAAGAGCCCGTGAATGCGGGTAAAATGTCGATTTTTAAGCCCGAACTATTCACGGCCGTGAACATGAAGACCCAAGCCGTGAACACGGGCAGAAACTTCTTTTCTTCAGTACCAAAGATGTCACGGCCATGACTTCTTATTGATGAGGCCGTGAACATGCATGTGGCAATATTAAAAGTCAAGCACAACACAGAAAACGACTTTAGCAATTCGAGGATGAAACTTGGACCAACTTAGAAGAAGAAAAGATACGCTTGGAGCAAGTTTTCTGCATAGGACAACACAATTTAACGCAAAGGCTGCTCAAGAGGAATTTTGGCTGCACAAATCTTTGGAGATGAGATTTTCTCATCTTTGCAGGGCTCGGGAAAGATGACGGAGGAATGAGAAACCTCTATATATAGAGCCAATGTAATGAGAAGAAAGGGGGGGAAATGAGAAGCACGTGAAAGATACTTCACTAAGCTCATATACATACACATACACGTTGCCTTTCAAAACCCAAGAACACATATTTAGTTCGCTCACCACGTGTTCGATCAAAGTACTCAGTGAAGAACGTGGATTAACTTCGAAGTCGAATTCAGGGAAGTATTTATGATGTATTCGATGTTAATTACTTGCTTTGTTGTGATGATAATGAGTAGCTAAATCTATTGTATTTGAGATGAGATGAACCCTAGCGCGATCGATCGAATGTTTAAGTGTATTTGATGTTTTGCTGTTGTTATGACTCGTTTATGAAGAATATGATTTCGATTATGTCTATGTGGTTGAAATTATCTAGTTAGCTTGATCATGTCTATGTGTTTAAGTTAACGTAGTCCGGGAAATCGTACGCTACGCTCGAGAGAGGGGCGGACGATTAAACCACTCGTAAACGAGCGGAATAAACTCATCGCTAGAGATAGGTTGAACAACCCCACCGGATTAGAGTCAAATCTAATAGCGGGATTCACCGTGTTTTTAATGCTTCGGTAAAGTAGTTAGGGAAGCTTGCCCAGCTACTTAATTGGCTGATTAGTTGTTTGCGATCATTATATGGTACGGCGCAGTTTCGTCAGCTATATAACTCGTACGCATGTAGTAGAAATCTCCACGGTTTAATGATAGCTTTATTTACGTACACTTGATATTTGTTTTGGTCGAGCTAGGGGAATTCGAAGTCTCAAATACGTTTGTTTCCATAAGGGTTTCCTCTCCGTACTATTTTATTAAGTTGTATTTTCTAAGTATTGTTATTTACTGTTTCAACAATCAAACATTCGTACTCGGATATTTGAGCAAAAGTTTTTCTAAGGTACATAGTTCTCTTGGGATTCGATACTCAAATATTGCTACGTCTATACCAAGTCGATAGGTACACTTGCCTACTGAGCGTAGGATAGTTAGTTAGTGTTCGTTTTATTTTATTACTCGATCCGCTCGATCATGTTTTTGATGCCGTTGCCGGGAACTATCGATATTAGAAAAGCCGTCGTTTATTATTCTAGCTATTTATTATTAAGTATCAAAATCTTCGCTTAATCATGTTTCTTTTGGTCTAGGTACGTGTACGTTGGTGCATGACCCGAAGGTACCCTCCACGACTAATAATGAAAGGAGACCCGGAGATCGAAAGAAGTTTTCGACACAACGTGCGAGAAAATGCAAGGCAAGCCGAAATGGCGACTCAAAATAACGATGAAATGCCATTAGCAGTGCAAGAACCACCTATGCAAGAACTTTGGAGAAACAATGTTGTAGGAACGATTAGCTCTGTAATAGTACTTCCTCAGGTGCCGAATAATTTTAAGCTCAAACATCATTGGCTCCAAATGCTTCAGACGACAGCTCAATAAGATGGACTCACCGAGGAAGATGCTTATCGCCACATCCGAGACTTCTTGTCTATCCCGGACAAAATACGAGTACAAGGCGTAAGCTCAGATGCCATCCGACTCTACCTGTTTCCGTTCTCTCTACGAGGCAATCCCAAGGAATGGTTCAACCTGCTCCCCGAGAGATCTATTACAACTTTGGATCAGATGCATGCCACATTCATCAATTATTTCTTTCCACCTTCCACGGCTCTTAAATTAAAAATGGACCTCACGTCATTCAAGCAAAAGGAGGGCAAAAATCTATATGACGTAGGGACCAGATCCAAGGTACTTTTGAACCGATTTCTTCAACACGCGATGACAAAAAGCGAGCAAATTCAGCGGTTCCACGAATCGCAGAACGATCATACCGTACAGTTATTGGATGGAGCGTGCAGCAGAGGACTTTGTAATCTCAGCGCTTATGGAAGGTTGGAATCTTATCGAAGATTATAGCGCAAACAGTTTCCGACGAGGGAGTTCAAGCAGTAGAGGTAAACCACCAGGAATGTACGACGTCGCTGAGACTATCGCAATCAACGCCAAGTTCGACGCCCTCCAACAACAAATGCAGACTTTGATGAGTGCTCTCTTGCCTATGAAGCCGGCCGTTAACGATGTCCAATTACAACCCACACCGAGGACCAACTTTTGCGCCTTCTCATTTGTATCCGACGTATGCTCCACCATGCATTATATGTGGAAGAAGCCATGACGCAGCTCACTGCCTAGCCACGATTCCAACAGAGCAAGTCAATTACATGGGAAACTACCAAGGTCAGCGAAACTTCGTTCCTAATCGAGTTCATCCGAACCTGGCCTATGGGAATCAACAACAAGCTCCACCGAGATTTTAAAATCAAAGGTCGCATGGATACCACAGTGGAAGTTCCGATGTTGCCCCTGAAGGTCGCGGCGATAAGCTAGAGGGGATGCTCGAGAAGCTAATGGGAAAGCTCGACTCTCGCCTGGACAATCAAGAGACATGATTGCAAAACACCGAGTCTTCACTACGGGCCTTGGAGAAACAAGTTGGATAGATTGCCGAATCGATCAAACAACGTCCTCCAGGTTCATTGCCAAGCTACACTGAGACCAACCCAAAGGACCACCATGTAAAGACGGTGACGCTTCGCAACGGGAGAGAACTCGAGGAAGTGCAGAAATTGAAGAAGAAGAAGAACGTTGAGCCCGAGAAAGTAAACATTGAGATTGACAAAGAAGAGGAGACCATATCTAAACCACCTGTCAAGGCGTATCAACCAAAAATGCCATACCCAGCGAGACTTAAAAAGGACATTGTTGATGACATTGTTGATGACCTGTTCGGTAAATTCCTTGCAAGTTTTAAACAATTACATATTAATTTACCACTTGTTTTTTTTCATAACCGGGGAAAGCCGATGGTGAAACCCGGGGCCGACCCACTACCTGCTAAGCAAGCCGACCAGGTCAATCGCACATGTCTGGGCCCATGTGGGCAGGCCTAGGGAAATGTCACAGGGATGAGATTCGAACCCAGGACCTCTCCCAACATGACCCTAAGCGCCTGAGCTTGACCAGTAGAGCCAAGCCTCATCGGCCCACCTGTTGAAGCAAGCTCTTGAGCAGATGCCCCGCTGGGCAAAGTTTTTAAAGGATCTTATCACAAACAAGCGCAAGCTCGAAGATGTGTCCACAGTCGAACTACGAGGAGAGTGCTCCGCGATCGTACAAAGCAAAACCCCAAAGAAGTTAAAAGATCCAGGGAGTTTCACTATACATTGTTTAATAGGCGATCTTGTAGTGCATAAGGCATTGGCCGATCTAGGTGCAAGTATAAATTTAATGCCTTATTCGATGTTCAAGAAACTTGGTTTAGGAGAATCCAAACCTACTAGGATGAGTATACAATTAGCTGATAGATCTGTTAAATATCAGAAGGGTATTGTCGAGGATGTTCTTGTTAAAGTCGATAAATTTATCATTCCTGCAGATTTTGTAATTCTCGACATGGAGGAAGATGAAAATATTCCTCTAATCTTAGGAAGGCCATTCCTTGCTACAGGAGGAACCATGTCGATGTTCGTAACGGAACATTGACATTAACCACAGATAGTCAGAAAGTGACATTTGACATGCCCGGGTCCATGAACAATGCCGAGACATTAGACGCTAAGTGCTTTTACACCGATGCATGGAATGAATGCTTATCATTGCAGGGACTTCCGCAGCCCGATTCCTTTCATCTCAAAGCAAGAAATAGAGGAAAACGAGGAACTCCATGAGGAAAAGCCAAACGATGACCTACCCCTCGTCATTGCGAAGCAGATGTAGGTGAGAATGTCAATGAGGAACCAACGATCGAGGTGCAAAAAGCAACGAAGAAAATCGTGAGAAGAGCTCGGTCGAGGAACCACCAACGCTCGAGCTCAAGCAATTGCTCCGTTGTGGCGCCCCGCCTTCCACTACCACTTTCTTAACTGGTTTACGTAACTAATGTCGTAGAAAAGAAATAGATGGTATGAAGTTTCCTATAATTTTTTTTTCCTTTTATAAAGGAATCATAAAGTTGTCTACAAAATCATCGAGGGTCCTAATTACATAGGAAAGCGCGCATGCGGGTCAAAATAAATTTATCTTCTGGGCCTCCACGAGGTCGCATCCACGCACACACTTCCATCTCAAAAGTTCCCGGAAGCTTCAAAAGTTGGCCTCACTGTGAAAATGATCATGTACCGTGATCGCGGGGTCCTACAACACATAATAACGTGGAATGAGCTATAAAGCTCAGTAAGTGAAAATCATACATGCAATGCACGTGACCTAAATAACGAAAGCATCCGCGCCGATGCTATCTACTTCTCACATCTTTCTCGTTCTTTCACTTCATATTAGGCCCTCGGCTTTCTGTTAGGAATATTTTAGAAGTGTCCAAAATATTAATTCTAAGTCTTGTAATTTCTTTTCTATGCATTTTATAGATGTTTTATTTTTATAATAGGGTTGTATTTGTAATGGGATTGTTAGGGGCCCAATGGGCTTAAATACCTCACAAGGTATTTAAGCTTAAACCCTAACAAGCATTAATTAAGTTTTCCATTTGCAAAACCCTCACGTATTCAACAGTAAACCTATATAGCACATTATTCAAATATTACGAAGGTTAAAATCTGTTGAAGTGTTCTTGGATAATCTGGAATTACAAGTGGTATCAGAGCAAGCGTGTAGGTGAGGAAACTTCATTTCAAGCCTTAAAGATTTTAGCAGGGTGAGTTCTTGTGTGGTAGTTTATCTGTCGCAAAGCTCAGACACATCTATATCAACTATTCTCGAAGATATTCTATTTTTGTTAAGGCGAGTTTGTGGAACTATCAGTTCTGAGCTATCAAAATTGGTTTCCGTGAAGGCTGTGTCAGATTTGTTGGATTTCTATCTAAAACACTTGAAGAACAGCCCTGTTTCTCAGACTGTTCTTGAGTTTGCGCACGGAATTTCTTTTGGGAACTAGGTTTGCGAACTCAAGGATTTCTTTCGCTTTGCGGCTCCTTCATTTCACTTGGTTGGCTTTTTAAGTTTGCGCATCGACACTTCGCAAAGTTCTACTTTGAGAGTTCAAAGTTCCCGAACCGTTAGATTTTCAAAGATCAACGCATCAGGTTCTTTCTCACTTCACGAATCCAGTTATCAATTCGCAAAATCAGAACTTTGCGACCTCTTGATTACATTGCGAACTTGGACCACTTTGCGAATCTCAAGATTACTTTGTGAACTTGGACCACTTTGCGAATCTCAAGATTACTTTGCGAACTTGAACCACTTTGCGAACTCATTTGAACTTGATCACTTTGCGAACTCAGACTACTTTGCGTTCTTCGCTCACTTTGCGAACTCCAGTTTACTTCGCGAATTCAACACACTTTGCGATCTCTTGACACTTTGCGAACTCACAACTGCTTTGCGAACTTTACTCACTTTGCGTACCGTGTGAACCTTGCAAACCCTACTAACTTTGCGAACCGTGTGAACTTTGCTAACATTACTCACTTTTCGAACCTGGTCAACCTTGCGAACCCACATATCTATTCGCAAAGTCACACGTCACCTCTTCAATTCGCAAAATTCAATTCCAACTTTCCTCACAATACACGTCAACGATCATATCCAAAACACAGGCAATGGACTCTTTCAGCATGGGAAATGATGTTAGACCTCCCATCATCCGACATGGAGAGTACGCAGTCTGGAAGAGAAGATTCATCAACTTCATAGAAAGCAAGGACAACTCTGAGAATCTACTAGAATCTATTTACAATGGACCTACACAGTATTGGACAATAATTCCCGCCACTACTGACACCACCCCTGCAAGAGAGGAACAGAGAATCTTGAAAACTACTGATCAATGCAATGATGAAGAAAAACTGCGACTAAAGGCAGATAAAGTGGCGAAATCATACATGATGCAAGCCATTCCCAATGACATTTTGATGCAACTCGAATGTGGTGAGAGTGCAAAAGAAATGTGGGATGCTCTTCGAATTATGATGCAGGGGACAGAAGTCAATACAATGGCAAGAATGGCAAACACACTCATCTCGTATGACCGCTTTCATGCTAACAAAGGGGAAACTCTCCAAGAAACCTTCCATCGATTTCTTGTTCTTTTAAATGAGCTAAAAATGAATGGAGTCACAAAAAGTGTAATGGAAATCAATATCAAATTTTTAGGATCACTTCATCCAGAATGGGAGGCTACTACAATTATGATAAGACAGATGAACGACCTAACTAAAGTTAGCATTCATACATTATTTGACTACCTCAATCAACATTCCAATCATGTGGAGAAACGAAGGGAGGAAATCAAACCAATAGGAAGCGAATCGCTTGCTCTTATGACTGAACGATCATCAAGAAAACAATTCAAGGACAAAGAAATTATCCAGTCATCACAAGTTAAGGAGGGAGAAGACTCTGGTTCTGATGACGAATTCAAGGATCTTACCAAACATGCAGACCAGGAAATCACCCTCAAAGATCTTGCTAAGCAACTCGCTCTTGTCTCGAATTTCGTGCAGAGGAAATATTATAAGAAGACTGGTTCCTCCTCCAATCGTCAAAGAACTTCCTCCAACTCTAAAGGAAAGACTCAGGATGACGACAACAACTCTGAAACTCCTCAACAAGGTGGCAAATGCTTCAACTGCGGCAAGAATGGACACTTTGCCAGAGAGTGCAGAATGCCCAAGAAAAAGGACGTTAACTATTATCGCAGAAAAGTTCAATTAGTTGAACAAAAAGAAAAGGGGCTGGTCTTAATGGCAGAAGAGGATCATTGGCTTGAAGATACCTCAGACAGCGAGAATGAGAACGCGGCACTGATGGCCAAGCTGGATGACGAAGGAGTTGGAGCTGGAGCTGAAGGAGGCGAGTCAGACACGGAAACCTCTAACAATTCAGAAATGGTGGAGGTAAGTGAAGCAGATTATGATTCTTTACTTAAGATGAAAAATGAATTTTTATCCTTATACAAATCTAACAAACTAGGTAAAAGAAAAATCAAGGAACTAGAAGCTAACTTAGAGAAAAATTTAGCAGTATTAGATAAGTTTAGATATGATTATGCATGTGAGAAGAATCTTGTAATTGTAGCAAATGAAAAAATTGCTAAGCTGGAGATACAAGTGCAAAAAACCGAAGTTAAAGCCACGGATTTAGAAAAGGAAATGAAATCTCATAGAGATCAGGCAATGGACGCTACAATTAAATATGACCTACTAAGTAAAGAACGGGAAAAACTGTACTCCAAAATAAAAAATTGGAGGACCTTTTAACTCGACGAGATCAATCAGAACAAACAATCTTCTTAAACAAACCAGCTAACATTGATTTTTACAATCCCCATAAAGGACTAGGTTTTGAAAATCCACATAAGTTAAAACAAGGCATATCAAGTTCACCTTATCTATATGATCTCAAATTTATGCAGACAGGTTGCCTGACGAATCTCATGTCTTTCGTCAGTAAAAATGAAAATGAGACATCAACACACAGTACAACTCAAATACCTTTTAACTACACAGAATTAAATGATAGTTATAAAGAAAGGAGTTGTCCAGCAATAACTGAATTTGAGACAGATATTTCTCATCTAAACGAAGGAGAAACCTCAGGTGCTTCGGAAAATATGGCACAGATGGTTACATATGCAACTGGATATATGCCTGATTGCATAAAGAAAATCAGTGATCTTCATTCCACTCTCGAAAGCGAGAGAAAGTCATTTGATGAAGAAAGGCAAAAACTTCTTCATGAAATATCTTCACTTAAAGAAAAATTAAGATTACACACAATTTCATACACCTTAATTTCAAATGACAAAATTTCCTGCACTAATACATTAAAATTTTCAGGACCCACAAAAGAGCCATTGAAGGGTCAAGTATGGGTTAAAAAGGAAGATATCTTGAAGGAGAATCGCGATCTCAATGTCCCTTTTGTTATTGAATATTTTCCTTCCAAAACCTTTGTACCATCTTTGTTTTGTCATGTATCGAAAAAACTATCTTCCTCAACAAAAACAAAGCTTTCCATGCGTGATCATGTCACCAAACAAACTCACAAAACAATTCCTAAAAACAAAACTACAACGTCAAAACAAGAATCAAAATCAAAAGTTATCAACGAACCTGTCAAACTTACAAAAATCAAAAAACTCAAGTCTAAACCTAAGACAAAAAGACCCTCACTAGAGCACAAATGGATTCCCAAGCTTCAACCTGCAGGAACACAAATTCCTATCCTAGAAATAGGTAGTGACTCTGTGTCATCCCTTAACAAAGGAAAATCTAGGGAGTCTAAACGGACTAACAAAATTAATAGAGGTGGACCCATATTTCAATGGGTACCTAAAACCCTCTAGTTCTCTTTTTGCAGGCCCTTCATGTGTGGTACTTAGATTCTGGTTGCTCCACACACATGACTGGGACAAAGGAACTGTTGAGCAACTACGTTGATAGACCTGGAGGACTGGTACGCTTTGGTAATAGCAATGGAGCCAGAATCCTTGGCTATGGCGATCTCATATGCAATCGACTCACAATTAAACAAGTCTCGTATGTTGAAGGACTGACACACAACCTCTTATCAATAGGACAGTTCAGTGATTTTGGACTCCAAGTTGTATTTCTAAAGAAAACTTGCAAAATTCTCAATACCAATGGTGAAGAACTTCTCACTGGAACTCGCAAGACAAATCTTTACACCATTGATATTAGAACTGTCAAACCAAAGACCGATATCTGCCTAATCTCCAAAGCAACTTCAACTCAAAATGACTTATGGCACCAGCGATTATCTCATCTTAACTTCAAGACCCTCAACAAGCTGTCAACCAACAAATTGACAATTGGACTACCACCACTTAAGTATCAAAAAGAGCATATATGCTCTGCTTGTGAGAAAGGAAAAATGAAGAAAGCTACACATCCTACAAAACACACTGCATCCACTCAACATCCTCTAGAGCTTTTACACATGGATTTGTGTGGCCCAATGCGAACTGAAAGCATAAGTGGAAAGCGGTATATGCTGGTTATCGTCGACGACTATTCCCGATATACTTGGGTACGCTTTTTACGGACTAAATCCGAGACAGTCAATCATATTCCAAACCTAATCAGAACAACACAGAACCTACTCCAGAGCAGTGTTAAAATAGTTAGATCAGACAATGGAACAGAATTCAAGAATCAACAGCTCAGTGACTTCTACGAATCCATAGGGATTACTCAACAGTTTTCTGCTATCTACACACCTCAACAAAATGGGGTTGTCGAACGGCGAAATCGAACACTCGTAGAGGCTGCTCGAACAATGATCATCCAATCATCACTACCTCATTCCTTTGGGCTGAAGCAATGAATACTGCTTGCTATACGCAGAATCGCACAAACATTCACCTAAGATTTGAAAAGACGCCCTATGAACTTATAAATGGAAGGCTGCCCAACATTGCTCATTTTCGAATTTTTGGATGCAAGTGCTTCGTCGCCAACGATCGCGAAGACAAGTCCAAGCTTGATCCAAAAGCAACTGAAGGAATCTTCGTAGGCTACTCTGCACAATCTAAGGCATACAGGATATTTCTCAGAAACAGAAGGATGATCATTGAAAGTATAAATGTCACCTTTGATGAGGGACTCGAAATTTCAACTGGACACAGCAATTTGGGACAAGTCCCTAGAACACCACACCTTATTCATTCTCGTAAAGAAGAAGGAGAGTGTTCGAGAGATGCCTCTGAACGGAACTTTTCAGAACCGGGTTCGGACAAAGGGAGTTTGACGCCAGATCAACAATCAACTGATAATTCTAAACAAAGCAACCCCACACGCTTCACTCAACGAGCTCAAGAGGAACTGGATCTGGATCTACTTTTTGAGCATATTTATATATCTAAAAATCAGACAAGACCATCCACCGATCCCATTCCAAATAATGAATCCAGTCCTTGTTCGTCAACTCATGAGTCAGAACCTATTCCTAACCAGACAATTCCTCCCTCAGATTCAGAAGCCTCACCCCCAACAACTGTGACAACAACGCAGACAGAGACCTCCTCTTCAACTTCAACCGGCAACATTACCGGATCTGCCATCGACTATCCACTCAGTGAGGAATCCCAAATAGACGAAACGACATTACCCCACGAAAAGAAATGGATCCGACATCATCCTACAGATCAAATAATAGGAGATCCCAATACAGGAGTAACGACTAGAAGAACACATTCAAATGAATGTAATTTCACCTGTTTCTTGAGCCAAACGGAACCTAAACGTGTAGTTGATGCACTACAGGATCCCAACTGGATAGTGGCTATGCAAGAGGAGATTAATCAATTCGAACGTCTCAAAGTATGGAACTTAGTTCCTCGTCCAAAAGGGAAGACTGTGATCGGAACAAAGTGGGTATTTAAAAACAAAAAGGATGAAGATGGTGTTGTAATTCGAAACAAAGCCAGGCTCGTTGCTAAGGGATATAATCAACAGGAAGGAATTGATTACGATGAAACGTTTGCCCCTGTAGCTAGAATCGAAGCTATTCGGTTATTCCTTGCATACGCTGCACACAAAGATTTTACAGTCTATCAAATGGACGTAAAAACAGCCTTCTTAAATGGAATTCTGAAAGAAGAAGTGTATGTGTCACAGCCAGACGGATTTCTCAATGCTGATCATCCCGACTTTGTTTACAAACTCGACAAATCACTGTACGGACTTAAACAAGCTCCAAGGGCCTGGTATGAGGTGCTCTCCGACTTTCTTATCTCTTCAGGCTTCACTAAAGGAAAAATTGACACTACACTGTTCGTAAAGAAAAATGATTCTGATATCATGCTTGTGCAAATCTACGTGGATGATATCATTTTTGGCTCTACTAATCCTAAACTTTGTGAAGAATTTAGCATTCTGATGCAATCGCAATTTGAAATGAGTATGATGGGAGAAATGTCATTCTTCCTCGGACTACAAATCAAACAACTTCAGGATGGGATCTTCATCAATCAGTCAAAGTACATCCATGATATTCTCAGAAAATATGGGATCGACAAGAGCAAATCATCGAGCACACCTATGTCCACCTCATGCTCACTGGATGCAGATCACCTTGGTGAACCTGTAGATGTTACTCATTATAGAGGGATCATTGGATCACTGCTCTACCTCACTGCCAGTCGACCAGATATCTTATTCTCTACATGTCTATGTGCTCGATTTCAAGCTAATCCCAAGGAGTCGCACCTTCATGCTGTCAAAAGAATCTTGAAGTATTTAAAAGGAACACCAGACCTTGGACTGTGGTATCCTAAAAACTCAAGTATGAAACTAATAGGTTATTCTGACGCAGATTTTGCAGGATGCAGACTGGACAGGAAAAGCACTTCTGGACATATGCAATTCCTAGGCGATAAACTTGTATGTTGGGCCTCAAAGAAACAAAATTGTGTGTCAACTTCCACGGCGGAAGCAGAATACGTCGCTGCAGCAAGTTGCTGCTCACAAATTTTGTGGATCAGAACTCAGCTACGGGACTACGGGTTTGATCTAAATAAAATTCCTATTTACTGTGATTCCAAGAGTGCTATCGCTATTACCTGTAATCCTGTACATCACTCACGCACTAAGCACATAGATCTTCGCTATCACTTCATAAAGGATCATGTAGAAAGAGGCATAATAGAAATGTACTTTGTCAATACAGAGCTTCAACTAGCCGATTTGCTTACAAAAGCATTGGATGAAAAACGCTTCCAATTCTTAGTTGCAAAATTAGGCATGTTGAACCTCAATTTTTAATCTCGATTCTGCCTTCCTACAGTTCATTATTTATCTATTTGCTATGTTTCACTTCTCTTATTCTGTGTGTGTTATGTTCACCATTTATTTAGGACTTTAGTTTTTTTTTAAGTTTTTAATTTTCAATAAATTTTTTTGTGTCCAATAAGTCGATGTAGCGCCAATGCTGATGGCATAATACATCGAGGGGGAGAAATGCTATATCTATGCATCGAGGGGGAGTAAGTGAACTCATCAATAGTTTTTTAATCATTTAATTTTTAAGATAATCGATAGGCATTGCATCTAGGGGGAGTTTTTCTACAAAAACGTAAAATTTGTTCAAAACATGAACAACTCTCTCAAACACATAATACGCAGATAACTCTTATAAATTCTTCAAAACACGAACAACTCTCTCAAACACATAATACGCAGATAACTCTTAAAAAATCATATGCCCGATGAAGACCCAAAGCAGAACAGCAAGTAAAACAACGAATAAGCTCAAAAGAAGGAAAATCTCAATAACCAGTATATCCAAATTATGCTCAAAGTTACGTCTTAACTCTGCATGTTCCTCGAGCTTCTTCTCTTCTTCCTGCTTCTGCCAATTCATCTATTAACGCGAAAAATAAGAGATGAGTTAGTTCTTAGATGTAAGGTACTTCAATGAGATTTGAGACCTATCTATTTATAAACACGAAGGAAACTTACGTCATTTATTGTCCCGACATTAAGACGAATTTTTGACTAAGGCGAAGATTTTTTCAATAAGGATATCGTATCATGAAAATCGATCTTGAAAAACTCATAGATTTGATGTTATCCTTGTGATTGATCGCGCCAAATTGGTCGTTTTTGGGTCCTCATTATTTGATGTCTTTGCTAAGTTAAAAATCTCGTACACTTACATTTTCTTCCTAAGTCATTTTTCAAATCAATTATTAGAATTTAGATTCGCAAACTATAATGAACTTAGACAACTGTTATTCGCAAACCATCTTCAATTTTGACCAGTCAATGAATTAGATTGCGAACTCATAAATCGCAAACCGATCAATTCGCAAACTACCAATTCGCGAATCTAAAGTGGGCCTTTTTTTTTCTCTCAAAAGTTTACAGCCCAGCTCAAAACTAAGGTTCATACTTTAGGCCCGCAAAGTTGTCTTAAAACATCAATTCGCAAACTGAACTCGCACTACAAAAAAAAAATCCCAAATCATAAACTTCTACTTTGCGAATCCCGTTCATCAAACCCTTCATCGTCGCTTGCATTGTCTGTGGTTTGCCTGCTCAAATCGTTACCTTCACTTACTCGCGAACATCTCTGTGGTATGAATGAAAAGTTGCGTTTGCTTTTACTGTTTCTTGTTTAACGATCGATTTTCTTAATTGCAGGAGTGATTTCTCGAAGAACAGGTGTTTTTCAGTTGATTCCTGTAGAAATTTCGTTGCTTTTCAGTGATAATACGAGCTTATCTGTTTGATTTTTGCACTAAATCGAATTTATCTTCTCAAATCTGGTGTTTTTCAAAGCGATGAATTTTTTTTTCGGGTTCGAAATCGTTTAAGGGTTCCTTTTGATTCTTCAGAGTTAAGCTTTGCGGGTCCAAAAATGTTTTATTTTATCAAACTCGCGAATCACTCACTTTGCGGGTTATCCACTTTGCAGCTTTGACCGTCTGACTGCTTACTTTGCGAATTCGAGGATCGCGAATCTTGGGATTCGGAAAGTTCATTTTGCGAGCTGATGCTTTGCGATTCCCCGATTGACCTGGTCAATTTGCGAATCCTGAGGCTGTGATACAGAATTCGCAAAGTTCTTTTCAACCAACCCGCAAACCCCTCAATTCGCAATATAAACGTCACGAAGTTCTTTTTACTCAACCCGCAAACCTTTGAGTTCGCAAAATACGACTTACTAAAATGAAGCTAAGCACTTTGAAGTGAACCCGCAAACCATACTTAAGAAATTTTCGACAAAATTTTTCTCGAAGTGGGCCAAAGTGTTGGGCCAAGCCTTCTTATCATCAAACGAAACTTTATTCCAACTCATCACTATTCATAACAGCCAAGTCCTCTTATCATGGCATATCTAATTTTATTTATCTTCTGTGTTGCAGTTTCAGCACGAATTCCTGGTGTCATATATATAAAAAAAAAAGGGAAAATATGACGACACCCACGGATCTAGTCTACCCAACTTCGAAATGGATAACAACCAAAGATAATAATTTCCAACTCGACCTGCATACATTCAAGTGCAAGGACGAAATCATCATATCCATTCTGAGGAATCACCATCTTGGGTATGCCTTCTCCGCCTCGGTCCAAGTTCCTACCGTTTACCTCCAACAATTCTGGGGGACAATGAAGACCAAAATTGCCCAAGATAATAGCATCTACTACGAGGCCCAAATCGCATCTGAGACTGTCACCATCACAAAGCATTCGTAGTATTATAAGAATGCCAAGTCAACCTCAATACGAACCTGAGGCTTCCGAAAATGAGCTCCTGGAGGACATGATGAGGATGGGATACTACACGCCGATCAAGTTTGTCTCCCATTTTCAGAATTCCATGATCCCGCATCCGTGGCGAACGCTCTTCGCATTTGTCAATAAGTGCTTCTCACCCAAGCACTCAGGATGGGATAGATGCAATATCACAATTCTTCGGATCTTCCATGGGATCGTGTTTCAAAGAAATTACGACTTTGCCAAACTTATCACCACAGATCTCGACGACCAACTTTACCAACGAACTAAGTCCAAAAAGCCACAGAATTTGCCATATCCCCGGTGGTTCTCACTTATCATCCATCATTTTCTGACTACAACACCGGGAATACCATCACGACCAGTAGAAGAAAATTTCACCCCACCCAAACTGCGCTACCTTCAGAAGGGAAAGACTGATGAGAAGTATTCGCGCAAGGCAATGCCAATCCCTCACGAGTTACTCGTTCTTGCAAACCCCGACCATATCGATGCCTATTGCAGAAATTACAAAGTTCCTCACCCCACGACACAGGACAACCCACCTGAGTCTAACCCATGGGTTAGTGAGACTGAGAGAGCTGAAACGAGCGAGAGAGAAAGAGAGAGTGAGATGCTGAGAGAAACCACAGAAATTGAATCTACCCACATACACAACAGACTACATCTCAAGAAGCAATCCCTGACCAACCACCACCATCCTCTGAACAAACCATACCTGAACAATCACTCGAGGAACAACCACATGCCGAACAAATTGAACAACCACTAATGGATGTTCCAGAGATAACTACTACTGCACTACCTCAGTCAGAAAAAGCCGGGTCAATCCCTAGGATAGAAGACGTCGTACATGACCTAACGACGCATGAGCGAACCCCACCTGACCATTCACTTGTCTCCCAACAGACAAGTGTCTCAACACAACACGAACCACCCCAAGCCTCCAGCAGCTCGGTTCCTGTGTCTGAACCAACTCAAGAAATACCCATTCTTGTGACACAGGCCGAGCCTCAGCCTGATCTTCAGGCCTCAACGTTCATAGAAGAGCCCCAAATAGAGGCTCTTCAAGGATTGGACGGAAGTCTCTCGGATGTTGATGATTTCAGCAGCTCACCATCCGCGAGCCACCGTACAGAACCTAGTTTTGGACGTGTGCTAACGAGACGCCTTGGCGATCTCGGTGAGAGCCTCACCCAAGCCCGTCACACTGACGTGGCAACAACGACCCGAGCACCATCTCCGAAAGATGTGTCGCAAGGAGAGGTCGGAAGACCCGTGGAAACTGAAGTCCATCGGACTTCGGTTGACAAGGGCCACCGTACAGAACCTCGTTCTGAACGTGTGCCAACGGCTACCTCTAGTGGTGCCGGATCAATTCCAACACAGGTGACGACTGCCTACTTGGAGAATCGGCTGTTCGAATTCTTCGAGACCGTAACCCTACCAAGGGTCAAAGGTCTTATTAAGGAGGCGGTTCAAGCAACTTCCACCGACAAAGGGAAGGCTCCCATATCTGACCAACCTCCTCCTCAACAGCCGGTACTTCCTCGTCTTCTCACCCTGCCACCACGCAACCCGACGATACCTAACTTGTACACAGTGCCTCTGCTTGAACTCTTTGACGTTGGCATTGCTCGCATGATAGAACTCGACAGCAGACGAAGCATTGAAGAAGAAGACCTCTACAGGAAGCTGATTGCAGGTGGCATCATCCCACCTCCTGATGCGAGCATACCGACTGACACATGCCGCCAAGAAGGACCCAGTCAGAAACGTCGTCACGACGATCCAGACGACCAGGATCGTCCTGAGGGGGAGAGTAGCAAGAGACCGAGAACCAAGTCTCATGTTATTCGCGGCGGAAGAGGCAGAGGACGCGGGGTTCAAACGCGTGGAGGCAGTTCGTCACGACCACCAAGGTCCTCCAGTGGCAGACAAGCTACACCAGGGCCGAACCAGACAACCTCCCTTGGTGAAGTCGAGTCTGCTCCCTCGAGGATCTCCACCCAACCAGTCCAAGCAACTACAACCCCTCGTCAAAAGGATCCTCAAGACTACATTGACAGATATATCTTAGACGAGGAATGGATGACGAGAACAGAGACAGCAGAAGAGTCCCGCCTAAGGATTGAAAGCGTTCGTATTTATTAAAGGCGGCAGCAGCAGACTTCTGCTTCATCGAGCGAGAGGAAGAGGAGCAAGGAGAAAATCCTGAGGCAGATCTTCCAGAACTTCCAGAACTCCTTCAGCATCAGGTGCCCGAGGAACCAACGCCATGCTACGAGTTCATAGAAACTCGTTGGAGAAACGCGAAGATCAAGGCACCTTTTCTTGAGGATCTTTATCCAAAGATCTGGAGGAAGGAAGAAGAAATAAAGGGAGTCAACGAGCTGAATCTTCGAGGCCTTGAGCACCTAAGAGGGACGTATAGGGGACTTAGCCATCAGATTATGCTCTGGGAAGTCACGGCCAAGAAAGGAATGAATAGAGATCAATACAGGAAGTACATGAGAGATCAATCGGCCATCTGTGATGTTGTGGATGTCGAATGGGCGGTAGGTAGATATGTAGGCCCTGTCTTTGTTATTGATCGATATGACAGGAAAATTGTAAAATATTCAGAAGCAGATCTTCCCTATCTTCCACTGGGCGAACTCAACAAGCTCTACAATATTTATCGCAATAAGTTTCCCCTTGACACTCACACAAGGCGAGATGGTTATAGAGCTATCAAAGAGTGTATGCTGAGACAGGTCAAGTATTTTGCTGCTCATGACTTCCAAATGGCCTTAGAAAGCAATATGAGCAAGGTCAACCTGACACGTCCAGACAACAGATATAAGGATCTCGAAAAGTATGAAGAGGGATTTATCTTCCTTGAACCACAACCAGGGGTCACTTACCTTCAAGCTCAGAAGAAAGTGAAGCAGGTGCTACTTCTGTCAGAGGTCTCCAAATTCTCAGATGGAACATTGAAGATTATCCTCAACCAACTTCGGGCTAAGAAGAAGACAGTTTCCGAAGATGACAAGCTAGAAGGAACAGAACTGGAAGAGAAAGATGTCCTACGGAAACTCATCGAGAAGATCAGATATAGGATCGTTCTTCGGAACGACATCAGACAGTTCGAGACTGCTTTAGGATTCAGGAAGACCTACTTGGCTCATAGAGAACCTCCACCTCCACCTCGCTCGAAGAAAAAGAAATGAAGACTTAGTTTATTTACTTGATTGTAATTTGGACACTTAGGGGGAGAATGTTAGGAATATTTTAGAAGTGTCCAAAATATTAATTCTAAGTCTTGTAATTTCTTTTCTATGCATTTTATAGATGTTTTATTTTTATAATAGGGTTGTATTTGTAATGGGATTGTTAGGGGCCCAATGGGCTTAAATACCTCACAAGGTATTTAAGCTTAAACCCTAACAAGCATTAATTAAGTTTTCCATTTGCAAAACCCTCACGTATTCAACAGTAAACCTATATAGCACATTATTCAAATATTACGAAGGTTAAAATCTGTTGAAGTGTTCTTGGATAATCTGGAATTACACTTTCCATCTTAATATGCACCATTCACAGAGCTCATATCCCTAAGGGTATAATTAAGTGGCAGTATACACATTGAGAGGCTAAACTCGAGTACGCAATTTACGTTTAACCCTAAGGCGCCTTCCATCCCAATGCGGCCTGACACGCGGGCGCTTCTCACTGTTAGCCTACTACGAGGTCACCAACACTCGAGGTTCCCTCGATGCCGCTTATTCCCTCGAATCGCATGCTAGGTTGCATCTCCCGCTACGGGGTATCCACCTACCTATCGTGAATCAGGTAATCGGCATCGTGAATCGCCATGGTAGCATAGAAGAGCCGTGACTCATCATTGAGTCGACACAATTGCCCATATCGGCAATTATTCACCGCTCTTTGGCGGTCTTATACTATGCACGCTCTCTTACCTTGACTCTTATACTAGTCGTGCGTGCACATGCTCATGCTATGAATTAATGCAACATACGTGTCATGTAATCACATAAAATAACTCATGTCGTATAGAACGTCACACATAGCCACAGAAGCAAGTAGACACGTAATTCATATACATAACATTATGTGTAGTAGTGGCGATTTCCACTTACCTGTCGTCCGTGCTAGATAAGCTTACTGCCTTGCGACGTCCTCACCTTTCGATCCTTAGACATAATATTGAAATATCAAATATTATATCCAAATTAAAAAACTAGGCTAAAATAATTAATTCGGCTATGCTAAATTGTTATGTTCTAAGTCCCGATTCTAGTCTAAGTCTAAGTTAAGGTTACATTATCTAAGCCTAAAAAATAACGTGGAACAAGCTTTGCTTGATTCGACCATGCCTTGGAAATTTTTTCTACTTTCTATCGCTAGTATGTAACATAGGGTGGGGTTTCGATCGATTCTCTGTGCATTGGGGCTAGTTTCGTCGTGTGCTTGCATCATCATGTCATCACCCGATTGTAGCTTGCTTGAATATCTTCCATCCAGTCGATTTGTCATGGCTAAGACCTAGTTTCGATCGATTCTCCTTGGCTTTTCAATCGGCCTATTCTAGCATCAATATGGCATCTTCACTTTTGATCGACAGTTCATTCATGAAGTTTCATTCGAAACTTCATGAAATGGCCCGATTCAAGGAGTAGAATCGCTGAGTGGTGATGTCACCTAGTCATTCGATTGATTGATGATCAAATCGCCCGATTCCATACACTAACCTATCACATTTCGCCGAATTCCACCATTCTTCCAATCGGCCGATTCCTCAGATTTTATACATGCATTCGCCCGATTTGAGTTTCACCGAGCATTTTCCATCATCACGCTATTTGATTGGTTGGTTCCCAAATCGCTCGATTGGTTACTTATCTAACTTAGGTTTCGGTCAATTTCTTCATATATTTTAACTTACATTCGCTGAAAATTAAATTAGTAGTGGGTCTCGAATCGGGTAAGACTAAGGAAAACCCTAATTCGGTCGAAACCCTACATTCTTAATTCATTTCGCCGTATTGCTCGTAGGGTTTATTATAATCGATCGAAACTCCTATCAAGTTGTCTCCTTCTTCATAATTTCAATCTCTACTTTACCAAATTTTCCAAACATCACACATAAAACCTAAATTTTTGCAATTATAAAATCGAAATCTACAATTTAAGCTAGAATTTCTACCGTCTGTGGTACATAAAGATTCTATGAGCTTCATTAATTATTGAAATGTAGTAATTAACAACTTATATTTGAAAGTTACAAGAGTCGTAGGTAGTAATTTCTTACCAAATCCAAGGTCTTATATGGCTATGAATTCTTTAGTTGGCCAATTCTTCTCGGCTTCTCCTCTTGGTTTCGTTTCCTAGTTATGAAGGTTTTTCTCTTGTTCTAATGACCTCGACGTATATGATAAATATTAAGCCTTGGAGTTTGTGATTGATTTGACATTCAGATGACTAAGCAAATGACTTTACCTCCCATCCTAAGAAACTGTTACATACCAAGTTTTTTATTTATACATGCACTACGATTGGTTAAATTCAATGATTATCTAGTTTAGTTAAACTTAATTTCATTTATTTATTAAAACTTTCTATACCAATTGGTCGATTTTTCCTACTCTATGTTCACAAAATCGATCGACTTGTATCTCACGTATAATCGGCCGATTCCTTTTCTCTAACTCACATCACAGCGAATGTTAGACATACTTTTGTGAATTGATATATTATATTGGCCGATTGTACCTCCTCCAAAATTATCTAAGTTTCTGTGTTCTTAATCGATCGATTCCAATACTTAGACTATCGAAATCGATCGATTTCTATTTGTTTAATTCAACTCCCGATTCTAGGTCTTATTACTCTCTTGCCTAGATTTAGTCCTTACCAATATAAATGTTAACTATTTTCCTAAGTTCTACATTCATCCCTTAGACCGTCTCCAACCGAAAAACCTATTCTCAAACTCAAACTCATTCTCAAACTCAAAATGCAGTAATTCTTCTCCAACCATTAAACTCATATTCAAACTCAAAAGAATATTCTTAAAATATTCTTTTTCACATCAACTTTTATTAATTTTCAATATTACCCACATATTTTACAATTGAACAAACTAGACCAAACGACAAATTAAAATATTATTTAAAAATTTAGAAAATAACATAAGTATTTAGTTTACAATTGTAATCATTATTGACCTATTATATAAATATAAAAGAATGCGTAAAATTAAGACAAATGAAAAATTGAAAATGCTTTGTACTAAAATTAAAAATTTAATATGGGTCTTTTATAGGAGTAAAAAGTTTTTTTTTGGAATAAAGGAGTTAAAAAGTTCTTGGTTGATTAACAGTACAAACCCAAATTTGGGTTTTTGTGTCACAGAAATAGGTCAATACCCATTTTACGTATTGGAATGGGTGTCCATTGGACACAAAAACCCATTTTGCAACCTAATTTAGGTATCCACTGGAGATGGCCTTAAGTCATAATTTATAGACACATAAGTCACTTCAGGCATACGAACATGAAAACATTGTATCCCACATTGAATTCAAATACTTATATGTCAGAAATAATATTTTCATTATGGGTTTCCGGGAGGGGCACTTACCTGTCCGTTACTTGGGCGTTCCGCTTATTACATCACGTCTTACACTTGGCGATTGCGCCCCGCTTCTACAGCGAGTCGACATACGCCTGGGGTCTTGGCTGAGTCAGTCCTTGTCCTATGCGGGCAGGGTTCAGCGGATTAAGTCCGTTCTTCAGGCACTGCATATCTATTGGTCGGGAGTGTTTCTATTACCAAAGGGCGTGGTCCGGGCTCTAGAGTCGAGAATGAGGAAGTTCTTATGGGGTGGTGCCTCGGCCAAGGTTGCTTGGGATGATATTTGTCTTCCTGCATCTGAAGGTGGGTTGGGAATTCGATCGATTGCGACAAATAACAGGGCATTACTTGTGCAGCTTTTGTGGCGGGTGATTACACATGCCCCTGACTCAGTGTGGGTGTATTGGTTGTACAGCACACGGCTGCAGACGCGATCGATTTGGGCTGCTCCTGTCTCAGCCAATACTTCATGGAGCTGGAGAAAGCTTATGCAGCTGAGACCGGTCATTCTTCCAGTTATCTCCTTTAAGATCGGCGATGGAGCGACGCTTTGGTTATGGGAGGACCCTTGGCTACAGGAAGCGCCTCTGCTTGAGCGCTATCCAAGAGGACCACTAGCTATGGGACTTCCAGTGGGGACTCGTTTGAGTGCGGTTATTGATGCTCATGGGTAGAACTGGCCTGGAACGACGACGGTAGAATACATAGAATTTATTCGGCATTTTCCGTGCCCAGACCCTACAACCCGCGATAGTATGTTATGAAAGGGGGCGACTGATGATCGGCCAACCACCCGTCTCATTCGGGAGGCCCTACGACTTCATCGTGAGCATGTTCCCTGGGCGGCCTTGTTTGGGGAACCCCTAAAGGTCCCTAGACATGAGATCATCCTATGGCTGAGTATCTGAGACCGTCTGTCCATGAGGGACAAGCCGTGGGTGGCTCAGCGAGCGGCTACCCTGCCTGTGTTCTACGTGACGTGCTTCGATATGAGACGGCTCAGCACTTGTTCTTCGATTGCCGGTTTTCTCGTCAGTGTCTTCGACTGCTAAGGAGACGTCTCAGATGGTGTTGATCGTATAGGGATTGGGTCCAGGGCATTGCGTGGGCATCGAGGAAATGGCGTGGACATCATCTTCTTTCGGCTGCGTCTCGCCATGTTCTGGCATCCTTGGTTTACCTTATTTGGCAGGCCCGTAACAAACGCTGGAAGGAAGGCACCACTACCACTCCTGACAGGTTGGTGGCTTCGGTGGTGGATTTGGTGTGCATGCGACTTAGCGGGACCCCTCCTAAGTTCGAGCTACAGAGGGCAGCCATACGGCGCCTCTGGCGAGTGGCGTGGTAGTATCTCGTGTGCTTGATTGCTCTTTTTGTGTTTGGCCAGTAGTCTGTTACTGGTTGTCTGTGAGGGCTTGAACCTCACCCATCATGTACTCACTCATTTATATATATACACACGGGAATTATTCCAAAAAAAAAGAAATAATATTTTCACCCATAATCCTAGCTTATTTATGTAATTATCTCAATAATATCTCTAACTAACTATATTCCCTCATTAATTATATTGTAAATCCCGTAATTAGATTTTACGGGTATTACACCGGTCACTTGGAATACGTTTTCCTCGAGGAAAATGCGAAGCTTCCCGTAATCATCGCATCAAATCTGGAGGAGCAGAAAGTCATGCTCTTAGACACACTACGGGAGCACAAGAAGGAGCTTGCATGGAAGATATCAGAAAGGAATTAGCCCGACCTTCTGCATGCATAAAATTCTGATGGAGGGCGACTTCAAACCAGTGATACAATACCAAAGGCGTCTGAACCCCAATATGAAGGAGGTGGTTAAGGCTGAGGTAATTAAAATGCTCGGTGCGGGAGTGATTTACCTAATCTCGAACAGTGCATGGGTGAGCCCAGTTCAGTTAGTGCCAAAAAAGGGGGGATGACAGTGGTTCCCAACGAGAAAAACGAATCCATTCCGACGAGGACTATCACGGGATGGCGCGTGTGCATCGACTATCGTAAACTAAACGAAGCAACGCGAAAAGACCATTTTCCTCTTCCTTTTATTGATCAAATGCTTGAACGTTTATCTGGTCATGAATTTGATTGTTTTCTCGTTGGACTTTCAGGTTATTTGTAGATTCCCATTGCACCCGAGGATCAAGAGAAGACGACGTTCACATGTCCGTTCGGGACATTCGCCTACCGGCGGATGCCTTTTGGACTTTGCAATGCTCCGGCCACCTTCCAACATTGCATGATGGCTATCTTCGATAAACTAATCGGTAACGGAATGGAGGTATTCATGGATGATTTTTCAATTTTTGGTGACTTGTTCGAGGTATGCTTATTTAATTTAAAGAAAGTACTTTAGCGATGCGAGGAAACAAACCTTGTGCTAATTGGGAGAAATGCCATTTTATGGTAATAGAAGGTATTGTTTTAGGTCATAAACTATCGTCGAGAGGTATCGAGGTAGATAGAAAATAGAAACCATAGAACGACTACCTCCACCTTCGTCGGTAAAGGCAATTAGAAGTTTCCTTGGACATGCGGGTTTTTATCGTAGATTTATCAAGGATTTTTCTAAAATTTGCTAGACCTTTAACGCGCTTGCTTGAATTTACCATACTTAAGGATAAGCTAATTAATGCCCCTATTATGGAGGCCCCGATTGGAGCCTACCGTTCAAACTAATGTGCGATGCGAGTGCTTTTGCAGTAGGTGCAGTTCTGGGGCAGCGACGGGAAAAATATTTTCAGCCGATACAATATGCGAGAAAGACTCTGAACGAGGCACAAACGAATTACACTACCACAGAGAAGGAGTTACTCGCAGTCGTATTCGCCATTGATAAATTTCGATCCTATCTTATCCTCTCAAAAGTCATCATCTACATGGATCATCGGCCCTCAAACACCTCTTCGTGAAACCGGATGCAAAACCGAGGCTAATACAATGGATTCTGTTACTCCAAGAGTTCGACGTGGAATTTCGTGACCAAAGAGGTAGCGAGAATTGCAAAGCCGATCACGAGGAAATAATCCGAGACCATTTTCCCGACGAGCATTTATATGCTGTACGTGAGGTACTCGATGAAACCCCGTGGTATGTCGATTTTGCTAACTATCTTGTCGCTAGGATCATGCCAAAGGGATACACAAGTCATCAGAGGAAGAAATTCTTCTCGGCCTTGAAGCATTATTTTTGGGATGATCCATATTTTTTTAGGGTTTCTACGGACAAGATAATCGGGCGATGCGTGTCCTTTCCCGAGACGTTAAAATCTTGAGTCATTGTCATTCGGGGCCATGTGGAGGACATTACGGAGGTAATCGAACTGCACAAGAGGTACTTGAATGCGGAATTTATTGGCCTATGATTTTCAAAGACGCTAAAAAATACGTCGAGGAATGTGATAGGTGCCAACGGACAGGTAATATTTCTAAACGAAATGAAATGCCTCATAATTTTATTCTTGTGTGTGAAATATTTGACGTCTGGGGCATTGATTTTATGGGTCCATTTCCTATCTCTTTCAAGAATCGATATCCTAGTTGCGGTTGATTATGTTTCAAAATGGGTAGAAGCACAAGCTCTACCTACGAATGATGCTAGGGTAGTCGTTAAATTTTTGAAATCTCACGATTTGGCTCACCTCGTTGCATTAGTAACAATAAAGGTACGCATCTCTGTAACACTCAATTTGCAAGGACGCTCGAGAAACACGGCGTGAAACATAGTGTTACTATTGCACACCATCCTCAAGCGAGCGGCCAAGCCGAAGTCGTAAACAGGGAGTTGGTATACTCGAAAAGACAATGGAGCACCATAGGCGAGATTGGCCAAACAACTTAAACGACACCTTGCTGGCGTATCGGACAGCATACAAGACGCCTATCGGATACACACCCTACAGACTTGTTTACGGGAAATCTTGTCATTTACCCGTCGAGCTAGAACACAAAGCATATTGGGGTCTAAAAAAGCTAAATTTTGATTTGAATCTTACAGGTGAAAAGCGAAACTTGCAGATCAATGAGCTCGACGAGTGAAGGCAAATGCCTTTTGAAAATATCCGCCTCTACAAGGAGCGTACGAAGCTTTACAATCTGTGGTCTAACCTATTAGACCACACACGTTCCATGTGGCGACAGGGATCATAAATTTGGATGGGCAAATTCGTTGCATGCATGAAGGAAGCCAAAGAGCCATTCAAAGTTCATCTTGAAGTCATCAAAAACCTTTCAAAGTCACCTTGAAGTCATATATTTTCATTTAGTCTTCATTATTAAGTCAAAGTAGTCTATTTAATGCTTTTGGCCTAGTTTATCTATTAATATTATACGTATGCTCGAAATTTATCAAGAATTATCATTCTGAACTTGTAAGGTTTTTCCTTTTTCCCTAGCTCTCCGAGTGCTAGTTCGAGTCTTCGCAATTTACGTGCAAATACTTTCCGGCTTATCAACTAAACTCGTTCAATTTAGTCGTGGTGCCAAAACCATCTTCATATAGCCTTCGTGATTCAAAGGTGATAGGTTTAATATAGCTATTGTTGTTGGGTTCGTTAGGTCATAAGGGGTTGGGTATCCGGAACACTATTCTTCGTGTGTGATCCAAAGGTGATAGGTTTAGTATACCTGTTGTTGTTGGGTTCGCTAGAGAGATTATTTAGAAATATGTATTTGCGTCCTTCGCCATTCAAGGCACGATCTTTTTCAAATCACATTCGAGGTTCACATCAGACGCCTAGGACATGCTAACATGGAACTACCGTCTCACATTACAAGCCACGCACTGGTACGAGGTGTTCCTGACATAAAGTTCATCAAAGACATCGTTCAAGGTAAAGAATGTGATATTCACTTCCAGACCACTGAAACTACTTCATCTCGACCTTTTTGGTCCTGTTCAGACGATGTTTCTTGCACATAAGAATAAGGCATTAGATACTTTGCATCTCTAGTAAAGAGATGAAAACGAAAAAGAAATGAATCTATGCAGGATACGTAGTGATAACGGATTAGAAATTGATAGTAAGTTATTTGCATCATTCTGTGATCAATATGGATATAGTCATAACTTCTCTGCCCTGTAACACCCCAACAAAACGGCGTAGTTGAACGGAAAAAATAGAGTGTTACAGGAAATGGCTAGATAGATGTTACATAAGTATGATATTCCTAAAAAGTTCTGGACGGAAGCTGTTAGTACAGCCTGTTCAAATCGCGTTTTCCTTAGGCCAATATTAAAGAAAACCTCTTATGAAATTTGGCATGGTACAACTCCAAATATAGGATATTTTCATGTGTTTGGATGTAAATGTTTCATTTTGAACGATATAGATAAGAGAGGAAAATTTGACTCTAAGGTAGACGAAGGGATATTCATTGATTATAGTCTTCATTCTAAGTCGTGTTTATAATAAAAGGAAGCAAACTGTTAAGGAATCTATACATGTTACTTTCGGTGAGTTATAGATGCTACTGATGAGGAAGGTATAGGTTTGCCTTGTGCAGAATTACAGGGTAATAAGGACAGTGAGAACGATATCCAACCAACAACACAGAAAATTCAAACATGCTTCCAGTCATCCAATAGATCAAGTGATAGGGAATATCGAATCTGGAAACAAACCTCGAGCAACTGCACGAAATCCGGATACAGAGGAACCTCACGATGTACTGCTTTCAATGATGGAACCAAAAACGGTCCATGAAGCTCTAGACGATATATCGTGGGTCTCTACCATGGAGGACGAGTTATCACAGTTCGAAAATAGCCAACTGTCTACACTTGTAGAGAGACCAGACGAAAAATGGAACAAAATGGGTCTTCTGCAACAAACTCGACGAACACGGTAATATCACCATAAACAAAGCGAGGTTAGTTGCAAAATGTTATTCCCAGGAGGAAGGTATTGATTTCGATGAAACTTTTGCTCCAGTAGCTAGACTAGAGTCCATATGTTACTTGCATATGCATGCTTGAAACGTTTTAAACTTTTTCAAATGGATGTAAAAAGTGCATTTTTAAATGGTTTTATAAATGAGGAAGTTTATGTAGAACAACCTCCAGGTTTTGTTAGAGAAGGATTTCCAAATCACGTTTTTAAATTAAATAAAGCACTAGATGGTTTAAAACAGGCTCCTAGAGCATGGTATGCAAGGTTAAGTAAGTTTTTATTGACATAGGACTTTCCACTTGAACTATTGATAACACATTGTTTATTAAGTACGAAGGTGATCACATGTTACTGGTCCAAATCTACGTCGATGATATCATATTTCGAAGTACTAATATCCTTTTTGGTGAGGAATTCTCTAAGTCTATGCAGAAGGAATTTGAGATGAGCTTCATGGGTGAGCTGAACTATTTCCTTGGGTTGCAAATAAAGCAACTTGACACTGGAACCTTCGTATCCCAGACGAAATACAGCAAGGAGTTTCTGACAAAATTCTGGATGAGTGATTCCAAAGCTATTTCCACCACCATGCATCAGACCACAAAAATAGACAGTGATGAATCAGGTACACCAGTTGATCAAACACAATATCGAGGTATGATCGGAAGCCCTCTTTACTTAACTGCTAGTCGGCCTAATATTATGTTTGTTGTTCGTATGTGTTCGAGATATCAGTCTGATCCTAGGGAATCTCACTTGACAACAGTCAAGCGTATAGTTAGATATATCAAGGGTACTGTAAATTTTGGTTTGTGGTACTTTACACGGATGAATTCTCATTAATGGGATATTTCGATGCTGACTACAGCGATTGTGGGAAGATAGAAAAAAATACTAGTGGAACTTGCCAAATGCTGTCGCCCTCTCCACAACCGAAGCTGCATATATGGCCTTAAGAAATTGTTGTCAACAATTTCTTTGGATGAAGCAAACCCTTAATGATTTTGGGTTAGGTTATGACAAAATTCCTATTCTCTGTGATAGCAATAGTGTCATTAGTATTACTAAGAATCCCGTACACCATTCTCGTACTAAGCATATAGAGGTGAAACATCATTTTATACGAGATCTTGTTCAGAAGGGGAACAGCAGTGTGGAATTCGTATGAACAAATAATCAGCTTGTTGATATCTTCACGAAGCCCCTAATTGAGGCGAGATTATGTGACATCCGTGATCGATTAGGAGTCATCGAGCTAAATAAGGAGTAAACTTGCTTCTGCCATTTATTCTAGAATGTGTTATTTTAGGTAGAAATTCGTAGTTATCCTATTCAGAGATATCTTTTCAGCCTCTAGACTATTTTATGAATTTCGGATCTTATAGATCTTATCCTTAAGTGCGATTATTTTTTTAGGAAAAGATTCGTAGCTATCCAGTCTAAATCTTCCTTTAGTAATCAATATTATTTTAGGAATCTCGGATCTCCAAAGCCGTCTTAGACTGTGAGTACGGTATTTTAGGAAGAAATTTGTAGTTATCCTTCCAGAGATATTATTTCAACCTCTAAGTTATTTTAGGAAACTCGGATATTCAAAATCTCTCCTCTTCAGCTGTTTCCAATCCTTTCCATAGTTAAGAGATCCCCAATCATTCTGCAATTTCTGACGATCTGACTGGCAGTTTTCCCCTTTCCATTTGAGTTCCAAAATTCAAACTTTAAAAGCCATCCTTATCATTTCTTCAAATAAATCGTTCCTCATTTCTTTAAAGATCCAGAACCAACTTCAAACTTCGTCATCTTCTCCGAATTTCTCTTAACCTTCAATCTTCAATATGGTGAAAACTGTCGGCACCAAAACTGTCGTCGCGGAATCATCAAACCTCAAAAGAATGGAGCCCATGTCCGATGAAACTCTGTCCGATCCACCTCCCTAGTCACCCAACCAAGTCTTGCCTTCACCAACTTCTGTGCGGAAAACTCGTTCCGAAACCCAGTCTGCCGAAACGTCTCTTCTCCTACCAAGATTGCCAAGAAGAAGAAAACGAAAGCAACAAGGCTAGCCTCACTCCGACTCGAATGCCTACTCCATCGCCCGAACCTGAAAAATCTATTTCAACCCAAGAAGTTCCTGCTGAAACCCAGAAACAGCCATCACCAACCCCAACTCCTGAGAAATCTCTTGAAGAAGTTCAGCCATCTCCAAAACAGACCACAAAGGAATCCGACATATCACCTCTTGATCTCTCCAAACCCAATGAGATTCTTGACGAAGCACTATGTCTTGAAGAAAGTGCCAAAACCAAACTACAAGAGCTTCAGTAAAAGGGATATCGCCAGAAGTCGTGGCGTTGCATTTGTCAAGTTGCCTTCAGGAATGGTGATCACATGGTTAAAAGACTTTGGCTAGAAGCAGTTCCTTAGTATCGACAAATCGTACTATCCAGAGACCGTAAAGTTATTCTACGCGAACTTTGACTATGAGGAGCACGAAGAGCACATCAATATCCACTCCTACGTGCTGGGACACAGATTCACTTGGACCACTAAGTAGATAAATGAGATGTTAGGAGTTCCGGATGAAGTCTTCTGTCACTACAACATGAATGACTGGTGCCAAGCTGAAGAATTTGACCTTAGTGATGTCCTTCGTACCCTCTGGAATACCCGCAGTAAGCCATGTTTCTCCGATGGTGAAGCCCTAAATCAGTTACCCAATAACTACTTCTTCCTGCACAAGGTGCTCAATATGACACTGTGGAGCACGAAGATTGGTAGCGGAGGCCACTCTACCACGATGAACTTCATGAGTGTATTCGCAGTCTGTGATATCTCAGAACCGGAAGTTCAACATCGGCTATGTTATCATGACGCACATGATCCAAACCTTTGAGAACAGCGACAAACCACTGCCCTATGGGATGTTACTCACTCATTTATTTGAGTGCGAAGAATAGTCCTGTCGCCAGCATGGGAAGACAAGGCCAGACATGTTGTGAATCTGATAACACTGAAGCGAATGCGGATACATCACTCGAAAAATGGATGGTTGAAGGCCAAAGAGAAGAAGTCAGTGGAGAGTGCCCAGAAGAAGTCTACCGCGAAAGGAAAAGCGAAGGTTATGGAACTGAGCGACGACGACGACAATGTGGAGGAACTCAGCGTTGATAAGGAAGGAATTCAAGTTATACGGCGCGATATATCTGATCAAGGCTGACAACCAAAAGCGCTTCAGGAAGATCAAGGAGCAATACACCAAATTGTCGCTAAAGTTGTCCAAGCTTGCCAAGTTAATGAAGAAATCCCTTCCTATATCAGCCGATTCCGAAGATTCCTCAAGCCAGTAGGCTGTCTTTCCTCTGATCCTAGTTGCCCTTAGGATATTTCCTTTTGTTCTGTTATGCCAGTATGGTTATTAGGTATTCCTCCCTTTTTTATGATGAAGGGGGAGTAAGGTAAATTTAGACGTTTTTGTCATCTAACTGCGTTTTTGTCGTCTAAGTGTGTGGGAGTAGCAGTTTGGAAGTTAGTTTGTGTTTATGAAAGTTCATGGAACCCTAATTATATAATATTTGCACCTTATGATATATCTCTTTTTTTAACGCAGTCACTTTATGATATATCTGTGATGCTCTTATGTGATGCTTGATATTATGCTCTGACTGTATGATATATATGTTATGCTTTTATACTACGATGCGTGATTTTATGCTCTGATACAGTGATGCTCTGATACTTATCTGCGCTGATTAATGTTTGTAAGATTTCTAGATAAGTGATAAGTGCCTGCTACGATGATTATCTGCTGCTTGAATCATGTTTGGAAAATGTGCACTTAGGCAGGGGGAGCACACTTACGGGTAATTTCGAAGCTTTTCTTTCATGATATATCATTGTATGACATGAGATATCTGCACTTAGATAGGGGGAGCAAATTCATTCATGATAAATCTCTGCATGTCATATAGATAACTACACTTAGGCAGGGGGAGCAAATATGTACTATCTATGATTATGAAATATCATATGCCCCGTTTTGGGTTTAAGGAACACTTAGACATTTGCGCTAGGACTCGCGTGATCGAATATGCTTACATGCCGTGCTGTATCAATTATATGTCATCATCAAAAAGGGGGATAATGTTGACTTTTTTGGTCCATGAGCATTAGATTGTTTTGATGAACTATGTATGAAAAAAATGTCTAAATACATAATTATATTGGACTAAGCATGATTAATGAGGTATGAAAAAATTAATTGCGATACATTTGATTCACATGTGATTCTGTGATTATTCGGTGAAACTATGTGATCGTATGTTATAGATGTCTCACGTGCTAGGATATATCGATTTGTACTATTTAAACGTGTGAGATAACCTATCGGGTTATATATGGAAAATATGCTGTCCAAATATGGAATGTGATATACCCGTTGAGAACTGTTTATTTCGGATAAAAATAGCATAGAAAATCTTTTGCATGCATCCCACTGATTTAATTTTGCAATATCGAAGTGATATCTTTCCTTATACTGATTAGGATATTATATTTTGGAAAGATTTGATTGATTGACTTTGTGGATAAGATGCTAATATATATGGTATGTGCTGAAACGGATGTGATCTCTGATATATGGAAAGTTATGTCATTGTGTGTTAATTCGAAAAATATGTGATCTGATCTATGTGCTAAATATGGAAAATATATTTAATCAAGCGCTATCTTATGTGTTAAACTTGGAAAATAAATTCGGATTGATTTACTCTATAAACTGATAGCTGGATATCACATATGGTAAATGCTGTATGGAAAATATTATTCGAAATGCTTAAATATGCCTTGACTTCGAAATTGAGCTTATAAAGGAAATATAATCATGCTATTTAGAGCTTATGGCCGTTGTGATAATTTATGATAAGCATGATTGCATGGATAATGTGCTTGATTTTGCGATTAATCTCTAATTTGAGTTTCCATGTGAATGTTGAATGAAAAAGGTTTATATATGAGCAACACTAATATTTTCGAGGAACATAGAATTTGCGAAAGTACTATACGAGAGTTTTGAGCAGAAACCTTACATAGAGATTCCTAATTGCGATAGCTTTCTGCCTACATGAGCGATCATTTGCGAAGTACTGACTGTACTGTGATATTCCAACCCCCACCATATATTCTGTCTACGGACGTGTTGTCTTCGGACGTGAGCAATACCAAGGACGCAAAGTCGACGTTTACGCACACGTGAAGGGAAGGACGAGTTCCGGGGGCCCTTCGGTAGCGAGCTGCATTCTGACAAGAATTGGAGATTCCCAAAAACGAAACTCGACGTGTGACAACCTAGTGTGTCTAGTGTTCGACTTGTTTCGGTTGTGTATTGGGCTGATCAATCAGTTTTGTATCCAGCTACGGTGCGTTATAGTGATTGATTAAACTCTTGAGGAGCAAACCTCAAAGAGAGGAGTAAACCGCAGTTGGGGATATAACCTTTATAAAAATCATGCCTCGCAGTTACTTTGGCTGCGTTTAGTTGATGTGATAAGCGAAGGTAAGAATGGATTTATCCAATTAAATCGTGTTCAGTTGACATTGGACATTTTATTGGGAGCCCGGTATAAATAAAAGCCCGCTGTAACAATCTAGAGTTATCCAAGATAAATAAACCAGTGGTCTAGGCCGAGATTATTTATCCAGCCCAGATAATTAATCTAAAATGACCAAAACACCTTCATTTCATCAAATTACAAAATCATTGTTATTTCATATGATTTATATTGTAAAATCAAATAAACAACAGTAATTTATTCCTTGTAGTATGGTGATCTAAATGATATCCATATATTATATTTTTAGATGTTTATAAGAACAATTGTTTTTGTAAACTAAATATTGATGGGATAAGGCACTTCCGTAATTCTGTAAATAATACATCAGATAAAATTTTTAACGTTGGAAACTGAACAGCTTAATAAGAAAATATAATTTTAACCAAAAGCTACATACTGAACATAAATCTAAGACAGTTGAAAGGATATAATGTTATTATAAAATTATCTATCATTTTCTTATCTGAAGAACTAAACGTAGCCTTTACAATTACTTCCTTTTTGCAATGAGACAGAACCAATACACATCTGACATTACTCATTTCAGCAAGAGAACGGTAATCTGGGAAGTTCGACCGATGAATATTCAAAAACAAGTTTACAATATTTATTTTGGGAAAAAATTAAAAAATTAAGATAAGGTCGATTTTGGATATTGGATCTGATAATTGCGAAACAGCAGAAAATGTCACTAACATCGTATAGTCAAATTTGGGTCTTATTATTTTTTCAGCAATAAAGGAAAAAATTCCCACACGCATATTGCCACGTCAGTAGCAAGTAGGTGGAAATTGTCTTATCACATCTTTGGCTAACTTATGATTTTCAGCTTGTGTTTTCTGAAAATATGACCGAAGATTCAAATATATTCCGACGTAGAAAGTAAAGTTACATATTTTAGGGAAATTTTAAAAAAGAGGAACGATTCTATTTCGTTTTAAAAAAAGAGGAACGGGTTCTCAAATGACTGAAATACCCTTACTAAAAAACTGGTTAAGGAGGCTAATCCGACTCATTAACAGCGAAAAGTTATTCGAGTTATATTCGAATGACAAAACACTCGACTAAACGACTCGAATAATTGCTTATCCGACTTACTATAGCGAAATATTATTCGAATTTATTCGAGTTAAAAGCAAAACTCGAATGACGTACTCTAATAATAAATCGAAGAGATAAGGTGACTCGAATAATGTGCAGAAAATTTAAACGAATAAGCAACATTATTCGAGTAGCTTATCGAGTTTCCATTTCGAGTCAATACTCGAATACGTAACTCGGATAATATACTCGAATAAGCAGTATTTTAAAAAGCTCGGAAAGAAAATTAGACACAAATCACTCGAAAACCTAAAATCTCTCGCGCTCTCTCTTCGAAACCAAATAACTTACTCGAAAAATCGTACACAAACCCACGCATAACCATCAATGGCGAAACGAAAAACGAGATCATCGGAGCCTTCCGCGCCTGTGCGTAACCGGGTGGATGAGCAAATCGACGCCGGTAGAGCCACGGTGAGTTTTTGTCGCATTTTGGGTTTTTGTTAAATCGAATTGGTTGAACGAATTTCTTGGTTAGATCTATCGTTTCTAGCGTTAAATCGATCAATTTTGATGTTAAATCGTTGCGTAAACGTCGTAATCGGTCGGATTTTTAATAAAAATCGTTTTCATCGTCTTTTCGAGTAATAATTCGAGTAATTACGGTTCGAATAACTGCTTGACTTATTCGACTGATGTTTTACTCGAATAAATAACTCGAATAACAGAAAATTTTATGTGTTTTTGCGTTTTCAGGTCTATCTTCCGACGAAGTTGCCGGCGGACAATTTCTACCACGCCACCCTCACTCTGAACTCGCAGTACATGACGGTATGCGAACGCATCCGTACGCTTTTGAACGAGGAGGAAATGGAGGAGATAGTTAGGCGGACTCAGTTCGGGAACCTGATAAAGGTGGCCCGAAACCACTACAACTCCAATATGATCCTGTGGTATTTGATGAGCCGGCAGGTGGACTACATGCCGGAGTCGAAGGAGTTCTGGATGGTCGTTCGTGGGCGGCCCTTACGATTTTCATTGGTCGAGTATTGCCTACTCACGGGCCTCGACTGCGGCGCAAACGAGCCGGAGATACCGTCATCGAACGGAGGCATTGGCCTGGTATTCATTCTATTTTTTTAATCTTTTTGATTCGTTTTTTTACTTCGATTTCAAAAACTAACGTTTGTTTTATGGCTCGCAGGCAAGCTCGTTATATATTATATCGATATGGATAAGGAAGTCACGGAAATGATCCGTGACGCCGGTGGAGCCTCGGGCGTGAATCCCGAGAAATTGAAGATCGCAGCACTTTATTTTGCCGTCGGGGTGCTCGGGGAGCGGAGGGTAAAGAAGGACCTGAAGGTCAAGGAGGAGTGGCTCCGTCTGGTGGAGGACTTCGACCGCTTCAACGAATATCCTTGGGGAAGGATATCATTCGAGGAGGTCATTTATGGTCTGAACAAAGACCTCCTGGGGAAGCACATGGATATGACATCGAAGGGAAAAATCGAAACAACCTTCGATATCAGCGGCTTCGTAATGCCGCTTCAGGTAATTAGTTTTGTATTATTATTTAAGACATATTATATTTATTTTAACTTACTTTTACTCTCTTTTATCAGGTTCTGGCGTACGAGTGCTGGCCGACCATCGGGCAAGAATTCGCCGTGAGAAGAGCCGGTGAAGGTCTCCCGATACCCCGTATGTGCCATTGGAAGACCACATTTTACGGCAAGAGCTCTGCTCCGGGATGGCAAGCGGTCGAGCGTGCATTCGGTGCCATGGAGATGGATGTAAGTATATTTATTTATTTATAATATGGATTTATTTAGATTGCGTTTTCTAAATTGTACAAATACACAGGACGTGCGGTGTTGCCTTACACCGAGCGATGCGGAAGCCGATTCAAGGCACTTCTGCACGGTTGCCGGCTTTTGTGGCAGCCGGGATGATGCCGTAGCCCAGAGGATAGTGGAGCATCTTCTAAATGGGCTGTCGGTCTACTGCACCGATCATCGGCTTGCTCCGTCTCCTCCTCCGCCGTCTCCTCCTCCGCCGTCTCCTCCTCCGAGGTCTTCTCCTCCGAAGCCGTCTCCTCCTCCTTCCGGCTCAATAATCGCCCATTTTGATAGAAGAATGGACAGGCTGGAAGGCGATGTATGGGATATGCGGGCGGAGATTAGGGAGCTGCGCTCGATCGTGGTCCAAGGTATGTCTTACTTAATGTATATTTTATAAGATTATATTGATATTACGTAAATCTAACGTAATACTCTAATTTTGTAGCCCTTGAGAGCCTGACGCCGAGAATGGTGCGGGATATTACGAGAAGCTACGATCAGGACATGCCGCCTCCTTCGCCTCCTCATTCGCCGCCCGGCGGCGGATAGGGCCGCGGCGGAGGCGGCGGCGGCGGAAGCGGAGAGGGCCGCGGCGGAGGCGGCGGCAGAGAGGGCCGCCGCGGCGTCGAAGGCAAAGAAGGCGGCGTGGGCGGAGGCGCAGAGGGCCGCCGCGGCGTCGAAGGCAAAGAAGGCGGCGGAAGCGGAGGAGAGGCGGCCACGGACGGAACATGCGAAGAAGAAGTCCAGGTTGCTTTCGAGTCCGTATACTCCGACGCCCGATTCGTCCCCTCGCGTTGCAATACAATGCCGCGCGGACATAGAGCAGATCATCGGCGAGAGTGTGAAGAATTGGGATGCCGTCGCGGCGGAGGTGGCAAGAATGGGCGCAAAGGAGGAACGGCAAGGAATGCTCCAAGCGTACGACAAGAAATTCTTTGCCGACCTGTCCACTCCGAAAGTGTGGCTTTCGGATGAGGTATGTGTGTTTTTTGCTAAATATGTTCTAATTATTTCGTTTAATAACATTATATGCTATTATTGCAGCACGTCAACGAGGCATTCAGCGGGTTCACGGCGATGCAAGAAAACTGCGTGCATGCGGAGCGAATCGTGTACGTGAACACCAACTTCGCACATGCAGTCAGGATGGAGTCCGCCAAACCGCGACCGTGGAACGTGTCCTCGTTCGAGCTATTCGCCACGGGAGAGATCAATGCGATATACGGGGGCAAGCCGTCACTTCACTGGAGCCAAGCGGATGTGGCCGTCATCCCATTGGCATTTAACTCGCATTGGGTGCTCCTCGTCGCTCGGTTCAAGGAGAGGAACATCCTCGTTTTGGATTCCGATCGCAGCAGCGATTCGGACTTGAGGTTCATGAAGCCGTTCCTCGATCCTTTGGCCGAAGTGATACCGCTGATGCTTCAACACGTAGGTGTGGAGCAAGAATCCGTGGAGAAGTTTGCTTGGGTGCGGTGCCCCAATTTTCCTCAACAAGTCCACAGGTAATTTTCTTATTTTCTCACTTTTTTATTTTCTTATTTTCTTAAACCTGAAATTGTTCTATTTCTCGAACAACGGAGAGTGCGGTATGTACATGCTTAGGGCGGCGATGTCTCTGTTGATCGGTAACAGAGATGATCTCTACGCTTTGGACGATTCTAAAGTTTTGTCTTTTAGAAAGTTTTTGACTATATGTATTTATTTTAACAATTGGGATATTGTATGAACCGTTTTAGATATATTTGTATAGATTTTTTGATTTGGAATTGTTCTGTGTTATGGTTGGTTGAGTTGCTGTTGAGGTTGTTCAGAGTGTTCAAGGTTCAGTGTTGTTTTTTTTCCAAATTTCACTGTTATTCGAGTGAAAGAGCTTGTTCGAATAATGATAATTATTCGAGTAAGCTAATCGAGCTTAATCCGAGTACCTCATAGCACTCGAATAAACTTCACTGGATCAGTTGATTTTATCGGACTTCACTGTTATTCGAGTGAAAGAGCTTGTTCGAATAATGGGAATTAAACGAGTAAGCTATTCGAGCGCAATCCGAGTATCATATAGCACTCGAATAAACTTCACTGGATCAGTTGATTTTATCGGACTTCACTGTTATCCGAGTCAAAGATCTTGTTCGAATAATGTTACATTTATCGAGTTGCGTATTCGAGAATATTCGAGTACGATACATAACTCGAATAATTTAAAAATCGAAAATATTGTTTTTATATCATGAGCATGAAATGTTAAATAACGTTTCATGTTAAATATCATTTCATGTTAAATAACATTTTCTTTCTAAGTAATAAAATATTATAGAGATTCTTGAAAAAAAAAAGAAAATCAAGTTGATATTTCTATACATGTTATAAATATTGTTGATGGGAATGTATATACTAAAGTCCTATCTACCAATGTATTTCATTGTATGTCATGCAACGACTTTTATTAAACATTGTTAATCTTCACAAAGCGACTTATTAACATCATGAAGGCCCTAAAACATCGAAAAATTGATATTTATACATTTATGTATCGAGATAATTAAAATTCAAAAATTCTGAAAAGAACACTCGAATTGCAAGATATTATTCGAGTTCGGTATTCGATTTTTTTGTAAATTATTCGAGTTATTCGGGTACTCGAATAAGTTCAGGTTTTCGTTTCCGACTTTTTATCGTTACGTTATTCGAGTGACCTATTCTAATAATATTCGAGTTGTGCAGTTTACTCGAATAACAGTGAAAAAAGCTACAATCAAGCCAAACTCACAATATCCATCAATCTCATACAACCTCATACATCAAACTCATACAACCTCATACATCAAACTCATACAAACTCATACATCAAGATTTACTTAATGTCTACGACCAAACTCACCGACGGACGGAAACCTCTTTTCTTTCCTCCGACCACGCCTTGCTACGAACGGAGGCGGCAACACCAATTGATCCGAGGTATCCCACTCGGCTTGATCCGGAACCGGCGAAACTCGTCCGTGATAAGCAGAATGCCACGTTAGGACAGAATAATATTCCGAACACAACGGGTAGAAACTCATGTTCGCTCGTAGACTCGCCGCGATTGCATGTGGACAAGGAATCCTGTCGGTGTCGAATTGGCGGCACGTACAAGTCTTCGATCGCAAGTTAACAATGGCACGACCCCCCGGAGATCGGACATCGTACTCATGCTGAGCGATTTCATGTACTTCATACCCTTGACTTAGCTCATACCTCTCACGGAGCTTCATTTCCACCGTCGGGGTAAACCGCGTGGTTGCTTGTCCAGATTGCTGTCTGTATCTAGCAAACCAATCCGCCGTCAGCCTCTGTATCGATTCCAGAAGCGCAATGATCGGTAGCTTTCTTTCTTCGCGGAGTCTTGCATTAATCGATTCCACCCCGTTCGTAGTCATGATGTTATAGCGAGACGTCGGAGAATAGGCTCGACTCCATCGTTCCTTAGTATCAGTCTGTTGCAAATACGCGTATGCGGTGGGAAACCTATTCTCAAAATCACCATATTGTGAATCAAAGTCGCTTTGCTTGTATATTTTAGCAATGTGTATGAACGTCTCGGACGCACCCTGCTTCTTACACTTGCCTTTCATATTTTGTGACAGGTGCCAAATACAATGACCGTGGTGCGCACGACCGTAGACGGCTGCAACGGCGGCTTTGATAGATGGAGATCAGTCGGATACGATGACAATATCGTCCTCGTTGGGCACGACTTGCAAGAACTCGTTCAAGAACCACGACCAAGCTTCTATGCACTCGTTGTCGATTATGCCCCAAGCTAAAGGAAACTGATGGCGGTCGCCATCCTCCGCTGATGCAATGAGCAACGTACCCCCATACTTTCCTTTCAACCAAGTACCGTCTATGCAAACAACCTTCCTCATGTGACGGTATCCCGCACCAAGGGATAGGAATGCATGCTTAAATCTCCGCTCGTCGTCCAGATATACACTTGCTATGGTTCCCGGATTCACTCTTCTCAGCGTCGACAGGTATGACGGCAACAGCTTGTAACTCTCATCGGGGTCACCCTTCATTGCATTTTGTGCTAAAATGCCTCCTTTCCATGCTTTGAAGTACGAAACTTCGATCCCACGATTTCTCATCATTGTTTGAATGAGTTTAAGGGCCGGTGTACTTGTTGAACCCTGAAAAGATTCAAGCAGCATATCACTCACGGAGGTTGACGATGCTTGAGTGAGTCTTGCGTTCCGATTTGCAAGGTCGCATGTATGTGTATTGCAATACGTACGAATCGAGAATACGGATGTATCCTTAATCTTCGCCGTCCATATCCTCCAAGTACATCCATCGTCTTTGCATCTCACGCCATAGTACGATCGGGAAGATTTTATAATCTTGACCTCGAAGCATGGCTCTATAGCAACTCTTTGGATCCTATTCTTGACGGCATTCTTATCCTCGAATTCATCACCGACCTTCATGGTGGAACCGTCGGTAAAAGAATACCGATCGCTAGGAATAGTTGCATTTTCCACTTCTTCCTCCTCCTCCTCATCATTCCCGTCCGCATTTTCTCCGTTTACGCCATCAAAATTGACGTGCAGGTTCTGCCGTGATGCAACATTCTCATCACGGTCGTTCGCCTCATTGTGACCTTCACCCCCATAATTCACATCTTCGCATCCGCCAAAGTCGATGGTACGGTCAAAATAATCATCGATGTAACCACCTCCATCGCTACGAACCTCAATGGGAACGGGACCAACTTCATCATCCGCGAGAGTTTGACGGTGGAGGGTCGTAGGGAGTCCAATCTCCATACGGAGAATCGGTCTATCCATTGGACCCCCTAAGTATATATAACCCTTCAACTCTCGATCATTCTTTATATACAACGGAGCACACCCTTCCATACCTCTCATAGATGGCTGATAACTTAGCTTTAACTCCGGCCTCCCGCTTACGCCAATAGTCTCGTATATTTCGTTTCGCAGATCGTCCAGCAAACAACAATCGACATCGAACCCAATGGTCTTCAAATTTGTTCCCATCCTTGGAACCCATGTCCATTTATTATCATTCCCAATTATCCATTCTCCATCGTAATCAATCATGATGCTGGTCGGCATAACCTGCATATGAAACAAATCATTGTTAATAAAATTTAATTGCAATAACATTATTCGAATAATTACAATATTCGAAAAATAAAAATTAATCGAGTAAACAATTCGAGTAGTAAAACAACTCGAATAAAGTCTTCGAGTATTAAGATTTTGAAGACACTCGATAAGTTGTTATCGAAGAAATAAATGGAATAAATCAACTTTTATTGCAAACGAGTTATTCGAATAAATAAAATATTCGAAAACAAAAATTATTCGAGTAAGACATTCGAGTTCACGCTTAACTCGAATAATGTGTTCGAGTATTATATTATCGAATAATATGTAAGTGTAAAATTTCATAAACAATAGTATTATTCGAGTAACTTTTCCTAGTTTATTCGAGTATGATGTCCGATTGTATGTTGCCAAAACAGCTTATCCGAGTGACGTTTACGAGTCTAAATAAACTCGAGTAACGAATTCGAATAACCGGAAAACGAAAATTTTCTGCAAATTCGCACAGATCTAAGGTTAAAATGCTACCCGTAACTACCCAAACCTTCGAAAATCTAATACCCGATGCTCGAAATGTAAATGTCATTAACATGAATGGAAATTACAATGCCCGATATAATATATACTTGTAACCGGCGTTAACATGAACGGAACTTACTGTATATGTATTCAAGAACGAAATTGGGATTCTTGGAGCTTATGTGTTTCGATTTCGGCGGATGCTTCAGCTCGTTTTTCCTTCAAGATCTCGTTTTGGTGCTTCGTGGGTGCATTAATGAATGAGGTTGATGCGTTTTTTTTTTATTTTATATATATATTTCTTTTTTTTATTTATTTAGGTATTAATTAGGGGTTTAGTTAATTAAGGAAACATGTTCCTCTTTTTTTAATTGACTCGGTCAAGCTCCTTTTTTTTAAAAAGAAATCAAAAATAATCTTATTTTTTAAAATACCACCATATTTTAGTGGTTATCGACCTAAAATAAATACAGATAAATAGATATCTCCATATAATTTTTCCCCTTTTTTTATTTATCTTTTCAATATGCAAGTGTTTATGCGTCCTAATCATTCTCAAGCCACATAATCATTATCTTCAAGAAAGACTACATATCTCCAAGTAGATCGAGCATGTTATTATTCTTCATGCGCCAATCCACAATTTAAGGCGAAAAAAGACAATGCAGTTGATTTAAGTGCCGTCGTTAGCTCGTCCAATCATATCCCGTGTTTTTTTATATCTTGCTTTGTGGATGATAACATGATATTAACCAACCATTCTTGAAAGGAGCATAGCTACAAATTGCATCAAATTCATCACATAATCTAAATGATTACCAAGTAAGAAATGAAACTCAATTTTCTCCTATTCCAGATTTGAGATCATTTGAGGCAGTTGTCACAAGGGCTAGGACCGTTCTTGCAGGCGTTTCGAACAAACGTCTCCCCAAAGTGTTCGAGCAAAGCTTGTCTTCGACACCCGTCCTGTGAAACAAATTGATGTTTAGGGTATTCACATCTTACTATTTCCTATTCCTTAAAAGTGAAAATTGGCATTGAGAATTCACAACTAAAGTGTGTATAAACACTAGTATATGCTTGCATGGCGTTCGCCACCAAATGTTTCCTATCATCCTATATATTTCCAATTTGCAATCGAAGAATAAGAACTATATACTATATATTATTTGATCGTGATACCTTAAGTTGGCCATTGTATAATATCAGCTCACACTATTATATCTCTCGATTTATAAACAATATTGCTCTTGTAAGGTATTTGAGTGTGTTACCTTAAGTTCAGAATAGTGTTGCATTTTACGAGCTTGATCCATGGCCTTTTTGAACTTTTCATTTTTGCCCCTTTCTCCGCTTCTGAGCATGCAAACGACCCTGCTGAAATCCTTCTTTTGGTACATGAGAATGCACATGGAAGGCAGATTGTCTCGCCCAGCTCTACCTGATTCTTGATAGTAGCTCTCTATTGATTTTGACATGGTGTTGTGAACCACATAACGCTGAATCAATAACAACTCAACCAAGTTATGTCGTGTCAAAGGTGAAAAGATAATCGTAATTAAGTACACAATTATCATGAAGACATTTTGAGGCTTCCACTCAAAACCAGTTTGGGATTGCCACTATGGTTCTAAATTGATATATTTAACCGACGAGGAGGGAATATATTCTATAAATGCCAAATCTGAAGGTTTCATCCTATAACGAGGTAATGTCAACAAGAAATACGGAAGTTTAAAGTTAAAGCATTACTTACAACATCAGGTTTGTCAATTCCCATCCCAAAAGCTATGGTAGCACAAATTACGTTAGCTTCTCCAAAATGCCATTTCTTCTGAGCAGCGATCCTTTGGCGAGCTGGCAAGCCAGCATGGTAATAAACCGTTTTGATTTTGAAATTCTGATTCAGATGTTTCGATACCTCCATGCATTCGGTTTTCGAAAGGCAGTACACGATTCCACACAAGTTCTTCAAACGGTCTGCGATTAATTTCCCCAGCTGTTGAAGGGGATATTTGGTTTTGCCAATCACTTCGTACTTCAAGTTAGCTCTATCAAAACTCGTCTCGAACACAGTTGCGTGAGGAATCCTAAGTGAATTCAAGATATCCTGCAAAAACGAACAGTTGAACACACGGAAAAAAACAAATAGTTGAAAAAAAAAGACTTGTAATACCGAAAAAGAGGTCTAACCTTACGAACTATCGGTGTTGCAGTGGCAGTCAATGCCATTACAGGAACATGAGGAAAATTTTGCTTAAGACATCCTAAAACTCTATAATCGGGACGAAAATCGTGACCCCATTGGCTGAAAGATGGTAAATAAAATAAGCTGAATGTCAAAATTAGGCTGAACATTTGACGAGTAACAAAAAATTAGCATGTTCTTTCATATGCTGATGTCATTTGATTATCAACTATCGTGTTACATGCATATGCAGCAGATAAGGGAGTATTGCAAATTCATATCCCTAATATATATTATTGGTGTTCCGGTAGCATGGTTGCACTTTTCGTTTGATTATTCATAGTTTGTACTTTCTTGAGCTCATTTTCTTGACAATTCCTTCATATCATCTTAAAAGATGTTACTCAGAAATTGAAGAACGAAGGCATACCTCAGACAATGAGCTTCATCAACAATGAATCCAGCTAATTGTCCCTGAAAAAACCAAGAATTTTCTGTTTAAAGCACATTTATCAGAGTCGACGTAAAATTCCCAACATGATAAAAGATTTACCTTTGTGTGTACATGGTTTAGGATTTCTTGGAATGATATATTTCCAGCAACCCTCTCTGGCGTAACATACAGAAGCTTACATGATGGCGTATCCTTCCTAAGAACAACATAAGGAATCACATGGACAAAACATGAGCATATGATCCGTTACAAGTAGTTAAGCAAAATCTCAGATTTATATAGAACACGATTGGTGGCACATCGATTCTTCCTTTAAAAATTACTTGGCTTCTGATTTCTCATAATATATATAGAGCTAACTTCCCAATTTCTCGCCGGATTAAGAACCAGGAAAGCTTTAGCTTACCTTAGTTCTTGAATAATAGCTGCTTCTAGTGAAGGCTTCTGTTGAGAATTCAAGAAAGTTGCAGGTATACCAAATTTGACGTTTAGTGTAACAATCTGATCTTGAATGAGTGAAATAAGTGGAGATACAACGATTGTGACCCCTGTCTTGAGAATGGCTGGAAGCTGCATTACATAGATAATCAGGATAATAAAACAAAGACGATAATGTAAAAATTCTAACCATTTGCTGAGTCTTGGTTGATATCCCTCATCCCATTTAGTCAACTATATAACCATTGATGTTACTAGAATGACTGCACGAATGAGATGAGAAGATAAAATTCTCACACCCAAATGCCGATGTTGTCATTTATTCAATACAAACTACGTGAAGTTAATGAAGAAATCACTATTTATAGGAGATGGTGAAATGGATCGGCAGAGCGCACTGCTAAGATATAGAATAAGAGTCAAGGTTAATAGTTCTAACACATCAATAACAATGAAATATGAGGTACGTGCATCAGTCTGTTTCACATATAGCAAATGAGGAAGATGATTAATACTAATTTTTATGCAATGAAAGAATTAATAGCATCCTCACACATGATCAGGAATGTTAACAATCACTTGACTTAGATGATCAAAAATTATATACTACCTCCGTCCTGGTAACTTTGTACATTTTACCAAATCGGGCGTCCCACTATCTTTTATATATTTCCATATTTAGTAAAAAACTATCACACACAATCAATATAATAACATTAAATATTCTTAAAAGACGTGCCACACACATACACTTTTCTTCCTCTATACTACTAAAATATTATAATTCTTAAAAACCGAACCCAATCCCAAATGTCCATATATTACCGGGACGGAGGGAGTATGAGATAATTTGAAATTAAATTTCACATCCTATAACGGAACGTGAAAAAAAAAGATGCTGAGATAAATTTTCTACTTGCAAGATGACTACAATTTAATCTACAACGGATAGGGAGATAGACAGAAGAGTCTCATTATGCGAGTTCCATTTCCCGTTCAAAAATTGTATAAATGGATAACACTTGCTATTCCAGGAAGGACTTAAACCTGGTAACAAAGGCTTTTACCACCTCCAGTGGGCATCAGAACAAAACAATCCTGCTGTCTAAGAAACGCTTTACATGTCTGATGCTGCAGTGGTCTGAATGTTTTATTACCAAACACAACAACATTTGCCAATTCAATGTCGTCCAGACGTTGAAGCTCTTCATAAGTTAGAGTTCTGCATGCATTCTGACTAAGATAGCTCTTCTGGTCCTTTTCAAAAGAAAATCAATGTTTAGTAAGTAGAAAATGCCAGGTTTAATAAGAAAAAATAATTTGATTATGTAGCCGCAATTAAAGATGAGATTCACATCGATTACCACAGAGGAAGGTGTAGTTCCCAAAGAACTGGGATGAGGTCCATCAACTTTACAGGAGAACTTCACATGTTTATTACGGAACAACTTTGTATCTGTCACTTCACCATCGCTCGAAGAATCCAACTCCACAACATTTTGATTTTTCCAAGACTCGGTAGGATCATCGATGTCGTGAATTTGGAGCTTTTTAGATTTAATATCATTAACACAATTCTTTGTTCCATCGCTATCAAGAATTTCGGCTAAAACGCTGCACGCTTCAGACTCCAAGGTTTCGAGATCATCCCAGTCTTCATTGTCTTGCATAAACTCCGCCAGCGATGCCAGGAAATCATCACCACAGTGCTCCACGGTGATGAAGTCTCGCCCATCTTCACCTTAATCCAGGGGAGGAAATAGAACATCAGTACATGAAAATGAAGACAATCAAGAAAATCTCTATGGATTAAAAATACACTACTATCAGCATTTTCTGTGAATATAAAGACAAGCAGGAAAATTATATGGATAAAACTAACTGCAGCTGTGAAATTCAGGTACAACTACATAACTAGAAACCAAAATCGCGGTTCTATCATCTGTTCATATTCTACCACTGCAGTCTTCACGGGGCAAAAATTCATCCTATAATTGTTTAAGGTGAATTCCATTGGCCAAAACTATAATAACGCCAAGCGTCTTTTTTGTCTTTCAAAAGAGGAAAAGCATGTATTATCCCATATCACATATAATAAATGGGTCATGACCATCGTTATCTATCACATCAGCTACAACAGCAAAGTTCTGCAGAAGATACCAGCCTCCTGTTCGACTCAAACTTCATATTATTAGACTCTCTATTAAGCTATAGATGAGCATACGAAACATTGCAACACCAATCAAGGTCAAAGTAGAGAGAAACTGAACCATAAAGGTGGATGAGGCTATCCAAACACTTGTAGGCGGACTCTTCGTCGAATCCAAATTCCAAAGCCAAGCTTATCAGTCGAGCTTTTTCCAACTCCAAATCCTGATCATTCATTTTTTTCTGGATCGGAATCTTCCTTACTTTCAATCGAGCTCTTATTCTCCCTTTTCTCTATTCAATCGGAATATTCGTTAGCCGCGACTTGGTGGGTGGCAGTGAATTTTCCCGCGGTTTTGAGTTTATTCTTTTCGTCGTGCGCGTGAGAAAACCAACATTATTTTGGGCTTATGTCAAAGAGCCCAAAGTTTCGGCTTGCTAAATGAGGTGGTCCATTGTTGGCGTGGTAGACCCGGTCGAATAACACTGCGGTTAATATTTGAGAAATTAAAGATAAAATCACCAAGATTTTTAGGTGGAAAACCCCCGAACAAATCGAGGTAAAAATCACGGGCAAGGAAGAAGAATTCACTATAGGAGAAATATAGGAGTTACAATCTCTCGTACTACAAATGAGAAAACCCTCAATATTTCTCTTTATAGTCGGAGAAATACTTGACAAACTTTCTATTTTTATTTTTTTTTTCTATTTTCCTCTCTTTATATTCTCTTTTCTGGGATATCTTATGATATCGAAAATAAAAGTTTTCCGAGGATAAGTTTTTTGCTCGAGAAAATTTGCATCGAAAATAAAATTTTTCGCGTGTATGCTTTTCGCTCGAAAAAATGATTTTTTTGAAAATTAAAAATTTTCACTATTAAGTTTATCGGTCAACTAAAGTCTTTTACCTAAGAAAGCTCAATTTTGCGACCGAAAATCTTTTTCGAGTACAAATAGTGTTTTGATCGAATAGGTTTGTTTCGATAGACACTTTTTGCGATCGAAAAAGTTTTTCAACACTTTGAACTTTGCAAAACAAGTCAGTCGAATCAAGTTTTAACACATAAATCACAGATTATAAAAAAATAAGACTGAATCATACCTCGAAATAATGTAAACTCGGTTAAAATAACAGGTATTAGCCAGATAATCATGCTTATAAGCCTAAATCATTGCGAAATCACATTCAGTTTTCCAAATATTTAGCAGTCGAAATATTCATTCAAATATCAGTCGAAAAACTTCATAATAACGATGCAGAACATGATCAAAGGGACGAAAATACTTGCTGATTGCAGTTTCTACCTTCAAAAGACAATTTTTGATGTCGAAGAAGAAGTATTGAAGATTAATAAATCGCCTTTTGAAGTTTTTCGAGAGTAAATGAAAGGTCAATGTTTCTTCTTCGACGAAAATTTTCAGAGTGATACAGTTTTTTCGACTGCAAAAAGCATTTTAGTATAACGGGCTAATTAGACGTTTGGGCTTTGAATCAAGATTGGCCCATTAAAGTTTTTCGATGGTTAATTGGGTCCGAAAATTACATTTTTGACCCGATTTTTATGAAAATTGTGTCCTAAAATATCATAATTACCCCTTTTTCATGTAAATTCACACCAAAACTCCCTCTAAATCTTATAATAAATGCAATTAACTCCCTGTTTTGACGAATTGTGACGTCTGACTCCTCTGTTGAGCTTTAACAATTTCTGTAACACTTGGAGAATAACGTCAAAAATACTTGGAGCTAAAAGCATAAATTTGTATATGCTCCCCCTCAAATTGTGCTCATAAATCGTTTTAACACAAATCTAGCATAATGCATATTTTTCAAAATAGCATATTTTCTTTTTGGAAAGTGTCACTAATATAAAGAAAAATAGGAGTACAAAACAACGTGCATAATATCGCTCATGACGCACCAAGCGGTAATGTACAACCGACCAGACAGCACCAAAACCAGACAACCCAGACAACCTACAAGGTCCCTACAAGACCAAAGCCGAAAAGTACATAACAATCACGTCAAAGGGAAAGGTAGGTGTCAAAACCACATCCCACAACAGGTTTCTGGCACCAGATGTGGCACCAGTAGGGCAGCCAGGATGAGTACCAAAAACAGCGCCAAACGCACTAGGCAGAAGACAGCACGCTGGAAAAGCTTCAGGCGAAAAGGAGTAATGCAGTCAATGCATCCGCAGAGCTGGTCGGGGGAAAGGCATTCTCACGCCCTCTCCTGATTTCCCTTCAGCGATTGGTGAGTGAAGATTGGTGAGTGAAGAGTGTGCCAGGTAGGTAAGCCACTCCAGAAACGTGAGTAGTTCGTCTCGCCAGGGAATCCACGTCCGCATCCGTTTAAGAGCCTAGGGTCGCCCAACTCAGGACATCAAACAAGAAGATGCATCAAGCGACCAAACTAGGGGGAGAATGGTTAGGAGAAATATTAAAGTAAAGGGAAAGCAACTAGGAAGTGAGAGCATGAGATAAAATGAAAGATGAGTAGGGGGTAGGGGGTAAGGGGTAGGGGGTAAAGAATTGATTCAATCTTCCCAAATGCGGGCGCATCGACGTTCTTCTCATCACCCAAGGACTATTCCCTCCAGTTTACTACCACGCAATCCTCCACATCTGTCGTATGCACAGAGTTGGAGCTGGTATTTGGCCGGTAAGGTGGATAGACGAAGGCAAAGCATTGTTTCCACGTCAGCAATAATCTAGTCCGGTGGACGTTGACACCCATCATGCCATCTTCTGTTACGCTCAAGTCACATATGATAGACAAGCGACGCAAGGGCATGACGAAATCCCAATCGGATAAGTGCTGGCCCCGCCACCGTTGAGCCGCCCAGCTGATACCGTCGAACCAGTCCCGCATCGGCCAACCAAAGCGAGTCTATCCTGCAGAAGGCGTAAGCAGCATCTGGAGAAAGGGCACTCGAAGAAAAGGTGGCTTGTAGTCTCCACAGTATCCGAATCGCATAATAAGCAGGTAGAGCGACCCGCGACTGTCGCCACCCAAGGCTTGTCTCTCGTCGCCAGGCGGTCCCTAATTGCGAGCCAAAGCAAGAACTCATGTCGAGGAACAGAGAGCGGCCCACCAAACAAAGTGGACCAGGGTACTTTGGGTCGCCGTAGACGAAGCCTTTCCCTAGCAGAGAAGGTAGAGAAACGTCCATTCCCAGAAGCAATCCAACGGAACGAGTCCGCCTCACCAAGCCTAATATGGGGAAGATGTGGTGCGATATCGAGGTGTTCCATCGTAGTTTGGGCCAGCCAGCACCATCCCTCATCATTGATCACCATACTGAGTTTCGAGTTGAGAGGTAGACCATGACCATGGGTCCACGTGGGTGGCGATCCCCCAAAGGAGTCATGAGAAACCAAGGATCAATCGAGAGGTATGTGCTAGCCCCGTCACCAATGCAGAATTGTATGAGTGGTCTGAACTCCGAGCGAAGTTTTAAGATCTTTTTTCCAGCTCCAAGAAGTCCTCGCCGTAGGCCGGATAGACCACAACGATTAATTATGTAGCCTCGTATGTCGAATCCACGTTGCCCAAATCGAGTTGTCATTGTCATTTAATAAGCTCCAAAGTAGACGCATGGGAAGTACCTTGTTGTCCGTCTGAATCGGTCACAACCCTAGCCCGCCTTCATCCTTAGGTACACAAAAATCCGCCCAGGCAACTTTAGCACTTGAACCCCTCCACAGAAAAGCCTGCAGACGTTTCTCAATGCTACGGATACTACCCCAGGGGGGAGAAAGACACTCACCCAGTAGGTATGCCGCCCGAGCAAGACCGACTTGATTAGTTGGACCCTTCCAGCGTAAGATAGAGAGAGGTGAGTTCACGACCCCAACCGGCGGTCCACACAATTAAGGAGCGGATTACAGTCGGCAATGTTGAGTCTTGATGTGATTAGTGGCATGCCAAGGTAGCGCACGGGTAGAGAGCCATGCGAGAATCCCATAATGGCCTGAATCGTGCCCTTCAGTCGATCGACGCGCTTACTTATAAACATCTCATTTTTGGTGATGTTGGCCCTTAGTCCAGACAATGTAGCAAAATGATCGAGACTACCCTTAAATACCCCAACAGACACCATCCACGTGGGAAAAGAGGAGTAGGTCATCCGCAAACGTAAGCATGAAAAGGGACGACGCCTCGCAGTTCCAGTGGTAACGAAAGTTGGAGTTCCGTCTAATTCCATCTTCAATGATGCCATGCAAGACCTCCATAACTAGAGTAAAGAGATAAGGTGATATGGGGTCACCTTGTGTAATACCCCGCCGACCATGGAAGAAACCCACCGGCGTATCGTTAATGTTGATAGAGAAGCACGGCGAAGTCAGGCACGCCCGACTCCAACCCACGAAAACTGGATGGAAGTTAAGAGAAGTAAGCGTGGCCAGAATAAAATCCCATTCCACCATATCGTATGCTTTCGCGAGATCCACCTTAAATGCCACCCGTTCGGGCAGCCCCATACTATTGTAACCATGACAGATTTCCTGGGCTAGGAGAATATTGTCTGAGATTTTGCGACCCGGAATGAAAGCATTTTGAGTAGGGTGAACGAACTGAGCAAGGCTGCCCCGTAGACGGTTCGCGAGGACCTTTTAGATGATTTTATATAGCACCTTGCAGCAAGATATCGGCCTGTAATCCTATCCTCGGGTTCGTACTTTTAGGGATAAGCGTGATAATTGTGGAATTCAACTTCCCAAGTAGATAGCCCGTTCTGAAAAATTCCTTGATGGCATACGTAATGTCGGGGCCGACCGTTTCCCAAATATGTTTGTAGAATGCTGCTGAAAATCCATCGGGGCCAGGTGATTTGTTGTCCCCAATAGAGAATAGCGCCTTTTTAATTTCCTCATCGGTGGCCGGTTGTATAATTGCCTCAGCATCAGTCGTGGTCAGCTTCCGTGTAATAAACGGTGAGATCGATGCGGCTGCCAATGGTGTCGTCCGAGTAGAATGACCTAGAAGGTCGGTGTAGAAGCGAATGAGTTCCGCCCGTACTTGCGCGTCCCCCTCGAAAGTATCACCAGCTTCATTCTCGAGAGTAAAGATCCGATTTCCAACCGGCCACATGGAAACCTTCTTGAAGAAGAAGGAAACATTGGTCCCCATCTTTCAACCAAGCCACTTTGGCGTGTTGCGATAACGCCGAGTGCTCCATGTCAATCGTCCTTGCATAAGCAAAACGACAGTGCCTCTCAAGGATCAATAGTTGGTGCTCCAATGGGTGATGAATGGCTTATTCTTGGACAACATCCAGAAATCGTCGAGCCTCGATAATGTTGCGATTAAGGTCACCCTTTTCATGGCGAAGGCGTTTCAGCTCTTGTTTGATGACTTTCAGTCGCTTCACAACATTAAACATGGGATAGCCTCCCATGTTACGATCCGAAGCTCCTTTAACCAATGATATAAATCTAGGGTCCTTGACCAAGAAATTATCGAAGCGAAAGGTGTCACTTTTTTCTCGTGGTTAGGAATCATCCTCCAAGAGGGGAGTGGTCAGAGGTAGAAGAAAGTCCGCACCGATAGGTTAGGTCCCCATAACGATCAAACGACGAAGGGTTGCCGACCATTCTGTCAAGACATCGCCAAATGCCAGCTGTGGCGCGTTGTTGGTTGTACCAAGTGAACAAGCAGCCAATGCGTGGTAAACTAATCAGATCAGAGGATGTTAGACAATTAGCCATTTCCGTACAGCCACCTCCAGGCGTGCCACCTCGTGCCTCCGAGTTATCGAGAATCGCGTTGAAATCCCCCATCACTACCCAAGGGCAGTTACCTCGCGTGCTAGAAGTAGCCATGAGATCAGTCCAGAGAGCCCGCCGTTCTGCACGCATATTGTGACCATACACGAAAGTGATATGGAAATTTATCCGCCATAATGCTAATTTTGTAATGCACAGTCTGTGATGTGTGAGCCTCGATCGTAACTGTCACAAAATGAGTGTCCCAGCCTACCCATATACGCGACGCCGGTCCAGTTTCATAGTCGTAAAACCAGTTCCATGCTCCAATCGAGTTTGCTAGTGTAGAAGCATTTTTCTCAGATGCTCTCGTCTCAATTAGGCCAATGATCCTCAGTCCATATTTCGTAATCAATTCCCTCGCCGCCCACCTGTGGTCTAACCTATTTAGACCACGTGTATTCCATATGGCGACTGGGATTATGGAAAACCGGGGGTGAGGGCTGCTATAGGACGTCACAATACGCATATTTAGAATTTCAATTGATGTCACAAGCACTGAATACGCATTATATCAATGCCGCCTAAATGCATGGTCCCCTAAACATGCATACGCATATAATGAATTCTCTACTAATGCATATACTAATGCATTTAAAAGGTGTGAATGCCAAGAATGAATAATTTTGCTTTTAAATCTATTCCGGGTCATGTTAGGAGAGGTTCTGGGTTTCGAATCTCATCCCTGTGACATTTCCCTAGGCCTGCCCACATGGGCCCAGACATGTGCGATTGACCTGGTCGGCCTACTTTGCAGGTAGTGGGTCGGCCCCGGGGTTTCACTATCGGCTTTTCCCGGTTACCAAAAAAAATCTATTCCATGCCAATGCAATTTTAAAATTGCATTCAGAATTTGCGAAAACATATTAAAAATAAAAAATGCAAGAAAAGTAAAAATTTATGAAAATTTATTTATTTATTTTTTAAAAATGTTTTAATTTTCTTTTTATATTATTATTATTATTATTATTATTATTATTATTATTATTATGGGGTCAGATTATGCTGCTTTGATCATTATCACTAAATTTCGCATAACACGTAGAAAGATAGTATGCCGTCAAGTCATGTTCTCAAACTAAAGTCCTAAGTTCATAGCGTTATCCATTTCGACAACTCTCACTCATAACGCTCAATTATTTTTATCATGGGATTTATAAAATATATATATGTCACTCAAGCAGACACAAGCAAAATTCTAACCAGTTTGTCGTGGCACTTTTACTCATTTCACCAAGCGAAAGGCCGTCATTTTGGAATCAAAGGGATGTTTGAGGGATTTTTATTTTGGCTCTGGCTTAGAAGGGAAGGAAATATTTGGAAATTGTGAGCTTAAGATCTTCTTCTTCCTTTTCTTCTTATTTTTCCTTTCCACCGACATTTTTGACTTGATTCTTCGCAATTCATCCTTTAATCTTTTTGAATCTTCCAAACTTGATCAAGCTGAAGCTCCGCTTCTATACGAGGCTGTGAGATTATCTAAAGGCGAAGTTCTTCTTGTTGGTTCTCGGGCCGATACTGTGCTCCTCTTCTTTTTATCCCTAGAAAGGTTTCAAAGATTATCGATTTGGAGAAGCTTTTGTGGAGTTCGAACCCAAGACCATGCTCCTCTACTCGTTGTCTCGATATAAGACCAAGATTATCGTTTGAGAAGTTCACTTCGTGGTGCTCCTCTTTCTAGCAGTTCTGACGAGTATACGAGATTATAGAATGACAAGATCCATGACCCTCTTATGATTTCTAAACAATTTCAATAATTGGGAGGGCATGTTGTTTTGGAGTGCTTTTTGTGCGTCTAGCATTCATCTTGTGCGTTTTCCACCTCCTCATCTTCTTTTCTTTTCATCGTCTTTTTCGCCCCCTTCTTTTCTCGTTTGTATATCCACCCGAAAAATTATGGAATGATGTCTTCACCTTCCTGGAGTTCTTCGTCTTCTATTAGAACTAAGTCGACCGAAGCTTGTTGCAAGAAGTGTCGAACGTCCTTAAGTCTTTGTCTTTTATGCTCATCGGGCATAGTGTGGGTCATCCACTGTCCTTCGAATATGTATTTGTCGAGGAACTCGTGTGGGTTGACACCAGGTCCAGATGCCCCGATTGATCTGGAGCGATCGTGTTGCTTGAGTCTGCGCCAAGGCTACAAGCATGGCGGCACTTGCTTCTTCTTCCGGAAGCAAGGGGCTTGTGAAAGTCGGTGGTATGGGCAGAGGCGTCCTTAGGTGAAAGTATAGGTGGTGCGGTGCGTCGTGGTGGTTGTTTGTGTAGTGGGTTGGGTTTCACCGGCTCCAGCGCTTGTCTGCGTCGCGCCCGAACCTTGTTCTTGACCTTCTCTTTGGCCACTCGAAGATGTCCTAGGCCTCTTCTCCCCCTCATGGCGATCTTGATCGTCGGTATCGTCATGTCGACTTTGTGAGCTAGAACTTTGGCCTCGCAGGATTGAGCAGGTGGCTCAGGATGATCCGCGAAATGCCAGTACAAGGATTCCTCCTGCGGCGTCCGAGTGGGAAGGCCTATGAGGCGGGCGAGTAGGATATTGTGGAGTTCGGTGATGGGTATGGTGTATGGGTTGATGAGGATGGATGAGTTTATGAGAGGGCCGGTGGGTGAGGGTTGTGGGGTTGGCAGGTTGATTAGCTTGTGCTGAAGTACCCTCTGAGACGGGTGCTTTTCCAGTGTCGCGACGGAACGTCTCGATGGCTGTCATCACTCTTTCCATCATTTTGTCTTCAAGAGATCTGTTGGCCGCAGAAAGGGCTGCCTGGAAATGCGCTTTAGTCACAAACGGGACGGACGCCTCCGTAGATGATGGACCAGGTCGATTGATGTCGCATGTTGTCAACCCTTGAGCTAACACCGGCTCCTCAGGCTGGCTCGTAGTCAGGTGAGGTTGTGAGTGTCCAAGACTTCCATCCAATCCTTGACTTGAATTTGGAAGAATCTCATCTATGGACGTTGGGGTAGGTTCAGACTGAACGTGCGTATCAGACACCGGTTGGACTGGGCCGATAATGAGTGGATTCTGGGCTTCGGCCTCAGCACCTGGAGTGAAAACTGGTATCGTGTCAGATGTAGAAGCGACAGCTGTGATGACGGGCTCGGAGATAGGGAGTTGACATCGTGGAACCCGTCTGGTCAGTTGAACCTCCTCGTTAGAATCCGTGGCTTCGGACGAGGTAGCCGTATGAGGAATCAGTTCCCTTTCAGCGTCCTCATGGGCTTGGGCTGTCGGTTGAGGCTTGTGAGGAGTGATTGTGGGGATCACGGCCTCTGGTTCAGGCATAGTAGCCTGTGGTGGTGGACTATGCCCCGTTTCTGCTTCGGGCTATGCTTCCTATTGAAGGATCTCCTCTAGACCCTTGGAACACGCCAACATTGATGGGCACTTCAGCACCGAGTGATTGTTTTGGAGCCTCGAGTTCCAACTCTAGTGCCACTGAATTGATCAACATGGCATCTGGATAATGTAGTTGAGCTTATTGAGTTGGAGGCTCCTGTTCAAGCTCCTTGGCCACTTGATCTATCAATTCGGCCTCAGGGCTAGGTTGGTGCTGTTGTTGAGGAGGGCTCACATGGAAGTCTATCGGGGGCCCTCGATTCATTTGCTCTGTGAGATGATTCTCCTAGCAGTATAGCCTATAAACGTCTCCCGAGGGGTCGGCGAGACAAAGCAGCTCGAACGGGATCGACATCGACGGTTGATCAAGATCCGTGAGCCTAGGATTATGAAAGAACTTGAGTCTCGAGGGTTGGTAGTTCCCTCCAGGAGGTAGACGAGGGATGTTCTCGTGCATCTCCATGAGTTGTCTGATGATGACGTTGAACCACAGGGCATACGGGACATTCTTCGATCTCTTGTTCTCTTCCTGTCTGATCTGTTCTGCTAGATCGTTCCAGATCAGTTGAGCGAAATCGTAATTCCGCGAGAACGCTATGCCGTGGAAAACACGGAGAATGTTGTCGTTGCCTTTATCGAACCGGCATGCTTTGGCGACAAACACTTGTTGATGATTCCAAACAGTGTCTTCCATGGATGCAGGATGCCGTTGCTTTGGACTTGTGCGAGCTTGGTGAGCGGTGGACGGTATCCCATTTGGAGAAAGTCACGCACCATCTCTGCATCCGAAGGTAGAGGGTCATAGTTGAGGCTGAAGGGTAGGTCTAGGACGAGTCCAAAATCATCCTTGCTGAAGCTGACGTGTGTCGTCCCGAGGATCCTGGTGAATCGGTAGGTGCCATCAACTACGAGACTCTTTATTCTTCCCAAAATTGCTGGGGATAAACCATCGGCACGGATGCCGTCACCGTGAGCGCGTGCCAGAGGGGATGGCCTTGTAATATGTACACAATTATCTCGTCCGGACACCTAAAGGTAGTCAGGTCGAGTTGAAAGTTGGTGTCCTGAACCTTGAGGTACAGGTTCTTATCGTAAATGTGGTTGTAAGCAGGGTAGTGATCCATCTAAAAGACAATTTAGAAAGCCAAAACATTAGTTCAAAAATTAAATCAAGTCAAAATTTAATTTCGTCAAACCATAATAGTCTGTCATTTCATAACATGTTTGATGAATATGTAATTCGGTCCATAGGTATATGGAAGTGAACTAATTAATTGGTATTTAGTAATGGAATTTTCGAAAGTTGGAGATAAAGTCTATACAGTTCCGTTCGAAAATTATTCTAAGTGTTGAATCGTAAAATCAATCACTGTTCACTCCGTTCTTTTTATCGCTCGAGAATTGAAATCCTCAATTTTAATTGCCTAAGTGCGAATTTTGAATTCAAGTATCCGTTCTAATTTGCGATCGAAAAAATTTCATTCGCTAAGGTCCGCTACAGTGGAAAAGACTTAGAGAAAAAATTTTAAGTGTTTGAAATTAAGACGTGGTACTGTAGCCGAGAAATTTTACGATCGAGAAAAATTTCCGTGTAAATTTACGATCGAGAAAATTGATTTCCGTGTAAATTTACGATCGAGAAATTTTTCGCGCGTGAATAAAATTTTTCGTCTTGAAAGTTATCGAGCGAGAAAGTATTTCGATTTGAAAGTAGATTTTCGCTGCTAAGTTTGTCGATCGAGAAAGATGTCAACGAGACCCCAAGTCAACTGTCGAGAAAATTTTCGATCGAACAAAATTAACGCTGCATTTTTTTAATTTTTTTTATGATCGAGAAACTTTAACTTCGAAAAATTAATTTTATCGCCGTTAAAAATTTTACGACCGAGAACAAAATTGAAATCGAAATTACTGTTTCCGACGGTAAGTTTTGCGCTCGAAACTTAATTACATCTATTTTTTTTTGGAAAGTGTCACAACATAAAGGAAAAACAGGAGTACAGAAAAAGCGTGCATAATATCACTCATGACTCAACAAGCGGTAGCGTTCTACCGACCAAACAGCTCATAAACCAGACAACCCAAACAACCTACAAGGTCCCAACAAGACCAAAGCCGAAAATATATGACATGATCATCACATCAATGGCTAAAAGTAGGTGTCGAAAACCTCTTCCATCACAGGTTCCTGGCACCAGATGTAGTGCCAGCAGGGCGGCCAGGCTAAGTGCCACAAACAGCGCTAAGCGCACTAGCAGAAGGTACTATCACACTGGATAAGCTTCTGGCGAAAGTGACGTCCGCAAGCTGGTCGGTGGACAGGCGGTTGTACGCCTCTTCTGTTTTCCATCCAGAGATAGGTGAGGTGTTAAGCGCGGCAGCCAGGGATCAACTCCTCATACGTGTACTAGTATAAGCTCGCCTGCCAAAGTCCAACCTATGTCTTTATACCTGCACTAAATACAAAGGAACTAGGAGGAGCCTGATAAAAAAATAGGAGGCAAGGCGCACGATTGTAAAAGGTACTTGTGCAATAGAGTAGAGTGTCGAGCGCTTAGGATTGACTCAATCTCCGCAACAATACGATCAGGTGGCCTACGAATCCCCTCACGCCAACACCAGATGAGGTAAACCAACGATGCAAGTGCATGGCGTGGCCCCATCCATGCTAAGTGTTTGCCGTGCCACCGACGAGCCGCTCATCTGATCCCCTCAACCCCATCCCTGTACGGCCACCAAAAATGCATGCCTAGAGAAAGTACACTCAAAGAACAATCTTGTGTCGTCTCCACAGAGTCATTGTCGCATAGAAGACAAGTATTGGTTCCCGCAGCAGTAGCCACCCGTGGTTTATCTCGTGTCGCCAATCTGTCTCTAATTGCCAGCCATAGGATGAATTCATGCCGTGGAATGGATATTGGGCCACCAAAGAGCGTACACCAGGGCACATGCGGTCGTCGCAGCCTTAGGCTCTCCCTAGCCGAGTGAGTCGTGAAGCGTCCATCCCCCGAAGCGATCCAACATATCGAGTCCATCTCTCCAGGCCTAACTGCGGGAAGTAAAGGCGCTATCTCCAAGTATTCCGTCAGACAATTTGCTTAGAGAAGGGGGCACATTGACTTTCGTTGACTTTCTGTCTAGCGAATTTCCCTCTCCAAACCCTACGACCTTTCACCTTCCAGCCGCCCATCACCATTTCCGACCACCTAATCCACCGCCGGCGACCCCACTACCTACTGCTGACCGGCGCCGACCTCCACTCCCCCTCCACCGCCGGGTTCAGACGGCGGTGGGAGAGATATGACCCTTCATCGTCCCTTCTTCTTCATTCCTTCTTCAGCGTGACCTTTCATCTCCCTCTCAACATGTTCGCTTAATCTCCACGGAAGCTTCTGCAACAAACGATCTAGATGAAGACTCCTTGGTCGCTTGCCGGATTATGATAGCCTTCAGAGCAATATCGCGGATTTCTCCGAGCGATTCGACACGACTTCCTTTGAGGCCCTTTTTGGGCGTGTCTGTGGCGACCCGAGAACTTCGCAGCCACCACCTCCGTCAACTCTAAATGGATCGGAGCCTATCTCTAGCTTGGTGGCGCCACGACAATACCTGCAATACTGTGGAAACCGCGCCGCCGTGAGTGTCGTGTGACTGACACGATTGTCCCGCTTCGCAATCCCCGTCTTGATGCTCTCCCCCTCTGCATCGGGGTACTCCACCGCCGCCACCTAAATATGTTCTGCTTGAGGAGAACGTCTCTATGATGAGTCACAGCCGCCACGGGTCCTTGCTGTCGGGCCCAACATCTCTGATGACGAGCCACACACGCCGCGGGCTTCTGACACCACTCCTTCAATGGCGTTGGGTTTCCACTTTGGAACATACACCTACGGCTCTCCTTGCTGGACCTAACGTCTCTGATGACAAACCACAGCCCCACTTCTTTGACGGCTTTGAGCTCGATTTTGAAACAGCGGCCTAGGGCTCTCTCTGTAACGGGTCTCGTCCATTGCCTGAGGTTGTGGTGTCGAACTTGAAACAGCCACCTAGGGTTCTCTCTGATCGGCCTAAGAGTCATAGTAACGGCCCTCGTCCACCACGTGAGGCTACGGCAAAGGCTAACCGACCTGGGCCGACACCTAGCCATATGGTTGATACTGCGGTCAACCCATCCTTTGCTGCTGTCATTCAGGGCGCCAGGCCTTATCACGTGCAGACGCGACACATATCCACGATGCATCTGGACCTGTCCTATACGACGCCGACGATGGTTGATGGTGTCGCCGCTGTCTGCCCTTCGTGGGATGTGGTCCAAAAAGGGACGGCGAGATGGGATCATACCCTGGTTGGGTACTTTCTTGGGAAGCGGCCATGCTTCCCTCACGTTGAGCGGTTTGCTAGGCCTATGTGGAGAGATATCATCGAAATTCGCACGACGATAAATGATTTTTTCAAATTTCAGTTTGCGGCGGTCCAGGCTGCTGCAGCGGTCTTGGAAGGAGGGCCTTGGCTCATGAAAGGGTAGCCCCTCTTTCTTGAAGCTTGGAAAATTGGCATGTCGTTCGAGAAAAAACAGCACTTGGCTGTCCCTTTATGGGTCAAGTTGCGCAATGTGCCATCGGAATTATGGACCAAGAGGGGTTAGGAATCGTTGCGTGCGTTCTTGGCAAGCCATTATTTGCTTACGCCACGACGGCTAAGGTCGAAAGACTTGAATATGCAAGGATATGCGTCGAAAAATCACTGGAGGAACCTTTCCTTGAAAGCTTCAATGTTAGAATACCAGCTAAGGATGGAGGAATTTCGGCTGTTGTGCCTATTGGGGCTGAATATGAATGGCAACCCAAGAAATGCGCTACGTGCAGTGCTTGGAACCATGGCGAGTGTGGCTGCCCTAAGAACACGGCCAAGCAGCTACGAAAGGACTAGCCAAAGCCGCCTAGTAGGAACACTAGGCAAGCTCCCGCTCCAGCACCAAAACACACCAGTGCGACAATACCGCGGCACGCATGGCGCCGAGCGCAGGACAAATGGAAGGTGAAGATGCTTCATGACCCAGAGACGCACACCTGTCGTGGTGAATTAGCAGGGGGACAACACAAGTGTATTACACACTCTCGAGGGATAAGTCGATCGGATAATGAAGGCGGTTCGACTAGCAACGACAATCATCATAGTGCGAATACAGAACTCCATAATACATTTGGTATCCTCGCTGATATGGAGGAAGCGGACGTTATCACCATGGGTCCTAAAGCAGCCCTTCAAATTGGTGATTTCTGATGCCTATTGATGTTTTTATGATCGATGCACTTAGGCGAGTTTGGAGTTTAGCTTGGTAGATTTCTGTTTTGAGCGGTTCTGTTGATTTCGGTTGATTGTTCACTAGTAGCCTGTTACCAGTCTGTGTTTTGCCGGCCACGGCTTTTGTACTCTTTTACGTTTTTATTTAGTGACCCGGTTCCCAAAAAAAGAAAAGTATTCCGTCGTTTTTCGAGCCGGCCAGTCCCAACCATCTCCATTGATGACGGCGCTAAGTCTCGAGTCGAGCGAAAGGCCCATAACCATAGGCCCAAGAGGGAAATGTTCTCCCATAGGGTCCACGAACAGCCACGGGTTAGTGCAAAGGCGAATGCTAGCCCCATTCCCAATGCGGAACTCGATAAGAGGCCGTATGAGCTGACGGAGTTTCAGGAGCTTCTTCCAACTCCACGAAGTCCTAGAGGTGGGCATAAGATATAGAGAGATTCGTCCATGAGCTGAGTCATTGATCAATGTTGCCAATGAGGGGATCACAATCCGCTATCGTCAACCGTGAACAGATCAAGGGGACCCCTAAGTAACGAACTGAAAGAGAGCCCGTCGGGAAACCCATAAGTTTACCTTATTCCACTCAGTAATCTTTCGCTCGCATATCATCAAAATTAGATTTCTCGATTGTAAGTACTTGCGATCTATTTTATTTATCTTATTGACTGAGTCAATAATTTAGCGATCGAATTCTTTTACGATGCAAACAGTAGCTCAATCAAATTAAATTCGATTGAAACTGTTTGCGATCGAGAAAGTTCTTCGACGCCTTTAAACGTTTAAAACCCAGTTTTAGTCGAACTTTCAATTGAGCTCTTAAAATGCATATAATCGAAACAATATACTCCTTGAACATTCGAAAACCCTTAAAGTATCCTAGGACGCAGATTTTAACCCAGATAAACATTGAAACAGGTCTAAATCTCATCGAACTAGCATGTGGGTTTTTCACAGTTCAAACAATCGAAAATCTACTCACAGAATCAAGCGAAAGACTATACAATGTAGATGAGAATGAGGTTTAATCGCACACAAACACCTAATAAGCGTCGATTCTACCTTAGAAAGACGAAAATCAGTTGAGAATTAAGAGATTTGGTGGATTTGAAATTCGTCTTTACTATTGAGTTTTTCGCGAGAGAAACTTTGCGATTGGGGTTTTATGCGTGTAATTAGGGATTTCGACTGCAGAAAGTTACTTTTTCTAATTGGGCTGATTAGACGTTTTCGTCACTAAGATGAATCAGGCCCAAAACTATTTGCGCTCGAGAAACTTATGACCGAAAATTACTAATTTCATCCACTTCTCAAATGTAGGTTATCCTAAGTTTTCAGATTGACCCTTAGTTCAAAGAAAACATAATTGCTCCCCCTATATATGAAAATAAATGCAAATAACTCCCTCTAATTCTGAATGGTAACATCTGGCTCCATAGTCGAATTTTGAAAATCTACAATACTTAGAGCAAATATGTCGAGAGTATCAGAGTTAATTTGGAAGCAACTTTTCTAATCAGTCGCCCCATGAAAAGTTTTATTTTATTTTCTTTTCTTATATATATGTATTAATAGTATTAGTAGTATGAGTTCAGATTATTTTGCTTCGATCAACGTCACGCCTAAAAATTTACAAGACACTTGAAAGATATTATGCCGTCAAGTGACGTCAGCAAACTAAAGTCCTAAGTTCAAAGTATTTCGACAACTCTCACTAGGTTCACTCTAGCGCTCATTTATTTTTAACTAGGGATTTTTATATTTATATCACTCAAGTCAACACAAGCAATATTAAGTGCGTTGTGCTTGTCCTTTGAATCTCGTGCTCTCCCCTGGGCTGGCGCTCTGTCTCCATCTTTACTGTGTTGGTTTGTTTGGGGTTGCTATGCTGAGTCTTGCGTGTGGAATGGCCCACCATGGCGTGGCGTTCGGCACCGGTCCCCTCTCTTTGGAAAAGTAGGAGGTGGTGTGATTACGCCTCACACCGACCAGCCTTGCGGACGTTCCCCTTTCCCGCCCGAAGCCTATCCCTCGTGATATGGCCTTCGGTCTTGTGCCTTTGGCGCTGTTCTTGGCTCTATGCCTGGCTTCCCTGCTGGTACCTCATCTGGTGCCAGGAACCTATTGATAGAAGTGGTTTTTAGACACTTGCGAAAGACCCTAAGTTCCGTTTCTTAATCTAAGTCTAAGTTAGGGTCAAGTCTATCTAAGCTTACTTTATGTGCTAGGGTTCGCCCGATTTGACAAGTGGCATGACTTAATCTTATTCCTCATCACAACCCTAAATCGTTTGATAGCTTGGCTTTGGAGGCCCGATTTGCCATGCATGAAGGCTTTCTTTCGGTCGATCATATATAACATAGGGATTAATTTTTATCGAATTGGATGTGGCTTGATTCAAGAACCGCGAGTCCTTTTTATTGAATGAAATCGCCCGATTGTAACCCTTTGAGTTTCCCCACATTCGATCGAATCTTCATGCCTAAGTCTTTGTTTCACCCAATTCATCTTCAAAGAATTCGCCGCGCCTGACACCTCTCAAAGTCTCCCGATTTGTCTCGTTTTACCCTAGTTTCGATCGAAAGCTAGAATTGCCTAGTCCTATATACTTTCAACCAAATCCATGGCATCTCATATCACTCGATCGATTTACATCATTTATGGATATGGTTTCGCCGATCATTAGATCGACCGATTGTCCACCTCTTGAATCGCCTGATTCCCCACTCATCATAGCATACTTTCGGTCGACTTGTCGTGCATGGTCATGAGTTTCGCCGAGCCTTGGCATTCCTACAAATAGGCCGATTCCATCTTGCAAATATGTATTCTATATGCTCGAGTTGAGGTGTCCACGAAATCAAAATCGCCGAGTCTCTAGGGACGCGCTGCGCTACCGAAGGCCGATTGTGGGCTGGGCTGTGCTGTTTGGGGGACCATTGAAGATTCCTAGGCATGAGTTCATTCTATATGTTGGATTACAGGATCATCCGTCGACTAGGGACAAGCCGTGGATAGCTCAGAGGGCGGGAACTCCAGCATGTGTCCTCTGTGATGAGCTGCACTACGAGACAGCCCAGCATCTCTTCTTTAATTGTCCATTTTCACGGAAATGTCTTCGGATTCTGAGGCGATGGATTCGGTGGATCTAGCCTTATCAGGGTTGGCGTACGGGTATTGGATGGGCAGCGGCTCGTTGGCGAGGGAAGCACATTCTTCATGTTGCATATCGACATATTCTTGCTTCTCTTGTCTACCACATCTGGCAGGCAAGGAATGGGCGATGGAAGGACGGAACCATCACGACACCACACAGGCTTGTCGGGTGTGTCCTGGCCTTGGCTATCATGCGTATTATGGTACATCCACGAAATACGATCTGCAGCGTGCAGCCATACGCTGATTGTGGCGTGTGGCCTGGTAGGATCCATCTTTGATTGATTGAGTGTTGATGGGTTGATTCTTTAGTTGGTTTGTGCCCAGTAGTCTGTTGCTGGTTGACCGCGGAGTACTTTTTTTTTGGTGAAAGTGTCACTAATATAAAGGAAAAACAGGAGTTACAGAGTAGCGCGCATGATAACGCTCATGACGCTCCAAACGGTAATGAACAACAGACCAGATGGCAGCGGTGACCAGCAACCCAGACAACCTACAAGGTCCCAACAAGATCAAAGCCAAAAATACATAGAGCAAACAATACAGGGCTACGTAGGTGTCGAAGAAACCGCTTCCATCAACAGGTTCCTGGTACCAGATGTAGTACCAGCAGAGACAGCAGACGAAGTGCCACAAACAGCGCCAAGGGCACAAGGTGTAGCACGCCATTCCCGTCGTACTTGGGGGCCAACAATTTCGGGTCTTGTTTTCTGCAGAGGCACCTTGTAGCCTCAGTTTATCGCGCCAGAATTTTGTGGCCGTGGTTGGTCCGCCGGCCGTGTGGTTTTTCCCCCGAGCTCTCGTCATTGGTTGCGGCCGAGCCTGTCGAGCAGCTTGTGATTTCTCCTTAGGGCAGGTCCCGGCACAATGAGTCCAAGAGGTACCTGTCGTACACTTTCTAGGTCTCGACTCATACTCAACCAGGATGGGCACCACCGCCGTGTGTCTCCCGTCTTAATACGGACGTTAAATTGTTCTTCAGAAGGGGCCTCTAGAGATTTTTCAACGCAAATTCAAGCATATTATAGTCTCTCAGCTTTAGCCGTCATGGCATCAGCGAACAGTGGATTACCTAGTACACTCGCCATAATTCCAAATCCCTCTTGGGTCCATAGTTCCGATGGCACATTCCGCAATCTGACCCAAAGCGGAACCACCTCGTTCTGTGTCTTCTCGAATGACATTCCTACTCTCCAAGCTTCGAGGAATAGTGGCTGCCCTTGCATGAGCCACGACCCACCCTCCAAGGCTATCGTTAATGCTTCGGCGTTCGCAAACCTGAACTTGAAGAAGCCGTTAATCGTCATCCGAACTTCAATGAGATCCTTCCAGGACGAACGCGCCGCTCCACATGTGGAAAGAAAGGTCTCTTGCCCAGAAAATACCCAACAAGGGTATGGTCCCATCTCGCCGTCCCTTTTTCACTAACTTCCCAGGGAGGCAGGCCTCGGCCACGCCTTCAATCAACGTCGGGGCCGTGTAAGAGATTAAGGCGTGCCGGGCTAGGTTGCCATGGCTGATTCCGAGTGATCTTAGCGCCTTGAATTAGGCAGCAAAGGAGGGGGTAATAGCATCTCCACTAAGACGCTGAGATGTGGGTACATCTGGGGTAACGTCATGTACATATTTCGCTCTAACCTCAGGGCTGATACAAGGGTTGTGAGTTGGTGATGGTGACCCGTAAGGAGCATGGTCCATCATATAAACCCTAGTTTGTTGAGTTATGGACGGGACCAAATCTCCAGCCGTGTGCGGTTGAATATTAAAATAGCCCACCTTGATCGGCCCTGTAACAGGGAAATAGCGATCCGGGATTTGAGGCGTTGGCTGGGCATCTTTGGACGCATCTTCGAAGATAGAATCATTCGAGGCTGTCGACGTTTGCCCGCCCACCTCAGGTTGAGACCCATTAGGACTACCATGGGGGAGGCGATTCAGGGTCAGTTCGGTCATAGCCGCCTATGCCATGTGCTGGTTTGGTCCGGTAGCAGCAGCGATCGGCCCTGGGCCCAGGTACGGTGGTGATGTGTCCTGATGCCCGGGAAAACAGCGATCAATCCACGTGGCAACGTGCTTAGTAGTGGCGCCAGCCGCCGAGTGAGAGGGCCCAACATAGCAAACCCTAGGCCCGTTCAGGTGCGGCTTAGAAGACGAAGAATCGCGTTGTAGAATCCTAGGGATTTAAGCCAACTTCTGTGCCGTCGCAGCCACAGTGAGCGGCCATCTTCATCAGATCCTTCCTCAACGAGCGACTGTTGAAACGACGCAGGTGGACGGCGGTCCAATCGGGGGTCACGAATCGGCACGATATGGCTTGTTGTGCTTTCGAATGGGATGTAGTGGCGCAGCCACCTGCTGCGTATGGACATCGATGGCCGACTGGATAGTCGCCGTCGGCACACCAGGCAGCGCTGGCAGTAACACGCGCTAGCAGAGCCTCGAAGTTCGCGACGTCGAAACACTCGTCAAAAGCGGTGACGTTATTCCTAAGGAGCTCATAATCCGGGATCGCTCCTATCAGTCTGAGGTTGGTGTGTCGGCGTTCAGTAGGGTCAGGCTGTGTTTGCCGGCGACGAGGTGGGGTGGCTGGTGGTTTGTTGGTGGCGGGTGTAGGGTTTTCAAATGAGAGAGAAATGCTAGAGAGAGAAGCTCGAGAGAAATTTCGAAATCACTGCGCGACATCTGTCTTATTGAATTTCCGCGGAGTACTTCTCCGGCTGATTTGTACATATTTTTCCACTCTATATATATATACATGGGACATTACACCAAAAAAAATCGCCGAGTCCACCGAAATATCAATTCGTTCGAAAGCTCATGCTACCCTTATACATTCGATCGAATGTTTCAAGTCTCCAAACATTCAACTATCCGAAACCTTAACTTCTATACTTATTCTACCTTCCAAATTCGTGAGTTCTCAGATTTCTTGTACCTTAAGATAGTTAATTCTACCCCAAAATCAAAGTTATAATTCCTATAACATGCCATACTTTCCGAATCATAACCAAGTCCAGAAAATGCTTAAACATGATTCTACTCTTCAAACTAGGGTTTTGCCGTCTGTAGTACATGATAATTCTATTAGCTTCATTAACCTATGTTAGTACAGTAACTAAGTAACCTAACTTACGAGAATTACCAAGGTTGTAAGTGATATTTTTCCTTACCAAAGGGGTCTGAAATTAAACTGTTAAGAATCCTTGGTTAGTAACTTCTCTCGGCTTCTCCTCTTGGTTTCGTTTCCTAGTTATGAAAGTTTTCTTGTTTTAAAGGCCTTCGATGTGTATGATAAATATTAAGCTTTGAAGTTTGTGATTGATTTGACATTCAGATGACTAAGCAGATTACTTTACCTCTCATCCTAAGAAACTCTTTCATTCCAAGTTTTTAATTATACATACACTACAATTGGTTAAATTCAATGATAGTGGTCAGAATTAGTTTTATTTATTGAAACTTTCTATACCACAATTGGTCAATTCCATGTGAGGTACACAATCGATTCTTACTTTTGTTCAGCGATTTTTTTTTGTAATTGGTCAATTTCTCTCGTTTTCTTTAGATCGAATCTTTAATTTATATGCACTCGACAGATTCTATTTCTATTCCCTCAATCTCGGCGAAAGTTACCCTCATGTAGACGTATCGCTGAATTGACCCCCTCTCTAATTTCTCTCTCTAAAAAAGCTCTCTAACAAAAACCCTAAGCGGCCTATCACCTTCCACCACTGCCTACTCCCTCAGCCCACCGCCGGCCACCTAACTGCCGCCTTGACAGCTGCCAAACACCCCCTCCCACCCTCCCTCGCTGGGATCGACGGCGATGGAAGGGTTTTAACCCTTTCGCGAGGTCTTGGTCTACTCCAACATTTCGTCTTCTTCAACCTTTCGACTTCTTCAATGGCTGCTCCACCATCTGATTTGGTTTCTCTCGGTCCTACACCTGATTATGAGATTCTGATACGCAAGATTGCTGGCTTTGATGAGCGTTTCGACGTGGCTTCTTTCGAAGCTCTTCTGGTGCGCGTCACTGAAGGAACTTCCGGCCACCAACCACCGCCGGCATAGGTGTTTTCGGCCCAGCACCGACCTGAATTTCCTATTGGGTCTGAACCAAATGTTTCTCGGCCTGTTCCTAGGCACAACTTGCCTCAGCCGCTATGGATCCCGCAAAGACGCAAGCGACGGTTCGCCACCACCGTTGTCCCTATACGCGGCCCACCCAATGACGCTCGAGGCCCGATTCGTTGGGCACACCGCCGCCACATATCAGCTACCCTAGGCGACTGGAACAAGGACCTAACGAAGATGCACCGGCCCTTAACGTCAGTTCAGCTTCTATGGGCAACGATGGTTCGCCTAGGGTTTTTCGGATACAGCCCGTAATACTGTTGGGCCTGGGAATATATCTAACGGGCCCTGACCTGACGTTGATGCGGCAGCGTCCCAGCATAATTCTGCCCGGATCCTTGAAGATGCCTCTGACGATGACCAGCCGCCGTTTCAAAGCCTTGATCGCCGTTTCCCTGGCAGCCGAACGGTAACATCACCGGTCTCGGGCTCAAGGCCGATCTTGGTGGGTGGTCCCGTTAACGAACAGCCGAACTTGGTGGGAGGATTGACACCTATCATGGTCCGACAAACTTGGGTTTCTACGGCGGATGCTCCTTCTGACGGGCCTGCTTTATCTATTAATGGACCACGGCCCAGCTTGAAGTCGCGGCGAAGATGACACCCGACACCACCCCATCTATGACACCACCTCAACATCTGATTGGAGATGATACTACTCTCTCCTTTGCGGCCATCATTCAAGGCGCCACCATCAACCGCAACGGCCTAGTACAACACGCCTTAATCTCTCCGATAGGGCACCTACGATGAATGATGGTGTGGCTGAAGCTTGCTTTATCTATTAATGGACCACACCCTTGTCTGGTATTTTCTAGGGAAAAGACCGTTCTTCCCTCGTTGAGCGGTTTGCCCGAGCGACTTGAAGGACCTTATTGAAGTTCGAACGACAATTAACAGCTTCTCCAAATTTAGGTTTACGACTGTGATCGAGCGGATTGAGTAATTAAATAAAACAATTATCGACGAACTATCCTACGCTCACAAGCAAGTGCACCTATCGAAAATAGTATAGAAATGGCAAGTATTCGAGTATCGATTCCAAGGGAACTATATAGTCAGAAAAACTCAAATTTAAATATCCTAGTGAAAAGGTTTTGATTGTTATAAATCTGAAAATATAAATGAATAAAATGAGAAAAAATGATGAGAATGAACGACTATAAGAAAGCAAAACGTATTTGAGACTTCGACTCCCCGTAGCTCGATTGATCTGAAGAAAACATATATCAAAGTTTTAGCTAAACGTTAGACCGTGAGGATTACCAACACATGCGTATGAGTTCACTTTACTGACGAAACTGCGCCTTATCACACGAGGCTCGTAAGCAACTAATCTACGTTTAAATAGCCAGGCAAGCTTCCATAACTACTTAATCGAAGATTGCATTAAATCATTATTAATCCCTCTATTAGATTTGACTCTAATCCAGCGGGGTAGCTCAACCTATCTCCAGTGATGAGTTTATTCCGCTCGTTTACGAGTGTTCTAACCGTTCACCCCCTTCTCGTGCACAGCGTACGATTTTCCAATCAATCTATCTTACGCACATAGACATGATTAAGATAAATAAAGAATTTCAATCACATAGACATAACCGAAATCATATAAATTCATAAACGAGTCTTAACAATAGCAATACATTAAATATACTTACAACATACGATCGATCTTGCCAGGCTTCATCTCATCTCAAATACACAAGAAATTAGCTACTCATTATTTCAAGTAAGAACATAATGAACATCAAAGAAAACATAGATCTTCCTTGATTTTTGGCTTCGGCTCCCTTGTTCTTCGTTGAGGCGATTATCGAACACCTAGCATGTAAGCTAAGTGGATGAGTCTAGCTTGCTCTCTAGCATTTCTTTCTCTTCTCTAAGTGTGTGTGTGTTTTTTCTCCCAATGGTTCCTTCCCCTATTTATAGCAAGGGGAGCTCAAAATCACGTGCATGCAAGTCTTCCTTGCTTTTACTCTTTCATATTGAGAAAGCTAGCTTTGTCCCCAATTCCTTCAACTTTAGCCTTCTTTGTTGAGTTCACATGAAATGGGTGTTTCAATGTCGAAAATTAGGTCTAAAGCATGCCTCTTTCCTTGAATAATGGTTAAAGTTTCATCCAAGAAGAGACAAGTTGGGTAGGAGTCATTTTTATGTGTTTGACCTCAAACACGGCCTTGAACACGGCCATGTGAATTGATTTTCTATTCAAATGTTGATCTTGGCCAAGCTACACGGCCTCTAACATGGCCGTGTTGATTTCTGGGTTCAAATCAAAGCCTTCGGATATTCAACATGGCTTCGAACATGGTCGTGTTGATGCACAGTAAAATAGCAGTAACTTCCGAAATTAATATTTCGCAATCTAGACCTCCAAATTCAAATCCCTCCCGTCCGAGTCACGATCATGAGTTCTGTGGTTAAAATTTCAGCTCCATTGGACAACGTTTACTCCCTCATATGTTAGGAATTCGAAACTGTCGCAAATCTGTCGGAAATGTTGTAAACTCATAATAATAACCAAAATTTATCATGAAGATTTCATTTTAACTTGCAAATACTTTAATTTATAATGCATATAAACGTAAGAAAATACGTTTATCAAATCTCCCCACACTTGAGCTTTTGCTTGTCCCCAAGCAAAGAAATAAATATGCCATATAATAATGATTAAATCATGCAACATATCAATCAAAACGAAATCATGTAAGAATAATGCAAGTAAAGTTGGAAAACACATTTGAGGTCAACGACTAACTACCCGATTTCCCTAGCAATACCTATCAAGATCTGCACCTCACTCACCCAAGACACTCGATGTATCGGATAAAATGTCGGTGAATTCCCTCGGGTCATGCACTAATCAAATCCCTACCATATGCTTGCAAGTAATTGGTAAATCTATTAATCTCGATGATCATGTATGAATAGGAAGGACTTTACCGGGTCATATCATGGCTAAAATGTATAAGATGAGTAAGAAATAAGCAGAAAAGGATGTGAGCTGTAGTCGCGTTGGAATCATGCCATCGTTTCAATTGCGCCTTGAGGTTCACTTTCCAAAAAAATTGCGCCTTGAGGTTGTCTTCTTACTTGCACGGTTGCACCCTATCATTCATACTTTTTCTTTTTCTTTTTTCTATTTTTTTTCACCAAGTATGAATGATAGGAGCACACAATCTCACTTTGAGCAATTTAAAAACGCAATATACAAGCAAGTTCTGGAGAGAAATATATTAGGCATGAAAAACACAACTAAAGAAATGAGCAGAAAGCTCGTAGGGTCAAAATCTCACAAAAATAAGGTTATATGTGCGAATCCTTCAAGTATCACTAAATTTATCATGTAAGAAAGAAGTCAACTACGCATATGAAATCCTAATTACTCGCGCTAACATAAAATTATCCTTTCATGATAAGAAACACGATTTCGAAAAAATTTCATGCCAAATTTCGAAAAATTTTGTACCCAAAACACAAGTCATGTACGTAATCAATTTCGCAGAAATTCCCCTCCCCACACTTTATTTCTACGTTGTCCCTAACGTATCACATTGTAAAACAAAGGTAGAGGAAATAAAAGCGAACTTCCCTGAATAATCCGATGTGCATACTTTGTAAGGATCCTCCCCACACTTGAGATGTTGAATTCACTGTGATCATCGAAAAACAGGATCATAAAAACTAAAAATGCGCGTAGAAATAAAAGAAAAACATAGGATAGGCGTGGGGTGCCTCCCAAGTAGCGCTTTCTTTAATGTCTTTTAGCTAGACATTGTTCGGTGGTTCAGCTCTGAGTGGTGTTGAGGAGGTGAATCGTTTCCTTCCCGAGCGCCTCGATGTCACGGCCATAGTAATGCTTGAGACGCTGTCCGTTCACCTTGAAAGTCCCTCGTTCTGGGTGTGTGATCTCAACTGTGCCGTATGGAAATACTCGAGTTACCTTGAAGGGACCAGACCATCGTGACTTCAACTTGCCTGGAAATAGGCGTAGTCGAGAGTTGTAGGGCAAGACATGGTCGCCCTCGTGAAATTCCTGTTAGGGAGTGTGCCCTCGGAATGCCATACGAGGACTAGGAAAAGTATAGGGCGCACAATGATGTATAGGTCGATAGACAGTTTTATTGTATATACTGTTAAAATAAAATAGTGAATATTATTTTCATTATAATAAAGGCATTATTATTTATTTATTGAATTTAAAGTCTGCTTGGCATCTGGCGGTGCGATAAATAAATAACACCCGAATGTTTGAGTTGGACGTCTGATTCTCGTGGGGACGAGGGAGGACCGGACGGTCCTTAATCTCAGCATTAAATAAAAAGTACGTAAGTCTAAGGATTCCAGTTGGGTGACTAGATATCCGAATATGACTTATTCATTGATGACCACATAGTATCGGTAGTGTCACCGATTACCTGAGAGGTTGTGGGTCGTGATGGAGATATCGGTGATCGGAGAGATCGCGTATTCGGACGTTCGGCTCGTATTCGTCTCGATCACATGACTAGGATGTTGTCAACGATTGAAAGAATGACTATAGCAGCCTCAGACCGATAGGGTCACTGACGGATTTGCTTTCGCGATTTCTGTTTGTCGCTAGTTGGCTAGGCCCGCAAGTGTTCGGAAATGGGACACGGGCCAGCGACAAAACGCAACTGACTTTACGGAGGTGATTGCCGGGCTTTGACTGCTATCGGGATTCACTGCCTATATTCGTATAGGTTAACGTCCTATGAGGTAATTGGAGAACGACGATTGTAAAGCCTTCGGTCGAAGCTTGGAAAGCTCGCTCGGATTTTCCTTCAGATTGAGAACCTAGTGTATATCCTTGACTCCGAGTTGCCACCGGCCCCGTGCGGGCAACCGAGCAGGCTCGTGCCGCTTATGACAAGCGACTACGCGACGAGCAGCTCGTAAAGGCTCATGTCCTTGGATCGATGAGTAACACGCTGCAGCGTAGCCATGAGGGTATGGCTGACGCTCGGGCGATGGTTCAGCATCTGAAAGAGCTTTATGGTGAAACATCAAGGACAGCTCGCTATGCGGCTTCGTCGCAGCTCTTTCGATCGAGGATGTCTGAGGGTGAGAACGTCGGCGAACATGTTATGAACATGATCACCATGATCGAGAGGTTGGAGATCTCAATTTCCGACTTGATCGGGAATTACAAAACGATCTCATCTTGCAGTCTCTCCCTCCGTCCTTCAATGCGTTAATTGTGAACTATCATCTGAACGGTATGACGCTGACGCTTCCTGATTTGATGAATCAGTTAGCAACGGCTCAAGGGCAAAGCAGACTGCACTTGTCGCCACCTCTTCGAAGCCCTAGAAAGGCAATAAGAAGAAGGGCAACAAGCTCAAGCCAACAGGGAAGGTTTCTAAGAAGAACAAATCTTCTGGGAAATCTAAGCAGACAGGTGTAAAGCCAAGGGATAGGTGTCTGCATTGCGGTGCGCTTGGCCGCTGGAAGCGGGACTGTCCGAAGCTCAAGGGTGGGCAGACTGCGTCAGGTATGGAACTTAATGTTTTAGAAACAGTTTGTTCTACATCTGTATACTCTACTTCCTGGATATTGGATTCGGGAGCTAGTACCCACATTTGTGTGTCCACGCAAGGTCTGGGACCAAGTAGAGCGCTTGGGGAGCGGGAGATCGCGGGGATAGTCTCTCGGCAAGCCACGTCGGATCGAGATCTCTTACTTTGTTATCTGGGCATGTGTTGCGTTTGTCGATTGTCTTGTACTCCCGAGCGATTTTAAGAACATCGTCTCCATTCCTATTTTGAGCAGGAATGGTTATGTATTTAACTTTAATAAAAATACATGCCACATTATGTATCGAAACAAAAATGTTGGCAACGCGACACTTTTTAATGGTTTGTACTATTTAAATACCCAGAACGACGTATCTGTGAATACTATCACAAACAAACGAAAGTCAGGAATAAATGCGAGTTACTTGTGGCATCTTCGATTAGGGCAAACTGGAGAACGCAAAATCCACGAGTTAGAGAAAAACGGGATTTTGAAACCGTTGGGATCAGATCCCTATACGACTTGTGAGTCGTGCCTCCATGGTAAAATGACTCGATCACCCTTCACAGGGACATTTAATAGAGCCACAGAAATTCTCGGTTTAATTCACACGGACGTTTGCGGGCCATTCAATGTGAAGGCTCGAGGTGACTTCCACTATTTTATTACCTTCACGGATTATCACAGTCGTTACGGACTCTTGTATCTGATGAGGTATAAAGCTGATGCTCTTGAATGGTTCAAGGAGTATAAGGCATTGGTGGAAAAGCAAACGTCGAAACTCATTAAAGCCATTCGATCGGATCGAGGAGGCGAGTACATGAGTGTCGAGTTTGACCGGTTCTTGAAAGAGAATGGTATATTATCACAGATGACTCCGCCCGGTACGCCATAGTTGATGGCATGGCCGAACGTAGAAACCGAACTTTATTAGATATGGTTCGTTCTATGTTAAGCTATACAGATTTGCCGATGTCATTGTGGGGACACGCGCTTGGATATGGAGGAGCGGGACTAGAGCGGGACCAGCGTTAAGCTATACGAAAGCAAATCCGTCAATGACCCTATCGGTCTGAGGCTGCTATAGTCATTCGTTCAATCATTGACAACATCCTAGCCATGTGATTGAGACGAATACGAGCCGAATGTCCGAATACGCAATCTCTCCGATCCTATATCTCCATCACGACCCACAACCTCTCAGGTAATCGGTGACACTACCGATACTATGTGATCGTCAATGGATAAGTCATATTCGGATATCTAGTCACCCACCTAGAATCCTTAGACTTACGGACTTTTTATTTACTGTTGAGATTAAGGACCGTCCGGTGTCTCCTCTCTCGTCCCACGAGAATCAGACGTCCAACTCAAACATTTGGGTGTTATTTATTTATCGCACTACCGGATGCAAAGTAGACTTTAAATTCGATAAATAAATAATAATGCCTTTATTATAATGAAAATATATATATATTCATTAATTTATTTGACAGTATACTCAATAAACCTCTCTTACAACCTATACATCATCGTGCGCCCTATATTATTCCTAGTCCTCGTATGGCATTCCGAGGGCACACTCCCTAACAGCCTCTCACTTGCACTCAAATGCAAGTCGCAATGGTATCGTAGCCCCATCTTGTCTAGATGCTGTTCCATAACTGCTTGGGACAAGGGCTTCGTGAGCGGGTCCGCCACATTTTCTGCGGTGGCGATTTTCTGCACGGCGACCATCCCGTTTTCAACGAACTCACGTAATACGTGATATTTTCTCTCAATATGTTTGGACTTGCTATGAGATCGTGGTTCCTTTGCTTGTGTGACTGCACCGCTATTATCGCACCAAAGTGTAAGCGGTCTGTCAGCAACTGGTACCACAGTAAGTTCCTCCAAGAACTTTTTCATCCAAACAGTTTCTTTAGCTGCCTCTGAGGCTGCTATGTATTCTTCCTCGCACGTGGAATCGGCAGTTGTGCTTTGCTTGGAGCTTCTCCAAGACACTGCCACACCGTTGAGCACGAATACAAAACCTGAAGTAAATTTTCGGTCATCCACGTCTGACTGGAAATCCGAATCGGTATAACCAACTACTTCTAGTCCCGCTCCTCCATAAACCAGTGTTAAGTCTTTAGTCCGTCTAAGGTATTTAAAGATATTCTTAACAGATATCCAATGTTCTTCCCCTGGGTTTGCCTGAAACCGACTGACCACACTCACAGCGTAGGCAATGTCCGGTCGTGTACACAACATCGCGTACATCAGACTACCCACTGCAGACGCATACGGTATCCCACTCATCCGTCGTCTGTCTTCCTCACTTTGAGGTGACATTAACTTTGACAAATGGATCCCATGTCGCATTGGTAAGAACCCTCTCTTAGAGTCATCCATTCTGAATTTCTTCAGGATTTTATCTAAGTAAAAGGCCTGAGATAAGCCGATCGTATGGTTCGCTCGATCCCTGAACAAGCGAATACCTAGTATATACATCGCTTCTCCTAGGTCTTTCATGGAGAATCGGTTGAAAGCCATGCTTTCACCAATTTAGAGCATCCCAATGTTGTTTCCTATCAAAAGTATATCATCCACGTACAATACATGGAATGACACCATACTCCCACTGCTCTTTCTGTAGACACATGGCTCATCTACGTTTTTCACGAATCCAAAGTCCCGAACTGCTTCATCAAAACGTAGATTCCAGTTGCGAGAGGCCTGCTTCAGTTCGTAAATTGACCGATTCAGTTTGCACACATTGTGAGCATCTGCATGCGACTCAAAGCCTTTTGGCTGCTCCATATAGATCTCCTCCTTGAGGAATCCATTAAGGAACGCCGTTTTAACGTCCATTTGCCAAATCTCATAATCATAGTGCGCAGCTATCGCGAGCATTATCCGGATGGACTTGATCATGGCTACAGGTGAGAAAGTCTCCTCATAGTCAACTCCCTCTTTTTGGTTATAACCCTTGGCAACCAACCTGGCCTTGTACGTCTCAACTTGTCCGTCAGATCCAATCTTCCTATTGTAAATCCATTTACAGCCGATTCGTCTAAAACCACTCAGTAGGTCTACAAGAGTCCAGACTTTGTTAGAGTACATTGAGTCCATCTCAGCTCGCATAGCCTCAATCCATCTCGCTGAGTCAACATCGGATATAGCTTGATCGAAAGTAGCGGGATCTTCTCTTAGAAGTCCCCTAGTCGCAACATAGCCTTGTTCGACATGTGACATGCCATACCGCTGTGGTTGGCGAGGCACCCTTTCAGATCGTCGCATGACTGGTTCGCTCGGACCATCCGAATCCTGTGTGGGCGTTTCGGTCGACTGCTCCTCGAGAGTGACCTCACGGCCAATGCCAAAATCTCGAATGAACTCTTCCTCGAGAAAATGTGCATGTAGGCCAACAACGATCCTTTGATCATCGTGAAAATAGAATAGGTACCCCATAGAGTCTTCGGAGTAACCTATGAAACGTCCTTTTATAGATCTAGACTCCAATTTGTCTGTTTCCAGCTTTTTCACATAAGCTGGGTAAACGACCAGTCCATATCTCATACGGAATACCGTTAACAGACTTCGAGGGACACCGGTTAATTTTATACGCTGCTGTCAAAAGCGCGTATCCCCACAATGACATTGGTAAATCTGTATAGCTTAACTTAGAACAAACCATATCTAATAAAGTTCGGTTTCTACGTTCGGCCACGCCATTCAACTGTGGCGTGCCGGGCGGAGTCATCTGCGATATTATACCATTCTCCTTCAAGAACTGGTCAAACTCGACACTCATATACTCGCCACCTCGATCCGATCGAATGACTTTAATGAATTTCGAAGTTTGGTTTTCCACCAAAGCCTTATACTCCTAGAACCTTTCAAGAGCATCAGCTTTATACCTCATCAGATACACTAGTCCGTAATGACTGTGATCATCCATAAAGGTAATAAAATAATGGAAGTCACCTCGAGCTTTCACATTGAATGGCCCGCAAACGTCCGTGACCGAGAATTTCCGTGGCTCCATTAAAAGTCCCGGTGAAGGGTGATCGGGTCATTTTACCTTTGAGGCATGACTCACAAGTCGGATAGGGATGTGATCCCAACGATGTCAATATCCCATTTTTCTCCAACTCGTGGATCTTGCGTTCTCCAGTATGACCAAATCGAAGATGCCACAAGTATCTCGCATTTATTCCCGACTTTCGATTTGTGACAGTATTTACAGATATATCATTCTGGGTATTTAAATAGTACAAAACATTAAATAGTGTTGCGCTGCCAACATTTTAATTTCTATACATAATGTGGCATGTATTATTATTAAAACTAAATACATAACCATTCCTGCTCAAAACAGGAACGGAGACGATGTTCTTAAATCCCCTCGGGAGTACAAGATCGTACAAATGCAACACATGCCCAGAAGATAATACAAGAGATCTTGATCCGACGTGGCTTGCCGAGATACTATCCCCGCTTCCCACTCTGACCTCGATCTCACGCTCCCCAAGCGCTCTACTTGGTCCCAGACCCTGCGTGGAAACACAAATGTGAGTACTAGCCCCCGAATCCAATATCCAGGAAGTAGAGTATATAGATGAAGAACAAACTGTTTCTAAAACATTAAGTTCCATACCTGACGAAGCCTGCTCACCCTTGAGCTTCGGACAGTCCCGCTTCCAGTGGCCCAGCGCACCGCAATGCAGACACCTATCCGTCGGCTTTACACCGGTTTACTTCGATTTCCCAGAAGATAATTTCTTCTTGGAAACCTTCCCTGTGTGCTTGAGCTTGTTGCCCTTCTTCTTTTTGCCTTTCTGGGGCTTTGAAGAAGTGGTGACAAGTGCAGTCTGTTTTGCCCTCTTCATCTGACCTTGCGCTGTTGCTAACTGATTCATCAGTTCAGGAAGCAACAGCGTCATACCATTCAGATGATAGTTCACAATGAACGCATTGAAGGACGGAGGCAGGGACTGCAAGATGAAATCATTTTGTAATTCCCGATCAAATCGAAAATTGAGAGTTTCCAACCTCTCGATCATGGTGATCATGTTCATAACATGTTCGCCAACATTCTCACCCTCAGACATCCTCGATCGGAAGAGCTGCGACGAAGTCGCATAGCGAGCTGTCCTAGACGTCTCACCGTAAAGCTCTTTCAAATGTTGAACCATCACCCGAGCATCAGCCATACTTTCGTGGCTACGCTGCAGTGCGTTACTCATCGATCCGAGACATGAGCCTTTACGAGCTTCTCGTCACGCAGTCGCTTGTCATAAGCGGCACGAGCCTGCTTGGATGCCCGCGCCCCTGGGGCCGGTGGCATTTCGGAGTCAAGGATATAAACTAGGTTCTCAATCTCAAGGAAAATCCTCAAGTTGTGAAGCCAGTCTGAATAGTTTGGCCCAATCAACCTATTCTCCTTCAACAGTACATTTAAAGCGGTCGACATAATTTCACAAAGAGAGAAAATGCTGCAGAAAAATAAAATGCATATTAAGTCGATTGTATAGGTTATCAAACGCGAACAAGGACTTATTATTCCGTCTGACTCCCACTATCCTTTCATAAACTCCATTCTCCCTACGAATGTTTTGGAAGTTTCGTTGATAACATCGATAGTGGAGTTGATGTCCTAGTGGACGGGTGCAAACCTCAACCTCTGTCGTTTTATTGGTTTGCAGCGGCCCACGAAGTCGTGCTCCGCACGAATCCGACCTTGTCGAATGTCTCAACTATCTTTGTCTCAGTTAGGGACCCCCGCCGGCAAACTCGGAACAAGGCGGTATGACTGTCTAAGTGTGACCTATCAACGTTGCTCAAAACCGCACACTTGAACCGTACGTTTTACCACACAGTGTGGTCTTGGCGAGCGGCAAAAATGCACCAGAGCAAGCCGTAACAAAAGCAAATGCAAGGCGCCGGCATACCTTGCATTTAGATTTTGTAACAACTAGACCCGAGCTTGATAGAAGACAGGGCATCCAATCCCTTTACTCACTTAGTATTCGTACGGGAGATTTTTGTAACTCATAGCAACTTGAAATTAAGCACGAGCACGTAAATGCATTAAATAAATTCCTAACCCTAGGAAAGCAATTTAAATGGACAAATATGCGGGCTATTTCTAGACTGGTCCTATTACATGGGTCGTAAAATGCCGGGTCTTCGATATTCAAAACGTGGAGTCATCGACACGATGGTCGTCGAATCCTCCAACCTCACCTTGCATCGAACGGCCATCATTTATCTACTTATCTAATAAAGAGATAAAATACAATACGGGGGGAATTATTTCCCAAACCCGTAATCCATGTACATACCGGGGGGAGGCAAACGGCCCTTAAACAAATAACCCGGTTAGAACCTAAGCCCGCATAAATGTCCCACATAAACATGCAACACAGAATTTTGACGTTGGGTGCCCAACCGACGTCACGAGCGACGATAGTCTCCAAACTACGTCGACCGTTCGTTCGCCACATCGGCTTTCGAGGCCTTCGGTCGAACCATTCATGAGCCCTGGCTCTGATACCACTATTTGGGTGGGCCTGATTAATCGACGCCGGCCACCGAACCGCGCAAGGTGGCTATAGCGGAAGCGCGATTTGTACCGAGCGGCGTAGGGTGGAAAATTTTCGATTTTTAATATCTAAATTCAACCTTACGCCATTCGGCTTCTCCCGAGGGTCTGAGATGCTGCCCTAAGCCTCGGGAGATCGCGGTTAATTCGAATTATCAAAATTCAAATTTATTTCCAATTTATTCGAATTAATAATTTAGATCCAAATTAATCAAAAAAAAGCGGCAACCAGATGTTTTTCGATTATTTGGAGACCGAAATGATTTTTGATCAATACCAAACTTTCCAGAATAATTCTACACTTCCTAACGTTCGCAACGATAGGTCTTTCAAATTATTCCGACATCGTTCGGTATTTTTCTCAAAATCAAATCGGTGGTTCGAAATTATTAGTTCGAGTAAAACGGCAATCTGTCGTCTTTTAACTATTTGACGACCGAAACGATTTCCGATCGATACCAAATTTTCCAGAATAGTTCTACTCTTCCCGACGTTTCCAACGAGGAGTCTTTCAAATTATTCCGATACTGTTTGGTATTTTTCGTAAATCAAATCGTTAGGGTTCGAGGTATACCTTTGGTGAACGAGATTTCTTCTGTCGTTGCCTCGGATGGACGTGGCTGCACCTCATCAGAATCCCGGGGCCTCCAAGCTAGATCGTCACGCCGGTATGACCTTGAACAAACCTCCGAGACTGCTCCCGATGGCTAGCGCAGTTCGGTTCGGGCGTCGGGTTCGTCGAACGATCCCGTCGGTTCAACGTGGCTTGAGAAGTTCTACACTTCAACTCTATTTTTTCTTTAGTTCTATGTTAAGAAAAAAACCAAGTCCCCTAATCTCCATAGCATTCACGTTTTTATGCATGTATGTTTAATTAATTTTTTTTTAATTGAGACACTTGTTCAACAAGTGTCAAAATAAATAATAAAAAAAATATTACTCAAACATTCTACACATCCCAACGTGGATGTGTAGAGTTTTTTCTTTTTTTTCTATTTATTTATTTTGATAATTTCCTTTTGGCTCTTGAGGTTTCTAATTCTCAATTTAGTCCCTCAATTTTAAATAATAAAAAAATTAAAACCAATCTAATTATTTTAATTATAATTGAGCCCACTTAGTTAATTAATTAAGCACTTAAGACAATCTCAAGTCCTAATTATTTCCGTGACTGTCACTGGAATTTAACTAAGTCGTCGACACCTCGTATCAACTTTGCCACTACCTCAACGAATCTCATTCGTTAGGCTCCATAGAACAGCCCGCCGTTTTCGTTCAAGTTCATTACCATTTTTAAGCGCGACTCTCTAGGTCCGTCTCAACTGGCATGGGAGGAATCCACGAGTCCCGGTATTCGCCTAGCCAATCCCACGGTACCGGACAGATCCCAGTTGTGAACGAATTTTGATCTAATCGAAATTCGGGCGAACCGACTATAGTGTATACATTTAAATACTTTTTACGCCTTTCACTTGCGTCCCGGTTAGGTGAGAGCCATGCAAATGTCAAACCCACTAACCTAACACTATGTTATAATCGAGACCGAATCGATTATTTAAACTCCGCTCTGTATCTAATACGAGCAAGTTTTCCAAGCTTCGGCCGAAGGCTTTATAATCGTCGCTCTCCGATTACCTCATAGGACATTAACCTATACGAATATAGGAAGTGAATTCCGATAGCAGTCAAAGCCCGGCAATCACCTCCGTAAAGTCGGTTGCGTTTCGTCGCTGACCTGCGTTTCATTTATGAACACTTGCGAGCCTAGCCAACTAGCGACAAACCGAAATCACGAAAGCAAATCCGTCAATGACCCTATCGGTCTGAGGCTGCTATAGTCATTCGTTCAATCGTTGACAACATCTTAGCTATGTGATTGAGACTAATACGAGCCGAATGTCCGAATACGCAATCTCTCCGATCACCTATATCTCCATCACGACCCACAATCTCTCAGGTAATCGGTGACACTACCGATACTATGTGATCGTCAATGGATAAGTCATATTCGGATATCTAGTCACCACCTAGAATCCTTAGACTTACGGACTTTTTATTTAATGTTGAGATTAAGGACCGTCCGGTGTCTCCTCTCTCGTCCCATGAGAATCAGACGTCCAACTCAAACATCTGGGTGTTATTTATTTATCGCACTACCGGATGCCAAGTAGACTTTAAATTCGATAAATAAATAATGCCTTTATTATAATGAAAATATATATATTCATTAATTTATTTGACAGTATATTCAATAAACCTGTCTTACAACCTATTCATCATCGTGCGCCCTATATTATTACTAGTCCTCGTATGGCATTCCGGGGGCACACTCCCTAACACCTTTCGCGTTGCATCGTTTAACTTTCGATAGTCGATGCAAACGCGCCACCCCGTGACGGTCCTCGTCAGAATTAACTCATTGTTCTCATTGGGCACTACTGTTATTCCTTCCTTCTTCGGTACCACTTGAACTGGGCTTACCCATTTGCTATCCGAGATCGAAACTATAACACCCGCATCGAGCAACTTAAGCACCTCGGCCTTCACAACGTCTTTCATGTTTGGATTCAGTCGCCTTTGGGGCTGCACCACCGGTTTGTACTCGTCCTCCATGAGGATCTTATGCATGCAAAAGCTTGGGCTGATTCCTCGAATGTCTGAGATCTTCCGTGCGAGCGCCTTCTTGTGTTCTTTTAGTACATCCAAGAGCATGCTTTTCTGCTCCTCTTCTAGATCTGCGGCCACGATGACGGGTAACTTCGAATTTTCTTCTAAGAATGCATACTCCAAGTGATCGGGTAGTTGCTTGAGTTCGAGCGTCGGTGGTTTCTCGATTGAGCTTTTTTCCCTTTCTTCTTCTTCGTTGCTCGTCTTTACCTTGACGGTTTGCTCATCTTCGATGTTGTTGTCTACATTAAGTGAACGCCCGTCGTTAAGGCAGCTTCGCATTCTTCAAATTCTTGCATTAAAGAGAGTGAGTCGGCTTGTGAGAGTCCCTGCAAAGTTAGGAAGTTCGCCCAATTAATAATATCCATGTAATCGCATTTATCATCGAGCTCTTCGGTGTTACTCATCGACTTGGTCATATCAAAGGTCACTTTCTCGCTATCTATAGTCAAAGTCAATGTTCTATTATGAACATCAACCATCGTTCCCCCGGTAGGGAGAAACGGTCTACCTAAAATAGGGGAATATTCTCATCTTCCTCCATGTCAAGAATACAAAATCAGCGGGGATTATAAATTTATCAACTTTTACGAGTACATCCTCGATGATACCCCTAGGATACTTGATAGATCTATTGGCTAACTGAATACTCATTCTAGTGGGTTTGGGCTCACCTAAACCTAGTCTTTTGAACATAGAATAAAGGCATTAGATTTATACTAGCACCTAAATCGGCCATTGCCTTATGAACAACTAAATCTCCTATAAGACACGGTATAGTAAAACTCCCTTGATCCTTAAGCTTCTTCGGAATCTTGCATTGGAGAATGCCCGAGCATTCCCCTCGAAGGCAAACGGTGGAGATATTTTCGAGTTTGTGCTTGTTCGTTACCAAGTCCTTGACGAATTTCGCCCAACGCGGCATCTGTGCAAGAGCCTCGACAAGCGGTAAGTTAATATGTAATGTTTTGAAAATGGAAAGAAATTTACCGAACTGATCGTCTACTATCTCCTTCTTGAGTCTGGCTGGGTACGGGACCTTTGGTTGGTACACCTTAATAGAAGGTTTGGCTACGACTCCATCCTCCTTGTTGGCCTTTTCGTCCTTGACATTCACCTTCTCGATTTCGACGTTCGCCTTGGTCCTTGGTACTTTCTGAAGCTGTCGTCTGTTGCGAAGTGACACCGCCTTTACATGGTGGTCCTTTGACTTGGTCTCGGTGTAACTTGGCAACGAACCGGAAGGGCGTTGTTGGATTGATTCGGCAATCTGCCCAACTTGCTTCTCTAAGGCACGTATGGAAGACTCGGTATTTTGCAATCGTGCTTCTTGACTATCCAAGCGAGAGTCGAGCTTTCCCATTAGCTTATCGAATATTACCTCAAGCTTATCGGCGCGACCTTCAGGGGTAGCTTCAGAACTTCCACCGTGGTATCCATGCGACCTTTGATTTTGAAATCCCGGTGGAGCTTGTTGTTGATTCCCATAGGCTAGGTTTGGATGGCCTCGATTTGGACGAAGTTTCACTGACCTTGGTAATTCCCCTTGTAGTCACTTGCTCAGTCGTAATAGCAGCTGGACAATGAGCCGCGTCATGGTTCCCTCCACATGTAGCACATGGTGGAATATATGGTGAAAATGAATGAGAAGGCGCACTAGCTACGGGGATTCTCGGGGCATGTTGTAAATGGACAGCGTTAACAGTCGGCTTCGATGCTAGCATGGGCAAGAGAGCATTCATCAAGGTTTGCATTTGAAGGCCGTTTGCTGTGATTTGTTATTGTAGGGCGTCGAACTTGGCGTTGATTGCAGTAGTCTCGGTAACGTCATACATTCCCGGTGGCTTACCTCTAGTACTCGAGCTCCCGCACCGAAAGCTATTTGCGCTATAATCCTCGATCGAATTCCAGCCTTCCGTCGCGCTAAGATTACACAGACCTCCATTGCAGGCTCCGTCTAATAGTTGTACGGTGTGGTCATTCAGTGACTCGTGGAACCGCTGAATTTGTTCGCTTTTCGTCATCCCGTGTTGAGGGAATCGGTTCAAGAGCGCATTGAATCTGGTCCATACGTCATATAGATTTTGAACTCCTTTTGCTTGAATGCGGTTAGGTCCATCTTTAGTTTGAGAGCCTTGGAAGGTGGAAAGAAGTAATTGATTAATATGGCATGCATCTGGTCCCAAGTGGTGATAGATCTCTCCGGAAGTAAGTTAAACCACTCCTTCGCATTGCCTCGTAAAGAGAATGGAAATAAGTAGAGTCGAGTAGCTTCGGTGCTTACACCTTGTACTCATCTTGCGTCTGCGACGTATAGGAAGTCTCGGATGTGGCGATAAGCGTCTTCCTCGGAGATAGGAAGTCTCGGATCGACTAATAAAATAAAACGAATATCGATGTACTATCCTACGCTCAACAGGCAGTGTACCTATCGAAAATAGTATAGAAATGGCAAGTATTCGAGTATCGATCCCAAGGGAACTATATAATCAGAAAAACTCAAATTTAAATATCCTAGTGAAAAAGGTTTTGATTGTTATAAATCTAAAAATATAAATGAATAAAACTGAGAAAAATAATGAGAATGAACGACGATAAGAAAGCAAATCGTATTTGAGACTTCGACTCCCACTAGCTCGATCGATCTGCTGAAAACATATATCAAAGTTTTAGCTAAACGTTAGACCGTGAGGATTACCAACACATGCGTATGAGTTCATATGACTGACGAAACTGCGCCTTATCACACGAGGCTCATAAGCAACTATTCTACGTCTTAAATAGCCGGGCAAGCTTCCCTAACTACTTAATCGAAGATTGCATTAAACCATTATTAATCCCTCTATAGATTTGACTCTAATCCAGCGGGGTAGCTCAACCAATCTCCAGTGATGAGTTTATTCCGCTCGTTTACAAGTGTACTAACCGTTCACCCCTCTCTCGAGCACAACGTACGATTTCCCAATTAATCTATCTTACGCACATAGACATTATTAAGATAAAAAAAGAATTTCAATCACATAGACATAACCGAAATCATATAAATTCATAAACTGGTCTTAACAATAGCAATACATTAAATATACTTAAAACATACGATCGATCTTGTCAGGGTTCATCTCATCTCAAATACACAGGAAATTAGCTACTCATTATTTCAAGTAAGAACATAATAAACACCAAAGAAAACATAGATCTTCCCTGATTTTTGGCTTCGGCTCCCTTGTTCTTCGTTGAGGCGATTATCGAACACCTAGCATGTAAGCTAAGTGGATGAGTCTAGCTTGCTCTCTAGCATTTCTTTCTCTTCCTAAGTGTATGTGTGTGTTTTTTCTCCCAATGGTTCCTTCCCCTATTTATAGCAAGGGGAGCTCCAAATCATGTGCATGCAAGTCTTCCTTGCTTTTACTCTTTCATATTGAGAAAGCTAGCTTTGTCCCCCAATTCCTTCAACTTTACCTTCTTTATTGAGTTCACATGAAAGGGGTGTTTCAATGTCGAAATTTAGGTCTAAAGCATGCCTCTTTCCTTGAATAATGGTTAAAGTTTCGACCAAGAAGAAACAAGTTGGGTAGGAGTCATTTTTATGTGTTTGACCTCAAACACGGCCTTGAACACTGCCATGTGAATTGATTTTCTATTCAAATGTTGATCTTGGCCAAGCTACACGAACTCCAACATGGCCGTGTTGATTTCTGGTTTCAAATCAAAGCCTTCGGGTATTCAACATGGCTTCGAACATGGTCGTGTTGATGCACAGTAAAATAGCAGTAACTTCCAAAATTAATATCTCGCAATCTAGACCTCCAATTCAAATCCCTCCAGTCCGAATCATGATCAACGAGTCTTCTATCTGTGGTTAAAATTTCAGCTCCATTGGATAACTTTTACTCCCTCATATGTTAGGAATTTGATACTGTCGCAAATCTGTCGGAAATGCTGTAAACTCATAATAATAACCAAAATTTATCATGAAGATTTCATTTTAATTTGCAAATACTGTAATTTATAATGCATATAAACGTAAGAAAATACGTTTATCAGACTGTTGAGGCTTGTGCGGCAGTCTGGAAGGTAGGCCTTGGCTCATGCAAGGGCAGCCGCTTTTCCTCGAAGCTTGGAGGATTGGCATGTCCTTCGAAAAGAAACAGCATGAGGTTGTCCCGCTCTGGGTCAGATTACGTAACGTGCCATCGGGACCCAAGAAGGACTTGGAATTATGGTGAGTGTACTAGGCAAGCCACTCTTCGCCGATGCCATTACGGCTAGTGCTGCGAGACTTGAATATGCTAGAATCTGCATTGAAAAATCACTGGAGGCACCTTTTGAGGATCAATTCAACGTGCGAATCCCATGCAAGGAGGGTGGACACTCGACTGTGGTGCCCATTCGGGTTGAATATGAGTGGAGGCCCAAAAAGTGCACGACATGCATCTCGTGGACTCATGGAGCTGGGACATGCCCTAAGAACCAACCCAAATCAGCTCGACCAAATCGGCCGCAACCATCTACATTGCCTAGCAGCTCGTCACAAGGAAGGATGAACCCACAAGGCCACATGCTTCAGCCGAGGCAACTCAAAGCCCGCGGTGGCCAGTTACATCAGTCATCGGCCCACAACCACTGCGAGAATGGCGTCGTGTGACAAATCAGGAAAAGGGAAAAGAGGCGCTTAAGGAGACCAATAGGGCATCCACGGCCAAGGGGCACAAGACTCAAGGCAGCCACACACCAGTGGATCACATAACGAGAATAAGGCAGCGCAATGATGGATCTTCAACTAGCTCGGCCCCCGCTACCTCTATAAATGAGGACTATAACCCATTTGCGGTCCTTGCTCACTTGGAATAGGAAAACACCAGTACTAAGGGTCCTACAGTAGCCCTTCCGACAGGTTCCCCATGATCCCTTGCGCCGTTTGGAATACACGTGGTCTAAATAGGATAGATAGACCACAGATAGGCGGTAAGGGAGTTGATTACAAAAAATAGTCTGAAAGTTATGGGTCTCATTGAAACAAGGGTCTCTGAGCAGAATGCTTCTTCTATTACTCAATCAATCAACAATTGGAACTGGTTTTATGAATACGATAATGGACCAGCTTCTCGTATCTGGGTTGGATGGGACGTAAGTTCCATGATTGTTACTGTTGAGGCGCATACTGCACTGACCAACCTTCAAAAAGCGAAATGTTCATCTCTAAAAGAGCCGATCGCCTGATGGACGAGCTCCGTGCGGTGATGGAGATCCCACTTGGCTCTCTCCCTGTTCGTTACCTTGGGGTTCCTCATATCGCCTGGAGACTTAGTATTGCTAAATGCGCCCCCCTTCTCAGCAGCATTGATCGACGCTTAGGATCCTGGACTAATCTTTCCATATCATACGCCGCTCGGATACAACTTATCAAATCGGTCCTTCTTGGATTCCACACATATTGGGCGATCGTTTTTCTCCTTCCCAAAGGAATCATCAAAAACATCGAGGCAAAACTCATGAGCAACGGCACATCCGCTAAAGTGGCTTGGGTCGATATTTGCCTACCGAAGGATGAAGGCGGCTTGGGGATTAGATTTATTGAAACAGACAACAAGGCTCTTTTATTGTGACTTCTTTGGAACCTGCTGAGTAGAGAGAACTCTTCAATTTTTTTTGGGTAACGGTCACTAAAATAACAAAAAGAGAGTCAGTACAAAGAGGGCGTGCAAACACGCACCAAACCAACTGGTAACAGGCTACCAGCTCACATCAAAGAAATGAAACCAAAGACCAAAGGAAAAAGGAAAACAGCGCTAGTACCAAGCGATGCTCCAAACCCGACGCATGCGACACAACTGAATCTCGTACTTGTGCGGTAGGGTGGAAAGTCGCAAGCCAAGTAGAGCCTCAATCTCAGACACGATTTCTGAGGGTCTCCATCGTCTTCCATCGTGCCATCTCCTATTCCGTTCAGCCCACAGATGGTAGACCAAGGTGGCAAGCGCATGGCGATGGCCCAAGCATGCCAAGTGCCCACTCCGCCATCGACGTGCCGCCCAACGAATCCCCGCAAGCCAGTCCCTTAGAGGCCACCAACGAAGCAGCCGTAGGCACAGACGTGAGATAGAGCAGTCAAAGAACAGATGACGAGTAGTTTCCACCAGATCCTCATTGCAAAGAAGACAAGTAGAGATGCCCGCCGCCGCCGCCACCCAAGGCTTCTCCCAAAAAGCATATGCAATGGACTTTTGGTTGCCGCAGTCGAAGCCTCTCCCTAGCCGAATGAGTCGAGAAGAGAACTCTTCAATTTGGGCCTCTTGGATCCGGCAGACGCGTCTTCATAACACTTCGCTTTGGACTATTAGGCCTTCACCTCGCACTTCGTGGAGTTGGAGGAAGCTCCTAAAGCTTCGCGATGACATTCGTCCACTTATCACTTTCAGCAGTGGGAATGGTACTTCTATTAGGCTGTGGACTGACCCTTGGCTCCTCACGGACCCCATGATTGATTGCTTTCCACGTGGTCCCATGATCATGGGGCTCCTCCTGAGTGAACTTAACTCGACGCTTATTACACTCATCCCCAAGAGTGACAATCCACGATTCGCCAAGGATTTCAGACCTATATCCTGCTGTAATGTGCTCCAAAAAATCATAACCAAGGTCATTGCTAATCGCTTGAAGGGCAGCTGGGCCATCTGTCGACCTGACGCAAATGGCCTTTATCCCGGCCGGCGTATTTCGGATAACATCCTCTTAGCACAAGAGGTTTTCCACGGGTATAATAGCGTGGGTTTACCTGAATGGGTGGCGTTCAAAGTTGATTGCTAAAGCCTACCACCGGGTTGAATGGCACTCTATTCTGGAACGCTTGAATCACTCAACTTCCATAGTACCTTTGTGGGCTGGATTCGAGCTTGTCTTACGACGCCTTTTTAGTCGATCAATATTAACGGCAGACCTGAAGGTTTTTTCAATGGGCAACGCCGTCTTCGACAGGGAGATCCTATCTCACCTATCTTTTCACGCTTGTGATGGAGGTCTTGCATGGCATTATTACCGACGGAATTCATTGCAACACCAGATTCCGCTATCATTGGAAATGCGAGGCCACTAAGCTCTTTATGCTCTCCTTTTACGGATGATAATCTTCTTTTCTCGCATGCGGAACTGAGTCGGTGAGCATCTTTAAAAGCTGCCGGGAACAGTTCGCTACGCTGTCCGGCCTACAAACCAACCTTCAAAAAAGCGAAATGTTTATCTCTAAAAGAGCCGATACCCTGAAGGACCAGCTCCGTGCGGTGATGGGGATCCCACTTGGATCTCTCCCTGTTCGTTACCTTGGGGTCCCTCTAATCGCCTGGAGACTTAGTATTGCATATTGCGCCCCCTATCAGCAGCATTGATTGATGCTTAGGATCCTGGAGTAATCTTTCCTTATTATACGTGGGTCGGATGCAACTTATCCAATCGGTCCTTCTTGGATTCCACACATATTGGGCGATTGTTTTTCTCCTTCCCAAAGGAATCATCAAGAACATCGAGGCAAACCTCTTCTTATGGAATGGCTCCTCCGCTAAAGTGGCTTGGGTCGATATTGCCTATCGAAGGATGAAGGTGGCTTGGGGATTAGATCTATTGAAACAGACAACAAGGCTCTTTTATTGCGACTTCTTTGGAACCTGCTGAGTAGAGAGAACTCTTCAATATTTTTGGGAAACGGTCACTAAAATAACAAAAAGAGAGTCAGTACAAAAAGGGCGTGCAAACATGCACCAAACCAGCTGGTAACAGGCTACCAGCTCACATCAAAGAAATGAAACCAAAGACCAAAGGAAAAAGGAAAACAGGCTGGTACCAAGGCGCACGCCAAGTAGAGCCTCAATTCAGACACGATCTGTGCGGGTCTCCGTCGTCTTCCATCGTGCCATCTCCTATTCCGTTCAGCCCACATATGGTAGACCAAGGAGCCAAGCGCATGGCGAGGGCCTAAGCATGCCAAGTGCCCACTCCGCCATTGACGTGCCGCCCGAATCCCCGCAAGCCAGCCCCTTAGAGGCCACCCACGAAGCAGCCGTAGGCACAGCCGAGAGAAAGAGCAGTAAAAGAACAGATGACGTAGTTTCCACCAGATCCTCATCGCAAAGAAGACGAGTAGAGATGACCGCCGCCGCCGCCACCGCCACCCAAGGCTTGTCCCAAAAAGCATATGCAATGGACTTTTGGTCGCCGCAGTCGAAGCTGTTGAGGAATAAGCCCTAGATGCCGTACGAGGACTGGGAGTACGGGGGCAATTTGCTAGTTTTGTAGTGTTTAGTGATGTAATTTGAATACTTCTATTAATGGAATGACTTTATTCATCATTAATTAATTATTGGGTGAATAAATTAAAAGGCAAATTATTAATTAGTTTAAAGATTTCACCATGCATTCTGGGTGGATAAGACAAATTAATAAAATCCAAATATTGGCAGTTCAGTTACTGATTCTGTGGGGACAGAGAGGGGCACCAGTAAGCTGAGATACTGCAATATTAAAGTAGTCCACAAGTCTAAGTCTCCATTAGGGTGACTGTAATGACACGTGCGACTTGTTTGTCGATGGGTCCAATATGGTTGTGCCAACCGCTCACTTGGGAAGTGGGAGCCCATGACAATGATGATACAAGATGAATCAGGGGATTATCAGTATTTAGACACTGACTCGTAATCGAACGATCACACGCTTGGATTGTCCTTGATCGATCGATTGATTGTAGTAGTATGCGTGAACCTTAGACCGAAAGGGTTAACTTGGGGTTGATCTTGAGGTCTTGACTTGTCACTAGTTTGCTACGCTCGTCTTGCCGGTGGCATGGGTCAGCCGCGAAATGTGGTCTTGACTTTTTGATGTGATTGCGGTTGAACCGCGGACCAGGATTACGGTCTCGATTAAATTAGAGGTTAACGTCCTATGACAAGTTTAATGTGCGGGAAGTTATCCAAGCTCTTGCCAGAGCATATAACTGACTCACGATAGTCGTGAAGTGCAGTTCCAGAACTTTCACCGACATAAACGACATAGAGTCGAGTTCTGTAAGTTTGACTATGCGTGACTTTCACTCAACCGGGACAAACGTAAAGGGTTTAAACGTATGACGAAAATCTACAGTCGGTTCATGGATTATGATTAGATCAAATTCGTAATCAACTTGGGATCTGTTTGGTACCACGGGGCTGGCTAGGTGAATACCGAACTCCTACATACCTCGTGGGCCGGTTGAGACGAACCACGAGAGTCGGGCCTAAAAAGGGCAACCGATACAACGTCGTCATCAGAGAGAGACAAGGCTAGGTCATAGATTGTAACACTAGGGTTTGGGGCTTGGCCAAAACCTTTGGCCGAAAATACTAAGTTTGACTAGGATGGAAAGTCGCCGCCAAGTAGAGCCTCAATCTCAGACACGATCTGTGCGGGTTTCCGTCATCATCCATCGTGCCATCTCCTATTCCGTTCAGCCCACATATGGTAGACCAAGGAGGCAAATGCATGGCGAGGACCCAAGCAAACCAAGTGCCCACTCCGCCATCGACGTGCCGCCCACCGAATCCCCGCAAGCCAGTCCCTTAGAGGCCACCCACGAAGCAGCCGTAGGCACAGACGTGAGAAAGAGCAGTCAAAGAACAGTTGATGAGTAGTTTCCACCAGATCCTTATCGCAAAGAAGCCAAGTTGAGATGGCCGCCGCCGCCGCTGCCACCCAAGGCTTGTCCCAAAAAGCGTATGCAATGGACTTTTCGTTGCCATAGTCGAAACCTCTCCCTAGCCGAATAAGTTGAGAAGAGAACTCTTCAATTTGGGCCTCTTGGATCTGGCAGACGCGTCTTCATAATACTTCGCTTTGGACTATTAGTCCTTCACTTCGCACTTTGTGGAGTTGGAGGAAGCTCCTAAAGCTTCGCGATGACATTTGTCCACTTATCACTTTCAGCATTAGGTATGGTACTTCTATTAGGTTGTGGACCGACCGTTGGCTCCTCACGGACCCCATGATTGATCGCTTTCCACGTCGCACCATGATCATGGGTCTCCTCCTGAATGAACGTAACTCGACGCTTATTACACTCATCCCCAATAGCGACAATCCACGATTCGCCAAGGACTTCAGACCTATATCCAGCTGCAATGGGCCATATTGTCCACCCGACACAACCGGCCTTTATCCCCGGCCGGCGTATTTCGGATAACATCCTCTTAGCACAAGAGGTTTGCCACGGGTATAATAGCGTGGGTTTACCTGAACGGGTGGCGTTCAAAGTTGATATTGCTAAAGCCTATGACCGGGTTGAATGGGACTTCATTCTTGGAACGCTTGAAGCACTCAACTTCCATAGTACCTTTGTGGGCTGGATTCGAGCTTGTCTTACGATGCCTTTTTACTCGATCAATGTTAATGGCAGACTGAAAGTTTTTCGAAGGGCAACGGGTCTTCTACGGCGAGATCCTATCTCACCCTATCTTTTCACGCTCGTGATGGAGGTCTTGCATGGCATTATTATCGACGGAATTCGTTGCAACACCAGATTCCGCTATCATTGGAAATGTGAGGCCACTAAGCTTTTTATACACTCTTTGCAGATGATATTCTTCTTTTCTCGCATGCGGAGTCGGTGAGCATCTTTAAATGCTGCCTGGAACAGTTCGCTATGCTATCCGGCCTACAGACCAACCTTCAAAAAAGCGAAATGTTCATCTCTAAAAGAGCCGATCGCCTGAAGGACCAGCTCCATGCGGTGATGGGCATCCCACTTGGCTCTCTCCCAGTTCGTTACCTAGGGGTCCTCTCTTATCCCCTGGAGAGTTAGTATTGCTTATTGCGCCCACCTTCTCAGCAGCATTGATCGCGCTTAGGATCCTGGACTAATCTATCCTTATCATACGCGGGTCGAATACAACTTATCAAATCGGTCCTTCTTGGATTCCACACATATTGGGCAATTTTTTTTCTCCTTCCCAAAGGAATCATCAAGAACATCGAGGCAAAACTCAGGGACTTCTTATGGAATGGCTCCTCCGCTAAAGTGGCTTGGGTCGATATTTGCCTACCGAAGGATGAAAGCGGCTTGGGGATTAGATCTATTGAAACAGACAACAAGGCTCTTTTATTGCGACTTCTTTGGAACCTGCTGAGTAGAGAGAACTCTTCAATTTGTTTTTGGGAAACGGTCACTAAAATAACAAAAAGAGAATTAGTACGAAGAGGGCGTGCAAACATGCACCAAACCAACTGGCAACATGCTACCAGCTCACATCAATGAAATGAAACCAAAGACAAAAGGGTAAAGGAAAACAGTGCTAGTACCAAGCGATGCGCCAAACCCGATGCATGGGACACAACCGAATCTCGTATTTGTGCGATAGGTGGAAAGTCGCACGCCAAGTATAGCCTCAATCTCAGACACGATCTGTGCGGGTCTCCGTCGTCTTCCAACGTGCCATCTCCTATTCCGTTCAGCCCACAGATGGTAGACCAAGGAGGCAAGCGCATGGTGATGGCCCAAGCATGCCAAGTGCCCACTCAGCCATCGACGTGCCGCCCACCGAATCCCCGCAAGCCAGTCCCTTAGAGGCCACCCAGGAAGCAGCCGTAGGCTTTTTACGTGAGAAAGGGCAGTCAAAGAACAGATGACGAGTAGTTTCCACCAGATCCTCATCGCAAAGAAGACAAGTAGAGATGCCCGCCGCCACCGCCACCCAAGGCTTGTCCCAAAAAGCGTATGCAATGGACTTTTGGTCGCCGCAGTCGAAGCCTCTCCCTAGCCGAATGAGTCTAGAAGAGAACTCTTCAATTTGGGCCTCTTGGATCCGGCAGACGCGTCTTCATAATACTTCTCGGACTATTAGGCCTTCACCTCGCACTTCGTGGAGTTGGAGGAAGCTCCTAAAGCTTCGCGATGACATTCGTCCACTTATCACTTTCAGCATTGGGAATGGTACATCTATTGGGATGTGGACCGACCCTTTGCTCCTCACGGGCCCCATGATTGATCGCTTTCCACGTGGCCCCATGGTCATGGGCCTTTCTCTTGACTCCAAGCTTAGTAAAGTGATTTGTGGGGATGGTTGGTGCTGGCCTGCTAGTACTTCGATGGAATCCTTGATATCGAGCCTTTGCTTCCACAGGTTAGACCTAATGAGAAGGACACGATTCTTTGGAGTGCTTCTTCGAACGGTATTTTCTCTACTAGCTCGGCTAGGGAGAGTATCCGTCTGCGGTGCCCTAAGGTCACATGGCGCACGCTCTTTGGCGGCCCAATTGCCATTGCTAGACATGAGATCATCCTGTGGCTTGCTATCAAAGATATACTGGCGATGAGGGATAAACTGTGGGTCGCGGCTAAAGCTGGATGTTCCACCTGCCTTCTTTGCGATACTCATGAGATTGAGACTACTGGGCACCTTTTCTTCGATTGTCCCTATTCCAAATGATGCCTACGGCTTCTTTGTGGGAAACTGCGCTTTGGCTGGCCGGTTGGGGACTGGTTTGCCGGTATCAGGTGGGCGGCTTGGCGCTGGAGGGGTAAACACTTCGCTAAATTGGGCGCCCGACGCTAACATCATTGGTGTATCACCTGTGCATGGAGCATAACAAGATGGCACGATAGGAGGCCAACGCCAGCCAAGTCACATTATTGCTGATATTGAAATGTTACTTTGTTTACGTCTTTCTACCATCCCCTCTAAGTATGCGCTACAATGTTGTGCTTTTCGGCGGGTGTGGCGTATAGCTTGGTAGGTTGGTGGTTCTTATTTTTTGTTCGTGGTTTTTAGGATTGGATTGCTCATGCTTCGTTACACTCCCAAGATGGTGCAGTTTGGGATGCACTGGGATGCAACACCCGTGGTTTTAGGAAGGACTTCGATTTTTTTTTTCTTTTTTCTCTCTTTCTCTCTCTTTTCCGTTCTCCCTCATGCCCTGTGCTTCGCTTTGTTCATTGCTGTTTGCAGTTTGGGTTGCTGTGGGGTGGGGACTTGGCTGGCTGCTTCCCTTGCTCGTGCCGCAGTCGGGCCTCCGTTGGTGGTGTTGGCTTCTTGTGGGCGGAAAGAATCAGGAGTTGGCACTGTCTCGCCGTTTACCCCGACCTGACATGCGGACGCACTTGCTGTGTTTCCCCCTTCCGCTTGATAATCTCCTTTGCGAAGTTATCCTAGACTGTGTGCTTGCGCCTTGCCTGCACGTCGCCCGCGCGCCCTGCTGGCAATGCATCTGGTGCCAGGATCCTGTTGTTTGATTGTGGATTGTGACACTTACCTTAGCCTCTGTACTGCATTGTACTGTGATCTTCTGTTTAGGCTTGGTGTCTTGCTGGGACCTTGTAGGTGTCTGGACTGTTTCGGTTTTTGTCGATGTGCTGTCAGGTCGGCAGATTGTTACTGCTTGTTGTGTCGTGAGCGTTATCATGTACGCTACCCCTGTATTCCTGTTTCTTTCTTTATTTTAGTGAACATTTCCCAAAAATAAAATTCTAGTGTACCGCTCATTATATTATAAATCCCGTATTTAGATTTTACAGGTATTACAACGGAACAGTTCTCTCTAGCCATTTTTAGAGAATTGATTCCGTGGTTGTAACTACCGTACTTTCCTAATTAAATTATTTGGCGGATTTTCGCAACGAAAGCCACGGAAAGACCATTTTGCAAAAACTTTTAACATAAACATTATACACAAATTTGTTGTTTTACAAAAGTCATCCTTTACATGGGCCGAAGCCCCAAAAATAAACAAAATGCTATAGCTGCTCTACAGGTCGCATCCATGTACCGCTCTCGCCCTCAAAAGCCCGTAGAGTCACCGCCACCAGCCGTTAACCTAGTCCCGGCGTTCGCCGACGTCGGACTCATCATTACCTACAACACATAAAGGCCTGAGCGATACGCTCAGTAGATGCATTCATGCCAATGCAGCATGCACTCAACCCCAAACCCCTCACCACATGGTCAATGCAATGCACGCTCGTTCCTACACTCTACTCTATCTCAATATCAGGGCCCTAGATTAGATTCGGCACCCCCGCGCGCGAAAGACACTGGGTAGCTACTCCCAAGTCTCACCGACGGTTTTGCACCTCGGGTTGCGCTACGACGCTCTCCCCGAGTAGACAGGTCGTTCACGCCTGTTTGCCGTCCCTGAGCAAAATATATCCAGCGGTTTGCACCTATGGTTGCTCGCACCCGAGTAGACAGATCGTTCACGTCTGTCTCTCGCTCCTGAGCTAATACTAGGTGGGTTGCACCTCGGGTTGCTCACACCCTAGTAGACAGATCGATCACGTCTGTGTCCCACCGGGTACCCTGCAAGTCTAACATCATCCTCACAATCATCTCGTTCTACCCCGCTCAAACAACCCGTAGGGTGCCATCACTAACGTGGTCATCATCTCCCAAAATGTCATGATATGACGTGATATGCGATGCACATGTTGTAAATCACATAAAATAATAATTCGTACGTCATGCCATTTCTCAAGACTAAAATCACATGTTTCAGTTCTCGCAGCAATAATAATCACATAAAAAGTACAAATCATATCACTTAAAGTTCGAAAGTCTTCTAACTCTTATTGCACAAAATAGACTTAAGTGTAGAAATGGGCCCAAACTCGAATTAAGGCCAACCTAATTCTTAATCTAAGTCAACACGCCAAATTCGGTCAAGGAAAAGGGAGTTCGCCCGATTCTTGGTCATTGAAAAGGATTTCGCCCGCCCGATTCAGGATTTAATTTATGCGAATGTTACTTTCGCTCGATTTTGGATTTGGCTAGAATCGCCCGATTAGTTTGGTTTTAGGAAGGGGACATTCGCCCAATTTTAATTTTGGCTAGAATCGCACAATTGGCTTGTTCTAGGAAGGAGCATTCGCCCGATTTTTCATTCATCGCCCGGAACTTGGCATGATTTGAATTGCTCGATTTTGAATTACGATTGGAATCGCCTGATTTGTGCACATGCCACGTACGTTTCGCCGAGATCTTCATTACCCTACCAATCGCCCGATTGCATGGCATTCACGTCGCCCGATTCTAGCTGGCATATGTATCTTTCATTTGCCCGATTGTCATGATTCAACTCGCCCGATCGCCATGCATGGAAATTTAGTTTCGCCGTCCCAAGAATTGCCCGATTTGTCTCATGCATGGACTTGCTTTCGGTCGATCCTCATTACCCAAATCGTCTGATTTCTCATATTCACGTCCCACTTTCGCCGCTTCATAAATCGTCCGATTTGTAGAGTTTTCAAATCTATCTATTCACCAAGTCCAATATAATATTCTAAATTCAATGTATCCTAAATCGCCCGATCTTGGGGAATCAGACTCGCCCAATTTCTCACAATGCAAACTAAATCTGTAAATATTATTCAATCGCCCGATTGTTCCTATAACAGGCTAAAATTTGATATATCCTAAATCGCCCGAAATGCCCACAAAGCATATAAAATTCAAAATTGCCCAATTTGAGAACACACTCGCCCGACACTAAGGTTCGACCGATTTTACCTAGAACTTTGTAAATTTCCAACGTGAAACCCCAACTTCCGCCCAACATAGAGATTCGCCCGATACCTATGGTTCGCCCGATTCTAGGATCTGTTCGAAATTAAACTCGCCCGATTTACACAACCAAATAACTAACTTTCGAACATTAGCACCTCCAAAACAATTCCTAGAACTTCAATTGCTCAAGACTATAGATTATAGATTTAAACCCATATGTTGGGTACTTAACCTAACACCTACACATGTAAGATCATATAATCGAGCATGGGATTAAAATTCGAACTAACAAAGTATTCTTAACAAGTAAGCATGTATATCCACATAGAAACCCATATTTTGTTTAGATGATTTGATGGTGGTGACCTTGCCAAGAACTCGTACCCTTTGCTCGGCCACTTCGTTTCTTTCTTCTTCTCTCTTGGTTTTCTTTTCTAGTTTTGTTCTCTCTCTCTCTCTCTCTCTCTCTCTCTCTCTCTCTCTCTCTATCTCTCTCTCTCTCTCTCTCTCTCTCTCTCTCTCTCTCTCTCTCTCTCTCTCGTTTCTTTATTCCCTCTCATTATATCTTTCTTCTTTGACTAAAAATCATTGTTTTTGGTCTACGGGGTATGGGGTGACATGCCCCTGACGTGGCTTTCCCCTTTTGCTAAGAAATCCATTTATTGATTAATTTTGGGCCTTTTATATTCACTCATTTATAGTTAGCCTCAAATTATTATTAGACTTATTTCTCCCTTAGGAGTGTTTTCTCCCTTTATGGGAGCTTCCTCCGAAGATGACAAAATTATCGAAGTCGAAGATAAGAAAAAGTGAAGAGTATTGCATTATTTTGGCTCATTAGCCATTTATGGAGTTGTGAGTTGATTTGCAGTAGGATCTTTAGTTTTCTTGTTTAAGACTTTGTTTTTGGTTCTTTCGGCTTTGTTTTTCGTGCTTAGATTGGATTTAGTTGTTTTTCGACACATGTGAGCCTTTGTCGAAGCCGGATTATCGTTGTTACCGAAAGACCTATTCAGGCTGTTTAGCCTATGTATCTATATTTTTGTGAAATGAAATAGCACGCTATCGTTGGAAAAAAAAGTAAAATAATTAAGCTACTATGAATAATGCACCTAAAATCTCCTTTGATAAGACTTCTTCAATATACATGTTTATTAGATGCATTTTATTCCATGTAAGTTAAGCATATCATCGGTATCTATCACGTGGAAAAACGATGCAACACGATTTGTATCGTATGTTGTCATACGGTGCATATATCTTCAATAAATTGTCAGACAATTAACTCATTTTAGTTAAATCTTAGCCTGTGGCAACGTGAAAATATGATTATCGTCTTGATCATAAAAAGTGTGATTGACAAATGTGATCTGCAACCCCAATATAGCGTCACAACAAACTCGATTTCTACAAAATGAAAACGGAACTTTCACGAAGAATGCGTATTAAAACTTTGCTTCAAACAATAGAAACAAAATTGATTCGTAACATAAAAAATAAATCAATTACATGGCAACACAAAGAGTGGTTCCGCACCGAAACTGGAAGGCATGCATTTCTGCCAAAGTTCCGCATTTATGCCAGTATGTGTTGTCTCGGCCGGAACGACGTTTAGTTGGTCGGATCGGAGTTGGAATGGAGTGAAACAGCGTCTTAACCATTGGAAGGGGTCGAAACGGACAAAATATGAGTTTTGTAGGTTTTCATGTTTGAATTTTAAGACATTAATCAATGACTCACATAAAAAGGTATTCACATGTTAAATAGAAACATTGTCAATAGCTGATGACTTCCACAGTTCTGACATTTTCATCATGAATCTTTCAAAGTTGCACCTCGAATATAGGTAAACATTTTAGCTCCCGTGAACATACATGTATGAGGTATCAACCAAAATTTCAACATATATCACCATATGATTCTATATAAAGACATAAAAAGGGCACTCAAAAGTATATTCATCTTGTACGTTATGAAGTAAAAAAGTGCAGTTTGGTATTGTTTTATAATGTTGCGTCTATTTTCTTAGGGTTCCTGCAACATTCATTTCGACATTATTTAAATGCCTATTTTACACTCATTATTAGGTTTCATGCATGTATATGAAATGCCTATGGTGCAAGTTTCTATAGGGTTCGTGCACGCATGTATTTGTAATTGTATTTTCTTTGTTATACATGTATGTTATATTAGGGATTATGGTATGTGTCTAATTTTACGTGCATTTTTATATATAGTTTTTAGGGAGAACGACACTTTTGGTCCCCAATGTTTGGGCCATGAGCGTTTTCAGTCCCCCATGTTCCGAGGTAACACTTTTAGTCACCAATGTTACCAATTTTGGACGCTTTTGGTCCCTTCATTAATTTAATTGCTAATTTAGCCAAAAATTTAACGCGTGAAAGCTCATGATCTCCTTTTACTCGACGTAAAACCTCATAACACATCTTCTTCTTCGATTTAAACGCACAAGAACATCATTATATATCACATTTAGGAAATAATCGACAACCTTGAAAATGAGTTAAATATGACACATAATGGTGCTCACGTGCGTTTTGGTTGAAGAAGATGATTCATGAGGTGTTAAGTCTAGTTTAAGGAGTGCTCTCAAGTGTTAAATTCCATCTAAAATTAGCGATTAAATTAATCGAGGGACCAAAATCGTCCAAAATCGATAACATTGGGGACTAAAAGTGTTACCTCGGAACATGGGAGACCGAATGTAGTGACCCCACTTTCTAATCGCTAATTAGCGACCAATCGCATCGAAGCAGCGAAAGCCGCGGAGAACCCATTTTAGAAAACATCTGTTTATACAAAATGTTGATACAAGCGGGCCGTATGCCCAAATCATCCTATCACCCGCCCGCAGGTCGTCATCCATGTACAGTCCCGCCCTCAAAAGCCCATGGAAGCTCCGATAGCCAGCCTCGATCGTCAATTACCTAGAACACGCAAACACTGAGCTATTGCCCAGTAGGTGAAATAGTGCACATGCATGTGTGACTCACTCACATCCACTCACCCCCAATTCTCACCAATGCAATACCACTCACTATCACTCCTCACAACCGGGATACACTCACCACCTCACAACGGGCCCCGGGCTCCATACTATGCACCATCACGCGAAATTACTACCACGATCGAACACAACCACAACACGATCACAAGCAGCCTCCCTGAGCCGTATCAAACACTCTCTCAGGTCGCCTCTTCTGCCAATGCGGTGCCTACGCTGGTTATTTTAGTAGTGAAAGGTGTAGTTTTCGGTATAAGAAATATTAATAAGGGTTTGAAATTAAGGCGTACCGTATTCTGGGACAACAATGTATTTGGAAGATGATCTTGATATTATGAATTACTGTTTTAGGACTTAGGATAAATTTTGAATATATCGCGAGTCATAGGAATTTCACGAATTGCGAGGGGAATTAAGTACTTTGCGAATTAGATGGGGGGGGGGGGGGGTCAGGAGGGTCGGCCGACCCCCATCAGCCGCCGTCAGAAGGATATATGATAGAGCTTTTAGTTTGGGTCGCCATGACTGTACTGTAATTTTTAGGGATTTGAGCCGCTGGAACAAAGGAGGAAGAAGAAGAATAACAACGTTTGTGATTTCTAATCTAATTGAGCTTACTTTTAACTGGGCTAACAATTTTATAAATGAAATAAATTGGGCTTTTATTACCTTGCTGTATTAACGAATTTTGTTAAGTATTTACTCTTTTTCTTTTGACAACTTAATTAAATACTAACAAAACAAAACCCTCCCTTATCATTGTAAGTGCTTGATATTTTTTATTTTCCGACCCCCCTTATTGTAATTCCCGATTTCGTCACTGAGTGTGAGGGTAAGAAGGTTTTTTGCGGGCCGTAGGGGTTCGCGAATTGTGAGAGGAGGTGAGGTCTTCGCGGGCTCAAACTTATTTCGTGTCCCGAACTAGTTTTCGCGAAGGTGAGATGGGTTCGGGCCAATATTTGATTTTGCGGGCCGTTGAGGTTCGCGAATCGGGATAAGAGGTATGGCTTTCGCAGGTCAACTTAGTTCGCGGGCCATTTCGCGGGTCCAAGGACCTCATGAACTATAAGTGCTTCGCGGGCCAAATAGGTTTCGCGGGCCAAATGGTTTTCGCTGGTCGTGAGAGAAATAAAGTATTTCACAGGCCGAAACAATTTTGCGGGCCCTAAGGCTTTTGCGAACTGTGAACCTTTCGCGTAATGAGTTTCGCGAGTTGACCGTTGACTTCGAATTTAATTTCAAAACTTAATTATTTTAAATCAGTATAGTTCTAGAATTAGTACACGTACTGATAATATTCATTTATCAGAGGATTAATATATAGAGACTCCACTAGACCTCTTAGTCGACAGTATCAGGAGGACAAGTATTCATCTACAACGCGTAAACACCAATGTGATATTTATGTGCTTTTATGTGCTTCAATGAATTATGTATTTTACGTGTTTACGTATGTTTTATGTGGCATCACGATATCATGTTTTATCACATTAAAAGCATGCATGTACATTACACGTCATTTCACGGAGTGTACTGTATTGTACCTAGTGAGCGAGTAGCCGATATTGGTTGTCGACCCCTAGAGGAGTCACGTGAGTGTGGGCATCTGCTGTACAACAGCATGTGACGGTGAGCCATTGGCCCGTTGGGCATTATGCGGCAGACTGCGGGCGACCTAGAAAGGAGCGACTTGGGACATCCTCAAGTAGGCTATCTGGTGTAGGCCACGCTGTCGCATGCGGGAGGAGGCGACCTGGAGGTTGCGACCTGGGGACCCTTATGGGACCTAGTGTAGGCTACCAGTGTAGGCACCGCATTGGCAGAAGAGGCGACCTGAGAGAGTAACCTGATATGGCTCAGGGAGGCTGCTCGGTGTGGGCCATTGCCGTAGTGTTGTGAGTGGTTGTGTTCAAGATCGTGGTAGTGATTTCGCGTGATGGTGCACAGTATGGAGCCCGGGGCCTGTTGTGAGGTGGTGAGTGTATCCCGGTTGTGATGAGTGATAGTGAGTGGTATTGCATTGGTGAGAATTGGGGGTGAGTGAATGCGAGTGATTCACACGTGCATGTGCACTATTTCACCTACTGGGCAATAGCTCAGTGTTTGCGTGTTGTAGGTAATTGACGATCAAGGTTGGCTATCGGAGCTTCCATGGGCTTTTGAGGGCGGGGTTGTACGTGGATGGCGACCTTTGGGCGAGTGATAGGGTGTTTTGGGCCAGTGGCCCGTTTGTATTAACATTTTGGGTACACAAATGTTTTTTTGTAAAATGGGTTCTCCACGGCTTTTGCTGCTAAACCGGCGTGAGCTATCGCTAATTAGCGATTAGAAAGTGAGGGTCGCTACACCGAAAATGCACATGGCCCAAACTTTGGGGACTAAAAGTCTCGTTCGCCCTAGTTTTTAAGCATGAATCTTTTACGTATGTATGTTTACACATGTATATTCTTTATGTTATACATGTATGTTTTACACCTTATTTTCTTTATGCTACACGTATTTTTCACATGTAATTTTTTCGCTTTAAGTTAGGCATGTTTTTTTTCTTTATGTTAGGTATGTGAATGTTTTTCTTCATTTCCCTATATTTTTTTACAACTTATTTACGTTGTTTCGTAGGATGGCTTCAAAGCGTGATATTGGTTGGCAGTTCTAGGAACCCATTGGTGAAGATCACAAACTAATGCAATGCAAATTTTGCGACACTCGTAACTGGAAAAGTAAATCATGCAAGAGGGCTCCCTGAGAAGTACCACAAATGCTTCAAAGCATTTGCGAGACTCTCAAAGCGAAGGAAATATTATGCATAAGAAAAAAGAAGCCAAAGTCTATGGAGGAATCCGCCAGAACAAGAGATGAAAATAATAACGAAGATGATTATAGTTCAGATAGTTATTTGAATCAAGATAGTCTCAGACACGAAGAACTAAAGCAAATGAGGCACATTATAAGAGAGAGTCGTAGAATTGTTGCGTTCGAGAATGATTTACGGAGTCGTTATCGCTATGGTACAATTAGTTCTTGTTACACATACACAAATTTTCTAACAAAAAGTATGTGGCAATGTTTTCTTTTTTGCACGTATTGTAGGTAATCCTGATGATGGTTCGCCACAACATCAATCTGCACGTGCAATAGAGAGGGTTGCACGTAGCTTCGGCATGAGAGACAGAGTTGAAGTGCCAGCAAAGGGAAATGATCTGAAAGATATTCTCTTCAAGACAGAAACGTGTCAAAAGTTGGTTCGCTCCTGAAAATGTAAAAGGCGTTGGTAAGATCATAACAAGATGTTTCTTATTTAATGTCATTCCATTTAAGGCTGCTGATAGTGGACCTTACTATTAGTCGATGACCAGTACCATTGTCGAGGCTGGTCCTGGCATTAAAGGACCTTCAGGGCGTCAAATTGGGGGTATTTTTAGAGGAAGCTGTGGAAGACACTAAAGGATATATCTGGACACTTAAAGTAAGATGTCCGAATATGAGTGTACATTAATGTGTGATGGTTGGAGCACTCGGAATAAACATGAATCGTTAGTTTATGGTATATTGTGACTGGAATATGATCTTTCATTGTTCGGCCGATTGCACTAACGAGCGAAAGACAACTGATTTTATTCTCTCTTCAGAACATGTTTGAGATAGACGAGGAAAATATTGTTCATGTCGTCACAGATAGCGAAATGCAAACAAGGCAGCTAGAGAGAGGTTGATGATTGATAGGCCACATATATAGTATGGTTGTCGTCTGCTCATTGCGTTGAGTTGATGTTGGAAGATATTGGTAAGATAATTAAGGTTAAGAAAACCATTGACAAGGCAAAACAAATAACGAGTTTTATCTGCAATAGTAATAAGTTGTGAATCTCATGAACACAAATGATCGAAAATTATTGAGACTTGAAATCACTTGATTTGCTATGGGATTACTACAGTTGAAAGTCTTATTCATCATCATATGATTTGAAGATAATGTATACTTCAGGCGAATTGGAAGAATACAACAATACCACTAGAAGAAAAAAAGAAGCTGAGAAAATTTCCAAAAGTTATCATGGATGGTAGGCTTTGGGAGAAGGAAAGAAATTGGTACGCTCGTGGAACCGTTGAAAAGGACAATAAAACAAGTGGATTAAGATAACAAGCCGACCTTATCAATCATATACGGGACACGTCAAAATTGGCCATAAAAGAAAGTGTAAAAGATTTGGAATGTTATTGACGAACGTGGTACAATCAACTACGTCAACACTTGTATGTTGCAGCCTTACATTTTTTTTAAATATCTCCGTACATGTTATTTTTCAAATCCGACACTTCAATATTCAGGCACATGCGTTTACCGTAACGATGCCGGACAATGTCAGACGAGCTGTAAAGGCAGTAGTGAAGAGACTTGAACCTGATTATAACGCACAAGCGCAAGCAATAAATGAAGTAAGCTCGTTTTCTTTTCGTCGATGTTATCTTCTTAAGTAATAACTTGTTATTATAATATTTATTTTGATCAAATTGTTCGTCGACAAGATGTAGACAATAAGACCCTTCCTTGGGTCAATTATAACTTCTGAGCAAAAACACTTTATCCACAATGACTGAATCGAAAATACTTATCTGGCCCATAAGGTCGAGTACAACCCAGTTCTACATAACTGGGGTGTATTTGGCTTGATAAAATAATAAGCAGCTAGGAATTCTTGAGTGACGACATAATTTACCGGGGACCATTTTTGCAAATTCTAACCCTTATTCTCTGTTAACAGAATATCAAAAAATAAGCCCAGAAAATCGATTTCTTCATCAGCTGCTCTGCCCCAAAAATATTCATCTCCGTCGGTTGTTTCTTCTTTAACTGAATTACTGATCTTGCATATGTGGTTTCATATTTTAACATGGTATCAGAGCCTACTATTCACTAGATCTGACAATTTATTTTGATACTCTTGTGGCAGTTTATGATTCAAGCCTCAAGCATAATCAATAAAGACTGGATCATCACCATTCGAAAGATTGCATACTCTGTGGATTGACTTCATTCGGCTATATCTATCCTTTCTCTCTTACCTGTCATTCTGAGTGATTAGATACTTGTTGATCTCTCTGTGCTTAGTCTAAAATCCTCATTCACCCAAAACAGTCTATAACAATATGGAAGACTACTCAGATAACGAAGATGAACAAATCCAGCGACCCAAATCACCCCTAACAAATCCGACAGCAAACAAGTCTGAACTAAAAATTAATCCTAGGAATCCTTTGTTTATAAGTTAGTCAGATTTAACAGTAACAAATATAACCAATGTGACTCTTACAGGGTCTGAAAAATACTCATATTGGAGCAATTCAGTACTACTTGCATTAACTACCAAGAACAAATCTGGTTTTGTTCATGGTACAGTATCAGTCCCTGAAGATAATGAATTAATCAGTGACTGGGAAAGGTGTAATGCAATAGTATTGTCTTGGTTGCTAAATTCCCTCAGTAATGAAGTAAGAATTAGATATACTTATGCTAAGTTTGCCTCAAAAGTGTGGGAGTCCCTCGAAAAAACCTTCAAAAACATTGATAGGTCTAGGAAGTTTAGTCTACAGCAGTCTATATACAATTTAAAGCAAGGAAATGATAGTGTGTCAATATACTTCTCTAAGTTACAACATTTGTGGGATGAGCTAGAAGCCTTAACCACTGGACCAATCTACACCTGCAAAGCAAGTGAACATCAGCATGTTATAAATGAAGAACAAAAACTTACGTAGTTTTTGATGGGTCTTAATGAAAGCTACAGTTTTATAAAAAGCAATTACCAAATGTTCTTCATGCTTATAACTTGGTGAGTAGGGAAGAGTCACATAGGGGTGTCAACCAAACATCTGATAATAATACCTCTACATTCTTAAATAAAATGTTTAATAAGTCTAGTCAAAACATTGCATTTCAAAATCCCTTTGGTTTGTAAATTCTGTGGCATTAGAGGGCACTCAATAGAAAAGTGTTACAAGCTTATAGTTAACCCAAATAGCAATCAAAACACTACTAACACCTATAACAGTACTAATAATAACACTGTTATCTGCAAACATTGTGGCGTTAAAGGCCATTTCATTGAAATGCTTTAAACTTTTTGGCAAGCCAAATAAAAACAATCGAAGCTATAACAATGCCAAAAGAGGTTCCAATTGGAATACTAATAAAACAGCAAATCTAGCAGAAGTAAATCAAAATACATCTGAATTACTCCTCATCTATCCATAATTCAATACAGCAAGTTAATGAAACTGCTTGAAAAAGAAAGTCAAGGTGAAGCTAACCAAGACATCATGGCAGGTGCATTCATAAATACCTTGTCTTATTATTTTAATAAAGGATGGATTCTTGACTCAGGTGCAACAGATCATGTTATATGCTTATGTGAAAACTTGTTGAATGAAAGACATGTTAAGTCTGATAGCATATATATCAAGCTGCCTAATGGTGCATGTTTAGCTGTTGAAGTGATTGGTGATTACATGCTGAATGACAGTATAATACTTAGGAATGTGCTAGTTGTTCCTGCTTTTAAGTGCAATCTGCTCTCTGTGTCTAAGCTAGCTAGTACTAATCAGTGATTATCAACTTTAAAGATAATATTTGTACTTTTCAAGACCCACTGTCCCTGAGTGTAATGGGGATTAGTGAGTTAAAAGGGGGCTGTACTATTTCGACCGTAGTAAAATTGGTAAAGCATGTCATTTAGCCTCTCATGATATATGGCACAAAAGATTAGGTCATCCATCAAAAGCTGTATTTGATGTGTTAAAACCTGTTTTGCATTTCAAAGAAATCTATCTACTGAGCCATGTGATGTCTGCCACAAGGCAAAGCAGACTAGAGAACCCTTTCCTCTTAGTGATCATAATTGTGTTTGTTTATTTGAACTTGTTCATCTTGGTGTGTGGGGTCCCTTTAGACAAGTCAATCATAATGGATGTAGGTTTTTTCTTACAATTGTTGATGATTTGTCTAGAGCAACTTGGGTGTTTCTACTTAAAAGTAAATCTGAAGTGTTCCAACATGTGAAGTACTTTATCTACATGGTTAGAAATCAGTTTGGAAAATCTGTGAAAACTATTAGGACCGATAATGGTACTGAATTTGTCAATAGCCAGCTTCAGGACTTAACAATATTTGAGGGCATCATGCATCAAACTAGTGTAGCTGATACACCTCAACAAAATGGCATAGCTGAAAGGAAACATAGGCATTTGTTAAATGTTGCACGTGCACTGCTCTTCCAATCTGGTGTGCCTTTGATTTACTAGTCTGAATGTATACTTGGTGCTGTGTTTTTGATAAATAGAACTCCATTTTCTGTTCTTAAGGGTAAATCACTTTATGAAATCTTGTTTGGAAAACCAGTGAAGTATGAAACATTGAAAACTTTTGGGAACTTATGCTATGCTACTGTCTTGGGTACTATATCAAAGTTTGATGATCGTGCTAAGCAGTGTGTTATGTTAGGATATTATGAAAAGGAATATTGCAATAATATAGATAGAATAAATCTGCCTATCAGTGTAACTGAAGCATTAGGTATTCCAGAATGGAAAGAAGCTATGAATTTAGAAATGGAAGCACTTGTTATGAATAGAACTTGGGACTTGGTTGAGCTGCCTAGGAATAGGAAACCAATGGGTAGTAAATGGATTTTTAAGGTAAAATATAAGTCAAATGGAGACATAGAGAGATATAAGGCTAGACTAGTTGCTAAGGGATATAGCCAAAAGGAGGGTATTGATTTTAATGAAATATTTGCACCTGTAGTGAGATGGTTACCATCAGACTGCTTCTCGCACTTTCTGTCAAGCATGATTGAACTGTTTTTCAACTTGATATAGATAATGCTTTTCTACATGGTGAGCTAGATGAAGAGGTCTACATGTGCTTACCTGAAGGGTTTTATGACAGTGAGAGTCTGTAGATTAAATAAACCCTTTATGGCTTGAAGCAAGCTCCACGAAAGTGGAATGAAAAGTTAACTCAAGTTTTAACCTTAAATTGCTATAAGCAAAGCTTGAGTGACTATTCCTTGTTCTCAAAATCTGAAAAAAATTTGACAGTATTCTTACTTATGTATGTAGATGACATTTTCATTCCTGGAAATAACATGACTGAAATAGATAGGATTAAGACTGTGTTGAATGATTTGTTTGGTATAAAGGATTTGGGCAGATTGAAGTATTTTTTAGGGATAGAAGTCATGAGCTGTGATGAAGGGTTGATCATAAATCAAAGGAAATATACTCTAGATCAGTTAGAAGAGTTTGGGGTATTGAATAGCAAACCAAAAGACACACCCATGCAACAGAATCTGAAATTCACAGCTGTGGACAGTTCAGAATCTGTTGACGTTGGCCAGTTTCAAAGGTTATTAGGACAGCTGATTTATTTGTGTAGCACTAGACCTGTCATTTCTTATGCTGTCCAAACACTTAGAAATTATATGCATGATCCAAGTCCTTCTCATGTAGTTGCGGCCTCTAGGATATTAAGATACTTGAAATCAGCCCCTGGATATGGGCTGCTGTTTTCAAAAACATTGAGTGAATAAGTAATTGTGTTTTGTGACTCTGATTGGGCCTCTTGTTCGATTACACGAAAATCTGTTTCAGGTTTTTGTGTATTTCTTGGTAATACTTTAGTTTCATGGAAAAGTAAGAAACAGAAAACGGTCTCACGTTCTTCCGCTGAAGCCGAGTATCGGGCTATGGCTCAAGCGACTTGTGAACTAATTTGGATAATTGGTTTATTGAAAGACATGAAGCTGACATTTCATTTCCAGCAATACTGCGACAACAATGCGGCCATTCAGATAGCAAACAATCCGGTCTACCATGAACGGACAAAACACATCGAAATCGATTGTCATTTCATTCGTGAGTATATAAATAAGTGTATAATTAAGACTTTTTTGTTAAATCGCAGGAACATGTAGCAGACATTCTTACCAAAGCGCTGGGAAAAGAAATTTATGTAAGCTCAGAAATAAACTTTCAATGATAAATATTTTCGGCCCATCATTGTGAGGCGGGCTGTAGAAAATAAGACCCTTACTTGGATCAATTATAACTTCTGAGCCAAAACACTTTATCCACAATGACTGAGCCGAAAATACTTATCTGGCCCATAAGGTCGACTACAGCCCAGTTCTACATAACTGGGTGTATTTGGCTTGAGTTGAAATATTATGGGCTAAAATAATAAGCAGCTAGGAATTCTTGAGTGACGACATAATTTACCGGGATCATTTTTTGCAAATTCTAACCCTTCTTCTCTGTTAGCAGAATACCCAAAAATAAGCTCAGAAAATCGATTTCTTCATCATCTGCTCTGCCCCCAAAAATATTCATCTCCCTCGATTGTTTCTTCTTTGACTGAATTTCTTCCTCTCTCGATACACTATCTTCGTCTGTGATTTATTCACGACTGTTTTTCTACTAATATGAGCTAGTTCTCATAATCATTTTTCCTTCTTCTTCAAGCACGAAGTCGACATTCTGTCGCCTCCGAGTAAATAGTCCCCGTTTTCGACCGAAATCCTAGCCACGACATTTCAGACGCTTTGGACGCTTGATTACCTCGCAGATAAGTTTTCTTGTGAATTTTTGTAATGCTGGAGTTTTCTTGTGATTCTGTTATAATAATCTAAGTGGTCGAGTGTTTTACTGATCTTGCATCTGTGTTTTCATATTTTAACACAAGACATGACAATTTGGTACGACACTCGCAAGGAGAGTTGCTAAAAAATCCTTCCAGATTCTACTTGTAAGTGTTAATATTTATTAGTCTATTTATTATTCATCTATTGATTTTAATGTGCATGAATTTTTCAGCTGAATGGTGGAAAATTATGGTGAAGCTGCGTCTCGTTTAAGAAAAATTGCGTTCAAAATCAAACATGTTCATCATCTGGATGTGAGAGGAATTTGAGTACATGGTCTCTAATTCATACCAAGCTCCAAAATCATTTGGCTATAGAAAAGTTGCACAAGCTTGTATGTTGTCACTAAAATACGCGACTTCGTGTGAGAAACTCGATGCTTGAGAAAAAAGGATGACGACTACTACTATTCGATCGATCTCAATCATATACTATATGATAATGATACTTTGGATGAATGGACAGAAGAAAACGATTCCAATCCATTTACAGATGATGACTTAGATTGGCTTGGTCAAGCTATCGACGCCTAAGATGAAGATATTCCATCTCGCACTAATGAAGAACATACGAGAAGACAAAACGGAAAAAAAAAATGTCCAATAAAGAAATGAAAGAGACGGCAATGAACATAGCAGTGACAGTAATGATGGGAATAACGAACATAGTGATGGAAGAAATTAGAGGCCGAATGTTCGTACTCTTGGAAATAGAAATGAAGGAGGAAGTAATCAAAACTAGCACAATAGTGGTTTGTCTTGGGCACAAGTATTATGCTACTCAAGATACTGATAATGGGTATCGTCCAGGAATAAGTAAGTGAACAACACCGACCTCGATCAAGATTGATGGAGCTTTCGAGTGGCGATAATTATTCTTATTCAGTGGAACCATCCTGAAGATATTGGGACTGCTTGAGCACATAAAATGGTCTCGTCTTAGGAAAAAAATCATCAAATGACGATGCAACATCATCAAAATTGCGATATTCGGCACTCATATCGATCATCTAGTAGCTGGTTGGGATCTAACGAGGGATCGTATGGTAGTTCTAGTACTAGATTCGGGAGACAAAGTTATGGATCATCACACACGTCAGATGTTAGCACTAATTATCGAGGATTCAGATATTATCATTGTGTTGATGACTCATCGTTAAATGCACAGGTTACATTCCACGATCAGACTGCACCAGACCAACATTAAGCTCGTATCCAACTTCTTATCCACGTCTGCGGGATTGTCAAGACCAAATATACATGAATGTACCTTCTCGCCGTTCTCGGTATTAGTTAAGTTTCTGTAGTAATATTGTTGTAAAATGATATTTTGTTATTTCTTAAATAAATGCGGTTTTAAAATGTTCGATATTAACATCATACTTCATATTTTTTTTATAATGCATTCATTTGTATATATTAAGTTATGACAAGTTCATTATGTTATTTTATATCATTAAAGTCACTTAATTACTTACTTTGTAACTATTTTACAAATACTCTAGCGGAACGTCCGTTATCATTCCGTGACAATGCACTGAACTAAAACGCTCGTATCTGTTCCGCCGTCCGTGTCTGTTTCGGCGAATCATGAAGAGAAGCGAAGCAAGCCTACCGTAAAGAGGCTGGGGAAAAACCCGAACATAATTGAATACTTTATTGGTTTGGATCTATCCTCATCGACAATTGCTTAGAGAAACGTTAGGGTTTTGGTCCCTTTAATCTTCGTTGTAAAAATCTGCTTATGAGGCTGCTTAGGCGCTAGCGATGCCCTTCACGGCGAAAATCATTTAGGCGGTCAATTAATTGGTTCAATTTCAAATTTGGAAAAACTTAAATAACATATTTGTCCGGATTGATATTATTTTATTAAGATGGATAAAATGATATACATTTATTTTGGTATATTAATATATATAATAAAATAATAAAAATATGTATACCGTCTAAGTTTCGCCCAAAATTTAATGAGTTTGAGCTTGAGAATAAATTTAATAATATATATTACTAAAATATATTACACGCTTTGAGTGTGCAGAAAGTAGTAGTTCTAATTATACATCATCTATGTTTTAAATTAGTTTACTAACTTTGTGTATTAAGTAAATTTGCAAAATCGAGCAGCCTGCGACTAATGGCCCATTGTTATATACTAAATATGTTATGTGGGCTTTTAGGGTTCGCAATTCGATTGTATTCTTTGTTTTTGTTGTTTCTAACTCCTTTCTGCGATGATCACTCGATATGAAAATAGGAGCGAGCTCCGATTAATGGTCGCAAAACCCTAGCCTGAGAATCGCCGATACAAAAAGCCGACGCCTTTGTCGCTGGTCTCTAATCTCTGAAGGTTTCGTTGGCGGTCTCATATCCCACCGCCATGGGTAGTAGAGTCTCTGCGATTATGTGACGCCCGGGGCCGAAGAGGGCGGAGAGTGATCGCCGGTGCCAGATAGGTGCACGGACAAGGAGCGGCTCCTGGCAGGCTTCTAGGCGAAGTGGTACACGAACGAACCGACCCCACACCCAAATGAGAGGGATACTGAGACTGACAACGTATGGGCGTGTCAGGCTAAGAGTCGTAAAAGAGAATTGCTAGTACTACTCATATCACCATTCACCAAGGTCGACCCATCTTTTCGGAAGTTCATCCATAAAAACTTCAAAGTTAAGCGTGCTTGACTTGAGGCAATCTTGGGATGGGTGACACCATGGAAAGTAGCTCAGGGTGCGTGCAGTGGGAAGCACGCTGGAAGGTTTAGTGGTAATACAGTGGGGTCAGACTATCAGTCGGGTGCGGTGGGCCCAACCCCACAGGTCCCGGTAGGGACATATGTTACAAGTGGGTCTCGGTATGGGACGGGATGTTACATATTATCTCTTGGGATTGGCCATGAGAAGTATATTTATAATCCTTTCGTTTTTTTCAATTTGTGATATATTTATTGTGAATGGACTATGACGAAAACATATGAAGAAATACACCATTTTTCGGGGCGTGCCTTCCTATGAGCCTTTCTTTCGAAACGATAGCTTGTATTAACCAATAAAAATACAGGGGTCAAATAGCTCAATGGATCTCTTCGATGACATCAGTATCTAGTAGAAAACAAAGGCTCGCAGGAGCATAACACCACAACGTGATAAAAGCCGACAGAAAACGAAATAAACCTCGAACCCGTACCAAAGAACTATAGAACATACCAAAAAAGGCTATTAATTCAAATCTATATACTCTACACTTTCTTTGTCCAACGACTCGCGGCCCTTGTCTTCAACGAAACGGGCTCCACAGGGGGCGAAAGTGCTCCACAATGGGAGAAAATAGCTCATAACCCAATGGTTGGGAGAAACGAGCTCCACACGGGTGACACATGAGCGGTCGGTGGAGAGATGTGGCGGACTGTGGTGGTGGGTGACGGCCGGCGGGTGGCTATGGTGAGTATCGGGCAGCGGTTCCGAGTGACGGCGGGTAGCAGTGGCGGGTAGCAGTTTTTTTTTAAAATAATAGAAAACAAAGAAGATATTATAATGCTAGCTCCCCCAACCTCAGATACAAAGGTTGGGGGAGGGCGACTGAGGGCGGAGGCGGCTACTGTGTTGGGGAGAAAGTGGAAGGGAAAAGGCCGGGGCACAGCCAGGGAGAAGGGGTAGGAAATGCAATTTTGCTAGGTTCCCATGAAGTCCTTGATGATAGATATTCTGGAATTCGTTGCTAGGTTCCTATGAAGTCCTTGATGATAGATAGTCTGCAATTCGGAGAACATGGTGTACTCTATTCAATAACCCATTAAATGGACAAAAGAACCAAAATGTAAGAAATGGATGATATAAGATTATAATTGTAGAGAGAAATATTTGAAGTACATGTGTACCATGATTCGCTACCGTGGATGCGGACACGAGCGATACGGATACGTTGCATTATTGTGGCGCGATCGCGGGTGATAGGCAACATTGTAAAGAAATTATACATTATGAATTTGTTTGCAATTATACCAGTTAATATTTATGAAAAAGTAAACAATACATGATAAGGCTATATTACATATATTACGAAGGTTTTCTACAAATATTTAATTCCATGAGGAGTGACGTGGCGTTCCAAAGTCATCAGTATCTTCACTGTATGGATAAAAATCGGGATAATGTCTTGATAACCATCACGGGAATAATATGGCTGACCAAATAATGTCACGATAATAGTGTCCAAATCCTAGGTAGTCGGTTATACTATTTGCAGGGGCAGATCCAGAATTTTTTTATCGGTGGCTACGCAATCTATGAATATTAGCACTAGTGATACGATCAACAAAGTAGATAGATGTCATTTTCTCTTCATTTTCGAAAGTTATTTAGTTGATGATTGTAAAAAATTTCACAATCAAAATAATGATAGGCGGAGCTCGAGCGACAATGACACATAGCATAATAGTATTATATAATATGTTAGGTCCTACGATTAGCAACTCTATGATCCTAGGCTAGAATTCATAGTAATTCGATCGTTTAGATAAACAATTGAATTCGATCGAAAAACTCAAATGAAGAACAAGAGAGAGAATTTGAGTAGAGTGAGAAAGTTAATGTTGTTTCTCTCTCTAGAAATCGAATTTCAAGCCCTTCGGATCAATTCTAAAAACTTTCTCTATTCAGCTCAATTGATTTACATGTATTTATACCAAACAAACTTGGTATAAATATCAAACTAGTCCTAATCTAAGACTACTATACAAAACGCCCCAAATTACAAGGACAACTAATGAAATCAAGTACAATTACAAATGGTATTCTACAATCTCCCCCTTTGTGCTTGATTGCGTCTCCGCGCCGTTTGTCCTCGTCGGGCGTAATATGATCTGCGCAAGCCCAACGCATGCTCGTAGTTCCTTAGCGTGATCCTTAGCTCCAGTCGCTCCTCAATATCTTCTAATAGTTCCATTAGGAGCGGCTGTTCTCTCATGAACCTATGGATCCTCAGCATCGTATCTCGATTGATTTCTTCCAACCTCTGCTCGATGTTTTTCCTGACGACCTTGAGCGTCCCATCGCAAAACTTATGAATCTCAGTCTTCAGCATCAACCTATTCTTCTTTGCTATTGGATTGTGATAAGTGATGCCTAGGACTGAGCTGATGTGCACGTGATTGTTGGGAAGCCCTTCGATCTCAGGTCCTTTGTTGAGCGGAGCGGTCATGTTGACCTTCTTCATATTGCTCCCAAGCGCCATTTGAAGGTCGTGAGCAGCGAAGTACTTGACTTGTCGCATCATGAACCGGTAGAGCCCTTCGAGGCCTTCTTTCTTGATGAAGCCCTGAGGACATTTGTACTTCTCCACGTATAGCTGATAAAGACGGTACACTTCATCGGCGGGGAGGTACGGCAGGTCGCTCTCGCTCAGTTCCTCTCGGATCCTGACCACTCGATCGATGATGTAGTGAGGTGTTGGAAGTCCTCCTTTGCCACAGTAGACGCTGAGTAGTTGGCTTATTGGGAAGAGAATCTTATAATGGCTCTTGGCTTGTGTCTTAGTCATCCCCAGCCTAACATCAGGTCCTAGTTTGGTCAGCATCCAGAGGTAGGTCATCCTCTTCTGCTGATCCCATTGAGAGATCCATCTAAGCTCGAACTCGTTTGGCTTCTTCACTCTGTCCGGAGACCTCCAAATATTCTTACGAACTTCTTCTAGGAAGGGAATTTCTATTTGGATGTTTTCCCATTGTGTGTCGATCCGGACGGTCCCTGGCATTAGCCTTGGAGAGGGAACCGCCTGTTGAGCGATTAACTCTGGTAGCCTTGGGATATCTCGCTCGTAGTCTTCACCTTCCTGAAGCTCGTCGTCTTCTACGATTATGAGGTTTATAGACGCTTGTTGTAGAAAGTGCCGAACGTTGTGAAGCGTCGTCTTTGATGCTCCTCGGACATGGAATGGGTTATCCACTGTCCTTCGAAGATGTACTTGTCTAGGGCCTCGTGTGGATTGACGCCATGTCCAGAGGGCCCCGGTTGCTCTGGAGCGACTGAGGGAGTGGCTTGGGTAGCGGCTAGAGCTACAAGCATCGCAGCACTTGCTTCTTCTTCCGGAAGCAAGGGGCTTGAGTAGATCGGTGGTGTGGACGGAGGCGTCCTGAGGTGAAAGGTTGGCGGTTCGATGTGGGTGGTGCGGTGCGTGGTGTAGGTAGTTTGGGTGGTTTGTGTTTGGTGGGTTTGTGTTTGGGTTTCACCAGCTCCATCGCTTGTCTGCGTGGCGCCCGAGCCTTGTCCTTGGCCACTTGTTGATGTCTTTGGCCTCTTCTCCCCCTCATGAGGGTCCTGATCGTCAGGATCGTCATGTCTGCGCCGTGAGTGGGAGCTTTGGCCTCGGCAGGTGTCAGTCGGTGGCTCAGGATGGTCCACCAATCGCCTATGGAGGGATTCTTCTTGCGGAGATCGGATGGAAAGGCCAATCAGACGGGTGAGGAGAATGTCATGGAGCTCGGTGATGGGGATTGTGTATGGATTGATGAGGATGGAGGAAGTGGCTAGAGGGTCGGTGGGTGTGGGTTGTGGAGGTGTGGGGTTGATTTGTGACGAAGGGCCTTCAGAGGCAGGTGCTTTCCCGGTATCTCTTCGGGATGCCTCGAGTGCTTGGAGTACTCTCTCCATGATTTTGTCTTCCATAGACTGTACAATGGCAGAGAGAGCGGCCTGGAACTGCTCGTTCGTCACGAAGGGTGCGGACGCCTCCCGAGATGGACCAGGACGACTGATGTCTCCTGTTATCAACCCTTGAGTAGACACCGACTCTGTGGGTTGGCTCACAATCACTTGAGGTTGTGACTGTATGAGACTTCCACCCAATCCTCGAGTCGAATCTGGAGGATTCGTCTCTATGGGTGTTAAGGCAGGCTCAGGTTGCGCCTGCGAACCAGACACCACGTTGGTTGCGGTTCAAGATTGAGCGAAGAAGTGCCGGCAACACTTGTCGTTGTGGTCAGCGTAGTATCTGGTGCGTTGGTGACGGCTGGGAAGAGGGACTCCAGTTGAATGCTAAGTCTCCTGGGTGTTCTCCTTATCAGACTTATTTCCTCGTCAGACTCCTTGTCAGACGAGGTGGCCGTGTGAGGAGTGAGGTCTCGATGGACGTCCTCCAGTGCCTGACCCGTCACCGGTGGAAGTGAAGTTTGCCCCATTTCAACTTCGGCTGTGCTACTGGTAGAAGAACCTCCTCAATGGTTTCTTCGAGCACGCCAACATGAACGGGCACTTCCACTTGGTATTCATGTTCAGGAGCCTCGAGCGCCATCTCGGTAGCCACGACGTCTATCAAGGTCTCATCTACGTCGGGCATCAGCTCTTCGATCAAGGGAGACTCCTGTTGAAGCTCCTGAGCGACAACATCTATCATTGCGTCGCCAGGGCCTTGTTGGTGTTCCGGTTGGGGAGGGCTCACATGGTAATCTGCCTGGGGCCCTCTGATCATTTGCTCCGTTAAATGGTGTTCCCGGTAGAATCTTTGATACTCAGCTCCCGCGGGGTGGCAAGCCTGAGTAGTTGGAGCGGAATCGGCATCGACGGTTGGTCCAAGTCCGTGAGCCGTGGATTGTGGAAGAACTTTAGCCTTGGCGGATGATAGTTTCCACCAGGAGGCAGCTGTGGGATGTTCTCCGCATGTAGCTTAATGACCTCCCTGATGATCACGTTGAACCATCGAGCATAGGGCACGTTCTTTGACCTTCGGTTTTCCTTCAGCCGGATCTGTTTAGCTAGATCATTTCAGATTAGCTGTGCGAAGTCGTAGTTTCTGGCGAAGGCGAGACCGTAAAAGATTCGCAGTATATTGTCGTTGCCCTTGTCGAAACCGGCATGCTTTGGTGATAGACACTTGTTCACGATCCCGAACAGTGTCTTCCAGTGGTGAGGGATACCGCTGCTCTGGACCTGAGCTAATTTGGTGAGCTGCGGTTGATATCCCATGTGCATGAAGTCATGGACCATTTCTGCGTACGACGGGAGCGGGTCGTAGTTGTCACTGTGTGGCAAGTCTAGTATCATCCCGAACTGGCTCTTGCTCATATGAATATGCCGCGTCCCGATTCTTGTTGTGAAGGAGAATGCCCCATTCGCTACAACTCCTTGTATACATCCCCAGAATTGCTGGAGATAGACCATGCACTGAGGCGGTGACCGTTAATGCGTGCCAGATGGGGTGACCTCTCAGGAAAGAGACAATGATGTCGTCCGGGCATCGAAAGGTGCTCAGATCAAGCTGGAAATTTGTATATTGGACCTTCAGATACAGGTTGTGGTCGTATATGTGATTATATCCTGGATAGCGATCCATCTGAAAAATATAACAAATCATTAGTTCATAATTTTTGATACTAGTCGAGAATGAATTTAATTTCATCAAACTATAATATTGCATCAAGTCATGACATGTTTGATGAATTTTGAGTTGAAATCGTATGATATGCATATAGAAATTTCGATTTTGAAAAAAAATGTAATGACATGATGGTAATTTTGAGTTAAACACCTAATCGCTTGAAAAAGAGTTTGAAAATTTTCCAAGTGTTTAAATCGCAAGTAATGGCACTGTTCATGCCGAGAAATTTTTCGCTCGATAAAATTGATTTTTGAAAATGATTTCCTATGCATTGATTTCAATTGTAATGACTCAGTTTAATTTTTCGATCGAGAAAATTTTATTCGCTAATGTTCGCTACAGAGTAAAAGACTTAGAAAAATTTTCTAAGTGTTGAAGTTGAAATCGAGACTGTAGTCGATCTATTTTACGATCGAGAAAAATTCCGTGTAAATTTACGATCGAGAAATTATTTCTCAGGTAAATTTACTATCGAGAAATTTTCCTCGATTGAATAAAATTTTCTATTTGAAATTTGTCAAGCGGTATGTGATTTTCGATTGTAAGTAACAAAATTTTTTTTCGCTGCGATATAATTCTGTCGAGAAATTAATCAACGAGAGAATAAGTCAACCGTCGAGAAATTTTTCAATCAATTAAGTCCGAAGCGGCGAATTTTACGATCGAAAAATTAAGCGTTGAAAAATTAATTTTTTTTCGCTGCTAAATTTTTACGACCAAAATCCAATTAACACGAAAATTCTATTTTGCGATAGTAAGTTTTGCGCTCGATAAATTTGCATCTAAATTATCTATTCAGTGCTTAAGTTTTTCGCACACAGAAAATCCTAATTAGATTTCTCGATGGTAAGTAATTTTTCAGTCAAAATCATCTATCTTAACGACTAAGTCAGATTTTTATCGAGCGAGAACTAATTTGACATAAGCAGTATCTCAATTGAATCGGAATTCAATTAAGATTGTTTGCGATCGACAAAGTTCTTCGATACCTTTAAACATTCAAAAAACCAGTTTTATTGAAACTCAAATCTCAGTCGAAGATGCAGATTTACCGAAGATTTATACTACTAGATTCATCAAGAACATCGAAACTGTATTAAGTGCAGGCATTAATCTAAGATAACACTCATAATCAAGCCTAAATCACTATAAAACAGTATACGATTTCTCAGTTTTAAGAACAGACGGAAATCTAAACTTAAACATGCGAAGAACTTCAAAAAGCAGATGCTAACGACGTTAAATCACATGCAACTATCAATAGATTCTCATTTCTACCTTAAACAGACAATTTTTAGTTAAAATGGGAAGGTTTGTGAGTGATTTGAACTGTCTGTGAAAGTTTTTCGCCAGAGAATTTTTTTTGCGATTTAGGGTTGCGTGAGAAAAAGTTTTTCGACTGACACAAAAATGAACTTTTATTTACTCGCTGTAATTCAATTTGGGTTTCCGATTTGACGTTTTGCGATTAAATGGACAGGCCCATTACTATTTGCGCTCGAGAAATTTTCGATTCGAAAATTGATCTTCAATTCAATTTTCTCGATCGCAAATTATCGCGGTTAATCAACAATTGTTCCCAACACTGCTTACGATCGAGAAACTTATAGCGAATTAATTCTTATATCCAATTTCTCGATTGTAAATGTTTCTAAAAATTTTCAGATTGATCCCTATTTCAAATAAAATCAAATGTAAGGCTCCCCTGAGAGTTTAAAATAAATGCAATTAACTCCCTGTATTTCTGTGTAGTAACGTCTAGCTTCCCTGGCAGTGATTAAAAAATCTGTACCACTTAGAAAAAAACGTTAGAAATAATGGAGTTAATTTGGTCTGTGACAAGCTCCTTTCCTTGTAGCGTCGACGTCTCACTCCTTAATTTTGCAAGATCTGAAATGCTAAAAAACGTCAAAAATATTTGGAGCTAAATCTACAAGTCTTATACTTGCTCCCCCTCAAATGATGCACAAGAATTGATTAATTATGCAAGCATATGAAATCAATTCAAGCACGAGCACACAAATTTACCAAGTACGCATATATACATGGTCCCCGAAAATATGTACTTTAAAATATTGTGTGAGGGTAGAAGCAATGAAAAATTTACGCATTGAAACAATTCAGTACCAATGCAATCTAACATTGCATTTAGAATGTGCGATACACTAAAGAAATTCGCATTTATTCAATTCAACGCATATGAAACATAACATTTCATGTCAAAATGTGCGATACACTAAAGAAATTCGCATTTATTCAATTCAACGCATATGAAACATAACATTTCATGTCAAAATGTGCGAATGTTATTATTTAATATTTATTTATTATTATATATATGTATATATATATATATATATATTTATGGGTCAGATTATTTTGCTTTGTTCAATCGTCACACCTAAACTTTTACGAGACATTTGAAAGAAGAAAATGCCGTCAAGTCATGTCGTCAAACTAAAGTCCTAAGTTCATAGACTGGTCCATTTCGACAACTCTCACTAGGTTCGCTCTTGCTCTCAATTAGCTATCTTGGGATTTTTTTAGTTTTATCACTCAAGTCAACACAAGCAATTTTAAGTCAATTTACCTGTGATCTCGGCATTTTTAATCATTTCACCTAAGCGAGAGACCGTCTATGTGGAATCAAAGGGTTGTAAGGGTTATAATTTGGCTAGGACTTAGAACGGAAGGAATTTAAAGGGAAGTGAGCTTATCTCTTCATCGTCTTCCAATTCTACGTCTGTCTCCCTTTTTTTTTCGGCGTCTTTCTTCTTTTCAATCTTTTCTTCCTCCTTTTCTTTTAAGAACTATCCCTTTTTATATTATGCTCAAGCTGAAGCTCCGCTTCTCCATGAGGCTCTAGGAGATTATCGTAGGCGAAGTTCTTTTTGTTGATTCTCGGGCCGATACCGTGCTCCTCTTCTCTTAATCCCTATGGAGGTTTCAGAGATTATCAATTTGGAGAAGTTCTCGGTTATGGAATTCGTACCCGAGGCTGCACTCATCTTCTCGTTTCCCGATATAAGACCGGATTATCGTTGGAGAAGTTCACTTCGTGGTGCTCCTCTTCCAGCCGTTCTGACGAGCGTACGAGATTATCGTTGGAGAAATTCACAGCAGGAACCATGCCACTTTCTACAAGGTATTCGGAAGGCCGGTTCCTTTGGTCTGATTTTTGCGCGTTGAGCAATGCCTTCTTTTGTCATCATCTTACTTTTTCTTTCGTTATCTCCCCCTCCTTTTCTCGGTTGAACAATCATTCGAAGAGTATGGAGTTCGGTTGAAGGCTGGGAATGGGTTTCAAATGAAGAAAAGGACGTCGGAGAAGGCTCAAAGTGGATGACTAAGGGCTAACGTGGGGAAATTTATATAAGGCCGAATGAGGAATATCCTAAGCTCCTTATCATTTTCCTGACGATCTAACGCAAGATGAGTAAGACACCAAGAATCACTAGGTAAGACAAGTAATTTATGTGTGACTCACTCGAGAAGTAGATCCAAAGAAAGGGAAAAAAACAAGGCTTGAATCCTCACGCATGTAGAGTGACTTTGTGTCTAGTGGAACAATCAAATGACCTTTTAGACACAAGAATGCGACTTACGCTGACAAATTTTAAGCAATTAAATCGATCGCATGTCGGGGTAAAATTCTAAGTGACTTTAGATCAAAGCATCCTAAAGGTTTCGTCATACCCCTTTATATTATATATAGAAATATATTTATATTTTTTCTATCACGCAAGATAAGGACAAATAAGCATAGAAAACACATAGAATAGAGCATGTGATAGCACATAAGATCAGGTAATGCACAGATTACGGAAGATTCAACATGCCTAATTTTCCGACAAGGAATTGAAATCGTTTCTCATCCAAGGCCTTGGTGAAAATGTCGGCTAGTTGAAATTCCGTGTTCACAAAGTACATCTCTATCGTGCCTTTTTCTTCGTGATCTTTGATAGTTTTATATCTAATGCCTATGTGCTTTGTGCGTGAATGATTAACAGGATTGCAAGTTATGGCAATTGCACTCTGACTATCACTATATATGGGTTATTATTTAGATTGTACCCATAGTCGCGAAGCTGTGTCCGCATCCACAGCATCTATGAGCAACAGCTGGCGGCAGCTACGTATTCTGCTTCGACCGTCGAAGTGGACACACAGTTCTGCTTTTTGGATGACCAGCAAACCAGCTTTTCGCCTAAAAATTGAGCGCCACCGGACGTGCTTTTCCTGTCCATTCGGCAACCTGCATAGTCAGCGTCAGTGTAGCCGATAAGTTTAAAATTCGTACCCTTTGGATACCATAGGCCAAGGGTAGAGGTGCCTTTAAGGTAGCGTAAAATTCTTTTAACCGCGAGCATATGGGATTCTTTGGGATCGGCTTGAAAACGGGCACACAAGCAGGTGGCAAACATGATATCCGGCCGACTCGAAGTGAGGCAGAGAAGAGATCCAATAATACTGCGATACAGTGTGATGTCGACCGATTTACCAGAGGGATCGACATCCAACTTGCAGCTTTGTGCCATAGGAGTGCCGAGAGGCTTGCTCTGGTCTTGATGAAACTTCTTCAGAATATCCTTGATGTATTTTGTCTGACTGGTGAAAATTCCATCATTGAGCTGTCTGACTTGAAGGCCTAAGAAAAATTGCATCTCTCCCATATGACTCATCTCGAATTTGCTCTTCATGAGATCTCCAAACTTCTTGCAGAGCCGAGGATTTGTTGATCCGAAGATGATGTCGTCGACGTATACTTGGACGACCATCAGATCTTTGTCATGCCATTTAATGAAGAGGGTAGTGTCTATCGTTCCTCGTATGAATCCAGAATTCACGAGGAACTCACTCAGGACATCGTACCAAGCACGTGGGGCTTGTTTTAGTCCATAGAGAGCTTTGTCCAAGCGATAGACATGATTGTGATGTTCTTGATCAACGAAACCTTCCGGCTGAGCGACGTAGACTTCTTCTTTTAACACGCCATTGAGAAAGGCGGTTTAACATCCATCTGATAGACTTTGAAGTCTTTGTGAGCCGCATAAGCCAGCAGGAGGCGGATAGCTTCGATACGGGCAACATGAGCACAAGTCTCGTCGTAGTCGATGCCTTCCTGTTGATTGTATCCCTTAACAACTAGCCTTGCTTTGTTCCGGATCACTTCACCATCTTCATTCTTCTTATTCTTGAAAACCCATTTAGTTCCGACCATTGTCCTCCCATGTGGACGGGGTACCAAGGTCCACACTTGAAGACGTTCGAATTGATTGATTTCCTCTTGCATTGCAATTGTCCAATCCGGGTCTCGAAGTGCGTCTGCTACTTTGGTATGCTCGTTTTGGCAAAGGAAGCAACTGAAAAGACTGTGTTGGCGACGTGTCCTCTGTTAGGATATTTAATTTGTTGTGTCAATAGTTTAAGTCTTGAGACTTATTATGTAATTATCTTTAGCTTGGGCTTTGGACAAGATTATAATTATTTTATTATTAGTGATTGGGCCTTAATATACCTAGGGTTAATGTGGTATATAAGGTTTTACCAACTCACTTTGAAAGGTAATCAAAGATCAAAAAGCTAAAATTCGTTTTCACACACTACACACACTACAAGGTGAGAAATTCTCCCTTTTCATTCCATCTAGAAAGTCCTCACTCTCTGAAGACATCAAATCTCAGTTCCCAACCGAAGAACAGGAAATCGCTCTCCAAGAAGCACTTTCGCGCATCTATGTCCCAGAGAAACTTCTGGTCATAGCAGAACTAGAACGAACCATAGAAGTAGAGCGAAAAGCCTTTGCAAAAGAGCGAGAAGATCTACTTTATAAAATCTTTACCCTAGAACAATCTCGTAATACGAACGAACCTTCTACGTCAAGTCAAGTACCCGATTCTCAAACATGTAAATGTAAGAGGACGGCGAAGATGACTCCTGAAGCCGACATATGTTCTAACACTAACTCTAGTATTCTTATGGATACAGGGAATGTGAGTTCGACGTCTCTGGAAGGGAGTTCGTACCAGATAAAGGGGAATCCGCTCTTCGATGACAAGAAGAAAAGACCATCCTATTTTCGTTCTTCCTCTCTATGTACTGAATCCCAATGTCCTAAGGAGGTAGACAATTATGTTGCCAAAACTCATCTTTCTTTTGCCAAGCTTATGTCTATGTGCTGCTGCAATGAATTTGTTCTCCCACGCTTCCATGAATACGAAACACATGAACACGCAACACTCCGACCACGCAAGCGAAGTTCATCTACGAAGTCTTTGAATTCGCCCATCTCGCCTAAACCTAAGGTCAAGCGAAAACGCCTCTCGCCGTCGAACGCAAACTCACCTACTACTCGCAAGCCAAAGGCGACCAAAACTAAAGCGCGAACACGACAACCACATTCCACACGCCAATTCATGTATAAGGCGCCATACATGCAAGCACAAGTTAGGAGAATATGGGTAAGAAAAACCATAACCCCGCCTAGTCAAACAAACGACAAAGGGAAAGCTAAATTAGAATCGACGCAATCTGATTTAGAAACCACATTTCCCTTTAAGCGCATGAAAACTATACTTATATCACAAGATAGCCCCGTCCAAATACGGGGATCCAACGTTTGCTGATATTTGCAGGTCTGTCATGTGTGGTATCTAGACTCGGGTTGCTCCACACACATGACAGGAAATAAGGAACTGTTGAGCAACTTCTCCGAGCGCTATCTCGGAAGGGTCTCCTTCGGAAACGGTCAAATGGCGCCAATTCTAGGAACTGGAGATCTCGTGCACGATAAACTGACAATCAAGGGCATCTCCTATGTCGAGGGTTTGAGCTACAATCTCTTCAGCATTGGTCGATTCTGCGACAAAGGGTACAAGGTTCTCTTCGAATCTGACATCTGCAGCATTATGGATGCCTCAGGACAATCTCTTCTTTCTGGAACGCGCACGTCCCACCTTTATGTACTCAACCTTACGACCTCACGACCAATATGTCTTCTCTCTCGAGCCGCACCCAAGTTGAATGATTTATGGCACCGTCGTCTTTCACATCTCAACTTCAAGACCATCAACAAACTGCGTCAGAATAAACTCGTCAACGGTCTACCCCAACTGACATATCAAAGGAACACCTCTGCACTGCATGCGAATTGGGGAAGATGAAGCGATCGTCTCATGTGTCTAAGGAAACACCGTCCTCTAAGCTCATTCTCGAGCTCATACACATGGATCTATGTGGACCAATGCCTACGGCCACACTCGGAGGAAGACGGTATATTCTTGTAATTGTAGACGATTTTTCACGCTACACGTGGACGAAACTCATACGTACAAATGATGAAGTTCCTGATATAATCATCGAGTTTGTTGTTGCGTCCCAAACTCTTTATCAACAGAAGGTTCGGATTATCAGAACAGACAACGGAACTGAGTTTAAGAACAAGAAGCTCAGTGATTTCTATGCCACTCAGGGCATCACTCAGCAGTTCTCAGCTGTGAAGACACCGGAACAGAATGGTGTCGTTGAGCGCAAGAACAGGACACTAGTTGAAGCTGCCAGGACTCTTCTCATCCAATCCGGACTTCCTCATTCTCTTTGGGGCGAAGCTATTCAAACGGCTTGCTACACACAGAACCGGGCTTCCATCCACAAGAGATTCAACCGCACCCCATACGAGATGCTGAATAACCGTCGTATCCCCGATATATCTTATCTAAGGGTCTTCGGTTGCCGATGTTTTGTGGCCAATGATCGCCAACATCTTGGGAAGCTTGATCCAAAAGCACTTGAAGGCATCTTTGTTGGATATTCACTAAATTCAAAGGCATACAGAGTCTATCTCAAGGTGAAACGGTCAGTAATAGAAAGCACGAATGTCTCTTTTGACGAAAGCGAAGGCGATCTCATAGCTTCTGGGCATATCAGTCCAGAACCAGGTCTTCTACAGACGTTGACAAATGGTCAATCTTCAACGGCGGGAACGTCCTCATCTGAGGGCAATTATGGCGAACTGGATCTCGATCTGCTCTTCGAGTACTTCTACCCAGTTCACAAGACTCCCGTCGCCACCACTCAACCTACCGCTGCACCCACTCCACATACACCACCAGCTACCGGCAATAACGTCGTCCCTCCAAACCTGGATGCTCTCAATCTCAATGAAGACGACATATTACCCAACCCGGGGAATATTGCTGATTCTGATGCAGAACCCTCTCAATTCAATACGATTGAGATCTCTTCTTCAGACACCGGGCCCCAATCTAATGAGCTTCAAGTAGACACTAATGCGGCCAGCTCCTCACAAACCAACGTGCCACTTTGGGCTCGCTCTCACCCTACCGATCAGATTATTGGGGATCCCTCATCCGGTGTTTCAACACGTTCGGCTACGATGAATGAAAGCTTGTTTGCTTGCTATCTCAGTCAAGTCGAACCATCACGAGTAGCTGAAGCACTCAACGATCCTGATTGGCTGATTGCAATGCAGGAGGAAATAAATCAGTTTTGAACGTTTGCAGGTTTGGGAACTCGTACCACGACCTCACAATAGATCCATTATCGGCACAAAATGGATCTTTAAGAACAAAAAGGATGAAGATGGTGTTGTTATTCGCAATAAAGCAAGACTTGTGGCTAAGGGGTACAATCAACAAGAAGGCATCGACTACGATGAAACTTTCGCCCCAGTTGCCAGGATTGAAGCCATACGAATGTTCCTTGCTTTTGCTGCTCACAAGAACTTCAAAGTCTACCAAATGGACGTGAAGACTGCATTTCTGATGGATTTCTCAAAGAAGAAGTGTACGTTGATCAACCTGAAGGGTTCTTGAGCGAAGAGTTTCCCCATCACGTTTATCGACTCTACAAGGCCCTCTACGGACTAAAACAGGCTCCCCGAGCTTGGTATGACGTCCTTTCAGATTTCCTTGTTCAGTCTGGATTCAAGAAAGGATCTCTGGATACAACTCTCTTCACTAAGCGGAGTGGCCCGGACATCATGATTGTACAAATTTATGTCGATGACATCATTTTTGGATCGACTGAACCTCAACTGTGCGAAGAGTTCGCAGAATTGATGAAAGAGAAATTTGAAATGAGTATGATGGGTGAACTAAATTTCTTTCTTGGTCTTCAAGTAAAGCAACTCCCCAACGGAATCTTCATCAATCAGTCCAAATACATCCATGACATCCTCGAGAAGTATGGAATGAAGGATGCTAAGACTGCTGCTACACCTATGTCACCCTCTGGCCGACCCGACGCAGACCCATCTGGTGTTCCCGTTGACCAAACCGTCTATCGAGGGATAATAGGCTCTCTTCTGTACCTCACTGCTAGTCGACCGGATATCGTTCTCTCGACAGGAATTGCGCTCGTTTTCAGGCAACACCAAAGGAATCCCACCTCACTGCTGTCAAAAGGATTCTCCGCTATCTCAAAGGAACACCCAATCTGGGCTTGTGGTACCCCACTCTATCGGACTTCAAACTGGCTGGATTCTCTGACTCGGATTATGCAGGATGCAAGATGGACAGAAAAAGCACCTCTGGAGCTGCACACTTCTTGGGCGGTAAACTCGTAAGTTGGTCGTCTCGAAAACAAAACTGTGTCTCAACTTCGTCGACGGAGGCAGAATATGTCGCCGCCGCTAGTTGCTGTTCACAGCTTTTGTGGATGAGAACCCAACTACGAGATTTAATATTCACGTTGATAAAATTCCCATTTATTGTGACTCAAAAAGTGCTATTGCGATGACGAGTAATCTGGTACATCACTCTAGAACAAAACACATAGATATTCGTCACCACTTCATCAAAGAACATGTAGAACAAGGGACAATTGAATTGCACTACGTCACAACCGAAGATCAATTGGCCGACATTTTCACAAAACCGTTGGATGTCAAACGATTCCAACACCTAGTGACTATGTTGGGCATGTTGAATATTCAGTTGTGATCAATCGTCTCTACTTGAACTTTGATTAAGTGTACATATTTCCTTTCCACTTCACTACATTTTCTATGTGTCGTCTGGATTATGTCTTTTGAGGGGGAGTTTTTTTTTCGATTAAGGGGGAGTCTTTGATATTTCATTATTTAAAACGGGAATTTTACAATTAAGGGGGAGCGTCTGATATTTCATTATTTAAAACGGGGAGTTTTGCGATTAAGGGGGAGCTTCTTATTTTCATTATTTAAAAAAAAAAAAAAAAAAAAAAAGGGTTGAAATTTTAAAAGTTTGGTCAAACTGTGTCAAAATCAAACCAATTAAAATATTTTGGGTTGAATTTCTAATTTCTGGTCAAAAAGGGTCAAAATTGGGTCCAAGACCGCGAAATTCAGCTAACTTAAGGTTTTGACCAAGCCCGCGAATTTTCGGCCCATTACTCAAAAATTCGCATATACAGTCTCTCCAATCGTAAAACCCTAAAACCCTTAACATTTTTTCTCATTATCCAAAAGATCCCGAGAAAATTTAAAAATTTCGCAACCTCTCTCTCAAAAAAAAATTCGCAACCCCTCTGTCAAAAATTCGCAACACCTCACATCCTCGTCTTCGTCAAATCTGCATTCAAATTTCATTTCCTGCTAACTCCATCATCGCAAATCAGTTTTTCGGTATGATTGCGTCTTAAATAACCCAATTTCTGTTCGATTTTACCGTGTTTTACCCATATTATTAAAACTGCTAAGTTAGGGTTTTATTTTTCTCGGCTCTGAATCGCATGTATGCTAGGTTCTCTTTGTTTAATATCCCCAAATATGCATTACCCATTCAATTACGAATCGATTGAGCCCAGATTACAGCATTTTGGTTAAGATTTGAGTAGGTCTAGGGGTAAAATTTATTACGTCGCTTCGCTGTTTTCAACTATGTTCTTCACCGCGAAATTTTCTTAGATAAAGTGCTTTAAATTGTTAAATTTTCGCTGCTACAGTACCATAAGCCCCGCGAATTTTTTTCTCACCGAGAAACTTTCTCAGAAAAATTGCTTTTAAATGATAAAATTCGCTGCTACAGTGAGATGAGCTCCGCGAAATTTTCAACTTACCCGAGAAAATACTTGCACTACTGTAAGTGTTGCCCCGCGAAATTTTAAAATTCTTACACTACAGTGAGTGTAGCCCGCGAAATTTTTAATATACCTGAGAAAATTCTGCACTACAGTGAGTGTAGCCCCGCGAAATTTATCTGAGAAACTTTCGTATGAGAATTTACATATCTTAAAATTTCGCATCGTGAAGTCCCACGAAACTTTCGTATACTTCACTCCATTATCCAGATTTTCGCATCGTCTTTTTTTCTCGCATCTACAGTGCACTGGAAATTTTCTCAATCCACAAAGATGTTTCAACCGCGAAATTTTCATAAACTCGCATACTACAGTGAACAAAATTTTCTCAATCCACAAGTTTTTTTTAACCGCGAAAATTTCATATACTCGCATCTACAGTGAACAAAAATCTCTCAAATCCACAAAGACTTTTCAATCCGCGAAATTTTCATTATATGCTGAGTGCGAAATTTTGAAACATGAGAAAACTATCATTACGTGCGAGATTTTAAAATTCTGAAATTATGGCTAAGTGCGAAATGTTGAAACTTGAGAAATTTTTTTTAAACGTGTGAGATTTTTGTGACTAAGTGCAAAATTTCTTCAACCTTGAGAAAATTTCTATATCTGATAAGTTGCGATTTTTTTTTTCTCATTATATGCGAAAATTTGCACAACTTGCGAGATTCCACCACTTGCGAAAATCCTTCCATACTTGCGAAAAATCTCATTAAATGCGAAAATTTTCTCTTTATGCGACAATTTTCTCGGCAAAATTTCTCTAAGTACTGAATACGAAATTTCTATGCTATATGCGAAAATGTTCCATGCATCAGATATTTTATACAACATGCGAAAATATCCTCGACATTTCTACGTGTCATAATCTGCGAAAATTCTTCCATTACATGAGCAATTTTACATGTCGTGTGAAATTTTTTTTTCCTCGATATGACTATGTGTTATACTTAGCAAATTTTTCCATGTCCCATACACATCTTCATATCTGAAAATTTCCTAAGTGTTGAAAAATTTCGTTTAAATGCCTAAAATTGTCGAAACTCGCTACTGCATCATTTTCGCGAACTAACCTGTACTAACCGTGCTCCAATTTCTGTTAAGCACAGAAATGACGGACAAAGACCAAAGTACACTCGAGGCACTTGAGCAGGCTGCAATCCAAAGAGAGGTCACTCGCATCGAACTCCATGCGCGTACCTATGTCCCACCACCGGAGGAGATTTTTTCACTAAGTCAATGGGCGGCCCTGGTACCCAACAACTACAAGGTGGACTTGGACAGTTTTCGGTGCGATGCCCCTGTTATTGTAGAGATTCTCAAAGGACACCCACTTCGCCACGCCCTCACTCATGGCGAACCAGAAGCTCAGGTGTACCTTCAACAATTTGGCATACGCTACAAATAGCTGGACCACTACGTCTTGCCAAGATCCTATCCGCTCAAATCGATCAAGAAACCGTCGTCCTCACTCCAGAATACTCCAAGAAGTTCTTCAACTCCGGTCTACTCACCATACGATCCACCACCCACTCACGACCAACTCATTGAAGACATCGACAGACTGGGCTATCAACCAGATGCCAAGAAGAAGAAAGGCCCACTTGTCCTCAGTGAAGTCACAACCCGCAACCTACCACAACCCTGGCGGACACTGTACCTGCTGGTGAACAAGTGCATGTCTGGAAAGCATGCTGGTCAGGATCGCGGCAACATTCAAATCCTCACAATCATGACCGGCATCGCTCACAACCGCAAGTACAACTACGCCGACATCATCTGGGTGGACCTAGTCTCAATGATCCAGAGACGTGACCGGGAAATCGCCAAGGGAGTCACGAACCGGTTCGTCCCGTACATGCGATGGCTCCCAGCTCTAATAAAGCACTTCCGCCTACACTCAACCAACATCCGCATCCGTCCGGCAGCAGAACATTTTCAGATACCAACTGTCGAGAAGTTCGCCAAGAAGAACACACCGGCGAAGGATCGACACGCAATGGTGATCCCGGACGACGTGCTCGCCTACGCCGACCCAACCAACCCACACGTCCAAGAATACCGGGCCACAACCGCCGCGTTCCGCGAGAGCCCCCGACCCCTCTCCATTGTCCCTATGGCGCAGATCAACCCCACTGCTCCTATCCCCGGGACCAGCCACACCCTCCCACCACCTCCAAAAAGTCTTCTGGTCGCGCCGCATCCTCCTCCACCCGCGTTCCGAAAAAAACGGTCGCGTGAGGATGACGTAAGCCGCCCCACGGAGCGTCGATCGAAACAAAAACACGATCGACCTCCTCCGCCACAAATAAGCCGAGCCGAACCAATAGGTACAGGAGGTGATGTGTTCACCTCCGAGTAGAAGTCGTGGCATCTGGCTCAACCACGCAAACAACCCCACCAACCCACTTATCTTCCTCGCTACAGGAAGGTATTTCATTCCACGAGGAGCCACGTATACCATCGACATCCCACTTGGAGATGATCGATGTTGAAACAAGCAGTCCCTCGCCTCAGACTGCATCCTTTTCATGCACATCGAGTCTAGTGCCCTCACTCCCCATAATTCCTTCCGTTTCTAGGACACATACACCTCTTACCGCACCACAGAGTCTTCGTGACTCTGTCAGAACGCTCGGTGATGTCTCTGTGACTGAGAGCGAAAGACCTAGCACGGCCAACATCACAACAACCGTGAGTCTAGGCCATCATTCGATTGAGTCTGTCTCATCGATGATGCTAACGGGAAGTCTGAGTGACCCCGTCTTTTCCAGTCCCGTGCAAACGGGCGGCCGATCGGCGATATTCACCGAGTCGGTGTCAGTTGGAGCTCTTCGTGACTCCAACTTGTTAGATTTACCCACTTCGTCACCGAGACCGCGCTAGAGACGCGTCTTCAAGAGTTTGCAAAGACTCTTGAGGCGTCAATTTTAGATAAAGTCTACGCGCGTCTCGAAGCGTCCACCGTCGACAAAGGCAAAGGTGTGGCCCCGGAGACGCCACCACCCATGCAACACACGGACGCCGATGATCTTCTCTCCTCCATCTCTGCCAAGGAACTATTCTACATCCTCAGAGCAAGATTCGAGTCCATGACAGAACTCGACGAGAGGAACAGCAGATGAAGAAGATCATGACACAACCACTGTCTTGCCGCACTCAAGGCGAGACTAGCAGGACCAGACGCGACGATCAAGATGATGATCAAGATCGCCGCGAGGGGGAGAATAGGCAGCTGAGCTCACAAGGATTCATGCAATCGACGCCGCCCTCCTCCTCTGGACCTGAAACGACGTCCGCACCAGAAACCTCACAACCCACTAGCCAAAAATCCCACCCTGTTCACCCTGAGTCACTAGCCAAATCACCCTCACCACCACCCACTACCGTCTCCGAAGCTCTAATCGTCACATCGACGTTAGAGACCACCTCAACATCATCTCCACCCACCACCTCGGAGCCTCTAGCTGTCAGATCGACGCTAGAGGCCACCACCACATCTACGCCGCCCGTCACCCAAATCATCCTTGCCAAAACCATCACCACAACCGAACCACCTGAATCTCCACCACAACCATCCCCACAATCCACAAACTCCTTCGAAGCAACACCCTCGCCATCACATAGCCACACCCTCTCGACATCGACCCCAACCTGGCTGTCGAGGACGTCTACTGCGCACAAAATGAGATTGAGGCCTACATCTTCAACGATGAATGGCTGTACACACCCGCCGACGCAGTAGCAGCCAGGAAGTTGGTGGAAAACGCTCGACGTCTGCTAAAGGAAGCCTCGCTCACGCTGATCAACACCGCAGACGACGAGAACGGAGAGGAGTACGACGCGAACCGGCCGAGCTCGAGAACATCCTTCAGTTCCAAGCGCAGCAAACTGAGGCTCCTGCTGCTCAAACAGATGTGCCCACGGTGGATATACCGGAAGCACCGTGGGAAAATAAAAAGATCACCGCGCCATTTCAGGAAGAGATCAGGAAGAGGATCTGGCGGCGCAAGGAAAAGATCGTTACCACCTTCGACGAGTATGAGCTGATGAACATCCAAAGTTGGAGCGAGAGAGAAAGAAGCAACTCTATCGATGGAGCCTTCTGTGCCACAAATGCACAGATAGGACGCTGTCCGACGAGGAAAAACATCACTCAGGAAATGAATCGGGCCCCCATCTGCAAAGTCACTGACCTCCGCCACGAGTCGAAAGGACCTGTCCACTACCCAGTCTTCACAGTAATGAGGCAGGATGAGAGCTACAGTGAAGTCAGTGAGGCGGACTTCAAATTTCTGCGCCTGGGTGACCTATACAGCATGCTGGAATCCCTGAAGCAGTTCAGACTCGTCCCCAGAAGCTCTGGACATCTCGTACGTGCTGAACCGGTCACCATGGGATATGTGGCCATCAAGCGCCACATGCTCCGACAGGTCAGATTCTACGCCACCCACGATCTGCAGATGGCGGTGGAACATAATCTCAAGAAGGTGAACTTGATGCGCCCATCTTTCAAGAATGCAGACGACTATCGAGAGGGCGATGTGATCGACGGAGATGATCGGCGGTCGCCTACTCGAACTACAAAGGAAAGATGAGGCTCCTGCGCTGCCGAGGTGGCAAAATTCTCAGATGGGACACTCACAATCATCCAAGACAAACTCATGAGAATTTGCCGCATCCTTTCGGAAGAAGATCCCCTCTGCGATCCAAGTTCGCGAAGCTCATTGACGCTATTGCTGACAGAATGGTTCTTCGAAGGAATCTCCGCGCCTTCGAGTTCAAGCTAGGCTTCGCGAAACACTCACACGCTAATCCACCATCCCAACGCCCAAGATTCAAGACTCCCAACAATTGACACAAAGGGGGAGATTGTTAGGATATTTAATTTGTTGTGTCAATAGTTTAAGTCTTGAGACTTATTATGTAATTATCTTTAGCTTGGGCTTTGGACAAGATTATAATTATTTTATTATTAGTGATTGGGCCTTAATATACCTAGGGTTAATGTGGTATATAAGGTTTTACCAACTCACTTTGAAAGGTAATCAAAGATCAAAAAGCTAAAATTCGTTTTCACACACTACACACACTACAAGGTGAGAAATTCTCCCTTTTCATTCCATCTAGCTTCTTTGATTCCTTGTTTGGTGCATTTCGGGACCAACATCCTCACACCAACCGAAGGATTCGCCAATTATCTGATCAACCGAGTGGCCTCTCGTCCACTTGCGCTCATGAGGCAAGGCTGAAGTCGTTGCGTTAGCCATCTGTGGATCTAGATTGCCTATAGTCTCCGATTGATCATTTGTCTGAGGAAGTTCCAATACTGCACTTGGATTGATCGTCTCTGATGATACTTTCTCGATGACCATTGTAGGTTCTTCGATGTTCTGTGGCAATTCTGAATCGGGTGGGGTAGAGGTGTGAGATGAACTTGGTACGTCGGTCTCGTTCGGTAGAGAATCCATTGTTGGTGTCGTCGTGTGTGACCGATATACCGGTTCGAAGAGAGAATCCAAGTCGTCTATTGCAAGTCTCGTTGCTTCGTCTGACACTAATCCTGAAGTTGTTGCCATCTTCTGTTGGTTTTGTGCCAACACACCAGTGATTACGGGATCTGAAATGTTGTCTTCAAAAGCCAACGGGTTGAGAACGGGTCCGGAACTGAATTGAGCAGGAACCAACGGGTTAGGACGGGTCCTGGACTGAATTGACCAGAAGCCATATCTGCCACTTCGTGAAAAGTGATATTAAAGCTTTCCTTAATAGTTCGGTTGGACTTGATGTATACTCGGTACACTTGCACTTGCACCCCATTTTGTTGAGGTGTTTAGCGGCTGAAAATTGTTGACTTATTCCAAGTTTCTGATAAAAATCACTGAGGTGATTGTTCTTGAACTCAGTGCCGTTGTCTGTTCGAACAACTTGAATAGTCTGTTGCAGCAGATTTTGAGTTGTGTTCACAAATTGATAATCAAGTCACCAGTCTCATCTTTCGTTCGGAGGAACTTTGTCCATGTGTAGCGAGAATAGTCATCTACAATCACTAGGACATACTTTCTTCCATTGATACTCTGAGTCTGTATCGGACCACAGAGATCCATGTGAATTAGTTCCAATGGTCGAGAAGTAGATGCAATTTGCTTGACGTGATGAGATGCTTGCTTCATTTTTCCTATGTGACATGCCGAACAGTGATGCTCCTTTTGTAGTAGTATAGTTGGAAGACCGTGAACCAACTTTTTCGTAAAAAGGCGTTGGAGAGCTTTCATATTCAGATGAGACAGTCGTTGATGCCATAAGCTGTTCCTCTGTAAATCTGTCTGAGAAATGAGGCATACAGCTGTCGCGGGCCGCACAGACGTCAGGTTGATCGTGTAAAGATTGGATCTCCGAAGTCCTTGAAGGAGTTCTCGTGTGTCCTGACTATCCAAATTCTGCACGGTCAGCATGGAAGACCACTGGAAGCCTTTGTCACAGAATAGGCCTATGCTGAACAAGTTATGGCGGAGGCCTTCGACGTATGAGACATCTTTGATGGTTAGATTCTTCAGAATGATATCCCCAAGTCCTAGAATCGGGGCTGAATCGTTGTTCCCAAATCTGACTTTGCCGTTAGGTCGGTCTTTGTAGTTGCTCAGCAGCTCTTAATTATCAGTCATGTGTGTGGAGCAACCAGAGTCGAGGTACCACACATGATGGATCTGCAAAAACAATTTACAGAGCTTTAGGTACCCACTTAAACATGGATCCTCTCGGATTAGCAGATTTAGTTTTGGGTTCAGATATGACTCCTAAATCTATTTTTGGAAGTCTTAATAACCCATTGCACTTTTGAAAAAGTGGGTTTGGGTTTTGCCTCTATAGGAGACTTGGCCCTTTTGGCTTTTGTCGTCCTAGGCGGAGATTTAGGAACCCATTTGGGTTGAACCTTACAGGGAAGGTCAATTTCAGCACGTACAAATGCTTTGGAGGGTTTGACTGAGGAAAAGATCTTTTCTTGTGATAGTCTCCTAAGGTGCTTGGGGGATTTAATTTCTACGGGATACCTTAGGTGAGTACATTCATGTACGGCGCCATAAGCTTTCTTTATGGCTGGATCGTGTTTCCTACGAGTCTTACTTGTGTCATTTGTTTCAGAATGATTAATTTTTGACGTAGAGCCTATTTCGAAGTTGGTGCTTCTAAAGGTGATCGGCTGAAGTGAATAAGTAGAAGCAACTATCTTAAAAAGTGGAAATAGCTCTTTTATTTCTACGAGTGTCTTTTATCATAACAGAAGGAGTAGCATGCTCAGAAATATTTAAATCTAATGGCTCCTTCTTTATCTTAGTGCTAGACACTCTCGCCTTTGTTTTTAGTGCTCACGCTACGCTCCCTGTAGACGTAGGTAAAGTGAAATAGCACTTTTAACAGAATTATTTTTACAATATTTATCTTTCAAAGGCGATTTTTCATTTTCACGCTTTTTGTAATAGCGTGAGAGGTAGTTTAGGAGGACGAGGAAGCCTTGAGATTTTCCATCTCCTTAAAGAATTTTTTCTTTTCAGCTTCGAAATTCTCTCGTTCTTTTTCTAACTTTGCCTGTGACTCCTCTATCTATTTTATGATAGGGGGTTTGTAGAGAGAATTTTTATAATTAATGGTTTTAACTTCCTCGTGGTGTGTTCGAGAGTCAGGAGGTAGAATTTGAACTAAATTGCAGACAGGTGTTAGAGTTTCTTTCCTATTTTTGTCCCTTTCATTTAGTTTTTTGTAGTCAAAGGGGATTTCTGGACCATGTGGACCTTGTCTAATGGATGAATCGAAAGTATTTTCGTAAGACGATTCAGTAACATTTCTAAGAGAGGATATTCCTAAGCCCATGTGTTTAACATCGTATATTTCTTTCTTTTGTAAAACACACGGGTTAGTGAAACCTATGCCTTCTATAGGATTATAGAACTCTATATCCTTGGGCTGTTCAAAAATATCGTCTGTTCGGATTGTCCCCTAGGCGTAACTATATCGTCTAATTTCTTTACTTTGGCATATAGTTTCTTGCGTTCCTCACCTAGGAGAGCATAATTATTTTCCACGGTTAGTTTAGCGGCTTGACAGGCATCGAAATCCTTACTAAGCTCAGTAATCTTAGCATTCAATGTTTCTAATTGAGCTTCTAAGTTAGTGATCTTAGAGGTAGCTTCGGTTATCGCACAATTTAAAATGGCTTTCTCGTTGAGATTTTTGTTAGGATATAGATTGTGTCAATAGTTTAGGTCTTAGGATTTATTTTGTAATTATCCTTTAGCTTAGGCTTAGGACTATAATGTAATTATCTTATATTTAGTGATTGGGCCTTAATATACCTAAGGTTAATGTGGTATATAAGGTTTTACCAACTCACTTTTGAAAGTAATCAAAGATAAAAGGCTTATCCAAATTTTTCACACAATACACACACTCAAAGGTGAGAATACTCCCTTTTCATTCCATTAAAGCCTCTTTGATTCCTTGTTTGGTGCAATCGGGACCAACAAGTGGTATCAGAGCAAACGTGGATCGATCTGCATTGATTCCGAGAAAAATCAAAGGTGTTTTTGGGCAAAATATTACTTTCGGCCATTTTGAACTCGGTTTGGGGTTTTGATGCTGCGTTTTCGTGTTTAAAACCTTTCCCCAGATCGATTCTTTACCTAAAATGCTTTAGAACACTTTTAGATCAGTTTTTGGATCAGTTTTAATGAGTTTTGAGCAAGATCGAAGCAAAAGTTTTTCAGAAAAAGTCATTTCGGCCATTCTCTGTTTTTAGTCGATTTAATCTATTTTTTGTTGTTTTTAGCTCACAAATCGGTCGATTATGTGTTTAGGAAAGAATTTCTGAAGCTTAGGATCAAGTTTGAGCAATTTTGGCTGAGATTTGAGCAAGAACGAGACGATTTTCTGGAAAAAAGCGTGTAAGCAATGGAACAGTGAAAGCTTGTTCTTGCCCGCGAAACTTCTTGTTGAATCGTTCAAGTCCGCGAAAATTTCAAATCCGCGAAATTTTATTCCGAGAATTTTTAAACCGCGAAAATTTCCTTTCACGGCACTTTTCGCAACTGTCTACTTTCAAAATCTGAGAAACTTTCAACTGCGAAATTTGCTTACTCTTCATAATCCGAGAAATTCCATATCCAAGAGAGCTTACTCCGCGAATTTCCTGAGCCGCGAAATTTCTCAGCCGAGAAATTTTTATATATCCGAGAAATTTTTCAAACCAAGAAAAAATTTGCAAATCCGCGAAAATTCGTCTAAGAAAGTTTTCCAAAACCACGACTCTCTCAAATCCGAGAAAATTTCCTAACTGAGAATTTTTTTTTCTTCCTTGCGAAATTTTATAACTTGCGAAATTTTCTTGCGAAGCTTTAAAATTCTCAACTGAGAATCTTCCTCACATGCGAAATTTTTAAAATCCGAGAAATTTTCCACTGAGAATTTTTCTCTTCTTCCGAGAATTTCTCATTAAAACTCACAAGCATCGAAATTTCTCAACACATAATTTCTCGGATAACTCTTCGTATAAACACGTCCTTTAAAACCGCGAATTTTTTTTCTCCTAACGTGTTAAGTCCTTTTCTCGTGTTGAAATCTTCTTGGGTTAAATTTTTCTCAAACTTTACACTTTAGTCCTATCACCCTAGACCACTTTTGACTTAAAATATTATCTCACCTCAAAAATCGTTTTCAAAATTTCTAGAACTTCTCCTAATTTCAAGATATATCTTCTCTTCATACATTATCGACCATCACACACGCTGACTTAGCTCTAAGAAATTCTGTAAACAATTTTTTTCTCTCTCAAAACTCTACTCGTTAAACTCATATTTCTCATTTCGTTCGTTACTAACTCTCTTATCTATTTAAGATCAAAACCACGGACGATTCGACTGCACCAACCATGTCTACCACGAATGACATCTCAACAGTGGGCTCCGACACCAGGCCACCTATGCTGCGACAAGGCGACTACAGCATATGGACAAACCGGTTCCTCACATTCATCAGGAACAAAGGCGCACCACTCTCTCAATACCTACTGGACTCCATCTTCAATGGTCCAGCACAATTCTGGACAATCATCCCTGCACAGCCAAACGCAAACCCTCCCATGGATGAACGCCGCACTCCAAGAGGTCCCATCAATGAGGATGAAGAGGCTCGCGTACAGGCCGACGAGACTGCCAAAGGATACCTCTTCCAGGCTATGGGCAACGAAGTCTACGCTCACATCGAGTGCTGCACAACTGCTAAGGAAATATGGGATGAACTCGTAGAAATTATGGCAGGCACAACTGAGAGTGCTCAGGGGAGGAAATCAGCATGTCTCTCACAGTATGAACATTTCCAAGCCTATGAAGGAGAGGAGCTGCGTGACACATATCTCCGTTACTTGAAGGTCATCAATGAACTCAAGAAGCCAGGATCTCGAGGGACAAATTCGACATCAACAACCGCTTCCTTGGTAGCCTCAAACCACATTGGGGAAATGCAACTGTTGTGATGATTCAGAGTAAGGACCTCTCCAACACCTCCATTCATGCTCTCTACGACAGCCTATCTGCCTATGCTCCATACGTGCAACCTCAGTCTAACAACACTCGAGTCGATCCGCTGGCTCTCCTCTCAAACAAGACTACCGAACGATCTTCTATCTCTAAGGCCAAACAGAACAAAGGGAACTACCAGCTGTTATATCTGATGCCTCTTCAAGATCCGAAGCTGATACAGAATCGGATGAAGATGTTCGTGATCTACGCAAACAACTGGCAATGCTCACAAAGATGGTCACAAAGAAGATCGGGAAAAAATCTTCATCCTCCTCCAATCGCCAAAGGACCTTTAGCGGCAGCAAAAAGACCACTCCCACAGAAGAATCAAAGCCGATAAAGAAAGAGGAGGACTCAGCACCTCAAAAGTCTGTGAAGTGCTTTCGATGTGGAAAGACAGACCACTTTGCCAAGGAATGCCACGCCCCACGCGTGAAGGACTCAGGCTACTACGACCGTAAGGCCAGAATGACCCGCAAAATGGAAAGTGGCAAAGTTCTGCTTACTGAAGAAGCTGAATGGGTGAACGACACTTCAGAAGACGAGGAGCCTCAGGATGAAGATTGCTGCATGGCAAGGCTGGTCGAACATGACGAGGACGAGGAGATGGGTCACACCGGTGAAAACACAGCTAAGACTCCTACCAACGCTGAGTCTGAGGTACGAATCTCGCAACCCGATGATGTGTTTAGTCACCGACCCACCATTAAGAACCCCACCGTAGACGCTAAGGTTTATGATGAACTTAGGCTAAAATTTGAAAACAACTATGCATTACTTAGTTTAAAAATAGAAGAGCTTGCTTGTGCAAACGAACGTCTAATGGCCTCCGAAGCGTTAGTCAAACGTCTGCAAAGCAAGAATAAGCAAAATGAGAATAAGGTGAAGGAAACCACACTGGCCATCAGTTCATGCGAAACATCTCGTCTCCTAACTGCATCCCAATATGAACTACTTACCAAGGAAGAGTTAGGCTGTACCGAAAGGTGAAAGAACTTGAAGAGCAACTTCACCTTAGAAACGAAAACTCACGCATCTTATGCCTATTGAACCAACCAGTGGAAACAGAATTCTACAACGCCCGGGGGGGGGGGGATTGGACTGTCTAGCAATTGCAATCCAACACCGCTGACAGTTAAAAGATATAACATGTGCAACACTACGTTCCTGCAAACAAGAAATGGTGCTCCCCCGCAGCTTAAGCCATTTGTGAGATCATCCTCCGCTGTCATCTCAGAAGAAACAAGAGAACAGAACATTTATTGGGCAGAAATCGCGTATGACTACACGGAATTGAATAATAGAGATAAGACTAAGATATCCTCACCCTCGGAGGATGTCGAAACCTTACTCCCAAACAAAGAACAGGAAGTTGCGTTCCAAGATGTGCTCTCTCGCACCTACATCCCAAAGAAACTACTACTCATAGCAGAACTAGAACGACAACTAGAAGTAGAAAGGAAGGCCTTTGCAAATGAGCGAGATGAACTACTTAGCAAAATCTACACACTAGAAAAATTTTCCAATACGAACTATCCCTCTACATCGAGTCAAGTACCCGATTCTCAAACATGTAAATGTAAGAGGACGGCGAAAATGACTCATGAAGCTGACATATGTTCTAACACTAACTCTAGTATTCTTATGGATACAGGGAATGTGAGTTCGACGTCTCTGGAAGGCAGTTCGCATCAAAAAGGAGAACCCACTCTTCGATGACAAGAAGAAAAAACCATCCTATATTCGTCCTTCCTCTCTATGTACTGAATCCCACTGTCAAAAGTTCGTAGACAATTATGTTGTCAAAACTTATCTTTCTTTTACCAAACTTATGTCTATGTGCTGCTGCAATGATTTTGTTCTCCCACGATTTCATGAATATGAAACACATGAACACGCAACCCTCAGACCTCGCAAGCGAACCTTCTCTACGACGTCACTGAATTCTCCCATCTCGCCTAAACCCAAGGACAAGCGAAAACGCCTCCCGTCGTCAAACGCAAACTCACCTACTACTCGAAAGCCAAAGGCGACCAAAACCGAAGCACGAAAACAACAACCACATTACTCACGCCAATTCATGTATAAGGCGCCATACATGCAAGCACAAGTTAGGAAAATTTGGGTTAGAAAAACCATAATCCCGCTTCATCAAACAAACGATAAAGGGAAAGCTAAATTAGAATCAACACAATCTGATTTCGTAACCACATTTCCCATTAAGCGCATAAAAACTTTACATATATCACAAGAATGTCCCGTCCGAAAACGGGGACCCAACGTTTGTTGATGATTGCAGGTCTGTCATGTGTGGTATCTAGACTCGGGTTGCTCCACACACATGACGGGGAACAAGGAGCTGTTGAGCAACTTCTCCGAGCGCTATCTCGGAAGGGTCTCCTTTGGAAACAGTCAAATGGCGCCAATTCTCGAAACTGGTGATCTCGTCCATGACAAACTGACGATCAAGGGCATCTCTTACGTTGAGGGTTTGAGCTACAATCTCTTCAGCATAGGTCGTTTCTGCGACAAAGGATACAAGGTTCTCTTCGAATCTGACATCTGCAGCATTATAGATGCATCGGGACTGCCACTTCTTTCTGGAACGCGCACGTCTCACCTCTACGTACTCAATCTCACGACCTCTCGACCAGTATGCCTTCTCTCTCGGACTGCACCTAAGTTGAATGATCTATGGCACCGACGGCTTTCACATCTCAATTTCAAGACTATCAACAAACTGCGTCAGAATAAACTCGTCAACGGTCTACCCCAACTAACATATCATAAGGAACACCTCTGCTCTGCCTGTGAATTGGGGAAGATGAAGCGATCGTCTCACATATCCAAGGAAACACCGTCCTCTAAGCTCATCCTCGAGCTCTTACATATGGATCTATGTGGCCAATGCCTACGGCCACACTCAGAGGAAGACGGTATATTCTTGTGATTGTCGACGACTTTTCACGCTACACATGGACGAAACTCATTCGTACAAAGGATGAAGTTCCTGATATAATTATCGAGTTTGTTGTTACGTCCCAAACTCTTCATCAACAGAAGGTTCGGATTATCAGAACTGACAACGGAACTGAGTTTAAGAACAAGAAGCTCAGTGATTTCTATGCCACTCAGGGCATCACTCAGCAGTTCTCAGCTGTGAAGACACCGGAACAGAATGGTGTCGTTGAGCGTAAGAACAGGACATTAGTTGAAGCAGCCAGGACTCTCCTCATTCAATCCGACCTTCCTCACACTCTTTGGGGCGAAGCAACTCAAACGGCCTGTTACACACAGAACCGGGCTTCCATCCACAAGGGATTCAACCGCACTCCATACGAGATGTTGAACAACCGTCGTATACCAGATATATCTTATCTAAGGGTCTTCGGATGCCGATGTTTTGTTGCCAACGATCGCCAACATCTTGGGAAGCTTGATCCAAAAGCACTCGAATGAATCTTTTTTGGTTATTCACTAAACTCGAAGGCATACAGAGTCTATCTTAAGGAGAAACGATCTGTCATTGAGAGCACAAATGTCACCTTTGACGAAAGCGAAGGCGACCTCATGGCTTCTGCTCATATTAGTCCAGAACCAGGTCTTCTACAGTCGTTGACAAAAGGACAACCTTCAACGGCGGGAACTTCCTCATCTGAGGGCAACTCTGGTGAACTGGACCTCGATCTACTTTTCGAGTACTTCTATCCAGTTCCCAAGACTCCCGCCGCCACCACTGAAAGGATTCAAGAAAGGATCTCTGATACAACCCTCTTCACCAAGCGGAGTGACCCTGACATCATGATTGTACAGATTTATGTCGATGGCATCATTTTTGGATCGACTGAACCACAGCTGTGTGAAGAGTTCGCAGATTTGATGAAAGAAAAATTCGAAATGAGTATGATGGGCGAGATGAATTTCTTTCTTGGTCTTCAAGTAAAACAACTCCCCGACGGAATCTTCATCAACCAGTCCAAATACATCCATGACATCCTCGAGAAATATGGAATGAAGGATGCTAAGACTGCTGCAACACCTATGTCTCCCTCTGGCCGATCCGACGCGGACCCATCTGGTGCTCCTGTCGACCAAACCGTCTATCGTGGGATAATAGGCTCTCTTCTATACCTCACTGCTAGTCGACCGGATATCGTTCTCTCGACAGGAATCTGCGCTCGTTTTCAGGCTACACCGAAGGAATCCCATCTCACTGCTGTCAAAAGGATTCTCCGTTATCTCAAAGGAACACCCAATCTGGGTTTGTGGTACCCCACTCGATCGGACTTCAAGCTGGTTGGATTCTCTGACTCGGATTACGCAGGATGCAAGATGGATAGAAAAAGCATCTCTGGAGCTGCACACTTCTTGGGCGGTAAACTCGTGAGTTGGTCGTCTCGAAAACAAAATTGTGTCTCAACTTCGTCGACGGAGGCAGAATATGTCGCCGCCGCTAGTTGTTGTTCACAGCTTTTGTGGATGAGAACCCAACTACGAGATTTTAATTTTCATGTTGATAAAATTCCCATTTATTGTGACTCAAAGAGTGCAATTGCGATGACGAGTAATTCAGTACATCACTCGAGGACGAAACACATAGATATTCGTCACCACTTCATCAAAGAACATGTCGAACAAGGGACGATTGAATTGCACTACGTCACAACCGAAGATCAACTGGCCGACATTTTTTCAAAACCGTTGGATGTCAAACGATTCCAACACCTTGTGACTATGTTGGGCATGTTGAATCTTCCGTTGTGATCAATCGACCCTACATGAATATTGATGAAGTGTACATATTTCCTTTTCCACTTCACTCCAATTTCTATGTGTCTTCTGAATTATATCTTTGAGGGGGAGTTTTCGATTAAGGGAGAGCGTCTGATTTTTCCATTATTTAAAAAGGAGTTTTTCGATTAAGGGGGAGTTTCTGATTTTGGGTTGAAACTTTAAAGTTTGGACAAACTAAGTCAAAATTTGACCGATTAAAATATTTTGGGTTGAATTTTAAAATTTCTGGTCAAACAGGGTCAAATTGGACCAATTGAACTTCAATTGGACCCAATTTTGACCAAGCCCGCGAAATTCAACTCAGATGAGGTTTTGACCAAGCCCACGAAATTTCGGCCCGTCAACTCAAAGTTCGCATGAACAGTCACCAAAACCCTAAAATCCCAAAACCCTTAACGTTTTTTCACAATTCTAAAAATCCCAAGAAAATTCAAAAATTTCGCAACCCCTCTTTTCAAAAATTTCGCAACTCCTCAACTCATGTCGTCGTCCAATCTGCACTCAAAATCCGTTTATCTGCATTCTCCGTCTTCAAAATCAGCATTTCGGTATGAATACACCTCAAATAACCCAAATTTCTGTTCGTTTTATCCTATTTTTGCCCCGCATTGATTAAATCCATTAGGTTAGGATAAATTTTCTCGGCTCTGAATCGAACACATATTAGGTTTTTGATGTTTAAAACCCCCAAATATGCATTGCCCATCCAATTTCGAGTCGATTGAGTCCAGATTATTGCATTTTGGATGAAATTTGAGTAGGTCTAAGGCTAAAATCATTGCGTCGTTTCGCACGATGTCGGACTGTGTTCTTCACCGCGAAAAAAAAAATTCTCAGAAAAATTGTTTTAAACGTTAAATTTCGCTGCTACAGTGAGAAAAGTTCCGCGAAACTTTTTCCGAGAAACTTCTTACGTTAAAAAATTTTGCTGCTACAGTGACAAAGAAACTGCGAAACTTTCACCTGAGAATTTACATGTGTTAAATTTTTTTTCGCTGCTACAGCATGTTAAGTCCCGCGAAAGTTTATCTGAGAAAATCTTTTTCCCTCACGACACAACTTTCTCTGCTACAGTGAGTTTAGCCCCGCGAAATTCTAATACACTTCACTTCAATTACATATTTTTCGCAACTACAGTGAACAAAAATTTTCTCAGTCCATAAAGCCTTTTCCCTCCGCGAAACTTTCATAGAACTTGCGAAAATTTTTCCTTATATGCGAAAATTCATGGATATACTACATGTGAATGTTCTTTGATACATGCGAAAAATCTGAACAACTTGTAAGATTTCCTAACTTGCGAAATTTCCCATACTTGCGAAATTTTACTCAATCTGCGGAAATTTCTCACGACATGTCTATGTGATAAAACTTGCGAAAATTTCTCATTACATGCGAAACATTTGGACAACTTGCAAAAATTCTTGACATGCGACAACCTTCCAATACATGCGAAATCTTACTCTATCTGCGAAATTTTCTCGGCATGCCTACATATCATAATCTGCGAAAATTTCCACTACTTACATGCGAAAATTGTCTTCAATTCAAAATTACTAAGTGCTAAATCATTTTGCATGCGAAAATTTTTTTTGAAACAACAGGCGAGACTTCCTAACTTGCGAAAATTTTCCATGTCTATTTGTTTAGCAAATTCTCTCATCTCACATTAATTCCTACTAATCATATTACAATTACTATCAAGCGCAGATATGACTGAAAAAGATCAAAGCACAATTGAAGCGCTTGAGGCGGCTGCAATCCAAAGGGACATTGCTCGCATCGAACTCAACATGCGTCTCTATGTCCCACCACCCGAACAGATCTTCCCACTGAGTCAATGGGCGGCCCTGATTCCCAACAACTACAAGGTGGACCTGCACAGCTTTCGGTGCGATGCCCCCGTAATTGTCGAAATCCTCAAAGGGCACCCACTTCGCCATGCCCTCACATATGGCGAGCCAGAAGCACATGTGTATCTTCAACAATTCTGGCATACACTGCAACTAGCTGGACCACTCCATCTTGCCAAAACCTTATCCGCCCAAATTGATCAAGAAACCGTGGTCCTCACTCGCAAACTACTACAAGAAGTGCTTCAACTCCCAATCTACTCACCATACGACCCACTACCAACCCATGAACAACTCATCGAGGACATAGACCGGCTGGGCTATCAACCAGAAACCAAGAAGAAGAAGGGCCCACTTGTCCTCAGTGAAGTCACCACCCGCAACCTACCTCAACCCTGGCGCACACTGTACTTGCTGGTGAACAAATGCATGTCAGGGAAGCATGCTGGTCAGGACCGGGGAAACTCTCAAATCCTCACCATCCTCACCGGCATCGCTCACAACCGCAAGTACAACTACGCCGACATCATCTGGATGGATCTTGTCTCAATGATCCAACGTCGCGACCAGGAAGTTGCCAAGGGAGTCACAAACCGCTTCGTCCCTTACATGCGGTGGCTCCCAGCTCTCATCAGACATTTCCGGTTGCACTCCACTAACATTCGCATCCGACCGGCAGCGGAACACTTCCTCATCCCCACGGTCGAGAAGTTCGCGAAGAAAAACACCCGGCGAAGGACCGACACGCCATGATAATTCCGGACGAAGTTCTCGCCTACGCAGACCAGACAACTCCACACGTCCAGGAATATCGCGCCTCAACCGCCTCATTCCGAGAAAGCCCCAGACCCCTATCTACTGTCCCTACGGCGCAGGTCAACCCCACTGCTCCCAACCCCGGGACTAGCCAAACCCCCACCACCACCTCCAAAAAGTCATCGAGTCGCGCCGCATCCTCTTCCACCCGCGCTCCGAAAAAAACGGTCGCGAGAGGATGACGTAAGCCACCCCACGGAGCGTCGATCGAAACAAAAGCACGATCGACCTCCTCAGCCACAGATAAGCCGAGCCGAACCAATAGGTACAGGAGGTGATGTGTTCACCTCCCGAGTAGAAGTCGTGGCATCTGGCTCAACCACGCAAACGACCCCACCAACCCACTTATCTTCCTCTCTACAGGAAGATATTTCATTCCACGAGGAGCCACGTATACCATCGACATCCCACTTGGAGATAGTCGATGTTGAAACAAGCAGTCCCTCGCCTCAGACTGCATCCTCTTCATGTACATCGAGTATAGTGCCCTCACTCCCCATAGTTTCATCCATTTCTAGGACACATACACCTTTTACTGCACCACAGAGTCTTCGTGACTCTGTCAGAACGCTCGGTGATGTCTCTGTGACTGAGAGCGGAAGACCTAGCACGGACAACATCACAACAACCGTGAGCCTAGGCCATCATTCGATTGAGTCCGTCTCATCGATGATGCCAACGGGAAGTCTAAGTGACCCCGTCTTTTCCAGTCCTGTGCAAACGGGCGGCCGATCGGCAATCTTCTCCGATTCGGTGTCAGTTGGCATTCTCCGTGAATCCAACTTGTTAACCTTACCCACTTTCGTCACCAAGACCATGCTAGAGACCCGTCTTCAAGAGTTTGCAAAGACTCTTGAGGCGTCGATTCTCGATAAAGTTTACGCGCGTCTCGATGCGTCCACCGTCGACAAAGGGAAAGGTGTGGCCCCGGAGACGCCACCACCGACTCAGAATGTGGATGCTGAAGCCATTCTCTCTGCCATTTCCGCGAAGGAGCTATTCTACCTTCTACGAGCAAGATTCGAGTCGATGACGGAACTCGACGAGGAGGAACAGCAGATGAAGAGAATGATGACTCAACCCATGACTTGCGCGCTCAAGGCGAGTCCAGCGGGATCAGGCGCGACGATCAAGACGATGATCAAGATCGCCGCGAGGGGGAGAATAGGCAGCTAGGCCAACAATCCCAAGGACTCATGCACTCGACGCCGCCCTCCTCCTCCGGGCCTGAAACAACGCCCGTAACAGAAACCTCACACCCCACTAGCCAAAAAACCCACCTTATCTACCCTGAGTCACTAGCCAAATCACCCTCACCACCACCCACTACCGTCTCCAAAACTCTAATCGTCACATCGACGTTAGAGACCACCCCCACACCGTCTCCACCCACAGTCTCCGAACCTCTAACTATCACATCCATGTTAGAGGCCACCACCACACCTACACCACCCGACACCTAAATCATCCTTGCCAAAACCATCACCACAACTGAACCACCAGAGTCTCCACCACAACCATCCCCACAATCCACAAACTCTTCTGACGCAACACCCTCGCCACCACACAGCGACACTCCTCTCAACACCGATTCCAACATAGCTCCCGAGGACGTCTACTGCGCACAGAACGAGATCGAAGCCTACATCTTCAATGATGAATGGTTGTACACACCCGCCGATGCAGTAGCAGCCAGGAAGCTGTTGGAAAACGCTCGACGTCTGCTAATGGAAGCCTCACTAACGCTGATCAACACTGCAGACAACGAGGACGGAGAGGAGTACGACGCTGAACCTGCCGAGCTCGAGAACATCCTACAATTCCAAACGCAGCAAACTGAGGCCCCTGCTGCTCAAACGGATGTACCCACGGTGGATATATCGGAAGCACCGGGGGAAAACAAAAAGATCACCGCGCCGTTTCAAGAAGAGATCAGGAAGAGGATCTGGCGACGCAAGGAGCAGATCATCACAACCTTCGACGAATATGAGCTGATGAACATCCAAAATTGGAGCGAGAGAAAGAAGCAGCTCTATCGATGGAGCCTTCTCTGCCACAAATGCACAAAAAGGACGCTATCCGATGAGGAAAACATCGCTCAGGAAATGAATCGGGCCCCCATCTGCAAAGTTACTGACCTCCGCCAAGAGTCCAAAGGACCTGTCCATTACCCAGTATTCACAGTAATGAGGCAGGATGAGAGCTACTGTGAAGTCAGTGAGGCGGACTTCAAGTTTCTGCGCCTGGGCGACCTGTACAGCATGCTGGAATCCATGAAGCAGTTCAGACTCGTCCTCAGAAGCTCTGGACATCTCGTACGTGCTGAACCGGACACCATGGGATATGTGGCTCTCAAACGCCACATGCTCCGACAGGTCAGATTCTTCGCCGCCCACGATCTGCAGATGGCGGTGGAGCACAACCTGAAGAAGGTGAATCTGACTCGCCCATCTTTCAAGAACGCGGACGACTACCGAGAGGGCGATGTGATCGACGGAGACGATCCGGCGGTCGCCGACTCGAACTATAAGGGAAAGATGAGGATGCTGCGCTGCTCCGAAGTGGCAAAGTTCTCGGATGGAACGCTCACCATCATCCAAGACAAACTCATGAAGATTTGCCGCATACTTTCAGAAGAAGATCCTCTCTGCCGATCCAAGTTCGCGAAGCTCATTGACGCTATAGCTAATCGAATGGTACTTCGAAGGAATATCCGCGCCTTCGAGTTCAAGCTAGGGCTTCGGAAAACACTCACACGCTAATCCACCACCGCTACGCTCAAGATCCAAGACTCCAACAATTGACACAAAGGGGGAGATTGTTAGGATATTTAATAGATTGTGTCAATAGTTTAGGTCTTAGGATTTATTTTTTAATTATCCTTTAGCTTAGGCTTAGGACTATAATGTAATTATCTTATATTTAGTGATTGGGCCTTAATATACCTAGGGTTAATGTGGTATATAAGGTTTTACCAACTCACTTTTGAAAGTAATCAAAGATAAAAGGCTTATCCAAATTTTTCACACAATACACACACTCAAAGGTGAGAATACTCCCTTTTCATTCCATTAAAGCCTCTTTGATTCCTTGTTTGGTGCAATCGGGACCAACAATTTTTAACCAAGCAATTGTAGTTATTTGCTAGCCTATCTTCTAATTCCCTAATCTTTTCGCTCTGTTGTCCTAGTTGAGGTTGACTAGTCTCTCTAGACTGTAGGCTCTTAGTAAGTTCATCTATTTTTGCACTAGAGCTCCTAAGTTCTTGTTCGAGACTATCTATCTTCTCCCGAGCTTTCTCAAGTTCGTTCTCTACTTCCTTTATACTTTTCTGCTCACGTTTCTTGTTAGCATATTGCTTTTGATATGATTCTAACATGGTCAATAATGTGGAAGGAGTGACTACCTCATTTGAAGACGTGGATGCGTTGTCGTCGTCCGTACGAGTGGATGTTTCGGCGTCCAATTCTTTGTCGAGACGGGCCATGAGGGCTAAGTTCTCTTCTTCGGAGCTCGACGTGTCCTCGAGCCATTGGTCCTGTTCGGCCATGAGAGCTACTCCAGCTTCTTTCTGTTTTGTCAATTGAAGCTTCGTGGAGTAGTAGTTTGCATCTCTTTTATTCGGGAGAGTGCACTCTCTGGTGAAGTGACCTGCTTTGCCACAGTTAAAGCATTTGTTAGTCTCTTTGGGATTCTTGACCTCGGAACTCTCCGGAGCACGTTCTTTGTTCTTGGAGCTTGTAGTCCGAAGTCTATTGGCTGAGGTTGAAGACTTCTTCTTGAAGTACTTCTTGCTCATCATTTGTCCAACGAGAGCTAACTGTTTTCTAAGGGCTTTCATGTTCGGCTAGATGTCGGAGTCCGATTCATCTTCCGACTCTGATGATGAAGGTGGCCTAACGATCTTTTCCTTTCTTGATCTTGTGCTCCTCTTCTCCGAGACTAAGGCAACCGTGTCATCGGTTTGTTTGCCTTTCTGCTCTTTGGTAATCTCGCGAATATCCTCCTCATGCTTTGCGAGATTATCGAACACGGCATGGACATCCAACTCCTCTAGATCTTTATTTTGTCGTGTTTGAGTGGATATTTTCTTCCATTCCGTGGGCAGAGAAGATAGAAATCTCATGTTTGTCTCGATGTTTGTCTTCGTTATTTTTATCTTCCTCATTTCATTGGGAAGAGTGAGGTATCGTTGGTAGATCTCGTTTAGACTCTCCTCCGCCTTTGCTTTGAATGAGTCGTAAGCAGTGAGAATGTTCACCTTCTTGGCCTTTATGCCAACTTCCGTCCTTTGCATCATCCTATGCAGCTCATCCCACATCCCTTTGGCCGATGTAAGGCTGTCGATTTGTCTGTATATATCATTGGGGATGCCCTGCATAAGGGTATTCATGGCTACTAGATCAGCCTTAGCTCGAGCTCTTTCCTCCAGAGAGTATTCTCTAGGCTCCTTTAGTCGCCTAGAAGCTGGAATTGCTGGAGTAGCTGTTTCGTCCCCGGGTACATGACCCAGAACTGTGCCGGTCCCTCTTCAAGGGACTTCAGTAGATTTTCTGCTTGATCCTTTAGAGCGATGAAATTCAGAAAGCGGCTTCTCCACACTGTGTATTCGCCTCTTTGCAAGATCGGCGGACGGTTGTCATTTCCGAGTGAGTATGCATCCATTTTTGTATTGTAGTCGAGTTGTTGAAGGATCTTCGTTAATAGTTTTGAAGGTTGAAGATGATGTAATGTGCTTCACAAGTGACAAAATTCGTTAGTAGCGTTTGATTCGAAAATTATCGACAATTATTTTCGATTCAATCTTTAAAGTTTGATCGAAATTAATTCCGTCGAGATAGAATGCACTGAGTACTGTTCTCATGCGAGAAATTTTGTCAGCGTGATATTTTACGAGCGAGATAAATCGCTCAAAATCATTCGGTCGAGAAAAATTTCTTGATCGTGAATTTATTCGATCGTAAAGAAACAGTACGTTAGTAAGTTTCTCGACAAGTCAAAATAAATCTGTTGACTAGAAAAATTTCTCGCGTGTAAATGATTTTCGCCTGGTCAAACGTTAAAAGGTTTGACTGAAAAGTTTTTCGAGTGAAAGTTTTTACGCATGCAAAGTCAAAATAAGTCTCTCTCGAAAAAGTTTTTCGTTGTATAATGCTCGAAAAATATTTCTAACTAAAATCATTTCTGCTGATGACGATTCTAGCGCTGACTTCGTATTCTGACCGAGAAAAATTCTCGCGCTAAGTTTATCGATCGAGAAACTAATCCGATCGCAAAACATAGTGAGAAAAATTTGAGCAATTAAGAAAAATTCACAGAATACGATTAACACAAATTCGAGCAAAAACAAAAAATCAGATAGTGAAGTTTGAGGTAATTGCTCGCATTCAAGTACTAATCACGCACGAACAAGCAATTAAACACGTTAGGAAGCAAAATATATCGAATTTGATCAAAATCAGAACGTGTTCATCATGTTCTTCGCAAACAGTAACACGCAGAAGCAATTCAATCCTAAAAATCGAAGTTCAAACTGCTACAGAACTGATCGCAATGATGATCTAACACTTAAACAAGCACAGAAACACCAAATTCAAGTCAATTAAGCACAGAATTAAGCTATTGGATCGAAAAAGGTTTCGCGCCAAACCTGTTCTTCGATGAACAGTATCTAGAAAATGATTTTCGATCTAATTCTAACAATTTTCGATTCAAAACAGAACGAATCTGCTCTGATACCAATTGTTAGGTCCTACGATTAACAACTCTACGATCCTAGGCTAGAATTCATAGTAATTCGATCGTTTAGATAAACAATTGAATACGATCGAAAAACTCAAGTGAAGAACAAGAGAGAGAATTTGAGTAGAGTGAGAAAGTTACTGTTGTTTCTCTCTCCAGAAATCGAATTGCAAGCCCTTCGGATCAATTCTAAAAACTTTCTCTATTCAGCTCAATTGATTTACATGTATTTATACCAAACAAACTTGGTATAAATATCAAACTAGTCTTAATCTAAGGACTACTATACAAAAACGCCCCAAATTACAAGGACAACTAATGAAATCAAGCACAATCACAAATGATATTCTACATAATATGATTGAGAACGAAACTACTTTTGTGTTTTATGATATATTATTACTAAGATATAAAGAAGATACATGAGTTTTTATTTTTATATGTTATTGGATTTGATTTCAAATTTTAATTAGGGCTACCAAATACAAAATTTGGAGAAAACGTTTTACAATAATTGTTGTGTGCTTATAGGAAGTAAAATATAAAAATTTTAAATGATACATTTGACCCATTATATTACAAGCCCTCAATTATATCACTAGTATTTCTGGCACACCCGATGTGTGTGGATACATAGTTTAATTATATAGTAAAGTTACATAGTATCAATTTTTCTTTGATAAGGGGCTACTTCCATGGGTTTGCCTTGGTATCGTGTTCATACCGTTGTATTGAATAATCCTAGCCGGTTGCTTTCCGTTCATATAATGCATACTCCAGCACAAAACTAAAAAGACAACATACACGATGGGTTTAAATAGTTTTCGTATTTCTCTTGATTCAGGAAAACTACAAGATATATAAAGAATATACCAATCCTAAAGATCCATAGGTTTCATTGTGGATCCAAACAACACTAGAAACATTTGAGTCATAAATATTCTATTTTCACTAACTTATATTTATTATTTGTATATAAAAATTGATGTTATATGATATAATTTTGAATGATTTGAAACTAAGGGTAAAATCGTAATTATGGTGTTTGACATACCAATTAATTGGGAGAACAGTAACTCTAAGGTGCTTCCACACAATAAAATAGATATATGTTCTCTTCTCTCACCTAAGGAAAAAAAGAAACAGAAAAAAACATATGAAAAAGCTCAAGCAGCTGAGATGGCCGATATAACTGCAACTCATAACTCGGCCGCGACATTGTATACTGCTAACATTTAGTATTACAACTAATTTCTTTTCATGCAATATAAATATATTTTATCAATAATGTTATTTAAATAATATTATTACTTCTTATTAGTTTGCCATAAATTTAAAAGCGTACAAATGGCTATATATCTCATAAGGTTTTACTTGTTCACGTGATAAATGCTAGTATGGAAAGACACCTCCGAAAAAGTATAAGACACTCCTACATGATGACACAAAGCTCCCATGACAGCAAAAAAAAAATTCGAAGCAACTCTTCAAAACTCCAAGAGGAGGAACTAAAGAACCTACTAAAAATTGAGTCTAAAATAGTGGCTACTGTGGGTGTTTATCGGACGGTTTGGTTCGGTTATCTACAATTTTGGATTGCTTTTTCGGTTTTCAGTGTTACATATGCTTAATCCGTTATCGAACCGTTTAATCTGATTCAGGTTTTATTTGTTTAGTGTTTTCGGTTAAGGATATCAGTAAAAAGCTTATGAGATGAAAAATACATAAAACAATTTATGGTTATTAAGAAACAAAGGTCTATGAAACGTGACATGCACCAAAAATAATTCAAAGATCTAAAAATAGAAAAAAAAAAACCATTAATGTTGCTTGGTAAAAGTAAATATAATCCTTATTAAACAGAAAAAGCATCAAGTTGATGTGTGCATGTAAAAGAGAACAACCTGTTAGAAGAGAAGAAGGGATGAACATGATTTTTTAATATTTTCTATTTTTAATGTACATGAATTTTTAATATTTTCTATTTTAATGTAGTATGATAATTGTTTGGGCTAACTTGAATTGGACTCTATTTAAAAATTTAGAAGTAATATTGTTGACCCATTTGTACCGAAAACTGAACTGAAAAATCGAATCCTAAACAGAAACTAACTGAACCGAAAAAACCGAAAATTTTGGTTCGGTCGATTTTAGCTTTATCCGAAATTTGAATATCCTTACTGGCTACTAACTCACTTTTGAAATACGTTTCACTTTCCTCCATCTTCATTCTGAAAAGCTCGTCTTCAGAAAGGGAGTCCGATGAAGGAGAAAGATAACTCGTATAAGATAAGACAAACTCCCATATCGGGAGACTAGGAACGCATCCGGAAACAAAAGCGATGCATCAAATTAACGAAAGCAAACAAACACAACACAAGTCAACACGGTAGAAAAACTTCCACAAACGAATGCTCAGAAGCAAATGAACACAACAATCACGAAAGCGAACACAATCGCACCTCAAACTCCTAAACGACTACAACCCAAGTTAATTACAAAAGTAGGAACTTTTTCACACTGAATTACAAAAATAGGCACTGTATGTTTTTCATTACAAAAGAAGTCATTCTTTTATTTTGTTTTGTTTTTCTGAAATAATTTTATAATGTGCTCAAAATTTATACGAAAATAGACATCCTTTTAATTTGTTTATGGATTAGTTTTATAATATGCTCAAATTAATAACAAATACAATAATTATTTAATGATCTAATATAAAAAAAAGATAAAGAAGTTGAACACGGTTCAAAGAAAATAAAGAAATAATGCATAATTTAAAAAAAAATGTAATCAGAGTAATCACCACTAGAATCAGTTTCATGATGAAATTTTTTTACAAGGATTTCGATATGCGTGGAATGTGGGTGCCTTGATGGAATACGCAAATGGTTCACGAACCGAAATCTTTCTGATAACCCAATGAAATAGATTGATTCCAGGCGAAGTCGAAACCATCGGACCTTTGGGCTAGAACCAGTGAAACCTTTGGGCTAGAACCAGTGAATACAACACGGAACCAGAAAATTAACAAATTAAAAAAGTTACAAACAAAATTCGTATATCCGCATATGTCCTTTGTCGCATGCTAATAAAAAAATTTAAGCAATCCCAATATTACTTATATAGTTAAAATATCGTATATATTACTATATATAAAAACTAAAAAAATATACTAAATAAAAATTTGATTTTCGACAAATCGAATAAATTTTTTATAAAACTTAGAAATCAACTAGTGAATTGAAACAAGTTCTTTTCGATAATCGATATACACCAAATTTTTTATTTCGACTTATTTCGGTTTTCGGTTCCGTTTGTTAACCGAACTAGAAAGAACCATATAATTTATTCGATAAATCTAACTTAAAAATAAATCAATAATATACTGTCAATAAAAAAATTTGGTTTGTTTTGCCGATTAGAAGTACACTTTTTCTCTGTTGAGTATATGAGTAGTTGGTTTGTTTTGCCGACTAGATTCGTGATTTTTCATATAACCATCACGATTATAACTGTTTTTTCAACGTCCACGTTCACGGCCACGTCCTTAACTTGCTTATAAGCATATTGCATGGCCGGCGCATTTACTTTAGCAACACCAGTTGGACTCGTGCAACAAAAAGCTCAATCTTTTGTTCAGCAACAAGAAGGCAAGAAATCAATTCAGATACTTTTCAAAACCTTTTTCACATTACAATTGTGATGTAGCACTTTCGAAGCGTAAAAAGTGCAGAAAGTTTTCTCCACTATATCTTCATCAGTCACATTTCTCCCCAACATAGTTGCAAATGAGAACTGATTCTAATAATTATTGAATTATACTCACTTACAGATTTAAAATCTTGCATACGCAAGTTTATCAAATCATAACGATTTCGTAGAAGAATAACCGTTTTCAATTTTCGTACATTTCCTTCAAGCTCGTCCATAAGACAAGTGAATCTTTGGACGTCAGGTACTCATTTTTCAGCCCTCATCAAGATTGTGACGAAGAAATATTATTGTTTGGTTTTTTTCTTGATTAGTTGTTTCGTCTTCTTCTATTATTGTCTCACCAATACCATTTGCATCATGAGTTTGAGCATCTAGGACCCACGACAAGTAATCCTTCCTCATGATATCAAGAGCGACGAACCCAAGTTTTGTGCGGTTAGCCATAACGAAAATTTGTAAAAGGAAAACGTAAAGTGGAATGTACCGAACTTATTCCTCAACTGGAGATAAACGTTGACGTTGCCTAGAGTTTCGCGCTGATAATGTGTTGAAAAATGTAGCAAAAGAGTAGAGGCCATAATAGAAAATTATTCCATTCACTTTGTGTTTTTCACTTATACAAATACGTTTATTTATAGGCTTGTGGTAAAGCCTATTCATTGATCACCAAAGATCACAAAAGACTTTGTTGTGTAATGACAAGAGAGATTAATGTTATGTGAGGTGAATGAGTGATCATGTGGAGGTCATGTGTTTAATATCTATACTTTTATATAAAGAGTCTAACATGGATAAAAAAAACTGTCAAATTGTCTGTCAGTTTGATATGCTTAATTTATCCTTTATTTTATTTATTACAATTTATCCTAAAATTAAAATTTTATTTTTTTAATAACTTAATTAATAATCCAAGATATTCAATATAAAATAATATGCTATATTTGCACACATAACACACATGTGTGTGATAATCATTGTTTAAAAAGGCGTTGTAGCGCGCCACGCGGCGCGCTGTTGCGTTAATTTGTTCAAAACGCGTTAGACGCACTTTATTTAGCGTTTAAGTTTTATTTTTTACTTTCTAATTTTTTAAGCTGTTTTGGGTTTCCACCGTCGGCGTCACTGAAGAAGATGAAGTGGAAAGTGAACCCTATTTGTGGGTTCTTTATGTCAAATGAGTTTTTATTATTGGGCCGGCTAAATGATAAATTAAGAAGCCCAACATTGTATAAATATTGTATTTTTTATTTCATTATAAATTTAAGCACTTAAAAAATTCTAAAGCACGTGGAAAATACTCATCACTTGATTCCACTAAATTTCACTACGTAGATTTAAAGTAGAAATGGTTTATTTAACGTGTTCATTATATATTTATTATAACTGACTTGCCCAAAATACTTGCGCTATACGCTACGCTATTTACGCTACGTGATGTTGGAATTAAAACGCGAAAAGCTATGCGCTATACGCTTTTCAAAACATTGGTGCTAATCATGCTATTTAAGATAATGGGTTTAGCGGATCTTCATAACAAATATAACGTTGATAACATTCCTCTAAATTTCTCTTTATAAGGTTTATTATCTTACTATCGTTCTTAATACAATCAATAATTATATACTTAATTATAATATTATATGTTAACAATTATTCATATTTAACACATATGATCCATTCTAGATTCTAGACAAAGATCATGCATGAAGCCATAAGAAACTAACTACTTAGGCCCATTAGACACGACAGAAAGTAAAAGCTAAAGCAAAAGCCATCTCCATATTTAAATAAGAGTTCCAAAAGCCTAATCGAGTTGACCCACCCATCCAAACCACTCCATTCCATACTCTGCATTGAGTTCAATTGACGAGGCTGAGACTTGCAGTTCTGCGCACGCGCCCGTACGCATCATCTACTGTAGAGAGAGGAAAGAAATCACTTCCCTCAACTCTCAAGTTATTTCCCCACTTTATTTACAAGGTGATGATCTTTGCAGTTTGCAATTGTTGTCCCCAACTTTGTTTTTTTGGTAAAGCCGATGCTCACATGATCTGGAATTTGACGGGGGTTTTCGATTTGCTTCATTACGTTAGGTATCAAGGTCGTATTTTTCACTTTGGGAATTGTCGGACATGAGCAAAGAAAAGGAAAAACCGCCGGAGCCTATTGATTTCTTTATTTGGACTGTTGAGGTGATTCTTTTTCCTTTTTCTAACACTGTCTTGATTTTACTTGAAGCACCTTAGGTTTTTTGGGGGGTACTTGTGGAGTTGATTAGGACTGGGCTGAAGCATATGTTGATTTATACCTGAAGCTCCTGAGTGTTGAAACTTTGATCAATTTTTGTCTTCTGTGAGAGAATACGGGGGAAACAGAATTATTTCTTGAATAGGGGTTTCTTAATTTCCTAGGATGTTGGCATGTGGTTGGAGGAGATAAATCTCGGAACTTATCGCCAAAGTTTCAAAGAGAATGGGGTGAATGGAGAGTATTTGGAAGGGATGTCCATGTTTACAACTGAACAGATCCTTCGCTTCATAAGGAGGTGCCACATGAAGTGGGGAGATTTTATTATTCTGTGCAAGGAGCTAAGGCGAATAAAAGGTCTGATCTTTTTTATCCCCCGAATCTGCTCTATGAAATTTGCTACCTGTTTTTTTGCTCTATTCCGTTGTTTGTCATTGAATTACTGATAGAAGTATGAAGCTTCTTGGGAATGTCGTAGTGAAAAAGTCTTTAACAGGTGTAGAATAATATCGATGGTGTGCTCATTTAATCAGGGAACAATGTCGTTTTTGCTACTAATTCTGTGTCCATTTCGTTGATAATTCCTTGGTTTAAGAAAGGATGGCGAAAATTATAGTCCCGCACGCACTTAGGCTGATTTTCTGCATACCCAAAGTGAGAGGTGATGTTATCCATGAGTTTGATATCTATGGAGATGAGTATTCGTCTATGAAACATGGAACTAATGGAGCCACATTCATCTGTCAGTTAGCATCTTATGTGAAATCTGGCTGTGTCGTTGCTTCTGATAGGTTCTAAACTATTAGGGCGTTTCTTCTTTCCTTCAGATGATTTGAATATACAGTCGGTTTTTTCATATTAAATTTTGGACATCGTTATCTTCTTATATCCACACAATTCTTTCTGCCATTATTAAGATTGCATAAAGTACTTGAATGTAGCTCTTACGTTCTTTCTCATACGTTATTACAAATGAAAAATTGTCAGTGGCATGCTTGAAAGGCGAGCAAAAAGTTCGACGGCCTTGGTGGGCCCCGTCTTGCATCGTCAAGGCAGCAAAGAGCAACAAGCAGACTCGGGTCGTCTCCTTGAAGCTTGAACCTTGAAACTTATAATGTAGATTCATTCACTTGTATCTATTACGTATGTATTTCTACCTCCCGTGTGATGGATGTTCTTATGCCAAGAAAAAAAAAAGTATGTAGCTTTAGGAAAAGGATTCATATATATATTTTATAAATGCCTGAATGTGTTGACAAAGCTTGTTTGTTCAATCCTCAAGAACCCGCAACTCATCTGAGTGCTTTTGTTGCAATGTCTAGTCCAATTTTTTGTGTTGTGCAATTGTTGAGGATTGACTGCTTCATAGTTCACGTAGAGAAGTAATGTACTTGATTCAAATGTTTGGACGAATTAAAATTTAAATATACTGTATATGATATGAAATTGGAATCCAAGATTTAAAAGAAAAAAAAAATCAATTCTATACTGCTGTGCAGCGTGATGCGATATCGATATTTCTGAATCATCACGGCTCAGCACAGCAGTAAAACTGTAGTAATATGAAGTCATAGGTGTTGTTTTACAATAGTATTAGTGCAGGCCTGCGATTCACCATTGATGAAATACCATCGACATCTTCTTCAAATAAATCTGATGTGTGAACTAATCAGACATTAGTGTTTGTTACCCTCGGGTTTTATAGCTAACGGTAAAATAACGTTAACTACCTAAAGACCCGCGAGCGGTAGGGCGTGAAAGGAAGGTCCAAGGCGCGAAGAGATACCTCGAGTAGATGGGGAGTGGCTCGAGAACAGCCTGCTCAAGGACGTCGAGTCCAAAAGGGGGCTAAATGCTCGATCGCGCCCCGCAGGATAAGAAATCGAGAATGGAAGGGTCGAGGAAGGGAGGCCCGGTTGGGTTGATTAGACTACCCGAACATGAGGGTTAGCCCGAGTAAGGAGGTTAGCCCGAACTGGAGGGTTAGCCCGAGTAGGGAGGTTAGCCCGAGCAGGAGGGTTAGCCCGAGTGGGAGGGATAGCCCGAGCAGATGATGCCGCCAGATGGAGACGATGTCGTGAAGAAAACTGGAAGGAAGAGGAGGAGATGAGAACGTGGGATCCTGGGGAGAGCCACGTTCCCTCCGCGAGGTCCGCGAGAAACACGGGCCAGGGTGAAAGACTAGGTCAAAGCAAGATGAAGCGAGGTTAGTATAAATAGTGACGGTTAATTCATTTTCCAGGTACGCTTAAAAAATAACCAAATTAATTTACGAGCCAAAACACCTATCTTCACCCATTTTCTGACTTAAGCATCGGAGGGGCTACGCCGGCATCAACCCCGACCCCCTTCTGGCGTATTTTTTGAGTTTTTGGGTGTTAGACTCGACGGAGATAGTCGACGGAGAGCGAGAGATTCGCGCCAAGGAGGTTACGAGGGAAGAACAACTGCTTTAGTCACCGTTCCAAGAGGTCGTTTTACGCGGTCCACATCATTGGCGCCGTCTGTGGGACGATATATCAGTAACATGGTGGATACCGCAAACGATACCCAACCACCGCCGAGGGACGAGGTGCTAGTGAACGAATGGACGGAGGGGGACCATGAGGAAACGTTCGACGATGATCAGACCGAATTGAGGAAATTGAGAGCGGAAGTAGAAATGCTAAGAGCGGAGCGAACGCGAAAAACTCGCGTGGAGTCGCCGCCACCACAGGAGACGGAAGAAGAAGAGGCGGAACGGTCGCGACGCGAGGAAGAACACGCGCGGGCCAAAGAACAAGAGAAAGAGGCAGAAGAAAAGACATTGAGGGCGGAGATCAACATGTTACGGGCCGAGAAAAAAAGAGCCCTGGAAGAGAGACAGATCGTGGAGTGGGAACGGATGAAGGAAGAGATTCAAAGGCTGAAGGAACTGGCCAATCCGCAGATGCCTCTCCCGATTCAGCGAGGCTCCCACTTCTCGGAGGAGGTCCTTCGCTCTCCTTTACCGAACAACTTCAGGTTCCCGGACATGAACCGTTATGACGGGTCGGGGCCTCCCGAGGATCATCTGGCCAGCTTTGACGGAAACGCCGCATTATATCAACTAGGAGATGCAATCAAGTGCCGAGTGTTCGCTACCACCTTCGCGAAGGGGGCCCAACAGTGGTTCACCATGCTACCCGCAGGGGAAATTCATAACTTTGCGGACTTCACTCGGGACATTTTGAGACAATTTTCTAGTAGCCGTAGGGGACCTTTCTCGGCTGTAAACTTGCTGAACATGAAACAAGGAGACCAGGAGAGTTTGCGAGACTACTTGAAGCGATTCAATCGGACTATAATGGAAGTCCCGACCACCACCTCAGACTTGTTGATCGGGGCCTTCCACAATGGGCTAAAAGAAGGAGACTTCTATCGGTCGTTGGTGAAAAAATACCCGACTACTGTGGCAGACCTGATAATCAGAATAGAAAAGTATGTAAGGGTGGAAGAGGCGCATAATTTCAAAAAAGGAGATAAAAAGAAGGCGATCGGGACAGTGCAAGTTGCGCGAGAGACAGCCCGGCCCATAGGATCAAAAGAGGAAAATCCTCGAGGGGAAGTCCAAGGGAGATCCCGACCAAGCAATATTCAATGGAAGGTGAGCAAAGCTCGAACGTTGGAAATCTGCGAGGGACGATACTTCATTAAGAGACCAAAAGTAAAGAAGGACCGAGGAATCCTGTTTCCAAATCGTATTGTGAATTCCATCGGGAGTACGGCCACACGACTGAGGCCTGTTTTCACTTGAACGATGAACTTGAAAGAATCGTGGTGGCCAACCCATAAGCCCGAGCCGAGTTAGTCGTTGGCGGAGAAGTGGGCGCCCCGCGAAAGTATTTCAGAAAGGACTACGAACAATGGCCTAGGAGAGACCATCTATACGCTAACAATAGACCGCAAAGCAGGTTTGATCAGTCTCCAGAAGGGAGACGAGGGGAGTACAGAAGGGAAGATAAACCCAACCAAGAGCGAGGAAACGACCGAAGAACACCAGAGCGTGCGGAGGCATACGTGCCCCCACGCAGGATCAATATGATATCTGGAGGACCCACAATGGGGGATTCGAACAGAGCTAGAAAGGCAGAAGTTTGGAAACTCGAGAGTCTGGGAGTGACATCGGTACAAAGGCGATCGGGACCCACCATTTCCTTTGGGCCCGATGACTTTCACGGAGGAAACGACGCACATGAAGATGCCCTAGTAATTCGGGCGGAGATAGCAAATCACGATGTAGGAAGAGTCTTCGTCGGCAATGGGAGTTCCGTGAACATCATCTTCAAGGAGACCATGGATCAGATGGAGTTGGGAGAGTATCGGATGGACCTTGTGGAAACGGCGTTGTTCGAGTTCACTGGGCATGCCATCGAAGCGGTAGGACAGATTCAGCTACCCTTGACCTTGGGATCGGGGGAATTGAAGAAGACCTGAATTGCCCCTTTCCTGGTTGTCTACATGTCCTCCTCTTACAACGTCATACTGGGACGCCCGGCGCTCAGCTCCTTCGCGGCGATCGCCTCAGCCCTACATCAGAAAATGAAGTTTTCAGTGGGAGACCGAGTAGGAGAGGTACTCGGGGATCGGAAGATAGCGCGAAAGTGCTACGTGGAAGAAGTAAGGATCGAGTTAAAGTCATTGAAAAGCCGACGAGAGGGCCATCCCAGAAGCCAAGAAGCCTTTTATGCCATACACGCCCTTCAGGAAGTAGGAACTGAGGGAGAAATAAAAGAAGTCGCGATCAGACCTCCCTCAGGAACGGTCAAGATTGCCCGAGATTTACCCCCCGAGCTAAAGGCGGACCTTATTAAACAACTGAAAAAGAACGAAGATGTTTGCCTGGTCGGCGAGCGAACTCACTGTGATACCAAGGGACATAATGGAGCACCGACTAAACATCTCCCCCACGGTCAGACCAGTCTTCCAGAAAAAGAGACACCTCGGAGCGCAGAAGGACGCGATAGTTAAAGAACAAGTCGGGGAGCTCCTGAAAGCGGGGTATATTCGCGAAATACAGTTCCCAACTTGGCTGTCAAACGTGGTGTTGGTCCCTAAGTCAGCGGGAAAATGGCGCATGTGCGTCGATTTCAGGGATTTAAATAAGGCTTGCCCGAAAGACTGCTATCCCTTGCTAAGGGTAGATCAATTGGTGGATTCCACCGCTGGACATGAGTTGTTATGCTTCGTGGATGCCTTTCAGGGCTATCATCAGATCGGGCTAGGCGAGGAAGATCAGCCTAAAGTTAGTTTCATTACGTCAGAAGGAACCTTTTGTTATGTGGTCATGCCCTTTGGGCTAAAAAACGCGGGGGCCACGTATCAGAGGCTGATGGATCGAGTTTTCGAGGCCCAGATCGGGAGGAACGTGGAAGTATACGTAGACGATATTCTGATCAAGTCCAAGATGGAAAATAGCTTATCGGGAGACCTGAGGGAGACTTTCGCCACGGCCAGAAGGTATGGCCTGAAGTTACACCCAACTAAGTGCACGTTCGGGGTACGGTCGGGGAAGTTCCTTCTTTAAAGATCCGCGGAAAGAAACATGCCCTTCTTTAAAGTGTTGAGAAAGGTTAAAGATTTCGAGTGGACGCCCGAGTGCGAGAAGGCCTTTCAGGAGCTGAAAGAGTATTTAAAGGAGTTGCCAGTATTGAACAAGCCAAAACCCGGGGAGGAGCTCATCGTTTACCTTTCAACTACTCCTCGGGCAGTCAGTTCCGTGATGGTCTGGGAAGAGGAAAAGGTACAGAAGCCAGTCTACTTCGTTAGTCATCTCTTGAAAGGTGCCGAAGTTCGATATACTTCCCAGGAAAAATTGTTGTTGGCCTTGGTAATTACGGCCAGGAGGTTGAGGCCCTACTTCCTATCACACCCGATCATAGTACTCACCAGCAGTCCGTTGGGGGTAATCGTGACTCGACCAGATATCTCAGGAAGATTGAACAAATGGGTAACCGAGCTGGGAGAATACGACATCCAGTTTCGACCCCGAATAGCCATCAAAGCTCAGCCCCTAGCTGATTTCATTGTTGAGATGGCAGAAGAGGAACCAAACGAGATGTGGAAGATCTGTGTGGATGGTTCTTCCTGTCAGTTTGGAAATGGCGTCAGGCTGGTAATCGTTTCACCCTGGGGCGAAGAGACTAGCTTAGGGGTAAGTTGGACTTTTGAGCCTCTAACAATGAAGTCGAGTACGAAGCTCTCTTGCTCGGGATGAGGACGGCGATAAGGATGGGGTTGACCCGAGTAACTTTGTATTCTGATTCACAGTTGGTAGTTCAACAAACCGAGGGGAACTTCGCTATCAAGGAGGACAGGCTGGCAGAATATGCGAAGTCTTTTGAAAAGCTAAAGGAAAAATTCGAAGAAGTTAAGTTGGAGCTCATCAACAGGAAAGAGAACGAAAAGGCGGACAGAATCGCCAAGTGGGCCAGTGCGTTGAGTATGCCTGAAGGAGGGATTAAAGTAGAAAGAGCACCCCAGATCCATCAGATCGAGGAAGTAAGGGAGCCGGAACCCGAAGATTGGCGGCGTGACATTTATCATTATCTCGAGAAGCAGATCCTTCCAGAGGATAAAATCCAGGCTCGAGTAACACAGAAGAGGTCCAGCCGCTTCACTATCATCGATGGGATTCTATTTAAAAGATCCTACTCGGGCCCCCTGTTGAGGTGCTTATCGAAGGAAGAAGCCGAAGAAGTCTTGGTTGACATACATGAGGGTAGCTGTGGAAGTCACACTGGGGGAAGAGCCTTGGCACGCAAGGCGATGTTGGCCGGTTTCTTCTGGCCTACAATGAGGGCAGACTCGGTCAAGGTGGAGCGAAGTTGCCTCCGATGTCAGAAGCACGCGAACTTACAAAGGGCACCGGCGGAAATGATGAAAGCGGTCGTGTCGGCCTGCCCGTTCGACCAATGGGGATTAGACATCGTCGGGCCATTCGAAGGCAATGCCTCCCAAAAGAGGTTCCTCCTAGTCCCGATTGACTATTTTTCCAAATGGGTGGAGGCCGAAGCCCTGACACGGATCACTGAAGCTGCTGTGATTGCATTCCTCTGGAAAAAGTATCCTGTGCGGGTTTGGGATTCCGAGAAGGTTTATAAGCGATAACGGGAGACAGTTCAGTGGGCGCAAAGTTCAAAGAATGGTGCCAGGGATATGGAATCGAGCAAGCATTCACTTCTGTAGCTTATCCCCAGAGCAATGGTCAAGTCGAGGTGACAAATCGAACGATTGTACAAGCACTAAAAGTCCGGCTGGATGGGCTGAAGAGAGCTTGGTTCAACGAGTTGCCGAGCGTACTCTGGTCCTACAGGACCATGCCTCGAGCTGGGACGAAGGAAACCCCGTTCGGCTTGGTATACGGAAGCGAAGCAGTGTTACCCGTGGAAATAGGCCAAGAAAGTGCTCGAGTGATAGGATATTCGGAAGAGAATGACCAGCTCCAGGCCAATGAGTTGGACCTGATCGAGGAAGGGAGGCAGAAGGTCGCGCTTAGGATGGCAGCCTATCAGAGAAAGATTACCCGAGCCTACAATCGGAAGGTATGCCTGAGAAGGTTTGAAGAAGGAGAGCTCGTCATGAAGGAAATACAACACAAAGGGGAGCGAGGGAAGCTAGATCCCAAGTATAAAGGACCGTATAAGGTGGTCAAGAAGGCGGGAGAAGGCCCCTATTATCTAGAAGACTTGGATGGAAAGAAGTTGGAGAGACCACACAACGCTCGGCATTTGAAGAAGTATTACCCGTGAGACGTTCTCAGGATCGCACCTTATTTATCTGTCATATTTATGCTTTGTTTATTTTCTTAGTTAGGAAAGTCTACGTATTACAAGTTGTCTATCTATTTCCGAATACTCGCATGTTTTGAATGAAGTTAATTGTGTCTGAAAGAACGTGGAGTACGACAAGGAAGAAAAGTCCTCGGACGAGGCCCAATCACCCGTGAGGGTGAAGAAAATCTCCAAGCTAAAATGAAGAGAAGTCCTCGGACGAGGCCCGATCACCCGTGAGGGTGAAGAAAATCTCCAAGCGAAAATGAAGAAAAGTCATCGGATGAGGCCCGATCACCCGTGAGGGTGAAGAAAATCTCCGAACGAAAATGAAGAAAAGTCCTCGGATGAGGCCCGATCACCCGTGAAGGTGAAGAAAATCTCCAAACGAAAATGAAGAAAAGTCCTCGGATGAGGCCCGATCACCCGTTAGGGTGAAGAAAATCTCCAAACGAAAATGAAGAAAAGTCCTCGGATGAGGCCCGATCACCCGTGAGGGTGAAGAAAATCTCCAAACGAAAATGAAGAGAAGTCCTCGGATGAGGCCCGATCACCCGTGAAGGTGAAGAAAAACTCCAAAAGAAAATGAAGAAAAGTCCTCCGATGAGGCCCGATCGCCCGTGAGGGTGAAGAAAATCTCCAAACGAAAATGAAGAAAAGTCATCGGATGAGGCCCGATCGCCCGTGAGGGTGAAGAAAATCTCCAAACGAAAATGAAGAAAAGTCCTCGGATGAGGCCCGATTACCCGTGAGGGTGAAGAAAATCTCCAAACGAAAATGAAGAGAAGTCCTCGGATGAGGCCCGATCACCCGTGAAGGTGAAGAAAATCTCCAAACGAAAATGAAGATAAGTCCTCGGACGAGGCCCGATCACCCGTGAGGGTGAAGAAAATCTCCAAACGAAAATGAAGAAAAGTCCTCGGAGGAAACCCGATAGCCCGTAAGGGTGAAGAAAATCGCCGGGAAGAGCACGATTGTTGGTCAATGCTAAAACAATGGAGGATGCATGAAAAAAGCAAGAATGATACTTAAGGATACGGATGCAAATATACAAAAGAGCAAAGTCTGCGAAAAACTAGAAGTCCCGTGATTTATAGGGCTGAATAATAAAACGACAGTGTAGAGAAAAATAGCATACGGAAAATATCTATCGCCTCATCTCCAAAGCCTAGGGCGTTCCGAGATATCGGATCCCCAAGGAAGTAAAGGCCTCTTCATCTTGAGGAATCTTTTTACGTCTTAACGTCGAGATCCCACCCGAGTATGGGGTGAAAATACGCCGCACACGGTTAGGGGATCGAGCCCGGTTGTTTCTCCTTCGGGATTTTGAGAGGATACCTTGGTTATCAGCATATCAGCCAACGACTCCTTTAGCTCGGCAATCTGCCGATCCTTCTCGTCCAAGAAGGTGGTCAATCGGGCACAAGCATCCTCGTAATATTGAAGCAGGGCGCGTTGTTGAGTATAACGCCGAAGTCCCTCGCAAGAAAGTGAATACGACTAATGGAGAAGGTCAGGAAAGAAAAAAAAAGAGGTGAAGCTAAAGGGTGAATGTCGGCGTGACTGACCCGACTCTCGCTTAAAGCCTACCAGTCCCAGAAGCTGGAATCAGAGAATCTCGCTAGACGCCGCTTCTCATCGGGCTCCAGAAAACTCTCCATGAATTGACGGGAGGAAGCACCGTTGGCCTCCAAAAGGAAACGAGGAGTTGGGCGAAGTCCCTCCAAGGAGGGTGCTCCTCGAGAGAGGGGGGCCGCGACGACCTGGCTTTCCCTGTACGGAAAATCCGCGTTCGCGTTCGAAGCAAAGCCTGTTGCCTCCTCCCACAGATCCCAAAGAGGGCGCGTCGGAGGGCCCAGATTTGGAGCAGGCAAGCAGGGATTCCTCCTAGGTTGAGGGGGTGTTATTCTATTGTCCATCAATAAACTTGGCAGGGAGCGAAAGGAACGATCGCTTCGTGAAATAAGGAAAAAGAAAACAGTCACACTAAGGCGAAGAAATGAACGAACTGGAGGCAAATGAGTTAAACTCAAGAAGGAGTGAATTCAATAAGATTTTGCAGAGTTTCGACTTAGCGTTGGTTGGCTTTATAGGGCAAGGTTTTCGAGAATCCCGGGTCGAAACTTGAAAATTCAGAAAAGAGAGACGTTAGGCGAAAGAATTTAGAAACCGTGGGTTCAAAAGATTGATGCTCAGGTTGCGATTTACGCGGTCGGCAAGCCCCGAAAAATCGGGGTTTCTCAAGCCCGTGATTTGCGAATTGTGAAGTATGCAGGTAAAACGACTCTCTGTCAAACGCGAAGCTCGAGAGGGTCCTCCGAAAAGTTTGCGGAAATTAACGTTAGACTCATCGAGATGGCTAGGAAGAACCTCTCATGAGGGGTTAATCTCCTAGTCGGGTATCTTAATTTTTAAGCCATAAAGTTTGAGAGATAGTAATGAACTTTGATTCCAAAAGAAGAAAACGGGCACGAAATGCCGAGGGAAAATGCCCGATTACACATTAGAGTCCGGAAAAAGAAAAAGACAATAAAGGAAAGACGGCCTATTTTTCTGAACAAGATAGAAATCTTTAGGATGGAGCTCCGGCCTGATGGGACTCCATCGTCGTTTCTTCTACCCCGGTCACTGCTGGTTCGACCGGGGGTACTCTTTCCTCGTCGGGACGGGGGTTCTTCTTCTTCCTGAGTAGGAACCCTCAGGGCTTCAGAGGGCGCATGATCAACTTTCTCTGGCTCGACAAGGGGCTCGGAGGCCTCAGTAGGTTGTTCGGGAGCTCGGACGGGAAAGGGGAGGGCTTCTTCAGTTTCCTTGCTCGAGGAGGTGGCCACGATTTCCTCTGGGACGGTGTCCTCGGAACCCCCCTGAGCTATCGACTCAGGTTTATACCCCTCAGGAGGGCACTCGGCGAGGGCCCGATCGGCGTCTAGAAAGTCGAACTTCCACTTGGGACGTGCCCAGACCTTACGGAGTTGATGGAGGCATCCCCAGAACTGTACTTGAAGTACATGACGACCTGCCTCCCATAAGCCTCCCGAGGTAGATAATCCCGATCGATGCTGTCCTCTAGATCGCGGAAGTTCCTTTCCGCCTCCTCCCGAGCCCCTGTCTCCTTAGAAAGGGCTTTATCGCCTTTTCCGACTCGGCGCGAGCAATTTTCACCTGCTTTTTCAGCTCCTCTTCCCTCAGTCTAGCTTCCTCCATGACTTGAGCCAGTTCCTCCTTCAATTTCTTCTCAGAATTGGTAAGTGCGATGCAATCTTCGTGCATGAAAAGCATCCTCTCCAAGGCCTCGGCACCACAAGCAAAACTCTGGCAGGCGAAGGGGGAACAATTAATACTAAAGGAATATGACGTAGGCGGAAGAATGAAGAAGTGAAGGAAGAAAGCCGATACCTGACCCATATGTTGAGCAAAGAGAGGGAAGAACTTCCGAGGGTTCAGATTCGAGAGGTGAGATTGGTTGGCCTCGTTCCGGAAGCCTCGGAGAAATTCCACGCAGTGAGCCCCCCGAGGGCGATGGAAGTAGTCGGGCTGCTCGACGGGGTCCGTGTGGGAAGGATTGCCTTCGATGGCACCTGCGCTGGGCCGGGCGCCAGATTTAGTTTTCTTCGCCACGGAGCTGCTCGGGGCAGCAGGCGCCTTCCTTTTTGGAGCCGATTTTGGGGATCCCGAGGAGGTGGCTGGAAGTTTACCCTTGCCTTTGTTGAGAGCCCGAGCAACAGAAGCAGGAGGAGGAGCCTGAGAAGAATCGCCCTCCTTCATCTCTCGGGAAATCTTGAGCAAATCGGCGAGATCCATACGCGAGTCTAGTGAGAAAGAGCAGAAAACTCGATCAGAGATAAAAGCAGAAAAAATAGAGAGAAACCAAGAAGATATACCTAAGTCGTCTACCACTAAACCCTTGGAGCAATAGCCAAAGTGGCAGAGGAGATCATCTTTGACAAGCTCGGGGGCGCTGAAGCTTCGGTCCCCAAGGACCTCCATGAACCTCTCGACTTCTTAATCGGGGGCGGCTGGAAGAGGAGTAGATATAGATATGGTCTTAGGCCATGTATCAACAGTGTCGTTCTCAGGGCTTCCCTCGGGAGATCGGACATAGAAGAATTTTCTCATCCATCCCATATGAGAGGAGGGGTTCCCGAGAAGGAATTCCTTGGGAGCGGTGGAGGAGAAGAAGAATTTGCCAGGTTCTTTCTGGTTTATCTTCAAAAAGGATAGGAAAAGGGGAAGAGATAGGGGAATCTGAAAATGCTCGATGAGGATGGCTAGGGAAAGCAAGAGGATGCAGGAATTGGGAGTCAATTGACTCGGGGAGATCTGGTAATGATTGCAAAGTTCGGCTATAAAAGGAGCGAGAGGAAGACGAAGGCCCATATCCAGTTGGTCTAGGAAAAACGTGTGGAAGCCTTCGGGAGGGCCGCTGATTACATCTCGAGCCCCGGGAATTCGGACCTCGAATTCGGGGCTCAGACCGGCCCGATCAACAATTGCAGGGATATAAGATGCCCGAAAGGAGGATACATTCACTTCGTGCCAGGGGAGCTTGACCTCCTAGCGAAATTCTTCCATTTGAGACGTCCAGTTAGACAGAGCTCGAAGATAGGCTTTCTCGCTGGGTATCGTATAAGCTGAGGAGGGCAAAAAATATCCAAGTCAGGGTAATTATTCAGGACCTCCATGGCGTTGAGAAACGAAACAAAAAATGACGAAGAAGAAGAAGATGAAGATTCTGGGCAGTCCACGGATGAAAACGGAATCGAATGGTTTAGAGAAGACGAAGTCGTGGGGCTGCTCATGGTGAAAGGAGGCGAAATCCTAGAACAACTAATAGGATGAATACGGAGAAAATGACAGAGAAGGAAAGGCGAAATCTCACGGTGACAGTCGCATGATTCAAAATCTAAAAGCAAAACAGAAGTAAATGGAAACGACGAGATGGAGGAGAGAGAGGAATAACTTACCAGTGGTGATGACTAGGAAGACGATCGTAGAAAGATAGACGAGTCGCCGATTTGGGGGGAAGAAACGGAGGCGCTGAAAATCTTCTTTTTTCTGTCTTGATGAGGAGAATGGAAAGTGAAATGTGAGAGACGAAGATTGAAAACCCTAGGAGAAGAAAAAAAGGGGCACGGAAAATAAGAAAAAGAAGAAAAACAAGGAAAAAGGAAAAAGAAAAGAGAGAAGAGACGTCAAGCCCGTGGATGAGAACCACGTGTCGGAAAAGGTCTGATCATGATCTGATTGGGCGGCAATTTTCCCGCCCGGTGGAATCGCTACGTGGCGTAAAATGGTATCGCGAGAAAAGGAGGAGAAGCACGAGTAGCCTGAGAACGGAAGAGGAAGGGTATTAGTACGCCCGAGAAGGTCCATCGAGAGCGATCGGGAGGCTTCGCGACCACTTATTTTACCGATAGCTAACGTCCAAATACTCGTTACACTCTTTTTGGACTATTTTAGGGGGGCACTATTGTTACCCTCGGGTTTTATAGCTAACGGTAAAGTAACGTTAACTACCTAAAGACCCGCGAGCGGTAGGGCGCGAAAGGAAGGTCCAAGGCGCGAAGAGATACCTCGAGTAGATGGGGAGTGGCTCGAGAACAGCCTGCTCAAGGACGTCGAGTCCAAAAGGGGGCTAAATGCCCGATCGCGCCCCGCGGGATAAGAAATCGAGAATGGAAGGGTCGAGGAAGGGAGGCCCGGTTGGGTTGATGAGACTACCCGAACATGAGGGTTAGCCCGAGTAAAGAGGTTAGCCCGAACAGGAGGGTTAGCCCGAGTAGGGAGGTTAGCCCGAGCAGGAGGGTTAGCCCGAGTGGGAGGGATAGCCCGAGCAGATGATGCCGCCAGACGGAGACGATGTCGTGAAGAAAACTGGAAGGAAGAGGAGGAGATGAGAACGTGGGATCGTGGGGAGAGCCACGTTCCCTCCGCGAGGTCCGCGAGAAACACGGGCCAGGGTGAAAGACTAGGTCAAAGCAAGATGAGGCGAGGTTAGTATAAATAGTGACGGTTAATTCATTTTCCAGGTACACTTAAAAAAATAACCAAATTAACTTACGAGCCAAAACACCTATCTTCACCCATTTTCTGACTTAAGCATCGGAGGGGCTATGCCGGCATCAACCCCGGCCCCCTTCTGACGTATTTTTTGAGTTTTTGGGTGTTAGACTCGACGGAGATAGTCGACGGAGAGCGAGAGATTCGCGCCAAGGAGGTTACGAGGGAAGAACAACTGCTTTAGTCACCGTTCCAAGAGGTTGTTTTACGCGGTCCACATCAGTGTTGCTTCAGTTCACATAAAGACGGGATCAAACCTTCCCATTGCATCTTGCTGGGATGATGATGATGACAACATTGTATAACATAAACAAATCACTAATCAAATGTTATGAAATTAACAAGATTTCCTCTTTCGCACTCAGCGGCTTCCACTTCCAATTGCATCTCGACTTTTTGGTCTTTGGAAGGATTGATAATTCTGCGACAGGAAGGTTTCGAAACGGCATATGGCGACGAAGGGTTTTGCTCTGCGCCACCAATCTTGGATTCCCAGTCACTCTATTGCAAAGCCATCCATCCCACACGGTCTCCATCTCACCTTCAAGGTACCTTTTTTCAAAGCTACGGATCAATACAACAACAAAAAAATATTACCGAATTGCTGATAGAGATGTTGAGGAGAACTCTTGCATACAGTAATCTGATGTGTGTGACTCTCTCTTGTAGTAGTTAGGGATAATTGCAAATTTGGTCCTTCAGTTATAGGCCTACATCAGTTTCAGTCCCTCGAAAACACACGTCATCAATATATGTCCCTCAATTTTTAACCGTTAATCAACTTCTGTCCTTTCCGTCAAGTTTGACCGGGTGACCGTCAAAACTAACAGAATTGACCGTTAGTGTTGTTTAATATTTAAGAAAAAAGAAAACTGCTTAAAACACGAAAATAAAATTTAAAAAAATATAATAAAAGTTAAAAATAAAAAAGAGACTAAATTTTACAAATTGCTAATAAAATTAACAATAAAATAAGAAACAAAATATAAATTTTAAAAAGTTAAAAATATAATTAAAACAAAAAGAAACTAAAATTCTGAAAAAAGAGATATATTTAAAATAAAAGAAATGAAAAATAAAATGAAAATATTTAATTAAATAAAAAATTTAATTTATAAACACAAGAAATATAATTAAAATAAAAACAAAATGAAAAAAATAGACTAAAAACTGAAAATATAATTAAAATAAAATAAAATAAGAAACAAAATATTAAAAAAAGGAAGAAATGTCGGAGGATGAACCGTTGATCCCAAAAAAGGAGCCGGAGATCAGGACCACGCCCAACAAAGGTGCGGTTGATCACTCCGCAGAGGAGATGACTGTTGAAAAAAATTCGGATAGCGAATATTGATCGTGAAAGAAGCTGATCTTCAATTTTTTAAATTTAAATTTATTTTTCATTTTGTTTTCATTTTAATTATATTTATGGTATTTCTAAATTAATTATTTATTAAATAAAATTTTAATTTTATATTGATTTCTTTTTTATTTTAAATATATCTCTATTTCTTAGAATTTTAGTTTATTTTTATTTAATTATATTTTTAATTTTTTAAAATTTACTTTTTGTTTCTTATTTTATTTTTATTTTAATTATATTTCAATTCGTTAATTTTAGTCTCTTTTTCTCATTGTACTTAATATTTTTTTAAATTTTATTTTCGTTTGTTAATATTTAAGCAATTTCCTTTTTTTCTTAAATATTTAACAGCACTAACGGTCAATTCCGTTAGTTTTGACAGCCAACCCGGTCAAACTTGACGGAAAGGACTGAAGTTGATTAACGGTTAACTGAGGGACATATATTGATGACGTGTGTTTTAGAGGGACTGAAACTGATGTACCTATAACTGAAGGACCAAATTTGCAATTATCCCTAGTAGTTATATCCTTACCTTATTTGATGGTTTCATTCTTAAACTGAATTGCTATTCACCGCCCCCTTTTTCCTAGTCACCGCCCCCTAAAGGGCGAAAAAAAGACGATTTTGCCCTTTTAAATATAAATTAATTTAAAAAAACTATAATAAACAGTAAAAATTTATATTTAAAGCCCTTTTCCACACAACACTTTCCAAATCATAAATCCAAATCAAACTCAAACAAAACAAAAAAAAAGTTAAAATCGCAATGGATCGACGAAAGGGAAAGGGACCGGGCAAAGGAAAGAGTCTATTTGCACGACTGTTAAGCAAATTCTCGTAAAATTCATTCGTACGTAGATGAATTATCGAACTGATTCGGAATCGGTTGAAAAAAGTCCGGCCTAATAACATTTTCGGCCGTTTCAGTTTTCGGCCACCACAAGTCCCGGCCGAAAAACATTTCCGGTCGTACCTTGAGGTGGCCGAAAAAAAATTTTGACCGTGCCTGAAACGGCCGAAAATGTTATTCGGCCGGGTGAGTTCCGGCCGAGATCTTGTATCGGCCGCGACTGTGACGGCCGAAATCATGTTTCGGTCGTGAATTTTTTTTAATTTTTTTTTGCAGATGAGGAGAGGGAAATCCACATCCCAGAGGATTTTTATCGGCGACGGTGTAAATTACAGTGAGCATTTTCGCGTAGGAGGACGATTTCCGACCGACGTGGAAGCCAGTAACTGGGAGAAAGGCGTCGCAATTGCTCTTGGTTTCGAGGTGATTATTTCGTCGCATAAGAAATGCGGTACGAAAAACTGATTAGATGTTCTTGCGGAGAACGTTATAGAGGCAATGAGGATGAATTGGAGAGGGTTTCAAAGTCGTGACTGATCGTGAGTTGGGCCTTCTTCTACCCGTACATATGGTATTTTCGAATTCTCACCATCTGTTGTGCACGTGGCATATCTATAAAGACGTGGAGAACAGAGTTTATTGGCTGACGGGGAATAACAAAAAGACCGCAACTCACTTCATGCATAAGGCCTGGAAAGCAGTCGTGGAAGCTCCGGCGACAGACGCATACGAGCAGGCATTGACTGACATGCCTCGGCCACTGGGTCTCTTGACACCGTATGGGTGAAGGTGCACGAGCAGATTCAGAACCAACTGATTCGCATCAGAAAGGTAAATTAATTATTATTACGTGTCAAACGAAATCGTTATCTAATAATTTTTTATGCTGACATGCAGGCACTGGAGTCCCGCTCGAAACGTCCTATTGGGAACTCAAGATTTCCATTCCACACGATATTGTACAGAGTTTTACACCAAGCAATATCGATAATGGGAACGGAGTTGACGCGTGCCAAAGAGTTGTCGGATGAGGTTTACTTCGCGTGCGGATGTGTGATACGACGTACGCACGGGCTCCCATGTGCATGTGAGCTTCAACAATGTGTCGACAACAACTACCCAGTTGCTGCAGACTGTTTGCACGACTTCTGGAGGACACTCATGATCGGCGAGGGAATAACTCCCGATATTTCTGATCGGGATTACTTATACGACCTCGTGCGTGAGGATGAAGGTCGCGATCCCGCCGTTATGCGTGGCCTCCATCGAGTTGTTCACGAGCATCTCTATTGCGACGCCCGTGAGTGGGATGAACCTATTGTTAAGACTTCGGTAAAAGGTCGGCCGAAGAAAAAAAACTCGACGAAGCGGGATCGAAGTGCTTGGGAGTACGCAATCCCAAGGGGTGGACGCAGCGGAGGGTGCAACAGTACCAGTCATAGCAGCCAGGGTCGTACGTCGTCTTCGACTGCGAAACAGTCTCGATCTACTACGGAGACATGTACTACTATCTTTTACTCGTAAATTTGTTCAAACACGGGTGCACATCTAATCATGATAAATGCGTTTTACAGGTGAATCAGACTTCTACCACACTCAATTGGCCAACCACGTAACAAAAGTCATCCATCCGTATATAGTTAGCTATAAGAATGCGGTGGCTAACGACAACTGTGGATTTCGCGTTATCGCCTCCCATGTTTACAATGACGAGGACGAATGGATCACCGTAAGGAATAACGTCGCATCCAAACTCGAGGCCCATTGGGAGCGTTACTCGGCATTGTACTACGGTGATTCATTGGAAATACAGTTGGATCGTATACGTTGGGAAGGGGGGCTTTGTGGAGTGAACCACTGGATGCTGACACCCTGTGATCTATGGATTGTGGCAACAATTTGGAACGCTGTAATTATCCTCTACGGGTACGGCAATGGGTATAACATTAACATACTTTCGAACACAATATTGCCACTGCGTGCCGGTCGGACTGCTACTGGACCGAGCCGTACGATCGTCATGGCGCACCTGGGGGAGGATTATCAGCATTACATTAGACTTAATTTATGTCCAGATTTTCCTATGCTCATCTTACATCCGTACTGGTTCAAGTATGGTGATCGTCGAGTTGCCGGCTGGGAAATACGATATCAGAGTCGATTCAATCACTGGATGCACTTAATGCAGCATAATAATTTGTGACTGTATATTGTAATTTATTTGTATTAGTAATTTTTTTGTGTTATAATTTGTGACTACCTATTGTATTAGTAATTCGAAGCGGAATAAATATGATAAAAAATTATCCAAACATAGAGATAATCCATCCGATACAAAAAAAACGAAAAATAAACAAAAAAATAACAACACGTCAAGGGGCCTGGCGCCACCGGTCGTTGAGCTCGTCCAGTCTCTCTCTGAACTCATCCGTGTGCCTCGAGCCGTCAAGATGCATCCTAGCTAGCATATCGCTACTCAAGGTGTCGAGTTGTACCAATGTACATAGAAATAATACATATAAATATAAAAAATCCACATAAGATTAAATTACGTACGTAGTCGGCGTGGCTGCGCGGGGTATGCCTGCCGATGAGGATCCCGGCTCCGACGAAAGCAGGCGAGGATGAGAATGCCGCTCATACCAGTCCATGTACCCTGCAACGGTTTCACCAAGGTACTCCGCGGCGGCCCTATTGAATTACGAGAGGTTGAGGATGTAGGCGTACGGGAACTGACGCCAAGCATGTTCTGCTGCACTGGCAGAATAATCCACCTTATACCTCGTCGGGTCTACTGGCATGACCGCCTTCCGTGACGGACTCATCGGTGGCGGGATGACCTGCACGTACCACAGCTGGCGCAACACTCTCGAGGGTGCGAGGGCTCAACGATATCGCGATATCTAACCCAACCCACGAAAAGCGTCCTCGGGTGCTGCGACGCTGGATCGGGACCTTACGACAGGCAAGCAACCTGATAACAGTTCACAATTTTTAAATAATTATCGTCAATATAGATATAAATTGTTAAGATTCTTCGCTCGCAGTCATGACATCTATCTGATGGCGGATCTCAATCAAACGGTGGATCGTCCTCTCGTGCTGCGATACAGACCACATGCACGATCGTGCCTGGCCAGGCTCTACATGATGGGGGAGACTGTGTGGGCGGAAGCATGGGAAGTACTTGTAGATCCACGCCTGGAGTAATGAGAGGCACCCAACAACACCCCTCGAATCCGCCCGGCTTGCGAGTCCAAGCTGGCGATAAAGGTAAGCAAGAGCGGCCGAATCCCACGAGTACTGGCTGGCAGAGGCCAACGAGTGATAGAACTCGTGCATGATGTCGGGCTTCACACGGGTCACGCTCTTATCGACGAACAGCGTCAATCTCAAGAGAATCCACAACCAAGCGATGGCCTAGAACCCGCCGGTCGACCACCCCGCATCCTCTGCATCACGTCTTTCGACGCAACCCACCGCCTCTCCAAGAACCCTGAGTGCGTCCGCGGAGATGCCCATAATCTCCCTCGCCGCGATCTGCCCATCAGCGACGTCTGGGGTGCCCGATACCGTCGCTCCGTCAATCGGGATACCCAGGATGTGCTCGACGTCGTGGAGCATGATCGTCATCTCCCCGAATGGCATGTGGAAGGTGTTCGTGTCGGGATGCCAGCGCTCCACAAAAGCGCACAGTAGAGGCTGGTCCAAGTGACCCACCATGGCATCTGTGAGGTGCCCAAGCTCCGTGCCATCGATCTGGCTCTGCGTCTCCGGCGGGAATTGGGAGTACCAATTCTTAAGCTTTCCAAGCACTAACGCCCTGCTGCTCGCACTTCAGCAGGGGTCACTCCTCCTCACACATCCAGATGCGGGGCGCGATGTGTCCCAGATAACTAGGGATCACCTCGTCATCATATGGACCACTGGACTGTGGCCCCTGCACCCTCCAGGAATCGTCATCTACGACCCTGGACCGCTTGCTCCCTATTTCATTTTTCACGAATAACGCAAAAATAAATTTAATTTCTTTTACGTATATTAAGACACAACTTCGCATGTCAGTTTATAGAGGAGAGGGAATTACCTGAGGAGGCCGGTGGCACATCGTCGTCGGATGACTGAAACGATGCTCCATCATCCGCATGCGGATCGTAATCCGCATATACGGACTGAGAAGCAGCCGCTCGCTGCCACCTCTCCTCCTCCCGTTCTCTACGAACGGATGCGTCAACGCCGCGCGTCCTCGTGTGACGCTCTCCAGATACCTCCAACGGGGGATCACTGCTCCCTCCGAGTAGGGACTTCCCACCCCTGGTCTGCAATTAAAAATTTACTTAAAAAAAACGACGACCGATCAGTATTTTCGGCCGCATGGAGAGACGTCCGAAATACAATTTCGGTCGGGACAGTGCCGACCGAAACATGATTTCGGTCGGCATAGGCACGACCGAAACATGATATCGGTCGGTATAGGCACGACCTAAATACGATTTCGGTCGGCCACTTCACGACCGATTCATAATTTCGGTCGTAACAGTCACGGCCGAAATTATGTTTCGGTCATGACTTGGCCGACCGAAATCGTGTTTCGGTCGTGCTGAAATCCGACCCTAAATCTCGTTCGATCGGCCGTTTTTTTGAACTATTCCGATCCGTGTTCGGTAATCCATCTACGTACGAATGATTTTTACGTTAATTTGCTTACCAGTCGTGAAATAGGCCCTTTCCATTTCCTTGTCCCTGTCGGCGATCCATTGCGATTTCAGTATTTTTTGTGTTTTTGTCTGATCTGGATGTATGATTTGGAAAGTGTTGTCTGGAACAGGGCTTTAAATATAATTTTTTACTGTTTATTATAGTTTTTCTTTTTAGATTATTTGAGATAAGGCAAAAATGTCTTTTTTCAACCCTTTAGGGGGGCGGTAACAAGTAAAAAGGGGGGCGATAAATAGTAACTCCCTTGTTAAAAAGGAGTGCATTAATTTGGAGTAGGCTCTTTGACCTATAATACCAACAGCCATCAAATAGATTGCTAGATTTTCCATTTTATAATGACTGTAGACCGCTCTTTATTAGTGCTGTCGTCTGTAAGTGGGTTAGGCATTTCAGTCCGCAAGGCATAATCAAGGTCCATAATTCCAAGGACGAGGAGAACTTGTTCTTTCCATTTCTTGAAGTTGCTACCCGTCAGCGTTTCAATTGATGCAATTTGGCTCATAATCGTGGCTGTAATCACAGAATCAATTAAGCTCATCAGGAAAAGCACAAATCGTAATTTGAACTCAACCACTTAAAGAAGTACACTTTATTTGGAAAGTAAATATATAAGCTTTCCATTGAGTAAAGAAATATAAATGCAAACTTCCGTTGGGCCGCTTACAAAAATATAAATAAGCTTTTCTCCTTTAAGCATAAGTGCTAAAGTATGGAAAATAATCATAAATTTCCATTAAGAAATAGCATATTATTATAACCTTCCGTTGGGCCGATTATAATAAAAAACAAATTCAATTCTCCGTTAACTTTAGCAATAATTATAATTTAAATTCACATCACCGTTGGGCAGAAGATGAATCCAAACTATAATTAAATAAATTCATTTTTATGAATCGCCAAAATTTCCGTTAACTTAATATGGCTTGATTCGATGAATATAAAACATAAGTGTGGTTTCATATTCTTATCTATCTAATTGGCAATCTTCCGTTGGGCCGAAATACCAAAAGAATAAATAAGAGCCACAAATTTTAATTCACGTGTATATACGCTTTTCATTATGCGTAAAAATTATTTTATATTACTACAATGCACATCATATATTATGTCACATTACGTATCACAAATAATTAATATCATGCTAACTTATTGTTATACTATACAATGGAAGCATGATAATTAAAGGATAGTCCAATCAATAACACGTAATATGCACTATATTTATTCATTGTCATGCTAGTAATATAATACACTAAGTGATAAGAAGTCATTATCATCAAAGTTATCTAATACACTAAATAGCATGAAAGATGCCCGACAACTATCACATTATTTCATCATTGGGCCATGTTTACTCAACTTTTCGATCATATAATACATAAAACACATCATACAACTAATGTCCCAAATAACTCAATTATTCATCACCAATCAACATCATGACATTATTAAATTGAGCAACACATGCATCGATCAAGAACTCATCACCATATGAAAACCTTTTCATAATGCTTAAATAATGCATCAACTTTATCTCATGACTTTGAAGTCACAAGATCACACGCAAGACAACCCAAAATTAAGTTGTTGTTCAAGTCATCATTAAGAACATGTTTTTATTATGACTTGATGGTATAGCCATGACTGCAACGTAAAGAAAAATCACGATTTTGCTTATGATTTTTCCTTATATCCCGCAAGAAATCCATCTCTAGCTTCATTTCTCTCTTAATCAAGCCAAATTTATGCTCGATGTTCTTACGAGAATTTCAGCAATAGTTAGGAGACGGTTTTCCCACACGGCTCCACATGGATTTATGGCTTTGGTTCAACCGAAAGCCAAAAGATCGATGCAATATAAATGATCTCAAAGGACCATTGCTCATAGACGAACAACGTCGAATAATGATGCTACTTCGTCAGATTTTCTAAAGGTAATTACGAAACTCATTCAATCCATGCATCAAATAAACACGGCTCTGATACCAAATGTTAGATCTGATGGATCACGGTCACGATAGTCGTTACGTAATCTCGAGCCCATACTCGAGTACTAACGTAACCGTTGGATCCTTAAGCATAGCGTCTAAAGGTAATCTCGTTTTTCGTAAGCGAGATTACGACCATGTGTGCGGATCTTCTCTGACACATGATCGAAATGAGTTTATACTAATGAATTACCTGTGTTGATCGCAGACATCGTTGGTGGCCGTTAGGACGCGATCTTCGTCTCTTTCGCTCTACGAGAGTTGATGGAGACCCGTGTACTTCTGCGAGAGCTCCCACGTTATAGTGACAGCGTAACGTTCGATCGTTAGGAACGTTTACGCTATAGTGTGTGTGTGTGTTTTTTTTTAGAGTTTTTAAGATGTACGTTGAAAGGCTCATATGAGAGCCTTTTTATAGAGTCACTAGGGAGTCCAGTTTTAATTAACGTAGAGCAAGAGACGGGACCGGCCCAATAAGTGTAATGGTTATTAGTCCGTCCATCAAAGTTTAATAATCGGGCAATAAATAATAAATTATTAAGGATCAAAATATCCCAACTAATTATTTCTGTAGGCCAACAATAACGGGAATGGATCTAAATTATTCCAACATTCTCCCACTTGGCCAATGAACATAATTAATTAGTTTTTCATAATGGGATTATGTCGACAAATTATATCCTTAATAATGACCATATATCTAAACATCAAATCGGATATAGGCTGAATCTAAAACAGTCACGTAATAGATTCATTCCTAAGTCACGAACTCGACATCTTCGACATTAGGCCCATAACATAAGTGGTCCTCGACGTGAATGCTTAACATTAGTGTACAGGTTATAAGCTATAAATCACATCGTCAAACATAAGTAGGATCCATATCATTACATATTGTGATCACAAAATTAATATCCATTCAAACTAATGACCTCTCCAAATCAAAGTTCGCATAAAGTCCCAAGTTACATACGTGCTCGCGAAACACCTTAGGAGGTAAAGCTTTCGTCAATGGGTCAGCTACCATAGCACTAGTACTGATGTGCTCAATGGATATTAACTCATTTTGGATCCTTTCTTTCACAACAAGATACTTAATATCAATGTGCTTTGAAGCACTACTTGACTTGTTGTTCTTAGAAAAGAATACTGCAGCCTGATTATCGCAGTAAATTTTGAGTGGTTTTGGTATTGAGTTCATGACTTGAAGCCCGGCGATGAAGTTCCTAATCCAGATCGTGTGACATGATGCTTCATAACATGCAACGAACTCTGCTTCCATGGTAGAAGAAGCTGTAATCGTTTGCTTTGTGCTTTTCCATGAAACGGGTGCACCAGATAACATAAATACGTATCCAGACGTTGATTTTCTGGTGTCAACGCACCCCGCATAATCGGAATCAGAGTACCCAATAGCCTCAAGAGTATCTGATTTTCTATAAATGAGCATATAATCTTTGGTACCCTGTAAGTATCGCATAACCTTTTTGGCATTCTTCCAGTGATTCATTCCCGGGTTAATCTGGTATCGTCCAAGCATGCCAACAATATAGGCGATATCTGGGCGCGTACAGACTTGAGCATACATAAGGCTCCCGACAGCAGAGGCATAAAGGATTTTGTCCATTTCTGCTAGCGCCGATTGGGTCCTGGGACACTGTGATAAACTGAATTTTTCGCCTTTAGAGACCGGTGCAACTGTGGAAAAGCAATTACGCATGTTGTATCTTTTAAGGACCTTTTCAATATAAGCTTTCTGAGAAAGGCCTAACATGCCACGAGTTCGATCACGGTGAATTTCTATGCCAATAACATAATAGGCTTCACCAAGATCTTTCATATCGAATTTACTCGATAAAAATTCTTTAGTTTCGTGTAACATGCCTAAATCATTACAGGCAAGTAATATGTCATCCACATAAAGTACAAGGACGATAAATTTGCTCCCACAGATTTTCATAAATATGCACTGGTCGACCAAATTTTCTTTGAATCCGAATTCACTGATCACCTTTAAAAATTTTAAATACCACTGTCGAGATGACTGTTTAAGACCATAAATGGACTTCTTAAGCTTGCATACCATGTGTTCCTTGCCCTCAACCAGAAAACCTTCTGGTTGCATCATATAAACATTCTCATGCAAGTCACCGTTCAGGAATGCTGTTTTAACGTCCATTTGATGCAGCTCTAAATCATAATGAGCTACAAGGGCCATAACAATGCGGAATGAATCCTTTTTAGAAACGGGAGAGAAGGTTTCATTATAATCAATACCTTCTCTTTGCGTAAACCCTTTAGCGACCAATCGGGCCTTGTATCGTTCGACATCACCTTGAGGATTCATTTTGGTTTTGAATACCCATTTACAACCTATCGGTTTGAATCCTTTAGGCAAGTCTACAAGGTCCCAAACCTCATTCAACTTCATTGAGTTTAACTCTTCGTTCATGGCTTCAAGCCATTGAGTTCTTTGGTCGCGCGTCATAGCATCATCAAATGACGCAGGATCATTCCCAATAGAATTATCACAGTCATCTAAATAGACATAATCATCATGAAAAGTCGGCCTTCTCACTCGTTCAGACCTCCGTGAAGATGGTTCTGGAACAACTGATGGAGAAGGTTCATTATCGTGATCTGATATATTAGGCATACTCTCATTATTTAGCGATCCTCCCACAGATTCAGGGATCGCTAAATCTCTTGACGTAATGGGAACATTTAATGATTTAGGTTCCTCTTCAAGAGTTATTTTACGAGATATGCTATGATCACAAGTACCGACATTTTCTAAAAAAATTGTATGTCGAGTTTCGACAATTCTTGTGGTATGAGATGGACAATAAAATCGAAAACCCTTAGATCGTTCTGGGTAACCGATAAAATAGCAACTTATGGTTTTTGAATCAAGCTTTCGTAAGTTTGGGTTGAAAATTTTAGCTTCAGCGGGACAGCCCCATACACGTAAATAATGAACACTCGGTTTCCTATTCGCCCATAATTCATAAGGAGTTTTAGGCGTCGCTTTAGTAGGAACCCGATTAAGTATATGCATGGCTGTTTTAAGTGCCTCAACCCAAAGATATTCAGGTAAAGATGTTTGGCATATCATACTCCGTACCATATCCATAAGGGTACGGTTTCGCCTTTCAGCAACACCGTTCTGCTGAGGCGTCCCAGGCATGGAAACCTGATGGACTATGCCGCACTCTTGTAAGAACAAGGCAAAAGCTCCAGGATTGTGACCCGAGTCGGAGAATTTCCCGTAATATTCTCCTCCTCTATCAGATCTCACAACTTTGATTTTGCAATCAAGTTGGTTTTCGACTTCGGCTTTATAAGTCTTGAAAACCTGGAGCGCTTCGGATTTTTCGTGAAGGAGATAAATATATCCATAACGAGAGTGGTCATCAATAAACGTAATGAAGTATCGGTGGCCATTAATTCCAGCAGTATATGGACCACTGATATCTGTGTGAATCAGTTCTAATAATCCATTACTTCTGGTGGCGCTACGTTTATTTCCTTGTGTAAATTTTCCTTTAATACACTTAATACAGGTGTCGAAATTAGAGAAATCTAATTGATGAAGAATTCCATCTTTAATGAGACGTTCCATTCTGTCTCGAGATATATGGCCTAAACGTTCATGCCACAATATCGCAGAATTCTCATCGATTATTTTTCTTTTGCCACTGGTTTGACTTGTACTAATTTCATATGCGGATTCCGTTAAATAAGCGGAAGAAGCATTAAAACATAATTTATAGAGGTTTCCCTCCAAATTTCCGGAGCCAACAACGTGAGAGTTTATTGAAATGGTAAAACCTTTATTCTCAAACTTAAACGAGAAGCCATAAGCGTCAAGTTGAGATACAGAAATAAGGTTTCTCGTGATACTGGGTACATAAGCAGTATTAAACAAGTCCAAAATGAAACCACTCTCCAAAATTAATCGGAGAGTTCCTACGGCTTCAATCGGAACATTATTTCCATTTCCAACCACAATGTTGCGTTCTCCTTTATTTAGCTTCCTCACGGAACGGAATCCCTGCAATGAACAAGTTATATGCATAGAAGCACCAGTGTCAATCCACCATGTATCAGTAGAAACATTAGCAAGGAAAGATTCATAACAAACGTAGTTAAATATTTTACCCTTCTTAGCCAACCACTCTTTGAATTTTGGACATTCCTTCTGAACATGATTAGTCTCGCGGCAAAACTTACATTTGCGAGACTTTAAGCTCGAAGGACCAGCCTTGTTCACATCATTAATTTTCTTTACCTGCTGCTTCTTTTTACCCTGCCATTTAAGTTTCTTGCCCTGACCTTGAGTAGTGAAATAAGCACGTTCAGGAGCCTCCGCTTTAAGTCTTTCTTCTTCCTGGTCACACATACTGATCAGTTCGCTCATTTTCCATTTCTCCTTCTAGGTATTATAATTGATCTTAAATGGACCAAACGCAGAAGGGAGAGATGTCATAATGAAATGAACGAGAAAGCCCTCAGAGATCTCCATATCCATAGCCTTAAGCTGATTGGCCATATCATTCATTTTGAGAATGTGCCCACGAACACCACCAACGCCGTTATATTTAAGAGTAACCATTTTGGTGATTAGTGTAGTAGCAAGAGCTTTGGAAGAACTTTGAAATTGCTCCTCAATTAAGCCGAGGAAGGTTTTGGCATTATCAGAATCAGGAACGCCTCCTCGTATGTCCGAAGATATGGTACGTTTCATAGCCATTAGTGATAAGCGGTTAGACCTTTCCCACTTTTCATAAGCAGACCGCTCTTTATTAGTGCTGTCGTCTGTAAGTGGGTTAGGCATTTCAGTCCGCAAGGCATAATCAAGGTCCATAATTCCAAGGACGAGGAGAACTTGTTCTTTCCATTTCTTGAAGTTGCTACCCGTCAGCGTTTCAATTGATGCAATTTGGCTCATAATCGTGGCTGTAATCACAGAATCAATTAAGCTCATCAGGAAAAGCACAAATCGTAATTTTGAACTCAACCACTTAAAGAAGTACACTTTATTTGGAAAGTAAATATATAAGCTTTCCATTGAGTAAAGAAATATAAATGCAAACTTCCGTTGGGCCGCTTACAAAAATATAAATAAGCTTTTCTCCTTTAAGCATAAGTGCTAAAGTATGGAAAATAATCATAAATTTCCATTAAGAAATAGCATATTATTATAACCTTCCGTTGGGCCGATTATAATAAAAAACAAATTCAATTCTCCGTTAACTTTAGCAATAATTATAATTTAAATTCACATCACCGTTGGGCAGAAGATGAATCCAAACTATAATTAAATAAATTCATTTTTATGAATCGCCAAAATTTCCGTTAACTTAATATGGCTTGATTCGATGAATATAAAACATAAGTGTGGTTTCATATTCTTATCTATCTAATTGGCAATCTTCCGTTGGGCCGAAATACCAAAAGAATAAATAAGAGCCACAAATTTTAATTCACGTGTATATACGCTTTTCATTATGCGTAAAAATTATTTTATATTACTACAATGCACATCATATATTATGTCACATTACGTATCACAAATAATTAATATCATGCTAACTTATTGTTATACTATACAATGGAAGCATGATAATTAAAGGATAGTCCAATCAATAACACGTAATATGCACTATATTTATTCATTGTCATGCTAGTAATATAATACACTAAGTGATAAGAAGTCATTATCATCAAAGTTATCTAATACACTAAATAGCATGAAAGATGCCCGACAACTATCACATTATTTCATCATTGGGCCATGTTTACTCAACTTTTCGATCATATAATACATAAAACACATCATACAACTAATGTCCCAAATAACTCAATTATTCATCACCAATCAACATCATGACATTATTAAATTGAGCAACCACATGCATCGATCAAGAACTCATCACCATATGAAAACCTTTTCATAATGCTTAAATAATGCATCAACTTTATCTCATGACTTTGAAGTCACAAGATCACACGCAAGACAACCCAAATTAAGTTGTTGTTCAAGTCATCATTAAGAACATGTTTTTATTATGACTTGATGGTATAGCCATGACTGCAACGTAAAGAAAAATCACGATTTTGCTTATGATTTTTCCTTATATCCCGCAAGAAATCCATCTCTAGCTTCATTTCTCTCTTAATCAAGCCAAATTTATGCTCGATGTTCTTACGAGAATTTCAGCAATAGTTAGGAGACGGAATTTCCCACACGGCTCCACATGGATTTATGGCTTTGGTTCAACCGAAAGCCAAAAGATCGATGCAATATAAATGATCTCAAAGGACCATTGCTCATAGACGAACAACGTCGAATAATGATGCTACTTCGTCAGATTTTCTAAAGGTAATTACGAAACTCATTCAATCCATGCATCAAATAAACACGGCTCTGATACCAAATGTTAGATCTGATGGATCACGGTCACGATAGTCGTTACGTAATCTCGAGCCCATACTCGAGTACTAACGTAACCGTTGGATCCTTAAGCATAGCGTCTAAAGGTAATCTCGTTTTTCGTAAGCGAGATTACGACCATGTGTGCGGATCTTCTCTGACACATGATCGAAATGATTTTATACTAATGAATTACCTGTGTTGATCGCAGACATCGTTGGTGGCCGTTAGGACGCGATCTTCGTCTCTTTCGCTCTACGAGAGTTGATGGAGACCCGTGTACTTCAAGAGCTCCCACGTTATAGTGACAGCGTAACGTTCGATCGTTAGGAACGTTTACGCTATAGTGTGTGTGTGTGTGTGTTTTTTTTAGAGTTTTTAAGATGTACGTTGAAAGGCTCATATGAGAGCCTTTTTATAGAGTCACTAGGGAGTCCAGTTTTAATTAATGTAGACCAAGAGACGGGACCGGCCCAATAAGTGTAATGGTTATTAGTCGGTCCATCAAAGTTTAATAACCGGGCAATAAATAATAAATTATTAAGGATCAAAATATCCCAACTAATTATTTCTGTAGGCCAACAATAACGGGAATGGATCTAAATTATTCCAACAGTAGTGACCTCGATGATAATCAGAGCAATAATCACAAATTGAATGTATATCAGATATCTCAGGACTGTCTCGGGAAATACTGAAGTAGCTATGTGCTGTATTCACACGCTTATTTTACGCCAATTTTCTATCATTCGTTGCACTGTGATTCATCCACTGCTCTTATTTGAACCGCTTGTTCATTTTCCGTATCTAATAATGCTACACATTTTACATATTAGTGAGGCTCTTCGATGTGTTGTCTTATGGTGCTGGTGAAAATCATACAGAATTGACTATATAGCCTTTTTACTTCCCTTTTCTTTTCCAGTAAGTGTTTGCATATTCTTGGATATTAAATATGGTATCATCTCTCCTCTGAGCTCTCAGGTATTTCAGCTGCGGAAGCTTCTTCCTACCACTTTGGCTTACGATTTCAACATTCATGTAAGTTTCGTCTTACTTGTAGTTCGAGCACTTCAGTCTTCTGATTTGCTTATCGCAACATAATAATCGTTCTGAACTATCCTTACGTTCTACTATTTGCCCTACAAAATCCTTTCACTGAGTAAAAAGATTATCTTTCCCTCTCTCTCTCTCTCTCTCTCTCTCTCTCTCTATATATATATATATATATATATATATATATATATATATATATGTTTTTTGGTTGGCAGGTCATGGATTTTCAACCAGGCGAGTTCCTCAATGTAAAGGTATGAGAAAAGAAAAACATCTTTCTTTAGTAGCAATACGTACTTACTTCTGAAACATCAACGATTTGCGATTAATAAATTTTTTTAAAAAAAAAAAAAAAAAAAACCTTAAACGACTGGAAGTTCGCTACAACCAGCATGGGCTGTTGCTTTTGGAGGGAGAAGGGATTTACCGCTTAGGCGACAGCTGGTAAGAAAAGAGACTGATGTGGAACAAGTAGATCAAGCTGAGAAGATAAATAAATCATCCAGGTCAAAGTGAGCGGAGCAAAGAGGACTAAGGATTGAAGATTGCATGGATCAAGGAAGAACTGGTGCAGCAAATTCCTCCTAGTATTAATATTTGATTCCCAAATAAGTATTATTGATTTACTTGACTAGTTTTCTATAAGAGGGCATCGACCCTTTCCTTTGTAATAAGACCATCAGATGTAATAGTTTCTAAGTATTAAGAAGTTGATCCTTGACAAGGACCAGCATCGTCAAGATCCGTTCCCCTCCAACTTATAATTCTATATATACCAGAGACAAACGTTACTTACATATACGAAATTTAAGTGATTAGTAAAAAATTAGATCTCTATGCTTTGTCAACCTAGGTACCCTTTTATGGCTGGTGATACGATATGGATGGCACCTTTTGTTCCTCAATGGTGACTTTTTTAGACAGCATTGGTCTTTTTACTTAGTCGATGATGAAATTAGATTTGATTTTCTTGATGATTTTGTTCGTCTTTGGGAACGGTCAGGTATGCAGCTCTTGGCAGGACAAGGTCGCGTTATTTGCTGTACAAAGATGTTAACAGAAATCCATTGTAATATTAAAAAAAAGACCACACCTCTCCTCATCAATTCATGGCTTCTAAGTTCTAACAACCTCCTCGTTCTCGATGGTTAGTACAGTACTACTATCCATGTTGTAATATGTTTTTGGTGGAAATAATGAAATATATATTTCCAAAAAAAAAAAATAAAGAAATGCCCTAGTAGAAGTACTTGCCAGCTCCATGGTTTTTACTACACTTAAGGGAGTAATGAAAATTTCAAAGTTCAAACCCCATTTGATAGCCACAGAGGGGTTTAGAGAATCTGATTCCTTACAGTTTTTTTTTTTTACAGCTGTTTCACAGAAAAGATGAAAGAAAAAATCAAAACAAGTGCGATCCATCTTTGTACTGCGAGCCAATATTTGTCAACTTTTTCACCTCTCACGGGACCTTTTTGCTTCTCATTATGCACCACCACCTACTACTTTTAATAATGTGCGGTCTGTATATAAAATCTTTCACATGCATATCTTCTAAACTACCTATATAAAAATGTACTCAAGTCATTTCTTTCGTCATTCAAATTCATGGCCCTTGTCAAGAAGATAATATGCCTCACCTTAGCAGCCGCTCTCTTTCTGGCAACTCAAGAAACAGGTAATAAATGAACATCAGTAACTGCTTGTTTCTTTATCCCATCATAGTAAAAGTATCAACAGTCAACATTGTATGAAAGGTGAATGTAATATGATAGCTGCCGATGGGGCTAAGGAATGGTGCATAGCCAGCGAACAGAGGCCCGATGGTGAGCTTCAGATGGCTCTCGACTGGGCCTGTGGGCCCGGCGGAGCCAACTGCAGTAAGATTCAAGTTGGCCAATCTTGCTTTCAGCCGAATACGGTGAAGGCCCATTCTTCGTACGCCTTCAACAACTACTACCAGAAATTCAAGCATAGGGGCGCTTCTTGCTACTTCAAGGGCGCTGCTATTACAACAGATATCGATCCTAGTACGTACTTCGTCTTCTTCGATACATACCTTTACAAGTTCTTGCATATCGATCCATGTTGTGTGGTTTTACGTGCAGGTCATAACTCTTGCAACTACGAATTTTCGCTCTGAGCTGAGCTTCCATTCTTAGTGTTGTTGTTCTCCTTTTTTCTTCTGTTCAGTTAGCAAGAGAGATTTTCGTATGCCCATTAGCTTGTAATCTCATTGCGATAGAAGACAGGCTTGTTCAAAGACAAACTCTTTTACGTAAAGGCGAACAACGAAACACAGAGGCATAATAAGTCTGCAAGTGTTGAATTACTATCAGTTATTCATTACAAAGGAAATTGGAGAACTGAGATTATTACACTCAGAACAAAAGGCTCGCCCAGGCGCCACAGAGGCATAATAAGTCTGCAAGTGTTGAATTACTATCAGTTATTCATTACAAAGGAATTGGAGAACTGAGATTATTACACTCAGAACAAAAGGCTCGCCCAGGCGCCAATGAATGCGAATCCTCCGAAGGGAGCCACTTTGGAATAGGTTCTGTCCTCTAAGTATGCAACCGTGTAACAACTGCAAATAAGAAAGAGCCCAAAAAAAAAGAATACGAGTTTGATATTTTTGATACGGCACTAGAAATAACGAGCAAACGCTCACGTGGCGATAACCAAAAGCAGCAGTAAACATATTGTGTTTGTCCTTCTGTAAATGGAGCAGATATAACCATAATCGAGTGGTGTGGCATGAGAATGTATACATGCTACCAAGGAAAAGAACGCTGTTCGATGAGGTATATAAGCAATGCCTGGGAACAATATAGCAGCAACTAATAGATTTCGCAAGGGAAGAAACTACCGAGTATACAACAAAAACTTGTGGAAAGCTGCAAACTTAGGTGTGAAAAGGTTGTGAGATTATAACATAGATATTTAGGAGAAAATGAACTCGCAAAACTCGTGTGAAGATGGAAACTTACGTCCCAGAGAAGGCAATGAGCCCGGCGGTTATAAGACCCCCAAACTGCAAATAAAAATTCGCAGCAAAAATGTTTATTAATCAGCCAAAGTTACAAAGCATCATCATAAAAAGAGAGCAACATCAAGACATATAAGAGGAACAAATAATTTGGAGATGGTGACTCACAACGTTAGGGTACTTGACCAAAGGAGCAGCGAGGAGCGCCGTTGAATGAACCAAATGATAGAAAGACGCAGTGTGCCAAACCTTTATGTTCAAAAACCCATTCATTAATCATCATCACAAGGAGATAACATAAATTTGATGAAAATTAGAACCAAAAGAAAAATCTGATCTTTTTATCCGCTTCTCTCAATCGCATCGGACCCATGTGAACCAAATGCGATCAGGCGATTTTAAACCAATAAATAGATTGCAGAAGAAAACAACGAATTGGGGAAAGAAGAGGTCAAGTCATTACTTCTTTGTAAGCAGGATTCTTGGGCTTGAAAACATGGGCGCCGTAAGTTCCCAAGCCAATAGCAGCAACACCTGTGAAGTGAAGAGAAAATCGATTAAGACAAAAGAATTAGCTCAATCAAGTCCATCTGTAGCTGAATCTTTGGTTATTACCTGAGATAGCAGCAACTTTGTGCCAGATACGAGGATCCATTTTCGATTTCTTGCGAGGAGGTGAAGTGTCGGCTGTTGTTGAGTTTTGACCAAGTTTGTCTGCAGAGGTTGGGTCAAATGTATCTTCTTTAATTAAACCTTTCCGCAGCTTCATATGTAATCAATCAAGAGTTGTGTAGGTGTATGACCTTATGCTATTCAAGTTCGGCAGCTGATTTAAGCTAAATGTCTTTTTTTTTCTACCAAGTTCGACTTAGTCTATATGATAATTGATAATACAAGGAAACAAATATTATCTTGGTTCAGGGTTTAGATCAATATGTTTTGATATTCAATTTCGCCCGCTGATTTTAGACTAAAATGAGTTTTTTTTTTTACCAAGTTTGACTTAGTCTAATATGATAATACAAGAAAACAAATATTATCTTGGTTCAGGGTTTAGATCGATAATATTGACCAACCAAACCCAATTTTGATAATTAACAACTCATAAATTTCTAAACATTTTGTCAAGTTTGAATAATTGTACGTACTAGGTAGGTTTACCGAAGTAAATCAAGTCCTGAGAAGCATAAAAGGACAGAGTAGTATACTTCCCTGTCAAGTCTTAAGCAAAACCACAATCCACATAAATACTTCAAATCTAAAGCTCGCAAACATTGCTCATTGTTCAAGTAATAATACGCATAACCAAACAAACTTCCAGGTACATGAGTAGTTCATATTTCAGCATTATATCATCAGTAACAACCCTGATATTAGGAAGGCTCAACGAAGTCTCCTTGCTTCTCGCTCAGACTCGAGAAGAGTGAGAATGTCGCCCTCTCTCACGGGTCCCTTAACGTTTCTCATGATGAATCGGTTCTGATCATCCATAAACTTCACCCTCACCTGAGTCACCTGACCCCTTGAACCAGTCCGACCAATCACCTTCACCACAATGGCGTGCTTGATTTGAGATTCCATTCTGTTTAACAAGAGATGTCTTAGAGATTCAGTGAATGATTCAGTTAGGGACTAACTCAGAATTTTCACAAGTAAGAAGCACACAGTGGGTGTAAACAACTTCTAACCAATTCCCTTGGGTTTGAATACTTGGCAATTGCAAGGGCTTGTAGCAAAATAGAAAGGTTTCTTTTCTTGAATAAAGCAAACATAGATTGATAGAGAACACTCAGCCACTGTTAGGCTTAGATGAACTAGCAAGCAGATACAAGACCTAGTTTGATAAGATTAGTTACAATCTTTACAAGGGAGCGACTTCCTTTTAGATATGTCGACAGATTTGGCAGAAGAAACAATTAATGCGTACGAGGTTCAATCAGGGCTGCAATCAATTTCAAATCAGGAAGAACACCCAAATTCTTACAGTGACAATTCAACAAAGGATGAAGACGTTAGCCAGATCTCTAAAAAATTCATGATCTCACAAACGTATTCAGAATACCGAGAGCAAAACAGCTAAACAGCGTCGAGAAAGTATAATCCACATTTAACAGAAATATAAAAGATTTCACACAAAAGCAGCGAAATTAAAATCGAAGAAGCAAAACATGGGACCTAGATAAATATGAATAAAGCCCGATAAAGAGAAGGAAATCTTACTGCAGGAGAAATTGTAGATCTACGCAAGTACTGCAGCCAAAGAAGTCGCCGAAAGCTCAGACTCGATGCCTAAACCCTAGGCAAAGGCGATATGATATATATTGCATGATGCCTTTGAACGAAATGACTCTGTTGCCCCTAATTTGGGCTTTAACTGACCTGAAAAGCCCAATAAGATGGGCCAATTTCAAAACTTAGAAACGAATTTTGCAACCACCATTCCAATTGTGATTAGCTAGGTTTTTTTTTTCCATATGCAATGTTAATTATTACTAACATTGAGACTATTAAAGTTTAACAAGTTAGGAAGATACTAACTAAAGGAGAAGCTTTTTAAATGCAGTTATCTTTCAGTTCGGCGAACTGAATCAAATTAGAACAGAAATGAACATATATTTATATACATACAGTTATATCGCCTACACTAATTTATCAATAATAATTTTGATCATTTTATTTGTTGTATTAATCTTTTAAATATGTGACATTGTGGCCGTGACAAAACTCATGAATAGTTTATAATTGTGATATTTGAGCTAATCATCATAAATATATCATACTAATTAAAGTTTTAATGGGACTCATTATTTAAAAAAGAATTTTTAAAAAATTATTATAATTATCTTATTGAATTTGATGGTTTTTCCAAAAGGCACAAGTGAGGACCAGAAGATTTAATTAATTTATAGAGGTTTTACTGTAGTATATTTAACAGATCTAACGTATGTGCAAATATATCAAGTTATTATACTTTGAATATGTTATATTATTACTTAGTTGATCTAGAGTAAAGGATAACGTTGTAATAAACTACATTATCAATTAATGATAAAATTAAAAATACTTATATATTTGACAGACCAATTGACAGTTTTCAAACACTACACTATTAAGGGTAAAATTGTAAACTGTTGGGAAATTTCGATTAAACAGATTTGATACGTCGACAAAACAGAAAATAACGAAGAACACAAGGAATTTTACGTGGTTCGGATTCGATGTGAATCCTACCTCCACGGGAGAACACGTCGCTTGTATTGATCGTTACAGAGATTACACACTCACACTCTTCATCTTTCTCTCTCGATTACAAGATCAAAATCTACTGAGCATTCTCTCTGTTTTTCTCTCACGCTACAAGCTCTATCTCTCAGTTACTTAACTGCCATATGCGACAATAGTGATATATGAAGAACTTCCCACGTGTAGTGTAACCGTTCATCTATACAAAATAGAAAATGCCTTCAGCCACATTTGCACCAACTACTTGGCTCAATAAGACATCACTTGACGATTTATGTCTACAAATCTCCACCTTAAATCATCAAGTAGCTTATCATTCAGGTGCAATACAACGTCGACGGCTGCTTTCAGTTTCAGTCGCACAACCCATGACAATGTTTGTTCGTCAGGACTGATCCGCGCCTCATTTGGATTTGGTCACTGCCTCGCCGACACAGGTCAGCACCTAGCCGGCTCCACCTCGTTGCCATGTTTGTCCATTCGACGAACTCCACCATGGCTTCTCGACCCTCTAACTTAGCTGATCTGCCCAGATCCGCTCCATGTCTAGCCGGTCCCGATCCTAAGCGAATGACTCCCCGCCTTGGCTGCCGCATGTAACTCATGCCGCCCACGCTGCCTTATGCATCTCCGATCGCCTAGCCTGGATTGCTCGGCCGTCGCCGATCTCCTGTCCGGCCTGAACCTTTCCTGGTGCGTTGTCGTGTGCCTTGCCCACTGGCTTCCACGCCCACTTGCCTAGCCAGGATTGCTGCGCTCTTGACCGATCTTCTGGCTCATCTGCGTGCACCTTGATGGTGCGGCCTGGCCTCGCTGCCCGACCATGGTTCGGCTGCTTTCGGGTTCAGCCGATCAACCCTTCCCAATGACTTTTGCTCGCTGGTCGGTACTTCTCCAGCCGCCGTTGACTGTCAACGGTTTATCTTCGATCAACTTCACAACAATCCTCCCCCGCTTGAATCATCGACGTCCTCGCCGATGAACCCGGGGCTTCAGACTTACGGCATTCAATCGCCTTATCTCTTGACTGCCTCGTGTTGATGATCTTCCCCAACACCGATTCGGCCTCCTCATTGAAAAGCCTAACGCACGTGGATACATGTTCCTCGCCATCCGTTGCTTCCTCCACATGCTGAGATTGTTCGAGTCTATGAAGTTCTCAACTCCAAATCTTGTCGAACCCATCGTTTCCTCGCGTGACGATCGACGCTCACCGCACCATTTGTTGGGAAATTTCGACTAAACAGATTTGATACGTCGACAAAACAGAAAATAACGAAGAACACAAGGATTTTACATTGTTCGGATTCGATGTGAATCCTACGTCCACGGGAGAACACGTAGCTTGTATTGATCGTTACAGAGATTACACACTCACTCTCTTGATATTTCTCTCTCGATTACAAGATCAAAATTTACCGAGCATTCTCTCTGTTTTTCTCTCACGCTACAAGCTCTATCTCTCAGTCACTCAACTGCCATATGCGACAATAGTGATATATGATGAACTTCCCACGTGTAATGTAACCGTTCCTCTATCTAAAATAGAAACTGCCTTCAGCGATATTTGCACTAACTACTTAGCTCAATAAGACATCACTTGACGATTTCTCTACATAAACAATGCTTAAACATTTGATAGAGCCATTGACAGTTTTTAAACACCATAAACTATCTTATAAGAGTATAGATAATCAATGTAAAGATAACTTAATTTGTAGGAGGAAAAAGTGTGAAAACTGTACATATTCATTCTATTGGTGGATGAGTGCGTTGTTACGATAAATTGATCAATTAACATCATTTTGTATATATTTTTAAAAATAACAAAAAATCATTATTAAATTACAAAAGTGGACATGTTTCGCAATTTAAACATTATATATTTCTAGTTATATATTAATACAACTTTGAAATGAATTGAAGCAATAATACGTAACACTAATCATATGAAGATATTGGACCGTTAATTTGGGATAATTTTACGTCATTAATTTTTTCTTATCAAAAGATACCTTATATAACCAAACATACATGAGCTAAATCGCTCAACGTCCGGATACAATTGAACCTCCAGTAGGGAAAGTAACGGTGTACCTTAATATAACCTTAATATATTTTCTGCTAATTTCACACTGAATTGCCATTTGTAATTTTTTTAAAAATTTCTCAAAATTGCGGTTTGGCTCTTAGCTCGTGCAAGTAAAAATTCATATTTATCGAATTATACTATTACATAACGGGTCTTGGATCAAACCAATAATTGACGAAGTCATAATAATATGTTTGATGCGGGTATGACCCCGATCAACAAGATTTGGTCCGGGAAATAAAGGTTGAAGGATGAAACGGACTGGGTTAGGTGTTTTAATGTGTGTTTAGATTTGTTGTTTAAGACGAGAAAGGAAAGAGACGCAGATTTTACGTGGTTCGGATAGGTATCCTACGTCCACGGGCCGCCGGAAACAGTATTCAATATTGACATATAACATTTACATCCGCAGCCCCACTTCTCTCGTTACAGTGCATTCATGGTGAAGAAGAAGATGACTACAGGGAAAAATCTCTAAGTGTTTTAGTGTATCGTGTTGAGTCTCTTATGATTCCCATCTCTCTCTTTCCTTAATGTATTCTTCAGCCTCCCTTGCCCAGCTGGCTGTCCTTTTTTGGGACCACTTGATAGACATTCTGATATAACCTAGGAGGGACAGCAGTTGCAGGTGTACTATTGTCAGACTGGCGCGCCTCCTCTCTGTCTACATTGTCGTCCACTCATTGTCCTCCACGTGTCTTCTGGTCGGCCTACCCAATATTTCCCGCTTAAACTATTTCGTTGTCAGAACCCTCCTTCTTTTTCCGTACATAGCCTCTGGTCTCCAGCTCTCCCTCCTACCTGCCTATATGCCCCAAAAGTTTCTATTTTTAGGTAGTCATGTTACGAGGAATGCTGGATCTTAGGTCACCCCTATCAGAATTGTAATGCCAAGTATTGCGGTTCAGAGTATACTTAATCGAGCGTTCCTCCTTTCTAGTGTTCTTGGATCTTCTCAGGTCTGCACTGCCTTTACTTCGATTGGACTGGTACTGTACCTTTTGCAGTGAACTGACGGGTCCCTGAGAGGACACGTGTCCCTCACCTTCCCATTCTCTCTCTTGCTTTTTGAAACTTTCGAGGCGCTTTTCTCTTCCATTTTCCCCCTTTCCAAAAACATTCCTAACACTTGATCGATTTTCAATCGTCGTCCTCCTAGGGTTTTCGTCGACATTTCCGTTCAATCGCACAACGCTGCACACTTCGTCTCTCAGTTTCGCCACTTCGACAGGTAACACCGTATTCCCTATTCTCCCTTTACTTTCTTTTGGTGTAATCGTCGATCTCTCCTTAGTCTCCCTTCCATCTCTTCTGTGTGCAACGAAGATATGTATGATAATATTGTTCGAGAACACACGCCCCTCGTCGCCGGGCCTTTCCACATCTTCTGCCGCCCTGGGCATCGAGGCTTGGAGGGGGTCTAAGCGGTAGGCCTCGTCGCAGGACGAGGCGCACTCTGAGTTACCTATACCTTCCTCGTCTCGCCTTTCTGTCGATGCGTCTGTACCGCCGTTGTCGCAGCCAATCCCCGGTTCATCCGTGTCCCGTCGGACCCGCTCACAGGGAACCGCTGATGCCAGCACTGGGGTGGATGATTGGAAGTTGTTCAGTGCGTCTAGGTCAACCTATAGACTATTGGAAAAGTTGGTTCCAGATGGTTTTCGCAGCTCCAATTTCCATATTTCGATTCCAAACCCTAATCAGCGTGCTCGCCTTCTTCGGCCCTTGCATTCTGGGAAAGACAGATAAAGGCCGGATTACGCTTCCCAGTCCATCCCTTTTCAACTTCAGTATCACAGGCCTATCGGGTACCTCTAAATCAACTCAGCCCTTCCTCTAGTCGTCAGCTGGTAGCTTTTTATGTTCTAGTCACTACTGCAGGTGGGAAACCCATGGCGAAGCTTGTTCTTTCCCAATTTCAGCTTAAGTCCACTCCACCTTTTTTCTATCTGTGCGCGAATCCACGCGGTCTTGTTCATTTCTTCGATAAGGGGTCTCATGGAAAAGATAAGGAATGGCACCCCTTTTATTTCTTCGTGGCCCCTATGAAGGGTGATTGAGTTTTTCCCCATCGTCATTGGGTTCATCGTATGCCTCAGCGACTCTCAGAAATTGAGTCCGAGTGTTCCGAAGAGAATGAAACAGCTATCGGTCTTTTGAATCTTTTGGCCTCTGAAAAGAAGTTTAGTATGGTTGAGCTGGTGACGTATCTAGGCATGCTTCATCACTTCGGCCTCTCTCCCAGCCTCTGCCCTTCAATCCTGAGGGTAAGCAGGTTTCCCTCCCACATCATAATCTTCTTTTAGGTCTCCTTTCTGACTTGATAATTTTTTCGCAGGTATGTCATTTTCCTGGAGAGACACGTTCAATACCCTTCTTGTCAAGCAGGAAGATTCCACCATTCCTGCTGAGCCTCAACCCTCCGGAGCTCAACGCGGTCCTGAACCAACTAGCTCAGAAGCTTGTGGAAGGTCTCCGTCTCCTCGCCCTAGCTCCTCGAAAGGGGCTGCTGCAAATCCGGAGGTGGTGATATTGGGTTCAGGAGATGAAGCTGCTGAGGGGTCAGCTCCCCTACTGCCTCGGCACAGCTAAAAAAAAAGCCCTCCTTCAAAGGGAATCCAGAGGCCGCTCCAAATCCTAACTTCTGGCTTGCTGAAGTGCCTCACTGCTCCGCAGCTTTGTCGGAGATCTCGCCCGAGATTCTCCTAGTTCAGCTCTCCAAGCAGGAGCAGCAAGAGTCATCTGCTACCTCAGAGGTTCCTGACTCCGCGGCCGGTTCCAGCGTTCTTCCTTCCTGAACTACTAACTGTCCTTTACTTTGGACAATTTATGTTATTCCTTTTTTCTAAACTATTTCCGTTGCTCGCTTTGGACCTTTTTTGTAGTGTTCTTCTCTTTTGGACCTTTTGTGCTGATTCCCTTGTTGAATCGTGTACGGTTGCTTATGTGGTCTGTTTTATCTCATTCCGATTGCACTTCAACTTCGTTTCGTAGCTTGTTTTGCTATTAGCCCCAGGGCTTACACCATCACCACTCTCCACTCCCCCTACTTCGGATTGTGCTGACGTATGTCAGCACATTCGAAGTATGCAAAGAGTGTTCCTCTTGACTCACCAACCTCAGTTTTTCCACCTGTTATTTTTTGTGGAATCCACATCAAGCCTCATTCGCAAGCTATAGCTACCCAGATTTTTGCCCGCGTACTCTCTTTCAAGCGCTCTATTGTGTTCCCTTTTCTATTTCACGCTTAAGATTTTATTGGTAAACGGAAAAGTGTACCTGGGGAGCATCTAAGTGTGTCGAGCCCGACATCCCTTGTTCCGTTTTTCCTCAGGTCCGCAGGGTAACGGTGGATCTCCGCATCTCGTCTACGGCCAGCATTGGCTGGTTCTGTCTCACCTTAGGGAGTAAGTCAGAGCTTAATGGAACACCACCGTACCTGAAATGATCTAAGCCACCTGGAGTTCTAGGTGTTTTTCACAGATCCAATAAAGTGTTAATACTGGAGTAATCAGCACTCGAGCGTTTTTCTGCTGCCAGCAAGTATCCTAGCCCGGAGTGATCCGAGCTTGGGCGTGCTTAATTTTTATGCAGCCAGCAAGTGTCCTAGCCCGGAGTAATCTGAGACTTGGGCGCATTTACTTTTTATTTACGCAGTCAGCAAGCATTCTAGCCCGGAGTAATCCGAGACTTGGGCTCGTTTATCTTTTATGCAGCCAGCAAGTGTTCTAGCCCGGAGTAATCCGAGACTTGGGCGCATTTACTTTTTATTTACGCAGCCAGCAAGCATCCTAGCCCGGAGTAATCCGAGACTTGGGCGCGTTTATCGTTTATGCAGCCAGCAAGTGTCCTAGCCCGGAGTGATCCGAGACTTGGGCGTATTTAGATTTTATTTACGCAGCCAGCAAGCATCCTAGCTCGGAGTAATCCGAGACTTGGGGGCGTTTATCTTTTATGCAGCCAGCAAGTGTCCTAGTCCAGAGTAATCCGAGACTTGGGCGCATTTTCGTCGATTCTGGGGGAGAGCTCAACACAGGTTTTTGAAAAACATTTTTTGTTCAGAGGATGGTGCCTCGTCAAAACCTTGCCAAGTAAAACTCCATTGGGATAAAACCTCGGCGAAGGAAAAAGAGTACACCTCCTTGTTTGTTTATGTACAACTTTCCAACCACACTAATCATAGTACTTTTTCAGCTTCGCTATATTCCAGGGACGTGGCACTCCACGCCCATCCTTATCTTCCAGCTCGTAAGCACCTCCCCCATAATACGGGCCACCTTGTAGGGGCCTTCCCATGTCGAGTCCACCTTCATGAGCGGCCTCAAGACCAGATCTCCCACCTGGAACTGCCTGGGCTTTACTCGGCGGTCATAGGCCGCCTTTACTCGACTCTTGTACCTTTCCATTCGTATCAGGGCCAACTCCCTTATTTCCCCGATCATGTCTAGATCCTCCCTTCTGAGCTGCGCATTCTGCTCCTCCTCATAATGGATGACCCTATGTCTCTTCATTCCTATCTCGACAGGTATCAAGGCAGCAGATCCGTAGACTAACTGGAAAGGTGTTTCCTCCGTAGCTTCCCGCGGAGTAATGTGGTATGCCCATAGTACAGGATCCAGGGATTCCAGCCACCTGCCACCCTATTGTTCTAACCTGGCTTTCAGCCCTCAAAGGATGGTACGGTTGGTGACTTCCACTTGTCCATTATTCTGCGGGTGTCCCACGGAGACGAATCTCTGTTGTATTTTCATCCCCTTGCAAAATTCTCAAACCTTGGCCCCGCAGAATTGTGTACCATTGTCAAAGACAAGGATTCGCGGAGCTCCGAATCTGCAACAAATATGGTGCCACAGAAAATCTATTACGTTAGCTTCGTCAATTTTTGACATTGCCCTGGCCTCTACCCATTTACTGAAGTAGTCGACCGCCACTATGATGAACTTCTTCTGGGACTTTGCCCGGGCATTGGTCTGACTAGATCTATTCCCCATTTGTCAAAAGGACACGGGGAATGCATGACCCCCAGCTCCACTGCTGGTACGTAAATCTTTGGGCCATGTTTTTGACAGCTTTCACATCGTCAAACCAACTCCTTAGTATCTCTCATCAAGGTTGGCCAAAAATATCCAGCTCTGATTGCTCTTCGAGCGACGGCTTTGTATCCGGCATGATCTCCAGCACATCCTTCGTGGATCTCCTCTAATGCCAACATTCCTTCACTCTTAGTCGGACAACGGGCATAAGGGTGGACGAAAGCCCTCTTGTACAGTTCGCCTTCCATGATGCAGAACTTCTGACAATATTTACCCGCATTTTTATGTTCAAGGTTGCGTAAGGCCTCCAATATAGGAGCTCTACAGTCTTCTTTCTCATCTATACACCCCACCTGCTCCTTTTGTTCTGCCCTACTGGTCGTGAGCATCGTAACTTTCCTCGTTCCCTTCGAAACTGCTGCACTGGCCAACTTGGCTAGAGAGTCCGCCCGACTATTTTCCTCTCGGGATATCTATCGTATCTCGAAACTATTGAAGCTTGCTTTAGTTTTCCCACTTGTTCAGTGTACTTCACCATTTTCCCGTTCTTGGCTTCGTAGTTTCCTTGAACTTGTTGAGCCACCAACTGAGAATCTGAGTAGATGATTACTCCCGTAGCTCCTAAACTGTTAAGAATTTCCATCGCCCTCACCAGCGCCTCATATTCAGCTTCGTTATTCGACGCCGGGAAGTCGAATGTTATGGCAAATTGTAGTTCATCTCCCTCTGGCGTAATAATGAGAACACATGCCCCTGCTCCCGTCGTCGTTGATGAGCGATCGACATAAGCTTTCCAGGTTAGTGTCACCTCTCCTCTGGTGGATTCCAACAGGAAATCTGATAGGGCCTGTCCCTTAATGGGCGGTCGTCTTTCGAACTCGACGTCATATTCACCCAGCTCAACTGCCCACTTGACCATCCTCGCGGAGAGGTCCGGCCTACTCAAAGTTTGTTTCAAAAGTAAATTGGTACATACCCGTACTTTGTGAGATATGAAATAGCGGCGTAACCTTCAGATCGATACCATCACCGCTAGGGCTGCCTTCTCAATTTTGGAGTACCTGCTTTCAGCTCCGTGCATTGTCTTACTCACGCAATACACTGGCTTCTGAGTGTCGCCTTCCTCTTTTAGGAGGACTAAACTTACAGCGTACTCCCCTGTGAAAAAATACAAGATAAGCTCGTCACCAGGTAATGGTTTAGCTTAATAATAAAATTATTATTTGTATGTATAAAAAAAATAAAAAACTATTTATTAAAACAGGGGGCATTTAGTATATTTTTTATTATTATTTTTCATGTGTGCATTTCTATCGAGAGTAATTGACGTATGTTTTCATTTAACTAATTGCATTATTTATTGTTGAAATTAAATAATATGTCATAAGTAATAAAAATTAATTATGATATTTAGAGGGGTCAATATGTAAGAGGGAAAGATTTATCGGGTAATGAACAGTGCCAACTCATTTATACGTCGAGAGGAGAGAGAAAAATATGGAATCCTATTTTGGGTATTCGTCATCGTATCCATTGGAGCATATTTTACAGTTTGGGATCTCCTTTTGGTATCGGGTGGAGATGCCCTAAATAATTAATTAATGGTACACATTCCGACAACATCTTCCAATTAGCTTCCAATTTACCAAAGCAGGATTGAATCTTCCCCAAGAGAAGAAGAAGAAGATGATATCAAGCAGCAATACAATCTCTTGCAACTTCACTTCTCCTCCCTTGAAACCTCGTTCGTATCCTACGACGTCGTCCACCTTAATTTGTCCAAAATCCACTCGAAGCTTCTTCCCAAGACACTCAAAGGTTTCATCTTCACACCTCGACCATCGATTACGAATATGCCGCAGTTCTTACAACACTCAAACGCCGCAAGAATCGTCTCTTGATTCTGAACAAAAGGAGAATCTTGGCGATGAATCCAATCGTGGTGGTAATGGAGGTGGAGGTGGAGGAGGGGGAATGGATTGGACGACGTCGTTTTTGCTATTTGCATTCTGGGCTGGTCTCATGTACTATGTTATCGTTCTATCTCCTAACCAAACGCCCGTATGTGTGTATAAATCAAACCCCTCGTGGCTCTGCTCTGTTTTACTTCACATCATCCCTTTTTATTTTGTTTTTTATGATGAATGTTAGCAAATTTTTTTCCTTCTAGGCTACAGATAAGTACTTCTTGGAAAAGCTGTTGAATTTCAGAGGAGACGATGGGTTTGAAATGAATCCAGTCATAGTGGCTTTGTTTTACATCATGGGAGTGTGGCCGTTGGTTTACACTATGCTGCTTATTCCTAATGCAAGAAGGTAATCTATATAGACAAATAGCGTAGTTTTGATCTGGGTTATCTCATCTTTTTTTTTTTTTTTTTTTTTAATTTATCTGGTACATCGCACATTGTATTGATTGCCATTAGTAATTAGTAAAGTTACTGATAAACTCAAATGCAAAAAAAGATGGGATTCTTTAGTATGCTTCTTTCAATCGATTAGTTGATCCATGCCAAATTATCACAGAGAACAGATATTTTGTCCTTGTAATGACATTTCTTGCCTACTTAGTCCATCTTCTTGTCGACGATCATCATCTGATGTTAAAATTGCTGGGCAGCTCCAAGCGCAAAATCCCAGTTTGGCCATTCCTTGGCGTGTCATTCTTTGCAGGTGCCTATGGTCTTATTCCTTACTTTGTGCTGTGGAGCCCACCTTCTCCAAAAGTCGAAGAATCGGAGCTTAAGCGATGGCCTCTTAATGTTCTCGAATCTAGGATAACTTCAAGGGTGAGGGGGAAACCCTGTGATATGTAAATAATCTACTTTTCCAATCAATGCGCCTCATAATCTTATAACTTTCATCCGTATTTGATATATATATGTATGTATATATATAAATATATTTCTGGTATATTTAGCGTATAACTTGAAATACGTATCAGATTACGCTGGCGTTAGGAGTAGCTCTATCAGTTTACGCCGTTTCGTCTGGTGTAGGAGCGTGGAAGGAGTTTCTGCAGTACTTTAGAGGAAGCAAATTTGTGAGTGATTTCGTTTCTTCGTAGTTCATCTTACGACCTTTCGAAATAATCGCTCATTTGTTTTTATCATATTTGCAGATCCATGTCATGTCTCTCGATTTTGTTCTTCTCTCGACGTTTGCTCCTTTCTGGGTATACAATGACATGACAGCTCGTTCACGGTTAGAAACTTCCGTCGAATACCATTACTATACTATGAAATCTGTTCTGTTTATGATCATGGATGATTTTACTATACATAAGCTAGTTTGATGCGCCTATTAAGGTTTTTCAGGAACATGTTCGTAAATGACATTAATGTTAATACGGATTCATGTTTCACTTTTAAGTAGCAAACAGAGCAATAATCGCACTTAACTTGTAATTGTAGTTTGTTAATATCTTTTTTGCAGGCCTGGAAAAGTCTCTTGGCTTCTTCTTCCTCTATCACTTATCCCATTTATAGGCCCTTCCCTTTATATTCTCCTGCGACCACCGTTGCTAGCCGCCGATTCATCCCTGTCGACTTCAAAATCAGAAGAAAAATGATGTTTTTCTTACATCCGTATCAGTTTGTTGTTATATGCTTGGCCCTTTTGTATACTTGTACAACACTTGGATTAGAATCAGATGATGTTTGCACAAATTCACCTTGTATTTGTGTGTCCGAATAATGCAGAGCATACGGTAGCTTTTACGAAATAAATTGATCTGTAAATGTTGCTATGACACCAATGTTTCATGTCATAACGGTGCAAGTAATTCAGCAAACTGTAGTAGTATACAGATGAGATAACGGAGTAAATACACGATTAGCCAATACCATATATCTGTTTTCATAGGTAGAAAAGCCAAAATGTTACGGTGCCTTACTATGTAATCTAGTGATCTCCATTGAGAATGCGAGAAATAAGACCGAAACGCCACCAAGGTGCGACTGATAGCTGCGTTCTCTGTTGGGTAATAAGAGTCGGGCGATCACTGACTGAACCCTCCACAAGTGTTGTGGCATGCTTTGAGCTTGTTGCATCAGAGGACCTATATGACCATAAAAGAATCAAGGGTTATATGAATGGGGCAAAAGAATATATGCCTCTTCAACTTCGTACATAGACGTACAGCCAAGAATTGCAAGGAAAATGGAATCAAATCAGTACACACATAAATATGTCCAGTCTATCTATACACAGATAAATAGCAAAACGAATATCCTTATGGTCTGGCACAAATCGAACAGTAATGTGTGAAAATGAGATTGATCGTGTCGATTTTAGTCCCTCCCTCATTGCTCATGTTAGATAGATTGGCATAATGATGGACAGGACAGGATCAAGAAAGAAAGATATGAGAGAGTGAGAGAAGGGGTTACGAAACCATAACTAGATGCATTTGGATTCGATTCAATGTAAGAAAACACAGTGAAATGGAATGTAAAATGGGGACTATAGGCTTCAAGAATTTACATTGGTGGTGGAGATGGACCTTCGTAAGCAAATGTGGACAAGCCCTGTCTTTGCTTGTGCTTTGGATTCGCAGAGCACAAAACATAAACACGGCCACGCCTTTTCACAGTTCTACAGAACTCGCACATCTTTTTGACTGAGGACCGAACCTTCATGCTAAGAACAAAACAGGGAAGTTTAAATGTCAGTCAGCAGAGGCACTAGAAACGCCAATTATTTCAGCAAAAATTCATGAGGAGGGAGTTCGAAGGAAACAATTGAATAAGTTTCATCCCTCATATTGCTGCAACAGCAACAATCACCATTACAGATTCGTTGTACAGCACAATAAGGGCAAATGGGCGTCCTATTTGGGGATTGCACTAGCTCACATACGCGATTTTTCTTCGTAAAACCGCACTAATGATAAGAAATACAGCTCACTGTTACGACATTAGATTACCGGCAGCTTTCTCCGTGCGGAAATCCGCTGGATACGGATTTTATATCAAACGAATAACAAATAACTAATCAAAACAATTGAGAAAACCCAGAAGAAACGAGAAACCAGCGTACCTTAGACGCAGATATTTCCAGGCTTTGAGCTTCAGATAGATGAGAATTAAGAATTGATCCTTTGCTGGTAAAGCTTAAGAGAGACTGAGCTGTTTTTAGTCTCCCCAAGAAGGCGAAAGACAGATGGTAATTGGGCCGATACTCGGATAGCAGATATTTGACGTTCACGTTCATTCGGGCCAAAAATATATATTGGGATAATAAAAAATTAAGGAGATGTTTGTTTGAGCTAATTCAACATTACGATTATTATTTAATCCCACTAAGTGGATTATGGTCCATGGGCATTATATCTCATAATTGGTCCATATAAACAAGCTCGACTTAGGTTCATTTCATCTAATATGACTTACTTCTCCTATCCTAGTACTCGACCTTAATCAGAGTGCGAAAGGAGTGAGAGCTGATGCCCCTTGCTTGAGTAGTGTTCCGATTGTGTGTTACTGTGAGCAATTAAATGAAGTGTGAGTGGGCAGATCATTTGTGATATACATATATGTATATATATATATGATAGGGGTGACCTATCCATCATTCCTCCTGACTTGACGACCCACAAGGAACAGAGTAGGAGGTTAGGTCTGAAGGAGGCGAGGACCAGGTACGAGGCTCGACTAGAGGCAATGTACGAAGGTGATAGATATCCCCGAGAGCTACGGAACTAGCCGGAAGGGTCAAGGAAAGCAATCGAGAGAGCTAAGGAAGCGTCCAGGAGACCTGACGGGGGGAAGCAGTACCAAACTCTAGGCGCCCACAAGTATAAATAGGGCTCTTATCCACTTTAAATCATCTTCTACACGCCCCACACACACTAACACACCAAGAACACACACACATGTTCTCTCTCCCTCTCTTTATCTTCTTTCTACTGTTTAGAGCATAGAATCACTTGTAAGAGAGAATGCGAGATTGAGTGTGTAATCTTCCTCCGTTATTAGTGAATATTCTCCGGCGGCCCGTGGACGTAGGATTCACCCGAATGCGAACCACGTAAATCTCTGTTCCTTTATATTTTTTGTCATTCTTTGCATTTCGTCGAATACTTGTGGGGCGAAAGTTTGCCCTGCTATGAGCATGGCTATCGACCACCTTGGCCTCGCCGTCAACGACCAGTACACCACCCGAGCACCGCCTGCAAGGCTGCGGCAGCCACCCATCCCAATCTACCGTCATTTCCTCACTGTTGAGACTATAAAAATAAAAAGAAAAGGGGAAATATGGCCGATACACATGAGGTTGCTGTCCCTGGGAAGAAGACGACGGCGAAGATGAAACATAGAAGAAATTAAAATCTGAGTTCTGAGAAATATGGGTAATGAGGGAAGCCATAAGCTTCTCAACGAGGGAAGATGACTCCGCAAACGACTGCAAGGGCTCGCTGTCCTTTAGGAAACGCGGCGCAGCAATGGAAGACGGCGACGTCCGAGACGGTGATGTCGACGCCGCCACCATACCAGAATCGCAAAACGAGCTCGAAACCCACGGCGCTCCTGGGAAATTGCCAATCTCGATTGTTCTTGAGTTCCTGATGTGCTTGGAGATGACCCTCTGAGATAGGCTTGTCAATTGGGCGGGGATTCCCCGTCCCCGCGGGGATCCGCCCCGAACGGGGCGGGGACGAGGATTATAGTCCCCGCCCCGTTCCCCGCCAAATATAATATCTAAATAACTAAAAATTATACCTAAAAACAAATATTAAATATAATTTAAGTAATACTTTTTTTACCAAAACTGTATTATATTAATAAAAATACTAATTAAAATATAATTTAAATAATATTTACAATTATATATATTATAAATATAATTTTTTTTAAAAAAGTCGCGGGGACGGGAATCTCCGGGTGGGGCGGGGACCCGACGGGGACGGGGATGGGGACGAAATTTTCCCCGTTTAATTCGCGGGGACGGGGACGGGATTCCCCGTCCACGCGAGGGCGGGGATGCGGATGTAATCCCCGCCCCCGCCCCTCCCCGCCCCGTTGACAAGCCTACTCTGAGAAGTGAGGAATATTTGCGAGTTATTGACGCGAAACTGAAGAATATCTGGGGACTTAATCACTGCGATGATTATGAAGAAGATGGGAGGAGAACAATCACGTTGAGCTCGATTTCAAATCCCTTGAGGCCGAACCGCCGCCGACATGACTTGTCGCACCTAGAGGACGGCCGCCATGGTTATTGCTCCGGCCGCCGGCGACGTCCTCGCCGGAAATCGCGCCTCGGGACCGGGTTGTGAGTTTTCTAACTTTTTGGGTGTTAAGTGGAATTACAGAAATAATAGGGTTAAATTCGTTATTTCCCTTAGGACCATATGCAGTGAAATCTAAGATCTGGGGGGCGAAATGGAATTTTGATAATATCTTGGGCACCCTAGCTATTTTACTTAGGGTTTCTAATGGGCTTGGGCCTTTGAATTTGCAAGAATTATATTTTGGGCCATAGAATTAATTTAGTGTGTAGCAATTAATTAAATATTTTGGGCTGGTATTATTTTGCTGCATGAATAATTATTTTTCACTGCTGAAATTATTTAATTAGTTTCTGAAAATAACTATTCTGGGGTTATCGAAATTAATTACCATAGCTTGTTAGAATTAATTGTTTTGGGTTGCTAAAATAAATTAAGTATGGGACTTTTATAGTCGGGGGACTTAAATGAGTTGAGCTTGATTTATTTTATTGGGCTCTCAAATTAATTATTTGGGCTATATTTGGATTGCTGGAATTATTGCCATTGGGCCACTAGCCAGTGGGTTTCCAAAAGGTACAGCCTAGGACAGACAATCGTAGGTGTACTGCTGTCAGACTGACATGTTCCCTTTCTGACCAAAATGTCCCCTAACCAGCACACTCTTTGTGTCCCCTGGTCGGCTGTAAACAGACCCGTCCTTTTTCAACACCTCGATGTCAGGATTAGTTGGAATTATGTACCTCCTCCGTACACTACCTACCTACCAGCTTTCCTACTTAGCTACCTTTGACCTCTGACTCTCCTACGTAGCTAACCCATATCTCGAAATTGGAGCTTCCTAGATCACCAGATTAGGGAGAGCGCTGGGCTATGTGCTAGAAATTATGTAGGCTTATTCCTGACCCGCGATAACGCACCGTGTTTAAGTATGCAATTACTAAATATTATTTTATTATTGTTTTTATCTCATGACACTTGTGGTGTCTCGTGCGTTGGAGTTCTTGTGGTTGTGGCTTCGCAGATTTGGCAGGTATGCCGATCCAGCTCTCAGCTGGCTACAGGAGATGATAAGCCTCGACCTAGCTCCGGCAGAAACCTTCCGGCGTAGGATCAACGGATCTGCCGATGATAAGTCTCTCGACTATAAAAAAGAGGACCGTAAGCCTTGGTTTAGACCCAGGCTAGAAACAGAAGACCCTAAGCCCTGGCTTAGACCCAGGCTGGAAGTGAAACCCCGTAAGCTCTGGCTTAGATCCAGGCTGGGAGTGAAGCCTATAAGCCCTGGCTTAGATCCACCAGGCCCAGAGCCTCTAAGCTCCAACGTAGCTCCAGACGAGAAAGGAGGCCATGAGCCCTAGCTCTGAAACTAGGTGAAAGAGAAGCCCATAAGCCCTAGCTTCAGTCCTAGGCTGGAAAACAGAAGACTGTAAGCCCTGGCTTAGACCCAGGCTGGAAGTGAAACCCCGTAAACCCTGGCTTAGATCCAGGCTGGGGGTGAAGCCTATAAGCCCTGGCTTAGATCCAGGCTAGGCCCGAAGCCTCTAAGCTCCAACGTAGCTCCAGATGAGAAAGGAGGCCATGAGCACTAACTCTGATGCTGGGTGAAAGAGAAGCCTATAAGCCCTGGATTCAATCCAGGCTGGAAACGAAATCCATAAGCCCTGGCTTAAACCCAGGCTGGGAGCAAAACCCTGTAAGCCCTGGGTTAAATCCAGGTTGGGAGCGAAACCCCATAAGCCCTGGCATAGATGGCTAAATGTAGGTCGAGGTAAAGAAGGCTGATAGGGTTGACCTATCCAGCATTCCTCCTGACCTGGCAACTCACAAGGAACATAGTAAGAGGTTAAGTCTGAAGGAGGTAAGGACTAGGTACGAGGTTCGACCAGAGGCAATGCACGAAGCTGATATTTGGAGGAGCTAGGGAGATATCCCAGGAAGCTACGGAGCTATCCAGAGGGACCAAAGGAAGTAATCGAGAGAGCTAAGGAAGTGTCCAGTAGACATGAAGAGGGAGATATCCCAGGAAGCTACGGAACTATACGGAAGGGCCAGAAGAAGAGCTCGGAAGAGCTAAGGAAGCGTCCGGGAGATCTAACGAAGGAGGGCAGTATGAAACCCTAGACGCGTGAATAGTATAAGTAAGTGGCTCTTAAACATTTTACATCATCTTCTACGCGCCCCACACACACTAAACACCAAGAACGCACACACATGCTCTCTCTCCCTCTCTTTATCTTCTCTTTACCTTTTAGGGCTTGGAATCACTTGTAAACACGAGTGAAGGTGAGATTGAGTGTGTAATCTTCCTCCATTATTAGTGAATATTCTCCGGCGGCCCGTGGACGTAGGATTCACCCGAATCCGAACCACGTAAATCATCGTCTCTTTATTTTTCCGTCTCGTTCTTCATACATTCAACCATGATTTCATCCGAACCGGCCCTCACCTTATTCCCCGGACCATAAATCTTGTTGATCGGGGCCGTAACCCGCATCAAATGGCGCCGTCTGTGGGAAACGAGGGTTGGAACGTGTGATATGTAGTTGTGGCTTGGATTAAACGACTGTTTTTGGAAGTTGTCCGGGCTGCCGTTCTTGAGTTTCTTCTATGACATTTCATCGAACACTTGACGGGCGGAACTTTGTCTCACCATAAGCTTGGTCGCTGGCCACCTTGGCTTCACCGTCAGCGATCGGTCCACCGCCCAGGCACCGCCAGCAAGGCAGCGGTGGCCACCTATTCAGGTCTGCCCTCACGAGAGCAGAAAATGCTTCGGAATAATCGGTGTACGCGCTAACGGTGACCACCGACGAAGCCGTGTCCATCAACGAACTCTCTGGGAAATGCTCTATCCATAGGCGTGCCTCCCGTGGCCAAAGACCAACCACAACGAACATAATCGCCGGTAAAATTCGCGTCGACGCTCACAAAACCCCATGACGCGATTTAGGCAAAATCGCAAAATCGACGAGCGAGACCTCAAAATCGAGGATGCCTAAGGTGCTGAACCTCAGTTTCATCTCCTCGCCGGTCAGCCGCGCCGTTACACGAGCAGGAAAGACGTAGAGGCGATGACGTCTGTGAAGAAGACGAGAGAACAATCACGTCGAGCCCCGGTTTCAGATTTCTTGAGGCTGAGTCGAGGCAGTCGTGGCCGTCGCACTTGGAGGACGACCATTGTGGCCACCGCCGCGCCGGACGCCGGTGACGTCCCCGCCCGAAATCACTTTCGGGGTCCGGTTGTAAGTTTTTTAACTTTTGGGGTGTCAAACTGAATTATAAAAGTGATAGGGTTAATTCTGTTATTTTCTTGGGACTAAATGCTGAGGAATATGAAATCTTGTGGGCAAATGAGAATTTTTACAATATTTAGGGTGTTGTAGTTATTTCGCATAGGGTTCCTTGTAATGGGCTTGGGCCTTAAGATATAGGATTAATTTTTAATATTAGGGGCGTACTATTGTCAGACTGACATTTCCTTTGTCCGACCAAAATGTCCCCTAACCAGCACACTCTTTGTGTCCTCTGGTCGGCTGTAAACAGTCCCGTCCTTTTTCAACACCCCGATGTCAGGATTAGTAGGGATTATGTACCTCCTCCGTACACTACCTTTGACCTCCAGCTTACCCACTTAGCTACTGACCTCCAGATTTCCTACTTAGCTATTGACCTCCAGCTTTCCTACTTAGCTACTTACCTGACGGCCTTCATATGTAGTTACCCATATCTAGAAATCTGACCTTTCTAGATCACCTAATTAGGAAGAATACTGGGATATGTGCTAGTATTTATTTGGATAGGCTTATTTCCGATCTGCCACAACGCATCATTTCACTATGCAGTCACTAAATGTTATTTTATTATTTATCTCACGACGCCAATTGCGTCTTGTGCGTTGGAGTTGCTTGTGGTTGTGGCTTCGCAGATTTAGCAGGTATGTCGGTCCAGCTCTCATCTGGATACACGAGATGATAAGCTTTGACCTAGCTCCGACAGAAACCTTCCTGCATAAGATCTACGGATCTGCCGATGGTAAGTCTCCGGACTATAAAAAAGAAGACCGTAAGCCCTGGTTTGGACCAGGCTAGAAACAGAAGACCGCAAGCCCTGGCTTACACCCAGGCTGGAAGAGAAACCCCTTAAGCCCTGGCTTAGACCCAGGCTAGGAGTGAAGCCTATACGCCCTGGCTTAGATCCAGGTCAGGCCCGAAGCCTCTAAGCTCCAACGTAGCTCCAGATAAGAGAGGAGGCCATGAGTCCTAGCTCTGGTGCTAGGTGAAAGAGAAGCCTATAAGCCCTGGATTCAATCCAGGCTGGAAAGGAAGTCCATAAGCCCTGGCTTAAACCCAGACTGGAAGCAAAACCCTGTAAGCCCTGGCTTAAATCCAGGCTGGGAGCGAAACCCCATAAGCCCTGGCCTAGATCCAGGCTGAACACGAAACCTCTATGCTCCGATGTAGCTCGAGATGGAAAAGGAGGCCATAAGCCCTAGCTTCAGTCCTAGGCAGGAAAAGAAGCCTCTAAGCCCTGGCTCAGATCCAGGCTGGAAGCCAAGATGTGGCCGCGCAGACGCGCATTTAGTAGCCCAGACGTGGCCCCGCAGATGCGCACTTATAGCCCAGACGTGGCTGGCCCAGAAGTGGCCGCGCAGATGCGCACTTACAAGCCCAGACGTGGCCGCGCAGATTGCGCTTAAAATTCCAGACTCCAGGTCATCCTGGATCACAGTCTGATGAATCTAGATTGGGTTATATTCAGGAGGGCTGTGCCATGCACGCCCCGCGCAGATTGCGCTTAAAATTCCAGACTCCAGGTCATCCTGGATCAAAGTCTGATGAACCCAGATTGGGATATATTCAGGAGGGCTGCGCCACGCACACCCCGCGCAGATTGCGCTTAAAATTCCAGACTCCAGGTCATCCTGGATCACAGTCTGATGAACCTAGATTGGGTTATATTCAGGAGGGCTGTGCCACGCACGCCCCGCGCAGATTGCGCTTAAAATTCCAGACTCCAGGTCATCCTAGATCAAAGTCTGATGAACCTAGATTGGGTTATATTCAGGAGGGCTGTGCCACGCACGCCCCGCGCAGATTGCGCTTAAAATTCCATACTCCAGATCATCCTTGATCAAAGTCTGATGAACCCAGATTGGGTTATATTCAGGAGGACTGTGCCACGCACGCCCCATGCAGATTGCGCTTAAAATTCCAGACTCCAGGTCATCCTGGATCAAAGTCTGATGAACCTAGATTGGGTTATATTCAGGAGGGCTGTGCCACGCACGCCCCGCGCAGATTGCGCTTTAAATTCCATACTCCAGATCATCCTTGATCAAAGTCTGATGAACACAGATTGGGTTATATTCAGGAGGACTGTGCCACGCACGCCCCATGCAGATTGCGCTTAAAATTCCAGACTCTGGGCCATCCTGGATCAAAGTCTGATGAACCCAGATTGGGTTATATTCATGAGGGTTGTGCCACGCACGCCCCGAGCAGATTACGCTTGACTTCCAGGCTCCAGGTTACTCTGGACCCAAGCCTGAGGGACATAGATTGGGTCGTATCCAGGAGGGCTGTGCCATGCACGCCCCGCGCAGATGCGCACTTATAGCCCAAACGTGACCGCGCAGATAGCGCATTACTAGGCCCAGATGCGGCCTCACGGATAGCACACCAATGAGCCCAGATAGGGTCGCGCAAAGGGCGCTCGTACAGGGGCGCCCAACTTTCGGGTCATCTTGGATAAACGTTTGATGAGTCCAGATTAGGCTACCACCAGTGGACCTCACTGGTCCCCATGTCAGCCAATGTCAGCTCTGCGAAGGGGAGAGAGGTCCACGGGTAATCAACGGACCTGACGAAAACGGAAATGAGTATTGGACCTGATACACCAGTGAGCTCACGCAGGAGGAACACTCTTCACTTACTTCGAAAAAGAATGCACTGACAAACATCAGCACAATTTGAAGTAGGGGGAGTGGAGAGTGGTAGTAGTACAGGTCCGGACATTAACAGTAAAGCTCGCCCAGAATACATAAGAAGAAAAATTCCTCCGAAAAGAGATAAGGGCATGAGCAAAATGCAAAGAAAACATGCCACGAAGCCTCCAAGCCTTGACTCAGCTCCCAGGCTGGAAACAAAGCTTGAAGGCCTAGCCTATCTGCAAGTCTCCAGTCAATCTGCGGACCTTGTGAATTGTGATGACGGGCATCTAACCCACCTGGAACAAAAGTGATGGCTGTCGAGTCCGATTTAGGCGGATATCGTTCAGGATCCCCTTTAAAGGCCGGAGGAGCGCTCAGAGCCGCCACCGCTACATCCAGGGTGGAAGCTGGTCTCATCCGGCAGCAAAACCTCAGAAGTAGTGCCGCATGAGGTGTTGAAGGATATTTTTGCCAGAGCTGTGTTCCATCTAGCCTTCTGCAGAACGCTCTTCCTGGCGTATTGAGTCGAGTCACTCGGCACTTCATTCGCTACCTCAGCATCGAAGGCTCGCTCCAGAACAGTCTTCATAGCCTCCTCCCTCTTCGCCAACAAGCCCTTAGCCTTACGTTCAATCAAGGCTTGTTGCTCCTCCACGAGCTGGTTCATATGGGACGCAAAATCATTCTCCTTGGCAGCAAGATCGGCTGCACTTGGCCCTCTAAGTCTGGGCTCAATCCCAATCTGGAAACGAGGCCCGTAGACCCCAGCCTAGTCCAGGTGGGAACCTCCCTGCTGATCTACAGACCTAATGAAGACGAATCGTCAATTCGTGAAAACGAGAGCAATGCGCGCCAAGTCCAGCCCAGGCGGACATCTTTCAGGTTCCCAGATCAGCTTTCTGGCATGGACCTCCAGACGATCAATGATAGGTCACCAGAAACCAGCGGAGAACTCCCAACTCCAGACGGATAGCATAGTCAATAACCTACGGACCTGGTAAAGACGAGCCCCCAACTCGTAGAAACGAGAGTGATAAAACACCAAGTCCAGCCTCGCGCGGACATCTCCCAGGTACACATTTAATCTGCTAATAACCATTCAGACGAATGTTTGGACGTGATTGCATCAGGATATCAGAGGGAAAATGCATGAGGGGTGGATGTCTCCTAAGCTGGAGACGAATATCATAAGCCCTGGCCTAGCCCAAGCGTAAACCTTTCAGCATTAACTATAGATTTACGGAGCTGCCGATGACAAGTCTCAAGACTATAAAACAGAAGGCAGTAAGCCCTAGCCTGTTCAGGTACTGCTTACTTTTAGCATCGATATTTCGGCTAGCTTTCTGCTGCAGGTTTCCGGATCAACTCTCTAGCATGGACCTCCAGACGACCAATGACAGGTCGCCAGAAGCTGGCGCATAACTCTTAACTCCGCGCTGGCACCCAAAGACCCAACCTAACTGTTGGGACACCTAAGTCCAGCTTCGTGCTGGCACAGGAAACCCAACCTAACTATTGGGGATATCTATCTAAGTCCAGCTTCGGGCTGGTACATAAATGCCCAACCTAACTGTTGGGACATCTAAGTCCAGCTCCACGCTCGCACCAGAAGACTCAGCCTATCTGTCGGGATATCTACAGTTCAGTTCCGTGCTGGCACTCGGAAACCCAATCTGTTTGGATTGGGATATCGAAGTGCAGCTCCTTGCTCGCACACGAATGCTTGACTTTCTGTTTGGGTATCTAAGTTCAATTCTGCTCCGATGTTTAGGACCCGACCTACTTCATCAGGATATTTAAGCTCAGCTTTCCGTCAGCACGCCGAGGCTGATCTACTTTACAGGGGACATCGATGTCAAACCACGAGCTGGCGAGCGAGTGGAGGTTCGAATTAGGTGTTCAGGATATCTGAGTACAGCTCGCCACGAGGTTTTTGAACCGAGCTTCGAGATGCAAAGCAGTAGTCCGACGTATAAAAGGAACAGAGGGAGATGCCATCTAATTTCGAGTATTCCGGATGTGCTATATTACATTAAGCACAGTTCAGAGTAGAGGAGTAGTTAATGGGGAAGGCTCGGCCATATGTTTGGAAGAAACTATCTACTCCGATAGAAAGATAGCACGATCACAGGTGCAGAACTATGCGAGCGACTAAGACAGAATTCTCCGCAGCAAAGTCCTTGCGCTTCTACCTGGCTATCAGTTCGAATGCTCCAGCCGGTCACTTTGTCGACAGATTTGCAGCCTTGCGCATGAGCTGCTCCCGTTCTGCTGCAAGCTCGCTAAGTCATCCTTAAACCGTCCGATCGTGGCATCTCTATGCTTCAGCAGCCCCACTAGCTTCATGGGGGCAAGCCATGGCCAGGAATTGGCCAGCAGAGTGGACATCCCACTTACCTAAGGAGATCGGCGAGGTCCACAGCATGGCGACCCACCTCCCATGCTAACATTTGGAGACCTAGTTTTGCGAGTAGAAGTTCTACGTCAGCTCTCCGTCGACAAAGAGACCTGATCTATTCGATTAGGAGTCCAGCTTCGAGTTGATGAACGAAGACCTGGTCTATCTCATCAGGATTACCAGGATCCGGGTCAGCTCTTCGGATTCCAGGTCAGTTCTTTGGATTCCAGGTTAGTCCTCTCCCACAAGCTCGATCTGCTCGATCCTAATTTACAAGTCCAGCTCTATGCTGGCCGGAGAAAGACCTATTAATCTACTTGGAGTTTCTGAGCCAACTCCATGCTGGCATGTAAAAGTCATGTCATCTGTTTGAGGTTCCCAGGTCTGGCCCTAGGCGGGCAAGAGGAGATCTGATATAATCCGCCAGGACGTTTTAAGTCCAGATCTTGATCTATCCTGTCCGATTGTCTGAATTCAGCTCCCCGCCGACTCAGAGAGACCTGATCTATATGATCTGGATTTTCAATCCAGCTCTCCACTAACGAAGAGGACCTGACCTATCTAGTTAGGATTTCAAGGATCAGCTTTCTGTTAGCAGGGTATCCGACAAGGCATTGGCTGGCGAGTATCCAAGTCATCTCGTCGAGACTGCTGAGTATATCTCCGCACAGACACGTGAGGTCCTGGGTTGCTTAAGACTTCTTGGGCAATGGGAGAAAATGGCAGAAGAAATTTGAGGACACGAGAAGAGGAATGCTTTCTTAATAATACTCCGAGCCGCAATACTTAGCATATTGCAACTCAGAGTAGGGGGACTGGATGATAGGGGTGACCTATCCAGCATTCCTCCTGACCTGGCAACTCACAAGGAACAGAGTAGGATGTTAAGTCTGAAGGAGGCAAGGACCAGGTACGAGGTTCGACCAGAAGCAATGCACGAAGCTGATACTTGGAGGAGCTAGGGAGATATCCCAGGAAGCTACGGAGCTATCCAGATGGACCAAAGGAAGTAATCGAGAGAGCTAAGGAAGTGTCCGGTAGACCTGAAGATGGAGATATCCCAGGAAGCTAAGGATCTATCTAGAGGGACCAAAGGAAGTAATCGAGAGAGCTAAGGAAGTGTCCAGTAGACCTGAAGAGGGAGATATCCCAGGAAGCTACGAAACTATACGGAAGGGCCAGAAGAAGAGCTCGGAAGAGCTAAGGAAGCGTCCGGGAGATCTGACGAAGGAGGGCAGAAACCCTAGACGCGTGAATAGTATAATAAGTGGCTCTTATCCATTTTACATCATCTTCTACACGCCCCACACACACTAAACACCAAGAACACACACACATGCTCTCTCTCCCTCTCTTTATCGTCTCTTTACCTTTTAGGGCTTGGAATCACTTGTAAACAGGAGTGAAGGTGAGATTGAGTGTGTAACCTTCCTCCATTACTAGTGAATATTCTCCGGCGGCCCGTGGACGTAGGATTCACCCGAATCCGAACCACGTAAATCATCGTCTTTTTACTTTTCCGTCTCGTTCTTCATACATTCAACCATGATTTCATCCGAACCGGCCCTCACCTTATTTTCCGGACCATGAATCTTGTTGATCGGGGTCGTAACCCGCATTAGAGGCCATAAGCCCTAGCTTCAGTCCTAGGCAGGAAAAGAAGCCTGTAAGCCCTGGCATGGACCCAAGCTGGAAGCGAAACCACGTAAGCCCTGGCTCAGGTCCAGGCTGGACACGAAGCCCCTAAGCCCCGACATAGCTCCAGATGGAAAAGAAGCCTATAAGCCCTGGCTTTGATCCAGGCTGGAGAAAAGACGCCCAGGTTTCGGGTTACTACGGACTAGGACACCTGTTGGCACCCAAAGCGAAAAAGACGCCTAGGTTTCGGATTACTCCGGACTAGGACACCTGTTGGCGCGCGAAACAAAAAATGCCCAGGTTTCGGATTACTCCGGACTAGGACACCTGTTGGCACCCAAAGCGAAAAAGACGCCCAGGTTTCGGATTACTCCGGACTAGGACACCTGTTGGCGCGCTAAATAAAAGATACGACCAGGTTTCCGATTACTCCGGACTAGGACACCTGTTGACACTCGAAATGAAAAATACGCCCAGGTTTCGGATTACTCCGAACTAGGACACCTGTTGGCACTCGAGATGAAAGATACGCCCAGGTTTCGGATTACTCCGGACCAGGTTTCGGATTACTCTAGACTAGGACACCTGTTGGCACTCGAGATGAAAGATACGCCCAGGTTTCGGATTACTCGGACTAGGATACATGTCGGCACCCGGGATAGAAGGCACGCCCCAACCCCTGATCACCTGGGAATGAATATTTGCAGGCTTCATGAAAACGTACCTCTCAGTCCCAACTATCCCGGGTAAACCTTGCTGGCCATGGATCATTCCACGTACAAAAGAAAGCTCCTAGGCTCCGACTCATTCACCAAATAGAAGATCAAACTAGTCAATGCTGGCCTTGCGAAAGACCGAAAGGTTCATCGGTACTCTACGAACCTGGTCAAAAGCGAAAACGAAGGGTGTCGGACCTAGCCCACCGAAGCTCCCTAGGTACACGTTTCCATTTACCAACAACTCCTTGAATGCAGATTTCGAATGCAAATTGCAATGGGATGTTGGGAAGGGAGTGCATAACAAGCAGACATCACCAGGGGTACATTCTCCACGTACTTCGAAATGTGCTGATAAACATCAGCACAATCCGAAGTAGGGGGAGTAGAGAGTGGTAGTAGCACAGGTCCCGCATTGATAGAGAGGCTGATCACAAATACTTAAATGTCGCTGGGATAAAGACAAGCTCCAGGGGAAAGCCTACCTGGTAGCCTACCGACCCGGCGCGAGCTCTCAATCTATAAAAAAGAAAGCAAAGAGCGCTGGGTTCAGCCTATAAAATATCTCCAAGGTACATGTTTAAATATGCCCTTAACCTTCAGATGGAAGTGCTGGATGTGAATGTAGTAGGATGTTGGGAGGAAAGCGCAAGAGGCAGAAATATCGCCCATAAGTAAACATACAGAGCACTGCAATCTGCCGAGATGGATCATCGTGGGTACTCAAAGTGCAGCTTGCAAGGGAAGGATGGAGGTCGACAAATAAGGAGGCATACTCCTCACTTACTTCGAATGTGCTAACAAGCATCAGCACAATTCGAAGTAGGGGGAGTGGAGAGTGGTAGTAGTACAGGTCCGGACATTAACAGTAAAGGTAGCTCAGAGTACTTAAGAAGAAAAGGAGATAAGAGCAAAATGCAAAGAAAACATGTCACGAAGCCTCCAGGCCTTGACCTAGCTCCCAAGCTGGAAACAAAGCCCGAAGGCCCCAGCCTATCTCCAGGTGGGAGCCTTACTAGTCAGTCTGCGGATCTTGTGATGACGGGCATCTAATCCATGAAAACGAAACGCATCATGCCCGACTTAGGCGGATATTGTTCAGAACCCCCTTTAAAGCTGGAGAAGCGCTCATAGCCGCCGACGCTACATCTAGGATGGAAGCTGGCTCTCATCCAGCAGCAAAACCTCCCAAGAAGTAGTGCCGCATGAGAGCATCGAAGGCTCGATCCAGAACAGCCTTCATAGCCTTCTCCCTCTCTGCCAACAAGTCATTAGCCTTACGATCAATCAAGGCTTGCCGCTCCTCCGCGACCTGGCTCATATGGGACGCAAGCTCATTCTCCTTGGCAACAAGATCGGCGGCACTCGGCTCTTCTAAGTCCGAGCTCAACCGCAAGCTAGAAACAAGGCCCATAGACCCCAGGCTAGCTACAGGTAGGAACCTCCGTGGTTAACCTACGGACCTGGTGAAGACGAGCCCCCAAATCACTGAAACAAAAGCGATGAGCGCCAAGTCTAGCCTTGGCGGACATCTTCCAGGTACACGTTTGAATCTGCCAATAACCTTTCAGGTGAATGTTTGGATATGATGGCATCAGGAGGTCAGAAGGAAAGTGCATGAGGAGAGGATGTCGCCTAAGCTGGAGACGAATTTTATAAGCCTCAGCCTAGCCCAGGCGGAAACTGTTCGGTGTTTACCCTGATCTATGGATCTGCCGATAACAAGTCTCAAGACCATAAACAGAAGGCAGTAAGCCCTAACCTGTCCAGGTAATGCTAGCTGCCTAGCATTGATACTTCGACTAGCTTTCTGTTGCAGGTTTCAGATCAGCTTTCTATCATGGACCTCCAGACGACCCATGACAGGTCGCCAGAAGCCAGCGCAGAACTCCCAACTCGGTGCTGGTACCAGAAGACCCAACCTAACTGTTGGGATATCTAAGTCCAGCTTTGCGCTGGCACCCACAAGCCCAACCTAACTATTGGGCTATCTATCTAAGTCCAGTTCCGTGCTGGCAGCTGAACACCCAAACTATGTGTTTGGGATATCTAAGTCTAGCTGCGCGCTAGCACAGAAGACCCAACCTAACTGTTGGGATACCTAAGCCCAGCTCCGTGCTGGCACAGGAAACCCAACCTAACTGTTGGGAGATCTAAGTCCAGCTCCCCGCTGGCATCAGAAGGCCCAACCTACGTGTTTGGGATATATAAGTCTAGCTCCGCGCTAGCACAGGAAACCCAACTTAACTGTTGGAAAATCTATCTAAGTCCAGCTCTGGGCTGGCACGTAAAGACACAACCTAACTGGTGGGAGATCTAAGTCTAGCTCCCCGCTGGCATCAGAAGGCCCAACCTACATGTTTGGGATATATAAGTCTAGCTCCGCGCTAGCACAAGAAATCCAACCTAACCGTTGGGATATCTAAGTCCAGCTCCGGGCTGGCACGTAAAGACCCAACCTAACTGTTGGGAAATCTAAGTCCAGCTCCGCACTGGTACAGGAAATCCAACCTAACTGTTGGGATATCTATTTAAGTCCAACCCCGGGCTGGCACGTAAAGACCCAACCTAACTGTTGGGAAAGCTAAATCCAGCTTTGCGCTGGCACGCGAAAACCCAATCTGTCTGGATCGGGATATCTAAATCTAGCCATGCGCTGGCACCAGAAGACCTAACATATCTGTTGGGTATCTAAGACAATTTTGCTCCGGTATTTAAGACCCGACCTACATCATCGGAATATCCAAGTCCAGTTTTAATCTGGCGGGCAACACTCGACCCAGCATTCTGGAAGCATCGGCATGACCCGTTTGCTGAAGCTTGGGCACAAGAAAGCTAGCCCGAGAAAACCTCAAGGCTAGCCCAGATAGATAGGGAGGAACCACGGAGATCTGGAAAGCTAGAAGTTGAAGCAAGATTCCCCATGAACGAAGACGGATAGTTACGCCACATTGGCTCATTCAGGATGAAATTCAGATTCAGAAGCGAAGTCTCCGTGCTTCCGCTCTGACTCTTGTTCCGAACGCTTCAGCCCGGCTTTTTGCTCCTTCGCCAGCAGACTTCCAGCCTACGCTGATGAGCTACTCATGATCGGCCTCAGGCTTTCTAGCTTATTCTTCAACCGCCTGATCGTGGTGTCCCTACACTTTGGCCACTTGGCTAGCTCTCTTGGGGATGAGCCACGGCCGAGGAATCAGCAGAGTGGACATCCCACGTACCTGAGGAGGTCGGCGAGGTCCACAGCCTTGTAACACAACCCCCACGCTAGCTCGTGGAGGCCTGGCTCCAGCAGCAGGAGTTCTACATCAGTTCTCCATCGACAAAGAGACCCAATATATTCGATCAGAAGCCCAACTTCGAGCTGACGAACGAAGATCTGATCTGTCTTGTCAGCCATAGACTTCCAACGATCGGCATCGTTACCTCGCCCTGGCAGGGGAACACATGAGCTGTTCAACCCTGATTAATAAGGTCCAGCTCTATGCTGGCCTGAGAATACCCAATTCATCTACTTGGGATTTCCGAGTCGGCTCCGTTATGGCGTATGAAACGCTCTGCCGACTCATAAAGACGTTATCCATATGAACAGGATTCTTAAGTCCAGCTTTCTGCCAGTGAAAGGGACCTGATCTACTTGGATTTCAATAATCAGCTTTCCATCAACATGTGAAGTCCTAAGCTGTTTGGGACTTCTTGAGCAATGGAAGAAAATGGCGGAAGAAATTTAAGGACATGAGAAGAGGAATGCTTTCTTAATAATACTCCGAGCTGCATTAGTTATCATATTGCAACTCAGAGTAGGGGACTGGATGATAGGGGTGACCTATCCAGCATTCCTCCTGACCTCACGACCCACAAGGAACAGAGTAGGAGGTTAGGTCTGAAGGAGGCGAGGACCAGGTACGAGGCTCGACTAGAGGCAATGTACGAAGGTGATATTTAGAGTAACTAGGTAGATATCCCCGAGAGCTACTGAACTAGCCGGAAGGGTCAAGGAAAGCAATCGAGAGAGCTAAGGAAGAGTCAAGGAGACCAGACGGGGGGAAGCAGTACCAAACCCTAGACGGGGGGCTTTGAATCACTTGTAAACATGAGTGAAGGTGAGATTGGGTGTGTAATCTTCCTCCGTTATTAGTGAATATTCTCCGGCGGCCCGTGGACGTAGGATTCACCCGAATCCGAACCACGTAAATCTCTGTTCCTTTATATTTTCTGTCATTCTTCGCATATTCCAACAACGATTTCATCCGAACCGGCCCTCACCTTGATTCCCGAACCATAAATCTTGTTGATCGGGGTCATACCCACATCAATATATTTTGTCGCATAAAAGGTTAAGAACACTTTGCAACGTCTCCCTTCTCTTGTGATTTCAAATTAAGACCATCTCCAATTCGTACTCTATTTTGGTGTAAAACAAAAAAAATAGTACGACTCTATTCCAATTGGATTCTACATTGTATGCAATTACAGCATTGTTTGATAGTGATACTCTACATTACACACAATTTTCAATACTGTTATAATTTATTTTTTGTTTTATGTTTTGACCATCTCCAATGGATGGATCCCTTATTTAACACTAATATTGTGTTGTTGATTAGCAGAGATATTCTAGTTGTATAGTACACACAATTTTCAATACTAAAACAGAGTTATAATTTCTATTTATTTATATTTCATTTAATAAAATATATTTAAATATATTTAAAATATTTGATATTCTTATAATAATAAAAAATAATATTAATTTTCTTATATTTTTTTGATAATTTCCTTTTAATTAAATAAAACATGATTAAATAATATGCTAATTGTATAATTTATTTAATTTTTAATATTAATTATTATATTTTATTGACTTTTTAGTCATTATAATATAAGTTTAATAAGTGTTTTATGATAGTAATAAATAGGAATTTGATTTTTAGCATAAAAACTAGAGTTAATGGGTCAGAGTAAAAATTTGATTTAAAAACGGAGTTCATGAGGTGGAGTAAAAGCACTGTAGCAGCTGTATTATTGTGTAAAATTAATTGTATTTTATGCTGTTGGTTGAAGATGCTCTTATAGCGTTGCTGGACAATGATACTCTATATTTAGAGTACACACAATTTTCAACGCCAAAATAGTGTTATAATTTATCTCTTTGTTTTATTTTTATTTCAATTATATATTTTTAGTTCATTTATTTACTTATGATATAATAAATAGAAATATTTTTTTTTGTTTAGAAAATATAGCTAATGGATTGGAGTAAAAATTAGTTCAGAAATAAAGTTAATGAGTTTGAATAAAAGAACTGTTGCAACTGTATTTTTGTGTTGCGGGTTGGAGGTGCATGAAAACATTAAAGTGCCCACGCTGCATTGGACTTGGGGACAAAGGGCTCTTTTGTCAATTGCCCATTGACTATTGAACGTTTGTCAGTGTCTGGGTAAAATACATATCACCCTCAATCTTATTCCTTATTTCTCACACTGCCCCCAAGAACTATGGAAATATTCAATCAGCCCCTATGCAGTGTTATCAAACTGAAACCTTCGTTTATACTTTGCATGTCCTTTGCTTTGAGAGAGATACTGCTATTAACAGGGCTAAGCGTAGAGTTCTTAGGGAGATACTGCTTTGAGAGAGATACTGCTTAGATTCAAAATGATACTATTTATCAGCCAAGATAAATGATCATCAAGCCAAATAAACTTATTAGATTAGACTTAGATACAAACACGAGGAGCTATTTGATGGATGGCGACCCCGTCGGTGACGAGGTTGGTGTACGTTCGACGACTTTGAGGCCGTTCGATTGAAGGGCATTTGACGATTTCAAGACCCGTACGACGACCCAATTTCTTTTGAAGACGCATGTAGTAGGGATAGACTAGAAATAACCCGCTTGTGTTGTCTTGTAGTTTATTTTCCTAGGGTTTATTTTCTACCTACGTGCGTGTCGGTTTTTGAAATAGTATGCATATTTTTATGTACTCTTCTGTGAGATGGTTTATTCTCCCGTTTGATAAATACTAAGTGAGTAAAGAATTGGCTTCATGTCTTCTATCATGCTTGAAATGTCTAGCATTGGGGAGTTTTGTGATTTGTTCCGAATAAGTTGGTGTTGTATATCCCGCCCCAGTGTTGGCGTCTTGGGTGCGTCTTGGACGCCGCTCGTCATACCAGTCCGCCCCCACGAAGCGTATGGCAGCAATTGGCGGTACATTCTGTGCGATTTTAGCATAAGTTGATGGGTCCTACTTAGGCAGTTATACCCAATAAGCAGGGTCAGCCGTGAGGGTTAGTGACTGAGATAAAGATAGTTGAAACTCTTATTAGATAAGTGTCACTCCCCGACCGGCATCGAGGCCACGACAGCCGCCGCGTTCTCTAGGAACGCAAGGCTCAATGAACTCACGCATCACAAAGTAAATCACACGAAAGAAATTTCAAGAAAACTCAACGAATAGAGATCCAACGAAAACAGATATTTACATATGAAAAGAAGTTCACATTATGCCAAAACAATAGCTCAGACATCGATCAATGAAGGAATATATCAACCAATCAAATTTCCTCCCAAATAATATCCCTACCAATGGATCCTCCAAAAAGAAACAACGACAAAATGAACTAGAAGAAACAGCAACGGGATGACGATCGACGAAGAGACAACCTCCGGTCAAAAGCGATATCAACATACAAAAATATATATACACACGGGGTGAGCAAACCACAGTTTAGTGAGATGATAATACAGACACACCTTGGCCTCACAGAAGGTGTATCCACAACGATGAATTCCATCACAACAACCAAACATCACAACTATTCTTGTACAATAGGTTTTATCCTTCTAAACTAAATATTGACTCCGCAAAATGTAGAAAGCGATCATGCTCAACATATAATAATCAATAATACAAACACATGCCAAAAACATAACAAAAATCACGCAAAACATATACGACGCGTGGGTGGCCATATCCTCCCTGGAACTGAACTCCCCATCGAGAGTCAGACGAGGCCGTCGCCGATCTCTAAAACGTGTACCGTGAACTATCGTATCAACTGCACGTGACATGCATGTCCCACACCGGTAACGTTGACCGAGTCTCGCAAAGGACTTTGATATCTCCCCAACGATCACCCTCCGATAGGTCGAATACGTGGCAAATGGACTGGTGAACTCGGGCCTCACTCACCCGTGTTTGCCAATCCACGGGCTACTTACTCGATTGCCACTCTCTACTCACCGAACGTGGCCATTCGGGCTACACATAACCTTGGTACCGAGTAAATGCAACATCGAAGCCAAACCAATAACACAATCATAATTCCCAGTGCAACTCAATAGCAAAAGATAATCACACGTCAATACGTGACATAACTCCCTGTGGAATCATCAAACCAAACTCACGAACCAACTCATACACAATATCTCGTCAATACGATAAATACGAATATCATATAGCCGACAAGGCTCTATATCACAAGAAACACCAAAAGACCACCCAAAGTTCATCAAATATAGCGGAATATCAATCATCATTTAGCCGGCAAGGCTCACTATCACATAACTTAATAAATAACAAAATAAACGACCCATCGCGAGGTTCACACATCCCACGAAGGGAAGATGTCCCCGTATTATCAACTCACAAGGTGAGTCTAGCTTTCCCCGAAATCCGAGGCAACTCTTGTTTGTGTATTCGCTGTTCCTTCGCCTAAATCAGGAGATGACAATCGATCTTCACCGTTAGACCAATCAATTGATAATAAACGATGTCTTGTAAAACTGTATGAAAATACGATCTTCCAATAATATACTTGCCGCATGGATTTAAACATTATCATAATTCTGTTTTAAGATGGTATCAGATCATTTGAAACAACAAGAACGAAACTGTTTCGAAAATTCCTGAAAAATTCAGATTTGTTGTCAATCTTCTAAAATTCGTAGAAAATCGTACAAATATCGGATTGAGGTGTTTTCAGCGGCTATGAGAAGCTTAAGAACTTGGCTTTCAAAAGACTAAACTTCGCAAGAATCCGAACACGTTAGCTATGTCAAAACTGTTAAACACAGAAGCTGCATCTGAACTCAATTTTGGACACCTATGAGCTTAGAACAAGAGAGTATTGAACTCTAGGACAAAGATTACCTTAATATGGAGAATAACAAGAAGAAAATGCAGGTTTTAGGAGCTTGAAACTGGTTTCTTCCCTCAGCTCGTCACCTCTCTATCTCACTTTTTCTTTTTCTCACTTCCTTAGCTTATGAGTAACTTGGGTGATAGAGATGAACAAAAATAGAGATACATCGGCTTTGGGCTGAGAAGGTGGGCTAATATTGGGTTGAAATTCATTTATATATGTATATACATATTTTTTTGTGGACTAGGTGTTATAGGATATCTCCCCCTTTAAAAGGTCTCGTCCCCGAAAGGTAAACATACCTTATCGATCGAAAAGATGTGGATATTAGCGATGAATGGTTTTGGTTCCCATGTTTCTTCCTCTACTTTGTCCCTTTTCCAAAGAACTTTCACCATGGGAATGGACTTGTTTCGGAGCTTCTTCCCTTATCGATTCAAGATTTGAATCGGTTGAACTTCGTAGGATAAGTTCTCTTTTAACTCTAGTGGAGGAGACTCGAGTTTATGTGAAATCGGGCTCGTATCTTCGAAGCATAGACATTTTGAAAGTGTGATAGCTCTAATGGTAGGTCTAATCTATATGCGACACGACCCCGTTCTATGATGGTAAACGGGCCTATATATCTTGGACTTAACTTCCCGCGACGCCGATATCGTGACATGCCCTTCCACGGATAAATCTTTAGGAACACTCTATCTCCTTCTTTGAACTCCAGTTCACGTCTTCTGTTATCAGCATAGCTTTTCTGTCGATCCTGAGCTGCTTTGAGTTTATCACGTATGAGTTTAACATTTTCGGTAGCATCTTCGATGAGTTTCACTTGTTCAATCTTTCTATCACCAACTTCATCCCAGAAGAGTGGCGTTTGACACTTCCGGCCATAGAGTGCTTCGTACGGCGTCTATGCTGGAATGATAGCTATTGTTATATGCAATCTCCATCAATGCCACATATTTGTCCCAAACTGCTACTTAGATTCAAAACAATAGCACGTAACATGTCTTTTAATGTTTGAATTGTCCTCTCTGATTGCCCATCGGTGTTGGGATGATAAGCTGTGCTAAATAACAATTTCGTACCTAATGCCTTTTGAATAGTGGGCCGAAAACCTGAAGTAAACCACGGGTCTCGATCTGATACAATAGACACTGGTACACCATGCAGCCTCACGACTTCATCCATGTACAACTTGTCTAATTTTTCCAAGCCTTTGTTACGCAAGGGGAGAAAATAGGCTGATTTGGTTAAACGATCCACAATGCCCTAAATAGAGTCATGTCCTTTTTGAGTTCGAGGCAAACCAGATACAGAATCCATTGTGATGTTTTTCCATTTCCATTCTGGAATCGGAAGTGGTTGAAGTGTGCCTGCTGGTTTTTGATGCTCAGCTTTAATTTGTTGGCGTGATAGACATTTCGATACGAATTCAGTGATGTCTCGCTTCATACCTAGCCACCAATTATTCTCGAAGAGTTCTATACATTTTTGTGCTACATGGATGCATAACATAGGATGAAGAATGAGCTTCTTCGTGATTAGATCGGCGAAGATCTTCATCTGATGGTACACATGCGCGCTTTCGAAAGACAAGAAGTCCATCGTCTCGAGTTTTGAAGTCGCTAGTCTTTCCTTGTTTTTGCTTTGCAAATTTGTGTAGGCAAGTATCATGCGACTGCTTTTCTCAAATTTGTCCGAATAGAGTAGACCTAACCTCAAATTTAGCAAGTAGAGAAGCTTCACATGATTCGCCACAATGAAGAGATATACGAAGGCCTTTAAACTACTCTAAGAGATGAACATAATCCGACTGGATCAAAGAGTGTGAGGTAGAAGATTTTCTGCTGAGTGCATCGGCTACGACATTCGCTTTTCCAGGATGATAGTCGATGATTAAGTCGTAGTCACTAATTAACTCCATCCATCGTCTTTGTCGAAGATTGAGCTTCTTTTGAGTGGTGATATACTTCAAGTTTTTGTGATCCATAAATATTCGGCACGATGCACCGTAAAGATAGTGGCTCCAGATTTTTAACGCGAAGACAATGACAGCTAACTCAAGATCGTGGGTCGCATAATTTCCTTCATTCTTCTTTAATTGTCTCGAGGCATAGGCAACTACTTTTCCTTCTTGCATAAGAATGCACCTCAAGCCTTGTCTTGAAGCATCACTGTAGATGGTGAATTCTCGAATTTCCGGATCCGGCAAGTTAAGGATAGCAGCCGAGGTAAGTCGTCCTTTTAATTCTTGAAAAGCCTTCTCACAGTCAGTCCATTCGAATTTGGAACCCCTTCGAGTTAGCTTAGTCAATGAGGAAGCTAACAATGAAAAATCTTTGACGAATCTTCGATAATACCCAGCTAACCCCAGGAAACTACATATTTCAGTCACGTTCTTCTGACGATCCCAATCCACTATGGCTTGAATTTTACTGGGGTCTACAAAGATTCCATCTTTGGATATATGATGACCTAGATATCTTATTTCGCGAAGCCAGAATTCACACTTCAAAAATTTTGCGTAGAGACGATTTTCTCGAAGAGTCTCCAGTACCACTCTAAGATGTTGAGCATGCTCATCGTCAGATCTGGAGTATATAAGTATGCCATCGATAAAGACGATAACAATCTTACCTAAGTACGGGCAAAAAATTCGATTCATGAGATCCATGAAAGCTGCAGGAGCATTTGTAAGTCCAAAAGGCATAACAAAACTCGTAATGCCCATATCTGGTTCGAAAAGCAGACTTAGGCATCAACTTCCCTAATATTAAGCTGATGATAACCAGATCGCAATTCGATTTTGGAGAAAACCGTGGCTTCTTGCAATTGATCGAACAAGTCATCAATTCTAGGAAGAGGATATTTGTTTTCTATTGTGACTTTGTTCAATTGACGATAGTCGATGCATAGACGAAACGTCCCATCCTTTTTCTTCACGAATAGAACAGGAGCACCCCATGGGGATGTGCTTGGTCGAATGAAGCCCTTGTCTAGTAATTCCTCCAGTTGTGTTTTGAGTTCTTTAAGTTCCGTTGGAGACATCCGCTATGGAGGTATGGATATCGGAGTAGTATCTGAAAAGGTATCAATCAAAATCAACTTCTCGTGTACGTGGTTGTCGCGGTAAATCCTTGGGAAATACATCAGAGAATTCTTTCACCACCGGAATATTGCCTATCATGGTCGTAGAACGAGAAGCATAAATGATTGAAGCAAAGAATGCCTCATATGCTTTATGTATTAATTTATGGGCCGAGAGCATCGAGATAGGCAAGTGATGCGGGTTGACGTTCACCTTCAAAAACTAGCTCTGGAAGTCCAGGTCTACGATTAGTGATGAGTTTTGCTCGACAATCAAGAACTGCATGATGGTGAGATAGCCAATCCATGCCAAGAATGTCATCCAGATCGATCAGTGGATAAGGTTTTAGTCGGCTGCTAAGGTAGAATATTTAATCAAAATGAGACAACTTTGAACACAGAGTCTCGAACGATTCGTTCCCCAAGCGGAGTATGAATCACAATCACATGTGATAAAAGAGAAGCACGATAAGGAAGACTTGTTGTAAGACTATCCTGAATGTAAGACCGATCTTAACCTGGGTCGACGATAACATAATCGGACAATCTCCAATACACACTTGGCCTAGAGAGCAATGATATGTGGGCCAAGATATGAGATATTAGTTGAATAATAACAAAATTGGACTCATGGTAACAAACCATAGGACAAAATTGGAATTCGAGACATAAGAACCACATAATATTCTAAATCGAGTTAGTGTTACATGTCACAACCTTCGGATCTGAGCGAGCTTCTTCTTGAGTCATATGAAACACCCGAGTTTGGTTTCTTTCTTGCGTAGTCGGTCGGGTGCTTCGACCACCTATAGTACCTCGCATTACTGGCCGAGTACTCTCAGATGTGGGATAAGGTGAGGGCTGAACCGCCTTGCCACGAGAATAAGTAGATTTATGCCCTCTAGCTCCGACAAGTTGGGGACAACCAGATCTAATATGAACCGATTGTCGACAACGGAAACAAACTTGGGGAGCTGTACAAAAACCTTCATGTTATTTTAAACAGTTTCGGCACCTCTTATCCCATCTAACAGACTCCGACGATACACTCCCACCCATCTTTGGCTGCTCACGAGGATGAGAAGTAAACCAGTAGTCATAGGCAAATTACGCGAAGATCTCAAACTTTTACTCATCTTCGATACATTTCTTGAAAATGTGTCTCCTTCCCTCTTCCTTTGAGATCGCTCGGCCAACTTCTATCTTGCTTGGATTAATCCTTCCACTCTCAGTGCTTCCTCGACGAGTTCTTCAAGGCTGGCGTATTTATCTCCCGACTTCAAGTGGTCCCGAATATTGATGTTGAGGCCGTCTTCAAATCTTTTGCACAAGTCTTTCGTAGTATACAATTCTGGAGCAAACCCGCATAAACCCAAGAATCGATTCTCGTACTCGACGACCGTAATGTTGCCTTGATAAACGCTAAAGAACCTTTCCCCTTCTGATCTCTACTATACTGTGAAAATTATCGGTCTCTGAATTTCTCGACGAAGATAGGCCAAATAATAGTTTCGGAATACATTTCCATAGGATTCTGCCACCATCGACACGCGTCCTTGCCCAAGAGTTTTGTCGCAATCACCACCCGATGGCATTCATCGATCATCAAGGTGTCGAACGTGTCTACGACTTCCTTTAGCCAAGCCCTGCTTCTGTAGCATTCCTCACGTCTTCAAACGTCGGGGTTCCCATATCAACTACTGCTTTCACCAAATCAGGAACGTAACGAATGCTCCTAGGATTAGAAACTCCTAGGATTAGAACCTGCAGATGTCGTGTCTGGATTAGGAACGAGCAAACTCGATGAAGGCAAAATTGGTTCAGTGCGAGGAAGGTCATGAACACCCGTGTGATGAACGAACGCATATTATGACCTTGAGGTGCTGTAAAAACTGAAGGGCCCGTAGTAGACGGTGGAACTCCATGTGTACGAACGTAATCATAATACATTTTGGTATTGTTCTGGGGTCATCATATGATAAACTCTTACTTGAGCTCGTGGTTGCTCGACATGAGTCGTGGGAATTGAAGTATCGTGACCGCTAGGTTTACGAGGGACGGGAGAAAAAAGAGAACTCAAAGAACGACGAGAAGCGCGTCCCCGACCTCGGCCTCGCGTACCACTGGAGGTGCCATAATGACTATCAAGGGATAAATTTAATCCATTGGCAATACAGAAAGAAAAAGATTAAGATGCAACGAGGCTCTGATACCACTGAAACTGTCACGCACCGACCCACGCCGAGGCCATGACAGCTGGCGCGTTCTCAAGGAAAGCAAGGCTCAATCAACTCACGCATCGCAAAGTAAATCACACGAAGAAATTTCAAGAAAACTCAACGAAATAGAGATCTACATATGAAAAGAAGTTTACATTATGCCAAAACAATAGCTCAAACATCGATCAAAGAAGGAATATATGAACAAAGAAAATTTCCTCCCAAAATATATCCCTACCAATGAATCCTCCAAAACTAAACAACGAAAAAATACCGACCTAGAAGAAATAGCAATGGGATGACGATCGACGAAGAGACAACCTCCCGTTAAAAGCAATATCAACCAACAATATGTACACACGGGGTGAGCAAACCGCAGCTCAGTGAGATGATAATACAGACACGCCTTCGTCTCACAGAAGGTGTATCCTCAACGATGAACTCCATCACAACAACCAAACATCGCAACTATTCTTGTACAATATGTTTATCCTTCCAAACTAATATTGACTCCGCAAAATGTAGAAAGCGATCATCAACATATAATCATCAACAATCCAAACACATGCCAAAAACATCACAAAAATCACGCAAAACATATACGACACGTGGGTGGCCATATCCTCCCTCGAACTGAACTCCCGTCGAGAGTGAGACGAGGCCGTCACCATAGCCTAAAACGTGTACCTTGAATTATCGTATCAACTACACGTGACATGCATGTCCCACACCGGTGACGTTGACTGAGTCTCGCAAAGGACTTTGATATCTCCCCAACGATCACCCTCTGATAGGTCGAATACGTGGCAAATGGACTGGTGAACTCGTTGGGCCTCACTCACTGGGGTTTGCCAATCCACGTGCTACTTACTCGATTTGCCACTCTCCACTCACCCGAACGTGGCCATTCCGGTTACTTATAACCTTGGTACCGAGTAAATGCAACATCGAAGCCAAACCAATAACACAATCGCAATTCCCAGTGCAACTCAATAGCACAAGATAATCACACGTCAATACGTGACATAATTCCCTGTGAAATCATCAAACCAAACTCGTGAACCAACTCATACACAATATCTCGTCAATACGCTAAATACGAATATCCTATAGCCGACAAGGCTCTATATCACAACAACCAAACATCGTAACTATTCTTGTACAATATGTTTTATCCTTCCAAACTAAATATTGACTCCGCAAAATGTAGAAAGCGATCATCCACGCTCAACATATAATAATCAATAATACAAACACATGCCGAAAACATCACAAAAATCACGCAAAACATATACGACGCGTGGGTGGCCATATCCTCCCTCGAACTGAACTCCCCATCGAGAGTCAGACGAGGCCGTCGCCGATCTCTAAAACGTGTACCGTGAACTATCGTATCAACTGCACGTGACTGTCCCACACCGGTGACGTTGACAGTCTCGCAAAGGACTTTGATATCTCCCCAGCGATCACCCTCCGATAGGTCGAATACGTGGCAAATGGACTGGTGAACTCGTTGGTCCTCACTAACCCGTGTTTGCCAATCCACGGGCTACTTACTCAATTGCCACTCTCCACTCACCGAACGTGGCCATTCAGGCTACACATAACCTTGGTACCGAGTAAATCAACATCGAAGCCAAACCAATAACACAATCATAATTCCCATTGCAACTCAATAGCACAAGATAATCACATGTCAATACGTGACATAATTCCATGTGGAATCATCAAACCAAACTCACGAACCAACTCATACACAATATCTCGTCAATACGATAAATACGAATATCATATAGCCGACAAGGCTCTATATCACAAGAAACACCAAAAGACCACCCAAATTTCATCAAATATAGCGGAATATCAATCATCATTTAGCCGGCAAGGCTCACTATCACATAACTTAATAAAATAACAAAATAAACGACCCATCGCGAGGTTCACACATCCCACGAAGGGAAGATGTCCCCGTATTATCAACTTACAAGGTGAGTCTAGCTTTCCCCGAAATCCGAGGCAACTCTTGTTTGTGTATTCGCTGTTCCTTCGCCTAAATCAGGAGATAACAATCGATCTTCACCGTTAGACCAATCAATTGATAATAAACGATATCTTGTAAAACTGTATGAAAATACGATCTTCCAATAATATACTTGCCGCATGGATTTAAACATTATCATAATTCTGTTTTAAGATGGTATCAGATCATTTGAAACAACTAGAACGAAACTGTTTCGAAAATTCCTGAACAATTTCAGATTTGATGTCAATCTTCTAAAATTCGTAGAAAATCGTACAAATATCGGATTGAGGTGTTTTCAGCGGCTATGAGAAGCTTAAGAACTTGGCTTTCAAAAGACTAAACTTCGCAAGAATTCGAACACGTTAGCTATGTCAAAACTGTTAAACACAGAAGCTGCATCTGAACTCAATTTTGGACACCTATGAGCTTAGAACAAGAGAGTATTGAACTCTAGGACAAAGATTACCTTAATATAGAGAATAACAAGAAGAAAATGCAGGTTTTAGGAGCTTGAAATTGGTTTCTTCCCTCAGCTCGTCACCTCTCTATCTCACTTTTTCTTTTTCTCACTTCCTTAGCTTATAAGTAACTTGGGTGATAGAGATGAACAAAAATAGGAGATACATGGGCTTTGGGCTGAGAAGGTGGGCTAATATTGGGATTAAATTCATTTATATATGTATATACATATTTTTTTGTGGACTAGGTGTTATAGGATATCACCGCCTTTAAAAGGTCTCGTCCCCGAAACGTAAACATACCTTATCGATCGAAAAGATGTGGATATTAGCGACGAATGATTTTGGTTCCCATGTTTCTTTCTTTAATTTGTTGCTTTGCCAAAGAACTTTCACCATGGGAATGGACTTGTTTCGGAGCTTCTTCCCTTGTCGATTCAAGATTTGAATCGGTTGAACTTCGTAGGATAAGTTCTCTTTTAACTCTAGTGGAGGAGACTCGAGTTTATGTGAAATCGGGCTCGTATCTTCGAAGCATAGACACGTGAAAGACATTGTGAATTTGTGATAGCTCTAATGGTAGGTCTAATCTATATACGACACGACCAATCCGTTCTATGATGGTAAACGGGCCTATATATCTTGGACTTAACTTCCCGCGACGCCGAAATCGTAACATGCCCTTCCACGGATAAATCTTTAGGAACACTCTATCTCCTTATTTGAACTCCAGTTCACGTCTTCTTTAAGAACTTGGCTTTCAAAAGAATTAAACTTCGCAAGAATCCGAACACGTTAGCTATGTCAAAACTTTTAAATACAGAAGCTGCATTTGAACTCGATTTTGGAAACCTATGAGCTTAGAACAAGAGAGTATTGATCTCTAGGACAAAGATTACCTTAATATGGAGAATAACTAGAAGAAAATGCAGGTTTTAGGATCTTGCAACTGGTTTTTTCCCTCAGCTCGTCACCTCTCTATCTCACTTTTTATTTTTCTCACTTCCTTAGCTTATAAGTAACTTGGGTGGTAGAGATGAACAAAAATAGGAGATACATGGGCTTTGGGCAGAGAAGGTGGGCTAACATTGGGTTGAAATTTATTTATATATGCATATATACACACATATATATATATATATATTATATATATATATATATATACATATTTGTGGACTAGGTGTTATAATAAGTTTGCGTTTAACGTGACTTCGATAAGATTAGATGAGCCAAATATTGCGTTAAAGGCTGAGGCGAGTCTGGTCGAGTCGAGGACATCAACTCCTCTAAGAAACTTTTAACGAGGTTTTCGAAAGTCTTCCCGGGAGGATAGGTTTTCGAGGAAAATAGTGGGAGTCAAGGGAAACAAAAAGTCCTTGTTTGCGCTTGGTGAATGATAAGATAAACCTAATTAGATCTCTATTTTCTGCAGCTTTACGTTTCTTTCTGTTTACTGCAATGATGAACATAGTTAGTATGCTGCTTCAGAGAAACTGTTTGGTGGGACCAAACTACATGGATTGGCTCCGTAACTTGGGGATAGTCCTAGGTATGAAGTCGCTAACTTATGTCCTCGATTCCCCCGTACCGCAAGTCCCAGTGACTGATGCAAGTGACGAAGACCGGACTTCGTATGCCAAATGGCAGATAGACAAGCCAAATGTCAATAACTATATTCTTCTTTCCATGAGCAATGAGTAGCAGTGCACTCACTCGGAAATGGAAGTGGGCGCCATTTTGCTTCATTTGGAGGATCTTTTTCGTGAACGTTCCAGGAGTGCTCGCTATTCCCTGACGGAGCAACTGTTTCATTGTAAAATGGCTTAGGGTAGTGACGTCAGAGAGCATATGCTAAAGATGATCGATTGGATCGAGAGACTCGAGGCACTTGACTTATCATGGATAATGAGCTCCAGAACGATCTTATACTTCAGCCGCTCCCACCTTCCTTCAATTTCTCCATTGTGAATTTTAATCTGAACAAGGCCGAGATGACACTGACTGGGTTGGTGAACCAGTTGTCGATGGTGCAGACTCAGATGAAGAAGGTAAAAGGAAATGAAGTTGTTCTTGTCGCAAATTCTAAGACCCGAGGGTCGAGTAGAAAGAAAAGTCGGACAAGCCCACTAAGCCCAGAGGACGAATTTCGAAAGTCAAGGCCAAGAAGAACGCGTTTAAAGGTGCCAAGCCGACGGACAAATGCCTTCACTACAATGAGCTTGGCCATGGGAAGTGCGATTGCCCGAAGCTAGCCACCTCAGGTAAAGAACTTTACATTTTAGAAACTAATTGTTCTATGACGGTATATTCCGCTTCGTGGATTTTAGACTCGGGAGCTAGTGCTCATATTTGTGTTCCGAACCAGGGTCTGGAACGAAGTAGGAAGCTGGCGAACCGAGAGATCATGATCAACGTAGGAAGCGGACATAGTGTGCCTGCGACCCACATTGGATCAAGAACTCTCCTTTTATCTACTAGACATAGTTTACTACTTTTCGATTGTTTACTTTTGCCCAAGGGGTTAAGAATATTGTCTCTATTCCCGTTTTTGAGCAGAAACGGTTACGAGTTCCGTTTTAGTAACAATATATGCAATATATATTTTGAAAATAATTGCGTCGGAAATGCAAGGTCACTTGATGGATTGTTATCTAAATGTCAAAGATAGAACAAAATATGTGAATACAATCACCAACAAACGAAAATTGGAGTCGAGCTCTAGAGACTGCTGTGCCATCTTCGACTCGGTCATGCTGGAGAACAGAAGATTTTTGAGTTGGAGAAAACCGGTGTTATTAAGCCGCTTGGGTCTGATCCATATCTTGCGATTGTACCCTTGGAAAGATGAGTCGCCCTTCACAGGGACTTTCACGAGAGCCGCAGAACTTATTGGTTTGATCCACACGGATGTTTGCGGACCGTTAGGGGTAGCGGCTCTCGGTAACTTCCATTATTGTTACCTTCAGTGATGATCACTCTCGCTTCGGCAAGGTGTATCTCAAGAAGCACTAGTCTGATACTTTTGAATGGTTCAAAGAGTACAAGTCTTTGGTGGAAAATCAGACTGGAAAGAGCATTAAATTCGTTCAATCAAATCGATGCAGCGAGTACACGAGCCTCGAGTTTGACTAGTTCTTGAAAGAGAACGAGATCATTTCACAGGTGACACCGCCCGGAACACCGCAGTTGAACGGCGTGTCCGAACACATAAATCGGACTTTGTTGGATAAGGTTCGATATATGCTAAACTTGTAGAACTCGAGCCCCGTGAGTCAACTAGCCAATAAATTTGCACACACATTTCATGTTTACGTAATTGCATAAATTTGCATAACACGTTCTATGTTTAGGTGACTAAACGAATTTGTGCATCAATTATATGCTTAGGTGATTATATGGATTTTGTGCACCTTAAGTATGTGACTATGTGATATCTAACGTACTTAGGGATTTTTGAAAATGAAGAATAAGATATAGATCGGGAGAAATAATATTAGGAAGGGTATGAATTGGGTCATAGCCATTGATGGACTAAAATTTAAACTTGGGCCCAAAACCCATAGAAGATATTTGGGAAACAAAGTTTCCTAAATTATGGAAAAACCCATGCCACCTAAGTCCTATCAACCATACCTTTAATAATAACTTAAAAGCTTAACTAAGGTATTTTCATCTCTCATACTAAACTCGTGAAGTTAGAGAGAAGGAAGAGGATCGAACCTTAGCTTGAGAAGGTATGTAAATTTTTACATGCTTTCTACGTTTTTAGTTTATGATTTTAGGTTCTAAGTTTAGATTTAACAGTTAGGATGTTAACACTCGAAAATCTGCCCAAAATCATGTCCCATAGTTAAATCGATTCTTAGGGTTTTTGAAGTTCTTAAGATATTCATCGTGTTCTTGAAAAGTGGACAGTTAGATCGAACGTTTTATGGTTCGCGAATCGAAAATGTGTTTTTGTACAAATGGATTCGTGATGTAAGTTTCACGAACCCTAAGTCGCGAACCCTTGGTGGCATAAGGTTCACGAACCCTTGTCGAAGGGAGGTTTGCGAACCCTAAAGGCTTGAAACGTTTGCATTCGCGAAGTGAATCTGTGAGGATAAGGAGTTCGCGAAGTGGTGGGGGAAATTTCACAGGCTATGTGAGGATTTGCAAACCATAGGGCCTCGAGAAGTATTGAGTTCGCAAACCCTGAGTCACGAATTCTTGGCAAAATGAAAGTCACGAGTCAAGATTTTAGGTTCTAAGTTTAGATTTAACAATGTTTAGGATGTTAAGACTCGAAAATCTGCCCAAAATCATGTCCCATAGTTAAATCGATTCTTAGGGTTTTTGAAGTTCTTAAGATATTCATCGTGTTCTTGAAAAGTGGACAGTTAGATTGAAAGTTTTATTTTTCGCGAATCGAAAAGGTGTTCTTGTACAAATGGATTCGTGAAATGTAAGTTTCACGAACCCTAAGTCGCAAACCCTTGGTGGCATAAGGTTCACGAACCCCTGTCGATGGGAGGTTTGTGAACCCTAAAGGCTTCAAACGTTTGCATTCGCGAAGTGAATCTGTGAGGATAAGGAGTTCGCGAAGTGGTGGGGGAAATTTCACGGGCTATGTGAGGATTCGCAAACCATAGGGCAAGTATTGAGTTCGCAAACCCTGAGTCACGAATTTTTGGCAAAATGAAAGTCACGAGTTCAAAAGATTTTACATGCATGGATCCGCGAGGTAAGAGATTGGCGAACCCATAGACTTCGCGAAGTGGAGTCGCGAACTTCATTCAAGCCGCGACCGAACAATGGCCTATGTAATTCGCAAAGTAGGTTGATTTGTGGAGTAAGGGTTTCACGGATGGGATAAGTCGAGAACCATGAGGAGATCACGAACCCATGCAAGTTACGAATTGAACTTTTTGAGAGGAACGCGAACCCTAGTTCGCGAACCGTTGGAGAAGAGCACTTGGCCAAGAACTTTAAGCAAGGGGATTCGCGAAGTCGACTTGTAGAAGGGAATATCGCGAACTGAAAGAGCTTGGCGAGCCCCACTTCACGAATTGAAAGCACTTCGCGAACTTAGGGTAAGGTCTAAGGGTTTCGCGAAGTGGGATAGTTGGCAAATGGGGCGTGGAATAATAGACTTCGCGAGGTGAGTTGGGTATCAACTGTCACGAGTCGACTGTACAATGGAATGGAGCTTCGCGAATTGCAAAATATATGAGTGTTCGCGAAGTGTAGACTTGACGAATTAGGAAGCAAAGTGCATGAGATGATAACTTCACTAAAGCACTTCACGAATCGAGGGGGGGGGGGGGGTTCGCGAACTTAATAGGCACCATGACTTCGCAAACTAGGTGAGACATAACAGAATCCGCAAAGTAGCTTCACGAATTGATAAAAGGTCGCGAACCCTAAGTGTGTAAGTCATACTTCGCGAATCGTACGAACGTAGGTTAAATGGCGAAGATAATTCACGAACCATGCAAGGTTAGTGCCCTTTAAGGGTAGCGAAGTGCATGTAAGGTCTTTCACGAATCCTAAAGACTTAAGTTATCTCATGAATTAGGTATAGTTCACGAGTCTCAAACCTAAATTACTTCACGGGTCGACTTGACTTAGCAAATTAATTTAAGTAGTCACCTGTTTAAATACAAGTCGAAGAATTAATAATTCAATACTTAGGAAATAATATTTCAACACTTAGGAATTCGAGACTTTAGCTAGTCATCGATAAGGTACTAACATGATAATTTTTGTGCTTAAGGACGGGAACTAGAAACTTCACCGGGTCAGTAGCTAGTAATCGACGGACGACAGGTAAGTGGAAATTCAACTACAACACAACTCATTACATGTGCCTAATTTATGTGGCTATGTGACTTAGTGCTTACAATGCCTATGTGAATTATGTGACGTGGTCAATGATTATGGTAAGCATTATGGCATTAATGCATTATGAATCACGAGCATGCACGAAACACTCGGGGGATTATGCGAGTTGAGTGTGCATAATTTATGTCGCCTAAAGCGAATGACGATTGCCGAGGTGGGCAATTGGAGTCAGTTCATGGTAAAAGTTAGGGGCGGCTTCTAGGGCACCGTGACGGCGTTGATGCGCTGTCGGCGACGTTGATGCATCGCCAGTTATACGAACGACGTTGATGCGTCGGAGGATTACCATGGTTGGGTTGATGCCCTCATGGTTGGGTTGATGCACTTATATCCTTGTTAGCGTTGTTGGGTTGATGCCCTCATGCGTTGGGTTGATGCCCATGGTTGGATTAGAGCTCTATACGGTGTAAGCCTAGCAAGTTTGCCGTGGGCCCTGAGCGAACGTTGTATGAGTCTTGAGTGCATTGGCGAGGATGCCTTTGTGGGGGGTTTCACACGTGCATATCATGCATAATTTCTGCTTACTGAGCTTATCGCTCGCCTTTACGTTATGTGTTGTAGGTGCACGCGAACGCGGTACGTGATCGCTTAGATGGCAAGGCAACCTTTTGAAGCTTTCGAGCGATTTTTGGGGGTGGTGTGTGCATAGATGATGACCTGTGAGGCCGGGCCCATAGGATTCTTTTGCGGTGCATGTATACACTTCCATGTAATTAGACTTAGGAATATTCTTTTGACATGTAAAGAAAAGTTCTCCATTATATAAATGAAAAAGTTTCTTATGCATTTCCGCATCTATTTTAAGTTAATACATCGTTAGCCACCTAAGACAACGTTAGAATAGGTAGTGATGGCTAGGGACGCCACATGTGGTATCAGAGCTTCGGTCACAGGTTTTGTAGACTGTCCATGTACACACACGCAAAAGCTTGGAAGCAGCCTTGCCTGTAAGTTTTATGATATCGTGAAACTTGTTGCATGAATTTATTGGCTATAGGGACTGTCAGGATAGAATAGAAGCAATGGTAAGAACTAGAGGTGAGAGTAGTGGGGGTACTGACCAGAACCGAGAGAACGCAGCTCTTTCCGATAACCGAAACGCAACCATTTTACAACTTACGGAGTTAGTCCGTCAGTAGTCCGCCCAAATTCAGTAGAACAACACAAATGCTGGACCTACTCAGACTGAAATTACGGAAATAGTGGGGGAACGGTTCCGCAGACTGAACCCGCCGACTTTCAAGGATACAGCCGACCCGACTGCAGCTGATGATTGGTTAAGAAGTCTAGAAAGCATGTTCGTGTATAGCCGCATCCTAGAAGCGGAGTAATCCCTCTGCGCCGCGTTCTTACTAAGGGGAAGCACGAGGCATTGGTGGGATATCATTATTGTGATCGAGAATCCCGCAACCATGAGCTGGGACCACTTTAAGGAGCTGTTCAGGGGCAAGTACCTTACTGCCCCAGTGAGAGCTCAGTGCATGAACGAATTCATCAATCTTCGACAGGAATCGATGACGATGGCCGAGTACATCAGAAAGTTTGAACATCTGTCGAGGTTCGTCGCCCACATGGTGAGCACAGATGATTTCAAGGTTGAGAATTTCCTTGAAGGCCTAAAGCCCGAGTTGTATCGGGACGTGAGGATGGCTGGACTTCAAGGAGCCACCTATGCGCAAGTGGCGGAAAGGGCCATGGTGGCGGAACTGGCGGAGGCCCGAATTGTTCACGCTCAAGAGGCGAAGAGGAAATTTCCACAAGTATAAAGGATCACAGTGGAGTGGGGAAGTTAGAAACGTTAGTTTGTGTCCAAAGGGGGAGAGCAGAACTTTCAGAATAAGCCACCACAATGCCCGCAGGGGATACCGAACCGACCACCGAACCCAAATCATGGAGGATTTCCAGCTGATCCCGAATTGCCCGAAGTGCGGAAAGCGACACTTTGGCAACTGCTATGCCCAGACCAACAACTCTTTCAAATGCGAGAAGTCGGGGAACTTTGCCAGGATATGCCCGGAGAATACATCAGGAGGCCAAGCAGGAAATCAGGCCAGACCACCGGCCGTGCCAGCTAGGGTATACGCAATCACTTCGGAGGAAGCAGAGGAAAACCCGTTCGTGGTGACAGGTACCCTATCTATACATCGGACCCCAGCATGCATACTAATAGATTCAGGAGGCACGCACTCATTTGCATCCATAAAGTATGTGACGAGACTCGGGATTATACCTCACCGGTCTGAGTGCGAATATAGTGTAACTATGCCACACGGGTGTGATTAGAACTAATCTGATACTGAGAGATTGCCCAGTGTTAGTTGGTGTTGAGGAATTACCTGTAGATTTAATAGTCATTCCAATGAATGATTACGAGGTCATTCTTGGAATGGATTGGTTGTCGAAGACACCGTGGAGCAATCCGAGACGCAACATGAGTTGTGCAAGTCGGGTAGAGTATCTCACCAGCCTGAGAGATACGGGATGGTCCACATGGAGTATGAGGTTGCTGTGATGGAAGGGGACGTCGAAGACGATCTAACTACCTATCACCAGGCAATCAGGGATAAAGATTCGGAAAAATGGCTTATACCTATGCAAGCATAAATGGATTCTATGCACGAAAACCAAGTCTGGACTCCGGTAAACCTCCCTAATGGTTTCAGACCAATTGGTTGTAATGGATCTACAAGAAAAAGATTGGATATGACGGATTGGTTGACACTTACAAAGCTAGGCTTGTGGCGAAAGGGTACAGTGAAAAGAGGGCATTGACTATGAGGAGACCTTTTCGCCAGTCGCTATGATGAAGTCCATTCGAACATTGCTTGCGATAGCTGCGCACTATGACTATGAGATCTGACAGATGTATGTGAAAACTGCGTTCGTAAACGGATACCTGTAGGAGGAAATATATATGGAGCAGCTCAAGGATTTTACATCGCAAGGAGATGCTCATAAGGTGTGCAAACTGAACAAGTCTATTTATGGACTTAAACAAGCCTCTAGAAGCTGGAATCTTCGGTTCGATGAAGTGGTCAAGGGCCACGAATTCTTGAAGAAGGAAGACGAACCTTGTGTCTACAAGAAAAGTAGTGGGGGCAAAATATCGTTCCTCGTATTGTACGTGGATGACATCCTTTTAATAGGAAATGATATTGGAATGATCTTGATGGTGAAAGCGTGGCTTTCGATCGAATTCTCCATGAAGAAGCTACCTACATCTTAGGTATTCTCCTTTATAGAGATCGAGCGAATCGTATGTTATGACTCTCCCAGGCCTTTTACTTGTAGAAGGTCCTGAAGCGATTAATATGGACAACTCTAGAAAAGGTTCATGCCTATGCGACATGGGATTCACCTTTCCAATGCTATGAGCCCTCAAAGTGAGTTGGAGCGGAAAGAGATGAGGGGAATCCCTTATGCATCCGCAGTTGGTAGCTTGATGTACGCGATGTTTTGCACGCGACTTGACTTGGCGTACGTTGTGAGCATAGTCAGTCGGTTTCAGGCTAACCCTGGTAGGGAACATTGGACGACAGTCAAGAATATCCTCAAGTACCTTAAACGGACTAAGGATATGATGCCGGTCTATGGTAATGGAGGATTAGAAGTAGAAGGGTATATAAATTCGGATTTCCAGTCAAACGTGGATGACCGAAAATCCACTTTAGGATTCGCCTTTACGCTCAATGGTGGAGCACTGTCTTGGAAAAGTTCCAAACAGAGCACTACTGCAGATTCCACCTGCGAAGCCGAGTATATAGCGACCTCAGAGGCAACTAAGGAAGGTGTTTGGATGAGAAAGATCTTGGAGGAACTTGGTGTCGTTCCTGTAGCAGATATGCCATTGCCATTGTGGTGTGACAATACTGGCGCTATTGCTCAAGCGAAAGAACCGAGATCTCACAGCAGGTCCAAACATATAGAAAGAAAGTACCATGTTCTGCCTGGATTCGTTGGGAATGGCTACATAGCCTTGCAGAATATTGCGATCGCATAAAACATGGTCGACCTGTTCACCAAGCCTCTATCACAGGTAGTGCTAGCTAAACATCTCGATAAGATGGGTATTATATACTGCAGCGCATGGCATTGAGTGCAAGTGGGAGATTATTAGGGATATGCCCTCGAATTCCATATGAGGATTGGATTGTATAGGGCGTTAGCTTATCTATCATTCGATCTTTTATGCAATAAGATATTTTCGTGTGTTTAATAAAGGCATTGCTCGTTTATTGGTTATATGAGTTCTTTACTTATCATCCGGTAAAGCAATAAATGAACAAATACAAATGTGTCTAGTTGAGTCACTATTCTCGATAGGCACGGGAGAGGAAGTCACCGGTGGAATCTTAACCTCGAACATTAAAAGTCCGTAAGCCTTAGGCTCCAGTTGGATGCTGGATAACCGATTACGGCTTATTTGTCGATGACCTATCATGTGCCGCTTGGAAGCAGAGGTTATGACTTGTGATACGAGTCGAATCAAGGGATTGAATCGTTTCATGAATACTGACTCGCGGGTCGTACGTTCGAACATGGCTTATTACTGAAGGAGTGTCAATGACCGACGAAAACACTATAGTAGTCTCCGTGAACATTAGATCGAAAGAGGCTTTAACGGAATTGGCTTCGAAGTCTCGACTGTCACTTGTTCCCCTCGACCCGATTTGCTATTGCATGTGTCAGCGAGCCAGCTGCGATCTTGATGACGATTTGTGATAGTCGGGCTCAGACCGCCAAGTACGGACACATAGTCTCCTAAGTAACCGAGACAAGTGTTCTATGTGGACGGTAATGAAAAATTACGAAATCCTTGGCCAAGGTATTGAACTAACTAATGTGAGACATGGAGCGTAGTTGGTGATTTGCCTCGTCTCCGTTTTATCATAGAATCGAGTTCAGTGAGTTTGACATAGACTATGGGTCTCACTTGATCGGGACACAGCTGAAGGGTTTATACGTAGTACTGTAATCTACAGTATGCTTCTGGAATAAAGACTGGATCAAAATTCGCACTTGAATCGGGTTACGGTCCGGTACTGCGGGATTGGCTAGGTAACTACTGGACTCTTGGATTCCTCCCTTACCGATTGAGTCGAACCTAGAGAGTCGGGTTTAAAAAGGATCATCAATGTGTACTGATAGGAATTATAACACCCGTAATTTTAAATACGGGATTAGGACGCAATTAATTTTGTACAAGTTCGAAATTAATGAATTTGATGTTCGAGTGGATTGGAAATCAGGTGAGAAATTCGGACCAAATAATATTCGATCTAAATAGTTTCGGCCCAACTCAATACGAGTCCAATAAATAGCCTTGACCAAATTAATATTTGAGCCCAAGTAGATGTACCTAAATAATAATAAGAAGGGCCCAATTGATTTTAAATTGGTGGAAAACACTTTAAAGCCCAAACTTGAACCCAAATGATAAAACAAAGAGAGATTTTCCTCGGCAAGTGAACGTATGGGCTCCCATTTCCCAATGCAAAACCTATTAAAAACAATCATGAACATAGACCATGGGGGAGTGTACTTACGAGCAAGGCCAAACACGTGGGGTTATATCACACATTTAAATCTCATATGAAAACCCATACCAAACTCATGAAAACCCATACCCACAAAAACACACAAGAAGAAACGAAAATAATAAGGGAGAAAACAAAAGAAAAGAAAGGAAGAAAGAAAAAAAAAGGAGAGAAGAAGAAACGTGAAGAGAAGAAGCGACGATCAAGGACAAAGGATTTTGGCAAGCTCAATCCATCACAAACCATTTAATCGAAGCTAGCCTAGGAGAAGAGGTAGGTGGATTCTTCACCTACAACACATAAAATAATTTTGTGGATGGATCGAAAATGGTAGATTTTCGACCATGTTGTTGGTTCCGATGTGCTTAACCTTGTTTGTATGGTTCGAATCCAATATATGGGTTTGTGTATGATTCTGCATGCCTAAATGTTTAGAAGATCATTCGGCTAGGGTTTAAGCTTAGATATTTGACTCAAAGAGTTTAATGAGTGGAGTTAGAAATTTTAAGTGAAGTATAGATCGTTTAGTTCCCGGGTTGGGGTAGTTCGCAAATTGGGAGATGATTTTGGGTCGCAGAGTAGCTTCGTGGGCTAGGGGGTTCGCGGATTGAGAGAGAGCGAATGTTTTCGCGGGCTAGAATTCGGGCTCCTCGCGAGCCGTAGGGATTTCGAAGGAGAGAGGGAGATCAGGTCGCAAACCTCTTTCGCGGGCCGAAGCCAACTTCGCGGGTCAGAGTAATTCGCGAATTCATATCGTGAAGGGAGAGTTCCGCGGGCCTCAGCGAAGTCGCGGGCCGAGGTGAAATTCACAAAATTCAATTCGCGGTTTGAGAGTTTCGCGGGCTTCAAGGGTTCGTGAAGTCACGGGCCGTGATGTAGTTCGCAAAGTCTGTTCCGTGAATAGAAATTTCGCGGGTCATCATGGTTCGTGAAGTATGGGGTTTGCGGGTCAGGAGAACTTCGCGAGCTCAAACAGGGAGAGGAAAGTTTCACGAATCCTAACGATTCGTGAAGTCACGGGCCGAGGTGAAGTTCGCGAAGTCCATTTCGCGAAGTCGGTGAGATAGGAGTTTCGCGGGTCCTTACGATTCGCGAAGTGTGTACTCTCGCGGGCCAAATTAGCGAACTGACGAGTGACTTAGTGAATTTAACAAATTTTTTTATTTTAGGTTGGCGAATCCAATTTTTAATGTTGACTTTTCGCACACGTTGACCAGTTGAGTGATTTTGGGCTTTAGTTCAAATGCCAGCCCATTTGGCTTTTTTTTGCTGTAAAGGTTATTTTAGGGATTTTAAACAGATAAAAGAGTTTCAGATTTTGTAGACTGTGAAAATTATCATGCTATATAATATGAGATTATTATTAATTTGCGTGAACTGTATAATGTGCATTTCATGTCACGACATATCACAGCATTGTGCGAGATGATGACCGCGTGGAAAGTGACACTTTATAGTGTCGATTGAGCGGGGTAGAGTGTGCCGATTTTGGCAATCGTACTCTTAGAGGAGTTGAGATTGGTACTAGTGCACCTGACGGTTGGTGCCGTCGAGTTGGGTGGTTGGTGCCGGTAAGATCAGTGGTTGGCATGGTTCGCCATATCGGCGCGACATCGGCCGTATCGGCCGCACCAGAATGGAATCGCCACCCTCCGAGCCAGAAATACGGGTTAGATCGGTGACGGATTTGTCGCGGCAAGATTGTTGGGGTGGACCCGATTAATCGACGCCGGCCCCCGAACAGCGCAACGTGGCTATAGCGGAAGCACAATTTGTACCGAGCGGCGTAGGGTGGCGAATTTTCGATTTTTTAATATCTAAATTCAACCTTACACCATTCAGCTTCTCCCGGGAGTCTGAGATGCTTCTCTAAGCCTCGGGAGATCGCGGTTAATTCGAATTATCAAAATTCGAATTTATTTCCAATTTATTTAAATTAATAATTTCGATCCAAATTAATCGAATAAAGCGGCAACCAGACGTTTTTCGATTATTTGGAGACCGAAATGATTTTTGATCAATACCAAACTTTCCAGAATAATTCTAAACTTCCTAACGTTCGCAATGATAGGTCTTTCGAATTATTCCGACATCGTTTGGTATTTTTCTCAAAATCAAATCTGTGGTTCGAAATTATTAATTCGAGTAAAACGGCAGTCTGCCGTCTTTTAACTATTTGACGACCGAAACGATTTCCGATCGACGCCAAATTTTCCAAAATAATTCTACACTTCCCGATGTTTCCAACGAGGGGTCTTGAGAATTATTCCGATACCGTTTGGTATTTTTCGTAAATCAAATCGTTAAGATTCGAGGTATACCTTCGATGAACGAGATTTCTTCTGTCGTCGCTTCGGATGGACGTGGCTACACCTCGTCTGGATCCCGGGGCTTCCGGGCTAGATCGTCACGCCGGTATGACCTTGAACGAACCTCTGAGAATACTCCCGATGGCTAGACGCAACTCAGTTCGGGCGTCGGGACTCGTCAAACGAACCCGTCGGTTTAGCGTGGCTTGAGAAAATGTTTTTACCTCTTTCTCCTTTTGTTAAGCTTTCTCTCTAAGAAAAAAAACAAGTCTCTCACAAACCTAAGCAACTCAACGTTGCTTTATGCATGATCAATTTAATTTTTTTTTTTTTAATTGAGACACTTGTTATAACAAGTGTCATAATAAATAAATAAATAAATAAATAAAAACATGACTCATGCTTTCTACACATCCCAACGTGGATGTGTAGAATTTTAATTTTTTTTTAATTTTATTTTGATAATTTCCTTTTGGCCCTTGAGGTTTCTAAATTCTCAATTTAGTCCCTCAATTTTAAATAATAAAATAATTAAATCCAATCTAATTATTTTAATTATAATTGAGCCCACTTAGTTAATTAATTAAGCACTTAAGACAATCTTAAGTCCTAATTATTTTCGTGACCGTCACTAGAATTTAACTAAGTAGTCGACACCTCGTATCAACTTTGCCACTACCTCAACGAATCTCATTCATTAGGTTCCACAGCAAAGCCCGCCATTTTCGTTCAAGTTCACTACCATTTTTAAGCGCGACTCTCTAGGTCCGTCTCAACTGGCATGGGAGGAATCCACAAGTCCCGGCATTCGCCTAGCCTATCCCGCGGTACCGGACAGATCCCAGTTGAGAACGAATTTTGATCTAATCGAAATTCGGGCGAACCGACTATAGTGTATACATTTAAATACTTCTTACGCCTTTCACTTGCGTCCCGGTTAGGTGAGAGCCATGCAAATGTCAAACTCACTAACCTAACACTATGTTATAATCGAGACCGAACCGATTATTTAAACTCCGCTCCGTATCTAATACAAGCAAGTTTTCCAAGCTTCGGCCGAAGGCTTTATAATCGTCGCTCTCCGATTACCTCATAGGACATTAACCTATACGAATATAGGCAGTGAATCCCGATAGCAGTCAAAGCCCGGCAATCACCTCCGTAAAGTCGGTTGCATTTCCTCGCTGACCCGTGTCTCATTTATGAACACTTGCGAGCCTAGCCAACTAGCGACAAACCGAAATCGCGAAAGCAAATCCGTCAATGACCCTATCGGTCTGAGGCTGCTATAGTCATTCGTTCAATCATTGACAACATCCTAGCCATGTGATTGAGACGAATACGAGCCGAATGTCCGGATATGCGATCTCTTCGATCACCGATATCTCCATCACGACCCACAACCTCTCAGGTAATTGGTGACACTACCGATACTATGTGGTCGTCAATGGATAAGTCATATTCGGATATCTAGTCACCCACCTAGAATCCTTAGACTTACGGACTTTTTATTTAATGCTGAGATTAAGGACTGTCCGGTGTCTCCTCTCTCGTCCCACGAGAATCAGACGTCCAACTCATACATTTGGGTGTTATTTATTTATCGCACTACCGGATGCCAAGTAGACTTTAAATTCGATAAATAAATAATAATGCCTTTATTATAATGAAAATAAATATTCATTAATTTATTTGACGGTATATACAATAAACCTGTCTATCAACCTATACATCATCGTGCGCCCTATACTATTCCTAGTCCTCGTATGGCATTCCGAGGGCACACTCCCTAACAAAGATATCGGGTGTCGCGGCGAGATATCGACGCGGCCGAATATCGATAGTAGCGGCGATAAATCGGCGATCTCCACAGCTTGCCTTGGATTTTCTATTTCTGGTTTTTTTCTTAGGTGGGGGAAAGAGAACGAGATTTGGGGAAGAAGATGGTGAAGAAGGCGATGATGCGGCGACTATTTTATGGTTTAGTAATATTGGGCTTATTTTTATCGGGCCGTCTTTTATTGGTGTAGTATTAATGGTAAAGATGTTTATTTAATAGAGATTATATAGGCCAACACAATTTTAATATGGTGAGATGTCGGGATCGGGCTTCAGTGCACGCTGCATTTGCATGAATTCACCTACTGAGCGTATTGCTCAGGCCTTTATATGTTGTAGGTAATGTTGAGTCCCACGTCGGCGAACGTCAGGACTAGGTTAGCGGCTGGTGGCGGTGACTCCACGGGCTTTCGAGGGCGAGAGGGGTACATGGATGCGACCTGTGGAGCGGCTTTAGTTGTTTTCATTTTTGGGGCTTCGGCCTATGTAGAGAACGCCTTTTGTTAAACAATATTTTATGATATGTATATTATTTATTTAAAAAGATTTTTTAAAATGGGCTTTCTGTGGCTTTCATTATGGAAATCCGCCAAACATCTTAATTAGAAAAGTAGGGTTGTCGGGTCGTCACAAGGAGAGAAAGTGTTTTGGGCCTTAACGAGCCTTGGCCGTTGGGCCGCGCCTTAATGGTCCTCGGGCCATTTATTGGACCGAAGTCGGACTTCGTATGATACTAACTTTAAGACTTGGGCTGGTCAAGTGCTTAATAGGCTTGAGAGTACAATTAGATTTTCAAAGCAAATTTTGAAATATTGAGGGTATTTTTGGAATTTGCATATTTGATATAAATAAATATGGAATAAAAATACGGAATATTATTTAATTGGGTTGGAATTTCGAAATTTATATAGTATAAAATTCAAAATTTGATTCCATAGTTAAATATATTTGATTTGATATCAATATCTAGGTTAGTCCTATTTTTAGTAAGTTTCCTTAATTCGAATTTGGAATTTAAAAGAGAGAGATAAATATGACAAAAATCGAAATTCAAGTCTTAAAATAGGCTAAACAATTTCGTGCTCCACACCATTAGAAAAACACACACTAAACGCACCGCCACTCTCCCATGCGACAGTTCAGTTTTCTCTAGCCATCTTTAGAGAATTGGTTCCGTGGTACACTGCGAGGTTGGCATGACGATCTAATGCCATCCACCACCATGACCGTAGTCTTGAAGAAAAGGACGACGAGCTGCCACTCGCTTCAACTGGTAAATCTCCACGGGTTTGACCCGTCCTACTACGTGTCAATATGAATTACTGTTCCGATATGAACAACGAGGGCAATAGGAAAATCCGAAATTTTTTTGTTCCGCACCGTAATCGGGGACGTGGCGTCTCCAGTACACCGGGTAATCCAACACATGCCCCACGACCACTTGCATGGCCTCCCACGGCAGTGAGCCTATGTGCTAGTGGCCATGAGTTCAATTTTTCGATCCATTCTCCGTTGTTTCGTTTCGGGAATCTAAGTCCATGTAATTACAATTTCTGAAACTCATATTTTGACATTTTATTAACGTCTCCAAGTCCATTAAATACATGAACATCTCTATTTGTTTGACACTGTCTCAGTGATCCTTTTTAAGCCCGACTCTCTTGGTTCGTCTCAACACGGTACTGGGAGGAATTTAAGAGTTCGATATTCAGCTAGCCAATCTCGTTGTACCGGACATATCCCGTGTTGAGTATGATCTTTCGTATTTTACGAACTGAATATAGATTATCGTCGTACGTATAGACCCTTCACATACGTCCTGGTCGAGTGAAAGTTATGGTAACGTCAAACTCACTAACTCGACACTATGACTAATTCGTGACTGACGAAATTATTAACTGCAACGCCCCACGTGATTCTTGCCAGAGACTTTATAATTTCTCGTCCCCGATTTACATAGGACATATATCTCGATTACTAACGAGACTGTGAATTCCTCACGATTGTCAAGCTACCCTTCGTTGTCTAGAACGCATGTCACCGCTGGCCCATGTTCGACCCCGAACAATGTGGGCCTAGCAAACTAGTGACAAATCAAGACCTCAAAGTCAACTCCGTCAAAGATCCTTTGGTCTAAGGTCCACATACACTACTATAGTCAACGATCAATCATTGACGCTTACAAGAGTAATAGGCCATGTGCTCGTCAATTACGAATCATGTCCAAGTATAAGTTAATCACCAATTCAACTTATTAAATGTTACGACCTCACACTTCCCAAGTGAGTGATTGGCTAAATCATTTAGAAGTCATCAAGAAATAAGTCATGATCGGCATCCAGCACCCTACGGGAGCCTAACACTTACGTACAAATTTAATAATCGGGATTAATAGCTCATCGGTGCCCCCTCTCATCCTATGAGAATCAGTGACTAAACCTCCAATATTTGGGCTATATTTATTTACCTTCTTATCGGATGCCAACTAAGAACTGAGGGTAAATAAATAATATGCCTAGATGCGATGTAATGTTAAAACATAAGTTTCACATATTAAAATATTCAAATACAATATTAAAATATACAGTGAATAATACATCAAGTAAATATATGCCCCATTCATTTCATCCTCGAATTTCCGAGGGCACATCCCTCACAATCTCCACTTGCACTCAATTCCATGCGCTATGATTTTCGCAACCCCATTCTATCAAGGTGTCTATCAAGCATTACCCTCTGAGAGAGGCTCGGTGAACGGGTCCACCACGTTATCCGTGGAGGCTATCTTCTACATGGCTATGTAGCCTAGTTCAACGAACCCACACAGCACGTGGTATTTTCTTTCTATATGTTTGGACTTATTGTGGGACCTAGGTAGAGCTGTCAATGGGCCAGGCCGGGGCGGGCTGGCCCGCCGCCCGCCAAAGCCCGCTGTTTGGCGGGGCGGGGCGGGCCTTCAAAACTGAATCCCAGCCCACCCCGCCAGCGGGCCGCGGGCCTGGCGGGCTGGCCCGCCCGCCATGAATTTTTTTTTGAAAATATTTTATTTAAACCTTTTAATTAATTATGAATAATTTATATAATTATGATATTTAAATATACATTAATTATGTATTGATTAATAAATGCATCATTAATTATTTAATTATAATATTTAAATATACATTAATTATGTATTAATTAATAAATGCATAATTAATTATAAATAAAAACATTAATTAATTCCTCTATTTAAATAAATTTTTAATTTATAAAATAAATTAATAAAAAACTATGGCGGGCCGGACCGCGGGCCAGCCCGCCCCGCCTAGCCCGCGGCCCGCCTTCTGGCGGGCCTTAAAAATACCAGCCCAGTCCGCCCCATTGGCAGGGCGGGGCAGGCCGGCCCGCGGGCCGCAGAGGCTATTTTGACAGCTCTAGACCTAGGTTCCTTGGCTAGTGCAATTGCCCCACTTTTGTCGCACCACAATGGCAGTGGACTATCCACTATGCTTGGAACAACTTGGAGTTCTTCTAAGAACTTCCTTATCCAAAAGCCCCCCTTCGCGGCCTCAGAGGCTGCAATATACTTCGCATCAGTGGTGGAATCAGTAGTAGTGCTTTGCTTGGATCTCTTCCAAGAAACTGCTCCACCACTGAGCGTATAGACAAAACTAGAAGTGGCTTTTCGGTCATCCACGTCTGACTGGAAGTCGAATCGGTTTAATCGTTCACTTATAATCCTCCATTTCCATAGATCAGTATCATATGCTTAGTCCGTCTGAGGTACTTGAGGATATTCTTTACTGCATTCTAATGTTCCTTATCAGGGTCAGACCGATACCGACTTACTATGCTCACATCATATGCAATGTCAACCCGCGTACAAAGCATCGCATATATTAGGCTATCACTGCAGATGCATAAGGGATTCCATTAATTTCCTTCCTGTCTTCCTCACTTTGAGGACACATGGGTTAATTTGAGAGATGAATCTCATGCCGCATAGGCAAGAAGCCTTTCTTATTCGTCCATCTTATATCATTTCACGATTTTTTCTAAGTAAAAGGTCTGAGATAAACCTATCATTCTATTCGAACGATATCTATAAAGGCGAATACCAAGAATATAGGTTGCTTCTCCCAAGTCTTTCATGGAGAATTCGGTCGAAAGCCAAGCTTTCACCTCAAGGAGCATTCCGATATCGTTTCCTATCAAAAGGATGTCGCTAACGTACAATACGACTAACAATATCTTACTCCCATTGACCGTTTTGTAAACGCAAGCCTCATCTTTATTCTCTATGAATTCGTTCTAACTACTTCATCAAATCGGAGATTCCAACTCCGTCAGTGCAATCTTTCTCTTGTAGATTCACTTGTACCCTATTGGTCTAAAACCTTCGGATAGGTCTACTAGAGTCCAGACTTGGTTGGTGTACATTGGTCCATCTCTGCTTTCATAGCTTCAAGCCATTTTAACGAGTTTTTTTCCATCATTGCCTGGTCATAGGTAGCAGAGTCGTCTCCAACGATCCCATTCATCACAGCACCCCCATGCTCAACGTGGTCCATACCGTATCTCTCATGCATGCGATATACTCTACCAGACCTGCGCAATTTCGGTTGCATCTCGGATGCTCATCGATGCTTCCAAGCACTGATGTCCCTGGATGCGTTTCATCCAATTCTCCATGAGTTACTTCTCTGCCAGCTCCACATTCTCGAACGAATTCATCCTCAAGAAAGTGAGCTTGAATGGCTATGACGATCCTCTGATCATCGTAAAAGTAAAAATAGTATCCAATGGAGTCCTCGGGCCGACGAAACGTCCTCTCATGGACCTAGATTCGAGTTTGTCTGTTATCAGCATTTTGAAATAAGCGGGGTAGCCCCGAATCTTAAGATGATTCAAGCTTGGTTTTTACCATTCCAAATTTCATAAGGAACTCGATCAACAGACTATGAAGGGATTATGTTCGAAACATACACAGAAGTTTGTAAGGCATATCCCCACAACTATATGGGGAGATCTGTGTAGCTAAGCAGAGATCGAGCTTTATCTAATAATGTACGATTTCTGCGTTCAGCAACACCATTCAATTGTGGTGTTCCGGGCGGAGTAAACTGTGAAACGATCCCGTCTCTTTCTAAAAGTCATCAAACTCGAGACTAATATATGTACCACCTCGATCTGATCAAACGGCTTTTATTTGCATTCCTTTCTTATTTTCCACTAAAGTCTTGAATTCCTTGAACTTATCAGATGTTTCAGACTTGTGCATCATCAGATACACCAAGCCGCAGCGAGAGTGATCATCTGTAAACGTTACAAAATAGTGGAAATTACCTCGGGCCGCAACTCGAAACGGTCCACAAACAACAGTATGGATCAAATCCAGAAGATTTATGGCTCTTGAAAAAGTCTTGGTAAAGGGAGACACAGTCATTTTTTCGAGGATACAAGACTCGCATGTTGGACAGGAATCTGATCCCAACGGCTTAATAATGTCACGTTTCTCCAACTCTCGAATCTTCGGAGCCCCTGCATGACCGAGTCAAAGATGCCACAAATATTTTTTATTTAATTCTAAATCACGTTTGTTGGTAATTGCATTGGCATGTTTTATCTCTTCTTGGACACTTAATTAATATAAACCATTTATTAATGTAGCATTTCCGAAGCATTTATTTCCAAAATAAATTTGACAAATATTATTACTAAAACGGAATTCATATCCGAGTCTGCTCAGAATAGGAATAGAAATAATATTCTTAAGCCCCTTGGGCAACGCAAGTACATCAGAAAGCTTAAGTACATGTTCGGCAGATAAAACGAGAGTCTTCGATCCAACCTTAGTAGCCGCCACACTATGTCCACTGCCAACGTTAATCAAGACCTCTCGATCTGCCAGCTTTCTACTTCCTTCCAAACCATGGTTCAAAACACAGATATGAGCACTACCCCTGAGTCGGGAATCCATGAAGTGGAAAATACAGTAAAAGAACAATAAGTTTCCAAAACTTTACCTAAAGCTCCCGAAGCTCGAAGCTTGGGGCAGTCCCTTTTTCAATGGCCAAGCTCTTGGAAATGAGGCACAGTAGCTTATGAACTTTAGGTACGTTCATTTTTGCCATACTCTTTTTCTTTCCCTCATTTCGCCTTATGGGGCTTGGGCTTGGGCTTGTATCTCTTAGATGTTGTGGTCACAACAAGAGCAGCCTCTTTTCCCTTTCCCTTTTTGAGTTCACGCTGAGTCTGAATTAGAGTGTCCAACAAATCGGAAGCGAAACATGACGATCAGTCAGACCGTAATTTATTATATTGAGAGAGCGATACTGGTAGTGACTGAAGGATTAGATCAATCTGAAGCTCGTGATGTATGGGAGCATTGAGCGAAGCCAGTTCCTTAATATACCCAATCAACTATCACACCTGTCCTCCGACATCTGCGCCTTCAGGCATCTTTGTGTGAAAGAGCTTGTCAGCGGCGCGTTATCGAGACTATCTTGGCTGTTCGCCGTACAACTCTGTTAGGTGACACAATATGTCGCGCATGTTCATATCAGAATTGTTAGGTCCTACGATTAACAACTCTATGATCCTAGGCATGAATTCTAAGTAATTCGATGATAATGATTGACATTAAGATTCGATCGAAAAACTCAAATGAAGAACAAGAGAGAATTCGAGTAGAGTGAGAAAGTTACTATTGTTTCTCTCTCTAGAAATTGAACTACAAGCCTTTCGGATCAATTTCCAAAACTTTTTCTATTGATTGCGTTCGATTACAAAGTATTTATACCAAACACACTTGGTATAAATATCTAACTTGTCCTAATCTAAGGACAAATATAAGAAAAGCTCTAATTACAAGGACATCTAATAAAATCAAAGCACAATTAGAATTGATCTTCTACATTCTCCCCCTTTGTGCTTGATTGCTTGTCTGCCTTAGTTGTCCTCGTCGGGCGAAGAATGACCTGCGCAAGCCCAGCGCATGCTCAAAGTTCCTGAGCGTGTTCCTTAGCTCCAGTCGCTCCTCGATATCTTCAAGTAGTTCCATTAGGAGCGGTTGTTCTCTCACGAACCTGAGGATCCTCAGCATCGTATCTCGATTGATTTCTTCCAACCTCTGCTCTATATTTCTCCTGATGATCTTGAGCGTCCCATCACAGAATTTGTGTATCTCAGTCTTCAACATCATCCTAGTCTTCTTCACGATCGGATTGTTGTAGGTGACGCCTAGGACTGAGCTGATGTGCACGTGATTGTTGGAAAGCCCTTCAATCTCAGGTCCTTTGTTGAGTGGAGCGGTCATGTTGACCTTCTCCGTGTTGCTCTCCAGAGCCATCATGAACCGGTAGAGTCTCTCGAGTTCTTCTTTCTTGATGAAGCCTTGAGGACCTTTGTACTTTTCCACGTACAGCTGATAGAGACGGTATACCTCATCAGCAGGGATGTAAGGTAGGTCACTCTCGCTTAGATCTTCTCGAGTTCTATCCACTCGCTCGATGGTGTAGTGAGGTGTTGGAAGTCCTCCTTTTGCACAGTATATGCCGAGTAGTTGGCATATTGGGGAGAGACTCTTATAGTGGCTCTTGACTTGTTTTTTAGTCATTCCCAGCCTTACAAGGTCCAAGTGTGGTCAGCATCCAGAGGTAGGTCATCCTCTTCTGCTGATCCTAGTGAGAGATCCCTCTCAGCTCGAACTCGTTCGGTTTCTTAACCCTCTCTGGTGACCTCCAAATGTTTTCACGAACTACTTCAAGGAAGGGGATTTCTATTTGGATGTTCTCCCATGGCGTGTCGATCCGAACGGTCCCTGGCATTTGTCTTGTGGGGGAAGCCGCTCGTTGCGCGATCAACTCTGGTAGCCTTGGGATTTCTTGTTGGTAGTCTTCACCTTCCTGAAGTTCGTTGTCTTCTATGATTATGAGGTCTACAGATACTTGTTGTAGGAAATTCCGAACGTCCTGAAGCTGTTGTCTTTGATGCTCCTCGGGCATGGAATGGGTCATCCACTGTCCTTCGAAGATGTATTTGTCCAGAGCCTCGTGTGGATTGACGCCATGTCCTGAGGGGCCCGGTTGGTCTGGAGCGACCGAGGGAGAAGCTTGAGTAGCTGCTAGGGCTATGAGTATCGCGGCACTTGCTTCTTCTTCCGGAAGCAAGGGGCTTGTAAAGGTCGGTGGGGTGGATGGGTTCGACGGAGCTGTTCTGATGGTGGGTTGGTAGAATGGGCTTAGAGGTCGTCTGCGGTGCGTGGTGGTGGTGGTTTGTGTAGTGGGTTGTGTGGTTTCTCCCGCTCCAGTTCTTGTCTGCACAGAGCCCGAGCCTTGGCCTTGTTCTTAACCACTCGTAGATGTCTGTGGCCTCTTCTCCCCCTCATGAGGATCCTGATCGTCAGGATTGTCATGTCTGCATCTTGAGTGGGAGGTTTGGCCTCGGCAAGTGTCAGTAGGTGGCTCAGGATGATCCACCAATCGCCTATAAAGAGATTCTTCTTGAGGCGACCGGACGGAGAGGCCGATCAGGCGGGCGAGTAGGATGTCGTGGACCTCGGTTAAGGGTATGGTGCATGGGTTGATGAGGATGGAGGAAGTGGCTAAAGGGTCCGTGGGTGTGAGTTGTGGAGGTGTGAGGTTGGTTTGTGACGAAGGGCCTTCAGACACAGGTGCTTTCCCGGTATCTCTGCGGGATGTCTCGATGGCGTGGAGTACTCTCTCCATGATTTTGTCTTCCATGGATTGTACAGCGGCAGAGAGAGCGGCCTGGAATTTCTCGTTCGTCACAAAAGGTGTGGAGCCTCCATCGTAGATGTTCCAAGTCGACTGATGTCGCCTGTTGTCAACCCTTGAGCAGGCACCGGCTCCGTAGGTTGGCTCACAGTCACTTGAGGTTGTGACTGTATGAGACTTCCACCCAATCCTCGAGTCAAATCTTGAGGATTCTCCTCTATGGGTGTTACGACAAGCTCAAGTTGGGCCTGCGAACCAGGCACCGGTAGATTTGGTTGTGGCTCAAGATTGAGCGAAGAACTGCCGGCAACACTTGAGAAAGTGATCAGCATGGTATCTGGTGTAGTGGTGAAGGCGGGGAAGAGGGACTCCATCGGGATTACTCAATCGTCTGGGAGTTCGTCTTATGAGTCTGTGCTCCTCATCGAACTCGGTATCAGATGAGGTGGCCGTGTGAGGAGAAGGTTCATGCTCCACGTCCTCACGAGCCTGGTCCGTCACCAGTGGAAGTGAGTTGTGCCCCATTTCAGTCTCGGGCTGTGCTTCTTGTAGAGGAGCCTCCTCGATGGGCTCTTCAAGCACGCCAACATATATAGGCACTTCCATTTGGAGCATTTCTGTTGGAGCCTCTTGTCCCAACTCGACTGCCACAACATCGATCAGCGTGGCATCTAAGTCCGGCATTGGCTCCTCGTGAGTTGGAGGCTCCAGCTCTAGTTCCTGAGCGACTTCATCAATAATCATGTCCTCAGGACTAGGCTGTTGTTGGGTTGGGGAGGGCTAACTCCAAAATCTGTCGGGGGCCCTCGAATCATCTCCTCGGTGAGGTGATTCTCCCGGCAGTAGGTACGGTATAAGTCTCCTCTGGGGTCAGCGAGACGTAGAAGCTCAAAAAGAATCGGCATCGATGGTTGGTCCTAGTCCGTGAGTCGTGGATTGTGGAAGAATTTGAGCCTCAGTGGTTGATAATTTCCTCCAAGAGGTAGACGAGGAATGGACTCGTGCAACCCAAATTCCTTGATGATCACATTAAACCACCGAGCGTAGGGCACGTTCTTGGATCTCTTATTCTCCTTCTACCTGATCTGCAAGGTCATTCTAGATCAGCTGCGTGAAATCATAGTTCCTGGAGAATGCGATTCCGTGGAAAATCCGCAGAATGTTGCCGTTGCCTTATCGAAGCCTGTATGCTTGGGCGATGGACACTTGTTCACGATCCCGAACAGTGTCTTCCACGGATGAGGGATACCGCTGCTCTGGACCTGAGCTAGCTTGTGAGCTGCGGTTGATATCCCACTGCATGAAATCATGCACCATTTCTGCGTCTGATGGGAGCGGGTCGTAGTTTGCGCTGTATGGAAAGTCCAGAATCATCCCGAGGCGGTGACCGTCAATGCATACCAGATGGGGTGGCCTTGCAGAATCGATATGATAATATCAGCTGGACACCGAAAGGTGGTCAGACGAGTTGAAAATTTGTATCCTGGACCTTCAGGTACAGGTTGTGGTCGTATATGTGAATATAACGAGGATAGCGATCCATCTGAAAAATAAGAGATATAAAAGTTCATTAGTTCATAAATTTAATTTTAGTCGAAAATTGATTTCATTTCATCAAACTATAATATTGTATCAAGTCATGACATGTTTGATGAATATTGAATTGAAATCGTGTAGCATGCATATAGGATACTTGATTTTAAAAAAAATGTAATGGCATGATTGTAATTTCGAATTAAATCGCGTGAAAAGAGTTCGAAATTTTCTAAGTGTTTGATCGTGGAAAATGTCACTGTTCATGCCGAGATATTTTACATTCGAAAAATTTGATTTCCTATGCATTGATTTCAATTGAAATAACTCCGTTTAATTTTGCGATCGAAAAAATTTTTATTCGCTTAATGTTCGCTACATTGTAAAAGGCTTAGAAAAATCTTCTAAGTGTTGAAGTTGGAATCGTGAGACTGTAGCCGATCAATTTTACGATCGAGAAAAATTCCACGTAAATTTACTATCGAGAAATTATTTCGCAGGTAAATTTACTATCGAATTTCCTCGATTGAATAAAATTTTTCGATTTGAAATTTGTTCAGCGGTACGTGATTTTCGATCGTAAGTAAAATTTTCGCCGCGATACTTTTCTATCGAGAAATTAGTCAACGAAAAACTAAGTCGATCGTCGAGAAATTTTTCGATCAATTAAATCCTAAGCAGCGAATTTTACGATCGAAAAATTAAGCGTTGAAAAAATTAATTTTTCGCTGCTAAATTTTTGCGACCGAAATAAAATGAAATCGAAAATTCTATTTTGCGATAGTAAGTTTTACGCTGGATCTAATTTGCACGTAAATTGTCTATTCAGCGCTAAATTTTTCGCTCGCAGAAAATCCTAACTAGATTTCTCGATGGTAAGTGATTTGTCGGTCAAACTCATCTTTCTTAGCGACTAAGTCAGAATTTAGCGATCGAAAACTAATTCGATACAAACAGTATCTCAATTGAATCCGAATTCAATTAAGACTCTTTGCGATCGACAAAGTTCTTCGATGGCTTCAAACATTCAAATAACCAGTTTCTATCAAAACTCAACTTAGTGGTCTAAGATGCAGATTTTTCGAAAGTTTAAACTACCAGATTCATAAAAAAAACATCGAAACTATCTTAAGTGGAGACATTAACCCAGATAAAACTCGTAAACATGCCTAAATCACTATAAAATAGTATAAAGTTTTCTCAGTTTGAAGAACAGTCGAGAATCTATTCCTAATCACGCGAAAAACTACAAAATGCAGATGCTAAAGGAGTTAAATCGCACGCAAATGTCAAATGAATCTCATTTCTACCTTAAACAGACAATTTGGTGTTGAAATGTCTGTGAAAGTTTTTCAAGAGAGAAATTTTTGCGATTTAGGGTTGCGTGAGAAAAAGTTTTCCGACTGACCAAAAAGTGAACTTTTATTAACTCGCTGTAAGTCAATGTTGGGTTTGCAATTTGACATTTTGCGATTAAATGGATCAGGCGCATTACTATTTGCGCTCGAGAAATTTTTGATTCGAAAATTGCTCTTCAATTCAGTTTCTCGATCGCAAATTATCGCGGCCAATCAAAAGCGTTCCCAACACTGTTTACGATCGAGAAACATATGATTGCGAATTAATTCTTATATCCATTTTCTCGATTGTAAGTACTTCTAAAAATTTCAGATTGATCCCTATTTCAAATAAAATCACATTGTAATGCTCCCCCTCAGAATTAAAAAAAATGCAATTAACTCCCTGGATTTTCTGTGTAGTAACGTCTAGCTCCCTGGCAAAAAAAATCTGTACTACTTAGAGAAAAAACGTTAGAAAATAATAGAGTTAATCAACAATTATTTTTGGCATGTTTTCCTTTGAAATATTTGGTATGTGACAATAGCTCCTTGTCTTGTAGTGTCGACGTCTCACTCCTTTATTTTGTTTGAATAAATCTGAAATACTTAGAGAAAAACGTCAAAATATTTGAAGCTAATGCATGATTTTTATATTTACTCCCCCTCAAATAATGCGCAAGAATTGACTTAACATGCAAACATATGAAATAAATTCAAGTAACGAGCATAAAATACGCAATATACCTAGTAAGCACATATACATGGTCCCCAAAAACATGTATTGAAGATATTGCATGAGGGTAAGAGCAATGAAAAATTTATCGCATTTTAAACAATTCAGTACTAATGCAATCTAAAATTACATTTAGAATGTGTGATAACAAAATAAGTTCGCATTTATTCAATTCAACGCATATGAAACATAATATTTCATGTCAGAATGTGCGAAATTTTTCCTTTCACTTTTTTTTACTACTATTATAGTATGGGGTCGGATTATTTTGCTTCGATCAATCGTCACACCTAAAATTTTACGAGACATTTGAAAGAAGTAAGTGCCGTCAAGTCATGTCGTCAAACTAAATTCCGAAGTTCATAGACTTATCCATTTCGACAACTCTCACTAGGTTCGCTCTAGCACTCAATTATTTTTAACTTGGGATTTTTATATTTATATCACTCAAGTCAACACAAGCAATTATAAGTCAATTTACTTGTGATCGAGGCATTTTTAATCATTTCACCTAAGCGAGAGACCGTCGATTGGAATCAAAGGATTGTAAGGACTTTAGTTTGGCTAGGACTTAGAAGGGAAGGTATTTAGAGGAAAGTGAGCTTATCTCTTCGCCATCTTCCATTTCTACGTCCGTCTCGTCTTTCTTCTTTTCAATCTTTTCTCCCTCTTTTTCTTTTAAGAACTATCCCTTTTTATGCTATGCTCAAGCTGAAGCTCCGCTTCTCCACGAGGCTATAGGAGATTATCGTAGGCTAAGTTCTTCTTGTTGGTTCTCAGGCCGATACCGTGCTCCTCTTCTCTTAATCCTTAGAGAGGTTTCAGAGATTATCTTTTTGGAAAAGTTCACGGTTGTGGAATTCGTACCCAAGGCTGCGCTCCTCTTCTCGTTTCCCGATATAAGACCGGATTATCGTTTGAGAAGTTCACTTCGTGGTGCTCCTCTTTCCAGCCGTTCTGACGAGCGTACGAGATTATCGTTGGAGAAGTCCACAGCAGGATCCATGCCACCTTCTAAGAAATAGTCGGAAGGCAGGTTCCTTTGGTCTGATTTTTGCACGTTGAGCAATGCCTTCTTTTGTCATCATCCTCTTTTCTTCTTCTCTCTCTCTCTTTTTTTTTATTTTCTCCCCCTCCTTTTCTCGTTTGAACAACCATCCGAAGAGTATAGAATACAGTTGAAGGCTGGGAATGGAATTCAAATGAAGAAAAGGACATCGGAGAAGGCTCAAAGTGGATAACTAAGGGCTAATGTGAGGGAAAAAATTTTAAAAGGCCGAGTGAGGAATAACCTAAGCACCCTTATCATTTTCCTAACGATCTAAGGCAAGATGAGTATGAAGCCAAATGTCGTTAGTTAAGACAAGTAATTGATGTGTGACTCACTCGATAAATAGATCCAAATAAGGGAAAATAACAAGGCTAGAGTCCTTACATATGTATAGTGACTTTGTGTCTAGTGGAGCAACCTAATGACCTTTAGACACAAGAATGCGACTTAGACTGACAAAATTAAGCAATTAAATCGATCGCATGTCGGGGAAAATTCTAAGTGACTTTAGATCAAATCATCTTAAAGGATTTCGTCATTCCTCTATTATTATATATATTTATAGTGTTTTTATTTATTTAATTTTATTTATTTCAGGCAAGATAAAGCATATAAGCAAAGGAAACAAATAGCATAGAACATTTAGTAGCACAGAATATCAGGTAAAGCACATATTATGGAATATTCAACATGCCTAATTTTCCAACAAAGAATTGAAACCGTTTTCCATCCAATGCCCTGGTGAAAATGTCAGCTAGTTGGTACTCCGTGTTCACGAAATACATATCTATGGTGCCTTTTTCTACATGATCTTCGATAAAGTGATATCTAATGTCTATATGTTTTGTGCGTGAGTGATGAACAGGATTGCAAGTAATAGCTATGGCACTTTGACTATCACTATATGTGGGTATATTATTTAAATTGTACCAATAGTCGCGAAGCTGAGTCCGCATCCACAGCATCTGGGAGCAACAACTGGCGGCAGCCACGTATTCCGATTCGGCCGTCGAAGTTGACACACATTTCTGCTTTTTAGAGGACCAACAGACCAGCTTTTCGCCTAGAAATTGAGCGCCACCGGACGTGCTTTTCGTGTCCATTCGGCAACCTGCATAATCAGCGTCAGTATAGCCGATATGTTTGAATTTCGTACCCTTTGGATACCATAGTCCAAGGGTAGAAGTGCCCTTAAGGTAACGCAGAATCCTTTTAACGCGAGCATATGGGATTCTTTGGGATCGGCTTGAAAACGGGCATATAAACAGGTAGCAAACATGATATCCGGCCGGCTCGAAGTGAGGTAGAGAAGAGATCCAATGATGCTGCGATACAGTGTGACATCGACCGACTTGCCAGAGGGATCGGCATCCAACTTGCAGCTCGGTGGCATATGAGTGTTGAGAGGCTTGCTCTGATCTTGATGGAATTTCTTCAGATATCCTTGATGTATTTTGTCTGACTGATGAAAATCTCATCTTCGAGTTGCCTGACTTGTAGTCCTAAGAAGAACTGTACCTCTCCCATGTGACTCATTTCAAACTTGCTTTTCATTAGATCTCCAAACTTCGTACAAAGCCGTGGATTGGTTGATCCGAAGATGATGTCGTCGACGTATAGTTGGACGACCATCAGATCTTTGTCTTGCCATTTGATGAATAGGGTTGTGTCAATCGTTCCCCGTATGAATCCAGACTTCACGAGGAATTCACTCAGGACATCGTACCAAGTACGAGGGGCTTGTTTTAGTCCGTAGAGAGCTTTGTCCAAACGATAGACGTGATCGGGATGTTCTTGGTCAACGAAGCCTTCCGGCTGAGCGACGTAGACTTCTTTTTTTAAAACGCCATTGGGAAAGGCGTTCTTAACACTCATTTGATAGACTTTGAAGTTTTTGTGAGCCGCATAAGCTAAAAGAAGGCGGATAGCTTCGATTCGGGCAACAGGAGCATATGTCTCGTCGTAGTCGATGCCTTCCTGTTGATTGTATCCCTTCGCAACTAGCCTTGCTTTGTTCCAGATCACTTCACCATCTTCATTCTTCTTTTTTTGAATACCCATTTAGTTCCGACAATTGTTTTCCATGCGGACGGGGTACTAAGGTCCACACTTGAAGACGTTCGAATTGATGAATTTCCCCATGCATCTCTATTACCCAATCCGGATCTTGAAGTGCGTCTTCTACCTTGGTAGGCTTTTACTTAAGAAGCAGCTGAAGAGACTGTGTTGACGACGTGTCCTCACTCCATCTGAAGGATCGCCAATTATCTGATCAACCGAGTGACCTCTAGTCCACTTGCGCTCACGAGGCAAGGCTGAAGTCGATGCATCAGCCATCTGTGGGTCTAGATTTCCTATAGTCCGATTGATCAATTGTTTGAGGAAGTTCCAATTCTGCTGATGATTCTTCCTCAATAACCACTGTAGGTTCTTCGTTATTCTATGGCAATTCTGAATCGGGTGAGGTAGGGACGTGAGAAGCACTTGGTACGTCGGTCTCGTCCGGTGGAGAATCCACTATAGGTGTAGCAATGTGTGACCGATATACTGGCTCGAAAAGAGAGTCCAAATCGTCTAATGCAAGTCTCATTGCTTCTTCTGACGTTGAATTCGGAGTTGTTGCCATCTTCTGTTGGTCTTGTGCCAACACACCAGTGATAACAGGTTCTGAAGTGTGATATTCAGAAGCTAACTGGTTAGGTACGGGTCCTGAACTGAGATGTGCAGGAGCCATCGGGTTGAGCACGGGTCCTGGACAGAAGTGACTAGAAGCCATTTCTGCCACTTCGTGGAAAGTGATATTGTAGCTTTCTTTGATCGTGTGATTGGACTTGATATATACCCTGTACGCTTTTGAGGTTGAAGAATATCCGACGAAAGTGGCTTCGAGTGCTGTAGGGTCGAACTTAGCACGTTGCTCTCTGTCGTTCGCCACAAAGCACTTGCACCCGAAGACTTTGAAGAAAGAGATGTTGGGTACTCGTTTGTTGATAATTTCATACGGAGTCTTGTCGAAGCGCCTGTGAACAATCGTCATGTTTTGAGTGACACAGGCGGTATTTACTGCTTCAGCCCATAGGAAATGTGGAAGGCCTGAGTGAATTAACATCGTACGTGCTGCTTCCACTAAAGTTTTGTTCTTTCGTTCGACTACATTATGTTGAGGAGTCTTGGCGGCTGAGAATTGTTGACTTATTCCAAGTTTTTGATAAAAATCACTGAGAGTTTTGTTCTTGAACTCAGTGCCGTTGTCTGTTCGAATTACTTGGATAGTCTGCTACAACAAATTTTGAGTAGAGTTCACGAAATTGACGATCAAGTCCCCTGTTTTATCTTTTGTTCGGAGGAACCTTGTCCATGTGTAGCGAGAGTAGTCATCGACTATGACCAGCAGATACTTGCGTCCATTTATGCTCTGTGTCTTCATCGGTCCACAGAGGTCCATATGTAGCAATTCCAGAGGACGTGAAGTAGAGGCCACTTGTTTGATATGATGCGATGCTCGCTTCACTTTTCCTAATTGGCAGGCCAAACATTGATGCTCTTGTTGTAAAGTTATAGTTGGAAGACCGTGAACCAACTTTTTCGTTGAGAGATGTTGAAGAGCTTTGATGTTGAGATGAGACATGCGTTGATGCCATAAGTTGTTCCTCTGAAATACAGTTTGTGAAATGAGGCAAACAACTAACGAGGGCCGCACGGACGTCAGGTTTATCGTGTATAGATTTGATTTACGAAGTCATTGAAGGAGTTCTGTGTCCTGACTATCCAAAATTCTGCACCGGTCAGCATGAAAGACCATATGGAACCCTTTGTCACAGAACTGGCCTATGCTGAACAAGTTATGGCGGAGGCCTTCGACGTAGGAGACATCTTTTACAGTCAGGTTCTCCAGAAGGATATCCCCAAGTCCTAGAATCGGGGCTGAACCGTTGTTTCCAAACCTGACTTTTCCATTCAGTCGGTCTTGATAGTTGCAGCAGCTCTTGATTTCCCGTCATGTGTGTGGAGCAACCAGAGTCAAGGTACCACACATGATGGATCTGCAAAAACAATTTAGAGAGCTTTAGGTACCCACTTAAAAATGGATCCTCTCAGATTAGCAGATTTAGATTTTGGTTCAGATATGATTCCTAAGTTATTTTCGATAGGAACTTTAGCGACCCAAGTTGCCTTCAAGGAAGTAACTTTTGGTTTGGCCTTAGGAGACTTAGCCTTTGTGGCTTTTGTCTTCTTAAGAGGTGTCTTAGGAACCCAAGTGGGTTGAACCTTGCAAGGAAGTTGAATTTCAGCACGAGCAGATGCATGAGTAGGCTTGAGTGAGGAAAAGATCGTTTCTTTGGATAGTCGCCTAAGGTGTTTGGGAGATTCTATTTTTACGGGATAGCTTAGGTGAGAGCAAGAATGAATAGCGCTATGTGCCTTTTTAACGGCTGGATCTTGTTTCCTACGTGTCATCCTAGATGCATTTGTCTTAGAATTATTAATTTTTGTTTTCGATGTGGAGCTTATTTCGAAATTAGTGCTTCTAAATGCGATTGGTTTGAGGGAGTGTGTAGAAGCAATTATTTGAAACGAGGAAATGGCTCTTTTTCCAACTGTCTTTTATTTTTGCAGAAGGAGAAACGATATTGGAAAGATTCGAATCTATTGACTCCTTCTCTATTTTTATTCTAGACACCCACGCCTTCGTATCTAGTGCTGGTCCTACGCTCCCTGTAGACGTAGGTGAAATAGTGTTAGGCTCAGCACTTTTAATAATACGTTTATGATCTACTGAAGGTGCTTTCTCAATGTTCACGCTTTTTGGAATAACGTGGGAATTAGCTTGGGATGTTGAAGAAGCTTTGAGATTCTCAATCTCCCTTAGGAACTTTTTCTTTTCAGCTTCAAATTCTCTCGTTCTATTTCTAATGAGCATCTGAACTCCTCTATTTTCCTAACAATGGGGGGTATATAGAGAGAATTTTCAGAATGATGATTTTGTGCTTCTTCTTTAATGGAAAGATCTTTAGGTAGTTTAATTGACTCAAGACTCCAACCTTTGGGAAGTTCCCTAATGTTGTAGCTTCGATTTAATTCAGTGTAGGAGAAGGGAATTTCAACCCTAGTCTTGGCTTGTCTTTTGGTTTCTTCTAAAGCATCTATTTCTTTAGCATTAGTAAAAACCATAAGATCTGTTAATCCTAAACCCATGTATTGAATGTCGTAAAGTTGCTTACAATCAACCTTCGACAAACACCGTGGGTTCTCAAAGCCTAAGCCAAATTGTTAGGAAATATTTTGTAGTGTTCAATTTCATTGTATTATCTTTGTTGATTTGCTTTATTTTTGTGCTAGTTCTTAGCTGGGTTAGTTCTTAGTTATTCATGTAATGGGCCTTCACAAGAGGCCCACCTATTATATACCAACTAGTGGTATAAATAGGAAAATCCTAGCACATAGTGCAAGTGCTTGTGTGTGTAGATAAAATAAACATATGTTAGAGTGAGAGAGTCTCCTCAAGAACACCACCAAGCCCCACATCGTTCTCCATTCCGATCTATTAGGCGTGTTTAATCCGTCCGAAGTTGTTCGTTTGGGTGAAACTCGGTCCAACAATTGGTATCAGAGCCCAGCGCGACCGGATTTGCGTGTTTTGAGCAAGATTTGAGTGAAAATTGCTTGGAAAATACTTTTCGTCACTTTCAGTTTTTGGGCGATTTCGACCTCGATTTGTTGTTTTTAGACATCCCAAAGGTTGATTATGTGTTAAGGAATATTTTTTCTGAAGTTTTCGAACAAGTTTCGTCGATTTTGAGTGAGATTTGAGCGAAAACGAGCCATTTATCTGGTAAACGTCGTGCAGCCTTTGCAACGGTAAACTGTTCTTGGCCGAGAAATTTCATCGCCGAGAAATTTTTTCCCAGGCTGAGAAATTTCGAAACCGAGAAACTTTCTTTCTCAGGCTGAGAAATTTCGAAACCGAGTATTTTTTTTTTGCAGGCCGAGAATTTCTTAGCCGAGAAAGTTTGCCTGATAAAATTTCGCTGGCCGAGAAACTTTCACTGCCCGAGAAATTTTATCAACCTGAGAAACTTTCGCTGCCCGAGAAATTTTGCTAAAGTGAGAATTTTTTTCAAATCCAAGAAATTTTGCTAAACTGAGAAATTTTTTCAAATCCGAGAAATTTTGCAAAACTGAGAAATTTTTCAAATCCGAGAAATTTTCTAAAACTGAGAAAATCTTCAAACCTGAGAAACTTTCAAAGTCTGAGAAATTTTAAACTTGATCCAAACCCATCTTTTAGCTTCAAATCTTGCAAAATCACTCTTTAAAAAATACACTTAAACGTGTTTTACCACCAAAAATTTCTGCCCCCCCCCCCCCTCGGATTAAAAAAAATCATTGGATAGAGAAAAATTTTCTAAGCCCATTGGACTTTGTCTATTTTACACTTTTTTTAAATTTTTCGAAATAAATTTTCCGGGCCGCAAAATTTTCGGTATAGACGATGTTTTTTGTGAAATTTTTTAAGGCAAATCCAAAACGCGGCAATGATCACCGTACCCAACGATCGACCTAGGACGGTATTGGCACATTATAGAAAAAGTTTAGGTCACCCCAAACTTTTCGGAACGTAATTTTCAAATGCCAATTTCACACACCCAGCATGTATGGTACCCGGGTTGCTCCACATACATGACTGGTACACGACGTGAGCAACCACCCCCGGCATGAATTGTACATGGGTTGCTCCACATTCACGACCGGTATGCACTGCGAGCAGCCAACCCCATCATGCACGTTACATGGGTTGCTCCACGTGCAAGAAGGGATGTCAGAGAAGCGAGCAACATTATGACTTCTGTGCAAATCCGTGCAGAACCCGGACCTACAAAGAAGGGTTGACAAAAGTTCAACCAACCATCAGTGGGCGCGCCATCCAATCTTGATGCTTAGGCGATGTGGATCTCTTGTACCAGACTCCACCGTCCACCCACTGCCATCCATTCCACCATGGTGCGCTACATGGAGATGTCCTAAGCCACCGTGGTCCTCTTTACGCCCTCACCACCACCACCACCTGACGAGTCTCAGAAGTGTTTGATCAACAGTTTTGGGCCACCCTCGTCGACATCACTCGTGGTCGCCTTTCAACGCGATCACGCCACGCCACCATAGTTCCCGTGGATCAGTGAAACCCCCCTGATCCAACTTGTGGTATAAATAGGAAAACCCTAGCACATAGTGCAAGTGCTTGTGTGTGTAGATAAAATAAACATATGTTGGAGTGAGAGAGTCTCACACCCGTTCTCGATTCCGATCTATTATGCGTGTTTAATCCGTCCGAAGTTGTTCGTTTGGGTGAAACTCGGTCCAACACAAATTTATAATCATAAAATTCTAAGTCCATGGGTTGATTTAAAAATATTGTCTGTTCAGTCTGCCCCTTCTAACAAGAAGATCTTCTAACTTTTAAACCGTAGTATATAACTTCTTTCGTTCTTCCCCTAACATAGCATAGTTATTTCTATTGTAATTTTGGAGACTTGACAAGCATCTAATTCTACACCAAGTTTACTATCTTTTGCATTTGATTCTTCTAATTGGGCTTCTAAGTTAGTAATCGTAGTGGTAGCTTCGATTATCCTACAATTGAGGGTTGCTTTCTCATTGAGATTCCTAACCAAACAATTGTAGTTATTTGCTAGCATATCCTCCAATTCTCTAATCTTCACACTATAATGCTCTGTCTTAGATGAACTAGTCTCCCTATAATGTAAGCTCTTAGTGAGTTCTTCTATCTTCGTATGGGAGCTTCTAAGTTAGGATTCGAGAATAGTGATCTTCTCTTTAGACCTAGACAATTTGTCTTCTACTTCCTTTATACATTTCTGCTCATGTTTCATGTTAGCGTATTCTAGTTTATACGATTCTAACATGGTGAATAATGTGGAAGAGAGGTCTACCTCTTGTGAAGAGGTGGATGCGTTCTCGTCTCCCGTTTAATTGGCGGTTTCGGTGTCTGATTCATTGTCGAGAGGCCATGAGGGCTAAATTTTATTCTTCAGAGCTCGACGTGTCCTCGAGCCATTGGTCTTGTTCGGCCATGAGCGCTACTCCAGCTTCCTTCTGTTTAGTCAATTGCAGCTTCCTGGAGTAGTAGGTGGCATCTCTCTTCTTCGAAAGAGTGCACTCTCTGGCAAAGTAACCTGGCTTGCCACAGTTGAAGCATTTGTTAGCCTCTTTTGGGTTCTTGACTTCGGAGCTCTCTGGTGCACGTTATTTTTTTTAGAGCTTGTAATCCGAAGTATGTTGGCTGAGGTTGAAGACTTCGTCTTGAAGTACTTCTTGCTCATCATCTTTCCTATCAAGGCCAACTGCTTCCCTAGGGCTTTTATATTTGGCTCAACGTAGGAGTCCGATTCTTCTTCCGACTCTGGAGGTGAAGGAGGCCTAACGATCTTTTCTTTTCTTAGCTTTGAGCTCCTCTTCTCTGAGACTAAGGCAACACTGTCTTCGATCTGTTTGCCCTTCTGCTCTTTTTAAATCTCGCTTATATCATCCTCATGTTGTGCGAGATTGTCAAACACGGCATGGATGTCCAGCTCTTCTAGATCTTTATTCTGTCAAATTTGAGTGGATATCTTTTTTCATTCCGCGGGCAGGGAAGAGAGAAATCTGATGTTTGTCTCCATGTTTGTCTTTGTGATTTCCATCTTCCTCATCTCATTGAGAAGAGTGAGTTATCTTTGATAGTCGTAAACAGTGAGGATATTTGCCTTTTTGGCCTTTATGCCGACTTCCGTCCTCTGCATATCCTATGCAGTTCGTCCCACATTCCTTTAGCCGATGAAAGGCTATCAATCTGTCTATATATGTCATTGGGGATACCCTGCATACGAGTATTCATGGCTACTAGATCAGCTTTCGCTCGTGCCCTATCCTCAATAGAATACTCCCTAGGCTCCTTCAGTCGCCTAGATGCGGGAATTTGAGGAGTCACTTTGTAATCACCGGGGATATTAACCCAACACTGTGCGGGTCCCTCTTCTAGTGAACTCAGTAAATTTCAGCTTGATCTTTCAAAGCTATGAAATTGAGGAATCGGCTTCTCCAAACGGTGTATTCGCCACGTAGCAAGATCGGCGGACGATTGTCATTTCCAAGCGAGTATGCATCCATCTTGTTTTGTAGTAGAGTTGTTGAAGGATCTTCGTTAAGTGTTTGGAAGGTTTGAAGATGATGTAATGTGCTTCACAACTGACAAAGTTCGTTAGTAACGTTTGATTCGTAAAATAGTTCTAGAATTATTATCGATTCAATCTTTAAAGTTTGATCGAAAAAAATTTCGTCGAAATAGTATATAATGTGTACTGTTCTCGTGCGAGAAAGTCTGTCAGGGAAATATTTTTCGAGCGAAATAAATTGCCCAAAATCGTTCGGTCGAGAAAATTTTCCAGATCATGAATTTATTTCGATTGTAAAGAAACAGTACGTTAGTGAGTTTCTCGATAAGTCAAAATAAATCAGTTGACTAGAAACGTTTCTCGCGTGTAAATGATTTTTAGCTTCGTCAAACTTTAGATGTCTGACCGAAAATGTTTTTCGAGAGAAAGTGTTTACGCGTGCAAAGTCAAAATTGGTCTTCCTCGAATAAGATTTTTGCTGAATAATGCTAGAGAAATATTTTTGACTAAAATCGTTTCTAGTGTTGACGATTCTAGCGCTGACTTCGTATTCTGACCGAGAAAAATTCTCGCGCCAAGTTTTTCGATCGACAAATTAATCTGATCGTAAACCTAGCGAGAAAAATTAGAACAATCGAGAAAAATCACAGAATATTATTAACACAGATTCAAGCAAAAACAACGAATTAGACAGTGAAATTTCAGATAATTTCTCGCAATCATTTACTAACTACGCACGATCAAGCAATTAGGCACGTTATGAAGCAAAGTATGTCAAAATTGATCAAAATCATAACGTGTTCTTCATGTTCTTCGTAAACAGTAAATCACAGAATCAATTTAATCCTTAAAACAAAGTTCAAACAGCTACAAATATGATCGCAATCAACATTTAGCACTTAAGCGACCACAGAAACATCAAATTCAAGTCAATTAAGCACAGAATTAAACTATTGGATCGAAAATAAATTTTCGCGCCAAACTGTTCTTCGATGAACAGTAATCAGAAACGATTATCAATCCAATTCTAACAATTTTCGATTCAAAACAGAACGAATCTGCTCTTTGTTAGGTCCTACGATTAACAACTCTATGATCCCAGGCATGAATTCTAAGTAATTCGATGATAATGATTGACATTAAGATTCGATCGTAAAACTCAAATGAAGAACAAGAGAGAGAATTCGAGTAGAGTGAGAAAGTTACTATTATTTCTCTCTCTAGAAATTGAATTGCAAGCCTTTCGGATCAATTTCCAAAACTTTTTCTATTGATTGCGATCGATTACAAAGTATTTATACCAAACACACTTGGTATAAATATCTAACTAGTCCTAATCTAAGGACAAATATAAGAAAAGCCCCTAAATACAAGGACATCTAATAAAATCAAAGCACAATTAGAATTGATCTTCTACAAGAATGATGGCGACGCAGATCATTGCTCATGCCACCAAGGACATAAACATTTGCCTGCGAGAATCGGCCAACAATTTGGCATGCTACTCCCGGTCAGCATCACTAGCACCCTCCCTGGGTTCAAGTGGTGCAGGTCCATCAAGGACATACTCTAGGCGTTCCAGAGTTAGGACAATCCTTAAATTACGGAGCCATTCCGCTAGGTTTGGACCTTCCAAACGGTTTTGCGTGATCAGTGTCATAAGTGGTGACGTCATTATATAATTTAGAAAGAAAATAATCTGCACAAATAAAGCATTGTCAGGTTCAACGTATAATTCATCAAGCACAAATAAGGACTTTTCATTTGGCTTGACCCCCACTATTTTTCTCAAAATCCCATTCTCCCGATAGAAATTTCGGAAACTTCGTTGATGGTTTCATAGTAAAGTTTAGTCCCCGCTCGCAAAAAATAAGTCTCACCTTAACTGTTTGTTGGCCCATTTAATCGGACGGTGTCATGTCACACATGAACCCATCTAATGAGTGTTACAACTACTTTGTCTCCGGTCACGAACCCTCGCGCTCAGACGAATAATTGGGAAATAACCGTCTAAGTGTAGCCTATCAACTTCTTGCTCAATCCTAACATTCGGAAATTCCACCCGTAGGATAACACTTTGTGAGGTGAGAATATGTAAATACCCTGGATAGGTTGGATCAATGGAATCCACCAAGGATCTCTACTGTCCAACTAGCAGCTACTATCACGGCCTGTGCCTGAGAAAGAATCTCGTGTCCTTGTTTTCTTCCGGCAGAAAGAGGGCAATAGCCTCATTTAAATAGCAAAACGAAGGCCCCCTACTAATGAAAAATATAGCTCCATGAGCAAAAGCATAGTCGATGGAACCTGAATCGACAACCCACTTCCGGAACACTAATTAGAACGCAGAAAGCTCGGATGCCACTTGTTATAGACAGGCGGAGTCCCTTTGACACCTAGCCCAGACTCTTTATTTCAAGCTCAGGAGGTAAGAATTATTTCGAAAGTGAAGATCTCTTCTATAGCCTTGTTTATTGCCTGGGAATGGCGCTCCATGGCAATCTTCGTCACCCCAACATGCGCTACAAGCTCGACCACCAGTCAGATCGACGAGTGTCAAGTCAACTTTAGATATCTTCTCTGGTCGGGCTTGGCTAAATCTTGGAAATCTTAATGCCATTTCCGGAGAGCGGCGTTTCTGCAAATGCACCCGAACCACCTACGTCAAGAGCGAAATGTTTGGCGCCGATAACTCAGAACAAACCGCACAAACACTCAGGCCGCATCAGTTTCGAGCTTGTTAGAGGACAGGAACCAAGTCCGTTTACCCACATAGTATGGATCCAACGGGAGAATTTGTCTCACACATACGCACATAAACATGCATATAACATCAAACCAACACGCACTTAGACACGGTAAACCTGGTTTGCCTATAAGACGGTCAGCGTGGACTATTTCTATTCTACTACATTTTATATAACATAAAAATGTGTACAAGTCTACGGGGTGACCCATGTCCTTGATCAACCACCGTCATCGAACTCCTTCCCGTGTTTGAACCTTCTTCTCGAACGACCACCATACTTAAACTATTTTATTCAATAAAATAATAAAGTATAACAGGGGCGACCAGTAGTCCCGAACAACCCGTATAAAATAAAATATAACCCGGGGGGACCTTGTCACCAACATCACTCAAAAATATAGCCTAAGTCCACGCTAACGCCTTAAGCGTATCATACGTTGACATAGACACGTATGCGACAACAAAACGCTCCAAGAATCCGAAACGAAATTTGGGCTTATATTTGTCATAGACCAACGGGTCCAATAGGGTATCTAGTTGGGCCTAAACTAGTCTAGCCCATCATACTATATTTTGGACCAAACCTTTTAGATCCATTTATGAATGGAATTGGACCGTATCCACATCAGCCCATCAGGGTTTTCAAAATACCCTGGAGCCCGAAATATAACCACCGGCCTTCATCGCTGCTCCTTTGTACCAAGACATCACTGTGACCGAAGTTTCATCCCGGATCCATTGACCATCATGGCCCGAAGAAGTATAGGCGCGTTTTAGCACATGATTCGGGGCAGCAGCTCATTTTTTAGCTTTCGGTGAACAACGACTAGTCTAATAGTCCATCAAACTCGAACCGAAAGTCGTTGGTGTCAAGGCTTCGCCCCGATCCAGCAATCCTTATTGTTCTCATTTGAAGTGTCGCTGAAATTTTCCGTTCAAATAGATTTTTTACGCGGATCAGCCAAAGATCACTAGATCCACACGATCTATGCAAAGTATACCCTAAACTCACGTCCAAGCATGAAGTTATGAACCGCTGGTAGATCAACCGCTACGGTTTCTCACCATGGCGCTGCACTATGCCGGACCGCTCACATCGAGACGGTGTCCCGACCATGCGAGCGCTCGATTGTCAAACTCGAACCGAGAGCGACTCGTTCTTTTACGCAACGATCGACTCGGTGATTTGCACTACCGAGATCATTTCGGGTTCGTTTATGTCGTTTCTTAAACCCGAACATGGCTCTGATACCACTGTTGGGGAACCACGGGTGCTCAGGGTACAATACCCGAGGCGGTGCAGAATTAAAATTTTTTTCCGAGATCCCCCATACGCCCGGATTGCTCGGATATAAAAAGAGAACTAGAATGTATGACACCTAGACACATAATAGGATTATAGCATTACCCTCGTAGCGAAGATCCCTCGGATGTCGTAAACCGTTCCACGCTTCCACAAGCCGCACCGAAGAGAGTCACGTCAATCCCGAGATATGCCACGGATCAAAACCTCCTAAGGATGGCTAGAGAGGAAGTGGAATGTTTGTAGAGTTGTAATTGTTTGATTTTCTCAAAACTCAAACTCACTTCTGTGTTTTCTCTCAAAGAACTCACTTTTTCTCTCAACTCTCTCTTAAAACTCTTTCTTAGAGTGAGAATGGAGTTGTATTCACTATGAATGACTTATAATTCCATCATGGCTCATATAAAAACCAACTTTCAACCATTGAAAATGATTTTAATCGTAATAAAATTAAATCATGTCCTATATGACATAATCTAAGTTTGATTCCCTTGTATAAAGTCATCAAAATGACTACAAAGACCGGCGGTCACGACCTCAATCGGACCATCCCACAGCCGTGACGGGCTCCACGGCCACGGTCACGGCCGTATCTAAGGCCCCACGACCATGGACATGGAGGCCACGGCCGTGGAGGTGAGGCAGTGATCGAAAACCGTCGGTCACGGGGTTGGTCACGGCCTATCACGGTCGTGACCATGCCCCACGGCCACTTGCATGGCCTCCCACGACCATGGCCAGGGGCAGAGGCTTGGACGGCCTCTGCTCCGAGCCACGGCCACTGCCCGCCTGCCGCATCGTGAGTCCCATTTTTCGATCTGTTCTTCGTCGCTTCGTTCCAGGAATCTAAATCTATGTAATTACAGTTTCTAAAACTCATATTTGACATTTTATTAACGTCTCCAAGCCCGTTAAATAGGTGTACATCTCTATTTGTTTGACACTGTTTCAGTTATACTTTTTAAGCCCGACTCTCTTGGTGAGTCTCAACCCAACATTGGAAGGAATCCAAGAGTTTGGTATTCACCTAGCCAATCTAACGGCACCAGACAGATCGCGTGTTGAGTACGATCTTTCGTATTTTACGAACCGACTATAGATTATCGTCGTACGTATAAACCCTTCACATATGCCCCGGTTTCGTGAGAGTCATGGTAACGTCAAACTCACTAACTCGACACTATGACTAATTCGTGACTGACAAAATTATTAACTGCACTACACTCCCCACGTGAGTTTTTTTGCTTTTGCCAGAGACTATAATTATCGTCCCCGAATTTACATAGGACATATATCTCGATTACTAACGAGACTGTGAATTCCTCACGACTGTCAATGCCGTGCAGCTACCATTCTTTGTCTGGACCACCTGTTGCCAATGATCATGTTCGACCCCGAACAATGTGGGCATAGCAAACAGTGACAAATCAAGACCCCGAAGTCAACTCCGTCAAAGATCCATTGATCAAAGATCCACACACACTATAGTCAATCGATCAATCATTGATGCTTCCTAGAGTAATAGGTCATGTGATCGTCGATTACAAGTCGTGTCCAAGTATAAGTTAATTCCCGATTCAACTTATATCAATGTTATGACCTCCTACTTCCCAAGTAAATAATTGGCACAATCATTTAGAAGTCATCAACAAATAAGTATCAGCATCTAGCACGCTACTGGAGCCCGAGACTTATGGACAAATTTAATATTCGAGATTAATAGCTCACAAGTGCCCCCTCTCTCATCCCATGAGAATCAGTGACTAAATTCGCAATATTTGGGCTTTATTTATTTACCTTCTTATCGAATGCCAACTAAGAATTGATTGTAAACAAATAATATGCCTAGATGGGATGTAATGTTACAACATTTATCCCACATATTAAAATATTAAAACAAATATTCAAATATGCAGCGAATATTACATCAAGTAAATACGTGCCGTGCCCTATTCATTTCATCCTCGAATGGTATCCCAAGGGCACATCCCTAACGCCACATCGGGGAGAATACTCCCACAAGGGAAGATGAATAAGCACAAATAAAAACCAAATAAAAAGAAAAAAATTGAAGGTAAGTTCTCCTTAACTTCATGAAAGGGGAAAGGAGAAGAAGAACTAGATGGTTCTCTAGGGTTTTTGGATGATTTTGGTTCAGTGAGAAAGTGTAAAGACTTTTTAAGAGTAGACTGAGTTTAGTTTGATAGATATTTGTCAAGAAAAGACACCTTGTTTAGTTTCCAAGTTTTAAGTCAGTCTAAGCAGTTAAGATTATAAAGTTGGGCGTTGTCCCACATTTAATAAATTAAGCTCTTCAAACCACTTAATATATCAAGAAGCAATCTCCTCTGACCACCAATTGAGTTTAGGAAGGACACATCGATAGAGCGAGTTCGATTCGGCTCAACTTCACCCATTTCATATGTCCACATGTGAGGGGGACAATTTGTGATTATAAAATTGGACTTTGTCCTACCATCGAATAAATAAAGCTCTTCAAACCACTTAATATATTACTATATCCTCCTATCACAAATTGGTTTTAGGTTGGTTTTAAGAAGGACCCATCGATTTCTAATATAAACCTATCACTGTAAAGCAGCCCGATATAATAGTTACATGTTTCCAAGACTATTTATCCAATGGGGTTGTCCAACATCATAAACTCAACCCCCACACTAATTAGGAAGTTACCAAAACACTCGTAAATTAAGACACCATAAGAAAACCAATAAAATTAACTCCGTGTACGCTATAGAGTGTCTTCACGTTGCAACTTGACTAGTCGTTTTTCCCGCGAGGAATTTACCGCATTACAACACCGAGGAAGTGATGCAATCCATGAGTTTAATATGAAACTATTTTCAGTTAACTAGTTTTGTGTTTACCTTTGTGACTGAAATTTCAGTTGTAGTTCTTGCCTCGAGGGTTTTCGGATATGGGAAAACTGTGCAGATTTAGTTTCCTTGATGATAGGGCGGTTGGAATGAAATATGAAATCTTGTGTTGTTTCTTGTCTCATGATTATTGTTGTATACTATACTTGGCATGACATGCTTGATGTTGTTTGAAAAGAAAATGTTCAATAAAATTCCGTTGACTTTTTCTTTCAGGATAGAAACTGATGGACAAGAGCTAATTGGTGGTATTAATTGTTTGGTCCAGTGCAATCTCAGTGGCAGTTAGGTTTGTTGTACCTATCACTTTATTGAATTATACCTCCTCTTTACAGACGAGGGTGAAAACAAGAAGAATCACATAACTGTCCTCCTATTTATTGTAGAGTTATTCTTGTCTTCCTTTTAATGCTTTCTACATGATCAAAGTTGAGCGGTAAGTGAGAGTTGAAATGATGTTCTTGGCACAAGTCGCTTGGTGACATTCTTAGTGCTCGAGAATGGCTCGAGGACGACCTAAGCCTTGTGAATGATTAGTTGTGCGTCATTGAAGCATCAACAAGCCGAGATGTTTAGGTGGCGAATCGATGGGCCATGGACTTATCATTTCAGCTCCAAAGTCCTAGAAAAGATTCTCTAAGGCTCTGTTTGGTTCATGGATTTCGACGTGGAAAAGAAAAGAAAAAGTGGAATGGTACGACACGTGAAGCGTAATGTATAATGAATTAATGCGTATAAAAACACTGTTCTTTTCTTTTCTGTATCTAATTCCGCGGACCAAACGCACCGTAAGAGTTTAGTGTCACAGACGAAAGTGATCTCCGAGGAACAAAAACGACACAATAAAATCTGATGTTATTAAAGAGCGAAACTCCCATGAGATTGCACAACTAAAAACACTGACTTGAATGAGGCTTTTATATAAAAATGAGTTATCAGCGGGTTACTTTTTTACAAAGTATAAGAGGGGTACATTTGTCAAGTGAAAGACATACATTGTCACTGTAAGATTCGATAAGATTATTGTCTCACTTTTTAACATGAGCATTTTTATATATCATTTTCTCATGTGACAAAGTAAACGAGGCCTAAATAGATAGATTTAATTGAGTCGTCTATTACTTTTCCATGAGATGATTGGGCTTGATATACGATAATGGCAAGTATTTGTGTCTAGCGAGTCTAATGTAAGGAAAGATGATGATTGTGGTCCTCTGATAATCAACTCTAAGATCCTAGACTTCAATCCTAAGTCAATCGATTAGAATTATAAGAAATTTAAGTTCGATCGAAAAACCTTCGTAAAGAACTCGAGAGAGAATCCGGTTAGTGAGAGAATGACTTCCGTGTTTCTCTCTCTAGAATAGGACTGGGAAGCCTTTCGAATCAACTCAACTAATTTCTGTATTAAGCTCAATCTTTACAATGCTATTTATACCAAACAAACTTGGTATAAATATCAAACTAGTCCTAAACTATGGATTAATACAAGAAATGCCCTAAACTACGAAGACAGCTAATATAATCAAAGCATAATTACATCTTATATTCTACATTCTCCCCCTTTGTACTTTTTGCTCTTCCGCGTTGTCTGTCCTCGTCGGTCGTAGAGTGACCTGGGCAAGCCCAGCGCATGCTCGTAGTTTCTGATAGTGTTCTTCAGCTCTAGTCGCTCCTCGATTGCTTCAAGTAGCTCCATCTGACGCGGTTGTTCTCTCACAAACCTGTGAAGATACAGCATGATGTCTCTATTGATTTCTTACAATCTCTTCTCTATGTTCTTCCTGATTACTTTGAGCGTCCCATCACAGAATTTATTGACTTCAGTCTTCAGCATCAACCTATTCTTGTTGGCAATTGGATGGTGGTAGGTGATGGCTAAGACTGAGCTTGAGTGTACGTGATTGTTGGGAAGCCCTTCGAGCTCATGTCCTTTGTTATGCGAAGCGGTCATGTTGACCTTCTTCATGGTGCTCTCCCAAGCCATCTGGAGGTCGTGTGCGGCAAAGAATTTGACTTGGCCCATCATGAACCTATAAAGTCCCTCGAGCCATTCCTTCTTGATAAACCCTTGAGGGTCCTTGTCTCTACATACATCTGGTAGAGATGATAGACCACTTTGGCAGGAAGGTACGGTAGATCGCTCCCGTTCTCTTCTCGAGTTCTGTCTATCCGCTTTATCTGGTAGAATGGAGTCGAAATGCCACCCTTTTGCATAGTAGACACCTAATAGCTGACATATTGGAGATAAATCTCTGAAGTGGCTCTTCAGCTGATTATTCAGAATCCCCAGTCTTCGATCAGGTCCAAGTTGGGTTAGCATGTAAAGATATGTCATCCTTTTCTACTGATCCCAGTGAGAAATGCCTCTGAGCTTGAACTCGTTCAACTTCTTTATTTTGTCCGGTGACCTCCATATTTGTTGACGGACTTCTTCGAGGAATGGGATTTCTATCCTTATGTTCTCCAATGGCGTGTCGATTCGAACGATCCTGAGTTAGATATGGAGGGGTGTCCGCTCGTTAAGCAATCAACTCTGGAAGCCTTGGGTGATCCACATCGTAATCTTTGCCTTCGTGAAGTTCTTCGTCTTCTATTAGGACTAGGTCTACCGAAGCTTGTTGAAGAAAATGTCGAACGTCCTTGAGTCTATGTCTTTGAATCATGTCGGGCATACTGTAGGTCATCCACTGTCCGTCGAAAATGTACTTGTCAAGGACTTCGGGCGGGGTGACTCCACATTTTGATATTTCCTACTGGTCTGGAGCAGTTGAGCTGGACGGTGCTTGAGTTTCAGCTAACGCTGAGAGCATATCGACACTCGCTTCTTCTTCCGGAAGCAATGGGCTTGTGATGGTCACAAGATAAGGTATGGGCGGAGGTGTTCTTAAGGTGGAGGTGGGTGGTTCGTATGGTTCAAGAGTTTGGGTGTGGTGCGGATGCGTGGTGGTGGTTGTTTTAGTATGGGTATGTGAGCGGGTGTTTGGTCGTGAGGTTTCAGCGGCTCCTGTACTTGTCCGTGCCGCGCCCGAGATTTGTCCTTGACAGCTCGTAGAAGTCCTAGGCCTTTTATCCCCCTCATGATGAAGGTCATCATGTCGGCATTTTGAGCGGAAGCTTAGACCTCGGCACGAGTTAGTAGGTGGGTCAGGACGATCGACCAGACGTCTGAAGAGGTCTTCTTCGTCTGGCTTCCAGTTGGGTAGCTGAAATAAAGTTGGGAGACTAAGATTGTGTGGATTTCGCTGATGGGTACAGTGGCTGGGTTGATAAGGTTATGTGATAGGATGGGTGTGGTTGTCTGTATGGGTTGAGTGGAGGTTAAGTCGCGACGAAGGGGCCTCTGAGACGGGTGCTTTCCCGATGTCTTGGCGGGACGTCTCGATACCCGTGTGCACTCTCTCCATCAATTTGTCTTTGGAAGATTTGAGAGCTTCGGAGAGAGCGGCCTGGAGTCGATCTTCGGTCCCGAATGGAGAGAACACCTCCGTTGATGATGGACAAGGACGACTAATGTCGCCTGTTGTCAACCCATGAGGGAACACCGTCTCAACGGGTTGGCTCGTCGTCGCTTGAGGTTGCGACGTGTCGAGACTTCCACCCAATCCTTGATTTGAATCTAAACGATTCGCATATATGGATGTTGTAACAGATTCTGTGAGAATGTTTGTATCATACACTTGGATGGTGAGGCCGGTAGTGGGAAGAGTCTGAGCCTCGGCCTTTGTAGATGCAAGAATGTCGTGTTGCGGCTCACGATTGAGCGAAGAAAGGTCCGCAGCACTTGTAGTAATTACTGGCGTCGTGTCTGACGTGGCAACGACGACAGCAGAGTCCACGCGCTCGGTGGATGTGACTTGAAGGCGGGGAACCCGTCTGACCAGTGGAACCTCCTCGTCGAACTCCGTAGCTTCAGACGAGGTTGCCGTGTGAGTAGATGGTTCTCGAGGAACTTCCTCATGGGTAGGTGTTGTCTCCTTAGGCAGTAGATACAATTGTTGAAATCACCGCCTCAGTCTCTGACGTGGTCGCCTCTCGAAGTGGGCTTGGCCCCGTTTCCGCTCTGAGCGGTGCTTCGTTGACATGAACCTCCTCAAGTTGCTCCTGAAGCACTTCTAAATGCAAGGGCTGTTCCACTTGGAGTTCGTGTTGTGAAGCCTCAAGTTCCGACTCACATGCCACTTCATCAATTAGCGTGGCTTATTTGATCATCTTGATTTGGCGGATCCAATGCGAGTTCCTGGGCTACTACATCGATCATCTTGACTTGGTTGTTGTTGTGGTTGGGGAGGGCTCACATTGAAGTCTGTCGGGGCCCTCGAATCATAGCTTCCGTCAAGTGATTGTCCCGATAGTATAACCGGTACATGTCTCCCGAGGGGTCGACGAGACAGAGTAGCTCAAATGTAATCGGCATCGATGGCTGATCCAGGTCCGTGAGCTTGGGGTTGTGGAAGAATTTGAGTCGGTGGTTGATAGTTTCCTCCTGGAGGCAGCCGAGGAATATCCTCGTGGAGCTCCATGAGATGGGCAATGATCATGGAAAACCACCTTGCATACGGCACATTCTTCTATCGCTTGTTCTCCTCTTGTCTGATCTGTTCTGCAAGATCGTTCCAGATCAGCTGTGCGTTTTCGTAATTCCGTGAGAATGCGATGCCGTGGAAGATGCGAAGGATGTTTTCGTTTCCCTTGTCAAATCCGGCATGCTTTGGCGAGAAGCACTTGTTGACGATCCCAAATAATGTCTTCCGTGGATGAGGGATGCCGTTGCTCTGAACTTGCGCAAGCTTGGTGAGCGGCGGTCGGTATCCCGTTTGGAGAAAGTCGTGTACCATCTCAGCATCCGTTGGCATAGGGTCATAAATGTTGCTGAACGGAAGGTCTAAGACGAGGCCAAAGTCATTCTTGCTGAAGTTGACACGTCTTGTCCCAAGTACCGTTGTGAATTGGTAAGCGCCCTCAATTACATGACTCTGTATCCGTCCCCAAACTGTTGGAGGTACACCATTGGCACCGAGGCCGTCACTGTAAGTGCGTGCCAGAGGGGATGGCCTTGAAGAATGGACACCATGATCCCGTCCGGACATCGGAATACAGTCAGATCAAGTTGAAAGTTCGTGTCCTGAACTTTGAGATACAGGTTGTGATCGTATATGTGATCGTAAGCTGGACAGTTAGCCATCTGAAAAGATAAGAGTTAAACTTTATTAGATCGATTTTAAATTTGAATTGGAAATACTATTGGGGTAGGCCCGATTAATCGACGCTGGCCCCCGAACAGCGCAACGTGGCGATAGCGGAAGCGCGTTTTGAATCGAGCGGCGTAGGGTGCCGAATTTTCGATTTTCAACATCTAAATTCGACCTAGCGCCCTTCGGCTTCTCCCGAGGGCTCAAGATACTTCTCTGAGCCTCAGGAGACCACGTCTAATCCGAACTTCTCAGATTCGAATTTAATACAAATTTTTTATTAATAATTTCATTCCAAACCAGTTCGAACAAAGCGGCAACCGATAGTGTTTCGACTATTTGGCGACCGAAATGATTTCTGATCGATACCAAATTTTCCAGATTGATTCTGCACTTCCCGAAGATCACAGCGAGGGGTCTTTTGAATCATTCTGATGTTGGTTGGTATTTTTCGCAAAATCAAATTAGTGGTTCGAAATTATCAATTCGTCTAAAGCGGCAGTCTGCCGTCTTTTGACAGTTTTACAACCGAAATGATTTTAGATCAGATACCAAATTTTCTAGATTGATTCTACACTTCCCAACGATCGAAACGATGGGTCTTTCGAATCATTCCGAGATCTTTTCGTATAAAATCAAATCAGTAGGGTTCTAAACATACAATCGATGAACGTGATTTCACCCCGGATGGACGTCACAGCGCCTCGTCTGGTTCCCGGGGCCGGGCTAGATTGTCATGCTGGTATGTCCTTGATCGAACCTCCGAGACTGCTCCCGATGGCTAGACGCAGCTCGGTTCGGGCGTCGGGCTTCGTCGAACGATCCCGTGGCTTTAATAATGTGGTTTAAGAAGTACCAAGTACACACTTTGTAATTCTCTAGTTTTGGTTGATGAGAGCAAAATGACCAAGTGCATTGCATTAGAGAAAACTCACGTTACTTTTCTCATTTTTATCCACAAGAAGCAAGTTCCCTCTTCACTCTCTTATGCATGTTATTTCTATTTCCGTGCTTGTAGTAAAATCCCACTAAGGATGTTTATTATTTTTTATTTAACACATGTCATGCTCTCAAAGTATGACTCATATGCCATGTTAGGTCCTACGATTAACAACTCTACAATCGTAGGCTAGAATCATAGTAATTCGATCGTTTAGATAGTCAATTGAATTCGATCGAAAAACTCAAGTTAAGAACACTAGAGAGAATTCAATTAGAGTGAGAAAGTTAATGTTGTTTCTCTCTCTAGAAATCGAATTGCAAGCCCTTCGGATCAATTCTCTAAACTTTTCTATTAAGCTCAATTGATTTACATGTATTTATACCAAACAAAACTTGGTATAAATATCAAACTAGTCTTAATCTAAGGACTACTATATAAAACGCCCCTAATTACAAGGACAACTAATGAAATCAAGCACAGTTACAAATGGTATTCTACAATCTCCCCCTTTGTGCTTGATTGCGTCTCCGCGCCGTTTGTCCTCGTCGGGCGTAATACGATCTGCGCAAGCCCAGCGCATGCTCATAGTTCCTCAGTGTGATCCTCAGCTCCAGTCACTCCTCGATATCTTCAAGCAATTCCATTAGGAGCGGCTATTCTCTCACGAACCTGTGGATCCTCAGCATAGTGTCTCTATGTATTTCTTCCAACCTCTGCTCGATATTCCTCCTGATGACCTTGAGCGTCCCATCACAAAACTTGTTGATTTCAGTCTTCAGCATCAACCTATTCTTTTTTGCTATTCGATTGTTGTAGGTGATGCCTAGGACTGAGCTGATGTGCATGTGATTGTTGGGAAGCCCTTTGATCTCAGGTCCTTTATTGAGCGGAGCGGACATGTTGACTTGTCGCATCATGAACAGGTAGTGCCCTTCGTGGTCTTCTTTCTTGATGAAGCCCTGAGGACCTTTGTACTTCTCCACGTATAGCTGATAAAGATGGTACACTTCATCGGTAAGGAGGTACGGCAGGTCGCTCTCCCTCAGTTCCTCTCGGGTCCTCTCCACTAGATCGATGATGTAGTGAGGTGTTGGAAGTCCTCCTTTGTCACAGTAGACGCCGAGTAGTTGGCTTATTGGAGAGAGACTCTTATAATGGCTCTTGGCTTGTGCCTTAGTCATCCCCAGCCTAACATCAGGTTCTAGTTTGGTCAGCATCCAAAGGTAGGTCATCCTCTTCTACTGATCCCAATGAGAGATCCCTCTAAGCTCGAACTCGTTCGGCTTCTTGACTCTATCCGGAGACCTCCAAATATTCTCACGAACTTCTTCTAGGAAGGGAATTTCTATTTGGATGTTCTCCCATGGCGTGTCGATCCGAACGGTCCCTGGCGTTAGCCTTGGAGAGGGAACCGCCTGTTGAGCGATTAATTCTGGTAGCCTTGGGATATCTCGCTCGTAGTCTTCACCTTCCTGAAGCTCGTCGTCTTCTATGATTACGAGGTCTATAGACGCTTGTTATAGAAAGCGTTGAACGTCGTGAAGCCGTCGCCTTTGATGCTCCTCGGCATGGAATGGGTCATCCACTGTCCTTCGAAGATATACTTGTCTAGGACCTCGTGTGGATTGACGCCATGTCCAGAGGGTCCCGGTTGGTCTGGAGCGACTGAGGGAGTGGCTTGGGTAGCTGCTAGAGCTACAAGCATTGCAGCACTTGCTTCTTCTTTCGGAAGCAAGGGGCTTGAGTAGATCGGTGGTGTGGGCGGAGGCGTCCTGTGGTGAAAGGTTGGTGGGTCGATGTGTGCGGTGCGGTGCGTGGTGTGGGTAGTTTGGGTTTGGTGAGTAGTATGGGTTTGGTGGGTAGTATGGGTTTCGCCAGCTCCAGCGCTTGTCTGCGTAGCCAGAGCCTTGTTCTGGGCAACTTGTAGATGTCCTCGGCCTCTTCTCCCCCTCATGAGGGTCCTGATCGTCAGGATCGTCATGTCTGCGCCGTGACTGGGAGCTTTGGCCGTGGCAGGTGTCAGTCGGTGGCTCAGGATGGTCCACCAATCACCTATAGAGGGATTCTTCTTGCGGCGATCGGATGGAAAGGCCTATCAGATGGGCGAGGAGAATGTCGTGGAGCTCGGTGATGGGGATTGTGTATGGATTGATAAGGATGGAGGAAGTGGCTAGAGGGTCGGTGGGTGTGGGTTGTGGAGGTGTGGGGTTGATTTGTGACGAAGGGCCTTCAGAGGCAGGTGCTTTCCCGGTATCTCTTCGGGATGCCTCGATTGCTTGAAGTACTCTCTCTGTGATCTTGTCTTCCATTGACTGTACAGCGGCAGAGAGAGCGGCCTGAAACTGCTCGTTCGTCACAAAAGGGTGTGGATGCCTCCGTGAATGGACCAGGATGACTGATGTCGCCTGTTATCAACCCTTGAGTAGACACCGACTCTGCGGGTTGGCTCACAGTCACTTGAGGTTGTGACTGTATGAGACTTCCACCCAATCCTCAAGTCGAATCTTGAGGATTCGTCTCTATGGGTGTTAAGGCAGGCTCAAGTTGCACCTGCGAACCAGACACCACGTGAGTTGGTTGCGGCTCAAGATTGAGCGAAGAAGTGCCTGCAACACTTGTCGTTGTGGTCGGCGTAGTATCTGGTGCGGTGGTGACTGCTGGAAAGAGCGACTCCAACTGAATACTGAGTCTTCTGGGAGTCTTTCTGATCAGACTGATTTCCTCGTCAGACTCTGTGTCCGACGGGGTGGCGGTGTGAGGGGTAAGGTCTCGATCGACGTTCTCCAATGTCTGATCTGTCACCAGTGGAAGTGAAGTGTGCCCCATTTCCGTTTCGGGTTGTGCTTCTTGTTGAAGAACTTCCTCAGATGTTTCTTCGAGCACGCCAACATGTACGGGCTCTTCCACTTGTAATTCGGGTGCAGGAGCCTAGAGCTCCATCTCTGTAGCCACGACGTCGATTAGGGTATCTTCCACGTCGGGCATTGGCTCTTCGATCAAAGAAGATTCCTGTTGAAGCTCTTGAGCAACGACATCTATCATCGCGTCGTCAGGGCTTGGTTGGTGTTGGGGAGGGCTCACATGGTGATCTGCCGGGGGCCCTCTAATCATTTCTTCCGTTAAGTTGGGTTGGGTTCCCGACAGAATCTCTGATACTCAGCTCCCCCGGGGTCGGCGAGCCTGAGTAAGTTAAGTGGAATTGGCATCGACGGTTGGTGCAGGTCCGTGAGCCGTGGGTTGTGGAAAAACTTAAGCCTTGGCGGCTGGTAGTTTCCACCAGGAGGTGGCTAGGGGATGTTCTCGGGGTGTAACTCCATGAACTCCCTGATGATCACATTGAACCATCGAGCATAGGGCACGTTCTTCGACCTTCGGTTTTCCTTCAGCCGGATCTGTTCAGCTAGATCATTCCAGATTAGATGTGCGAAGTCGTAGTTTCTGGCGAAGACGAGACCGCGAAAGATTCGCAGTATATTGTCGTTGCCCTTGTCGAAGCCGGCGTGTTTGGGTGATAGACACTTGTTCACTATTCCGAACAGTGTCTTCCAGGGTTGAGGGATACCGCTGCTCTGGACCTGAGCTAATATTGTAAGCGGCGGTTGGTATCCCATGTGCAAGAAGTCCTGAATCACTCTGCGTCCGTCGGGAGCGGGTCGTAGTTGTCGTTGTGCGGCAAGTCCAGCATCATCCCGAATTGGCTCTTGCTCATGTGAATATGCCGCGTCCCGAGTTGTGTAGTGAAGGAGAATGCCCCATTTGCTACAACTCCTTGTATGTATCCCCAGAATTGCTGGAGATAGACCATCGGCACTGATGAAGTGACCGTTAACGCATGCCAGATGGGGTGGCCTTGTAGAATTGATACAATGATCTCGTCTGGACACCTAAACGTGTTCAGATCGAGCTGAAAGTTCGTATCCTGAACCTTCAAGTACATATTGTTATCATATATATGGTTGTATCTTGGGTAGCGATCCATCTGAAAAATAAGAAATATAAAAGTTTATTAGATCAATTTTATTTTTAGTCGAAATATGAATAAATTCATAAAACTATAGTATATTGTAAATAATAGCATGTTCGATGAATTTTGAATTGAAATCATATCAAATGCATAGTGTAAGTTCAATTTCAAAAATCGTGATGGCATGAATGTAATTTCGAATGAAATATATGTCGTGTGAAAAATAGTTCGAAATTTCGCTAAGTATTAAAACAGTAAGTCACTGTTCATGCCGAGAAAATTTTCGGTCGAGAAAATTGAATTGCAATTTGATTTCCTATATATTGATTTCAATTGAAAGAATTCCGTCTAAATTTTGTGATCGAAGAATTTTATCCGCTATTGTTAGCTACAGTGTAAAAGACTTAGAAATATTTCCTAAGTGTTGTTGAAAGCGTGACTGTAGTCGATCAATTTTACGATCGAGAAAAATTCCGTGTAAATTTACGATCGAGAAATTACGTCTCAGGTAAATTTACTATCGAAAAATTTTCTTCGACTGAATAAAATTTTTCGATTCGAAATTTGTCGAGCGGAATGTGATTTTCGATTAAAAGTAGAAGTTTTTCGCTGCGATATATTTTTACCGAGAAATTAGTCAACGAAAGACTAAGTCAATCGTCGAGAAATTTTCTGATCAATTAAGTCCTAAGCGGCGAACTTTACGATCGAAAAATTAAGAGTTGAAAAATTAATTTTTCGCTGCTAACTTTTTGCGACCAAATTGAAATTAAATCGAAAATTCTATTTTGCGATAGTAAGTTTCACGCTCGATAAAATTTGCATCTAAATTGTCTAGTCATTGCATAAGTTTTTCGCTCGCAGAAAATTGTAATTGGATTTTTCGATGGTAAGTGTAACGGTTAAAATCTTTTATCGTGACGACTAAATCAAAATTTTGCGATCGAAAACTAAATCGACACAAATAGTATCTGAATTGAATTGGAATTCAATTAGGATTATTTGCGATCGACAAAGTTCTTCGACAGTTTCAAAACTTCAAAACCCAGTTTCATCTAAACTCATTTTAACATCACAGATGCAGATTTTTCCGAAGATTTAAACTATCTGTTTCATCAAGAACATCAAATCTATCCAAAAAAGGGCATTTAACTCAGAAAATCCAAGAAGCATGCCACAATTTTAGAACAGTATGCGTTTAACTAGTTTTTGAAGTACAGTCGAAAAATTTTAACTAATCATGCGAAAAACTACAGAATGTAAATGCAAATCAAGTTATATCATTCGCAATCGTTAACCGAATCGAATTTCTACCTTAATCAGATGTTTGGAGTGAAAAATTGAAAGTTTTTGAAGGATTTTGTATCGTCTGAGAAAGTTTTGCGAGGGAGAGTTGTTTTTTTATTAGGTTTTGCGTGAAAGTTTTTTGACTGACAAAAGTTAAACTTTTATTAACTTGCATTGATTTGTTTTCGGGCTTGTGATTTGACTTTTTGCGATTTAATGGATCAGGCCCATTACTATTTGCACACGAAAAATTCAAATTTTTCGATCGCAAGTTATCGCGGTTAATCAAAGTCGATCCCGACACTGTTTACGATCGAGAAACTTTAGATTGCGAATTAATTCTAGTATCCAGTTTCTCGATAGAAAGTTCTTCTAAAGAATTTCAGATTGACCCTTATTTCAAAATAAAACCCATTGTAAGGCTCCCCCTTAGTAATTGAAATAAATGCAATTAACTCCCTGTATTTCCTGTGTAGTAACGTCTAGCTCCCCTGGCAGAAATTTAAAATCTGTACCACTTAGAGATAAGCGTTAGTAATAATGGAGTTAATCAACAATTATTTTTGGCAATATTATCTTTGGAATATTTGGTCTTGTGTCTACCTCCTCTTTTTGTAGTGTCGACGTCTCGCTCTTTAATTTTGAAAGATCTGAAATACTCAGAGAAAAAACGTCAAAAATATTTGGAGCTAATCTACGAGTATTATACTTGCTCCCCCTCAAATGATGCACAAAAATTGACTAATTATGCAAGCATATGAAATCAATTCAAGTCACGAGCACACAAATTTACCAAGTAAGCATGTATACATGGTCCCCGAAAACATGTACTTTAAAGTGAGGGTAGAGGCAATGAAAAAATTTATCTCATTTAAACAATTCAGTACCTCGAAAATTGCATTTAGAATGTGCGATACACTAAAGAAATTCGCATTTATTCAATTGAACGTATATGAAACATAACATTTCATGTCAAAATGTGCGAATTTTATTTTTATTATTTATTTATTATTATACATATGTATATATATATATATATATATTTTATATGGGGTCAGATTATTTTGCTTCGATCAATCGTCACGCCTAAAATTTTACGAGACATTTGAAAGAAGAAACTGCCGTCAAGTCATGTCGTCAAACTAAAGTCCTAAGTTCATAGACTGGTCCATTTCGACAACTCTCACTAGGTTCGCTCTTGCTCTCAATTATAGCTATCTTGGGATTTTTGTATTTTTATCACTCAAGTCAACACAAGCAACTTTAAGTCAATTTACCTGTGATCGAGGCATTCTTAATCATTTCACCTAAGCGAGAGACCGTCTATGTGGAATCAAAGGGTTGTAAGGGTTATAATTTGGCTAGGACTTAGAACGGAAGGAATTTAAAGGAAAGTGAGCTTATCTCTTCATCGTCTTCCAATTCTACGTCCGTATCCTTTTCTTTCGGCGTCTTTCTATTTTTCAATCTTTTCTCCTTCTTTTTCTTTTAAGAACTATCCCTTTTTATGTTATGCTCAAGCTGAAGCTCCGCTTCTCCATGAGGCTCTAGGAGATTATCATAGGCGAAGTTCTTTTTGTTGGTTCTCGGGCCGATACCGTGCTCCTCTTCTCTTAATCCCTATAGAGGTTTCAGGGATCATCAATTTGAAGAAGTTCTCATTTATGGAATTCGTACCCGAGGCTGCACTCCTCTTCGTATCGGATTATCGTTGGAGAAGTTCACTTCGTGGTGCTCCTCTTCCAGCCGTTCTGACGAGCGTACGAGATTATCGTTGGAGAAGTTCACAGCAGGAACCATGCCACTTTCTACAAGGTAGTCGGGAGGCCGATTCCTTTGGTCTGATTTTTGCGCGTTGAGCAATGCCTTCTTTTGTCATCATCTTACTTTTTCTTTTGTTATCTCCCCCTCCTTTTCTCGTTTGAACAACCATTCGAAGAGTATAGATTTCGGTTGAAGGCTGGGAATGGGTTTCAAATGAAGAAAAGGACATCGGAAAAGGCTCAAAGTGGATGACTAAGGGCTAACGTGGGGGAATTTATATAAGGCCGTATGAGGAATATCCTAAACTCCCTTATCATTTTCCTGACAATCTAACGCAAGATGAGTATGACACCAAGAATCACTAGGTAAGACAAGTAATTTATGTGTGACTCACTCGAGAGGTAGATCCAAAGAAAGGAAAAAGGAACAAGGCTTGAATCCTCACGCATGCAGAGTGACTTTGTGTCTAGTGGAACAATCAAATGACCTTTTAGACACAAGAATGGGACTTAGACTGACAAATTTTAAGCAATAAACCGATCGCATGTCGGGGTAAAATTCTAAGTGACTTTAGATCAAAGCATCTAAAGGATTTCGTTATACCCCTTTATATTATATATAGAAATATATTATATATATATTATTATTATTATATTTTATTTTTATATTAGTTTTATCACGCAAGATAAGGACAAATAAGCATAGAAAACACATAGAACAGAGCATGTGATAGCACAGAAGATCAGGTAATGCACATATTACGGAAGATTCAACAAGCCTAATTTTCCGACAAGGAATTGAAATCGTTTCTCATCCAATGCCTTGATGAAAATGTCGGCTAGTTGAAACTCTGTGTTCACAAAGTACATCTCTATCGTGCCTTTTTCTACGTGATCTTTGATAAAATGATATCTAATGTCTATGTTTTTTGTGCGTGAATGATGAACAGGATTGCAAGTAATGGCCATTGCACTCTGACTATCAATATATATGGGTATATTATTGAGATTGTACCCATAGTCGCGAAGCTGTGTCCGCATCCACAGCATCTGTGAGCAACAGCTGGCGGCAGCTACGTATTCTGCTTCGGCCGTCGAAGTGGACACACAGTTCTGCTTTTTGGATGACAAGCAGGTGGCAAGCATGATACCCGGCCGACTCGAAGTGAGGTAGAGAAGAGATCCAATAATACTGCGATACTGTGTGATGTCGACCGATTTACCAGATGGATCGGCATCCAACTTGCAGCTTGGTGACATAGGAGTGCTGAGAGGCTTGCTCTGTCTTGATGAAACTTCTTCAGAATATCCTTGATGTATTTTGTCTGACTGATGAAAATTCCATCATTGACCTGCCTGACTTGAAGCCCTAAGAAAAATTGCATCTCTCCCATGTGACTCATCTCGAATTTGCTCTTCATGAGATCCCAAACTTCTTGAAAAAGTGGGTTTGTGTTTTTCCTCTATAGGAGACTTGGCCCTTTTGCCTTTTGTCGTCCTAGGCGGAGATTTAGGAACCCATTTGGGTTGAACCTTGCAGGGAAGGTTAATTTCAGCACATACAAATGCTTTGGAGGGTTTGACTGAGGAAAAGATCTTTTCTTGTGATAGTCTCGTAAGGTGCTTGGGGGATTTAATTTCTACGGGATACCTTAGGTGAGTACATTCATGTACGGCGCCATAAGCTTTCATTATGGCTGGATCTTGTTTCCTACGAGTCTTCCTTGTGGCATTTGTTTCAGAATGATTAAGTTTTGACGTAGAGCCTATTTCGGAGTTGGTGCTTCTAAAGGTAATCGACTGAAGTGAATAAGTAGAAGCAACTATCTTAAAAGTGGAAATAGCTCTTTTATTTCTACGAGTGTCTTTTATTGTAAAAGAAGGAGTAGCATGTTCAGAAACATTGAAATCTAATGGCTCCTTCTTTATCTTAGTGATAGACACTCTCGCCTTTGTTTTTAGTGCTGACGCTATGCTCCCTGTAGACGTAGGTAAAGTAAAATTAGTCATAGCACTTTTAACAGAATTATTTTTACAATTTTTATCTTTCAAAGGCGTTTTTTCATTTTCCACGCTTTTTGTAATAGCGTGAGAGGTAGTTTGGGAGGACGAGGAAGCCTTTAGATTTTCCATCTCCTTAAAGAATTGTTTCTTTTCAGCTTCGAATTCTCTCGTTCTTTTTCTAACTTTGCCTGTGACTCCTCTATCTGTTTTATGATAGCGGGTTTGTAGAGAGAATTTTAATAATTAACGGTTTTAACTTCCTCGTGGTGTGTTTGAGAGTCACGAGGTAGAATTTGAACTAAATTGCAGATAGGTATTAGAGTTTCTTTCCTATTTTTGTCCCTTCATTTAGTTCTTTGTAGTCAAAGGGGATTTCTGGACCATGTGGACCTTGTCTAATAGATGAATCGAAAGTATTTTCATAAGACGATTCAGTAAAACTTCTAAGAGAGGTTATTCCTAAGCCCATGTGTTTATCATCGTATATTTCTTTCTTTTGTAAAACACACGGGTTAGTGAAACCTATGCCTTCTATAGGATTTTAGAACTCTATATCCTTGGGCTTGTTCAAAAATATCGTCTGTTCGGATTGTCCCGTACGCGTAACTATATCGTCTAATTTCTTTACTTTGGCACATAGGTTCTTGCGTTCCTCACCTAGGAGAGCATAATTATTTTCCACGGTTAGTTTAGCGGCTTGACATGCATCGAAATCCTTACTAAGCTCACTAATCTTAGCATTCGATGTTTCTAATTGAGCTTCTAAGTTAGTGATCTTAGAGGTAGCTTCGGTTATCCTACAATTTAAAATGGCTTTCTCGTTGAGATTTCTAACCAAGCAATTGTAGTTATTTGCTAGCCTATTTTCTAGTTCCTTAATCTTTTCGCTCTGTTGTCCTAGCTGAGGTTGACTAGTCTCTCTAGAATGGAGGCTCTTAGTAAGTTCATCTATTTTTGCATTAGAGCTCCTAAGTTTTTGTTCGAGACTATCTATCTTCTCCTGAGCTCTCTCAAGTTCGTTCTTTACTTTCTTTATACTTTTCTGCTCACGTTTCATGTTAGCATATTGCTTTTGATATGATTCTAACATGGTCAATAATGTGGAAGGAGTGACTACCTCATTTGAAGACGTGGATTCGTTGTCATCGTTCGTACGAGTGGATGTTTCGGCGTCCAATTCGTTGTCGAGACGGGTCATGAGGGCTACGTTCTCTTCTTCGGAGCTCGACATGTCCTCGAGCCATTGGTCCTGTTCGGCCATGAGAGCTACTCCAGCTTCTTTCTGTTTTGTCAATTGAAGCTTCCTGTGCACTCTTTGGCGAAGTGACCTGCTTTTCCACAGTTAAAGCATTTGTTAGTCTCTTTGGGATTCTTGACCTCGGAACTCTCCGGAGCACGTTCTTTGTTCTTGGAGCTTGTAGTCCGAAGTCTATTGGCTGAGGTTGAAGACTTCTTCTTGAAGTACTTCTTGCTCATCATTTGTCCAATGAGAGCTAACTGTTTTCCAAGGGCTTTCATGTTCGGCTCGATGTTGGAGTCCTATTCATCTTCCGACTCTGATGATAAAGGTGGCCTAACGATTTTTTCCTTTCTTGATCTTGTGCTCCTCTTCTTCGAGACTAAGGCAACCGTGTCATCGGTTTGTTTGCCTTTCTACTCTTTGGTAATCTCGCGGATATCATCCTCATGCTGAGCGAGATCATCGAACACAGCATGGACATCCAACTCCTCTAGATCTTTATTTTGTCGTATTTGAGTGGATATTTTCTTCCATTCCGTGGGCAGAGAAGATAGAAATCTTATGTTTGTCTTCATGTTTGTCTTCGTTATTTCTATCTTCCTCATCTCGTTGAGAAGAGTGAGGTATCGTTGGTAGATTTCGTATAGACTCTCCTCCGCCTTTGCTTTGAATAAGTCGTAAGCAGTGAGAATGTTCGCCTTCTTGATCTTTATGCCAACTTCCGTCCTTTGCATCATCCTATGCAGCTCATCCCACATCCCTTTGGCCGATGTAAGGCTGTCGATTTGTCTGTATATATCGTTGGGGATGCCCTGCATAAGGGTATTCATGGCTACTAGATCAGCCTTAGCTCGAGCTCTTTCCTTCTCTAGGCTCCTTTAGTCGCCTAGAAGCTGGAATTGCTGGAGTAGCTGTTTCGTCCCCGGGTACATGAACCCAGAACTGTGCCGGTCCCTCGTCAAGGGACTGCAGTAGATTTTCGGCTTGATCCTTTAGAGCGATGAAATTCAGGAAGCGGCTTCTCCACACTGTGTATTCGCCTCTTTGCAAGATCGGCGGACGGTTGTCATTTCCGAGTGAGTATGCATCCATGTTTGTATTATAGTAGTCGAGTTGTTGAAGGATCTTCGTTGATTGTTTTGAGGGTTGAAGACGATGTAAAGTGCTTCACAAGTGACGAAATTTGTTAGTCGCGTTTGATTCAAATATTAGATCGACAATTATTTTCGATTCAATCTTTAGAGTATGATCGAAATTAATTTCGTCGATATAGAATGTATTTAATGTTTTCGTGCGAGAAATTTTGTCAGCGGAAAATTTTACGAGCGAAATAAATTGCCCAAAATCGTTCAGTCGAGAAAAATTTCCTGATCGTGAATTTATTTCGATCGTAAAGAAACAGTACGTTGGTAAGTTTCTCAACAAGTCAAAATAAATCCGTTGACTAGAAACGTTTCTCGCGTATAAATGATTTTCGCCTGGTCAAACGTTAAAAGGTTTGACCGAAAAAGTTTTCCGAGTGAAAGTTATTACGCATGCAAGGTCAAAATTGGTCTCACTCGAAAAAGTTTTTCGCTGGATAATGCTCGAGAAATATTTCTAACTAAAAACATTTCTGCTGATGACGATTCTAACGCTGACTTCGTATTCTGACCGAGAAAAATTCTCGCGCTAAGTTTATCGATCGAGAAACTAATCCGATCGCAAAACTTAGCGAGAAAAACTAGAGCAATTGAGAAAAATTCACAGAATACGATTAACACAAATTCGAGCAAAAACAAAGAATCAGAAAGTGAAGTTTGAGATAATTGCTCGCAATCAAGTACTAATCATGCACGAACAAGCAATTAAACACGTTATGAAGCAAAATATATCGAATTTGATCAAAATCAAAACGTGTTCTTCATGTTCTTCGTCAGCAATAAAGTTTCAGAATCAAATTAATCAAAATTCGACGTTCAAACTGCTACCGATTTAGTCGCAATGACCATTTATCACTTAATCTAGCACTGAAACATCAGATTCAAATCAATTAAGCACAGAATTAAGCTATTAGATCGAAAAACTTTTCGCGCCAAATCTGTTCTTCGATGGAACAGTGTTCGAAATAAAACTTCGATCCAATTCTAACAATTTACGATTCAAAACAAAACGAATCTGCTCTGATACCAATTGTTAGGCCTACGATTAACAACTCTACGATCCTAGGCTAGAATTCATAGTAATTTGATCGTTTAGATAATCAATTGAATTCGATCGAAAAACTCAAGTTAAGAACACTAGAGAGAATTCAATTAGAGTGAGAAAGTTACTGTTGTTTCTCTCTCTAGAAATCGAATTGCAAGCCCTTCGGATCAATTCTCTAAGCTTTCTCTATTAAGATCAATTTACATGTATTTATACCAAACAAACTTGGTGTAAATATCAAACTAGTCCTAATCTAAGGACTACTATATAAAACGCTTTTAATTACAAGTACAACTAATGAAATCAAGCACAATTACCAATGGTATTCTACATGCCACCTCAACCAATGTGGCATGAAATGGAATTACACATGTCCAAGACCAAATCAAGATGCATACTTTCAATTAATCCCATGAGGTTTCTAAATTATCAATTTAGTCCCTCAATTTTAAGTAATAAAATAATTAAATCCAATTTAATTATTTTAATTAGAATCGAGCCTCATTTCGTTAATTAATTAAACACTTAAGACAATCTCAAGTTCTAATTATTCCCGTGACCGTCACCGAAACTTAACTAAATCGTCGACACCTCGTATCAACTATGCCACTACCTCAACGAATCTCATTCGTAAGGTTCTAGAGAAAAGCCCGCCGTTTTCGTTCAAGTTCATTACCATTTTTAAGCGCGACTCTATAGGTCCGTCTCAGCTGCCACGGGAGGAATCCGCGAGTCCCGGTATTCGCCTAGCCAATCCCGCGGTACCGGACAGATCCCAGTTGAGAACGAATTTTGATCCAATCGAAATTCGGGCGAACCGACTATAGTGTATACATTTAAATACATCTTACGCCTTTCACTTGCGTCCCGGTTAGGTGAGAGCCATGTAAATGTCAAACACACTAACCCAACTCTATCTTATAATTGAGACACAACCGATTATTTAAACTCTGCTCCGTATCTAATACGAGCGAGCTTTCCAAGCTTCGGCCGAAGACTTTACAATCGTCGTTCTCCAATTACCTCATAGGACATTAACCTATACGAATATAGGCAGTGAATCAATATAGCAGACAAAGCCCGGCAATCACCTCCGTAAAGTCAGTTGCGTTTTGTCGCTGGCCCGTGTCCCATTTCCGAACACTTGCGGACCTAGCCAACTAGCGACAAACCGAAATTGCGAAAGCAAATCCGTCAGTGACCCTATCGGTCTGAGGCTGCTATAGTCATTCGTTCAATCATTGACAACATCCTAGTCATGTGATCGAGACAAATACGAGCCGAATGTCCGAATACGCGATCTCTCCGATCACCGATATCTCCATCACGACCCACAACCTCTCACGTAATCGGTGACACTACCGATACTATGTGGTCGTCAATGAATAAGTCATATTCGGATATCTAGTTACCCACCTAGAATCCTTAGACTTACGGACTTTTATTTAATGCTGAGTTTAAGGACCGTCCGGTGTCTCCTCCCTCGTCCCCACGAGAATCAGACGTCCAACTCAAACATTCGGGTGTTATTTATTTATCGCACCGCCAGATGCCAAGCAGACTTTAAATTCGATAAATAAATAATAATGCCTTTATTATAATGAAAATAATATTCACTACTTTATTTTAACAGTATATACAATAAGACTGTCTATCGACCTATACATTATTGTGCGCCCTATACTATTCCTAGTCCTCGTATGGCATTCCGAGGGCACACTCCCTAACAGCCTCCCACTTGCACTCGAATGCCATGTGATGCACCAAATGCCAGTCACAATGGTATCGTAGCCCCATCTTGTCCATATGTTGTTCCATAACTGCCTGGGACAAGGGCTTCGTGAGTGGGTCCGCCACGTTTTCCGCAGTGTCGATTTTCTGCATGGCGACCATCCCGTTTTCAACGAACTCACGTAGTACGTGATATTTTCTCTCAATATGTTTGGACTTCCTATGAGATCGTGGTTCCTTCGCCTGCGCGACTGCACCGCTATTATCGCACCAAAGTGTAAGCGGTATGTCCGCAACTGGCACCGAGTAAGTTCCTCCAAGAACTTTTTCATCCAAACTGCTTCTTTAGCTGCCTCCGAGGCTGCTATGTATTCTGCCTCACACGTGGAATCGGAAGTTGTGTTTGCTTGGAGCTTCTCGAAGACACTGCCCTACCATTGAGCACGAATACAAAACCTGAAGTAGATTTTCGGTCATCCACGTCCGACTGGAAGTCCAAATCGGTGTAACCTTCTACTTCTAGTCCCGCTCCTCCACAGACCAGCATTAAGTCTTTAGCCCGTCTAAGTACTTAAAGACATTCTTAACGGCTGTCCAGTGTCCTTCACCTGGTTTGCCTGAAACCGATTAACCACGCTCACAGCGTAGGCAATGTCCGGTCGTGTACACAACATTGCGTACATCAGACTACCCACTGCAGATTCATATGGTATCCCACTCATCCGTCGTCGGTCTTCCTCACTTTGAGGTGACATTGATTTCGACAGATAGACCCCATGTCGCATAGGTAAGAACCCTCTCTTAGAGTCATCCATTCTGAATTTCTTCAAGATTTTGTCTAAGTAAAGGGCCTGAGATAAGCCGATCGTTTTGTTCGCTCGATCCCTGAATAAGCGAATACCGAGTATATTCGTCGCTTCTCCCAGATCTTTCATGGAGAATTCGGTTGAAAGCCATGCTTTCACCGAAGAGAGCACCCCGATGTCGTTTCCTATCAAAAGGATATCATCCACGTACAATACAAGGAACGACACCATACTCCCACTGCTCTTTCTGTAGACACCTGGTTCATCTATGTTTTTCTCGAATCCGAAGTTCTGAACTACTTCATCGAAACGTAGGTTCCAGCTGCGAGAGGCTTGTTTCAGTCCATGAATGGACCGATTCAGTTTGAACACTTTGTGAGCATCTGCATGCGACTCAAAATCTTTTGGCTGCTCCATATAGATATCCTCCTTGAGGAATCCATTAAGGAATGCTGTTTTGACGTTCATCTGCCAAATCTCATAATCATAGTGCGCGGCTATTGAGACCATTATGCGGATAGACTTGATCATGGCTACAGGTGAAAAAGTCTCCTCATAGTCGACTCCTTCTTTTTGGTTATAGCCCTTGGCAACCAACCTGGCCTTGTTCGTCTCAACTTGTCCGTCAGATCCAATCTTTCTCTTGTATATCCATTTACATCCGATTGGTTTAAAACCACTCGGTAGGTCTACAAGAGTCCAGACTTTGTTGGAGTACATTGAGTCCATCTCAGCACGCATAGCCTCAACCCATCTCGTTGAGTAAACATCGGATATAGCTTGATTGAAAGTAGCGGGATCTTCTCTCAGAAGTCCCCTAGTCGCAACAAAGTCGTGTTCGACGTGTGACATGCCATACCGCTGTGGTTGGCGTGGCATCCTTTCAGATCGTCGCAAGACTGGTTCGCTCTGACCATCCAATTCCAAATTCTGTGAGGGCATTTCGGTCGACCGCTCCTCGAGAGTGACCTCTCGGCCAACGCCACAATCTCGAATGAACTCTTCCTCGAGAAAGTGTGCGTGCAGGCCCACAACAATCCTCTGATCATCGTGAAAATAGAAATGGTACCCCCATAGAGTCTTCAGGGTGACCTATGAAACGTCCTTTCATTGACCTAGACTCCAATTTGTCTGTTTTCAACTTTTTCACATAGGCGGGGAAACCCCAAATCCTAATAGGTGATAAGCTGGGTAAACGACCAGTCCATAACTCATGCGGAATGCCGTTAACAGACTTTGAGGGACACCAGTTTATGGTATATGCCGCTGTCAAAAGCGCGTGTCCCCACAATGACATCGACAAATCTGTATAGGTTAACATAGAACGAATCATATCTAATAGAGTTCGGTTTCTACGTTCAGCCACGCCATTCAACTGTGGCGTACCGGGCGGAGTCATCTGTGATAATATACCATTCTCTTTCAAGAACTGATCAAACTCGACACTCATGTACTCGCCTCCTCGATCCGATCGAATGGCATTAATGAGTTTCGACGTTTGCTTTTCCACCAATGCCTTATACTCCTTGAACCTTTCAAGAGCATCAGCTTTATACCTCATCAGATACACGAGTCCGTAACGACTGTGATCATCCGTGAAAGTAATAAAATAGTGGAAGTCACCTCGAGCCTTCACATTGAATGGCCCGCAAACGTCCGTGTGAATCAAACCGAGAATTTCTGTGGCTCTATTAAATGTCCCTGTGAAGGGTGATTGAGTCATTTTACCTTGGAGGCACGACTCACAAGTCGGATAGGGATCTGATCCCAACGGTTTCAAAATCCCGTTTTTCTCTAACTCGTGGATCTTGCGTTCTCCAGTATGCCCTAATCGAAGATGCCACAAGTGCCTCGCATTTATTCCTGACTTTCGTTTGTTTGTGATAGTATTCACAGATACGTCGTTCTGGGTATTTAAATAGTACAAACCATTAAAAAGTGTCGCGTTGCCAACATTTTTGTTTCGATACATAATGTGGCATGTATTTTTATTAAAGTTAAATACATAACCATTCCTGCTCAAAACAGGAATGGAGACGATGTTCTTAAAACCCCTCGGGAGTACAAGACAATCGTATAAACGCAACACATGCCAGATAACAAAGTAAGAGATCTCGATCCGACGTGGCTTGCCGAGAGACTATCCCCGCTACCCACTCTGACCTCGATCTCCCGCTCCCCAAGCGCTCTACTTGGTTCCAGACCCTGCGTGGACACACAAATGTGAGTACTAGCTCCCGAATCCAATATCCAGGAAGTAGAGTATACAGATGTAGAACAAACTGTTTCTAAAACATTAAGTTCCATACTTGATGCAGCCTGCTCACCCTTGAGCTTCGGACAGTCCCGCTTCCAGTGGCCAAGCGCACCACAATGCAGACACCTATCCGTTGGCTTTACACCGGTCTGCTTAGATTTCCCAGAAGATTTGTTCTTCTTAGAAACCTTCCCTGTTGGCTTGAGCTTGTTGCCCTTTTTTTTTGCTTTCTGGGGCTTCGAAGAGGTGGCGACAAGTGGAGTCTGCTTTGCCCTCTTCATCTGACCTTGAGTCGTTGCTAACTGATTCATCAAATCAGGAAGCGTCAGCGTCATACCGTTCAGATGATAGTTCACAATGAACGCGTTGAAGGACGGAGGGAGAGACTGCAAGATGAGATCGTTTTGTAATTCCCGATCAAATCGGAAATTGAGAGTCTCTAACCTCTCGATCATGGTGATCATGTTCATAACATGTTCGCCGACGTTCTCATCCTCAGACATCCTCGATCGAAAGAGCTGCGACGAAGCCGCATAGCGAGCTGTCCTTGACGTTTCACCATAAAGCTCTTTCAGATGCTGAACCATCGGCCGAGCGTCAGCCATACCCTCATGGCTACACTGCAGCGTGTTACTCATCCATCCGAGGACAGAGCCTTTACGAGCTGCTCGTCGCGTAGTCGCTTGTCATAAGCGGCACGAGCCTGCTCGGTTGCCCGTGCCCCTGGGGCCGGTGGCAACTCAGAGTCAAGGATATACACTAGGTTCTCAATCTGAAGGAAAATTCTCAGGCTGCGAAGCCAGTCTGAATAGTTCGAGCCAGTCAACCTAATCTCCTTGAGCAGTATGTTTAAAGCGGTAGACATAATTAACGCTGAGAGAAAAAGCTGCAGAAAATAAAAAGCATATTAAGTCGTTCGTAGATCATCAAACGCGAACAAGGACTTCTATTCCGTTTGACTCCCACTATCTTTTGATAAACACCATTTTCTCCCACTGGTTGTTTTGGAAGTTTCGTTGATAACTTCGATAGTGGAGTTGATGTCCCCGCGGGCTGATGCAAACCTCAACCTCTGTCGTTTTATTGGTTTGCGGTGGCCCACGAAGTCGTGCTCTGCACGAATCCGACCTCGTCGAATGTCTCAATTATCTTTGTCTCAGTCAGGGACCCCCGTCGGTAAATTCGGAACAAGGCGGTGTGACTGTCTAAGTGCGACCTATCAACTTTGCTCAGAACCGCACACTTGAACCGTACGTTTTACCACACAGTGTGGTCTTGGCGAGCGGCGCTAACGCACACGAGCAAATCGAAACGAAAACAAATGCAAGGCGCCGGCATACCCGGAACCAAACCTTGCATTTAGGTTTCGTAACAACTTAACCCGAGCTTGATAGAAGACAGGGCATCCAATCCCTTTATTCACTAAGTATTTTATGGGAGTTTGTGTTCTCATAGAAAATCAAAAATTAAGCATGAGCACATAAATGCGTTAATTAATTCCTAACCCTAGGAAAGCAATCTAAATGGACAAATGCGCGGGCTATTTCTAAGCTGGTCCTATTACATGGGTCGTAAAACGACCGGGTCTTTGATCTCCAAACGTCGACTCGTCGTCACGCGGGTCGTCGAACCCTCCAATCTCGCCTTGTGTCGAACTGCCGCCATTTTATCTAACTTATTTAATAAAGCGATAAAATACAACACGGGGGAATTATTTCCCGAACAACCCGTAAGCCATGTACATACCAGGGGGCAGCAAACGACCCTTAAACAAATAACCCGGTTAGAACCTAAACCCGCATAAATGTCCCACATAAACATGCAACACAGAATTTTGACGCCGGGTGCCCGACCGACGTCACGAGCGACGATAGTCTCCAAACTACGTCGACCGTTCGTTCTCCACATCGGCTTTCGAGGCCTTTGGTCGAACCATGCATGAGTCGTAACTCTGATACCACTGTTGGGGTAGGCCCGATTAATCGATGCCGGCCCCCGAACAGCGCAACGTGGCGATAGCGGAAGCGCGTTTTGAACCGAGCGGCGTAGGTTGCTGAATTTTCGATTTTCAACATCTAAATTCGACCTAGCGCCCTTCGACCTAGCTCCCAATGGCTAGACGCAGCTCGGTTCGGGCGTCGGGCTTCGTCGAACGATCCCATGGCATTAATAATGTGGTTTAAGAAGTACCAAGTACACACTTTGTAATTCTCTAGTTTTGGTTGATGAGAGCAAAATGACCAAGTGCTTTGCATTAGAGAAAACTCACGTTACTTTTCTCATTTTTATCCACAAGAAGCAAGTTCCCCTCTTCTCTCTCTTATGCATGTTATTTCTATTTCCATGCTTGTAGTAAAATCCGACTAAGGAAGTTTATTATTTTTTATTTAACACATGTCATGCTCTCAAAGTATGACTCATATGCCACCTCAACCAATGTGGCATGAAATGGAATTGACACATGTCCAAGACCAAGTCAAGATGCATACTTTCGATTAAGCCCATGAGGTTTCTAAATTCTCAATTTAGTCCCTCAATTTTAAGTAAGAAAATAATTAAATCCAATCTAATTATATTAATTACAATCGAGCCTCATTTAGTTAATTAATTAAACACTTAAGACAATCTCAAGTCCTAATTATTCCCGTGACCGTCACCGAAACTTAACTAAATCGTCGACACCTCGTATCAACTATGCCACTACCTCAACGAAACTCATTCGTTAGGTTCTAGAGAAAAGCCCGCCGTTTTCGTTCAAGTTCATTACCATTTTTAAGCGCGACTCTCTAGGTCCGTCTCAACTAGCACGGGAGGAATCCGCGAGTCCCGGTATTCGCCTAGCCAATCCCGCGGTACCGGACAGATCCCAGTTGAGAACGAATTTTGATCCAATCCAAATTCGGGCGAACCGACTATAGTGTATACATTTATATACATCTTACGCCTTTCCCTTGCGTCCCGATTAGGTGAGAGCCATGTAAATGTCAAACTCACTAACCCAACTCTATGTTATAATTGAGACACAACCGATTATTTAAACTCTGCTCCGTATCTAATACGAGCGAGCTTTCCAAGCTTCGGCCGAAGGCTTTACAATCGTCGTTCTCCAATTACCTCATAGGACGTTAACCTATACGAATATAGGCAGTGAATCCCGATAGCAGTCAAAGCTCGGCAATCACCTCCGTAAAGTCAGTTGCGTTTCGTCGCTGGCCCGTGTCCCATTTCTGAATACTTTCGGACCTAGCCAACTAGCGACAAACCGAAATCGCGAAAGCAAATCCGTCAGTGATCATATCGGTCTGAGGCTGCTATAGTAATTCGTTCAATCATTGACAACATCCTAGTCATGTGATCGAGACGAATACGAGCCGAATGTCCGAATACGCGATCTCTCCGATCACCGATATCTCCATCACGACCCGCAACATCTCACGTAATCAGTGACACTACCGATACTATGTGGTCGTCAATGAATAAGTCATATTCGGATATCTAGTCACCCACCTAGAATCCTTAGACTTACGGACTTTTATTTAATGCTGAGATTATGGACCGTCCGGTGTCTCCTCCCTCGTCCCCACGAGAATCAGACGTCCAACTCAAAGATTCGGGTGTTATTTATTTATCGCACCGCCAGATGCCAAGCAGACTTTAAATTCGATAAATAAATAATAATGCCTTGGTTTTCGCTACGAAGTTTGTCGATCGAGATAATAGTCAACGAGTAACAAAGTCAATCGCCGAGAGAATTTTCGATCGAACAAAATTATGGCCGCGTATTTTGCGATCGAGAAATTTAACTTCGAAAAATTAGTTTTATCGCCGCTAAAATTTACGATCGAAATAAAATGAAATCGCTGTTTTTTGATGGTAAGTATTGCGCTCGTACTAAATTGCATCTATTTTATTAATTCTATTCTTTAATTTTTCGCTCGCATAAAATCCTAATTATTCGATGGTAAATAATTTTCGATCTACGTTATCTAGCTTAGCGGCTAAGTCAAAATTTAGCGATCGAAAATCTTATTCGATGCAAACAGTAACTCAATCAATTTTGATATTCAATTGAAACTGTTTGCGACCGAGAAAGTTCTTCGACTACTTCAAAATTTCAAAATCCTAGTTTAGTCGAACCTTACATCTTTACGTTTAAGACGTGGATTATCGGAAATTGGTGCTAACGGAATGATCGAAAACATCGAAACTATCTTAAAACGCAAATTTTAAACCAGATAGACACATAGAATGGTCTTAAACACTGCAAAATAGCATTCTGAGTTTCATATGGGCTGTAGTAATTTTTTGCGAAAGAGAATTTCTTAGTGGTTTTGAAGTTCGTCTTTAGTGTAGTAATTTTTTGCGAAATAGAATTTTAATCGGCCGTAGGGTTTTCGATAGGGGTTATATGCGTGCGATAAAGTTTTTCGACTGCAAAAAGTGAGCTAATATTAATGGGCTGACATTGGGTTCGAAGATTAGACAGGCCCATTTTTAATTTTCGCTGGAGAAACTCGAATCAAAAATTATCATATTTAATTTTCGTTCGAAAAACTGGGAGCGAAAATTACCATTTGGTCCCACTTCAATTTTCGCTCGAGAAACTGCGATTGAAAATTACCATTTAGTCCCAATTTTTCAATGATAAGTTTTCTTAATTGTATTTCAGATGAACCCCTATTTCGGCTAAGAACCACAAAATTAGTCCCCCTCAATATTAAAATAACTGCAATCAACTCCATCCAAAATGTAGCGTCTGGCTCCTTTGACGATTTCTTCAAAACTGTATCACTTAGAGCAAAACATCAAAATTATTAGAGTTAATCAACAATCGTTTTAATCGAAGGGTCCCCCTGGATTGGTTATGTGTAAACTGAGCTCCTTGGCTTGATGAAACGTGATGTCCCTTTCTTCAATAGCGTTCGTGAAAAATCTGAAACACTTAGAGGAAACATAAAAAATGTTTGGAACTCATAGCATATAATTCATAAGTGCTCCCCCTCAAATAATGCACCAAAATATATTTGTCATGCAAGCGTACACGCATTTAATCGAATTTATCCTAGATACATGGTCCCGCTAAACATGTATTCAAAATAATGCGTGAGGGTATGAGCACACAAAAATCGCATTTATACAATTCAATATCAATGAAAGCTAACCATGCATTTAGAATATGTGAATTATGGGATGCAAAAGTATCGCATTTATACAATTCAGTGCAGATGCAAAAATTGCATGACATAATGTGCGATTTCTTATTGTTTCTTATGAAAGAAAGAAAATAAGAAAAGAACTTTTTATGTCATATATATATATATATATATATATATATTCTACACTAATATTATTAATAGTATGGGGTCAGGTTATTTTGCTTCGGTCAAGGTCACGCCTAAAATTTTCACACGAAGCGTGGAAAGATCTTATGCCGTCAAGTCATGTCGTCAAACTAAAGTTCTAAAGTCATAGAATGATCCATTTCGACAACTCTCACTAGGTTCGCTCCAGCGCTCAATTATTTTTAACTTGGGATTTTTATATTTATATCACTCAAGTCAACACAAGCAATTTTAAGTCAATTTACCTGTGATCGAAGCACTTTTAATCATTTCACCTAAGCGAAAGAACGTCGATTTGGAATCAAAAGGACTTTGAGGGATTTTAGTTTGGCTCTGACTTAGAAGGGAAGGTAAATTTGGGAAATGTGAGCATTTTGTCGTCTTCCATTTCTTCGTCTTTCTCCTTCTTCGGCACATCGTATTCATCATTTTTTCATCCTCTTCCTCCTTTAATTTGTTTCGTTTCTTTTCTGCACTTGCTCAAGCTGAAGCTCCGCTTCTCTACAAGGCTGAGAGAAAGGCGAAGTTCTTCTTGTTGGTTCTCGAGCCGATACCGTGCCCCTCTTCTCTTAATCCCTAGAGAGGTTTCAAAGATTATCAATTTGAAGAAGTTCTGTAGAATACTATTTGTAATTGTGCTTGAATTCATTTGTTGTCCTTGTAATTAGGGGCGTTTTGTATAGTAGTCCTTAGATTAGGACTAGTTTGATATTTATACCAAGTTTGTTTGGTATAAATACATGTAAATCAATTGAGCTGAATAGAGAAAGTTTTTAGAATTGATCTGAAAGGCTTGCAATTCGATTTCTAGAGAGAGAAACAACGGTAACTTTCTCACTCTACTCGAATTCTCTCTCTTGTTCTTCATTTGAGTTTTTCGATCGAATTCAATTGCTTATCATAACGATACTATGAATTCTACCCTAGGATCGTAGGGTTGTTAATCGTAGGACCTAACAATTGGTATCAGAGCAGATTCGTTCTGTTTTGAATCGTAAATTGTTAGAATTGGATCGAAAATCATTTTCTGGATACTGTTCATCGAAGAACAGTTTGGCGCGAAAACCTTTTTCGATCCAATAGCTTAATTCTGTGCTTAATTGACTTGAATTTGGTGTTTCTGTGCTTGTTTAAGTGTTAGATCATCATTGCGATCAGTTCTGTAGCAGTTTAAACTTCAATTTTTAGGATTGAATTGCTTCTGCGTGTTACTGTTTGCGAAGAACATGAAGAACACGTTCTGATTTTGATCAAATTCGATATATTTTGCTTCATAACGTGTTTAATTGCTTGTTCGTGCGTGATTCGTACTTGATTGCGAGCAATTACCTTAAACTTCACTATCTGATTCTTTGTTTTTGCTCGAATTTCTGTTAATCGTATTCTGTTAATTTTTCTCGATTGCTCAAATTTTTCTCGCTAAGTTTTGCGATCGGATTAGTTTCTCGATCGATAAACTTAGCGCGAGAATTTTTCTCAGTCAGAATACGAAGTCAGTACTAGAATCGTCATCAGCAGAAACGATTTTAGTTAAAATTATTTCTCGAGCATTATACAGCGAAAAACTTTTTCGAGAGAGACTTATTTTGACTTTGCATGCGTAAAAACTTTCACTCGAAAAAACTTTTTCGGTCAAACTTTTGACGTTTGACCAGGCGAAAATCATTTACACGCGAGAATTCCTTCAAGTCAACAGATTTAGTTTGACTTGTCGAGAAACTTACTAACGTACGGTTTCTTTACGATCGAAATAAATTCACGATCAAGAAATTTTTCTCGACCGAATGATTTTGAGCAAAATTTCTCGCACGAGAACAGTACCCAGTACATTCTATCTCGACGGAATTAATTTCGATCAAACTTTAAAGATTGAATCGAAAATAATTCTGATCTAATTTTCGAATCAAACGCTACTAACGAATTTCTTCACTTGTGAAGCACATTACATCATCTTCAACCTTCAAAACAATTAACGAAGATCCTTTAACAACTCGACTACAATACAAGCATGGATGCATACTAACTCGGAAATGACAACCGTCCGCCGATCTTGCAAAGAGGCGAATACACAGTGTGGCGAAGCTGCTTTCTGAATTTCATCGCTCTAAAGGATGAAGCCGAAAATCTACTGAAGTCCCTTGAAGAGGGACCGGCACAGTTCTGGGTTCATGTACCCGGGGACGAAACAGCTACTCCAGCAATTCCAGCTTCTAGGCGACTAAAGGAGCCTAGAGAATACTCTCTGGAGGAAAGAGCTCGAGCTAAGGCTGATCTAGTAGCCATGAATACCCTTATGCAGGGCATCCCCTACGATATATACAGACAAATCGACAGCCTTACATCGGCCAAAGGGATGTGGGATGAGCTGCATAGAATGATGCAAAGGACGGAAGTTGGTATAAAGGCCAAGAAGGCGAACATTCGCACTGCTTACGACTCATTCAAAGCAAAGCCGGAGGAGAGTCTAAACGAGATCTACCAACGACACCTCACTCTTCTCAATGAGATGAGGAAGATAGAAATAACGAAGACAAACATGGAGACAAACATAAGTTTTCTATCTTCTCTGCCCACGGAATGGAAGAAAATATCCACTCAAATACGACAAAACAAAGATCTAGATGAGTTGGATGTCCATGCCGTGTTCGACAATCTCGCCCAGCATGAGGAGGATATCCGCGAGATCACCAAAGAGCAGAAAGGCAAACAAACCGATGACACGGTTGCCTTAGTCTCGGAGAAGAGGAGCACAAGATCAAGAAAGGATAAGATCGTTAGGCCACCTTCATCATCAGAGTCGGAAGAGGAATCGGACTCCGACATCGAGCCGAACATGAAAGCCCTTGGAAAACAGCTAGCTCTCATTGGACAAATGATGAGCAAGAAGTACTTCAAGAAGAAGTCTTCAACCTCAGCCAATAGACTTCGGACTACAAGCTCCAAGAACAAAGAACGTGCTCCGGAGAGTTCCGAGGTCAAGAATCCCAAAGAGGCTAATAAATGTTTTAACTGTGGCAAAGCAGGTCACTTCGCCAGAGAGTGCACTCTCCCGAAGAAAAGATATGCAAACTACTACTCCAGAAAGCTTCAATTGACAAAACAGAAAGAAGCTGGAGTAGCTCTCATGGCCGAACAGTACCAATGGCTCGAGGACACGTCGAGCTCCGAAGAAGAGAACTTAGCCCTTATGGCCCGTCTCGACAAAATGAATTGGACGCCGAAACATCCACTCGTACGGACGACGACAACGCATCCACGTCTTCAAATGAGATCCATCATGTTGGTTGCTCCACACACATGACTGGTAGTCAAGAGCTGCTGAGCAACTACAAAGACCGACCAAACGGCATAGGCCTCCACCATAACTTGTTCAGCCCCGATTCTAGGACTTGGGGATATCACTCTGAAAACTCTGACCATCAAAGATGTCTCGTACGTCGAAGGCCTCCACCATAACTTGTTCAGCATAGGCCAATTCTGTGACAAAGGCTTCCAGGTGGTCTTCCATGCTGACCGGTGCAGAATTTTGGATAGTCAGGACACATAACTCCTTCAAGGACTTCGGAGATCCAATCTTCACACGATCAACCTGAAATCTGTGCGGCCCTCGACAGCTGTATGCCTCATTTCTCAGACTGATTTACAGAGGAACAGCTTATGGCATCAACGACTGTCTCATCTGATTATTAAAAGCTCTTCAACGTCTTTCTACGAAAAAGTTGGTTCACGGTCTTCCAACTATACAACTACAAAGGGAGCATCACTGTTCGGCATGTCAATTAGGAAAAATGAAGCGAGCATCTCATCACGTCAAGCAAATTGCGTCTACTTCTCGACCATTGGAACTAATTCACATGGATCTCTGTGGTCCGATGCAGACTCAGAGTATCAATGGAAGAAAGTATGTCCTAGTGATTGTGGATGACTATTCTCGCTACACGTGGACTAAGTTCCTCCGAACGAAAGATGAGACTGGTGACTTGATCATCAATTTTGTGAACACAACTCAAAATCTGCTGCAACAGACTATTCAAGTTGTTCGGTCAGACAACGGCACCGAGTTCAAAAACAATCACCTCAATGAGTTTTATCAGAAACTTGGAATAAGTCAACAATTTTCAGCCGCCAAAACACCTCAACAAAACGGGGTCGTTGAAAGGAAAAATCGAACACTAGTGGAAGCCGCTCGTACAATGCTGATCCAATTGGGACTTCCACACTTTCTATGGGCTGAAACAGTTAATACCGCTTGTTTTACTCAAAACAGGACGGTGGTTCACAAACGGTTCAACAAGACTCCGTATGAGATTGTGAATAATAGAGTGCCCAACATCTCTTTCTGTTAGGAATATTTTAGAAGTGTCCAAAATATTTATTCTAAGTCTTGTAATTTCTTTACGATGTATTTTATAGATGTTTTACTTTATGTTATTGGGTTGTATTCGTAATGGGCTTGTTAGGGGCTCAATGGGCTTAAATACCTCACAAGGTATTTAAGCCTAAACCCTAACACTCATAGTCTAAGTTTCCATTTGCAAAAATCTCACGTATTCAACACTAAACCTCTAAAGCACACTATTCACATTCTACTAAGGTTTAATCAGTTGAAGTGTTCTTGGATAATCTGGAATTACAAGTGGTATCAGAGCAAGCGTGTAGGTGAGGAATCTTCATTCCAAGTTCTTAAGAATCGTCAATATAAGTTGTTGATTTTTTTTGGCTTTCAGTTCAAAGCTCTGTTTCGTGGGTTAAAGTTTTTTTTGAGATAATTCTGTAACTTGGACGGCTGGATGGTTTCTTTATGTTCTGAGAACTACTGAATCTGTTTCTGTCAATTTGCATTTAACTTCTGGATTTCTGCTGGAGAAATTGAAGAACAGCTTCATTGTTTGGTCTACTTTTGAGATTGCGAACGGCACTTATGTTGGATTTGAATTCGCAAATTCTAAATTTGCAATTCAGTTTCACGAATTCAAGTTGATAACCAACAGTGGATTGAAGGAATCAAGTCAACCCGCAAAATATTTCTCCAATTTTTTTTGCAAAACCAAAGTTTGCGTATCCGGAAATATTCACTGCCACAGTTTGCGAATTGCATCTCAGAGAGAAATTTTACGAACTCCTTGATAGTCATTTTTGCGAATCCTTGAAAGTTCGCTTACCAGAAAAGATAAGAATTTTCGCGAACCCAGTTGAAGAATTTTTGCGAACTTCAGTCTCTGCAAAATTTGCGAACACGTTCGAAGAAGTTTTGCGAACCTCAGCTTCCGGTAGAAATTCGCGGATTCTTTCACACTTTTGCGAATCATACTTTTGCGAATTCATCTCATTCTGCGAATTGGGACAATTGTACATGTCACTGGACATTTCGCGAATCCTTCACTAGTTTGCGAATCAGTACAATCTTGCGATTTGCGAACCTTTGCTGTTTTGCGAACTTGTTAAATTCTAGTTTAAGTACGCTCGTCAACACACATCGCAATCCTCACATAGAGAAATCCACGACTCTGAACAAAATTCCACGAACCTATTTTTCGAGTCAAAGTCAAAATCTAAAGTTTTAGACTTTGAACCTTTCCTCACATTACACGTTAACGATCATATCTAAAAACACAAGCAATGGACACTTTTAGTATGGGAAATGATGTTAGACCTCCCATCGTCCGACATGGAGAATACGCAGTCTGGAAGAGAAGGTTCATCAACTTCATAGAAAGCAAGGACAATTCAGAGAATCTTCTGGAATCTATTTACAATGGACCTACACAGTATTGGACCATAATTCCCGCCACTACTGACACCACTCCTGCAAGAGAGGAACGGAGGATTTTGAAAACTGATGACCAATGCAGTGATGAAGAAAAACTGCGACTAAAGGCAGACAAAGTGGCAAAATCATACATGATGCAAGCCATTCCCAATGACATTTTGATGCAACTCGAATGTGGTGATAGCGCAAAAGAAATGTGGGATGCTCTCCGAATTATGATGCAGGGGACAGAAGTCAATACAATGGCAAGAATGGCGAACACACTCATCTCTTATGACCGCTTTCATGCTAACAAAGGGGAAACTCTCCAAGAAACCTTCCATCGATTTCTTGTTCTTCTAAACGAGCTAAAGATGAATGGAGTCACAAAAAGTGTAATTGAGATCAATATCAAATTCTTAGGATCACTCCATCCAGAATGGGAGGCTACTGCAATTATGATAAGACAAATGAACGACCTAACCAAAGTTAGCATTCATACGTTATTCGACTACCCCAATCAACATTCCAATCACGTAGAGAAACGAAGGGAGGAAATCAAATCAATATGAAGCGACTCGCTGGCTCTTATGACTGAACGATCATCAAGAAAACAATACAATGACAAAGAAATCATTCAGTCATCACAAGTTAAGGAGGGAGAAGACTCTGATTCTGATGACGAATCCAAGGATCTTACGAAACATGGAGACCAGGAGATCACCCTCAAAGATCTTGCTGAGCAACTCGATTTGGTCTCGAATTTCGTACATAAGAAATATTATAAGAAGACTGGTTCCTCCTCCAATCATCAAAGAACTTCCTCCAACTCTAAAGGAAAGACTCAGGATGAGGAAAACAACTCTGAAACTCCTCATCAAGGCGGCAAATGCTTCAACTGCGGTAAGAATGGACACTTTGCCAGAGAGTGCAGAATGCCCAAGAAAAAGGACGTTAACTATTACCGTCGAAAAGTTCAATTAGCTGAACAAAAAGAAAAGGGACTGGTCTTAATGGCAGAAGAGGATCATTGGCTTGAAGATACCTCAGACAGCGAGAATGAGAACGTGGCACGGATGGCCAAACTAGATGACGAAGAAGATGGAGTTGGAGCAGAAGGTAGCGAGTCAGACAAGGAAACCTCTAACAATTCAGACATAGTGGAGGTAAGTGAAGCAGATTATGATTCTTTACTTAAGATGAAAAATGAATTTTTATCCTTATATAAATCTAACAAATTGGGGAAAAGGAAAAATCATGGAACTAGAAGCTAACTTAGAGAATAATTTAGTAGTATTAGATAAGTTTAGATATGATTATGCATGTGAGAAGAATCGTGTAATTGTAGCAAATAAAAAAATTGCTAAGCTAGAAATACAAGTGCAAAAATCCGAAGCTAAAGCTAAGGATTTAGAAAAGGAAATGAAATCTCATAGAGATCAGGCAATGGACGCTACAATTAAATATGACTTACTAAGTAAAGAACGGGAAAAACTGTACTCCAAAATAAAAAAAATTGGAGGACCTTTTAACCCGACGAGATCAGTCAGAACAAACGATCTTCTTGAACAAACCAGCTAACGTTGATTTTTATAATCCCTATAAGGACTAGGTTTTGAAAACCCATATAAGTTAAAACAAGGCATATCAAGTTCACCATATCTATATGATCTCAAATTTATGCAGACAGGTTGCCTGGCAAATCTCATGCCTTTTGTCAGTGAAAATGAGACATCAACACACAGTAAAACTCAAACATCTTTTAACTACACAGAACTAAATGATAGTTATAAGGAAAGAAGTTGTCCAGCAATAACTGAATTTGAGTAAGATATTTCTCGTCCAAATGAAGGAGAAACTTCAGGTGTTTCGGAAAGTATGGCACCGATGGTTACATATGCAACAGGATATATGCCTGATTGCATAAAGAAAATCAGTGACCTTCACTCCACTATCCAACAGATTAAACCTTAGTAGAATGTGAATAGTGTGCTTTAGAGGTTTAGTGTTGAATACGTGAGATTTTTGCAAATGGAAACTTAGATTAATGAGTGTTAGGGTTTAGGCTTAAATACCTTGTGAGGTATTTAAGCCCATTGGGCCCCTAACAAGCCCATTACAAATACAACCCAATAACATAAAGTAAAACATCTATAAAATACATCGTAAAGAAATTACAAGACTTAGAATAAATATTTTGGACACTTCTAAAATATTCCTACACTTTCCTTAAAGTCTTCGGGTGCAAGTGCTTTGTGGCGAACGACCGAGAGCAACGTGCAAAGTTCGACCCTAAAGCGTTCGAAGCTACATTTGTCGGGTATTCTTCAACATCAAAAGCATACCGAGTATACATCAAGTCCAAGCGAACTATTAAGAAAAGCTATAATGTCACTTTCCACGAAGTGGCAGAAATGGCTTCTGGTCAATTCAGTCCAGGACCCGTGCCTAACCTGTTGGCTTCTGAAGACAACATTTCAGAACCCGTAATCACTGGTGTGTTGGCACAAAACCAACAGAAGATGGCAACAACTTCAGGATCAGTGTCAGACGAAGCAACGAGACTTGCAATAGACGACTTGGATTCTCTCTTCGAACCGGTATATCGGTCATACACGCCTACATCGACAATGAATTATCTACCAAATCAGACCGACGTACCAAGTTCATCTCACACCTCTACCCCATCCGATTCAGAATTGCCACAGAACACCGAAGAACCTACAGTTGTCATCGAGGAAGTATCATCTGAGACGATCAATCCAAGTGCAGTATTGGAACTTCCTCAGACAAATGATCAATCTGAGACTATAGGCAATCTAGATCCACAGTGGCTGAAGCATCGACTTCAGCATTGCCTCATGAGCGCAAGTGGACGAGAGGCCACTCGGTTGATCAGATAATTGGCGATCCCTCGGTTGGTGTGAGGACACGTCGTCAACACAGTCTTTTCAGTTGCTTCCTGAGCCAAAACGAGCCTACCAAAGTAGCAGACGCACTTCGAGACCCGGATTGGACAATTGCAATGCAAGAGGAGATCAATCAATTCGAACGTCTTCAAGTGTGGACCTTGGTACCCCGTCCACATGGGAAAACAGTGGTCATAACTAAATGGGTTTTCAAGAATAAGAAAAATGAAGATGGTGAAGTGATTCGGAACAAAGCAAGGCTAGTTGCTACGGGATACAATCAACAAGAAGGCATCGACTACGACTAGACTTATGCTCCTGTTGCTCGTATCGAAGCTATCCGCCTCCTGCTGGCTTATGCAACTCACAAAGACTTCGAAGTCTATCAGATGGATGTTAAAACCACCTTTCTCAACGGCGTGTTAAAAGAAGAAGTCTACGTCGCTCAGCCGGAAGGTTTCGTTGATCAAGAACATCCCGGTCATGTCTATCGCTTGGACAAAGCTCTCTATGGACTAAAGCAAGCCCAAGTGCTTGGTACGATGTCCTGAGTGATTTCCTCGTGAATTCTGGATTCATACGAGGAACGATAGACACAACCCTCTTCATTAAATGGCATGACAAAGATCTGATGGTCGTCCAAGTATACGTCGACGACATCATCTTCGGATCAACAAATCATCGGCTCTGCAAGAAGTTTGGAGATCTCATGAAGAGCAAATTCGAGATGAGTCACATGGGAGAGATGCAATTTTTCTTAGGACTCCAAGTCAGGCAGCTCAATGATGGAATTTTCATCAATTAGACAAAATACATCGAGGATATTCTGAAGAAATTTCATCAAGACTAGAGCAAGACTCTCAGCACTCCTATGTCACCAAGCAGCAAGTTGGATGCCGATCCCTCTGGCAAGTCGGTCGACATCACACTGTATCGCAGTATCATTGGATCTCTTCCTACCTTACTTCCGGCATGCCTCGATCACAGGTAAATTGACATAAAATTGCTTGTGTTGACTTGAGTGATAAAAATATAAAAATCTCAAGATAGCTAATTGAGAGCAAGAGCGAACCTGGTGAGAGTTGTCGACATGGACCAGTCTATGAACTTAGGACTTTAGTTTGACGACATGACTTGACGGCATTTTCTTCTTTCAAATGTCTCGTAAAATTTTAGGCGTGACGATTGATCGAAGCAAAATCATCTGACCCCATACCATAAAAAACAATAGTAATAAAAATAATAGTAATAAAATATATATATATACATATATATATATACTAAGAAATAAATAATAAATAAAAATTTCGCACATTTTGACATGAAATATTATGTTTCATATGCGTTGAATTGAATAAATGCGAATTTCTTTAGTGTATCGCACATTCTAAATGCAATTTTAGATTGCATTGGTCCTGAAATGTTTAAATGCGATAAGTTTTTCATTGCTTCTACCCTCACACAATATTTTAAAGTACATGTTTTCGGGGACCATGTATACATGCTTACTTGGTAAATTTGTGTGCTCGTGACTTGAATTGTTTTTATATGCTTGCATAATTAATCAATTCTTGTGCATCATTTGAGGGGGGAGCAAATATAAAACTTGTAGATTAGCTCCAAATATTTTTGACGTTTTTCTCTGAGAATTTCAGATCTTTCAAAATTAAGGAGCGAGACGTCGACACTACAAAGAGAGGAACTAGACACAAGACCAAAAATTTCAAAGATAAAATTGCCAAAAGTAATTGTTGATTAACTCCATTATTACTAACGCCTATCTCTAAGTGGTACAGATTTTTAAATTTCTGCCAGGGGAGCTAGACGTTATTACACAGAAAATTCAGGGAGTTAATTGCATTTATTTTAATTACTAAGGGAGAGACTTACAAAAAGGTTTAATTTTGAAATAGGGGTCAATCTGAAAATTTTAGAAGTACTTACTATCGAGAAACTAGATAGAAGACTTAATTCACGATCACAAGTTTCTCGATCGTAAACAGTGTTGGAAACAATTTTGATTGGCCGCGATAATTTGCGATCGGAAAGTTTGAATTGAGAGGAAATTTTCCAATCAAAAATTTCTTGAGCGCAAATAGTAATGGGCCTGATCCATTTAATCGCAAAACGTCCAATCGCAAACCCAACATTGACTTAATGATAGTTAATAAAAGTTTAACTTTAGTCAGTCGAAAAACTTTTTCTCATGCAACCCTAATCGCAAAACTCTCTCTAGCGAAAAACTTTCACAGACAGTTCAAAACTGCTCAAAAATCTTTCGATTTTCAACACGAAATTTTCTGTGTAAGGTAGAAATGAGAATCTGTTGCTATTTGCGTGTGATTTAACTTCGTTAGCATCTGCATTTTGTTGTTTTTCACATGATTTATATTAGTTTCTCAACTGTTCTTCAAAACTGAGAAAATCGTATACTATTTCATAGTAGACTTGATTATGAGTGTTTTCTGAGTTTAATGCCTGCACTTAAGATAGTTTCGATATTCACTTTGAATCTGGTAGAATGGATCATCGGAAAATCTGCATCTTCGACTATAATCTGAGTTTTTGATGAAACTGGGTATTTGAATGTTTAAAGCCATCGAAGAACTTTGTCGATCGCAAACAGTCTTAATTAAATTCCGATTTAATTGAGATACTGTTTATGTCAAATTAGTTTCTCGATTGGTAAAATTCTGATTTAGTCGCTAAGATAGAAGATTTTGACCGGAAATTTTTAACATCGAGAAATCTAATTAGAATTTTTGTGAGCGAAAAACTTACGCACTGATTAGACAATTTAGATGCAAATTTTATCGAGCGTAAAACTTACTATCGCAAATAGAAACTTTCGATTCAATTTCAATTTGATCGCAAAAATTTAGCAGCGAGAAATTAACTTTTCAACACATAATTTTTGGATCGCAAAATTCGGCGCTTGGGATCTAATTGATTGGAAAATTTCTCGACGATTGACTTAGTCTTTCTTTGATTAATTTCTCGCAGATAGTGTCTGGTTCGCAGGCGCAACCTGAGCCTGCCTTAACACCCATAGAGACGAATCCTCAAGATTCGACTCGAGGATCGGGTGGAAGTCTCATACAGTCACAACCTCAAGTGACTGAGAGCCAACCCACAGAGTCGGTGTCTACTCAAGGTTTGATAACAGGCGACATCAGTCGTCCTGGTCCATCTCAGGGGGCGTCCGCACCCTTTTTGACGATCGAACAGTTCCAGGCCGCTCTCTCTACCGTTGTACAGTCAATGGAAGAAAAGATCACAGAGAGAGTACTCCAAGCACTCGAGGCATCCCGAAGAGATACCAGGAAAGCACCTGCCTGTGAAAGCCCTTCGTCACGAATCAACCCCACACCTCCACAACACACACCCAGCGACCCTCTAGCCACTTCCTCCATCCTCATCAACCCATACACAATTCCTGTCAGCGAGCTCCATGACATTCTCCTCGCCCGTCTGATAGGCCTTTCCATCCGATCGCCGGAAGAAGAATCCCTCTATAGGCGATTGGTGGACCATCCTGAGCCACCGACTGACACCTGCCGAGGCCAAAGCTCTCACTCACAGCGCAGACATGACGATCCTGACGATCAGGACCCTCATGAGGGGGAGAAGAGGACAAGGACATCAATAAGTGGCCAAGGACAAGGCTCGGGCGCTATGCAGACAAGCGCTGGAGCTGGTGAAACCCAAACAACCCAAACACAAATCACCCACCAAGCCCAAACTACCCACACCATGCACCGCACCGCCCACATCGACCCACCAACCTTTCACCTAAGGACGCCTCCGTCCACCCCACCGATCTACTCAAGCCCCTTGCTTCCGGAAGAAGAAGCAAGTGCTGCGATGCTTGTAGCTCTAGCAGCTACCCAAGCCACTCCCTCAGTCACTCCAAACCAACCGGGACCCTCTGGACATGGCGTCAATTCACACGAGGCCCTAGACAAGTACATCTTCAAAGGACAGTGGATGACCCACTCCATGCCCGAGGAGCATCAAAGACAACGGCTTCACGACGTTCGGCGCTTTCTAGAGCAAGTATCTATAGATCTCGTAATCATAGAAGACGACGAGCTTCTGGAAGGTGAAGACTACGAGCGAGTTATCCCAAGGCTATCAGAGTTAATCGCTCAACAGGCTGTTCCCTCTCCAAGGCTAACGTCAGGGACCGTCCGGATCGACACGCAATGGGAAAACATTCAAATAGAAATTCCCTTCCTCGAAGAAGTTCGTGAGATATTTGGAGGTCTCCGGACAGAGTGAAGAAGCCAAACGAGTTCGAGCTTAGAGGGATCTCTCATTGGGATCAGTAGAAGAGGATGACCTACCTCTGGATACTGACCAAACTAGGACCTGATGTTAGGCTGCGGATGACTAAGACACAAGCCAAGAGCCATTATAAGAGTCTCTCCCCAATAAGCCAACTACTCAGCGTATATTGTGCCAAAGGAGGACTTCCAACACCTCACTACATCATCAAACGAGTGGACAGGACCGGAGAGGAACTGAGCGAGAGCGACCTGCCGTACCTCCCCGCCGATGAAGTCTACCGTCTTTATCAGCTATACGTGGAGAAGTACAAAGGTCCTCAGGGCTTCATCAAGAAAGAAGGCCTCGAAGGGCTCTACCGGTTCATGATGCGCCAGGTCAAGCCGCACACGACCTTCAGATGGCTCTGGAGAGCAATATAAAGAAGGTCAACATGACCGCTCCACTCAACAAAGGACCTGAGATCGATTGGCTTCCCAACAATCACGTGCACATCAGCTCAGTCCTAGACATCACCTACCACAATCCAATAGCAAAGAAGAATAGGTTGATGCTGAAGAATGAGATTCATAAGTTTTGCGATGGGACTCTCAAGGTCGTCAGGAAAAACATCGAGCAGAGGTTGGAAGAAATCAACAGAGACACTATGCTGAGGATCCACAGGTTCGTGAGAGAACAGCCGCTTCTAATGGAATTGCTTAAAGATATCGAGGAGCGACTGGAGCTTAGGATCACGCTGAGGAACTACGAGCATGCGCTGGGCTTGCGCAGATCGTATTACGCCCGACGAGGACAAACGGCGCAGAGACGCAATCAAGCACAAATGGGGAGATCGTAGAATACTATTTGTAATTGTGCTTGAATTCATTAGTTGTCCTTGTAATTAAGGGCGTTCTGTATAGTAGTCCTTAGATTAGGAGTAGTTTGATATTTATACCAAGTTTGTTTGGTATAAATACATGTAAATCAATTGAGCTGAATAGAGAAAGTTTTTAGAATTGATCCGAAAGGCTTACAATTCGATTTCTAGAAAGAGAAACAACAGTAACTTTCTCACTCTACTCGAATTCTCTCTCTTGTTCTTCATTTGAGTTTTTCGATCGAATTCAATTGCTTATCATAACGATCGAATTACTATGAATTCTAGCCTAAGATCGCAGAGTTATTAATCGTAGGATCTAACAAGTTCACAGTTACGGAATTCGTACCCAAGGCAGTGCTCCTCTTCTTGTTTCTTGATATAAGACCGGATTATCGTTGGAGAAGTTCACATCGTGGTGCTCCTCTTTCCAGCCGTTCTGACGAGCGTACGAGATTATCTATGGAGAAGTTCACAACAAGATCCATGCCCCCTTCTAATGATTTGGAATTTTGATAGTCTAGAGGCAGGTTCTTTTGGACTGCTTTTTGTGCGTTGAGCATTCCTCGTGTGCGTTTTCCACATTATTTTGCCATCTTTTTCTTTATCGTCTTTCTCCACCCTCCTTTTCTCATTTGAATATCCCTCCGAAGATTGTGAAAATTGATTGAAGGCTTGAACGGGATTCAAATGAAGAAAAGGTATTCGGAGAAGGCTCAAAGTGGATGACTAAAGGCTATGTCAAAGGATGGAAATTATCATATGACCGAGTGAGTAAATTCCTAAGTGCCCATATCATATTTCCTAACGATCTAACACAAGGCGAGTATGAGGCCAAGAATCACTAGTTAAGACAAGCAATTGATGCGTGACTCCCTCGAGAAGAAATCCGTGGAAAGAAAATAAAAGGCTAGAATCCTCACCTATGTAGAGTGGCTTTGTGTCTAGTGGAATCAACTAATGACCTTTAGACACAAGAAGGCGACTTAGACTGACAAAGTTAAGCAATTTATTAGTCTCATGTTAGGTAAATTCATACGTGACTAGATCGAGCATCCTAAAGATATCGTAATTCCCCTAACATATCACGGAAGGTTCAACATGCCTAATTTTCCGACAAGGAATTGGAATCGTTTTTCATCCAATGCCATGTCGGCTAGTTGATATTCTACGTTCACAAAATACATGTCAATCGTGCCTTTTTCTACGTGATCCTTAATGAAAAGATATAAGGGTGCAACGTATTCTGCTTCGACCGTCGATGTTGAGACGCAATTCTGCTTCTTAGATGACCATCACACCAGCTTTTCGCCTAAAAATTGAGCACCACCGAACGTGCTTTTCCTATCCACTCAGCAACCTGCATAATCAGCGTTAGTGTAGTCGATTAGTTTGAAATCCGTACCTTTCGGATACCACAGTCCGAGGGTAGAAGTGCCCTTGAGGTAGCGTAGGTTTCGTTTCACACGAGCATGTGGGATTCCTTGGATCGGCTTGGAAACAGGCACAGAGACAAGTGGCAAACATGATGTCCGGCCGACTCGAGGTGAGATACAGAAGAGACCCGATTATGCTGCGATAAAGTGTGACGTCGATCGCTTTTCCTGAAGGATCGGCATCTAATTTGCAGGTTGTGGCCATGGGAGTGCTGAGAGCCTTGCTCTGATCCTGATGGAATTTCTTCAAGATGTCTCTCATCTTCGAGCTGCCTGACTTATAAAAATTCCATCTTCGAGCTGCCTGACTTGTAAGAAGAACTGCATCTCTCCCATATGACTCATTTCGAACTTGCTCTTCATTAAATCTCCAAATCTCTTGCAAAGCCATGGATTGGTTGATCCAAAAATGATGTCGTCCACATAGACTTTAACGACCATCAAATCTCTATCCTGCCATTTGATGAAAAGAGTTGTATCGATTGTTCCTCGGATAAAGCCAGACTTCACGAGGACTTCGCTCAGGACGTCATACCAAGCACATGGGGCTTGTTTTAGTCCGTAGAGATCTTTTTCCAGTCGATAGACATGATCATGATGATCTTGATCGATGAAGCTTTCTAGCTGAGCGACATAGACTTCTTCTTTTAACACGCCGTTGAGGAAGACAGTTTTGACGTCCATTTGGTAGACCTTAAAGTCCTTATGTGCCACGTAGGCCAAGAATAGTCTGATGGCTTCAATTTGAGCAACTGGTGCGTAATTCTCGTCGTAGTCTACGCCTACCTGTTGGTTGTATCCGTTGGCGACGAGTCGCGCTTTGTTCCTGATGACCTCTCAATCTTTGTTTTTCTTATTCTTGAATACCCATTTTGTTCTGATAATGGTTTTCCCATGCGGACGGGGTACTAATGTCCACACAATCTTGCATAGCTATCACCCAATCCGTGTCCTTAAGTGCGTCTGCTACCTTTGTAGGCTTATTTTAGCTTAAGAAGTAGCTGTATAATCCACTCTGATTTCTTGTCCGTACTCTACTCGAAGGATCACCAATTATCTGATCTACTGGATGAGCTCGAGTCTACTTATGCTCATAAGGCAATGCCGAGCCTGAAGCATCAACCATTTGTGGAGCGAGATCTCTAGTGATCTCAGGTTGTTCGTCTAGTTGAGATAATTCAGTTTCAGCACTTGAGTTGAGCGATTCTGATGATATTTCCTCAACATCCACGTTTGGAGTAGCAGCACTCGGTGGTAATTCTGAGTCGAGTGAGGTGGGACATTTGAAGAAAGTATATTGGATTCGTCTTGCCGGGGTTCCACTGTAGTTGTATGAATAGTGTTTTTTGGCCGATATAGATGCTCGAAGAGCGAGTCCAAGTCCTCTACAGCTAATTGTAAAGCATCTACTGACATTGAAGGCTGTGTTGTTGTTGTTCTCGACTGGTCTTGTGCCAACGCACCAGTGAGCACGGGTTCTGAACTGTCGTATTCAGAAGCCATCTGGTTAGGCACGGGTCCTGAACCGAGGTGTGCAGGAGCCATCTTGGCCACTTCTTGGAAAGTGACATTGTAGCTTTCTTTGATTGTTCGGTTGTACTTGATGTATACTTTGTACGCCTTAGAAGTGGAAGAATACCCGACGAAAGTGGCTTCGAATGCTTTAGGGTCGAACTTAGTGCGTTGCTCTCGGTCGTTCGCCACAAAGCACTTGCACCCGAAAACTATGAAGAAAGAAATGTTGGGTACTCGCTTGTTGATCGGAGTCTTATCGAAGCGCTTGTGAACGACCGTCCTGTTCTGAGTGAAACAGGTGGTATTTACTGTTCAGCCCAGAGAAAGTGTGGGAGGCTGGGGTGGATCGAGCATCGTACGTGCGGCTTCCACTAGAGTTCTGTTCTTCCTTTCAACGACCCCATTGTCCGTTCGAATGACTTGGATAGTCTGAGTCGAGTTGTGTTCACAAAATTTACAATCAAGTCCCCTATCTCATCCTTGGTTCGGAGGAACTTCGTCCATTAGCAAGAAAAATCGTCAATAATGACTAGCACGTACATACTTCCGTTGATACTCTGTGTTTGCATAGGTCCACAGAGGTCCATGTGAAGTAGTTCCAGAGCACGTGAAGTAGAGGCAACTAGCTTGACGTGATGAGGAGCTCGCTTCATTTAGTTGACATGCCGAACACTGATGCTCTTTCTGTAATACTATAGTTGGAAGACCGTGAACCAACTTTTTTGTTGAAAAGCGTGAGATTTGATGTTGAGATGAGACATGTGTTGATGCCATAAGCTGTTCATCTAAATTACTGTCTGAGAGATGAGGCAAACCGTTGTCGAAGGCCGCACGGACGTCGGGTTGATCGTGTAAAGATTTGACTTCCGAATTCCTTGAAGGAGTTTTTTGTCCCGAATGTCCAAAATTCTGCACTGGTCAGCAAGGAAGACCACCTGGAATCCTTTATCGCAGAACTGGCCTATGCTGAACAAGTTATGGCGAAGGCCTTCGACGTATGAGACATCCTTGATGGTCAGATTATCCAGAATAATATCACTGAATCCTTGTTAGGTCCTACGATTAACAACTCTACGATCCTAGGCTAGAATTCATAGTAATTCGATAGTTATGATAAGCAATTGAATTCGATCGAAAAACTCAAATGAAGAACAAGAGAGAGAATTCGAGTAGAGTGAGAAAGTTACTGTTGTTTCTCTCTAGAAATCGAATTGCAAGCCTTTCGGATCAATTCTAAAAACTTTCTCTATTCAGCTCAATTGACTTACATGTATTTATACCAAACAAACTTGGTATAAATATCAAACTATTCCTAATCTAAGGACTACTATACAAAACGCCCCTAATTACAAGGAGAACTAATGAAATCAGCCACAATTATAAATGGTATTCTATAATCCCCCCTTTGTGCTTGATTGCGTCTCCGCGCCGTTTGTCCTCGTCGGGTGTAATACGATTTGCCTAAGCCCAACGCATGCTCGTAGTTCCTCAGAGTGATCCTAAGCTCCATTCGCTCCTCGATATCTTCAAGCACTTCCATTAGGAGCGGCTGTTCTCTCACGAACTTGTGGATCCTCAGCATAGTGTCTCTGTTGATTTCTTCCAACCTCTGCTCGATGTTTTTCCTGACGACCTTGAGCGTCCCATCGCAAAACTTATGAATCTCAGTCTTCAGCATCAACCTATTCTTCTTTGCTATTGGATTGTGGTAGGTGACGCATAGGACTGAGCAGATGTGCACGTGATTGTTGGGAAGCCCTTCGATCTCAGGTCCTTTGTTGAGTGGAGCGGTCATGTTGACCTTCTTCATATTGCTCTCCAGAGCCATCTGAAGGTCGTGTGCGGCATAGTACTTGACCTGGCACATCATGAACCGGTAGAGCCCTTCAAGGCCTTCTTTCTTGATGAAGCCTTGAGGACTTTTGTACTTCTCCACGTATAGCTGATAAAGACGGTACACTTCATCAGCGGGGAGGTACGGCAGGTCGCTCTCGCTCAATTCCTCTCGGGTCCTGTCCACTCGTTCGATGATGTAGTGAGGTGTTGGAAGTCCTCCTTTGGCACAGTATACGCTGAGTAGTTGGCTTATTGGGGAGGGACTCTTATAATGGCTCTTGGCTTGTGTCTTAGTCATCCCCACCCTAACATCAGGTCCTAGTTTGGTCAGCATCCAGAGGTAGGTCATCCTCTTCTACTGATCCCAATGAGAGATCCCTCTAAGCTCGAACTCGTTCGGCTTCTTCACTCTGTCCGGAGACCTCCAAATATTCTCACGAACTTCTTCGAGGAAGGGAATTTCTATTTGAATGTTTTCCCATTGCGTGTCGATCCGAACGGTCCCTGGCGTTAGCCTTGGAGAGGGAACCGCCTGTTGAGCGATTAACTCTGGTAGTCTTGGGATAACTCGCTCGTAGTCTTCACCTTCCTGAAGCTCGTCGTCTTCTATGATTACGAGATCTGTAGACGCTTGTTGTAGAAAGCGCCGAACGTCGTGAAGCCGTTGTCTTTGATGCTCCTCGGCATGGAGTGTGTCATCCACTGTTCTTCGAAGATGTACTTGTCTAGGGCCTCGTGTGGATTGACGCCATGTCCAGAGGGTCCCGGTTGGTCTGGAGCGACTGGGGGAGTGGCTTGGGTAGCTGCTAGAGCTACAAGCATCGCAGCACTTGCTTCTTCTTCCGGAAGCAAGGGTTGAGTGGATCGGTGGGGTGGACGGAGGCGTCCTCAGGTGAAATGTTGGTGGGTCGATGTGGGTGGTGCGGTGCGTGGTGTGGGTAGTTTGGGCTTGGTGGGTGGTTTGTGTTTGGGTTGTTTGGGTTTCACCAGCTCCAGCGCTTGTCTGCGTAGAGCCCGAGCCTTGTCCTTGGCCACTTGTTGATGTCCTTGGCCTCTTCTCCCCCTCATGAGGGTCCTGATTGTCAGTATCGTCATGTCTGCGCCGCGAGTGGGAGCTTTGGCCTCGGCAGGTGTCAGTCGGTGGCTCAGGATGGTCCACCAATCGGCTATAGAGGGATTCTTCTTCCGGCGATCGGATGGAAAGGCCTATCAGACGGGCGAGGAGAATGTCATGGAGCTCGCTGATAGGGATTGTGTATGGGTTGATGAGGATGGAGGAAGTGGCTAGAGGGTCGCTGGGTGTGTGTTGTGGAGGTGTGGGGTTGATTCGTGACGAAGGGCCTTCAGAGGCAGGTGCTTTCCTGGTATCTCTTCGGGATGCCTCGAGTGCTTGGAGTACTCTCTCTGTGATCTTTTCTTCCATTGACTGTACAGCGGCAGAGAGAGCGGCCTGGAACTGTTCGATCGTCAAAAAGGGTGCGGACGCCCCCCTGAGATGGACCAGGACGACTGATGTCGCCTGTTATCAAACCTTGAGTAGACACCGACTCTGTGGGTTGGCTCTCAGTCACTTGAGTTTGTGACTGTATGAGACTTCCACCCGATCCTCAAGTCGAATCTTGAGGATTCGTCTCTATGGGTGTTAAGGCAGGCTCAGGTTGCGCCTGCGAACCAGACACCACGTGAGTTGGTTGTGGCTCAAGATTGAGCGAAGAAGTGCCAGCAACACTTGTCGTTGTGGTCAGCGTGATATCTGGTGCGTCGGTGACGGCCGGGAAGAGGGACTCCAGTTGAATACTAAGTCGTCTCGGAGTCCGTCTTATCAGGCTAATCTCCTCATCTGACACTGTGTCGGATGGTGTAGCTGTGTGAGGAGTGGGATCACGTTCAAAATGCCTTGGAGCCTGATCCGTCACCAGTGGAAGCGAGCTCTGCCCAATTTCTGTCTCGGGCTGTGCTTCTTGTAGAAGAACCTCCTCAATGGTTTCTTCGAGCACGCCTACATGTAAGGCTCTTCCACTTGTAATTCGAGGTCAGGAGCCTCGAGTTCCATCTCCGTAGCCACGACGTCTATCAGCGTATCATCGACGTCGGGCATTGGCTCTTCGACCAATGGTGGCTCCTGAGCTAGCTCCTGAGCGACATCATCAATCATCGCGTCCTCAGGGCTTAGCTGTTGTTGTTATAGGTGAGGGCTAGCTCCAAGCACTGTCGGGGGCCCCCGAATCATTTCCTCGGTGAGATTCCTGTCCCGACAGTATAGCTTGTAGACACTTCGTTGGGGTCCGCGCGACGAAGGAGCTCGAATGAGATCGGCATCGACGGTTGGTCCAGGTCCGTGAGCCGTGGGTTGTGGAAGAACTTGAGCCTTTGTGGTTGGTAATTTCCGCCAGGAGGCAGAGTAGGGATGGTCTGGTGCAGGCCATGATCTCCCTGATGATGATGCTGAACCACCGAGCATAAGGCACGCTCTTCGATCGCCGGTTCTCCTTTTGCCGAATCTGGTCCGCGAGGTCGTTCCAGATCAGCTGAGTGTAGTCGTAATTTCTTGCGAAGCGATGCCATGGAAGATCCTCAAAATGTTGCTGTTGCCCTTATCAAATCCTGCGTGCTTGGGCGACAGACACTTATTCACTATTCCGAACAGTGTCTTCCACGGGTGTGGGATTCCGCTGCTCTGCACCTGAGCTAATCTTTGAGCGGCGGTTGGTATCCCATGTGCAAAAAATCTTGAATCATCTCACCATCGGATGGGAGCGGGTCGTAATTATTGCTGTGAGGCAAGTCCAGTAACATGCCGAACTGGTTCTTGTCCATGCTGATATGCCGCGTCCCGATCCTTGTTGAGAATCTGAAAGCTCCATTTTCTACTTCTCCTTGTATGCAGCCCCAGAACTGCTGGAGATATACCATCGGCACTGATGCGGTGGCCGTTAACGCATGCCAGATGGGGTGACCTCTCAGGATAGAGACAATAATCTCGTCCGGGCATCGAAAAGTGCTCAGATCGAGTTGAAAATTTGTATCCTGGACCTTCAGATGCAGGTTGTGGTCGTATATATGATTATATCTTGGATAGCGATCCATCTGAAAAATAAGATATATAAAAGTTTATTAGTTCAATTTTATTTTTAGTCGAAGTATGAATAAATTTCATCAAACTATAGTAATATCGCAAGTAATAGCATGTTCAATGAATTTTGAATTGAAATCATATCGAATGTATAGTATATGTTCAATTTTGAAAAATCGTAATGGCATGAATGTAATTTCGAATGACGTATAAATCGCGTGAAAAATAGTTCGAAATTTTTCTAAGTGTTGAATCGTGAAAAAGGACACTGTTCATGCCGAGAAAATTTTCGCTCAATAAAATTGATTTTGAAAATGATTTCCTATGCATTAATTTCAATTGTAATGACTCAGTTCGATTTTTCGATCGAGAAAATTTTATTCGCAAAGGTCCGCTACAGAGTAAAAGAATCAGTAAAATTTTCTAACTATTGTAGTTGAAATCGAGACTGTAGTCGGTCTATTTTACGATCGAGAAAAATTCCGTGTAAATTTACGATCGAGAAATTATTTCTCATGTAAATTTACTATCGAGAAATTTTCCTCGATTGAATAAAATTCTCGATTTGAAATTTGTCGAGCGGTATGTGATTTTTGATTGTAAGTAAAATAACTTTCGCTGCGATATAATTTTATCGAGAAATTAGTCAACGAAAGACTAAGTCAATCGTCGAGAAATTTTCCAATCAATTAGATCCCAAGCGTCGAATTTTGCGATCGAAAATTACGTGTTAAAAAGTTAATTTCTCGCTGCTAATTTTTTTGCGATCAAATTGAAATTGAATCGAAAATTTCTATTTTGTGATAGTGAGTTTTACGCTCTATAAAATTTGAATCTAAATTGTCTAATCAGTGCGTAAGTTTTTCGCTCACAAAAATTCTAATTAGATTTCTCGATGTTAAAAAATTTCCGGTCAAAATCTTCTATCTTAGCAACTAAATCAGAATTTTACCGATCGAGAAACTAATACGACATAAACAGTATCTCAATTAAATCGGAATTCAATTAAGACTGTTTGCGATGGACAAAGTTCTTCGATGGCTTTAAACATTCAAATACTCAGTTTCATCAAAAACTCAGATTACAGTCGAATATGCAGATTTTCCGATGATCCATTCTACCAGATTCATAGATAATATCAAAACTATCTTAAGTGCAGGCATTAAACTTAGATAAAGTTCAAACTCAAGCCTAAAACACTATGAAATAGTATATGATTTTCTCAGTTTTGAAGAACAGTCGAGAAACTAATATAAATCATGCGAAAAACAACAAAATGCAGATGCTAACGAAGTTAAATCACACGCAAATAGCAACAGATTCTCATTTCTACCTTACACAGACAATTTCGTGTTGAAAATCGAAAGATTTTTGAGCAGTTTTGAACTGTCTGTGAAAGTTTTTCGGTAGTGAGAGTTTTGCGATTAAGGTTGCCTGAGAAAAAGTTTTTCGACTGACTAAAGTTAAACTTTTATTAACTATCATTAAGTCAATGTTGGGTTTGCGATTGGACGTTTTGCGATTAAATGGATCAGGCCCATTACTATTTGCGCTCGAGAAATTTTTGATTTGAAAATTTCCTCTCAATTCAAATTTTCCGATCGCAAATTATCGCGGCCAATCAAAATTGTTTCCAACACTGTTTACGATCGAGAAACTTATGATCGTGAATTAAGTCTTCTATCTAGTTTCTCGATAGTAAGTACTTCTAAAATTTTCAGATTGACCCCTATTTCAAAATAAAACCTTTTGTAAGACTCCCCCTTAGTAATTAAAATATATGCAATTAACTCCCTGAATTTTCTGTGTAATAACGTCGAGCTCCCCAGGCAGAAAATTAAAAATCTGTACCACTTAGAGATAAGCGTTAGTAATAATGGAGTTAATCAACAATTATTTTTGGCAATTTATCTTTGAAATATTTGGTCTTGTGTCTAGCTCCTCTCTTTGTAGTGTCGACGTCTCGCTCCTTAATTTTGAAAGATCTGAAATTCTCAGAGAAACATCAAAAATATTCGGAGCTAATCTACAAGTCTTGCTCCCCCTCAAATGATGCACAAGAATTGACTATGCAAGCATATGAAATCAATTCAAGTCACGAGCACACAAATTTACCAAGTAAGCATGTATACATGGTCCCCGAAAACATGCTTTAAAATATTGTGTGAGGGTAGAAGCAATGAAAAATTTATCGCATTGAAACAATTCAGCACCAATGCAATCTAAAATTGCATTTAGAATGTGCGATACACTAAAGAAATTCGCATTTATTCAATTCAACGCATATGAAACATAATATTTCAAGTCAAAATGTGCGAAATTTTTATTTATTATTTACTTCTTAGTATATGTATATATATTTTTTATTACTAATTTTTTTTATGGTATGGGGTCAGATTATTTTGCTTCGATCAATCGTCACGCTGAAGCTCCCTTGGGATTTTACGAGACATTTGAAAGAAGAAAATGCCGTCAAGTCATGTCGTCAAACTAAAATCTTAAGTTCAAAGACTGGTCCATGTCGACCACTCTCACCAGGTTCGCTCTTGCTCTCAATTAGCTATCTTGGGATTTTTATATTTTTATCACTCAAGTCAACACAAGCAATTTTATGTCAATTTACCTGTGATCGAGGCATTTTTAATCATTTCACCTAAGCGAGAGACTGTCTATGTGGAATCAAAGGGTTGTAAGGGTTATAATTTGGCTAGGACTTAGAACGGAAGGAATTTAAAGGAAAATGAGCTTATCGCTTCACCGTCTTCCAATCCTACGTCCGTCTCCTTTTTTTTTCGGCGTCTTTCTTCTTTTCAATCTTTTCTCCTTCTTTTTCTTTTAAGAACTATCCCTTTTTATGTTATGCTCAAGCTGAAGCTCCCTTCTCCATGAGGCTCTAGGAGATTATCGTAGGCGAAGTTCTTTTTGTTAGTTCTCGGGCCGATACCGTACTCCTCTTCTCTTAATCCCTAGAGAGGTTTCAGAGATTATCTATTTGGAAAAGTTCACGGTTATGGAATTCGTACCCGAGGCTGCACTCCTCTTCTCGTTTCCCGATATAAGATCGGATTACCGTTGGAGAAGTTTATTTCGTGGTGCTCCTCTTCCAGCGTTCTGACGAGCGTACGAGATTATCGTTGGAGAAGTTCACAGCAGAATCCATGCCACTTTCTACAAGGTAGTCGGAAGGCCGGTTCCTTTGGTCTGTTTGTTGCGCGTTGAGCAATGCCTTCTTTTGTCATCATATTTTTCTTTCATTATCTCCCCCTCCTTTTCTCGTTTGAACAACCATTCGAAGAGTATAGAGTTCGGTTGAAGGCTGAGAATGGGTTTCAAATGAAGAAAAGGACATCGGAGAAGGCTCAAAGTGGATGACTAAGGGCTAACGTGGGGAAATTAATATAAGGCCGAATGAGGAATATCCTAAACTCCCTTATCATTTTCCTAACGATCTAACGCAAGATGAGTATGAAGCCAAGTCTCACTAGTTAAGACAAGCAAATGATGTGTGACTCACTGGAGAAAAAGATCCGAAGAAAGAAAAATAGAACAAGGCTTGAATCCTCACATTTATAGTGGCTTTGTGTCTAGTTGAGCAACCTAGTGACCTTTAGACACAAGAATGCGACTTAGACTGACAAAATTAAGCAATTAAATCAATCGCACATCGAGGTAAAATTCTAAGTGACTTTAGATCAAAGCATCCTAAAAGGATTTCGTCATACCCCTTTATATTATATATAGAAATATATATTATTATTATTATATTTATATTTATTTTTATCACGCAAGATAAGAACAAATAAGCATAGAAAACACATAGAATAGAGCATGTGATACCACAGAAGATCAGTTAATGCACATATTACGGAAGATTCAACATGCCTAATTTTCCGACAAGGAATTTTCTCATCCAATGCCTTGGTGAATTGTCGGCTAGCTGAAACTCCATGTTCACAAAGTACATCTCTATCGTGCCTTTTTCTACGTGATCTTTGATAAAGTGATATCTAATGTCTATGTGTTTTGTGAGTGAACGATGAACAGGATTGCAAGTAATGGCGATTGCACTCTGACTATCACTATATATGGGTATATTATTTAGATTGTACCCATAGTCGCGAAGCTGTGTCCGCATCCATAGTTCTGCTTTTTGGATGACCAGCAAACCAGCTTTTTGCCTAAAAATTGAGCGCCACCGGACGTGCTTTTCCTGTCCATTCGGCAACCTGCATAGTCAGCGTCAGTGTAGCCGATGAGTTTAAAATTCGTACCCTTTGGATACCATAGGCCAAGGGTAGAGGTGCCCTTAAGGTAGCATAAAATTCTTTTGACCGCGAGCATATGGGACTCTTTGGGATCGGCTTAACAGGCACACAAGCACGTGGCGAACATGATGTCCGGCCGGCTCGAAGTAAGGTAGAGAAGAGATACAATGATACTGCGATACAGTGTGATGTCGACCGACTTGCCAGAGGGATCGGCATCCAACTTGCAGCTTGGTGACATAGGAGTGCTGAGAGTCTTGCTCTAGTCTTGATGAAATTTCTTCAGAATATCCTCGATGTATTTTGTCTAACTGATGAAAATTCCATCATTGAGCTGCCTGACTTGGAGTCCTAAGAAAAATTGCATCTCTCCCATGTGACTCATCTCGAATTTGCTCTTCATGAGATCTCCAAACTTCTTGCAGAGCCGAGGATTTGTTGATCCGAAGATGATGTCGTCGACGTATACTTGGACGACCATCAGATCTTTGTCATGCCATTTAATGAAGAGGGTTGTGTCTATCGTTCCTCGTATGAATCCAAACTTCACGAGGAAATCATTCAGGACATCGTACCAAGCACGTGGGGCTTACTTTAGTCCATAGAGAGCTTTGTCCAAGCGATAGACATGATCGGGATGTTCTTGATCAACAAAACCTTCCGGCTGATCAACCGAGGGGTCGCCAATTATCTGATCAACCGAGTGGCCTCTCGTCCACTTGCGCTCATGAGGCAAGGCTGAAGTCGATGCGTCAGCCATCTGTGGATCAAGGTTGCCTATAGTCTCAGATTGATCATTTGTCTGAGGAAGATCCAATACTGCACTTGGATTGATCGTCTCAGATGATACTTCCTCGATGACCACTATAGGTTCTTCGGTGTTCTGTCGCAATTCTGAATCGGGTGGGGTAGAGGTGTGAGATGAACTTGGTACGTCGGTCTCGTTTGGTAGATAATTCATTGTTGGTGTAGGCGTGTATGACCGATATACCGGTTCGAAGAGAGAATCCAAGTCGTCTATTGCAAGTCTCGTTGCTTCGTCTAACACTGATCCTGAAGTTGTTGCCATCTTCTGTTTGTTTTGTGCCAACACACCAGTGATTACGGCTTCTGAAATGTTGTCTTCAGAAGCCAACGGGTTAGGCACGGGTCCTGGACTGAATTGACCAGAAGCCATCTCTGCCACTTCGTGGAACGTGACATTATAGCTTTCCTTAATAGTTTGGTTGGACTTGATGTATACTCGGTATGCTTATGATGTTGAAGAATACCCGACAAATGTAGCTTCGAATGCTTTAGGGTCGAACTTTGCACGTTGCTCTCGGTCGTTCGCCACAAGCACTTGCACCCGAAGACTTTAAGGAAAGAGATGTTGGGCACTCTATTATTCACAATCTCATACAGAGTCTTGTTGAACCGTTTGTGAACCACCGTCCTGTTTTGAGTAAAACAAATGGTATTAACTGCTTCAGCCCATAGAAAGTGTGGAAGTTCCTATTGGATCAGCATTGTACGAGCGGCTTCCACTAGTGTTCGATTTTTCCTTTCAACGACCCCGTTTTTGTTGAGGTGTTTTTGGCGGCTGAAAATTGTTGACTTATTCCAAGTTTCTGATAAAACTCACTGAGGTGATTGTTTTTGAACTCGGTGCCGTTGTCTGACCGAACAACTTGAATAGTCTGTTGCAGCAGATTTTGAGTTGTGTTCACAAAATTGATGATCAAGTCACCAGTCTCATCTTTCGTTCGGAGGAACTTAGTCCACGTGTAGCGAGAATAGTCATCCACAATCACTAGGACATACTTTCTTCCATTGATACTCTGAGTCTGCATCGGACCACAGAGATCCATGTGAATTAGTTCCAATGGTCGAGAAGTAGACGCAATTTGCTTGACGTGATGAGATGCTCGCTTCATTTTTCCTAATTGACATGCCGAACAGTGATGCTCCCTTTGTAGTTGTATAGTTGGAAGACCGTGAACCAACTTTTTCGTAGAAAGACGTTGAAGAGCTTTAATAATCAGATGAGACAGTCGTTGATGCCATAAGCTGTTCCTCTGTAAATCAGTCTGAGAAATGAGGCATACAGCTGTCGAGGGCCGCACAGATTTCAGGTTGATCGTGTGAAGATTGGATCTCCGAAGTCCTTGAAGGAGTTATGTGTCCTGACTATCCAAAATTCTGCACCGGTCAGCATGGAAGACCACCTGGAAGCCTTTGTCACAGAATTGGCCTATGCTGAACAAGTTATGGGGGAGGCCTTCGACGTACGAGACATCTTTGATGGTCAGAGTTTTCAGAGTGATATCCCCAAGTCCTAGAATCGGGGCTGAATCGTTGTTCCCAAATCTGACTTTGCCGTTTGGTCGGTCTTTGTAGTTGCTCAGCAGCTCTTGACTACCAGTCATGTGTGTGGAGCAACCAGAGTCGAGGTACCACACATGATGGATCTACAAAAACAATTTAGAGAGCTTTAGGTACCCACTTAAACATGCGTCCTCTCGGATTAGCAGATTTAGTTTTGGGTTCAAATAGGACTCCTAAATCTATTTTTGGAAGAGTTTTAATAACCCATTGCACTTTTGAAAAAGTGGGTTTGGATTTTGCCTCTATAGGAGACTTGGCACTTTTGGCTTTTGTCATCCTAGGCGGAGATTTAGGAACCCATTTGGGTTGAACCTTACAGGGAAGGTTAATTTCAGCACGTACAAATGCTTTGGAGGGTTTGACTGAGGAAAAGATCTTTTCTTGTGATAGTCTCTTAGGTGCTTGGGGGATTTAATTTCTACGGGATACCTTAGGTGAGTACATTCATGTACGGCGCCATAAGCTTTCTTTATGGATGGATCTTGTTTCCTACGTGTCTTCCTAGTGGCATTTGTTTCAGAATGATTAATTTTTTACGTAGAGCCTATTTCAAAGTTGGTGCTTCTAAAAGTAGTGAATAAGTAGAAGCAACTATCTTAAAAGTGGAAATAGCTCTTTTATTTCTACGACTGTCTTTTATTGTAACAGAAGGAGTAGCATGCTCGGAAACATTTAAATCTAATGGCTCCTTCTTTATCTTAGTGCTAGACACTCTCGCCTTTGTTTTTAGTGCTGACGCTACGCTCCCTGTAGACGTAGGTAAAGTGAAATTAGTCATAGCACTTTTAACAAAATTATTTTTACAATATTTATCTTTCAAAGGCAACATTTTTCACGCTTTTTGTAATAGCGTGAGAGGTAGTTTGGGAGGACGAGTAAGCCTTGAGATTTTCCATCTCCTTAAAGAATTTTTTCTTTTCAGCTTCGAAATTCTCTCATTCTTTTTCTAACTTTGCCTGTGAATCCTCTATCTGTTTTATGATAGGGGGTTTGTAGAGAGAATTTTTATAATTAATGGTTTTAACTTCCTCGTGATGTGTTCGAGAATCAGGAGGTAGAATTTGAACTAAATTGCAGACAGGTGTTAGAGTTTCTTTCCTCTTTTTGTCCCTTTCATTTAGTTCTGTGTAGTCAAAGGGGATTTCTGGACCATGTGGACCTTGTCTAATGGATGAATTGAAAGTATTTTCATAAGACGATTCAGTAAAATTTCTGAGAGAGGCTATTCCTAAGCGCATGTGTTTAACATCATATATTTATTTCTTTTGTAAAACACATGGGTTAGTGAAACCTATGCCTTCTATAGGATTATAGAACTCTATATCCTTGGGCTTGTTCAGAAATACCGTCGGTTCGGATTGTCCCCTACGCGTAACTATATCATCTAATTTCTTTACTTTGGCATATAGTTTCTTGCGTTCCTCACCTAGGAGAGCATAATATTTTCCACGGTTAGTTTCGCGGCTTGACAGGCATCGAAATCCTTACTAAGCTCACTAATCTTAGCATTCGATGTTTCTAATTGAGCTTCTAAGTTAGTGATTTTAGAGGTAGCTTCGGTTATCCTACAATTTAAAATGGCTTTCTCGTTGAGATTTCTAACCAAGCAATTGTAGTTATTTGCTAGCCTATCTTCTAATTCCTTAATCTTTTCGCTCTGTTGTCCTGGTTGAGATTGACTAGTCTCTCTAGACTGTAGGCTCTTAGTAAGTTCATCTATTTTTGCACTAGAGCTTCTAAGTTCTTGTTCGAGACTATCTATCTTCTTCTGAGCTCTCTCAAGTTCGTTCTCTACTTCCTTTATAATTTTCTGCTCACGTTTCATGTTAGCATATTACTTTTGATATGATTCTAACATGGTCAATAATGTGGAAGGAGTGACTACCTCATTTGAAGACGTGGATGCGTTGTCATCGTCCGTACGAGTGGATGTTTCGCCGTCCAATTCGTTGTCGAGACGGGCCATAAGGGCTAAGTTCTCTTCTTCGGAGCTCGACATGTCCTCGAGCCATTGGTCCTGTTCGGCCATGTGAGCTACTCCAGCTTCTTTCTGTTTTGTCAATTGAAGCTTCCTGGAGTAGTAGTTTGCATCTCTTTTCTTCGGGAGAGTGCACTCTCTGGCGAAGTGACCTGCTTTGCCACAGTTAAAACATTTATTAGTCTCTTTGGAATTCTTGACCTCGGAACTCTCCGGAGCACGTTCTTTGTTCTTGGAGCTTGTAGTCCGAAGTCTATTGGCTGAGGTTGAAGACTTCTTCTTGAAGTACTTCTTGCTCATCATTTGTCCAATGAGAGCTAGCTGTTTTCCAAGGGCTTTCATGTTCGGCTCGATGTCGGAGTCCGATTCCTCTTCCGACTCTGATGATGAAGGTGGCCTAACGATCTTATCCTTTCTTGATCTTGTGCTCCTCTTCTCCGAGACTAAGGCAACCGTGTCATCGGTTTGTTTGCCTTTCTGCTCTTTGGTGATCTCGCGGATATCCTCCTCATGCTGGGCGAGATTCTCGAACACGGCATGGACATCCAACTCCTCTAGACCTTTGTTTTGTCGTATTTGAGTGGATATTTTCTTCCATTCCGTGGGCAGAGAAGATAGAAATCTTATGTTTGTCTCCATGTTTGTCTTCGTTATTTCTATCTTCCTCATCTCATTGAGAAGAGTGAGGTATCGTTGGTAGATCTCGTTTAGACTCTCCTCCGGCTTTGCTTTGAATGAGTCGTAAGCGATGAGAATGTTCGCCTTCTTGGCCTTTATACCAACTTCCGTCCTTTGCATCATCCTATGCAGCTCATCCCACATCCCTTTGGCCGATGTAAGGCTGTCGATTTGTCTGCATATATCATTGGGGATGCCCTGCATAAGGGTATTCATGGCTACTAGATCAGCCTTGGCTCGAGCTCTTTCCTCCAGAGTGTATTCTCTAGGCTCCTTTAGTCGCCTAGAAGCTGGAATTGCTGGAGTAGCTGTTTCGTCCCCGGGTACATGAACCCAGAACTGTGCCGGTCCCTCTTCAAGGGACTTCAGTAGATTTTCGCCTTGATCCTTTAGAGCGATGAAATTCAGAAAGCGGCTTCTCCACACTGTGTATTCGCCTTGTTGGTCCCGATGCACCAAACAAGGAATCAAAGAGGCTTTAATGGAATGAAAAGGGAGTATTCTCACCTTTGAGTGTGTGTATTGTGTGAAAAATTTGGATAAGCCTTTTATCTTTGATTACTTTCAAAAGTGAGTTGGTAAAACCTTATATACCACATTAACCCTAGGTATATTAAGGCCCAATCACTAAATATAAGATAATTACATTATAGTCCTAAGCCTAAGCTAAAGGATAATTACAAAATAAATCCTAAGACCTAAACTATTGACACAATCTATTAAATATCCTAACAATCTCTCCCTTTGTGTCCATTGTTGGGAGTCTTGGATCTTGATCGTAGCGGTGGTGGATTAGCGTGTGAGTGTTTCCCGAAGCCCTAGCTTGAACTCGAAGGCGCGGAGATTCCTTCGAAGTACCATTCGATTAGCTGTAGCGTCAATGAGCTTCGCGAACTTGGATCGGCAGAGAGGATCTTCTTCTGAAAGTATGCGGCAAATCTTCATGAGTTTGTCTTGGATGATGGTGAGCGTTCCATCCGAGAACTTTGCCACTTCGGAGCAACGCAGCATCCTCATCTTTCCCTTATAGTTCGAGTAGGCGACCGCCGGATCGTCTCCGTCGATCACATCGCCTTCTCGGTAGTCGTCCGCGTTCTTGAAAGATGGGCGAGTCAGATTCACCTTCTTCACGTTGTGCTCCACCGCCATCTGCAGATCGTGGGCGGCGAAGAATCTGACCTGTCGGAGCATGTGGCGTTTGAGAGCCACATATCCCATGGTGTCCGGTTCCGCACGTACGAGATATCCAGAGCTTCTGAGGACGAGTCTGAACTGCTTCATGGATTCCAGCATGCTGTACAGGTCGCCCAGGCGCAGAAACTTGAAGTCCGCCTCACTGACTTCACAGTAGCTCTCATCCTGCCTCATTACTGTGAATACTGGGTAATGGACAGGTCCTTTGGACTCTTGGCGGAGGTCAGTAACTTTGCAGATGGGGGCCCGATTCATTTCCTGAGCGATGTTTTCCTCATCGGATAGCGTCCTTTTTGTGCATTTGTGGCAGAGAAGGCTCCATCGATAGAGCTGCTTCTTTCTCTCGCTCCAATTTTGCATGTTCATCAGCTCATATTCGTCGAAGGTTGTGATGATCTGCTCCTTGCGTCGCCAGATCCTCTTCCTGATCTCTTCTTGAAAGGGCGGTGATCTTTTTGTTTTCCCACGGTGCTTCCGGTATATCCACCGTGGGTACATCCGTTTGAGCAGCAGGGGCCTCAGTTTGCTGCGTTTGGAATTATAGGATGTTCTCGAGCTCGGCAGGTTCTGCGTCGTACTCCTCTCCGTCCTCGTTGTCTGCAGTGTTGATCAGCGTTAGTGAGGCTTCCATTAGCAGACGTCGAGCATTTTCCACCAGCTTCCTGGCTGCTACTGCATCGGCGGGTGTGTACAGCCATTCATCATTGAATATGTAGGCTTCGATCTCGTTCTGTGCGCAGTAGACGTCCTCGGGAGCTATGTTGGAATCGGTGTTGAGAGGAGTGTCGCTGTGTGGTGGTGAGGGTGTTGCGTCAGAAGAGTTTGTGGATTGTGGGGATGGTTGTGGTGGAGACTCTGGTGGTTCAGTTGTGGTGATGGTTTTGGCAAGGATGATTTGGGTGTCGGGTGGTGTAGGTGTGGTGGTGGCCTCTAACATCGATGTGATAGTTAGAGGTTCGGAGACTGTGGGTGGAGACGGTGTGGGGGTGGTCTCTAACGTCGATGTGACGATTAGAGTTTTGGAGACGGTAGTGGGTGGTGGTGAGGGTGATTTGGCTAGTGACTCAGGGTAGATAAGGTGGGTTTTTTGGCTAGTGGGGTGTGAGGTTTCTGTTACGGGCGTTGTTTCAGGCCCGGAGGAGGAGGGCGGCGTCGAGTGCATGAGTCCTTGGGATTGTTGGCCTAGCTACCTATTCTCCCCCTCGCGGCGATCTTGATCATCGTCTTGATCGTCGCGCCTGATCCCGCTGGACTCGCCTTGAGCGCGGCAAGTCATGGGTTGAGTCATCATTCTCTTCATCTGCTGTTCCTCCTCGTCGAGTTCCGTCATTGACTCGAATCTTGCTCGTAGAAGGTAGAATAGCTCCTTCGCGGAAATGGCAGAGAGAATGGCTTCAGCATCCACATTCTGAGTCGGTGGTGGCGTCTCCGGGGCCACACCTTTCCCTTTGTCGACGGTGGACGCATCGAGACGCGCGTAAACTTTATCGAGAATCGACGCCTCAAGGGTCTTTGCAAACTCTTGAAGACGGGTCTCTAGCGCGGTCTTGGTGACGAAAGTGGGTAAGGTTAACAAGTTGGATTCACGGAGAATGCCAACTGACACCGAATCGGAGAAGATTGCCGATCGGCCGCCCGTTTGCACAGGACTGTAAAAGACGGGGTCACTTAGACTTCCCGTTGGAATCATCGATGAGACGGACTCAATCGAATGATGGCCTAGGCTCACGGTTGTTGTGATGTTGGCCGTGCTAGGTCTTCCGCTCTCAGTCACAGAGACATCACCGAGCGTTCTGACAGAGTCACGAAGACTCTGTGGTGCAGTAAAAGGTGTATGTGTCCTAGAAATGGATGAAACTATGGGGAGTGAGGGCACTATACTCGATGTGCATGAAGAGGATGCAGTCTGAGGCGAGGGACTGCTTGTTTCAACATCGACTATCTCCAAGTGGGATGTCGATGGTATACGTGGCTCCTCGTGGAATGAAATATCTTCCTGTAGAGAGGAAGATAAGTGGGTTGGTGGGGTCGTTTGCGTGGTTGAGCCAGATGCCACGAATTCTACTCGGGAGGTGAACACATCACCTCCTGTACCTATCGGTTCGGCTCGGCTTATCTGTGGCTGAGGAGGTCGATCGTGCTTTTGTTTCGATCGACGCTCCGTGGGGTGGCTTACGTCATCCTCTCGCGACCGTTTTTTCGGAGCGCGGGTGGAAGAGGATGCGGCGTGACTCGATGACTTTTTGGAGGTGGTGGTGGGGGTTTGGCTAGTCCCGGGGTTGGGAGCAGTGGGGTTGATCTGCGCCGTAGGGACAGTAGATAGGGGTCTGGGGCTTTCTCGGAATGAGGCGGTTGAGGCGCGATATTCCTGGACGTGTGGATTTGTCTGGTCTGCGTAGGCGAGAACTTCGTCCGGAATTATCATGGCGTGTCGGTCCTTCGCCGGGTGTGTTTTTCTTCGCGAACTTCTCGACCGTGGGGATGAGGAAGTGTTCCGCTGCCGGTCGGATGCGAATGTTGGTGGAGTGCAACCGGAAATGTCTGATGAGAGCTGGGAGCCACCGCATGTAAGGGACGAAGCGGTTTGTGACTCCCTTGGCAACTTCCCGGTCGCGACGTTGGATCATTGAGACAAGATCCATCCAGATGATGTCGGCGTAGTTGTACTTGCGGTTGTGAGCGATGCCGGTGAGGATGGTGAGGATTTGAGAGTTTCCCCGGTCCTGACCAGCATGCTTCCCTGACATGCATTTGTTCACCAGCAAGTACAGTGTGCGCCAGGGTTGAGGTAGGTTGCGGGTGGTGACTTCACTGAGGACAAGTGGGCCCTTCTTCTTCTTGGTTTCTGGTTGATAGCCCAGCCGGTCTATGTCCTCGATGAGTTGTTCATGGGTTGGTAGTGGGTCGTATGGTGAGTAGATTGGGAGTTGAAGCACTTCTTGTAGTAGTTTGCGAGTGAGGACCACGGTTTCTTGATCAATTTGGGCGGATAAGGTTTTGGCAAGATGGAGTGGTCCAGCTAGTTGCAGTGTATGCCAGAATTGTTGAAGATACACCTGTGCTTCTGGCTCGCCATATGTGAGGGCATGGCGAAGTGGGTGCCCTTTGAGGATTTCGACAATTACGGGGGCATCGCACCGAAAGCTGTGCAGGTCCACCTTGTAGTTGTTGGGAATCAGGGCCGCCCATTGACTCAGTGGGAAGATCTGTTCGGGTGGTGGGACATAGAGACGCGTGTTGAGTTCGATGCGAGCAATGTCCCTTTGGATTGCAGCCGCCTCAAGCGCTTCAATTGTGCTTTGATCTTTTTCAGTCATATCTGCGCTTGACAGTAATTGTAATATGATTAGTAGGAATTAATGTGAGATGAGAGAATTTGCTAAACAAATAGACATGGAAAATTTTCGCAAGTTAGGAAGTCTCGCCTGTTGTTTCAAAAAAATTTTCGCATGCAAAAGGATTTAGTAATTTTGAATTGAAGACAATTTTCGCATGTAAGTAGTGGAAAATTTTCGCAGATTATGATATGTAGGCATGCCGAAAAAATTTCGCAGATAGAGTAAGATTTCGCATGTATTGGAAGGTTGTCGCATGTCAAGAATTTTTGCAAGTTGTCCAAATGTTTCGCATGTAATGAGAAATTTTTGCAAGTTTTATCACATAGACATGTCGTGAGAAATTTCCGCAGATTGAGTAAAATTTCGCAAGTATGGGAAATTTCGCAAGTTAGGAAATCTTACAAGTTGTTCAAATTTTTCGCATGTATCAAAGAACATTCACATGTAGTATATCCATGAATTTTCGCATATAAGGAAAAATTTTCGCAAGTTCTATGAAAGTTTCGCGGAGGGATAAGGCTTTGTGGACTGAGAAAATTTTTGTTCACTGTAGTTGCGAAAAATATGTAATATGAAGTGAAGTGTATTAGATCGCGGGGCTTGGTCAAAATTGGGTCCAATTGAAGTTCAATTGGTCCAATTTGACCCTGTTTGACCAGAAATTTTAAAATTCAACCCAAAATATTTTAATCGGTCCAATTGTGACTTAGTTTGTCCAAACTTTAAAGTTTCAACCCAAAATCAGAAACTCCCCCTTAATCGAAAAACTCCTTTTTAAATAATGGAAAAATCAGACGCTCCCCCTTAATCGAAAACTCCCCCTCAAAAGATATAATTCAGAAGACACATAGAAATTGGAGTGAAGTGGAAAAGGAAATATGTACGCTTCATCAATATTTATGTAGGGTCGATTGATCACAACGGAAGATTCAACATGCCCAACATAGTCACAAGCTGTTGGAATCGTTTGACATCCAACGGTTTTGTAAAAATGTCGGCTAGTTGATCTTCGGTTGTGACGTAGTGCAATTCAATCGTCCCTTGTTCGACATGTTCTTTGATGAAGTGGTGACGAATATCTATGTGTTTCGTCCTCGAGTGATGTACTGGATTACTCGTCATCGCAATTGCACTCTTTGAGTAACAATAAATGGGAATTTTATCAACATGAAAATTAAAATCTCGTAGTTGGGTTCTCATCCACAAAAGCTGTGAACAACAACTAGCGGCGGCGACATATTCTGCCTCCGTCGACGAAGTTGAGACACAATTTTGTTTTCGAGACGACCAACTCACGAGTTTACCGCCCAAGAAGTGTGCAGCTCCAGAGGTGCTTTTTCTATCCATCTTGCATCCTGCGTAATCCGAGTCAGAGAATCCAACCAGCTTGAAGTCCGATCGAGTGGGGTACCACAAACCCAGATTGGGTGTTCCTTTGAGATAGCGGAGAATCCTTTTGACAGCACTGAGATGGGATTCCTTCGGTGTAGCCTGAAAACGAGCGCAGATTCCTGTCGAGAGAACGATATCCGGTCGACTAGCAGTGAGGTATAGAAGAGAGCCTATTATCCCACGATAGACGGTTTGGTCGACAGGAGCACCAGATGGGTCCGCGTCGGGTCGGCCAGAGGGAGACATAGGTGTTGCAGCAGTCTTAGCATCCTTCATTCCATATTTCTCGAGGATGTCATGGATGTATTTGGACGGGTTGATGAAGATTCCGTCGGGGAGTTGTTTTACTTGAAGATCAAGAAAGAAATTCATCTCGCCCATCATACTCATTTCGAATTTTTCTTTCATCAAATCTGTGAACTCTTCACACAGTTGTGGTTCAGTCGATCCAAAAATGATGTCATCGACATAAATCTGTACAATCATGACGTCAGGGTCACTCCGCTTGGTGAAGAGGGTTGTATCCAGAGATCCTTTCTTGAATCCTGACTGAACGAGGAAATCTGAAAGGACGTCATACCAAGCTCGGGGAGCTTGTTTTAGTCCGTAGAGAGCCTTGTAGAGTCGATAAACGTGATGAGGAAACTCTTCGCTCAAGAATCCTTCAGGTTGATCAACGTACACTTCTTCTTTGAGAAATCCATTCAGAAATGCAGTCTTCACATCCATTTGGTAGACTTTAAAGTTCTTGTGAGCAGCAAAGGCAAGAAAAATTCTTATAGCTTCGATCCTGGCAACGGGGGCAAAAGTTTCATCGTAGTCGATTCCTTCTTGTTGGTTGTACCCTTTAGCCACAAGTCTTTCTTTATTGCGGATGACAACACCGTCTTTGTCCTTTTTGTTCTTGAAGATCCACTTCGTGCCGATAATGGATCTGTTGTGAGGTCGTGGTACGAGTTCCCAAACTTGTAGACGTTCAAACTGATTTATTTCCTCCTGCATTGCAATCAGCCAATCAGGATCGTTGAGAGCTTCAGCTACTCGTGATGGTTCGACTTGATTGAGATAGCAAGCAAACAGACTTTCATTCATCGTGGCCGAACGCGTAGAAACACCGGATGTGGGATCCCCAATAATCTGATCGGTAGGGTGAGAGCGAGCCCAAAGTGGTACATTTGTTTGTGAGGAGCTGGCCGCATTTGTATCGATTTGAGACTCATTAGATTTGGGTCCGGTGTCCGAAGAAGAGATCTCAACCGTAGTGGATTGAGGGGGTTCAGCATCAGGATCAGCAATGTTCCCAGGGTTGGGTAAAATGTCGTCTTCATTGAGATTGAGTGCATCCAAGTTTGGAGGGACGACGTCATTGCCGATAGCTGGTGGTGTAGGTGGAGTGGGTGCAGCGGTAGGTTCAGTGGTGGCGGCGGGAGTCTTGGGAACTGGATAGAAGTACTCGAAAAGTAGATCGAGGTCCAGTTCACCAGAGTTGCCCTCAGATGAGGAAGTTCCCGCCGTTGAAGGTTGTCCTTTTGTCAACGACTGTAGAAGACCTGGTTCTGGACTAATATGAGCAGAAGCCATGAGGTCGCCTTCGCTTTCGTCAAAGGTGACATTTGTGCTCTCAATGACAGATCGTTTCTCCTTAAGATAGACTCTGTATGCCTCCGAGTTTAGTGAATAACCAACAAAGATTCCTTCGAGTGCTTTTGGATCAAGCTTCCCAAGATGTTGGCGATCGTTGGCAACAAAACATCGGCATCCGAAGACCCTTAGATAAGATATATCTGGTATACGACGGTTGTTCAACATCTCGTATGGAGTGCGGTTGAATCTCTTGTGGATGGAAGCCCGGTTCTTTGTGTAACAGGCCGTTTGAATTGCTTCGCCCCAAAGAGTGTGAGGAAGGCCGGATTGAATGAGGAGAGTCCTGGCTGCTTCAACTAGTGTCCTGTTCTTACGCTCAACGACACCATTCTGTTCCGGTGTCTTTACAGCTGAGAACTGCTGAGTGATGCCCTGAGTGGCATAGAAATCACTGAGCTTCTTGTTCTTAAACTCAGTTCCGTTGTCAGTTCTGATAATCCGAACCTTCTGTTGATGAAGAGTTTGGGACGTAACAACAAACTGGATAATTATATTAGGAACTTCATCCTTTGTACGAATGAGTTTCGTCCATGTGTAGCGTGAAAAATCGTCGACAATCACAAGAATATACCGTCTTCCTCCGAGTGTGGCCGTAGCCATTGGGCCACATAGATCATATGTAAGAGCTCGAGGATGAGCTTAGAGGACGGTGTTTCCTTGGATATGTGAGACGATCGCTTCATCTTCCCCTATTCACAGGCAGAGCAGAGGTGTTCCTTATGATATGTTAGTTGGGGTAGACCGTTGACGAGTTTATTCTGACGCAGTTTGTTGATAGTCTTGAAATTGAGATGTGAAAGCCGTCGGTGCCATAGATCATTCAACTTAGGTGCAGCCCAAGAGAGAAGGCATACTGGTCGAGAGGTCGTGAGATTGAGTACGTAGAGGTGAGACGTGCGCGTTTCAGAAAGAAGTGGCAGTCCCGATGCATCTATAATGCTGCAGATGCCAGATTCGAAGAGAACCTTGTATCCTTTGTCGCAGAAACGACCTATGCTGAAGAGATTGTAGCTCAAACCCTCAACGTAAGAGATGCCCTTGATCATCAGTTTGTCATGGACGAGATCACCAGTTCCGAGAGTTGGCGCCATTTGACTGTTTCCAAAGGAGACCCTTCCGAGATAGCGCTCGGAGAAGTTGCTCAACAGCTCCTTGTTCCCCGTCATGTGTGTGGAGCAACCCGAGTCTAGATACCACACATGACAGACCTGCAATCATCAACAAACGTTGGGTCCCCGTTTTCGGACGGGACATTCTTGTGATATATGTAAAGTTTTTATGCGCTTAATGGGAAATGGGAAATGTAGTTACTAAATCAGATTGTGTTGATTCTAATTTAGCTTTCCCTTTATCGTTTGTTTGATGAGGCGGGATTATGGTTTTTCTAACCCAAATTTTCCTAACTTGTGCTTGCATGTATGGCGCCTTATACATGAATTGGCGTGAGTAATGTGGTTGTTGTTTTCGTGCTTCGGTTTTGGTCGCCTTTGGCTTTCGAGTAGTAGGTGAGTTTGCGTTTGACGACGGGAGGCATTTTCGCTTGTCCTTGGGTTTAGGCGAGATGGGAGAATTCAGTGACGTCGTAGAGAAGGTTCGCTTGCGAGGTCTGAGGGTTGCGTGTTCATGTGTTTCATATTCATGAAATCGTGGAAGAACAAAATCATTGCAGCAGCACATAGACATAAGTTTGGTAAAAGAAAGATAAGTTTTGACAACATAATTGTCTACGAACTTTTGACAGTGGGATTCAGTACATAGAGAGGAAGGACGAATATAGGATGGTTTTTTCTTCTTGTCATCGAAGAGTGGGTTCTCCTTTATTTGATGCGAAGTGCCTTCTAGAGACGTCGAACTCACATTCCCTGTATCCATAAGAATACTAGAGTTAGTGTTAGAACATATGTCAGCTTCATGAGTCATTTTCGTCGTCCTCTTACATTTACATGTTTGAGAATCGGGTACTTGACTCGATGTAGAGGGATAGTTCGTATTGGGAAATTTTTCTAGTGTGTAGATTTTGCTAAGTAGTTCATCTCGCTCATTTGCAAAGGCCTTCCTTTCTACTTCTAGTTGTCGTTCTAGTTCTGCTATGAGTAGTAGTTTCTTTGGGATGTAGGTGCGAGAGAGCACATCTTGGAACGCAACTTCCTGTTCTTTGTTTGGGAGTAAGGTTTCGACATCCTCCGAGGGTGAGGATATCTTAGTCTTATCTCTATTATTCAATTCTGTGTAGTCATACGCGATTTCTGCCCAATGAATGTTCTGTTCTCTTGTTTCTTCTGAGATGACAGCGGAGGATGATCTCACAAATGGCTTAAGCTGCGGGGGAGCACCATTTCTTGTTTGCAGGAACGTAGTGTTGCACATGTTATATCTTTTAACTGTCAGCGGTGTTGGATTGCAATTGCTAGACAGTCCAATCCCCCCGGGCGTTGTAGAATTCTGTTTCCACTGGTTGGTTCAATAGGCATAAGATGCGTGAGTTTTCGTTTCTAAGGTGAAGTTGCTCTTCAAGTTCTTTCACCTTTCGGTACAGCCTAACTCTTTCCTTGGTAAGTAGTTCATATTGGGATGCAGTTAGGAAACGAGATGTTTCGCATGAACTGATGGCCAGTGTGGTTTCCTTCACCTTATTCTCATTTTGCTTATTCTTGCTTTGCAGACGTTTGACTAACGCTTCGGAGGCCATTAGACGTTCGTTTGCACAAGCAAGCTCTTCTATTTTTAAACTAAGTAATGCATAGTTGTTTTCAAATTTTAGCCTAAGTTCATCATAAACCTTAGCGTCTACGGTGGGGTTCTTAATGGTGGGTCGGTGACTAAACACATCATCGAGTTGCGTGATTCGTACCTCAGACTCAGCGTTGGTAGGAGTCTTAGTTGTGTTTTCACCGGTGTGACCTATCTCCTCGTCCTCCTCATGTTCGACCAGCCTTGCCGTGCAGCAATCTTCATCCTGAGGCTCCTCGTCTTCTGAAGTGTCGTTCACCCATTCAGCTTCTTCAGTAAGCAGAACTTTGCCACTTTCCATTTTGCGGGTCATTCTGGCCTTACGGTCGTAGTAGCCTAAGTCCTTCACGCGTGGGGCGTGGCATTCCTTAGCAAAGTGGCCTGTCTTTCCACATCGAAAGCACTTCACAGACGTTTGAGGTGCTGAGTCCTCCTCTTTCTTTATCGGCTTTGATTCTTCTGTGGGAGTGGTCTTTTTGCTGCCGTAAAGGTCCTTTGGAGATTGGAGGAGGATGAAGATTTTTTCCCGATCTTCTTTGTGACCATCTTTGTGAGCATTGCCAGTTGTTTGCGTAGATCACGAACATCTTCATCCGATTCTGTATCAGCTTCGGATCCTGAAGAGGCATCAGATATAACAGCTGGTAGCTTCCCTTTGTTCTGTTTGGCCTTAGAGATGGAAGATCGTTCGGTAGTCTTGTTTGAGAGGAGAGCCAGCGGATCGACTCGAGTGTTGTTAGACTGAGGTTGCACGTATGGAGCATAGGCAGATAGGCTGTCGTAGAGAGCATGAATGGAGGTGTTGGAGAGGTCCTTACTCTGAATCATCATAACAGTTGCATTTCCCCAATGTGGTTTGAGGCTACCAAGGAAGCGGTTGTTGATGTCGAATTTGTCCCTCGAGATCCTGGCTTTCTTGAGTTCATTGATGACCTTCAAGTAACGGAGATATGTGTCACGCAGCTCCTCTCCTTCATAGGCTTGGAAATGTTCATACTGTGAGAGACATGCTGATTTCCTCCCCTGAGCACTCTCAGTTGTGCCTGCCATAATTTCTACGAGTTCATCCCATATTTCCTTAGCAGTTGTGCAGCACTCGATGTGAGCGTAGACTTCGTTGCCCATAGCCTGGAAGAGGTATCCTTTGGCAGTCTCGTCGGCCTGTATGCGAGCCTCTTCATCCTCATTGATGGGACCTCTTGGAGTGCGGCGTTCATCCATGGGAGGGTTTACGTTTGGCTGTGCAGGGATGATTGTCCAGAATTGTGCTGGACCATTGAAGATGGAGTCCAGTAGGTATTGAGAGAGTGGTGCGCCTTTGTTCCTGATGAATGTGAGGAACCGGTTTGTCCATATGCTGTAGTCGCCTTGTCGCAGCATAGGTGGCCTGGTGTCGGAGCCCACTGTTGAGATGTCATTCGTGGTAGACATGGTTGGTGCAGTCGAATCGTCCGTGGTTTTGATCTTAAATAGATAAGAGAGTTAGTAACGAACGAAATGAGAAATATGAGTTTAACGAGTAGAGTTTTGAGAGAGAAAAAAAATTGTTTACAGAATTTCTTAGAGCTAAGTCAGCGTGTGTGATGGTCGATAATGTATGAAGAGAAGATATATCTTGAAATTAGGAGAAGTTCTAGAAATTTTGAAAACGATTTTTGAGGTGAGATAATATTTTATGTCAAAAGTGGTCTAGGGTGATAGGACTAAAGTGTAAGGATCAAATCTCAAATAAGTTTGAGAAAAATTTAACCCAAGAAGATTTCAACACGAGAAAAGGACTTAACACGTTAGGAAAAAAAAAAGAAGATTTTTGAGGTGAAATAAGTGTTGAGAAATTTCGATGCTTGTGAGTTTTAATGAGAAATTCTCGGAAGAGAGAAAAATTCTCAGTGGAAAATTTCTCGGATTTTAAAAATTTCGCATGTGAGGAAGATTCTCAGTTGAGAATTTTAAAGCTTCGCAAGAAAATTTCGCAAGTTATAAAAGTTCGCAAGGAAGAAAAAAAATTCTCAGTTAGGAAATTTTCTCGGATTTGAGAGAGTCGTGGTTTTGGAAAACTTTCTTAGACGAATTTTCGCGGATTTGCAAATTTTTTCTTGCTTTTGAAAAATTTCTCGGATATATAAAATTTCTCGGCTGAGAAGTTTCGCGGCTCAGGAAATTCGCGGAGTAAGCTCTCTTGGATATGGAATTTCTCGGATTATGAAGAGTAAGCAAATTTCGCAGTTGAAAGTTTCTCAGATTTTGAAAGTAGACAGTTGCGAAAAGTGCCGTGAAAGTGAAATTTTCGCGGTTTAAAAATTCTCGGAATAAAATTTCGCGGATTTGAAATTTTCGCGGACTTGAACGATTCAGCAAGAAGTTTCGCGGGCAAGAACAAGCTTTCACTGTTCCATTGCTTACACGCGTTTTGCCAGAAAATCGTCTCGTTCTTGCTCAAATCTCAGTCAAAATTGCTCAAACTTGATCCTAAGCTTCAGAAATTCTTTCCTAAACACATAATCGACCGATTTGTGAGCTAAAAACAACAAAAAATAGATTAAATCGACTAAAAACAGAGAATGGCCGAAATGACTTTTTCTGAAAAACTTTTGCTTCGATCTTGCTCAAAACTCGTTAAAACTGATCCAAAAACTGATCTAAAAGTGTTCTAAAGCATTTTAGGTAAAGAATCGATCTGGGGAAAGGTTTTAAACACGAAAACGCAGCATCAAAACCCCAAACCGAGTTCAAAATGGCCGAAAGTAATATTTTGCCCAAAAACACCTTTGATCTTTCTCGGAATCGAACGAAACTGGATTTAAATCAATGCAGATCGATCCACGTTTGCTCTGATACCACTTGTTGATCCCGATTGCACCAAACAAGGAATCAAAGAGGCTTTAATGGAATGAAAAGGGAGTATTCTCACCTTTGAGTGTGTGTATTGTGTGAAAAAATTGGATAAGCCTTTTATCTTTGATTACTTTCAAAAGTGAGTTGGTAAAACCTTATATACCACATTAACCCTAGGTACATTAAGGCCCAATCACTAAATATAAGATAATTACATTATAGTCCTAAGCCTAAGCTAAAGGATAATTACAAAATAAATCCTAAGACCTAAACTATTGACACAATCTATTAAATATCCTAACACGCCTCTTTGCAAGATCGACGGACGATTGTCATTTCCGTGTGAGTATGCATGCATGTTTGTATTGTAGTCGAGTTGTTGAAGGATCTTCGTTAATTGTTTTGAAGGTTGAAGATGATGTAATGCGCTTCACAAGTGAAGATATTCGTTAGTAGAGTTTGATTCGAAAATTAGATCGAGAATTATTTTCGATTCAATCTTTAAAGTTTGATCGAAATTAATTCCGTCGAGATAGAATGTACTGGGTACTGTTCTCGTGCGAGAAATTTTGTCAGCGTGATATTTTACGAGCGAGACAAAATCATTCGGTCGAGAAAAATTTCTTGATCGTGAATATATTTCGATCGTAAAGAAACAGTACGTTAGTAAGTTTCTCGACAAGTCAAAATAAATCTGTTGACTAGAAGGATTTCTCGCGTGTAAATGATTTTCGCCTGGTCAAACGTCAAAAGGTTTGACCGAAAAAGTTTTTCGAGTGAAAGTTTTACGCATGCAAAGTCAAAATAAGTCTCTCTCGAAAAAGTTTTTCGCTGTATAATGCTCGAGAAATATTTTTAACTAAAATCGTTTCTGCTGATGACGATTCTAGTACTGACTTCGTATTATGACCGAGAAAAATTCTCGCACTAAGTTTATCGATCGAAAAACTAATCCGATCGCAAAACTTAGCGAGAAAAATTTGAGCAATCGAGATTAACAGGATACGATTAACACAAATTCGAGCAAAAACAAAGAATCAGATAGTGAAGTTTAAGGTAATTGCTCGCAATCAAGTACTAATCACGCACGAACAAGCAATTAAACACGTTATGAAGCAAAATATATCGAATTTGATCAATATCAGAACGTGTTCTTCATGTTCTTCGCAAACAGTAACACGTAGAAGTAATTCAATTCTAAAAATTGAAGTTTAAACTGCTACAGAACTGATCGCAATGATCATCTAACACTTAAACAAGCACAGAAACACCAAATTCAAGTCAATTAAGCACAGAATTAAGCTATTGGATCGAAAATGGTTTTCATGCCAAACTGTTCTTTGATGAACAGTATCCAGAAAATGATTTTCGATCCAATTCTAACAATTTACGATTCAAAACAGAACGAATCTGCTCTGATACCAATTGTTAGGTCCTACGATTAACAACTCTACGATCATAGGCTAGAATTCATAGTAATTCGATCGTTATGTTAAGCAATTGAATTCGATCGAAAAACTCAAACGAAGAACAAGAGAGAGAATTCGAGTAGAGTGAGAAAGTTACTGTTGTTTCTCTCTCTAGAAATCGAATTGCAAGCCTTTCGGATCAATTCTAAAAACTTTCTCTATTCAGCTCAATTGACTTACATGTATTTATACTAAACAAACTTGGTATAAATATCAAACTAGTCCTAATCTAAGGACTACTATACAAAACGCCCCTAATTACAAGGACAACTAATGAAATCAAGCACAATTAGAAATGGTATTCTACAATCCTAGTATAGGAGCCGAGTCATTATTCCCGAATCTGACTTTTCCATTTAGTCGGTCTTGGTAGTTGCTCATCAGCTCTTGATTTCCCGTCATGTGTGTGAAGCAACCCGAGTCAAGGTACCACACATGATGGATCTGCAAAAACAGTTTAAGGAGCTTTAGGTACCCACCAACTCATAATTGGATCCTCTTAGATTAGTAGATTTAGAATTTGGTTCAGATATGATTCATAAATTATTGCTAGTGGGAGTAGGCGTGAAAGATGAGCCGAGCCGGGTCGTGAGCTCGACGAGTCGGCTCGACAAAAGCTCGGCTCGAGCTCGACAAAAATGAGCTTGAGCTTATTTATGTTGAGCTCGAGCTCATTTAAGTCGAGCTCGAGCTTGGGCCCAAACATAAGAGCTCGAAAGCTCATGAACAAGCTCGCGAGCTTTTTTTTATTATTTTTTTAAATAAATATACGAATTTTTAATTAATTTTCTAATTTATTTAAAAGCTCGAGCTCGAGCTCGAGTTCGAGCTCATCAGAGCTCAAATGAGCTCGAGCTCTGAGCTGAAAAGCTCGACGAGCTCGAGCTCAGTTGTTGGAGCTCGAGCCCAGAAAATGAGCCGAGCTCGGCGCTCGAGCTCGGTTCTTTTACAGCCCTAAGTGGGAGCTTTAGCGACCCAAGTTACTTCAGAAGAAGTAGTTTGGGTTTAGCCTTTGTAGGAGACTTAGCCATTATGGTTTGCGTCTTTCTAGGCGGAGATTTAAGAACCCATTTCGGTTGAACCTGGCAGGGAAGTTGAATTTCAGCACGGGCAAATGTATGAGTAGGCTTGAGCATGGAAAAGATCTTTTCATTTGATAGTCTCCTAAGGTGCTTTGGGGATTGGATATTTACGGGATACCTTAGGTGAGAACATGAATGAATGGCATCATAAGCTTTCTTGATGGCTGGATCTTGTTTCCTTCGGGTCATCCTATATGGATTGTCTTAGAATGATTGTTTTTATTTATTGAGGAAGAGCCTATTTCGAAATTAGTGCTTCTAAAATGGTAGGCTTAAGGGAACATGTCGAAGCAATGATTTTGAGCGAGGAAATAGCTCTTTTATTTCTACGAGTGTCTTTTATTTTTACAGAAGGGGAATTGGCATTGGAAACATTTAAATCTACGGCTTCTCTATTTTTAAGCTAGACACTCTCGCCTTTGGTTTCTCTAGCTCATTGACTACGCTCCCTGTAGACGTAGTGGAAACAGGGTTAGAGATAATATTTTAAAGAACATTATTCTTAGGTTTCCGTTCTTTGGAAGGCAATTTTTCTTTCTTCACGCTTTTCATAATGATGTTTTCTTGTGAGGGAGAAGCGTGAGAAAGGGCTTTTGAGACTGAGAAAGCTTTGAAATTTTCCATCTCCTTTCGGAACGTTTTCTTTTCCGCTTCAAAATCCTCTTTCTTTTTCTAAAGAATATCTTAATCCCTCTATTTTCTTAACAATAGGGGGTATGTAGAGAGAATTTTTAGAATTATGAGTTTGTGCTTCCTCGGTTGTAGAACGATCTTCATCAAGATAAATTGACTCAAAGTTCCAGCCCTTGGGAATTTCCCTAGTTTGTAACTTTGGTTCAATTCGGGGTAGGAGAAGGGGATTTCAGCTCTAGTCTTAGTTTTCTCTTGATTTCTTCTAACGCGTTAATTTCTTATGCATTAGTAAAAACCATAAGAGAGGCTTGTCCCATACCCATGTACTTGACATCATAAAGTTGTTTGCAGTCAACTTTCTTCAAGTGGCGTGGATTCTCAAAGCCTAAGTCAAACTTGTAATCATAAATTCTACGTCCATGGGTTGATTCAAAATATAGTCTGATCAGTTTTACCCCTTTTCACAAGAAGATCTTCTAATTTCTTAATCTTAGTATATAACTTCTTTCGTTCATCGTCTAAGATAGCATAGTTGATTAGACCGGTGCTCTTTTCGGCTTGACAAGTGTCTAGACTATTTCTCAAATCACTAATCTTAGAATTTGACTTAACTAATTCATCTTCGAGACTAGTGACCTTCCTGTTTACGGCTTCAAGTCTACACTTAAAATGAATTTTCTCATCTAAGTTCCTAAGTAGACATTTGTGGTTATTGTCTAGCCCGTCTTCTAGTTCTTTTACTATCAAACTATGCTTTTCCAATGGGATGTGCGTAGTCTCATAGAATTGGAGTCTCTCAGTCTTCTATTTTGAGATTAGAGTTCCTAAGATTTTCCTCAAGACTAGCTATGGTTTCCTTAGACCTAATAAGCTTTTTCTCTACCTTTATCCCTCATTTCTGCTCAAGTACCATGTTAGCATACCTAGATTCTAGTTCAACTAACAGGTCCAAATGTTTAGAGTCAGAGGTTACTACCTCCGTAGATGAGGTGGATGCGTTGTCGTCGTCCGTCCTAGCGGGAGTTTCACCTTCGTTGTCATCCTCGAGGCGTGCCATGAGAGCGAGATTATCGGCATCTGATCTGATGTGTCTTCTAGCCAGTTGTCCTGTTCAGCCATCAGAGCTACTCCAGCTTCCTTTTGTTTAGTGACTTGAAGCTTCCTGGAGTAGTAGTTGGCATCCTTCTTCTTCGGAAGGGTACACTCTCTGGCGAAATGACCAGTTTTCCCACAGTTGAAACACTTCAGTGGGTCTTTAGAGGTTGTGGCTTCTGAGGACTCAGTTGGTTTTTCTTTGTTCTTCGAGCTTGTAGTTCGAAGACGATTAGCAGATGATGACGACTTCTTCTTAAAGTACTGCTTCGTCATCAACTTGGCAATTAAGGCCAACTGTTTTCCAAAATCTCTGACTTCAGAGGGAAGCTCCGAATCCGATGGTTCCTCATCCTCTGAAGAGTTGGGAAGCTTGACATGTTTTTCCTTGCGCGAACGGGAGCTCTTCTTCTCCGAAACTAGAGCTATGGAGTCTTCGGTCTGTTTGCCCGTTTGTTCTTTTTGTATCTCGCTGATGTCTTCTTCGTGTTGAGCGAGATTGTCAAAAACAGCATGTATATCCATCTCGTCTAGGTCTTTGTTTTGCCTGAGTTGAGTGGATATCTTCTTCCATTCGGCGGGCAATGAGGACAGGAACTGAATGTTCATCTCCATATTAGTCTTCTTGATCTCTTTTCTCATTTTTTTTGAGAAGAGTGAGGTACCGCTGATAAAGATCATGCAAGCTCGGTTTTTTAATTAAATAAACCAAAAAAAACCAGCCATTAATAAAATAAACAAAAATTGGAAAGCATTAATAAAATAGAGAACTTCGTCATCCCAGATGACGAGTTAAGTAACTCGACGTCCAGGACGACGAGATACTGTCTAGCTGGCCCGCTAACCCGACGTGGCTGGTCAAGTTGACTCGTGCACAGTGAAATCAAGTAACTCGTCGGCTGGGATGACGAGCTACCAGTAACTCGTCATCTAGGATGACGAGTTACGTTAGTGGGAATAATTCACGTAACTTGTCGTTTGGGATTTACTTCGCTATAAATACCACCCTTCCTCGCATATTAACATATCATTCTAAAATACAACAATTTACACAATGGTGTCGAGTCGCGTACAAGTCATAGTATATTTCGGCGGTGAAGTAATTCAATCATCCGATTCCACCGTCAAATATAGTATCCGTCCTATTGCATATAGGCGAATTCGTTGCAATACCAATTTTTCCGAGTTTATATCGTTGTTGTTCGAAGTTACGGGTGCTGATAGTAGTCGTTGTTCGTTCGTTTTCTATGGGAAAAATGAATACTTTCAACATTCCCGCCACTTTCATCAGCTACTCAAAATCTCCAACGACAACGACTTACAATTTTTCATACATCCCGATTCGGAGAACGACTGTCTTGAAGTTTTTTGTTGAGGCGGTTGAAAATTCAAACTTTGATTTGAACGAAGAGCCTCATCGCAATTTTGAGGAGCGATGCGAGTTTCCTGCGTTTGAAGTTGGTTCTTCTAGTTATACATGTCCGGATTTTCCCGACATTGTCTCAGTTACGGCAAGGTTCAGCAATGTTTCTCTGGAGATGCCGACGCTTGGTGTTCCATTCGATATGCCAGAATCCGTGTCAGAACCTGTGCCAGAATTCGTACCTGAACCCGAGGAAGATGTTGATGTTAGTGATTCGGAAACAGACGATGAGGATCCACTGGCCGAGTTACCCGATCCCAACGACGACGACGAGAACAACGACCAGGATGGCCCAGAAGATACCACTCCACTGGACTCTGCTGCTCCAATGATGTTTCAGTCCGTCCCATTTTTCCAAACGTACCAAATGCCACCTCCTGGTGGTGACGACTACGGTGGTTACGGGGAGTTTTACGACAGAGATAATGCTACGTTTTGTCGAGGTATGATTTTTCAAACTAAGAAACATTTACAACGTGCTAGACGCGAGTATAACGTCAACGAGAGCAGCAGTACACGTTGGAGTGTTCAATGTGATCACACGACTGATTGCCCTTGGAGACTGAGGGCATCCTTCAAGCCAAAAAAAAGGTTACTGGTCTATTACAAAATTTGAAGGACCACACACTTACTATGTGACTGAACTGGCGAGCACACACCGTAACATCTCTCGAAATTTTATTGCTGATTTGTTGGTTGGAACCGTGAGAATCGAATTGCAGTTCCTACCCAAGAACGTCCAACAACTCGTGAAAGATAATTATGGCTACGACATCTCGTATATTCAAGCATGGCACGGTCTGAAAAGAGCTATGGAAAATATTTACGGTACGTGGGAAGAGTCTGTTACCAAACTCCCAACATTTATGAAGGCGTTGCAACATTACAATCCAGGGACAATCATGCGGTGGCTGAATCTGGAGACAGGGAGTTTTAAAACGAGCATCGATGGTTTCAAGCATTGTCGAAAAGTTGTTTGTGTCGATGGTACGCATTTATACTCCAAATATAGACACAAATTACTGATTGCTACGTCGCTGGACGCCAACCAAAACGTCTTTCCCCTGGCGTTTGCCATTGTCACGGAAGAAGTACACACTCATGGACTTGGTTCCTTACTAATTTGAAAGTATTTGTTCTAGAGAATCAATCGGTTTGCCTTATTTCGGATCGTCATCCAGGTATTTAATTTGTAATGTAATTTACTCGTTATTTTCGTAAAATCAGTTACTTTTTGTGGCGTATATGGTGTGTACAGGTCTTATGGGAACGGTAGAAGCCACTGATTTCTTTCGTCCACCAAATGGAGTGCAGCGCTTCTGTCTTCGCCATGTAAAGTCAAACTTCTACAAAACATTCAAGGACCAACAATTGAAAGATCTATGTCATAGAGCCCGTACTGCGCCAACATTGGATAACGATTGCGCAAATTAATGAACGAGCGAAGCCTTGGTTAGAAAAAGTAGGGGTCGAGTAATGGACGCTAGCACACGACGGCGGTTATCGATGTGATGTCATAACGACTAATATTTCAGAAGGGCTCAACGGGGTATTAAAAGGTGCTCGAATGCTACCCGCAAGAGCAATCGTCGATTTCACTTTTCACAGGTAAGCTCTAATCACGACCTTAGTTTTTTATTTTAATTTTGTTGTTATGACTTCTTTTATTTCTTAAAATTCACAGCTGCGTACAATACTTTCGTGATCGCTTACAAGAAACATCGTCCCTAATGGCGAATAATGAAACGGATTGGTCACGTTATGCAACGAGATTGTTTCAAAGTTGGACGGCAGAATCTTGGGATCACACAGTATATCGTTTTGATGTCCGACAACATACAGCAGAAGTCATAACATCTGGAATTCATCAGCGCACATATGTAGTAAGGATCAATGATCGAACATGCACGTGTGGAAATTGGAGCAGGTATAACATCCCATGTTCTCATGCACAAGCGGCTTGTCGTCAATGGCAAATTCACTCCGGTAATTTAGTGGCGCAGTATTACAGTAAGGTGGAGTATTACAAGACATACGAAGGTACCTTCGAACCATTGCACGATGAACGTTACTTGATCGCCGAAGATTGGACTCTTATTCATAACGAATCTCGCCATAGAGAACTAGTCCCGGTAGATATAGTCGAAATCGCATCAGGAATGAGATGGATAGGGGTGAAACTCGTGCTAGACAACGCTCGCGGCGTTGAAAATAATATACGATGTTGTTTTCACCGTTTTGGTTCCTTAATAGCAAATAATAATAATAATAACAAAAAATAATAGATATAATAATAATAATAATAATTATAATAAATATAATAATAATAAAGAAATATAATGATAATAATAATAATATTAAATAATAGATAGTAATAATAAATGATAACAACAATGATAAAAAATAGATATAATAATAAATATAATAATATAATATAATATAATAATATAATAAAAATAATCAAAATAAAAATAAATATAATCATAATCGTCATTACAAACATCGTCCTAAATTTGATTCGAACGCGCTTAATAGTCATTACAAAAAAAATAACGCTTGTCATAACATTCTATCTGCCATGATGCGCCAAGTGACCGCCGGTCCCACAACGAGCTGGCCTACGGACTCTATTTCCTCGATGGTTACCTTGCTCCGCATCATCTGCCGGACTTCGAGGTCGCCGTGGTCGTGGTGAAGGTGTCAGAAACGACTAAACTGTGATAATCAAATTTTAATTTTAGTAAAAAATTTGTGGGCTTCAAATGTAATATAATTTAACGTACCTGATGATCCATATACTCTGGCTGCGAAGCCGTGCTGGGCTGCACATGATCCCAAAAAAGGCGACAAGTCCTCAAGAAAGACGGTTTTACAACTTCGTGCACTTGTGATGGTCCTGCCTCATGTATGTGAGATGGTCCGGCCTCATATAGGTGAGATGTTCCCATATCTAGGGATGGGTAGGGTATGGGTAGACCCACTTAGACCCATACTCAAACCCAATTAAATAAATGGGTATGGACCCTATCCAATTATTGATGGGTCCAACTAATTGGGTATGGAACCCAAGCCCATTAGATTTAACGGGTAAACGAGTCTTAATTGGGTACTAATTGGGTATGTACCCAAGCCCATTAGATTTAACGGGTAAACGGGTCTTAATTGGGTACTATGTTAAAAACGAGCTGAAATTTTATTTTTTATTGCAGACTAAGTATTATACTAGTTGCGTCATTCTCTCAAACTTCCTCACAAAATTGGAGATTAGTTTTTAAAATTTATTTTATTAATGAAGAATGATAAAAGAAAAAACGAAAATTTGGAAAAATTATATGATTTATTTGGGTCTGACCACCCAAATCCTCTACTGCTAATTGCTTTCCCATTGCGTCATCCTTGTTCCTCTCTATACATTGCTGCGTACGCACACATCAGTCTCTGCTCGCATCTCCAATCCTCTTCTTCTGCAATCTGTTTGATTTCGAAAGCTCTGCTGCAATCGGATTCTCTCCCCCTTCCTCTCTCTTCAAGCAGTGTTTTTTTGGTAGGCGACTTCTCTTTTTATCATCGATTCGGTTTGATGGCTGAAAGCAAACTACATCTCCCCGAACATCTCGTCAAATCTGAGCCAGAAGAATAGTTGTGGGCCTCCACCGGTCAGGATAATGTTTTTCTTCTTGCAGATTGTCTTTGAATCGTGCATGTTTTGGTCGCAGTACTTTCATTTGGGCTTTGCCGAATTTTTTGCCGAAATTCTTATATGGATGTGTCGATTTTCTGATTCTTATCGGGTTATTATTTCCGAATGTTTTGTAGGGTTTGGAATCTGGATATATCATCTTATATAATTTCTTATCTTATTGAATTGTTGATTTGTTTATTTTTCATCTCTTTCCCTCACTCCCTCTCTCTCTCTCTTATCCACTCACCACAATCGGACATGGATAAAAATAGTAAGTTCGCACTTTAGTTTAGATTGGTAATACCATTTAAGATCCAATTTAATTTAATTGGGTCTGGGTCTCGCCCATACCCATTAAATTTAATTGTTAAAGACTCATACCCATAACTAATGGGTAAGGTCTTATGGGTATGGACAGGGCTAAAAAAGTTGCCATCCCTACCCATCTCATGTATGTGAGATGGTTCGGCCTCACTGCTTCGTCGAACCCGGCGTCGAGAGATGAACATGTTATCCATCTGCTCGAGTAGACGGATGAACTCGTCATAATAGCCGCCCCTCGCGTAAGTAAGGCTGTTGTGCACCCCGCGTTCCTAAAAATGAAAATCGAGTTTATATCAATTGGGCTATTAAATAATAAATAAAATTAATAACATAAATTAAACTTACGATTGACGACATAAACACCGCATCCCCCATCTGAAAGCCCTGCTCCATCTGTCTCGCATGTGGAGATATGTAAAGGCGAGTGATCCGGTGGTACCACTGGTAATATCCATCCTCCACCGAGGGGAAGCAGTCGCGGGAGGACCATTAACGACTGTATCCTCTCGATGATCCCATAACTCAATCCAGTTTGCATGATGCGATCTCCAATCCATCCCCGATCGCTGTCGATGCTCGTACGTATGAAGATTAGTATCTCGATACGGCGGGTTAATTGGAATCCCTTGGATAATCCCAAACTGCCGAAGTACTCTTCTGGGTAATGAAACTCCACGATATTGAAGAATATCAGTGGACACGTCGAACGAGAAGCGCTCAGCAAGCACTCGGGAGGAAGAGCATCAATCTCCGGAGCGTCATGTTGTATGGAGTCCATGCAAATTGATGGGGCTGCATCCGATCAATACACTCGCGGATGGTGCGTACGTTCGAATTCGTCGACGTAGTAAAATCAAAAAAGGCGTTCCACCTGTCAAATATTTACACAACAATTATAAATGTAAGAAGGAAAAATATTCGCAACTAATCCATGACGGACCATACCTCGCAGCATGTGGCGAACTGGGTAAGACTATCCCTTCGACTTCTTGGGGCTCCATCCAGATACGATCAACACCCCGAACTGGCTGAAAAGGCAAGATCCTCACATATGTGTATGCCTAAAACAAATCTCACGGTCTAAATAGCTTTTTAAAATAACTTTAAAATTAAAAATTGTTTCTATATAATTACCTGCAACAGTCGTAGGGGTCCGCCTATATTTAGCTTTTTCGGCTCGCATGCCGAATAAAGCTCTCTGTATAGGAATGTCAGCACCGCACTACCCCAACTAAACATCCGCACCTCCTCAATATCCTCCAACAGCTGAAGGTACGTCAACGATACGGTGCTGGCGCTACAATCGGAGAACATCACCGCACGAAGAGCAGCATCGCATAACCCCGTGCTGAACAGTCGACCTCTACCTCATCACTATCATCCATTATCGGATTATCCAACAATCAACTAGCTAAGGTCTTCATCGACAGCACTGACACCTTAATTTTATCATTCGGCGGTCTAAAACCTAACAACCACTTACACTCATCTATCCACTGTGTGACCGTCCTCGTATGGTTCCCGGACACACAACTATCATCTTCAGGCAAACCCCACAGTATACCTACGTCTTGTAGAGTAACCATCGCCTCACCAACAAAAAAATGAAACGTATGGGTCTCTTTTCTCCGACGCTCTATCAATGCTGTAACTAAATGAGGGTCAACCCTCTCTGACATACAGCTGTAGACGCTGTATAGACCCATATCGTTTAACTTCCCTAATAAGCGACCGTGTAGGTGATTCAGTGCTTCTCTCGTACCTCACACTACATTTTCTAACGACCTAGTTCATACTATCTATCGCATTCTCATCCAATAATAAGTCCCTACTACGGTGATTTGACTGCATCGTCAACACGAACTATCAATAGGCCCATAACAAGCATCCAAATCCATTCTACAGTCAAGAAAACGAAACCAAACAAATCAACAAAGAAAATTAACATTCGATAATGAATCTATTAATGCAAAAACCCATTAATTTAGTATCGTCAAGGGTCGCTCACCTGACGTAAATCGGCGTAGTACGTCGTCGAGGTGGCGACGGGGCATCGGGTCGTAGCGGGGCGTCGGGTCACGGCGCGGCGTCGGGTCACGACTGGGCGGGTCACGGCGGGGCGGCGAGGGGTGGGTCACGGCGGGCCGTCGAAGGCGGGTCGCGGCGGGGCGTCGGTCACGGTAGGACAGCGGCTCAGCGGGACTCCGTGGCAGCGGCTCAAGGCGGGGCGACGGGCAGAGGCCGGCCGGCGCGCGGCGGGGCACGGGATGGCAAGCCGTCGAAGGTGGGTCGCGGCGGGGTGTCGGGTCACGTTATCTCGCGCGGGCAAGGCAGACCGGCCACGGTTCGTCTTCGTCGTGGGCTGGGCGGTCGCGTGTAGGCAGGGGCTGAGGATAACTTTTTCTTCGTCGGCGTCTTCGTCTTTGTCGTCTCGTCTTTTCGTCTTCGTCGGGGTTTTTAAAAAACAGATCTAACTCATCATCTCAGGTGACGAGTTACGTTTTAATTCGTACTTTGGGGTGACGAGTTACGCCACATCACTGCTTTGCCAGCTGGGATAAGTAACTCGTCATTCTGGAAGACGAGTTATGTAACTCGTACTCCCAGAGTACGAAATACCCTATTTTATTAATTCTTTTCGTTTCTTGTTTGTTTTGTTAATGTTTAAATTTTTTTGTTTATTTAATTAAAAATACGTGCAAGCTCTCCTCATTCTTTGCTTTGAAGGAATCATACGCCGTGAGTATGTTCGCCTTCTTAGCCTTGACGCCTACTTCGGTTCTTTGCATCATCTTGTGCAGTTCATCCCACATCCCTTTAGCCGTTGGAAGGCTGTCTATTTGTCTGTAGATATCGTTGGGGATGCCCTGCATCAGTGTGTTCTTAGCTATGAGATCGGCCTTTGCTGTTAGTCTCTCCGCCTCATCGTACTCACTAGGAAGCTTCAGTCGTCTATTGTGTTCGACGGGAGGATTATTAGCATTGTCACCTTCTTGAGTAACCCAAAACTGTGCGGGTCCCTCTTCGAGTGATTTAAGCAAGTTTTCGGCCTGATTTTTTAGCTCAATGAAGTTCAAGAACCTACTTCTCCAAAATGAGTATTCGCCTCTTTTAAGGATTGGCGGGCGGTTGTCATTTCCAAGCGCATAAGCATCCATTTCTTTGTTTTGATGTTGAAGAGTTGATTAAGGATCTTCGTTTGTTGTTTTGATGATTTGAAATACGAGCTTCACAAGTGACAAATTTGTTAGTAGCATTTGATTCGAAAACAGTTCGAGAATTATTTTTGACTCAATTTTAAAGTTTGATCAAAAACAATTTCGTCGAAATAAAATGTAATTGTTACAGTTCTCGTGCGAGAAAGTCTGTCAGTGAAATATTTTTCGAGCGAAATAAATTGCTCAAAATCGTTCGGTCGAGAAAAATTTCCCGATCGTGAATTCATTTCGATTGCAAAGAAACAGTCGTTAGTAAGTTTCTCGCAGAGTGAAAATATATCTGTTGACTGGAAAAGCTTTTCGAGCGCAAATGATTTCGCTAGGTCAAACTTAAATGTCTGACCGAAAATGTTTTTCGAGAGAAACTTTACGCGCGCAAAGTCAAAATGAGTCTCGTCGAAAAAGGTCTTCGAAGCATTGTGGAGTGTTGTTCCCCTTGTGGGATTGTGTGGTGTTCCTATGTGAGCCTTTGTTCTCCCGATTGACGATGTACTGGTGAGACCCTTGGCTATTTAGCCATGTATCTTTGTTATTAATACAAGCTATCGTTTCGTGAAAAAAAAAATAATCATACCAGTGTGACCAATAAGACTAGAGAACAATTTTGAATTAGTGAATGCCCCTTTCGTTTTTCCCGGATGAAAATGAAAATAAATGTATTTGTTTATTTATACGTATTGAGCAAAACCCCTTTTTCCCTAACTCTACTCTCGTCCTCTTTTTCTCCAACAAAAGATTTCTCCTCTGTCGTTTGTCTAATCACGTGGTCCGTCAGTAATCTGCAAATCTTGATTTATCGCCGCTACGCGATCGTATAAGCCTGATCAATTTTACGCAATAACGCGGGGAGGTGATTTGTTCGTGTTTTGAAATTGAAGATTTCTGAATCTTTGGGAGAGAAGAGAAGGAGAAGATGAGCACTGTTGGGGTTAAGGGAACTAAGGCTTCGATTCCGAGAGATGCGAGGAGGGTGATCGGGTACATTAAGGAGATTACAGGGCAGAAACACTCGGACGAAGAGATTTATGCGACGCTCAAGGAATGTTCTATGGATCCAGACGAGACTCTGCAGAAGCTGTTTCTTCTAGGTTACGGATACATTTTACCTTCGTTCTATTTTTTTATCCGTTATCGGTGGTGCTTGATCTCGTTTTGGCTTTTCATATGTGGGACACTGTGACCTCGTTGAAGAATGGCGCTGTAAAAACTTGGTTGATCCGTTTTTTTTTTCTTTTTGCGCCTTGACTAGCTGCTAGTGTGATCTTTCGGCGTCTCTTTATGCTTAGCATTCAATATGGCTTTTTTCATTAATGGTTTGAAGTATATTCTTACAGTGGTGCGAGTATGAAACACTTTCTGTCTTTGGAAATGGAAAACGTCTGTGTCTGTTTGTGTTATTATGCTTATGCCGAGGTTATTCTGGTTTTTCCTTGGTCTTATTGGGTTTAATCTCTATGATGTTTACCAACATTTAATATAGCCATCCTGGTCTTTTTCCTGTCCTTTTTGGGTTCAATCTCTATGATGTTCTTCAACATTCCAATAGTTGTTCTGGGGTTTAAATTGTTAGCTTGGTTTATTTGGCTTCTAGCAAATTGGGGCTATGCAGCAAATATTGGTTTTTTTCTTAACCAACTCCCTTTTATGTTATATCTATTGCCCTAGATTAGTCGATCTACCTTAGTCCTAACTCCTAGACCACCCCCAAAAATTTTATTCTTTATTCACTGCCATCATCAAACTTGTCTATTTCGAAATCATAGTGCTTCTCAATTGTTGCGATTCAGTTATCACCTTGTGTTTCGTTATTGGTACATATTTTCCCTTTTCGAATTCTTTAGATGAGATGAAGGGTGGTTTACCTGTTTAACTTCTGATTTTATGGGTACTTGCTCAAGCAATTGGTATCTACATTTGCAGATACATTCCATGAAGTTAAAAGAAAGCGCGATAGGAGAAAAGAGGTACTTCCCGTTCCACTTTCCAGAATATTGTTGTTACATACCCGCTTAAACTAAATTATAATAATATTAGTTCTTCACTAATTACTATCAATGCTCTTAATGCTGGTATTGACAATGTTTTTTCTGGCCAATTTTATCGTGGATTTGCTCTTTCAGTTTTATATGAAATTGGACTATTTTTCATATTGCCTGCTACATTTTTCATACTGTTCGCACGATTTCAAATTGTGATTTGGTTTCAAACACACAAATACAACTGTACTGCTCATGCCTTCTTTCCATTCCCCTTCTAGATTTTTAGTACCATGTTTGTTAATTTTCTTTCTCTTCTGTTGACGAACATAGTGAGATTGTGTCATTCTTCTGATGTAAAATGTCTGCGTCCTTTAGTGCATAATGCTGCAGGAACTTTTATTAGTTATCCAAATTGGGTGCATTTGTTGGTTACTTATATTTTATATTTGCTAGTGTTTCCTCGCACTTCACATTCCCTGAACTAAACTTGAGTTTACTTTCACACATTTGCAGACTCAGAATAAGGAGAAGCCTGGTCCCCAGTCACGGGCAAATAGAACAAGTCGTTATATTCATTCATCAAGACATATCCCAAATGGTGAGCTTATAGTCGCAAGTGTCAAAAGCCTATTTTGTAGAGCTACCTATAATGGCGTCCCGAATGGTTTATAGTCGACTTACGTTTATTTCCGCAAGAAATACTTGCAAATTTGTGGGTCATTCTGATTCATTTCTACTCCATAACCCTAGTTCTTGTTTGTTTCGTAATCTACTTTGTACATTCAGTTTTTTCTGCTATAAATAAGAACTATGAGAAGGACAATGAACTTGTCTACTAATTCCTCTCTTCATTGCTATAACATCTGCACAGATGTCGGTGGTGGAATAATATTGCCTGTAGAAGAATCCAGCACTGTGAACCTTCCAGAGGAAGTTACTGTAAATGCTTCCTTGTCAGCTTCAGAAGATGCAAAAAGGAACATGAGTTCTCCCAAGGCAAGGTAGGAACTCAGAACTGATTATGGCATGCTAATTCTTTGTACATTTCCATTGCTTCTCAAGTCTCGAGTTAAATAATCCTCTTCTTGACTTATTGCTGCATATCGTTCAAAGGCTTGCTTCACACAATTCTTGAGTTGGCCATCTTTTTCCGTTTCAGCCCATTCACTGCTTTGTCCAATGGCCCATCTGCTGTTAACTCCCAAAGCAACAATGTTCTAGTTGACAATCACGGATCCATGGGTGAAGGTGTTAATCGGCTCAATGCAGCTGTTAATCCTATTCCTAGTTCACCAGGCATTATTCAAAGTGAAGCAGGAAGTCCCCATGCTCCAGTTCAGGTGATTGCCAATAATCCTGTCAAGGGTAGATCAGCTTCTGCTAGAATGGGTAAGCTAATTACAATTTGAAATCTGTACTACTCACTCTCAAGTCATATGCTAATTTGTTCCTTATAGGAAACTCATGTGGTATTAAAATTTTTTTTAATGTATTGTTACTGTATTAGAGTTTGGAATTTCAAATTCGGAGCAGAAAGTGCAATATTTTTTGCTTGGAGCTGGGAAGATTCCTCACTTAGACACTCTGTCTACTGCATATTCTGGCAGTAGTTCCTCTACTACTAGTCGGCATTCGTCTAATGCCAATAACCGATCTCATGCAAACAAAGGTAACATTCGTGTTGAGGGGATGCAAAAGGGTGCCTGAATAAGCGTGTTCCCTTTTTTGACAGTAATCTTTAAATGACTGAGTATGATAGTTGAGTTTCCCTGACACCAATAACCGATCTCATGCAAACAAAGGTAACATTCACGTTGAGGGGATGCAAAAGGGTGCTGAATAAGCCTATTCCCTTTTTCTACAGTAATCATTAAATGACCAATTATGATAGTTGATTTTCACTACATGGATCTACATTATAATACAGTTTTAGACCTGTTTTTCACGTTATTTGTCTATTCACTCCCTTGCGTATTTGTTAAGACAAACTTATTATGATATAAATTTTGAAGTTATCATGTTTAAAAACATTTACTCTAGGCATTGCAGTTAGTTTTTTGTTTTACACTGCCTCTGTGGCCTGCTTTATATATGAACCAAAGTCCATGAATTATGTTCTGTAGACGAAGCTCGAATCATATTTGAATAACTCAACTGTCATATTGTTTTCTTTTTTTTTTTTGGCAGTTGGTCCTGCTAAAGAGTGGAAACCGAAGCCTATAATCCCCAATAATGATCAGGGTGCAACCGCAGCTCCATCATCTGAAGTTTCTCTGATATCTACTGAAAGCCATTCTGAACTGCTGACAAGCCCTGTTGTTCTCACGTCAAAAGAAGTTACTTTAGATATACAACAGAAGTTCGAGAAACTGAATGTCGCTGAAAAACCGCTTGTAGTTATTCCTGATCACCTACATGTCCCAGAAGTTGAAAAACTTGGATTTTGCTTCGGAAGTTTTGACGCTAGCTTTGTGTTAGATATGACCAAACAAGGTGGACCAGGGAATGCGGAAGCTTCAATTATATCAGATTCTTCAGTGTCTGTTGATGAGCATGAGTCTGCTCATGAGCTACAGAAAAGGTCTGTTTTCATTTTTTCGTCGCCCTTCCGATGCCTTTCCCACCTTCTAATCTGGTTCTTTGTTAAGTTTATCAGCTTCCTGTTCCTTTCTTGTTTATGGTGTTCGTGTTCTTGGGTTGGTGTTGTCATGAATAAGTGTTATGTTCTGGATTACAGTGATCAAAATGTGTCTATGTCGTTTGTGGACACTGAAGCCAAATATACTGAACGTCCCAAATCTCCTTCACAAGAGCCAGAAGATCTTCCATCTTGTGAGGTGGATGTCTCGTCCTCTACAACTCTTAACTACAAAGAGACCACGATGGAGATTGCCTCTGTAACCCATCCCAATCTTCATGGATGTGCTCCTTCAGACGACAGTTTGGGTCAAATGCCACCAATGTCGGGAAGCCAGCTTACTCCCTCAGAAAATTTGGATTCTCAACCACGTGAAGTTCCGCAACTATCTAACCTTATTGTATGTTTTTTTTTCACTTTTTTCGCTTGTTGCATATAACATTTACTACTTGCACTCCAAACATACAGTTACCTGCATATTGCTGCTATTGCATATTGTTGTCTTTCTTAATATATTCCTTGTCATTTACTCGTAGATTATACATGGTGGTTTTTGTCATGTGTGCATATATATCATGCTTATCGTGTAATTTTTGTTGAAAGGTGCCTCAATCGTTGGATCCATCTAGCTATTACGCACAATTTTACGGTGCTGGCCGGGATACTGATAGTCGCATATCTCCCACCCACATTCTTGAACCTGCTATCAAGTATGGTGGAAGTGCGCCGCTGGTTTCTATGCAAACATCTCAAACTCTTCAGGAGGTTGGCTTTTGAACTTCAATGTTCTGTTTTTTTAACTATATCTTTCGTTTTCAAGTTGTTATGGACTTCAATGTTTCTTCACTTCGACTGTATTCGAATAAAAAAAATATTTTCTTAATTGCTAATATTCGTACCGCGTGACTCTGCCAACGGGGCTCATGGAAGATCACATTCCACACAATTATACTTTTTTTATTTCTGGCTATGTTTTACGACTGTATATAGTTATTGAGAAGTAGAGAATTGTATTTTGTGTTTCCTAAATTGACTAGTTTCAGATGCAGGGTGGTCCCCCTCTCGTGTTGCCCCCAACTTCTCCAGCGCCATATGTGACTCAAGCAGCTGTTGGTATTCAGGGATCGATAACCCCGACCCATCATCCTTTCACCGTATTTAGGCAACCACCTGGGGTCCCACTTCCCCATTACAATTATTATCCATACAATCCTTACTTCTCACCGTTTTATGCTTCGCCTTCTCCATTTCATCAATTTTTGGGCAATGGCGCATTTCCTCAACAACCTCATTCTGGGACAAGTGCAAAATATTCAGTCTTGCAATATAAACAAGGACCAAATTCGGGAGCCTCAAATCACGTCGAAGCGCCTGGAAACTATGGGCCTTACGGTCTTTCCATGACCAACTATACTTCTGGTTCCGCCACACCTCCTGTCACTGCAACTTCTAATGAGGAACCTCAAGCTAAGGAAAATAATATCTATGTAAGTGGCTAACAAGTTCTTTAATTTCAGATCTTTTTTGCCTGTAGATTTCAGCAGTTGAACGTAGTGTCAATCTTAAGAACAAAGTTGTATTACTTCACGTAGCATATTGTGTACCTATGCAATATGCTTGTATCCTAATATTCTCTTCTCGTTTTCGCAGAATGATGGTTCTGGGGCATGGTTCGCTACCTCCAATCGGGACATTCCTTCGATCCAGGCTAGTTCTTTCTATAATCTGCCTCAGAGTCAACTGCCATTTCCCCCTGCCCAGCAAACCCATGGTACTTTTCCAGGTATTTTCCACCCGGCCCAAGCAGTACCACCTGGGGCAGTTTACCCTCTTTTGCAACAATCTCAGACGATGAGTAATTCTTCTGAGATGGGTGGACCCAATGCTAATGTTTACCAACAACCCCAGCATTCACAATTCAGTTGGCCCGGTAACTATTAAGTGAGAGGTTTATCCTTTTTAGTTCCTGCATATGCATCGACGAGTTCAAAACAGACCATTTCTATGTAAGGGGAACCAATGAGGTCTGTGTGGAAAGAATAAATCTGAAAGTGCAGTGGCTTATAGTACTGACTGAAATGGATTGAGAGATGGACGAGCAAGTTAAACTGTTCGATTGGTATTTATGACTCCCCCGTTACTTATGGGAAAACATTCTATAGAATTCGGTAATCATCTTTTGCTGCAAAAGTCTTGCTTCGTTAACTCCGTTCTGTTTGGGAGCTCTCTATAGTTTAAGCATCTGCTATTTTGATAAGTTTTGTCATTTTTTCTTCATGTAGCTTTTAAACTTAAAGAGTTATTGTAGGCGGCTCGAGGCTCGTAGGTGTTCTTATTGTATTTGTTGTTTTGTTTTGTTCCGTTCCTTGACTATGGGCTTAATGGAAGCTGCCATCTTACTATGTAAAGTAAATTTCTTAAAAAGGCAATAGTGATGAAGTATGGAACTGCAGTTAGTGATTTTTTTTCAATTGAAATCGTGCCATTAAAAACAAAAGGTACGAACGTACTAAACAGAACATAGTGCCGTTTGGTCGTATTGCGCCAAATGGAAACGAGTCCTCAAAAATAGGAAACAAAATCCCACAAATGCAAAACACTAGCACATGGGGAGAAAAAGGTCCACAAGAGATAAAAATCGACAGAAAACACAACACATTATCTAAGACCAAGAATTAAGACCTATAACAGAATAAGCTATTAAGCTAAATTTACGACACCCTTCACTTTCTTAGGCGTTCGACTTCTGGATTTTATCTTCATCGGACCGGGGGCTCCACAAGGAAGAAAAAGCTCCCGCTGGTCGGCAGAGACGAGTCCGCCGAACGGACGACGGGGAGGTGGAAGAGGGCGGCGGTGGCTGGCGGCTGACGGGTGCGGGCGGAGGGTGGCAGGGCGAGTGTGGCGGCTGCGACGAGCAGAGGCGGTGGTGGTGAGGCGGAGTTAGCGAGCAAAGGCGGTGGCGGTGGCGGCGAGGCGGAAAACAAGTAAAAATCTATCTAAAATGCTAAAAAAAAGAACAACAAAAAAACAAAATGAAAATGCATAATGTCGCTCCCCGTCCTTACGCCGTAGGATTGGGAGCACGACGACGGCGCAGCGAGAGAGCTGTGTCTTGGTGGTAATCTTTGGGAATGAGAGAGGTGGTGGTGAAGGGGGCGTGTGAAGGGGGTGGCGGCTACAAAGGGTATCTAGGGTTTTTTCAAATAGGAGAGAGGTGCAGTTAGTGATATTCGAATGGCTGTTTTTTTTACCTTTTTCTACTATGATAATGAGGGAGGGTGATGTTTTTAGTTTAAGACATATCAAAGACAATTTCACCATCTCATACTTTCAGTAGTCATCTGTTGTCCAACCATCTTTTGTCAAACTATACCACAGTCTCACTGTTAGTGCTTGTACTTTATAATGCCGTTTCGGTTCCCTATCTTTGTAAACATGTCACTTTTGGTTCTTTTGACCAATATCACCGGTTAACCATCTAGTGGCCCAAAATCGAGGGCAAATTAGTCATTTTGGAAATAAACAAAAAGATGAAGCAGAGGCTATAGATCGACAATGGAAACATGAAAAGATAGAGAAAAAAAAGAAGCAGGCCCCGTCAACAACCAAACAAAATCAACCGATTTCCAAACAAATATACACAGGCAAGCAGATTCACAGAACCAAGAATACAAATAAATGAAGTTACTCACCGTCGATGTAAGCAAAAGTCGGGTCTAAATCTTCTCCTTCATGCCTAATATACCATTCATTCTTCTAACGACAGTCTTTATGGTACTTTGATTTGGGTTCTCTGGTCAATCTAGGGTTTATGAAAGCCAACGAGCAATATTCTTGAATCGAGGCCAAAGAATTATGGGTTATGTTATGAGAGAACAAGATTCTTGGAGTTAAAAGATTTAATTTAGACCTAAAAAAAACCAAGTTACATCATCTTTATATATATACACACACACAAGACTTGAATGAGAAGAGCTGTAAAACAGCCGTTAAATTATTATCCTATAAAAATACAAAAATGGCCCTCACATACAGAGGCATATGAATCTGCCATCTCCTTCCTTTGACTGAGAGCTCATCTTCAAGTCTGCGTTGGCATCTTCATCACGATTGGTGTTTTTCAATAGTCCCGCGCAAGATGGACCATATAGATTAAAAATGGACATCTTGGACATGATGTTATGAAGCGTAGCAGCGGATAACGGTTTGGTAAACATATCTGCCAACTGTAGTTGAGAACGAACAGGAAGAATTTTGACAGCCCCCTCGGAAATGTGGTGACGAATGAAATGGCAGTCCAGCTATATGTGCTTACTCCGTTAATGGAATTTTTAGTTGGAAGCTAACTTTATAGCCACCGATTGTCACAAAACAAGATTGGGACTTGATCTTGAATGAGGCTGATTTCTTAAATGAGTTGCTTAATCCATAAGACTTCACTAGTTAGGAGCTAAGTGCTTGTTATTCTGCTTCTGTGGAACTTGAAACAGTTGCTTGTTGCTTCGATCTCCATGTGATGAGCAAGTCTCCAAGGAATGTACAGAACCCTGTTATCGATTTTCTGGTATCTACAGAAGCTGCCCAATCTGAATCTGAAAAGGCCTTGATATGAATACCTGAGCTGCTTGGGAAGAACATCCGGCCGTGTGAATTTCAGATATAACAGCTTCCCAATCAAACTTCGGTACTTGGTTGGTTCTGTCAGCAACTCTCCCTCAGACTTCGCCATCTTCAGCTTTGGTTCCATCGGAGTTGGCTTTGGTTTTGCTTCCAAATATCCAGTGTCTTCCAAGATCTTAAGCGCATATTGTCTTTGTGAAAGATATAAACCCGTGGAGTGTCAGAGCTATTTCTATCCCAAGGAAAAACTTCAGTCTTCCCAAGTCTTTTAATTCAAAATGACTTTCAATAAACCACAATTGTAAAATAAGACCAACAATTATAATATCATCCACATACACAAGTAAGAGCACAAGATATAAATCATTTCCCTTAATAAAAAGTGAATGATCAGATTCTGCTTGTTAAGATACTAAAGTTTGAGAAAACCTAGAGTTCCATTGTCTAGACGCCTACTTAAGACCATAAATTGACTTCTTTAATCGACACATTAATTCTACTCAGTTTTTCTCATATTTGTCATAGGATATCCTAAAGGAATTTCCATGTAAACCTCTTCCAAGAGCTCTCCATTAAGGAATGCACTATTTATATCGTGTTGAAAAAGATGCCAATTGAAAGAGGCATCTAAAGAAATTATCATTTTTACTGTTGCTGCCTTAATAACTGGAGAAAACGTTTCAATATAATCAATACCTTCCCTTTGGTTGTAGCCTATAGCTACCAACCATGCCTTATACCTTTCGATTTGTCCACTGAGTTGTGGTTGATCTTGAAAACCCATCTGCAGCCTATAGGTTTCTTATTTGGTGCCAAAGGTAAAGATCACATGTTTGGTTTTTGTCCAAAGCTTTCAGCTTCTCTTCCATGGCTGCCCTCCATTCTTTATGTCTCACTGCTTGATAAAAATGTTGTGGTTCTTCATTAACTGAAGTGGTAAATATATATTGCTTGTATCTTGGAGATAACCTGTCAAAAGATATGCACTTCAACAAGGATATAAAGCCTTTGATTGCATTGAACTATTGCAGTAAAAATCACTTAAATAAGAAGGCATTCTACTTTGTCTCTCTGATCTTCTTACTAGGTGTTGTGACACTGTTTCATTCCCATTTTGCCTCTGTTGTTCATTCTGGTCAGCTGTTGAGTCTTCAATTACTTCATTTCCAACATCATTATCTGACTTATTATATTCATCAGAATACTCATTGGCAGGTCTTGGAAGTACAATGTCTGAAAAATTACTCGGATGGAAATTCCCAAATGATTCATCAGCTAGTGGAAAAGCTTCTTCCTGAATAACAACGTTTCTTGACACAAAACAATTCTAGTGGATAAATCAAGCAACTTGTATCCCTTGACCCCATTAGGATACCCTATGAAAACACAAGTTTTAGCTCGAGGCTCAAACTTAGTCCTATGTGAAACCAATGTCGAAGCAAAACTGAGACAACCAAAAACTCTTTACTGAGAATAATCTACTTGGTTTTGATACAATATGTCAAAAGGTGACTTGTTCTTCAACACTTTGGAAGGTGTCCTATTACAGAGGAAAGTGGCCGTAAGAATACATTTCGACCAAAAAGCAATAGGTAAGTGTGACTGAATATACAAGGATCTTGCGACATTGCGTATGTGTTGATGCTTTCTCTCGACCACAGAATTCTGCTGTTGTGTTTCTACACATGAAAAATGCTGCAAGGTTCCAGTTTTAAAGAAAAATCAGCGAGATTTAGTTGTCCTGCATTATCTGATCTAGGAGTTTTGATTACGAAATTAAATTGTGTTTTAATCATTTTCAAAGGAAAACTTGATCACAGAAGGTGCCTAGGATTTCTGTTTTAAAAAAGAAGTCCAGGTAAAACGTGAGTGGTCGTCAACCAAAGTTAGAAAGAACCTATGATTAGTGCATGAAATAACATGAAACGGTCCTCATATATCACAATGTATTAAATGAAACATAGAATGAGAAATTTTCGGGTCAACTTTAAAAGGCAATCTCTTTTGCTCTGCCAAAGGGCATATTTTGCAGAAATCACTCTTATTCATAGAATCATTACAATGCAAGGATTGCTAACAAGCCTAGTTTCTTGTATGAAGGATGTCATAGTCTTTTTCTAAAGAAATCTTTCTAGAATTACAAGAAGAAAATACTTTTACATTACAGCATGAATCAAACGAAAACTGAAAATCACCAATGAAGCTTAAAACATAAAGCCCATGTCTCTTATCACCCCTTGCCAATCATCTCCCGAGTTATGTTCTGAATCACAACATTCATAAACGTTACACAAAGATTGGTAGCATCAGTTAAGGCACTAACAGAAATCAAGTTGAGCTTAAATTTTGGGACATATAGAACATCTTGGAGTATAAGTTTTTTGCGACAAAATTACATTACCAGCCTGCCTAACATGTATCGCAGAGTTATTTGGAAGAGTAACACAAGTTGCTTCTATGTTAAGGATTGAGGAGTTGGACAAAACTTTCAACAATATTCATGGGATCTCCTTTAATTTTTTCTTCAGCATCTCTTCGTTGTTGATCGATCATTGGAAACCTCATTAACCCGTGGATACTTGCTCTTTTTCTGATTCTGACTCTTGAATCCTGATGGACTATTCTGGTTTCTTCCTTTTAGTCCCTAAATTCTTGAATCCAGGAATTGATACACTCAAATACTAACAAGTGTACTAGGTCGTGGAAGTAGTAAAACGGACGAAGTATGACTATTGATCCACGAAACAGCTTCATGATATCTAAGATATTAATCCTAATTCTAAAGACTAAGAGTTTTTTTTTGAGTTTTGATGATTTTATAAAAGAATCAAAAGCGCAAATAATAAAATAGAAGCAAATAAAGTAATTGAGATGAAGCAAGTGACGACGAATCAAAGCACATACTCGGCATGGATTAATCCTACGTATTAATGCAATCAATTTTTATTTAATTAGTTAAGGTAGAAATTCCTAATATACGTGCTACCCGCTATTCACGTAACTACCGACCCTATGCGATAATGACCAATCTCTATATTCCTATAAGACTGCAATCACTTCACACACCTTTCGCTTTATGAATTTCCGCGAGTTTAGACGCTTTAGGCGCCTAAGGTCTCGAAAACCACACGTACAAAATCGAATTCCATCTCTGGTCGGTTTTACGTCGTGGTGTCCTATATTTATTGTTCTAATCGGTCTAATCACTTTTTCAGTCTCATAAACAATCAAAAATCATGCACATGGTGATCAAGCATATGCAAGCATTAAACTCAAATATAGAACACAAATAAAATACGAATAGCATTACTATGCGGCCTAATACGGCCTCAATCACAAGAAAACTTAAGCTAGCATATTAAGAAAATAGAGCACAAAATATTCAAAGACATAATAGAGAAATAATGTAAAAACTTACTTTTTGGCGGCTGGAAATAATCTTGTCTCGTAGCTTCTTTGTTTATTTTCAGCCGCGGGTTTTAGTCGCAGCAATCGGTTCTCTTTTCTTTATTCGCTTCCTTCTCTCTTCAGCCCTCAAAGCTTCTTCGTTTTCTTGATTCTCCATTCTCTGTCTACGATTTTGATTGTTACGCCGACACGTAGCTTATCTTGATGAATGAGTCTTGACTTATTCTTCAAGCAAAATTCCTATCTCTGTGGGCTTTAGTCCAATGATGGGCTTAAATTATCTAAAATCCCACAAAACCTTTCTTGTGATGGTTGTAGCCCAAATTTGCTCGACTTTGATTCTTTTTGCTCTAGTATCTGTCAAATAAAAAGTATGTACTTAAGGGTAGGATATCCACGTGTATTCGGATAAATAACGGCCTAAAATATGCTTGTTCGGGGTATAAAAATAGCGTAAAATCCTAATTTATCAACTACCCCTAAACTAGCTTCGATCGTCCTCGATCATGAAAGTGAAATAAAACCAAATCAAGTTAGGATTATAAAATATCGGTAAATGGAATTCTCCTGTTTCATCTCAAAAAACGTAAGAGAATAGAAGGTTGAGATAATCATCAACTAGTGAATGATCTAGTCAAAACACGAAGCATGAGGTAATAGGCCGCAATCTTATCATAGCATGAAAGACATTTCTAGAATTATAATACGCATCAATCCGCAACTCTCACTAGGATCGCTCAAATCGCTCGAGGTGTTTTCAAAGGGATCTGTATAAAGACGCTCAAGTCAAGACATGAAATGATATTACTCTGTGCTTGCAAATATATCATATCACAGTCACATAGTGGAAGTCATGCACGAATAAAAGGGTCTTTCATAAAGGGTTGTAATGGGGCTTGGGTTTTGAAAGGTGCGTCATATGGGAAAGTGAGCTAAAAATATCAAACGTGTCAATCATCGAATCTGCTCTTCTCACCACTTATTTTGCTCTTCTATCGCCGTGTCTATTTTTCACTCGCCTCATCCTTTCCTTTTCTAACTCTTCTTGCTATTTATTTTTCCCTTCTTTTCCCTCTTTTTTTTTTCTCTTTATTTCTTCTTCTTCTTTTTTTAAAACCAGCCCCTCCTATCTTTTTTTGTACGTCTTATCGAAGGGAGAGGTTTCTAGTCTGCTGTAATATTACGACGAGAGATCTATATCATAGGACGAGTTCATAACTAACATGCATCGACGATTAGCTCCTTTCTTACCAACAAGCCACTTTTCACGATATTGATAAATTAACACATTGATACGGGGTCGTATAGGCTAAATTTGAGGCAATCAGGCTAAATATATGGGCCCCAAATCAATAAATAAGTCGAATAAGGCTCAAAAGGGCTCTCTAAGTGGTAAATACATAAGGTAGGGAAATATTTAGGCCAATGACTCAATCCTAGTGCCCTTCTCATTTTCGCACATAAATAAAATCCACATAGTAACCATTGACATGCATAACAGAGCAAGTTCGAAAATATTCAGTCCATACGTGCCACACAAGAATAAGCACTGATCATAATGAGTTGCTCTGAATTTATCTCTGAAGGCTCAAGAACTCACATATATAAGTGGATTTGTACTTCATGATATGCAATACTCTCCTAAAGCAGTCAATATAGCCAAATGATCATGCTAATATCAGAACAATGCAACATGTGGGACTATCACACTCAATTCATCGAATCATATCGCGACACGCTAAAATTTAAAAATTTTCATCATTGACACGAGATTCCACAGATGACGTTCAAATCGCAAATTTCATCAGTTATACCCACTAAAACGACCGAAACTCATCGATACCTAAACATGTAAGCATATTAACTCTAGCATGTGTCACATCCCACCCCCAAACTAAATAGCACATTGTCCTTAATGTGTAAACTAAAAGCAAAGAGAGAGTAGAAAACATGACTAAGCGCATCGTGAAAGCGAGTTTTATTAGACGAAAAATAAATAAAACTTCGATAAATAAAAATAATATAATATATGCGTCGATAATAATTGGGTTTCCTCCCAATAAGCGCTATTTTTAAAGTAGTTAGGTCGACTCTTGAGACGATCAGGGTGGCTCTGTTTGTCGGCATGCTTTGTTGCTCTGGAGGTCCTTCAGCTCGCAGGTATTCTCTCCAGACGAGGTTTCCCTGAAAGGCACAGAACAACTAGGAGCAGAAAAATTAGTAATTACGGGTTCCACAAGATATACTGATGTTGTTTCGCCAATTTTCCCCTCGTCATACAGCTTTAGCCGTTGTCCATTGACTTTGAGGAATCTTTTTCCGTTCATAAGGATTTGCACTGCTCCGAATGGGAAGATTTGCTCTACTATATAGGGTCCACACAACTTACTCTTTAATTTACCTGGAAATATGCGTAGCCTCGAATTGAATAAAAGGACACGATCGCCGACTTTGAACCCCCATTTTATGATCTTCTTGTCATGCCACTTTTGTTCGCTCCTTATATGACTTAGCGTTCTCATAAGCATTCTGGCGAAATTCTTCCATTTCGTTTAGCTGAAGCAACCTATTTTTACCCGATTGTAATACTTTAAATGCAGTCCTAGTGGGTCCATGGTGTCCACCCCTCAAACCCGCATGACAATGACATGAAACCAAGTTCACCTCTTCGGCGGGTATACATCGCCGGATTACCTCATCAGAGCAATCTTGTATAGGAATGGATCGTCGGACAGGTAGTGTTTCGCATCAGAGAGAAATTTCTTCTTCTGATGAAAACTCAAGCCTGTGGGAATCTCACCTGTAGCAGCATAATTTGCAAAATCGGTGAACCAAGAAAATGATGTATCGATCAAAGCAAATAATTGTTCGTCAGCAAAATATTCGTCTATAGGTAACTCCTTATCTTGCTCATGCGCATTGTCTAACCTAGATAAATGATCAGCTATCACATTTTCAACACCTTTTCTTATCACGAATCTCTAAGTCATACTCTTGCGTAATAAAATCCAGCGAATCAACCTAGGCTTAGCATCTTTCTTAGCAAATAAGTATCTAAGTGTAGCATGATCAGTGTAGATGATTACCTTATTAAACACTAGGTAAGAATGAAATTTATCTACTGCAAATACCACGACTAGTAACTCTTTCTCAGTAGTAGCATAATTCCTCTATGCATCGTCCAGAGTTTTACTAGCGTAGTAAATGATCTGAAATACCTTATCCTTGCATTGTCCTAGAACCGCACCTACAGCACCATCGCTAGCATCGCACATCAATATAAATGGGAGTGTCATGTCCGGTGCGACCATCACTAGGGTTGTGGTGAGTTTCTCCTTTAAAGTTCGAAAAGCCTGCAGACAATCATCGGTGAGGTTAAAAATAGCATCTTTACAGGTAAATTAGATAATGCTTGGCTATTTTTGAAAAATCCTTTATGAAGCGTCGGTAAAATCCTGCATATCCCTAGAAGCTTCGAACCCCCTTCACTGACGTGGGTGGTGGCAATTGCTTAATCGCGTCAACCTTGGCTCGATCCACCTCAATTCCTTTGTACGATACCTTGTGCCCGAGAACTATACCTTCCTGTACCATAAAATGACACTTCTTCCAATTTAAGACAAGGTTATTTTCTTAACATCGTGACAGAACAAATGCTAATTATCAAGGCGTGTATCAAACGTTGACCCAAATACAGAAAAATCATCCATAAATATTTTCATAAATTTCCCAACTATGTCATGAAAAATAGCGAGCATGCATCTCTGAAAGGTAGTTATTGCATTACATAATCAAAATGGCGTGCGTCTGTATGCAAAAGTACCATAAGGACAAGTAAAAGTCGTCTTTTCATGATCCTGGGTGCTATACAAATTGATTATAACCTGAGTAACCATCTGGAAAGCAGTAAAACTCATGTCCAGCTAGTCTTTCTAACATTTGATCAATAAATGGGAGGGGAAATGATTCTTATGGGTGGCATCAATTCAATTTTCTATAGTCTATGCATACACGCCACCCTGTAACAGTCCTCGTGGGAATCAACTCATTAGAGGACTTCTTTATTACGATCATACCTCCATTTTTAGGAACAACTTGGGTCGGACTAACCCATGCGCTATCAGAGATTGGGTAGTTAATACCTGCGTCCAAAAGCTTAATTACCTCCTTTTTCACCACTTCTTGCATCGCTGAGTTTAGGCGCCTCTGTGGTTGTGCGACTGGCTTGTAAGAATCTTCCATCAAAATATTGTGCATGCAAACGGTCGGGCTTACTCCCTTGATGTCAGTAACCTTCCATGCAAATGCTCGTTTGTGTTTTCTCAGCACCCTCACTTGCTTTTCCTCCATTAAATCTGTCGAAGTGGAAGAAATAATCACGGGTGAAGTATCAAGAGCACCAAGGTAAACATATTTGAGGTGACTTGGTAAAGGTTTAAGTTCTAAAATCAGAGGGTCCTCAATTGATGGTCGAGTTTGTATGGCTAATGATCGATCGAGACGCTCTACTTTGGGCTTGGCCGACCTCCGATGAGGTGGGTTCGCTTCTAAGCTTGCTACGGTATCGGCCATTTCCTCGGACTCGTCTCCGACTAGGCATGCTTCTAATTTTTCCTTATTCCGAAAAATTTTAAAATACTCCATAGCACATGCGTCAATACTATCAATAAAAAAAGGATCATCACCTGGAGGGTGTTTCATTGCTTTTAAACATCAAATATAACTTTATCATCCGCCACCTGTAGGATGAGCTTACCATTACCAACATCAATAAGAGTTCTTGTTGTACTCAGAAACGGTCTTCCTAAAATAAGGGGCATGTCAGTGTCTTCTTCTATGTCTAGCACCACGAAATCGGCAGGGAAGTAGTGCTCTCCAACCTTCACTAACACGTTCTCCACTACTCCTCGTGGGTATGTGATCGATCTATCCGTTAGTTGGAGGACCGTAGATGTAGGCTTTGGCTCACCTATCCCTAGCTTTTTCAGGAGTGAAAAAGGTAACAAGTTAATACTCGCTCCCAAATCACAAGGAACATTAGTAAATGATAATGAGCCTATAGAACAAGGAATAGAAAAACTCCCCCTATCTTTGAGCTTTGGTTGCAGCTTCCTTTGTAACACCGCAGAGCATTCCTCGTTAAGGCTATCGTGCCATATTGCTCTAGCTTATTCCGGTTCTATAGCAACTCCTTGAAAAATGGCGTACTTCGGAATCTATAAAAGGGCTTCACAAAAAGGAATGTTAATTTCTAACTTCCTAAAAATATTAATAAAACGCTCGAAGTGCTTATCCGATTTTCCCCTTCGTAATGCCGCGGGATATGGAGGTCGAATCTTGACTGGTGGGGGTGGGTCGACCTTCTTATCCACCACGAGAGAATGCGGCTCGTCCTCGACTTCTTCGGCCCGCTGGCCCTTTCTTTGGTCGTGATGAGCTGCGTCCGTTAGGTTGCTCTCATCACCGTTTTCCATCTCTTTTTGCTTCCTCCACTTCCTCAGCCTCCGGAGTTGATGCCACCGTCTTCCCACTCATCAACTTAATGGCCTTGACGTATTCTCGAGGGTTTTTTCGGTGTCGCTTGGGAGTGTGCCTGGTTTGTGCTATGACACTGTAATTGAGAGCTGTCCCAATTTCTTAAGTCCTTTATTGCAACTCGTATATCATGGAAGCCTTCCTGAACTCTCCCAGCTAGACCTTGAAGTCTTTCTTCCGCCTTGCGGTTTTGATCGCCTTGAACCGCAACAATTTTCTCCAAGACTATCTCCCAATCGGCCTTTTGTTTTGTTGGTGGCTCAATTTGTTGATTCTGAACTTCTGGAGGCTTCAAGTAGTGCGAGTTGCCATACGACAAACTAGGATGGCTTCTCCAGTTCGGATCGTATGTGTTGGAGTATGCATTCCTCTGCCTATTATGGATGTGATTGACCGTCTTAGGGTCCTCGGAGTGTATCAGGTCTAACCTTTTATGTATGGCTTCGAACTGCGCCTCCAACGAGCTACTTATCTCATATACTCCGACCGTCCGTCGGTCCAGATCATGCTCAGTATATTTTGTAGGGTAGGCTGCAATTCGCTCGATGGTGGAGTGCTTCCTCATCACCCAACTCCATGAAATTTCGTGTGCGCCCGTCATCGACGATCCTTTTATTTGGTGTGCTCAGCCCTAAGAAGAATGACTGCATCTGAACGCTCACAGGTATGATGTGGTTTAGGCATTGTCTAAGAAGGCTCTCGTACCTACTCCATGCATCGCTCATAGATTCGCCACCTTCTCGTTTTAAGTTTACTAGCTGGCTCCTAATCTCGTTAGTCCTTGGCAATGGATAATATTTGCCTAGAAAACACTCTAGTAGTTGCTCCCAACTAGTGATAGATGCATGTGGCAATTATGAGAACCATTGAGAAGCCTTACCTGTCAAAGAAAAGGGGAAAAACAGTTTTATCACTTCTGAAGAGACGCCGGGATATTTTATAGTTCTGCAAATTTGAGTGAATGTCAAAATATGTGAATTTGCGTCCTCGTTTGTAAGCCCATGAAACTATGCTGATCCCGTCACCATCTGTATAGTAACGGGTTTAATCTCGAATTGATTATTCGGTCCCGCAAGGATGACAATCGGGTCGTTGTCATCGAAAATTCCTGGAAGCACTCGACTTAGTAAGTGGGTCGTGGCGGAACCATCTTGTTATTGTACTGTTCTTCCTCGTTTTCTTGATTTTCCATTCTCTGTCTACGATTTCGATTGCTACGTCGACACGTAGCTTCAATTTTTTGCGTCAAATAGCAATGGCACGTTCCTCGAGCTTCGTATCATGCATTAATAGGAACTGTATGCAAAAGATGAAAAATCAATGTAAGCGAAACAAAAATAATAATAATAATATTAATAATAATAATAATAATCGATAAATAAAATGTCTAAACTAAAACTAAGAATAAATCCTAAAATTAATAATATAGATATCCCCGGCAACGGCGCCAAAACTTGACACGCTCAAATACTAGAAAGTGTATTAGGTCGTGCAAGTAGTAAAACGGACGAAGTTCGAATATTGATCCAAGAAGACATCTTGATTAATTCTAAGATATTAATCCTAATTCAAATTCAGACTAAGAGATTTTTTGAGTTTTGATGATTTGTAAAAGAATCAAAAGCGCAAATAATAAAATAGAAGCAAATAAAATAATTGAGATGAAGCAAGTGACGACGAACGTGATCAAAGCATACTCGGCACGGATTAATCCTACGTATCATGCAATCAATTTTTGTTTAATCAGTATAAACTAGTTAAGGTAGAAATTCCTAATATACGCGCTACTCGTATTCATGTAACTAGTGATCTAAGCGATAATGACCAATCTCTATATTCCTATAAGACTGCAATCACTTCACACGCCTTCCGCTTATGAACTTCCCCGAGTTTAGACGCTTTCGGCGCCTAAGGTCTCGAAAACCACACGTACGAAACCGAATTCCCATCTCTGGTCGGTTTTACGTCGTGGTGTCATATATTTATTGTTCTAACTGATCTAATCACTTTTTCAGTCTCATAAACCAATCAAAAATGCACATGGTGATCAAGAATATGCAAGCATTAAACTCAAATACAGAACACGTAATTAAATTCATACGATTAAATAAAATATGAATAGCATTACTAAGAATTCATAATCCGGCCTAATACGGCCTCAATCACAAGAAAACTTAAGCTAGCATGTTAAGAAAATAGAAACACAAAATATGCAAAGACATAATAGAGAAATATTGTAAAAACTTCGTTTTTTGGCGGCTAGAAATAATCTCGTCTCGTAGCTTCTTTGTTTATTTTCAGCCGCGAGTTTTATTCGCAGCCGTCGGTTCTCTTTTCTTTATTCGCTTCCTTCTCTCTTCAGCCCTCAAAGCTTCTTCGTTTTCTTAATTCTCCATTCTCTGTCTACGATTTCGATTGTTAAGTCGACACGTAGCTTATCTTGATGAACGAGTCTTGACTTATTCTTCAAGCAAAATTCCTATCTCTTGTGGGCTTTAGTCCAATGATGGGCTTAAATTAATCTAAAAGCCAGCAAAACCATTCTTGTGGTGGTTGTAGCCCAAATGCGCATTATAGCTCGACTTTGATTCTTTTTGCTCCGATATCTGTCAAATAAAAAGTATGTACTTAAGGGTAGGATATCCACGTGTATTCGGATAAATAATGTTCAATGGCAAGCGATCTTTCGTAAAAGCACGAAGAAAGGGGTTAGCTAGGCCACCCGCCTGATCAGGGTTTCCATCCGAACTAGTAGTCGGCCGAAAATACTTTTTGGGGTATAAAAATAGCGTAAAATCCTAACTTATTAGGAATCTTGGAACAAGTCTCAATCGTATGTCCCGATTTATTGCAGTGTATGCAATATGCCGGTTTCCTTCTTTCCTTGGACCAAGAGTCTTTCTTGTCTCGAATCTGTCAGAAACTTGGGAGTTTTTAGAAAAGAAATCCATATGCTGCTGAGGATCCTCTGTTCCAGATGAAGATATTGACCGTTGTTTTTCTTCTTGAGAAATGACACGCTCAAATATTAGCAAGTGTACTAGGTCGTGCAAGTAGTAAAACGGACAATGTCCGAGTATCGATACACGAAAACAGCTCGATTAATCTAAGATAATATTCCTAATTCTAATTTAGACTAACGAAATTTTTATACTTTTGATGATTCGATAAAAGAGATAAAAGACGCAAATAATAAAATAAACGCAAATAAAATAGATGAGGACAGAGCAGTTGACGACGAACATGATCAAGACACATGCTCGGCACAAATTACTTACTCGTTTGTCCCGCAATAGCAACCCTACGTAAATAGAGACCAATCCACTATATGTCTATATGACTGTAGTTCCTATACGTGCATTCGATCTTTATGAAATTCCCCGAGTTTAGACGCTTTCGGCGCATCGGAAACCACACATACGGAACCGAATTTCATCTCTGGTCGGTTTTACGTAGTGGTATTCAATGTTTTGTTCTATTCGGTCTAATCACTTAGTCTGTCACACAAACCAATCAATGATCATACGCGTGGAGGCCAAACAGAGAATACATAACTTAAATCATATGATTAAATAAGATAAAAATAACATTAATACGTAGTCATAATCCGGTCTAGCATGGCCTTAATCACAAAAGATATTAGGTTAGCATATTAATAAATGAAAACGACAATGAATCCAAAGAAAATATTGTCGAAAACGAATATTGAAAGGTAAGAAATTCGCCCCCTTTTCAGTGCTTGAATTGTCTTGCTCTTTGCCGTCGATTATCTTCGCTCGCAGCCGTCAATTCTTTGCTGCCCTCGGTTCTTCCTTCCCCCGTCAAAAGTCCTCCCAACCTTTTCTTCAGCCGCAAGGTTCAGCCCTTCTTTGTCGTCTGTGGTTGCCTTTATATAGTAGCACTACAAAAAAAACGTTACTACCGACTACAATTTGTAGTCGGTAGGCCCAGTTTTGTCGTCGGTAGGCCATCTACCGACTACAAATTGTAGTCAGTAAATCGCCTGTCAGTAAAAAACGAGTAGTCGACAAGTAGTCGGTAAGGCCGACTACATACTGACTACAATTTTGTAGTCGGTAAATTCCGACTACGCCGACTACAGATTTGTAGTTGGTATTTTCCGAATACTTCCGACTACATATGTAGTCGGTAACATCAATTTACAGCTTTTTTTGTTTACTTTTTATATATTAATAAATAAATTAAATTTTAATAAGACGGAATTAAAATAATAGCTTCAACAAATAACATCATCTACATAAAACAACATAAAAACAAGGTGCCAAATAACAAAATCAAAGTTCAGAAATAACATAGCTAAAACCTACACGAAAGCATGCGTCTCTGGAACTGCCACTGCAGCTTCGGCAGCGAGGCAAGTGGATCGATCTCAATCAGGTTCTTCAGCCGGATGTTAGTGAGCACCAAAGTATCTATAAAAAAAACTGAAGAGACATGAAACTGAGAAATAATCATAAGCTCATTTATGCGGAAATTACCAACGAGAAGCTTGAGGGCTCAAACCTCCAAATTTAGGATAGATATGGGTGACTGATCGATCTGTTGTTGTTCAGCAACAGAGTGCCCAGACGATTCAAGTAGGGGAAGTTCTTGAGCTTCACTGAGGAAAGAAAATGCCATCTCCACATCAGTTTAGGCTAAACCAAGCTACCTAACAACTCTTTCTTTCCATTTTCCCCACAAACTCAACAGAAAAATACGAAAAGGACAGAAAAAATGAAGATCTGACCTCAGTAGCATAGAGAGAACAAAATTCTTGGAGTTAAAGATTTATTTTTATTCAACCTAAAAAAAACCAAATTACATCATCTTTATATAAATATATATATATATATATTAAATATATATATATATATATATATATATACTAGTTTTTTGCCCGTGCAATGCACGGGTCTGAACTATTTTCTACAATGTCCTATATTATTTACATATTATTCATCTTGAATTTCATTAACATTTCCATATAAATATGATTCGAACCATAATTTTAATTTGATATGTGCAACGGCACTTCGATCCATGCACAAAGTTTGGAAATGAGAGTAGAAATTGGACAAACCATATAGCTGAAAGGAGAATGCTTGGCATAAAATATAACTGACGAAAAAAATCAGCAAGTCTGGAACAAAAGACAATAATCGGTTCCCAAGTGGATATTATAATGCCATACACTTATAAAATTGAAACGAACATGACAGGCATGAAGATCACACAAGTAATTTGTAAATCGAGAAAACAAAAATAACATATTAACCTAACAAAATTCCATGCGTCTACGAATGAGACTAAGCAAATTCGGAAAACCAACTTAGAAATACATAAAGCAGGAAAAAAAATAGATTGTTTCAACTTTTCTCCACTTGTTGACCTCTATCTGTAGCATATAATCATAACTGGATTGCTATTCACGGCCCCCTTTTTCCTAGTCACCGCCCCTAAAGGGCTGGAAAAAGACGATTTTGCCCTTATGATATTTAAATTAATTTAAAAAGAGAAAAGGGCCTATTTTCACGACTGCTAAGCCAAATTAACGTAAAACATTGTTCGAATTTCAACTCGACCGAAAGAAAAAAAAAAAAAAATTCGACCGAAATCAATTTTCGGTCAGTACTGTACTGATCACCTCGTCATCATATGGACCACCGGGCTGTGGCCCCTGCACCCTCCACGAATCGTCATCTGTGACCCTGGAGCGCTTGCTCCCTATTTCATTTTTCACGAATAACGCAAAAATAAATTTAATTTCTTTTACGTATTAAGGCACGACATCGCATGTCAGTTTATAGAGGAGAATGGAATTACCTGAGGAGGCCGGTGGCAGATCGTCGCCGGATGACTCAAACGATGCTCCATCATCCGGCACAGATGGAGGGGGTCTACTGCTTCCTCCGGGTAGGGTCTTTCCACCCTTGGTCTGTAATTAAAAAATAAATAATACAAATAAATAATCCAAATAAATAATACAAATAAATAATCCAAATAAATAATAAAAATAAATAATCCAAATAAAATATACAAATAAATAATCCAAATAAATAATACAAATAAATAATCCAAATAAAATATACAAATAAATAATCAAAATAAATAATCCAAATAAATAATATAAATAAATAATCAAAATAAGTAATAATAAGAAAAAAAATTTCGACCGAAATCAATTTTCGGTCGTTACAGTAGTGACCGAAATCAATTTTCGGTCAGTACTGTACCGACCGAAATCGATTTTCGGTCATTACAGTACTGACCGAAATCAATTTTCGGTCAGTACTGTAACGACCGAAAATTGATTTCGGTCGGTACAGTACCGACCGAAAACTGATTTCGGTCACTACTGTACCGACCGAAATCAACTTTCGGTCAGTACTGTACTGGACGAAATCGATTTTCGGTCGTTACAGTACCGACCGAAAATTGATTTCGGTCACTACTGTACCGACCGAAAATTGATTTCGGTCGAATTTTTTTTTTCTTTCAGTCGAGTTGAAATTCGAACAATGTTTTACGTTAATTTGGCTTACCAGTCGTGAAAATAGGCCCTTTCCCTTTCCTAGTCCCTGTCGGCGATCCATTGCGATTTCAGTATTTTTTTTGTTTTTGTCTGATTTTCGATATGTGATTTGAAAAGTGTTGTCTGGAGAGAGCTTTAAATAGATATTTTTATTGTTTATTATAATTTTCTCTTTTTAAATTAATTTAAAAATCATAAGGGCAAAATCGTCTTTTTCCAGCCCTTTAGGGGGCGGTAACAAGTAAAAAGGGGGCGGTAAATAGTAATTTCCTAATCATAATCAATAAGACCGAGAAACTTAGAGTGTAGTGAATTACTGGAGCCATCATAAATAATAAAATCCTAAACCCATCATTTTCAAATGACAATCAAATGAAAGATAAAGATCCGGTGCGCTACAATAATCATCATAAAAAGCCTCACCGGAAGATTTGCCGTTCTGATCTCATTCATTGATACATGGAGCGAAATGAACTTCTGACATTGGTCATTTGATCGATGGCCATATATTCCATGTAAGAATCACTACGTAAGCGATTAAGGCCATATATTCCATGGAACGATTTGTTCAATCAAGGCAAACTCAGACAAAATTCACAAAAAAAAGAAGCGAAAAGAATAGATATATTACCTCTTAAATGGCATTACCAAAGCTCTGGGATCAACAAATGATTGTCCAGAAGCGTTTGAAGACTGAAGGCTCGAGTAGAAAATCGATAGTGGGTGGTTACATGGATCCTCGGTAGTTACGTTGCAAGTTGCAACGATTGTTTTTATTATTTATTAATTGCACAATTAAAAGTTAACTTGTGTTATTGGATGATATTAGTTTTTTAATTTTAGTAATTGTAAAGGACACGTGTTACCTCTATAGGAAGATATCTTCCACAACATCGTAACTTTATGCGAAACGAAAAAAATAGAAGTGAAGTAATTATCCACAGGTATCTATATTTTTACATAACTCAGTAGATAACTAAGACGCCGATACTAATATATATCACAATAAACCATAAATTTAATCTCGAATCTTATTATAAAAAGCAATTGAGGAAAAACACAAAAAACAAAGCGATTTGACAGATATCAACGATCAAATATCTGGAAACATAAGTTGTCAATATTAAAACATTATTCATGCAAGGTATTGATTATATTTATAGCTCTTGGTTTTCTTTGTGAATCAACGTTAAGCAAGGAGACATATTTAAAAGCCTGTGAACTATCAAATCAAAGGTACTATCAAAATTGAAGATATAAAAAGTCATGATAATAAACACATACGACGACTTACTCACATAGTCCAAATCCAAAATATCTTATTTATCTGAGGAAACATAAGTATAGAAAAAGCCGTCGGACATGTACTCGCAAAGGTATTATATTAAAATATTCTATCAAAATCACCATACACAGTTATATTGAACACGCGTGATATCGTAAACACCATCATCATAATGTCCGACTCGATATCTTTTGAGTGAGTACAGACAGACCTTCGAATTTTCGATATATTTTCACTGAGCACATACCTTCGATTGTTTCGCCATCAGTTGTGGGCTCGTGATGGGAATAAAAAAAAAATACTGTGACCGATGAAATCATGAATGCGTGGGTTACACTAAAACAATTATTAATTGCAATTTTTAAGTAAACGGATGAGATGAACGTGGGTGTTTATAATTGTTTCTAATTTTTTTTCACTAAAGGTGAGTTGGACACGTGTCACATTTATAGGAAGACCTTGCTAAACTGGATTACTATTCATCGCCTCCTTTTTCCTAGTCACCGCCCCTAAAGGGCTAAAAAGACGATTTTGCCCTTTTGAATATAAATTTTTATTTAAAGTCCTTTTCCAGACAACACTTTTCATATCACAATCACACACCCAAATCAGACTCAAACATAACAAACAAAAAAAAACAAATCGCAATGAATCGACGACAGGGAAAAGGGACAGAGCAAAGGAAATGGACTCGTAAGCAAATTTTTGTAAAATTCGTTCGTACGTAGATGAATTATCGAACATGGATCGGATTCGCTTGGAAAAAGGTTAGGCAGAACAAAATTTTCGACCATGCATGATATGGCCGAAAAATTATTTCGGCCTGCCAAGGCCCGGCCGAAAAAAAAAATTTCGGCCCTGCATGAGGGGCCGAAAATATAGTTCGGCCGGCTTTGTTCCGGCCGAAATCTTATGTCGGTCGGAACTGCGATGGCAGAAAATTTATTTCGGCCCTCTCTTGCAGGGCCGAAATTTCTGTTCGGCCGCCTCTACATGGGGCCGAAAAATCTGTTCGGCCATGTCATTTTTTTTCAGACGAGGAGAGGGAAGTCCACATCCCGGAGGATTTTATCGGTGACGGGGTAAACTACAGTGAGCATTTTCGCGGAGGAGGACGATTTCCGACCGACGTGGAAGCCATTAACTGGGCGAAAGGCGTCGCTATTGCTCTTGGTTTCGAGGTGATTATTTCGTCGCATAAGAAATGCGGTACGAAAAAATTGATTAGAGAATGTTATAAACGCAACGAGGATGAATTGGAGAGGGCTTCGAAGTTTAACAAGTGTAGGTGTCCGTTTGTAGTCATAGCGAGGAGGATTCAATTACTAGTGAATGATACATTCGTACGGGCCCACCTGAGAAATCCATGCACAATCACCATCTGATACAGTATCCCGAGGGACACCGCCAGACGAGTGGGTTAAGTAGCCAGACAATGAAGATCGTAGAGGAAATGACTGCTGCACATGCGAAACCAGCTCATATCCTCTCATCGGTGAGGGCTCGACACGTACAAGATAACACGACGATCAGACATATATATAATTACAGAGATCGTTTAAAGAAGGACTATTTTGAGGGCCGAGACGTGGTGAGCCAGTTGATGCACCAGGCGACACAGGCCGGATATTATGTTCAAGCCCTGGGAGACGACGAGACGAATGCGCTGACACATATTTTTCTCGTACACCCGGACTCACTCGCACTGGTTCTACGTACAAGACCAGTAGGTACAAGATACCTCTAGTTGAGATTATAGGGATGTCTCCCTGTAATCACAACTTTATGTGTGGATTGTTATGGAGGACGAGACAGAGAGAAGTTATTGGTGGGTGTTGCATTCTCTTCGGAATATTCTGGGTCCAGGTGTCGAGCCTTCGGCGATTGTGACTGATCGTGAGTTGGGCCTTCTTCGACCCGTACAGATGGTATTTCCACATTCTCACCATCTGTTGTGCACGTGGCATATTTATAAAGACGTGGAGAACAGAGTTTATTGGCTGACGGGGAAGAACAAAAAGACCGCAAATCACTTCACGCATTAGGCCTGGAAAGCAGTCGTGGAAGCTCCGACGATAGATGCATACGAGAAGGCATTGACTGACATGTCTCTGCGTTGGGTAGCCGACTCTGCTATCGTCCAGTACGTTGAGCAGACATGGTTGGTGCATAAGGAGAAGTTCGACAAAGCTTGGACGAACCAGGTGCTTCATTTCGGGAACACCACTACATGTCGTGTGGAGAGTGCTCACAGCGAGCTGAAGCAATGGCTGAACTCGGCCACTGGGTCTCTTGACGCCGTGTGGGTGAACGTGCACGATCAGATTCAGAACCAACTGAATCGCATCATAAAGGTAAATTAATTATTATTACGTGTCAAACGAAATCCTTATCTAATAATATTTTATGTTGACATGCAGGCACTGGAGGAGTCCCGCTCGAAACGACCTATTGGGAACCCAGGATTTCCATTACACACGATATTGTACAGAGTTTCACACCATGCAATATCAATAATGGGAACAGAGTTGAGGCGTGCCAAAGAGTTGTCAGATGAGGTTTACTCCGCGTGCGGATGTGTGGTACGACGTACGCACGAGCTCCCATGTGCATGCGAGCTTCAGCAATGTGTAGACAACAACTACCCAGTTGCTGCAGACTGTTTGCACGACTTCTGGAGGACACTCACGATCGGCGAGGGAGTAACTCCCGATATATCTGATTGGGATTACTTATACGACCTCGTGCGTGAGGCAAAAGGCCGCGATCCCGCCGTTATGCGTGCCTCCATCTAGTCGTTCACGAGCATCTGTATCCCGACGTCCGTGATGAGCCTGTTTTTAAAATGTCTGTAAAAGGTCGCCGAAGAATAAAAACTCGACAAAGCGGGATCGAAGTGCTTGGAAGTACACAATCCCAAGGGGTGGACGCAGCGGAGGGCGCGGCAGTACCAGTCGTAGCAGCCAGGGTCGTACGTCATCTTCGTCTGCGAAGCAGTCACGTGGATCTACTACGGAGATAGGTACTACTATCTTTTACTCGTAAATTTGTTCAAACACGGGTGCACATCTAATACTGAAAAATGCGTTCTACAGGTGAATCAGACTTCTACCACACCCACTTGGCGAACCACGTAACAACGGTTAGCCATCCGTATATAGTTAGCTATAAGAATGTGGTGGCTAACGACAACTGTGGATTTCGCGTTATCGCCTCCCATGTTTACAATGACGAGGACGAATGGATCACTGTACGAGGAATAACGTCGCGAACGAACTCGCGGCCCATTGGGAGCGTTACTCGACATTGTACTATGGTGATTCATTGGAAATGCAGTTGGATCGTATATGCTGAAAAGGGGGCCTTGTGGAGTGAACCACTAGATGTTGACACCGTGTGATCTGTGGGTTGTGGCGACACTTTGGAACGCTGTAATTATCCTCTACGGGTACGGCAATGGGTCTAACATCAACATACATTCGAACACAATATTGGCGCACCTTGGGGATGATTATCAGCATTACATTAGACTTAATTTATGTCCAGATTTTCCTATGCCCATCTTACATCCGTATTGGTTCACGTATTGTGATCGTCGAGTTGCCGGTTGGGAAATAAGATATGAGAGTCGATTCGATCACTAGATTTACCTAATGCAGCAGAATAATTTGAGACTATCTATTATAATTTATTTGTATTAGTAATTTTTTTGTGTTATAATTTGTGACTATCTATTGTATTAGTAATTCGAAACGGAATAAATATGCAAAAAAATACTCCAAACATAGAGAAAATCCGTCCGATACAATAAACGAAAAATAAACAAAACAATAACAACACGTCAAGGGGCCTGGCGCCACCAGTCATTGATGTCGTCGAGCCTCTCTCGGAACTCGTCCGTGGGTGGATAGCCATCTAAATGCATCCTAGCTAGCATATCGGTAGTCAAGATGTACATCGAGCTATACCACTGTACATAGAAATAATACATATAAAAAGTGATTAAATATATAAATATAAAAAATCCACATAAGATTAAATTACGTACGTAGTCGGCGTGGCTGTGCGGGGGTATGCGCCCGATAAGGATCCCGGCTCCGACGAAAGCAGGCGAGGATGAGAAGGCCGCTCATACTAGTCCATGTACCCTGCAACGGTTTCACCAAGGTACTGCGCGGCAGCCCGGTTGATGTACGAGAGGTTGAGGATGTAGGCGTACGGAAACTGACGCCAAGCATGTTCTGCTGCACCGGCAGAATAATCCACCTTATACCTCGTCGGGTCTGCTGGCATGACCACCTTCCGTGGCGGACTCATCGGTGGCGGGATGACCTGCACATACCCCAGCTGGTGCAACGCTCTCGAGGGTGCGTAGGGCTCAACGTGATCGTGCCTGGCCAGGCTCTACAAGATGGGGGAGACGGTGTGGGCGGAAGCATGGAAGGTACTCGTAGATCCACGTCTGTAGTAACGAGAGGCACCCAACAACACCCCTCGAATATGCCCGACATGCAAGGCCAAGCTGGCGATAAAGGTAAGCAAGAGTGGCCGAGCCCTACGAGTACTGACTGGTAGAGGCCAACGAGCGGTAGAACTCGTGCATGATGTCGGGCTTCACACGGGTCCCACTCTTGTCGACGAACAGCGTCGACCCTAAGAGAATCCATAACCAAGCGATGGCCTGGATCCCCGCCGACCGACCCCCCCGCATCCTCTACATCACGTCTTTCAACGCAATCCCACCGCCTCTCCAAGAACCCCTGAGCGTGTCCGCGGAGATGCCCATAATCTCCCTCGCCGCGATCTGCCCATCGGCGACGTCTGGGGTGCCCGATACCGTCGCTACGTCGATCGGGATACCCAGGATGTGCTCGACGTCGTGGAGCATGATCGTCATCTCCCCGAATGGCATGTGGAAGGTGTTCGTGTCGGACTGCCAGCGCTCCACAAAAGCGCACAGTAGAGGCTGGTCCAAGTGATCCACAATGGTATCTGTGAGGTGCCCAAGCCCCGTGCCATCGATCTGGCACTGCGTCTCCGGCGGGAATTGGGAGTACCAATTCTTAAGCTTCCCAAGCACTGATGCCCGCTACTCGCACTTCAGCAGGGGCCTCTCCTGCTCACCCATCCAGATGCGGGGCGCGATGTGCCCCGGATAACTAGGGATCACCTCGTCTTCATATGGACCACCGGGCTGTGGCCCCTGCACCCTCCAGGAATCGTCATCTACGACCCTGGAGCGCCTGCTCCTTATTTCATTTTTCACGAATAACACAAAAATAAATTTAATTTCTTTTATGTATATTAAGACACGACATCGCATGTCAGTTTATAGAGGAGAGGGGAATTACCTGAGGAGGCGGGTGGCACATCGTCGTCGGATGACTGAAATGATGCTGCATCATCCGCCACACCATCATCCGCATGCGGATCGTAATCCGCATATACGGACTGAGAAGCAGCCGCTCGCTGCCGCCTCTCCTCCTCCCGTTCTCTACGAAAGGATGCGTCAACGCCGCGCGTCCTCGTGTGACGCTCTCCAGATCCCTCCAATGGGGGGGGATCTACTGCTCCCTCCGAGTAGGGACTTCCCACCCCTGGCGGCCGAAATAGCTTCTCAGTCGGCACCGTTCCGGCCGATGGGTGATCTCGGCTGGAGCAGCGCCGACCGAATCGTGATTTCGGCCGGCGCATGCACGGTCGAAACGTGATATAGGCCGGAGCTTGCATGGCCGAAACACTATTTCGGCCACAACAAACACGATCGAAATTATGTTTCGGCCGGCACTGTTCCGGCCGAAATTGTGTTTCCGCCGTGCCAGATGCCGGCCCTAAATTTCGTTCGATCGGCCGTTTTTTCGAACTATTCCGACCCGTGTTCGGTAATCCATCTACGTACGAATGATGTTTACGACAAAGTCGTGAAAATAGGCCCTTTCCCTTTCCTTGTCCCTGTCGGCGATCCATTGCGATTTCAGTATTTTTTGTTTTTTTGTCTGATTTGGATGTATGATTTGGAAAGTGTTGTCTGGAACAGGGCTTTAAATAGAAATTTTTACTGTTTATTATAGTTTTTTCTTTTTAAAGTAATTTAAATATCATAAGGCAAAAACGCCTTTTTCCAGCCCTTTAGTGGGCTGTAACAAGTAAAAAGGAGGCGGTGAATAGTAACTCCCTTGCTAAATCGCTTTGGAAATAAAAAAAAAATGGTCGCAATGTCGTCGCTAAACCGTTGAATGATTAGAGATTGAATAACAATAATAATAAACTTTTATTAGTTATGGAAAGAACAAGCAACATACGGAATATCAACTCCGCGGTTCAAATTTACAACACACACAGTGACCAACCAAGCAACAACAAAAGAGACGACAAAGGACGGACTGACGCTGCATCACACGTCGGGGATCTAAAATCCTCAACGTACAAGACTATTATTATTATTATTATTATTATTATTATTATTATTATTATTATTATTATTATTATTATTATTATTATTAGATGGAAGGAAGGATGGAAAGATTGGCAAATGACGATAACGATATCATGCATAAATAAAATGATTAAGGAGAAGTATTTGTGGTAATCTTAATACCGCCAATGGTGACGCCAGGACCTTCATGCCTTGGAACCAACGCCACCACCACGTCATCATCGTCGGCGACGTCCATGCTCTTGTAGAGATCGGTCAGCCTAAGCCTGAGAAGGGTCTGTACTGGCGTCTTCTTCTCCGACGTCGTCTGCGGAATGTGAGAGTAAGCCCCGGCGTAGGCCACCTTGTCCAGCATCTCAAGGTCCTCATCCTCGTCGTTCACAAACACGTCGAACTTTATACTTGGAGATGTCCACCGTGAAGTTGATCACCAGGGTCTCATCGGCCTGGGGCACTGTGACCCTCGATACCTGATTGAGCTCTAAGGGAAACGTAGCCATCTCCTTGGGGTGGGAAGTGCCGGCGGTGATCCTCGTGAGCCTTGCGGGGCGCTTCTGGGGCGGAGGCTGATAGTAGACCCACGACAGGTCGACCCATTGGAAATCGTACCCCAGGCGCAGGTGGTTGAGGCAGTCTTTAACGTAGACCTTGACTTGTTTGCCATGCTCGTCGTAGAAGTAGAAGGCCGTGTCTAGGAAGCTCGTGTTGGGAACGTCCTCGACGGGGATGTTGGGGATGTCCAAGTAATCCCTCCAGAGGTACCACATGCGGTCGACGTTGGCGTGGTGGACGTAGAAGACCGGGTCACGGCCCGCAGAGTAGAAGTTGCCCAAGTCCTCCCAGTGGGGCATGTCTTTATTCCCGACGAACACGTGGATCGCGGTGTGGGACCCTTTCTCCGGGGCGCCTTGGTACTTGTCGCTCTCGTGGGACCCCTTGCAGTAGGGTTGGCCCAAGAAATCGTAGGCGTCCGGGTTCCCCGTGATCATCTCGTTCTTCATGACGCTTAGGTTGTTCAGGATGATTTTTTGGGTTCGGTGGCGTCCGTCTTGCCGAGCTGCACCAAATCCCCCCGGACGCTCTCGACGGATTGATTCTCGTCGTAGAGGTGCGGAGCGTATATCCTGTCCAAGAACATGGGCAGCAGGGTCATGCTGTCCGGGTGATCCCAATTCCAGAAGGGCAGGGCGAAGTCCGGGTCGTCGATCAAGTGTCCGAGGATCCTCTCGAAGAAGTAGACGTACCAACGGTGGAAGGGGAAGAAGAGCCAAGAGAAGTAGACCTCCATGTCCTTGTCCGACCCCAACTGCTTGTAGACATTGTTGTAGTAGGCGCAGTGTATGTTGGCCTAGTTGGAGAAGCTCCGAGGGTTCTTTGGGTCCAGCTGCTTCATGTGCTCGATGGCCAAGTTGTACTTGTTGATGTACTCGGGAGTGGCCAAATGAGCCGGGCGTCGGATCCTCATTTTATCGACGGGCGGGAGCTCGTACTCTCTCAAGAAGCCCGCATCGACGAGGCAGCAGTGGGCGTCGAGGGGCTCGTGGGGCGGAAGCGCGCCCGTCGGGTCGCTGCATTTCGAGAGGTCAGGCCCGTCGATGGGGTCTGCAAGGGCCGAATCGCGGCCCGAGAGGGCAGAGGAGGCTGCTGCTCCGTAGAGACCCCCCAAGCCGAGGAGCACGTTGCGCCTGTCGACGGCGCCCCCATCTTTCTTGTTATTATTAGGGCTTCTCTCGGCAACGCACGAGACGCATAGTAGGCGGCGGCCGTCGGGGCGGCGCTTGGCGTTGGTGATGAAGTACTGTTGGCCGGATGGTTTGTCGAAGGTATTTCGGCGAGGAGAGTCGAAGGAGGGGGAGGAGGAGTTTGTCATTAGTGGTGGAGGAACTGAGACTTGAAGAAGAGAATAAGCCATTGTGTTCGTGTGTTTTAGTGTGTGGGGTGAAGATGTGCTAATCAAGCTTGGACGGGGAATTTATAGATGGATACACATTGCCCGTTGAAGGGGGTTCCGTACGAAATGGATGTAAAATCACTAAGTTGTAAACTGATGTTTGGTATAATGTTAGGCTAACACTCACTCTCACTCTCAAATGCACAGCGGAAATGATAAGTACTTAGTGACCAAAAGACACGAACACGAGAAGTGATTTTATGCAGCAAGTCAAATAACTTGCTGCGTGCCTCAAGGCGCAAAACTCCACTATAAAGATGGATTAGGAGCTATCAAAAGGGATAGTAAAATAGCCTAGCGAAACCTACGAATCTAAAAGGATTCTGAAAAACTACAAGACCTTTCGATCTCTGGAAAGCTAGACTAAAAAGAAAAACTCTCTTGAAAGATAATACTCGCTTAAGTAGTCGCTCGTTGTTTGTCGTCTTCTCTTCAAACGATAAAGTCTTCGACTTATATATATGTCTTCTACTCGAGAAAGACTTGTCCACACGACTTGGCAACTTCCCACAACGTCCACTAACGTCCTCTAAGTGATGTTGGTCCAGTAGTGACCGTTGAGACTCGACTTGGTCAGCTCCAAACACTCGGTCTTCACTTGAGCTCCAAGTCTTCTAAGTATGCTCTTTTCCTATTTTTGCTCTAGCTCATCCACACTTCTTCTACACGGTTTGATCAATTTCATTCCTTGTCCATAACCTGCATAATGCTAGAAAAATGCCACTTCATTAATTAAATTAGTTTTGGGCATGAAAGATAAAACTGAGAAAGAGAACATTCTCGGCCAACAGATGTTGACTAGAATGTTACCCCAACATTGCTTCTGTTGAAAACTCAACATTAACAATCTCCCCCTTTTATCTTTCTTCCCAAAACCAATGCAGAAGTCAGTCAACGTGAAACTCCCCCTGAAGGCCAGATCTACTCAACCACAAAACATTAAAAATGGTTAGAGTTAAACGCAAACAGAATAGCACTAAAAACAACTCAAAGTACTAGAAGATAGTACACGCCTTAGAGGTCCTGAAAAAAAAGTCTGCAAAAAAATAAAAGACATGGTCCAAAATAAAAGGCATACAAAAATAAGAAGCAAGGCAGGCATGCATAACACAAGCAAAATGCGCATGCTAAAAAAAATCGAAGTCTAAATGTTTAGACTTTCGATCGAATTTCAGCTTCTTGAACTTGCTCTTCTTCTCGATCTTGATCTCCCCCTGTCTCTTTGGCTCATTATTATGTTCTTGCTCCCCCTGTCGAAGCTCTCTCAGCACCACTAGCACATCACCATCTCACCACTAGCACATCACCATTTGTGTTTAGACTTTCGGTCGAATTTCAGCTTCTTGAACTTGCTCTTCTTCTCGATCTTGATCTCCCCCTGTCTCTTTGGCTCATTATTCTGTTCTTGCTCCCCTGTCGAAGCTCTCTCAGCACCACTAGCACATCACCATCTGCACAAAACTTCTCCCCCTTTTTCGGAAGAAAGTATACCTCAGAGAACTTCTCTCTGAGCAATCAGAAAAGTGATCTTGTCATTCCAGACACTTAATCTCTTTCTGCAGATTCAATGTTGAGGCAAATGTGGAACTAACATCTGGTCCAACATTCTGAGACTCAGAAACAGGTGAGTTTGCTATAGAGAAATCAAAGATAAATTCAAGAAATTGATATGAGAACAGAATGTGTGACCCTCAAATTATATCAGAAGCTTGAAGAGCAATTTCGAAATATGCAAATAGGATTTGTGTAGAATGCTTTCAAAATCAATACAAACCAAGGCATACATATGGAACAGTTCCAACGGAAAAAAATAAAACGGTCACCCAATATTAATTGCAGCGTGGAATAGGTAAAATCGAAAAAAATAACCGTTGGAGTTAAACACACTTAGGCAATTTAAAGGAAAAGAACGAAATAGGTCAAAACTGCCTAAGTAAATATGGAGCTAAATATAGTATATGAAAGACTAAGTCACATGAGAATATCGGAGCACATCAGATCATGATTCAACCAAAAATACCAAGTCAAGCCAAGTGAGACTAACCGTTTGAGCGTCGATGATGAGCACGTCGAGCCAAGTGTAACAAGCTGTTCTTCGAGAGTTCTAATGCATTTCTGAGAGATTACTAAACTAGACACATATAATTAACAAATGCAGTACTAAAGACAGACACAAATAAATAAAAACGAAAGCACAAGATGTAGCAAAATCAAACTGACAGTCACACATGTTGCCCTAACATTTGACTCAACATTCTAATTCCGTAATCCTAGACTTTTCTGCTCAATCCTTATGAAAATCAGTTCCCTTTATTTCTACCCTTTCACCTCACATATTCAACTGAATTTATGCGCTGCCCTTATACCCTCAGCCTCAAGGTTCGGCTTTTTGTCACATAGTATACATCGTCACCGCGAATGCCGTGTACCTAAGGAATCTTATTACCAAATACCTATATCTAGCCAAGAGTTTATGAGCATGCTTATACACAACGATGATTGACTTTTAGTCGCAAAGAGTCATCGTCACAGCGAATGTCGTGTACCTAGGGACGTATTACCAAGAGCCTTTAAAAAGGGATTGGGTTCATTCAGGGACCAGTCAAGAATGATCAAGTCATTTCACAGGAAAACAGAACAGAATATCTAAACAAAAGTAAAGCAGTAACCATCGAATTTGACATATGCTATGCTGATCCAAATGTTGGACCAACATTTAAACTAACATGTGCAAATCTATGGATTTCTTCAGGTCCGAAAACCTTTCAGAATCCAATGCTTTCGTGAATATGTCTGCTAACTGATGCTTTGTGTCTATATGTTCAATGCGGACTAATTCTTTTTCGACCATATCTCTCAGAAAATGATGCCTAATATCTATATGCTTTGTACGAGAATGTTGGATGGGATTCCTAGAGATGTTGATGGCACTAAGGTTATCACAATACATGAGAACTGACTCGCACTCTAACCCATAGTCACACAACATACTATTCAACCACATTAACTGCGTACAACAACTACCCGCAGCCACATACTCCGACTCAGCAGTAGACAAAGACACGCAGTTTTGTTTCTTACTGTACCATGCAACAAGATTATTACCTAGGAAGAAACAGCCGCCACTTGTACTCTTGCGATCATCTTCGTCGCCTGCCCAATCAGCATCGCTATAGCCTACAAGACTCAAGTTAGTGTCTTTGGAAAACATAGTCCTAGGCTACACGATCCACTCACATAACGAAGAATTCGCTTAACAGCATTAAGATGAGTCACTTTAGGTTCAGACTGATATCTAGCACACACGCATACACTATACATGATGTCAGGTCTACTCGCAGATAAGTATAATAAACTGCCAATCATTGAACGGTACAATGTTGGGTCAACATTCTGCCCAACGTCTTCTTACCTTCTGCGCAGACCCCATGGGAGTTTTCATTACCTTTGAAGTGTCCAGCCCGAACTTCTTGACAGTGTTTTTCGCGTACTTCTCTTGGGACATAAAGATCCCGTCGTTACTTTGCTTAATCTGCAAACCTAGAAAATAGGTTAATTCGCCTATCATACTCATCTCGAACGTAGTGTTCATCGCCTGCACAAACTGATCTAGTAAAGACTGTGAGCTCGAGCCAAAAACAATGTCATCAACGTATACTTGAGCAATCAAAACGTCAGAACCGACCCTTTTAACGAAAAGGGTACGATCTGCCTCACCTCGTGTGAAACCGAACTCAAGTAAAAATGTTGCTAACCTTGCATACCAAGCTCGAGGCGCTTGCTTCAATCCATATAAAGCTTTCTGTAGCTTAAAAACATGGTTAGGATAATGGGGATCTTCGAAGCCTTTAGGCTGTTCGACATATATTTCCTTATCAATGTACCCATTCAAAAAAGCACCCTTAACATCCATTTGATGTAAAGGATGTTAAGCCAACATGCTATAGCTAACAAAAGTCTAATCGATTCTAACCTAGCAACAGGTGTAAACGTCTCATCAAAGTCTATCCCTTCTACTTGAGTATAACTCTGAGCTACTAAACGTGCCTTGTTTCTAACTACCCTACCAAGTTCATCAGATTTGTTCTTGAATATCCACTTAGTGCCTATGACATTAATGTCCTTCGGCCATGGGACTAAGATCCAAACTTGGTTTTTCTCAAACTGCAAGAGTTCCTCTTGCATCGCATTAATCCAAAAATTATCCTTGAGTGCTTCAATGACATTCTTCGGTTCAATCTCAGAAACAAAGCACTTAAATCGTACCTCAGCGTATACCGTGTTCATGCATACATTTCTTACCATAGACTTGTAATCTTTGCGTGGTTTGTCCCTGATATTCCTTCCTTCGTGCATATCTCCAATAATGCGGTCAGTGGGATGATCTTTCTGGATCTTAGCTGGCGGATCTCGTCGCAATTCACTGGGTCCAGCCTCAGTGTTCTGTTCTGGCACAGATGTTGAGTCAGATGTTGGCTCAACATTGTCCTCAGGTTCCACCTCTGTTTGCTCCTCTGTTTCATGAACAGCTTTGAATTGATCTGTAATATCAACTTGAGGAGCTTCTCTGCTAGCATCATTAGTATCATCAAACACAATATTAATGGACTCTTGAAAAGATTTCAAACGCAAGTTATAAACACGATAAGCACGACTATTAGACGAGTATCCTAGGAAAATACACTTATCACTTTTCGAATCAAACTTGGTCAAATACTCACGATCATTCAACATGTAGCAGAAACACCCAAAGACATGAAAGTATTTAACCGTAGGCTTCTTCCCATTCAACAACTCACCCTGCCTAAAGAACACTCGATTCGATATGTGACACGCAGTATGCAAAGCTTCAGCCCAAAAACGCTTAGAGATATTCCTAAAAAATAACATGACACGAGCCATTTCTTGTAAAGTTCTATTCTTCCTCTCGGCCACCCCATTTTGTTGGGGTGTCTTAGGAGATGAATACTCATGCAAAATGCCTTTCTTATCACAAAACTCATCAAAGTACTGATTCTCGAACTCTCTACCATGATCAGACCTAATACGAAAGATAGACGCACTAAAATTGTTCCTAATCATCGCACAAAATTTCTTGAAAAAATCGAAAGACTCGGATTTTCCCTAAGAAAAAATATCCATGCGTATCTAGAAAAGTCATCCACGAGCACATAAGCATATTTCCTACCTCCTATACTATCTACCTCCATCGGACCCATCAAATCCATGTGAATCAATTGAAAACAGTGAGCAGTTTTAAAATTCTGGGCAGCCTGTTGGTCAACATTATGACTAACATGTGTTTGCTTACCCTTCAAGCACAACTCACAACTCATGCTTGATCAGCTGCTCCAAGGTTCTGTAGTTAACATGGCCCAATTTGAAATGCCAAAGAGCCACATCATCCTCAGATTTTGATAGTTGGCACACGTCCTTCACACTGGATTTGTCGCCGACTAGATAGCAATTATCGCTCGATCTCTTACCTGCCATCACTCGAACAGAATTTCGGTTAAAAACTTCACAACATTCCTTATTGAACCTTACCTCAAGGTCATCGTCACACAGCTGGCTTATACTGATCAGATTTGCAACGAGACCGTCTACGTGAAGCACGTTGCTCAGCTTAGGAAAGTCGGGCACATTAAGTCTGCCTTTGCCGAGAATTCGCCCTTTAGCTCCACCTCCAAACGTCACAGATCCACTCCTTAAAGGTATATATTCACTGAGATACTCGATGGTACCCGTCATGTGTCGGGAACACCCACTATCAAAGTACCATGAACCTGTCACGTTAGCTCGCAAAGAGGTGTACACAACAAGGCATTTATGACCTGATTTCTCAACCCAAACTTACTTAGCTGGCACTACAGCATTCTGTTTGCTGGAATTCGAAGCCAGCTGAAGTTTCTCTAGTCATACCCTTCAACACTGATTTCTCAATGTTGAGCGGAATGTTGGGTGACATTTCAGCCGACGACTTCTTTGCAGAAATCTTCCTCTTCAATTTCCAGCAAAATGGTTTTAAATGTCCAGATTGCTTGCAATGATGGAAAATATATGAGCTATCTTTACTCTTAAGGGTCGCATGCTTAGAGCTGGTATTAACTATCACATTCTCACTAACCTCACTCGTGGCATTGGGTTTAACAAAAACTATCTTAGGCTGAGCATGTTTCACTGGTTTTGGATCATTCCTTACGGGCTGAGAGCAAAAACCTAGACCTTGCTTATCAAAAATACCAAGAGACAATACCTCATCAAGGGTTGATTTTCCCTTGTTCATTTTTGTAAAGGTCTCATCGGCCTCTTTGACTCGCTTTTGGAGCTTGTCAATCTCTTTGTCCTTTCGTTCAGAGCAGCCTCCAACTTGTTCATACCATCAGTCAACCGCTCAATAAGCTTTTCGTTCTTCTCGTTTTCCTCAGACAAGACTTTCACCGCGGCATGGAGTTGCAATTCTTCGCCTTCTCTATTTCATAATGTGCCGACAGCAGCTGAAGGGCTTCTTCACAACTCTCTGTTTCAGGCTCTGCATCATCAGAACTCAAAAGACCATCAAGACAGTTTGAGTCATCTTAATAAAAAATAATATGTTTTGCGGATGTTGGAGTCAGATGTTGGCTCAACATCCAGTGAAGCCGATTTGAGCATTTTCATCTTTTTCGTTGTCAGAGAAGGACTGGATAGTAACTGATGATTGCTTGTTCTCCTCATAGCATGGTTCTTCATCTTCATCATCTGAAAGGTCGATCCACATGGCCATACTTGCGGAGTGTGTTCGCACATTCGTTGGCAAAGTGGCCCCAACCTTGGCATTCGTAGCATCTGACGGACTCATAATTGATATTCTTCTTCTTTCCTCAGGCTTCCCAAATGACTTGCACTTAGCGAGTAGCAGAAGACGGTTCAACTTGGGCATTCTGGCCTTTTCTGAATGTTGGGCCAACATTCTACACAACATTCTTCTTTTTGAAGTACTTCGCAAATTTCTTCACGACCATGGCTATGTCCTCTTCGTTGTTGGGGTCAATCTCAATCAGATTCTTCGATGGCTGGCTGCCCAGTGCGACACTTTTTCCTCGTGACGCCCTCCTTTGGACTTCGAGATTGGTTTCGAAATTCTTCAAGATGTTCATCAAGACGTTGAAGTCCATGTTGGCTAGATTGTATGATTCCTCGATCGCCGACACCTTCACAGTGAATTTTTCAGTTAGTGTACGAAGAGCTTTAGAGTTTAATACCTTGTTTGTCATCGGATCTCCTAGGCTGGCGCACTCGCTTGAGATCGTCAACAGCTTTCCAAAGTACGTGCTAATATCTTCATCTTCCTTCATTCTGATATTCTCGAACTGACCAAGGAGTAGGCGTAGCTTGGTTTCTCGCACACTTGCATCGCCTTCACAGTACTGCTGAAGCAGATCCCACGCAGTTTGCGCAGTAGTACAATTCTGGATGATCTTAAACATAAACATATCGACGGATGAGTAGATGGCGTTGAGTGCCTTGTCGTTGAATTCTGCCGCGTTCCTCTTAGCGATCGTCCACTGCTCGACAAGCTTATCCACGACTTCACCATCAGCATCTCGTGTAGTCTTTGGAGACGTATAGCCATGTAGAACTGCTTCCCACGCTCGCACATCGATGGACTTGATACACTGCCGAACACGAACCTTCCAATATGCATAATTGGAGTCGTCTAACACTGGAACTTTGCCGATGTGGTTTGAGCTTGTAACATCGATTATATTGGATTTTCACCGCTTAGTAGCGTCAAGCGTAGGCTCTGATACCACTTTGAAGGGGGTCCCGTACGAAATGGATGTAAAATCACTAAGTTGTAAACTGATGTTGGGTGTAATGTTAGGCTAACACTCACTCTCACTCTCAAATGCACAGCGGAAATGATAAGTACTTAGTAACCAAAAGACACGAACACGAGAAGTGATTTTATGCAGCAAGTCAAATAACTTGCTGCGTGCCTCAAGGCGCAAAACTCCACGATAAAGATGGATTACAAACTATCAAAAAGGATAGTAAAATAGCCTAGCGAAACCTACGAATCTAAAAGGATTCTGAAAAACTACAAGACCTTTCGATCTCTGATAAGCTAGACTAAAAAGAAAAACTCTCTTGAAAGATAATTCTCGCTCGTAAGTAGTCGCTCGTTGTTCGTCGTCTTCTCTTCAAACGATAAAGTCTTCGACTTATATATGTCTTCTACTCGAGAAAGACTTGTCCACACGACTTGGCAACATCCCTCAACGTCCACTAACGTCCTCTAAGTGATGTTGGTCCGTTAGTGACCGTTGAGACTCGACTTGGTCAGCTCCAAACACTCGGTCTTCACTTGAGCTCCAAGTCTTCTATTTTTAGTATGCTCTTTTCCTATTTTTGCTCTAGCTCATCCACACTTCTTCTACACGGTTTGATCAATTCCATGCCTTGTTCATAACCTGCATAATGCTAGAAAAATGCCACGTCATTAATTAAATTAGTTTTGGGCATGAAAGATAAAACTGAGAAAGAGAACATTCTCGGCCAACAGATGTTGACTAAAATGTTACCCCAACATTGCTTCTATTGAAAACTCAACATTAACACCTAGGTTAGGGTTTTCTTTCTTTATTTTTCTTTAAGGTTTATGGTGGTAGTCGTGTTGTGAGCAAAATGGGGTTTGGTAGGCTAGGCTAGGCTAGGCTATGCTAGGCTAGGCTAGGCTAGGCTAAGGCGCGCTGTGATTAGACAACTAGTTTATTTAATTTAGTAATTTTACACACTTAATAGTAGTATACAAAGCCTCGCCATTCACGTGCACTTTTCAATAGTGTCAGGAACACAAAATTGACTTTGTAAACGGTTCATCGGTTTGAGCTAAAGATCCATAATTAAACATCCAATATCATTTGGATGTTATTTTAAAACCGACTATATGAATTTACATAACGCACACCTAAAGTGAAACTTTCGACCTCGGACCAAATAATATCGACCAAAAAAGAAAAAAATCGAGCATGTGATGCCATGAATGTTGTAAAATTCCATTAATTTAGATAATATATTGACTAAATTTACCAAATTATATATCTCAATATTTCATTAAGTTAGATAATCTAATTGATTGTATCCGTAAAATATTTAGTGAATTTGCAATGAATATAGAGATTTTTCCTTTTTTTTCGAAGAATATATTGTCTACAAAGGATATAGACGGAATAATCAATTACTAAATTAATAGTTGTAGGATAGTTTACACTCGTGTTTAAATTAACACCGTACAAATCAACACTCGTGTTTAAATCCAAACTCGAGACCCCTTACCCACTCGGATAATGTATTTTTACCTACTCCCAACTACCCCAGCAAAACTACACCCGCTCTCACCCTTATCCACCCAAAGTTGAATAAGTTTTTTTTTCTCTCACTTCTCTCTCTATCTCTCGTATATTGGGGTGATCTATTACATTGAGCAAGCAAGCCTATTTATAGGCATTGAGGGAGCAAAAGAAACATCATTGCTTAGCTCATAAGAAGAAAAATTCAATATGGTCTCCTATTTTGTTCTCTATGTTGAAAAGTCAACAATTTCCCTCATTTTTAACATCTTCGTCTTCTTCATAGAGCACTCCAGCGAACCCGAGAATAAGAGTAACTCTTTCGTAAATACTATGAACAATCATTGGCCTTTGTTGTACCAGCTACATATGTTCGAATCAAGAATTTCGGTCCTACCCACTTGATTCACTCACGGCCAATCCTATGTGCAACTGCCGAACTGACTCTACCCGTCAATTATGAAGAGGCACTTCAATGCAACTCCTTCTCCAGCAGGACTTCCCTTCTCACCATCGTCTGCCTTTCCACCATGCGCGCGGGATTTTTGTGAACCCGTCGAAGTCAGAGTATTTTGTACTACACTCCCGTCCAGACGATACAAACCTCCACGCTCTTCTCCCTTCAGTAGGACCTTTCCGCCACGTGTTATTTTACAGACTCCCCCTGCTTGAAACTCCCATAGCCTTCGGAGTCTAGCTGGCTCAAAGATATTAAATTCTTCCGTAACTTTGGGACAAAGATCACACCACCCAAAGTCCGCAACGCTCCCTCAGTCATTTTTTGATCTTCACAGTTCCAACACCACGAACCACATGACGGTACCCATCAGCCATGGAAACCGAACCTCTTCCTATCTTCTGGAACGTATCAAAAAATTTTCTTTCGGAGCAAATATGATATTCGACCTGAATCAAATATCCATTCATCCTGAGAAAAGCGCCATCATTGTAGACTGGGAGAACTTCTACAATATCATCTGTATCCTGTGCTATCATGGTTGTGGAATTTTCACTCCTACCCCCAATAACACACACATCGATACACACACCAACACACACTCGAGACACACAAACACCAACACACTAAAATCCATACACATGACAATGCACACACTGACACACACCACACACCAACGTCCATTCTGAAATCGGGTTTTCGAATTGGACCGAAAATTTTAGTAGTTTAAGGTTTAATGCTTTAATCGGTATAAAATCGAAATCAAACTGGATTCAAACCAGTATCTTTTAATATATGCATATATATTAGGAATGGATTAGTCAAATAAAATGTGTTGGCAATAAAATATTAATCATAAAATGAGATGTTAAATAAATTAATATGTTGAGAATAAATTGAATAAAATTAAATTTTATAGTAAGGTAAAGAATATTTAATTGTCTAACGTAATATATCATTTCAATTGTTTTCCTTTTTAATAAAAATATTACTAAATATAGTAAAGTTGCTGCTCTCTGTGGAGGTAGGCGGTATTGGCCGAACCACGAAAAATCTCGTGTTCTCTATCGGTGTCATTTTGACTTTATACTATCCCAATAAATTATCGCGGATCGAAAAACCAACCTTCTGCTGAGTCCGAAAAATTATCGCTCAACCCCAACACATCTCTATAATTAAAATGTCGTTATCCAACAACTAGACCTATCTTTGAAAAAAAAAAGAAAAAAGGGAAAAAGTACATCTTGAGTAGGGTTAGACTTGTCTAATTCGAGACCATCTATTGTAATAAATAAAAGCGTTGGTCATGGTCCTCGTCATCATTTATCACACGTAATGTTTCTATCATTTAGATACACGACAATATCACCAAGTATGTGACCGTACTGTGCCACAAACTAGAGTTGTAGGTTCCCTTGAACCTTTTTTTTCTTTTTCTTTCCCTGATAATTTAGATAAGCCTTCCCATTCCATGCCCCGATTTAAGACCCTCAAATTCATTTCCAATTTTCGCTTTATTTCTTTTCTTCTCACCTTAACAAACATGGCTTCAAGCTCCGAAGTATCATCTCCTTCACAAGCCAAAACAAGTGAATTTGAAGATCTCGAATCAACCGAGATTGATCCAAATACCTTAAGGGAGCTTCTTTACGAGCCCGAGGAAGAAGAAGTAGAATTCGGTGAAGCCAATCCTGACCTATCTATCAATTCGGGCAAAAAGAACTTGAAAACATGGGCTGGGGTTTCGATGATATAAGCAAAGACAAAACTCAGAATTGCGAATGGCTTGAAATTAAGGAAGATGCGGCGTTAGCCTTACCCTACCATGATGAAGGGTGTTGGTACGAAGGCATAATGTGCGTGGAAGATACCAATGAAGTGTATGAAATCGGAGATTACGATGATATTGGGTAGGTACATAGGGCTGTGGTCATAGGACTTAATACATGAATCCATGTTTAAAAAAGACTACCAACGATGGAATAAAAGACAGATAGCTTCTTGGTCCAAAAGTACACCTTACTTTCGGTTATTTCAAACGTTGTAATGTGTATCAAAGTTTCTCACTTATGATTCCTCTTCATATCAACATTAGAATTATTTAAATCAATTAAATGTATCTTATTCAGGACAACATAACATGATTAAAATGAATCGACATTAATGGTAAAATAGTACATTTTCCTTTGATTTCAACTTGTCCCTCTGAACGATAAGGATTAAGATGATATCCCAAATGCTATAAACGAACGCAGAGGTGCGAAACTTAAAAAAAAAATGGCGCACAACATATAAAACATGCAAGAGACGAAGTGTAGTGTTAAAGAAAAAAATAGTTTTGGCCTTATCAATTCTGAAAACTCAAAAGGGGAAGGTTTAAATTAAAAATATTGATACGCATGGGGCGTGACGAACGCACAATATCTTATCTTTGAATGAAGTTAGTTGTGTTTAGTACCAACCTTAAACTTGGCAATGAAGAAGCCGATGGTATCAAGTTGAGAGGAAGGATCGAATCTCTGAACAAGGTCTTCTTCACCAGGTCTTAACCATTCCCTGAGAAATCATTTTTACCAGAATTTAAAGTCTTGCAAGAATTCTAAATAATTCTTGGTAATGTTTGCATATTACGTATTGCGAAATACAATTTTAAATCAAGTGAGAACTAACTCTTGGTATCCATCAGGAAATTGGCAGCTACCTACAATGCCAGATCCTCCAAGCTGAGGGTGCTGCAATATATAAGAAACAAATTTACAAATTATTCTGTTATCAACCAATACGATGCTAAATTTTCAGGCTGGAACACGAAGAAACTCCTAGAAACATGTATAGAACGAGGCAACTTAAGCACTGGCTACCATTAAAAAGAATCCCAAAATTTTATAATCCACAAACAGGTGTTTGCTGAATACACCATGATATCAATCAATTCATAATCCAAAATTTCAACTTCAGCAAATAATATCCTTCAACAGTTTTTTCACAATATTTTTCATATATTGTTTAGAAACAAAAGGTTGAAAGGTATTTTCCATGTCAGGGGATTCTTTAATGCGATATCTACTGAAAGAAAAAACAACTTCAAGTCATGCCTCCAACCTGTGATGCCAATGAGAGAAACTTGTATGTATCCAATGCATATCTCACTAATGCTTCATTCTCACCGGGGTTTATTGTACATCTGCAATTTGGATGTACATGGTGGTTACATACTTTTCGTGCAATAAGGAAAGAAATGTGTGAGATATGCATAATGATAGACAATTCGTAGGTGGAGAAAGTAACGATGAGGCAATAGCAGCAGATAATTACTGGATGGTATGTAAGAAAATCACCGAGCAATTAGATAAAAGCTTTTCAAGAGTATATTTCTGAGTGGTACTGCATAAAATACTAGGTATGTATAGATATAGACCAAGGCTGTTACGATATGCGGGCAGATTTAACAACATCATAAAAGTAATAAATAACATATCGCACTGAATAAATAGGAAAGAAATGCTTACGTTGAGTACACTAAAACTCCACCAGGTCGAACGAGTTGCACAGCTTGGTCAAACATTCGTCTTTGATACTTGGCATGGGTTCTTAAAGATTCAATGGTGTCCTACGTAAGTTAGATAAAGTTCAACAGTTGCTTGTAAATCACATTCAACAGTGACCTGAATAAAAGATAAAGACCAGAACAAGAATGCACCACACACCTCCCCAGCAAACAAGCGAGGCCTCAACCCAAGAGCTGAACAAGGAGCATCAAGGAGAACCCGGTCAAAACTGTTTGGTGCAAATCCTTTAGACTTCTCAACTCTTCCGCCTAGAGAGTTATTTCTTCCAGGGCCATTTCTCATCTTTCTAGCACTCTTTGGTGCATCATTATATATCCCAACTTCCTCTCTCAACAGCTCAAGGCCAGCTGCTTCAAATTATAGAAAACAAGAACAAAACGAGAGAGTTTTTAGTGTCTCGTATGAATAATTAAACATGAAAAAAGATACTGATACTAATTCAAATATTTAGAAATCAGAAACATCTCTACAAGTGATTTACAAGTTTCGAATATACCGAGCTTACCTTTAAGTTAAGACGACGAAAACTGAACCTATATTATGGCAGTTTGGAAGAGAATTTGGCTCATTTCTCAAATCAACCAGTTAACCCAACCAATCATCTTAAGCATTTAAACAGGCTTACGAATTGGACAACCAACCATTATTACAGGCTAAAGCAGCTTCTGTCACTTGGTCAGTTGATAGATCTGACTTACCAATGCCCACTTGTTCCCTTGAGTCTTGAGCTTCTGCGCCATCAATTTTATCTGCTCGCTGAACAGATTTCAGTGCATCAAGTTTATATGTAGTTATGCATCTTAAGCTCATTTCAGCTGCCAATTTCTGGATATCAAGGACCTGAAAAAATATTATATAAATATATATGAAATTAAATTCCAGCCTATATGAACAGGATAGCCGAAGTAAAATGGCAAAATATGCCAACCAATATAGCAATGAAGCATTAAAAAGCGACAGCGAGTACCTTAGTATACCAACATACTAAAGCAAGACCTCATCTATGATATTCCAGCTTATATATCTAAATGTTACGTACTTTAAATGTCAAAATTTCCTGCACTGATGACTAACAAGGGTGCAAACAATAGGTTAATCAACATCGACAAGTGGACAATATAAAATCCCAAATAGCAATACGACATCATAATCACATGTCATAGTTAAGAAGGAGCACCTTATTGTGAGATCTATCTGTTGCAATAACATCTCCTATATCCTTCATCAGAATAGCAATCGCAGTAGTCTTTCCTCCTGGCGCCGCACACATATCTAATATCCTTTCTCCAGGCTGAGGATCTTTCGCACATGGTAACAATCGACATATGATGTGATAATTCAGGAATCAGCACTGACTAGTGCATGTGAAATAAAACTTGGAAAGAAAGCACAAGTAGTAGATGCAAATAAGCGAAAAGACGTCTAGTTCACTGTCTAGGAATAAGGGGAAAACTTAAGTGTTTATTACCTACCCAATGCATGCGCAGCAATGATGCTGGGAAGGTTTTGAAGAAATATTTCCCCTTCAAGCAATTCTGTGACCTCAACAGCAAACAGATTTGTCAAATACTGACATAAAATTACTGAAATAGCAAAAAGTTGGAAACTACGGCTAACAATCATAATAAACTGTGAAGCCATTTTCTCCATGCATATGAAGCAGGGTGCAACGATTAGGTTTACCATTAAATGAAGGCAGGTCATAGACTCTTCTATCCATGTCTAAAGCAACTCCTTGAGATACTCTAAACATCCCAGCTCTCGACATTGTGATGGTTCCTTGACCAATATAAAGTCCGTTTCGCTCAAAGTAGAAAGGATCTACAATCAAGCACGGGTGTAATATAAAAATTATTTATTGTTGGGAAACATTCCACGAGAAAACACAGATAATAGTGCAACTGCATAAACTACAGTAATATGAAACAACTTGATTCAAATTAAATCCTGGGAGCATTTCTGTATATAAAGTAAGAAATAATCATAAATCAGTTAGAGATAAACCATTTCTAAAAATTTTTAGAACCTGCTTGGGAACCCTGCAGCACGGTTCCACGTGTAAATCCAACACCCCACCCACCATCAGAACCAAGCTGCTCAACCGCAACAGAAACTGCAACATTTTCACCTTTCTCAACATGAGCACTGCAAGCCAGAACACCAGGTATGTACACCTATATATGTTGTACCAGAAGAAAAAAGATAATTACCACATCAGAAAAAAGAAAGAGGCGTGAAATGCACTTTTGCAACACAGAAATTTTCCTGGCCTTGAAACTAAAAAGTTGGAATTTCAGGTTGATATGATACAGGCCAACCTAAATTTCAAAGAGTATAATGCCAACCTAAAAAGGTGCTAAATCTCATATAATTCTTACCTGAGCACCACGGAGAACTGCTTCAGCACATTTCCGACTCACAACAACCTCCTTAGGAGGGTTCTCTTCCTTGTACCCATAGTCAATAGTGTGTGGACCTGACCCTTTGACAAAAACTACGTAGTCCAAACCAGGAATCTTACACTTTGATATGAGAGCATCTGAGATACTAAGAGAATCCATTGATATCGACCCATTCGCATCTAACTCAGATAGTGTATTCTCTCCCTCAGCACGATCATTCAGCCACCCTCTTTCCTCAAGTACAGCTGATAGCTTCTTGATAACATCATCACTTGTTGTCTTGAGTGTATTCACCCTTATACAAGAGTAGCACGAAGGGCGTCTGTCAAACCCATGATGATTTCTTTAGTAGAATATATCTTAAACACCAAGGCAAAAATCAGTATGTAGTGATTTCTTCTCCAATGGACTAGTGTTAATGAATATCAAACAAACTGTAGTTTTATATTCGTGATTGATATTTATATCATGCTAGCAAAGGTGACCTCAGGCATGATCTTTTGACGAACAGCGTCAGCTCATGAAATGCTATCTCATTCATTTACCACAAATCAAGCTCAAATGCATCATCTTCTATATATAAATGATACAATCTCTCTGCACTATAATTGTCAAAATTGAAGGTTTCAGATGGGACAACGTTCTCCTCAGAAATCAAATTAGCTACGATTCTGCAAACACGCATGGAATACAGCTCACTTTTCTCAATCAATCAGAACCTATGGATTCTCAAGCTTGTTTACTTTATTTTCCTTCCTGTTTTTTTGCGCCCAATAAATAAACAAACAAAACAAGAGAATATTGGTAACACATAAAAAGTGTCATCACATTTCACCAAGCAAATACGAATACAAGAAAATGAGAAGTCCAAGTGAACTTTACGTCAGAGCCCTTGAGATACTCGCGAAATGCTCGGCCCCATAGGCTTTGACGAAGTACTCTTTCACTTGAGGGTTCCAAAGCAACGTGGGATTGTAACAGTAGCGTTCCGATGGATCCATCTGTTCGCAAGAAACCAAACTTTACCCAATCGAATCAGAAATAATGGTACAGTCCAATGAATTGCAGCTTACCTTGCAAGTTGATGTCATGGATCTGCCACTCAACCACAAGGGTGATGTTAGAGATGTTGCTGTAATAAGAGGGAAAGGCGACAGAATTACACAAATAATGTTATTTTGAGAACGGAATTACAAAACTAGTTGAGTTTTTAAACATATTACAAAAATAATCAACTTTTTTAATTCAAACTATTTTTATTTTTATTTTAACCACGAAAATACTTAAAATTATAAATTTTCACTATTTTTATCTTCAAATATCACAACATTTGTTAATAATTAAAATTTTACCCCAACTTTTAACCCAAATATATTAAAAATATATTACTTAAAAAATAATCAAAAAGAAAAGTAAAATTACTTGGCATGACCGTGACTTACTCCTCCCACGTGAGTTCGATATCTAGAGCTGTCACAACGGGCCGTCGGGTCTGGCTGGCCCGTAGCCCGCCAAACTCCGCCATTAGCCAGGCCTAGAAGGCCCCGCCCCGCAAGAAAAAACAAATTAAAAAAAAAGAAAAAATTCGAAAAAAGAAATAAAAGAACAATAAAAATTAAATATAAGCTCAAAATTATTTCTAATTAAATCTAATCTTTTAGTAATAATTCATTATTTTACTAAACTTGAGTAGATTAAAAATCCGAGCTAAAACTAACATATCTATATAATTTATTTATATACCAATATTTAATAAACAATCATATTGAGCCTGCCAGGATTTATAATATGATGTTTTTATTAAATATTGATACATAAATAAATTATATATGTATGTTAGTATATTTTGCTCCGATTAATTTACTCAAGTTTAATAATATATATAAATTATTATTACGAGATTAGCTTTAATTAGAACTAATTTCGAGCTTAAATATTTAAATTTTTTTCTTCATTTGTTTTTATTTTTCTATTTTTAATTTTTTTTAAATTTGAGCGGGGTGGAGCCTTCAATTTCTAGGCCTGCCAGACGGTCAGGCCAAGTAATTTTGCTTTTATTTTGATTATTTTTCTAAGTAATATATTTTTTATATATTTGAGTTAAAAGTTGGGGTAAAATTTTAATTGTTAACAAATGTTGTGATATTTGAGGATAACAATAGTGAAAATTTATAATTTTAAATATTTTTCGTGGTTAAAATGAAAATAAAAATAGTTAGAACTTAAAAAGTTGATTAGTTTTGTAATAGGTTTAGAAACTCAACTAATTTTGTAATTTCATTCTCAAAATAACATCATTTATGCAATTCTCTCAGGGAAAGGCTGGTGTGAGAGCAAAGGGGGAGAGAATGCTATTCATGGGCTGAAAAGAGTTGGTGTGGGCTGATGAAGATAATTATCTGAGCCAAGAAGTTTAATATATTATATTTCTAATTAGGTCAAAGCCCAATATGTATTTCCTGTTATATGCAATGTATCGAACAGATTATGAGGATAAGCAAGAAATTAAACCCTAAACTCTTCCGTTGTCTTCTTCCTCTCAACTTGTCTTCTTCTTCTTCTCAATATCTTCTTATCCTTCTGTCAATCAACATCTCCACTGTCTCTTCTCATTCTTCACATATAAAAATATCCAAATAGTATCTATCTATATATATAAAATGAACAATTACTGTTACATTAACAGCTATCAATATCAATACAAATAGAAGTCCAGTATTTTCGGACATGACATGGTATCAGAGCATTCGAACCTCGGCTTGTGATCACAATGATGGTGGGTGAAGACAATTTCGAGCTGTCACAAGGACTTGAATGCAGCCCCGTTCGAGTTCTTCTTCCAGCGGATAATACTCTTCCGATCAAGGTAATACGTAGAGAAATTGCTGATGATACTTGTTTCGACTTAAGTAATGATTTCCCGGTGTTTGATGGTATGAATCCTCGGGTGTGGATTATTAACACTGCTCGCTATTTTAAGAAAATGCCTTCAATTCCTGATCATCAAAAAATATTGTTAGCATTATTGCATTTCAAAGGAAAGGCTGCTAGTTGGTATGAGATGCTTATAGGAAAACATGTGATAACGAATTGGGAACAGTTTGTTGGTTTGGTTTTGGCGAGGTTTGAGGATCTTAGGGACGCTAAGGCCTTAAGGAACTTGAATCCCTTAAGCATGTCGGTTCGTATTCGGATTACGTCAACAAATTTGAGGACATAATTTGGGACATGCCTATTGGCGATGAACTAGACCTTTTCGAGGACTATCTCATTTCTCGATTTGTTAATAGTCTTAAGGTTGAGCTGCGAGGTATCCTAACAGGAATGCAACCTAGGAGCCTATATGATGCTATAGAGCTTGGTCGAAAGCATCTAAGAGTTGTCGATGACATCGCTAAAGAAAGACAAACCTTATTGGAGATCTCTGATTCTTGTCTGTCGCCAAAGGAGGCTGAAAATCAGACCTACCGCCATCCTAAGGGAGCTTCAATAGTACCAACAAGGTTCGAAGATGAGAAAACATGTGGTAATACGTTTGGACCTTACAACTATGGTGAACCCATGGGATCTCTGGAGGGCAAGAAAGGGTATGTCCAAAAGAACGCTGCAATGATTATGCTTGGAGTTTTAGAAGCTGCCACAGTTTTTGAAGTTAGGAAAACAACAAAGGCAGCATCATTATCAATTCGAGGACTACAATATCGACCGTTCGACCGAGGAAAGTACGCTACAGCTGAAGGATTATGCTCATCTATTAAGACCCTAGGTTGTCAAAATCATTCCCCGAGATCTTACAGTTTGATGGAGCTACGGAGCACGCACGAAAGGATTCAAAAGCCACTATTATCATCGACAGTATCTAATCACACACAAGGAAAGCTAAGCAAAGAAACCCTCAACACTTTAGAACTACTAGGGGAAATATTTGATTTTTCTGGGCAGCTAAGAACATTTCTACGGCAGAGCAAACTGATCTTATACTCAAGAAAGAATGAAAGACGGTTATGGCAGAGTCAAGAGAGATGCGACGGGAAATTCGTGGTGGGGAAAAAGGTGTACCTCATGCTACAACTTTTATACCTTAACTCTATTGTTTTGCAACGAGGTTTGAAGTTCTCTCCCTTGCACCATAGCCTTTTCGAAATCTGGGAGCATATTACTCCGGCGGCTCACAGGTTGGATTTTCCAATTGGAGCGAAAATACAATTCACTGTTCCTGTTGGCCCCCTCATGAAATCACGACGCATAAGGAAAAATCTTTCACCCTTTTTACCTGAGGTACAAAGAAAGGGGGAATCTTTAGTCAAGACACCCAATAGCCTAAACAAAGGAACGAACCTGCAAGGAAATGAAGACCTTCGTCAGCTATGTGTACTGTGGTCAGGTGGAGGACCTGAGAGCGCGATGTGGGAGGAAGGAATACAGCTTCAAACGAATTTCTCAAAGGCGAATTTTTGGGGACAAGAATCACCACAGCGAATGAGTACTATCATGAACCCATCTCAGCCGTGCCATGGAGGTTCTTTCTTGGGAAATGCTTTTGAAGAAATTACAGACACTGCTCAAACCAAAATTCTGAAACAAGATCCTTGGGGACAAGGATCCATTCAAGCGGGGGGAATTGTCATGGATCTGCCGCTCAACCACAAGGGTGATGTTAGAGATGTTGCTGTAATAAGAGGGAAAGGCTGGTGTGAGAGCAAAGGGGGAGAGAATGCTATTCATGGGCTGAAAAGAGTTGGTGTGGGCTGATGAAGATAATTATCTGGGCCAAGAAGTTTAATATATTATATTTCTAATTAGGTCAAAGCCCAATATGTATTTCCTGTTATATGCAATGTATCGAACAGATTATGAGGATAAGCAAGAAATTAAATCCTAAACTCTTCCGTAGTCTTCTTCCTATCAACTTGTCTTCTTCTCAATATCTTATCCTTCTGTCAATCAACATCTCCACTATCTCTTCTCATTCTTCACATATAAAAATATCCAAATAGTATCTATCTATATATATAAAATGAACAATTACTGTTACATTAACAGCTATCAATATCAATACAAATAGAAGTCCAGTCGGGGACATTACATTTCGTGCTCGTACGTAAGGGAGTGGGCTGAAGAACGAATTACATTGGATTATCCGTTATTATAAGTTTAATGGGCCTTTGTTATTTAGTAGCCCAGTTATGCTCTATATAAAACAATCAGTATGATGCCTTGGAAGCAAAAATGAATTAACTCTTATCTCTAATTTCATCTTTTCCATCTAACCTCATCTTCTATACTTCAATCTTCTCCTTCGATCTTCTTTATCTAATCTTAGCTCTCTCTATCTCAATCTATCCTCCCTCGATCGTCCTTCGATCTTCGATCGTCCTTCGATCTTTATCTCTTTTCTCATATATAAGCGTGCACGCCACGTGTTTGACAAAATACAACACTTCCAAACCATCATAACGACGATCACCAAGCCATATACATGACAGTTGAATAGGGTTTAGGTTTACGGAGTTTGTACAAGTCAGCCAGTCTCTTTGAAGGGTTTTAACTAGGTTCCTTCCTTTCTTCATTCACAGACTAATGTGAAAGTGAAAATCATCTTTCGTTCACTATTTTGTTCATTAATGCTTATTTTTGGGGTAACTTTAATTAAATCCCCATACCCCTATTTTCTTACACATAACTCCCCATTTCATATTATTTATTAACAAACCCCCTAAATCAAAACAATCTTACACATAACTCCCCATGGACGATTTTGCCCCTATATTTTGTAGTATCAATATACGTATGTTTGTAGTACCCCATGGACGATTTTGCCCCATCTATTAATTTCCACACCCTCAGCCAACTTGTAGTACCAATATACGCATATTTGTAGTACCAATGTATAGATGTTCGTGGTACCATTCCATGAGTCCATGGACGATTTTGCCCCTCTACTAATTCCCACACCCTTTTCTTTTCCTTACCCGAACTTGCAGTACCAATATACGTATGTTTGTAGTACGAATGTATGGATGTTCGTGGTACCATTCCGTGAGCTAGTGTAGTACCATACGTAGGTTACTTGTAATATCTTTTCTGTACTATGTGCTTAACTATCGCAACTCCTACCCTAAAATTGTAGCACCAATACACATATATCTGTAGTACCAATATATAGATGTTCGTGGTACCGTATTATATGCTAGTGTGGTACCAAGATTAGGTTACTTGTAGTACCAATATCAATGGTAACCGTCACGACAAAAAAAAATCGGATGGCGTTGAAAAATTCGTTACCAAAACTTGAAGTACCAATATACGTATGGTTGTAGTACCAATGTATAGATGTTCGTGGTACCATACTGTGAGATTGTGTGGTACCATACGTAGGTTACTTGTGGTATTTTTTTTCGGTACCATGTGCTCAGCACAAGTAACCTACGTATGGTACCACACTAGCTCACGGTATGATACCACGAACATCGATACACTGGTACTACAAACATACGTATATTGTACTTCAAGTTTGGGTAAGGAATTTTCGACGCCATCTGAATTATTTTTTGTCCGTGGCCGTTGCCATAGATATTGGTACTACAAGTAACCTACTCATGGTACCACACTAGCTTACGATACGGTACCACGAACATCTGTATATTGGTACTACAAATATATGTGTATTGGTGCTACAATTTTACGGTAGGAGTTGCGATAGTTAAGCACATGGTACGGAAAAGATACCACAAGTAACCTACGTATGGTACTACACTAGCTCACGGAATGGTACCACGGTATGGTACCACGAGTATCTATACATTGGTACTACAAGAATACGTATATTGATACTACAAGTTTTGGGTAGGGGGTCCGTGGGTGTTGATAGGTTTTTTTGTAATATTGCGATAGTTAAGCAAATGGTACGGAAAAGGTACTACAAATAACTACGTATGGTACTACATTATCTCACGAAATGGTACCACGGTATGGTACCATGAATATCTATACATTGGTACTACAAGAATACGTATATTGGTACTACAAGTTTTGGGTAGGGGGTCCGTGGGTGTTGACAGGTTTTTTGGTAATATTGTTGTTTTTATAAGACTAAAATCGTCCTAGGTAGCTATGTGATATAAAAGTTTGAAATGAGGAGTTTGATGATAAATGAATGGGAAGAGGGGAGTTAATTGATTAATAGTTTGAGAGTATGGAGTTATGTGTAGATTTCTCTTTATTATTTATCATTCTAGGTAAATTGCATTGTATCTTGGTAATAACTTGACATCCGCCCAACAGTCAAATTATTTGAAGAGTTAATTAGGTTAACAGTTGGACATTTTCATTAGAAATCAGCCGTAGAGTTTTGTTATTTTCCTTACTCGCTTCTCTCTCTAAACGCCATCCCTCCCTCCCAAAAAAACTCAAATCAAAACCCTTAAAACTTATCCCTTCCTCCATTAATGGATGTTGGGGGAGGGCTCTTTTACCCTTTTTTTTGTTCTTCTTCTTCTTCTTCTTCTTCTTCTTCTTCTTCTTCTAGTAATTTTCGTCTTTTTTGTTCTTTTTTGTTGAAATGGGGTACTTTCCTTCCTCCGGCCATATGCCCGCCAACACCCACCCTACATTGCCGACCGCCCGCCGCCAAACACCCTTCCGCTGCTTGCCGCCACCCACCTCCATTACCTTGCGCTCCTTCACCCACGAGTCTCCCTTCTTGGAGTCCGTTTCTCTCGGCCTCGGGCGGAGCTTTGTCTCCCCCAGTGGATCTTTCTCTCCCTATGTGGACTGTTCGAAGAATATAAAATTCTCGCGTCGAAGCCGAAGAACGTGAAGAGTAATGTAAATTTGGCTTAATAGCTATTTTGTGATAGATTCTTTACTTCTTTAGCCATAGATCATGTATTTTATTTTCTTTCGACTTTTTTGCTGTTTTGATTGTTTTTGCTAGTTTGTGAGCCTTTGTTCTCCACCATTGTCGAATGTAACAAAGAGACTCATTCGAGCTATTTAGCTCATGTACCTTTGTATTTATTATATCCAAGCTACCGTTTCAAAAAAAATAGAATTCGGCCTAGAAAATGATTTATTTAGTGATAAGGACTTAAATTTAGAGATGGAGACCTAAATATTGAGAAAATACCTCCATAAATGCAAAACTTACAAATCTTGTTGTCTTCTAGGGCTGTTCATTCGGTAAAAACCGAACCGAATCGACGGTTAACCAACTTTTCGGTTAAAATTTTTTGAACCCGAATACCGAACCGAACTTCCTCGATTCAGTTTCGGTAAAAACCATACTTGATCGGTTCGGTTTCGGTAAAAACCGAAAAACCGAATCTAAAGAAAAAAGAAAAAACAGAGAATTTGCCTAAAATCTCAATAGCAATCAAAATTTCGGTTTAGCTAATGCTTGGATTTTGAGATTAAAATTGAAAAAAAAAATATATTTTTTAATAAACTAATCAACGTGGGCCATTTAATCAACTACAGGCCCAATCACTTTCACACACACACATATACTAGTAATTGGAAGTCGTGCACAATGCGCACCCCATATGCCCATATTATCTTTTATTAACATATTATTCTTCTACTGATCTAATAAATCAATTCATGTATCTTCCATTCAACAAATAATCATCGATTAAGATAAAAACGGATGAATGATATCAAATTAAATAATGTAACTTCTAATATAAATCAAATGACAACAAATAAAAAAACTAACAATATCAAGTTCAATAATGTAACATTTAATGTAATTGCTTCCTACATTTTAAAAATTTTTAATTTGCTTTAAATATAGGCGGATTGTTCGGTCCGGTCGTAACTTGCACCTACACATGCTGGACCTAAATAACTGATGAATCTATCTACACAAAATATACTTAAGTATAAAAGGTAATTTAAACTCATAATTAAAATTAAGAAATAATATGTAGACTTAATTAAGTATATGTAAGTAAGAAAAATAAGTATTTAATTAAGTATATATATAATATATATATACGTGTTAACTACACTTATAACCATACAATTTAATTACTAAAGAAATAAAAAATATATATAGACATCCCTAAATAGGCTATCATTACCCCTATATATATATATATATATATTACAACCATCCACCATTCGTTTTGCCACACATAAGTACAAGTAGTACTATGTTAATGGGCCTGGCTTATTAATATATGTATATTTCTTAATATATTGAATTTCGGTATTTTGGTTTTTACTCGGTTAACCGAATTGTCGAACCGAAAAACTGAAATTTTCGGTTTTATATTTTTTAGAACCGAAAACCAAACTGAATTCTTTCGGTCGATATTAGGTTCATAACGAATTTTCGGATTCGGTTCGGTCGGTTAACCAACTTTTGACCACCCCAATGTCTTTCTTCTCCAAATGGTCGAAACAAAATTTCAAGCTCAAATGCGCTCGAATGTGACCTAAGGTTAAATTGACCTCAATGTCTCATGTGTATCAATAATCAAGGAAAGTTGTTGAAGCTTATAATTATATAGTGCTTCGAACTCAATCCTAGATCTCGTTGAATAACGGGTTAAATATCAATTTTAATAGTCGATTAACGTGAATTCGACTCAATTTGATCATGTGTCTTAATAATCGATTTGGAAACATCCAAGTATAAGATCACGTGAGCAGCAAGTTATGGAAAGAAGATATTTGGCCCAAGGATCATGCGAGAATATCGGAGGAAACAAGTCAAATATTATCAAATCATTGAAGAAAGACGGCTGCCCTAAAAATTATAAATACCAATGAAGAAAGAGAGGGAGAGACTGGAGACAGCGAAGGGAAAAGAGCTTGGCGGCTGAATAATAAACAAGGCAGACCTACGGCTGAAACGCGGCGAAGATAGAAGACGATTGACGACTTGCGAGGCGTTCCTTCCGTGATAAGCATATTATTTCCCTATTATGTTGACATTAAATATTTTGTGTTTTTATTTTAGTAATATGCAAGCTTAGTTTATTTTGTGATTAACGCCATGATAGGCCGAATAATGACTACATATTTGTTGAGAAGTAAAGCCACTGAATAAGCTCATCAGTTCTGATCATCGAATGATGGAGTTTAGGAGCTGAGGAGAAACTAGTTTTGGCCTGAATCTGTTCTAGTATGCCAATGTTCAAAATCTGAAGCGTTGGATTGGTGGGTTAATGATCAATGGCTCAGATTATTAGTTGATGTCTCACTTATAAAGTTGGTACACGTTTTATAACTGAAGGATTAGGCCGTTGGTACATGCTCGAAGCTAATCTGCTGAGTTCTTATAAATAGCAGATTACAGTGGTGAAGTAGCAGAGTTCGAGCGATCATATCTTGTAAACAAGAGAGAATTAGCGAGTGGTGTAAACTAGAGAGTTGGTGAGAAAGTTGAGAGCTTGTAACCCTTCTTTTGGTTTGGAATAAAGAGCGTTTGTTGGTCCGTGGACGTAGACTCGAAACAGAGTCGAACCACGTTATATCGTTTTTTGTTTTTCGTTGTTCTTCGCTGTTTTTCGATTCGATCACAATCAAGATCGACGTTCTTGATCAAATTCACACACACCCACGAAAATAGGCTAGGTTACGAATCTGTGGAGGTCGATTTGCCAACAGTATTAATATTTTTCTTATCCTATTTGATGTGAATCAAGTCATGTGTTCCTTGTTTGCGCTTAATGCTTGTGTATGCCTGATCAACGTATGCATGTTATTTAATTGGTTTCCGAGACAGACAAAGTGATTAGACCGGTTAGAACAATAAACATCGAACATCACTACGTAAAACTGACTAGAGATGAAATTCGGTTTCGTATGTGTGGTTTCCGAATCCTTAAACGCCGAAAGCGTTTAAGCTCGGGGAATTTCATAGAGATTGAATGCGTGCGTGGAAACTACAATCCTATAGACATATACGGGTTGGTTCTCTATCGCATAGGATCGCTATTGCGGGACAAACGAGTAGCGATTGTCTTAGGAAATTTAACCGTGACTGAGATTCATGATGGTTAGATAGGATAGATTTTATGTAGACGTAAGAATTATTTGTGCTGAACATGTGCCTTGGTCACTCGTCGTCAATTGATCTTTATCTCATTTAGTTTATTTGTGTCTATTTTATTATTTGCGCTTTTATCTCGTTTAATTAAATTATCAAAACTATAAAAATTCTCTTAGTCTAAATTAGAATTAGGTTTAATATCTTAGAATTAATCAAGCTATCTTCGTGGATCGATACTCGGACTTCGTCTGTTTTACTACTTGCACGACCTAGTACACTTGCTAGTATTTGAGCGTGTCAACAATGATCTCTATTATTACTTCAAATAGGTAAAGCAATTCCTCTTAATTATATTTTAATCCCAAAATATTTTTACTCATTATTTTTTTCACATTCTCGTCATTTACCATCGGAAATCAGCCAACATATATGTTAAGAAAAGGAGCTTTCCAACGTGACTCATCTAATTGACACTCAAACTGATAAGATTATATTGTCTCCAATATCTCGATAATCATCTGGAACATATTCATATGGATCAACACATGCTTGCAAACTTGGACGAAAATAGAGCGAACATAAATACAACGACACCACAATAATAATAATAATAACATAACTTATACAATATAAAGGGAACATTTCTTATTGCCAACTAATGATTTGATTATGGTTTATTTGAGGTTATTTTCTTAGTAATATCTTCAAAATCAAATCACTAGTATTGAATTACTAAGATTGAAATATGGAATTTATTAGTTTATGAAATTTTTAAAAAGATTACGGTTAAAAATATAGTTATGGATAATTTTGTTGAGAATTTGAGATGATTATGGTGAAAAAAGCAATATTAACAAGATTTGTGGTGAAAACTGAAAATAATAATATTAAAATAAAAAAAGTTGATTAGTTTTGTAATAGGGTGAGAAAGTTATCTACTTTTGTAATAGCACTATTTAAAATAATACTATTTGCATCATTCTCTCGTTATTAAAGTGTTACTGTGCGGCTTTTAAATGATAACGACCGAACGATGAGAAACCCTGATCAAAATTTCGAGTAGATTTTATTTTTATTGAGCAGAATCAATATCCCCGGTGATTTATTCTGATCTTTACTAGTTGAGATTTGGGATGGATACTTTTCGAAATTTGACTCAAATAAGGAAAAAAGTTTTTAATCGTAATCGAATCATGTTTTAGGCCAAAATTGCAGCTAATATGTATAAGCTCAACAGACCCATAGCTTGCACATTTTGTCGTGCCTCTGTGTCAGTTCGATAATTCATCGTTCAAGGTTATCAGAAATTAAAATACAGATGTCGGATCTTTAAAAATTTCAGAAACATATAATGTGGCACCTGTAAGGAAACCAATAAAAGCTCATATGTTAGCATAATGGTTTACATATTTTAAGGCAGGAATATCGATATTAACGTGAGTTTTGGCGGGATCTTGAAAATTTTCAGAAACTTATTGTGGTAGGATTAGAAGATTAAGTGATACCAATAAGCTTTTATGTGTTACCAGAAGTGGATTACTTGCCACGAATAACTGTTAATGTGCTAGGGTTTTAGGTTTAGTATTTTTTAGGTTTATAATTAGGATTTTGGGGATATGTTAAGGGTTTACGACACATTTGGAGATATGATTCACGACTTATGGTTTATATGATACACTTAAAAAAATCTTACAGTTCGAGGTTTAGGTTTAGGTTCGAGGCCTCAAATTCAGGGTTCATGGCTTATGGTTTATGTTTATGGTCTATAAATATCATTCGTGATTTAATGCCGAACTTCATACACTTTTGTGATGGATTTTATAATGTTATGTTTCATAGTCTATGTTTTGCAAACACAATATGTTTACATGATTAATAATCTCAACAGTCGGTTATTAACATCAACATTCTCATATTGTATCTTAAAGGAATTTGGTGGTTTAACTTCATCAGATCATAAATTTCCACCAATCTCAGCCTTATACATCCGGAAAAAAAGTAACGAAATTAATCGATAGTAATGTAGTACAACGACCTATTATCTAGTATCATTATTAATCACTGTGTTATAAAATATATTTTACTATGTTCTTCTATCAGACATAAGATATTATTTGCAGGTAGTGTGGTTACATTGTCAGTCAATCCTGCTAATATTCCTGGACAATCAAGAACCTTCAAGAATGTTTTTAATAAGTATTTCTTTTACATGTACATGTGTTATAATTGTTACATAAAGTGTTATAATTAAGTGTTTGTTTTACATGTACATGTGTTATTTGCATGTCATTATATTATTCTCACACAATCATGTTAATATTTCCCCACAATCTAGAACTTTCTAGTTAGTATTTTTTGCATGTTCATGTGTTATATTCGTTACATAGTTGATCTGGGGCTATCCCAATCAAAGAAATTTATGGTTCAGGAAATTTATACAGCGTAGGTTTAATATCACAAAGTTTCAAGATATGCGCAAGGTGCTTGTTCGTAAGGGACATGCATGGGACGTAAACGAAAGGACACGGAATATACGTGGTTCGAATCCTTGCGGCTTCTACGTCCATGGGCGCTATGGAACTCTCTTTTACTACGTTTTAATAGATTACACACTCAGCTAAGCTTACTTTCGCTCATTTATGCTAAAGATTGATGGAAAATACTTAATGCAGTGAAAGAGAGAAAAATGCTAAGTGTTTTTCGTGTCTTGAATGATGAATCTTGCAGAAAATGGCTAAGTATTGCTTTTATAGGAGTTTCCTATCGTTGTGTAGGCTTACATCCCAGAATTCCTGGGGATGTGAATTGTATAATACGATGTACGGTGCGTATTGTCATGTCAGCAACAACTTCTGCAGCAGGCACAACTTTTGGTAGCGGCGCTGCCCTCTCTCCAGAGGACACGTGTCCTCGCGCAGAATTTGCCTTTATGGGGTCTTTTCGACCAACAGCGTGTCAGAGAAGCTTCAGTTTTCCTGGGAGCTGTCAGGTGGCTCCTTTAGGTCCTTATCTGCCCAGATCCCTCCTTAGCTCCTTTCTTTCCCCAAACTTCACGTTTCACCTTACTTTTAACACTTACAATTTTATTTTCGGCCTGCCTAGTTATTATACCACATCAATAGTGTTACTAAGTTAGAAAACTTTCAATTTAGGAGATCTAATTTTTGTATTATTCCACGATCACAAAAACTAATTTTCATTGATTATTAAGATCCATGATCAAATGAGTCGATTTCTCTTTATTTAATCATTTAACGAGATTTTATGCGTTTTCAACAAGATTTTAGAATGACTTAACACATTATTTAATTATATGCTTTGATAATTTTCATTGATTATTAAGAACATGCGAAACTGAGGTCATGTCGTTGGTGAATTGAGGTCGTGTCGCTGGCTGTTTTTCAAACTATTCATCTTTCTTGTGTGCAGAGTGTGTTATTGATAAGAAATGTATTTCTTTTAATTTATGTGTTATTTTATGGCAACTTTTGTTATAAAATTCAAGACGTTGTATTTGTTGTATAAAGCGTTAGTCAACAAATGTGTTAATTCGCAAACATTGCAATCTTGGGTCGCTTCACAATATGTCATCAATTAACATCAATAATTCCCATCGAATTCCAAATATCTTCTTTCCATAATATTTGACTTGTTTCCTTATTCGAATCTTCAAGCTGGATGTTTCCTTACTCTCCTCCTTTGAAACATGCGCATCTCATCTTAGGGATTAGATACACGTGCGACTTGGTCTTTAACTTCAAACTGCATGTCTTTTGTAGCGCCATGGAGCATTCTTCTGACAATTGTAGCCCAAAATCTCGTAATTGTACTTGGTGAACATGATTGCTCGGCTTTGGTGCTTTTTGCTACGATATCTATCAAATAAGAAAGATACCATAAAGGTAGGATATTCAAGTATATTCAAATAAATAACGGCCAATATATTAGTGTAAACTGAAAATGTTGATTAGTTTTGTAATAAGGTGAGAAAGTTATAATAGTACTGTTCAAAATAATACTATTTGTGTTATTCTGTCCTTTAATAACCCTACAATAACACCCCTTTCTGGCAACTCTTCATTAAAAACATAGTATCACATGTTTGACAAGGAATACATCTTATTTGTTTCGTAACGAGAAATGATTAAAAATTAGTACTACTTTAAGGAACAATTATTACACTAAATTTTTCTAGTGCAGTTCCGTCAACCCTGAACAACGAACAATTGAGCTAATACGATGACTTGATGGAATATGCAGGTTAGCTGCAATTTAGACCGAAAACATGATTCGATTCTCAATTTCTTTCTTCTTTGCGTCAAAAAGTTCGAAAAAAAATCTCAACACAAGTCTCACATTTGACGACGTAAACATAAAGACTAGAATAAACCCTAAGAGACACATTGATATTGGTTTGGTGCAGGAGGTGCTCGTGCGAACGATAAAATATATGGCAAAAATTTTGATCTTGATGCCACTTATTAACCCTACAGTAACACATAATTTGCATATATTAAAACTTCGTATATTATAAGATATGGTAACAGATCGGCGTATACCTCTTTGATAGGGGTGACCTCCGATCCAGCATTCCTCATGACCTAACAACTTAGACGTGGGGCAGGTAAGGAGGAGAGCCGGAGGACCCCAGGGCATCGATCGGGCGATAAGGACAAGGCATGAGGTACGGCCAGAGGCGATGTACGAAGATGATATTTGGAGTAGCTAGGGAGATATCCCCGAGAGCTACGGAATTAGCCGGAAGGGCCAAGGAAAACAATCGAGAGAGCTAAGGAAGCGTTCAGGAGATCTGACGAGGGGAAGCAATACAAAACCCTGGACGCACCTACAGTATAAATAGGGTCTCTTATACATTTTATAAAATAAGCCGTTAGCCCATACACACTAACACACTAAGAACAGACACACATACTTTCTCTTCCTCTCTTAGTCTTCTTTTTACCTTTTAGGCCTTGGAATCACTTATAGGATTCACCCGAATCCGAACCACGTAAATCTTTGTCCCTTTACGTTTTCTGTTCTTTTTCGTATATTCCATCTACGATTCTGTCCGTCCCGGCCCTCACCTTGATTTCCCGGACCATAAATCTTGTTGATCGGGGTCGTACCTGCATCAAATGGTGCCGTCTGTGGGAACGAGGGTTTGGAACGTGAGATATGGAGTCGTGGCTTGGATTAGACTACTGTTTTGGAAGTTTTCTGGGCTGCTATTCTTGGGTTTTCTTCTATGGTATTTCATCGAACACCTGCCGAGCGAAAGTTTGTCCAGCCATAAGCTTTGCCACCGGCCACCTCGTCCTCACCGTCAGCGACCGACCCACCACCCAAGCACTGCCGGCAAGGCAGCGGTGGCCATCCATTTAGGTCTGCCGCCACAAGGGCAGAAATGCTTCGCCGTTGCTGACATTTATTACACAACCATTGATAGTAATGATGATGTCTGCAAAGAACAAGGTGTTAAAGAAGGCATCAATGGCAGAATCTCCTAGTTGGTAATCGAGGGATTCAACCTTACTGGCACATGGGGCGAAATCCCCAGCCTCAAGAATCTCAAGTCCCTCTTCCTAAACAACAACGAATCCTCTGGCGAAATCCCAGTTAGCCTTTCCTCGACCCATCCTGCGGAACACCATACTTTCTGCCTTTCAATTAGAACAGCTCGAGATTCTTCATCGTGTCCGGCGGAATCCCATCGGCCACTTCGTTGAAGACGCAAGAAAAGCGATGAAAATATTGAACGAGGTGGGGCCGGGAGTGACGACGTTTCTGAAAGAGACAACAAGAACAATTACGTCAAGTCTCGATTTCGGAGCCCTTTTAGGTCAAACCACCCTGGACATTGCTTCCGCACCTATAGGATGATTCCGCGGCCGCCGCTCCGGTCGCCGGCGACATCTTTGCCGGAGATTGCTCGTCGGGACCGGTTTGTAAGTTTTCTAACTTTTGGGGTGTTGAGTGGAATTATAGAAATAGGGCAGTTAATTTTGCTGTTTTCCTTGTGGTCAAATGCTGTGAAATCTGAAATTGGGGGGCGGAAGAGAATTTTGATAATATTTGTGGTAATCTAGCTATTTCACTTAGGGTTTCTAATGGGCTTGAGCCTTTAAATCTGTAGAAATTTATATTTTGGGCTATATAATTAATTTTGTGAGTGTTTTAACTCAATTATTTGGGCTTTTAGGTGTGATGGACATTAAAATATTTGGGGCTGGTATTATCTTATTGGGCTGCAGGAATTAATTATTTTTCACTGTTAGAATTATTTTGATTAGTTTCTTAAAATAACTATTACTGGGGTTACTGAGATTAATTACATAGCTTGCTAGAATTAATTATTTCGGGTTGCTAAATAAATTAGTTATGGGGCTTTTAGAGTCGTTGGACTTAGGCGAATTGGGCTTGATTTATTTTGTTAGGCTCCTAAATTAATTATCTTAGACTAGAATATTTGGACTGCTGGAATTATTGTCATTGTACCGCTAGCCCAGTAGGTCTCCGTCCTGACTCCCAATAGGTACAGCCTAGGGCATACAATCACTGGCGCACTATTGTCAGACTGACGTGCCCTCTGTCTGACCATATGTCCCCCGGTCGGCCGTAAACAGTCCCGTCCTTTTCAACACCCCGTGTCAAGATTACGTTTCTTTCTATTTACTACGATGACGAACATAATTACTATCCTGCTTGAGAGAAACTGTTTGGTGGGACCAAACTACGTGGACTGGCTCCGTAACCTGAGGATAGTCCTAGGTATGGAGTCGCTGACTTATGTCCTCGATTCCCCCGTACCGCAAGTCCCAGGGACTGATGCGAGTGACGAAGACCGGGCTGCGTATGCCAAATGGCAGATAGACGAGCCAAAAGTCAAGGGCTATATACTTCTTTCCATGAGCAATGAGTTGCAGCGCACTCACTCGGAAATGGAAGTGGGCGCCATTTTGCTTCAATTGAAGGAGCTTTTTGGCGAACATTCCAGGAGTGCTCGCTGTTCCCTAACGGAGCAACTATTTCATTGCAAAATGGCTAAGGGTAGTGACGTCGGAGCGCATGTGCTCAAGATGATCGATTGGATCGAAAGACTCGAGGCACTGGACTTTATCATGGATAACAAACTCCAGAACGATCTTATACTTCAGTCGCTCCCACCTTCCTTCAATTCGTCCATCGTGAACTTTAATCTGAACAAGGCCGAGTGACTGGGTACCAGTTGTCGGCAACGCAGACTCAGATGAAGAAGGTGAAAGAAAAGGAAGTTGTTCTTGTCGCGAATGTTAAGACTCGAGGGTCGAGTTCAAAGAAAAAGTCGGACAAGCCCACTAAGCCCAAAGGACGAATTTCGAAAGGCAAGGACAAGAAGAACGTGTTCAAAGGCGCCAAGCCGACGGACAAGTGCCTTCACTGCAATGAGCTTGGCCATTGGAAGAGCGATTGCCCGAAGCTAGCCGCCTCAGGTAAAGAACTTTACGTTTTGGAAACAAATTGTTCTATGACAGTATATTCTGCTTCATGGATCTTAGACTCGGGAGCTAGTGCTCACATCTGTGTTTCGAACCAGGGTCTGGAACGAAGTAGGAAGCTGGCGGATCGAGAAATCATGATCAACGTAGGAAGCGGACATAGTATACCGGCGACCCACATTGGATCAAGAACTCTCGTTTTACCTACTAGACATTGTTTACTGCTTTCCGATTGTTTGGTTTTGCCCAAGGGGCTTAAGAATATTGTTCCTATTCCCGTTTTGAGCGGAAACGGTTGTGAGTTCCGTTTTAGTAATAATATATGCAATATTTATTTTGAAAATAATTGCGTCGGAAGTGCAAGTTTACTGAATGGGTTGTATTACCTAAATATCGAAGATAAAATATACGGTCACCAACAAACAAAAATTGGAGTCGAACTCAAGAATGATGTGGCATCTTCGACTCGGTAACGCTGGAGAACAGAAGATTCTTGAGTTGGAGAAAACCGGCATTATAAAGCCGCTTGGGTGATCCCTATCCAACTTGTGAATCTTGTACCTTGGAAAGATGACTAAGTCGCCCTTCACAGGGACTTTCACGAGAGCCGCAGAACTTCTCGGTTTGATCCACACGGATGTTTGCAGACCGTTCGGTGTAGCATCGCGGTAACTTCCATTATTTCGTTACCTTCACTGATGATCACTCTCGCTTTTTGGCAAGGTGTATCTCATGAAGAATAAGTCTGATACTTTTGAATGGTTCAAAGAGTAGAAGGCTTTGGTGGAAACTCAGACTGGAAAGAGCATTAAAGCTGTTCGATCAGATCGAGACGGCGAGTACATGAGCCTCGAGTTTGACGAGTTCTTGAAAGAGAACGGGATAATTTCATAGATGACACCGCCCGGAACACCGCAGTTGAATGGTGTGTCCGAACGCAGAAACTCTGATATGGTTCGATCTGTGCTAAGCTATACAGACCTGCCCATATCGTTGTGGGGTCATGCCCTGTTGACAGCGGCACACATTCTGAATAGATGTCCTACAAAGTCATTCATCGTATTCCGTATCAGATATGGACAGGACGAAAACCGAGCTTGAATCACATTAGAATTTAGCGTTGCCCCGTGTTGTGAAAAAGCTCAAGACAGATAAACTGGAATCGAAGGCTGTGAAAGGACGTTTTGTCGGGTATCCTAAGGATTCCATGGGATACCAGTTTTACTTCCACGACGATCAGAGAATCGTTGTAGCCCTTCAGCCTCACTTTCTCGAAGGAGATTTCGTTCGAGAAGGTGGAGCGGGAAGTAACTCTTGGAGAGTATTCAGAAGCGCTTTCACAAACTCCAGTGTCGGATGACACCGTAGATCAGTCTGAGACGCAGCCTGACTTGCCCAGGTCGGGTAGAGTATCTCGCCAGCCTGAGGGATATGGTATGGTACACATCGAGCACGAGGTTGCTGCGATGGAAGGGCACGTTGGAGACGATCCCACTACCTATGACCAGGCAATGAGGGATAAAGATTCGGAGAAATGGCTTATAGCTATGCAAGCCGAAATGGATGCTATGCACGAAAAACCAAGTCTGGACTCTATTAGACCTCCCAGATAGTTTTAGACCCATTGGGTGTAAATGGATCTACAAAAGAAAGATAGGATCTGACAGATTGGTTGATACATACAAAGCTAGGCTTGTGGCGAAAGGGTACAGTCAAAAAGAGGGCATTGATTATGAGGAGACATTTTCGCCTGTTGCTATGATGAAGCCCATTCGAACATTACTTGCGATAGCTGCGCACTATGACTATGAGATCTGGCAGATGGATGTGAAAACTGCGTTCGTAAATGGATACCTCAAGGAGAAAATATATATGGAGCAGCCCAAGGGTTTTACATCGCAAGGAGATGCTCATAAGGTGTGCAAACTGAACAAGTCCATTTATGGACTGAAACAAGCCTCCAGAAGCTGGAATCTTCGGTTCGATAAAGTGGTCAAGGGCCAGGTATTCTTAAAGAACGAAGACGAACCTTGCGTCTACAAGAAAAGCAGTGGGACCAAAGTATCTTTCCACGAATTGTACGTGGACGACATCCTTTTGATAGGAAATGATATTGGAATGCTCTCGATGGTGAAAGCGTGGCTTTCAACCGAATTCTCCATGAAAGACTTGGGAGAAGCTACCTACATCTTGGGGATTCGCCTTTATAGAGATCGAACGAATCGTATGTTAGGACTCTCCCAAGCCCTTTACTTAGACAAGGTCCTGAAGCGATATAATATGGACAACTCTAAGAAAGGGTTCCTGCCTATGCGGCATGGGATTCACCTTTCCAAGGCTATGAGCCCTCAAAGTGAGTTGGAGCGGAAAGAGATGAATGAAATCCCCTATGCATCCGCGGTGGGTAGCTTGATGTACGCGATGCTTTGCACACGACCAGACCTGGCGTACGCTGTGAGCGTAGTCAGTCGGTTTCAGGCTGACCCTGGTAAGGAACATTGGACAGCAGTCAAGACTATCCTCAAGTACCTCAGACGGACTGAGGATATGATGCTGCTCTACGGTAATGGAGAATTGGAAGTGGAAGGGTATACGGATTCGGATTTCCAATCTGACGTGGACGACCGAAAATCCACTTCAGGATTTGTCTTTACGCTCAACGATGGAGCGGTGTCTTGGAAAAGTTCCAAACAGAGCACTACTGCAGATTCCACCTGCGAAGCAGAGTAATAGCGGCCTCAGAGGCAGCGAAGGAAGGTGTTTGGATGAGAAAGTTCTTGAAAGAACTTGGTGTCGTTCCTGTAGCAGATAGGCCATTGCCATTGTGTTGTGACAATACGGGCGCTATTGCTCAGGCAAAAGAACCGAGGTCTCACAGCAGGTCCAAACATATAGAAGGAACGTACCACGTGTTACGTGGATTCGTTGAGAAGATTGCGACCGCGGAAAATGTGGCTGACCCGTTCACCAGGCCTCTGTCACAGGCAGTGCTGGCTAGACATCTCGAAAAGATGATTATTAGATACTGCAGCGCATGGCATTGAGTGCAAGTGGGAGATTGTTAGGAATATGCCCTCGAATGCTATACGAGGATAAGATTGTATAAGGCATTAGCTTATTTATCATTCGACCTTTTATGTAATGAGATATTTTTTGTGTGTTTATTAAAAGGCGTTGTTCGTTTATTGGATATAAGAGTACTTTACTAAGCATCCGGTAAAGCAATAAATGAACAAATCCAAATGTGTCGAGTTGAGTCACTGTTCTCGATGAGTACAAGAGAGGAAGGCACCAGTGGACTCTTATCCTCGAGTATTAAAAGTCCGTAAGCCTTAGGCTCCAGTTGGGTGTTGGATAACCGATTACGGCTTATTTGTTGATGACCTATGGAGTGCCGATACCCCCTTGGAAGCGGAGGTCATGACTTGTGATGCGAGTCGAATCAAGGGATTGAATCGTTTCATGGACACTGACTCACGGGTCGTACGGTGGAACATGGCTTATTACTCAAGGAGTGTCAATGACCGACGACAACACTATAGTAGTCTACATGAACCTTAGACCGAAAGGGGCTTTGGCGGAGTTGACTTCGAAGTCTCGACTGTCACTGGTTCCCCTCGACCCGATTTGCTGTTGCATGGGTCAGCGGGCCAGTTGCGGTCTTGATGACGATTTGTGATTGCCGGGCTTAGACCGCCGAGTACGGATTCACAGTCTCGCAAGTAATCGAGATAAGTGTCCTATGAGGACGGCGACGGGAAATTACGAAATCCTTGGCCAAGGTATTGAACTAACTCATGTTAGACATGGAGGGTAGTTTGGTAATTTGCCTCGTCCCCGTTTTATCATAAAATCGAGTGTAGTGAGTTTGACATAGACCATGGCTCTCACTCGATTGGGACACAGCTGAAGGGTTTATACGTGTACTATAATCTATAGTAAGGTTCTCGAATAAAGACTGGATCGAAATTCGCACTCGAATCGGGTTACGGTCCGGTACTGCGGGATTGGCTAGGTAACTGCCGGACTCTTGGATTCCTCCCTTGCCGATTGAGTCGAACCTATAGAGTCGGGCTTAAAAAGGATCATCAAGGTGTACTGATAATGGACCGAAGTGGGACTTCGTATAAAACTAACTTTGAGGCTTGGGTTTGACCAAGTGCTTAAAAGGCTTGAGGGTAAAATTGGAATTGGACCCTAAGCTAATTTTCGAATTATGCCTTGCCGAATTAATTTCGAAAATTAATATAAATATAGAAATAATCTTTGGAATATTATTTATTTTAAGGTGAAAATTTCGAAATTAATCTTGGATTAAGTTTCAAATTTTGTACCATATTTACATATACTTAGTTTGACTTAGTATTTAAGTTAGTTGTGTAATTATGGTAAGTATCCTTATATGAATTTTGAATTAAATAAGGGAGAGAAAGATATGGCAAAATCTCTCCACTTAAGGAGCAAAATCAAAAATCATATCTTTGAGATATCCTAGGGTTTTCCAGATATATCATAGTATAAATAGGGCAGCCCTATTTCATAAAAAAAATTCGTCCATAACAAAGGCACAAAACACACACCGACTTTTCTCCCACGCGACGGCTCGGTTCTCTCTAGCCATCTTTAGAGAACTGATTCTGTGGTACACTGCGAGGTCGGCGTGACGATCTAGTGCCATCCACCACCATCGATGAAGTCTTGAAGAGAAGGACGAGGAGCTGCCACTCGCTTCAACTTGTAATTCTCTACGGGTTTGACCCGCCCTATTACATGTCTATGTGTTACTATTCTTATCCAAGCAACGAAGGCAATAAGGGAACCCGGAAATTTTTGTTCCGCACCGTTCGGGGACGTGGCGTCTCCGGGAGACACCGGGTAACCCAACAATCAAACCTCTCTAGATCACCGGATTAGGAAGAATACTAGGCTACGTGCTAGAATTTATTCGGATAGGCTTATTTCCGACCTGCCATAACGCACTGTTTCACTATGCAATTACTGGATGCTATTTCATTAATATTTTATCTCACGACGCTCAGTGCGTCTCGTGCGTTGGAGTTGCATGTGGTTGTGGCTTTGCAGATTTGGCAGGTATGACGGGCCAGCTCTCCGCTGGCAGCAGAAGCCCGTAAGCCCTGGCTTAGGTCCAGGCTGGACACGAGCCTCTAAGCACAGCGTAGCTCCAGATGGAGAAGGAGGCAATAAGCCCTAAGCTCCGGTCCTAGGTGGAAAAAGAAGCCCGTAAGTCCTGCCTTAGACACAGGCTGGAAACGAAAGCCCGTAAGCCTTGGCTTAGGTCCAGGTTGGACACGACCCTCTAAGCCCGGCGTAGCTCCAGATGGAGAAGGAGGCAATGATCCCTAAGCTCCGGTCCTAGGTGGAAAAAGAAGCGAAGCCTTGGCTTAGACCCAGGTTGGAAGCGAAACCCCGTAAGCCCTGGCTTAGATCCATGTTGGAAGCGAAACCCCGTAAGCCCTGGCTTAGATCCAGGCTGGAAGCGAAGCCTACAAGCCCTGGCTTAGATCTAGGCTGGATACGAAGCCTCTAAGCTCCGACGTAGCTTCAGATGATAAAAGAGGCCATAAGCCCAAGCTTCGGTCCTAGGCGGGAAATGAAGCCTCTAAGCCATGGCTCAGATCCAGGCAGGAAGATACGCCCAAGTTCTGGATTACTCCAGGCTAGGATACTCGTCGGCTGCACGAAATGCGCCTGCACGAAACGTGCCTAGGCTCCAGGCTACTCTGGATCAATGCCTACTAAACCCGGACTGGGATACGCCCTTGTTGGCTGCGCGAATGCGCCTGCGCGAAACGCGCCTGCACGAAACGTGCCCAGGCTCCAGACTACCCTAGATCAACGCCTGTTAAACCCGAAACGGGATACGCCCAGGTCCTGGATTACTCCAGGCTAGGATACCTGTTGGCTGTGCGAAACGAGCTTGCACGAAACGTGCCCAGGCCCAGATTACTCCGGGTCGAATACTGGTCGGCTACGAAAAATACGCCCAAGCCCTAGATTACTCTGGGTCGAATGCTTGTTGGCTGTACGACAAAACGCTTCTCGGTCCCGGATGTTCCGGGTAAACCTTGCCGGCTCTGGATCATTCCAGGTACGAGAAAGCTCATAGGCTCGACTCAACCCCAAAACGGAGGACAGAACCAGCCAATGCTGGCCTCGCTCAAGGTGGAAAGGTTCACCGGTAATTTGCGAACTTGTTAAAGAATAAAAACAAGGGATGCCGGACCCAACCTACCCAGGAGCCCCCAGGTACACGTTTCCATTTGCCAATAACTTTTTAGACGGAAAATTGAATGCGAATGCAGCAAGATGTTGGAGGGAGAGCGCGTAGGAGGCAAACGTCTGTCGCAAGTAAACATCCGGGGTATTGCTATTTACGAAGAAGGTTTGACACAGACTATTAAGGTGTACCGGCGAGAAAAGCTGAGGTTGGTAAGTTAGGAGGAACACACTTCGTATACTTCGAATGTGCTGATAAAACATCAACACAGTCCGAAGTAGGGGGAGTGGAGAGTGGTGGTGGTGTAAGTTCGGGATTAACAGCAGGATGAGCTTCAAATACTCAAAGTCCCAACAGAGCGGAGTTGAGGTACGATTAAAACGGGAGGAAGCATACCACAAATACTTAAGGGAAAACGTTCCTAGGATCAAGATAGGCTCCAGGTGGAAAACTTACCTGGTAGCCTACAGATCTGGCGGTGACGAGCTCCCAACCTATAAAAATGAAAGCAAGGGGCGTTGGGTTCAGCCTATACAAGCATCTCTCAGATATATGTTTAAATATGCCAATAACCTTTCAGATGGAAGTGTTGGATGCGAATGTGGTAGGATGCTGGGAGAAAAGTATAAGAGGCGGAAATGTCGCCCATAAGTAAACATCCAGGTTACTGCAATCTGCCAAAAAGAACCAGCGTGGGTACTCAAAGTGCAACGTGTGAGGGAAGGATGGAGGTCAACCAATTAGGAGGCATACTCTTCACTTACTTCGAATGTGCTGACAAGCATCAGCACAATTCGAAGTAGGGGGAGTGGAGAGTGGTAGTAGTATAGGTCCGGACATTAACAGTAAAGGGGGCCCAGAATACTTGAGAAGAAAAATTCCTTTGAAGTGAGGTGGAAAGCTTACCTGGTAGCCTACAGACCTGCTGATGAAAAGTGTCAAGTCTGACTTAGGCGGATATCGTCATGGTGGAAGCTGGCTCTCGTCTAGCACTTCTTTCGCTACAGAACGCTCTTCCCGGTGCATTGACTCGAGTCGTGTCCGCACTTCTTTCGCTACTTCAGCACCGAAGGCTTCTCCCTCTCTGCCAACAAGTCCTTAGACTTGTGTTCGATCAAGGCTTGCTGCTCCTCCACAAGTTGGTTCATATGGAACGCAAGCTCATTCTCCTTGGCAGCAAGAGCGGATGCACTTTGCCCTTCTAAGTCTGGGCTCAACCCCAAGCTGGAGACAAGGCCCGTAGACCCCAGCCTAGCTCCAGGTGGGAACCTCGTTGGTTGATCAACGGACCTGGTGAAGACGAGCCCCCAAATCGCGGAAACGAAAGATATGAGCGCCAAGTCCAGCCCAGACGGACATCTCCCACGTACACGTTTAAATCTGCCAGTAACCATTCAGATGAATGTTTGGACGTGATGGCATCATGATGTCAGAGGGAGAACGCATGAGATGGGGATGTCGCTCAGGCTGGAAACGAATATCATAAGCCCTAGCCTAGCCCAGGCGGAAACTTTCCGACGTTTAATATGGATCTACGGATCTGCCGATAACAAGTCTCATGACTATAAAATAGAAGGCAGTAAGCCATAACCTCCCAGGTAATGCTAACTTCCCAGCACTGATATTGCGACTAGCTTTCTGGTGCAGGTTTCCAGATCAACTTTCTGGCATGGACCTCCAGACGACCAATGACAGGTCGCCAGAAGCCGGCGCAGAACTCCCAGCTGCGCACTGGCACCAGAATGCCCAACCTATGTGTTTGGGATATCTAAGTCCAGCTCCGGGCTGGCACGTGAATGTCCAACCTAACTCTTGGGATATCTAAGTCAAGCTCCGCACTGGCACAGGAAACCCAATCTATCTGGATTGGGACATCTAAGTCCAGCTCTGCGCTGGCACCAATGACCCAACCTAACTGTTGCACTGGCGCTAGCACCAGATGACCCAACCTAACTGTTGCACTGGCACTAACCCAACCAATCTAAGTCCAGCTCTGCACTGGCACGGGAAACACAATCTATCTGAATTGGGACATCTAACTCCAGCTCCGCGCTGGTAACAGAAGACCCAACCGAACTGTTGGGATATCTAAGTCCAGCTCCGCGCAGGCACGGGAAACCCAATCTATCTGGATTGGGACATCTAAGTCCAGCTCCGCGCTGGCACCAGAAGACCCAACCTAACTGTTGGGATATCTAAGTCCAGCTCCGCGCTGGCATAGAAAACCCAATCTATCTGGATTGGGACATCTAAGTCCATCTCTGCGCTGGAACCGGATGACCCAACCTAACTGTTGGGATATCTAAGTCCAGCTCCGCGCTAGCATAGGAAACCCAATCTATCTGGATTGGGACATCTAAGTCCATCTCTGCGCTGGCACCGGATGACCCAACCTAACTGTTGGGATATCTAAGAACAGCTCCGCGGTGGCACATGAAGACCCAACCCAACTTTGGGGATATCTAAGTCCAGCTTCGCGCTCGCAAATGAGCAAAGCCGGGGGTGTAGAAGCAGCGACTAGTCTTTGCGGGGCTGCGGCTGATCGGCGACGGCAGCGCTGCAGGGCTGATCCATGGACCGTGAATCGAAGGCAAGCAACAGCTACGAGGGAGCAGCTGCGGGGACTGACGGAGGGCTGATCCGAGCCGGGTGCACGAGGTGGGACTGCCGTTGAGACTGACAGACGGAGGTAGTGAGCTGACTCTTGGGCTGCTGCGGCTGTGACGGACTGCGGGCGTAGGAGGAGCAGCAAGCGAGAAGTACAAAAGTAGGGCAAGGAAAAGGTTGAAGTTGTTCGCCCACCATCTGCTCGACAAAAGTCCTCAACGAAGGATCAACCACAAAGGTGAAATTCAAGGAAGAAATTATGAATTTCTTGTTGTTATTTATGTCTCTCGTCGTGTTGGTGTTTCGTATGAGTAGCTAATCTCGTAGTATTTGAGATAAAGATGAACCCTAGCGATATCCTACGTGTTTAAAAGTATTACTGTTTTTGCTATTATTACGACTCGGTTACGAATTACGATATTATTTTGATTATGTCTATGTGATTAAGATAATATTTGGGCAAATCGTAAGCTGCGCTCGAGAGAGGCGTTAACGATTAGACCACTCATAAACGAGCGGAATAAATTCTTCGTTAGAGATAGGATGAACTACCCCGTCGGATTAAAGTCAAATCTAATAGCGGGATTCATTGTTATTTATTGCGGTCTGCGATTAAGTAAGTTAGGGAAGCTTGCCCAGCTATTTAAGACGTAGATTAGTTGTGACGAGTCGAAGCGAGTAAGCGCAATTTCGCCCAATCGTAGAAACCCGTATACATACCATAGGAATCCTCACGGTCTAATAATTAGCTAAAATATATAGCATGTTTGACGTTCGATCGAGCTAGGGGGATTCGAAGTCTCAGATACGCTCGCTTTCATAAAGCCGTCCAACCCCGATATGGTTATTTTATCAAAATTTTCTTTTGTGTTTATCTTTAATTTAGTTTATCGTTATTTATATTTTTACCAAACAAAAAAATATCTACTAGAATATTTAAACGACGGTTTTCTAAAGTATATAGCTCCTTTTGGTTCGATACTCGAATACTTGCCATTTCTATACTATTTTCGATAGGTACACTTGCCTGTTGAGCGTAGATAGTTTATCGATATTTGTTTTATTTTTATTACTCGATCCGCTCGATCAAGTTTTTGGCGCCGTTGCCGGGGAACTATTGATATTCGGAAAACTTTAGTTATTATTCTAGCTCTATTATTATACTATAATTGTTGTTATTATTATTATTATCATTATTACATTATATTTATTTTTATTATTACTATTACCATTATTGTTATTATTATTGTTGTTATTATTATTGTGTGTCAGTTATTATTATTACTATTATTATTATCGTTATTATCGTTATTATTAGTATTATTTAAGAGTATTTTTTTCTCTCTTATTCTAGGTAAAATTGGAGGCAAAGTAATCGCCAGAAATGTATGACGTCACCGACACAACCACGCTCAATGCTAAGTTCGACGTCCTACAACAACAAATTTCAGCAAACGGCCTTCAGATGCATACCTTAATGAATGCAGCCTTACTGCATCTTACAACGAAGTTAGCCGTTAACACTGTACAGTTGCAGCATGCCCCGATGATCCCTACTGCTTTCGTACCTCCTCATTTATACCATGCATGTATCCCTCTATGCACTACTTGCGGGGGAAGCCATGACGCAATTCAATGTCCGTCCACTACTGCGATGGAGCAGGTGGACTATTTAACTACCAAGGTCCGAGAAATTCTGCCCCCCAAGTTCATCCGAACTTGGCCTTTGAAAATCAGCAACGAGCTCCTTTGAAAATCAGCAACAAGGCGGAAATTATGAGAATGCTCCCGATTGTCGGATGGATAAGCTTGAAGACATGTTTGCCAAGTTGATGGAAAAGCTCGATTATCACTTGGATAGTCAAGAAGCCCGACCACAAAATACCGAGTCCTCATTGACAGCATTAGAGATACAAGTCGGACAAATAGCTGAGACACTTCAACAACGCCCTCCGACATCATTAGCAAGCAACATGATGGAGAAAAATCCGAAGGAGAACTACTGCACCGTTTTAAGCGAGGAGGGGATCTATCAACCATTCGTGAGGCTCATTTTCCGGCAGCTTTAACACGTGCAATACCAAAAGATCAATTCGGAGAATACATGTCCAAGATAAGCGCCATGAAGGAAGCTGCAAGGAGGAATGCCACCGAGGGCCAAAAAGAGATACACAAAGAAGGGCAAGTAAAGGAAGTGACGGAGAAGGTCGAAACGGAAGAAGTTCGTGTAGAGGATGAGCAACTCAGCAAGCAGGTAAAAATTGCGACCAAGCTTCCCGTCAAGGCATATGAACCGAAGATCCCGTACCCAACTAGCTGAAAGAAGGACATGGTTGGCGGCAAGTTCAGTATGTCGCAAGTCACTGAGAAGAATGACATAGTTGTTAAGGGAAGCAAAGAGCATGATAAAGAAAGGCGTTCGTTTGAGGTACCGCCGGTTTTGGAGCTTAAGCGACAACGCAACCACCTGTGCGCATGTTTTTCTCGAGGGCAATACAAAACAGCGGGTGATCGTATCATGAAACTGTCTTTTGGAACACCGTGAAGACTTATCCAAAATTGTCTAGCTAAAAGACAATAAAGAAAGCGCTACTTGGGAGGCACCCCAAGGCTATCCTATGTTTTTCTTTTATTTCTATGCGCATTTTTAGTTTTTATATTTTGTTTTTCGATGATCGCAGGGAATTCAAAATCTCAAGTGTGGGGATGAGCCGTACAAAACATCCACATCGGACTATTCAAGGAAGTTCGCTTATTTATATGTTTCCTCTTCATTGTGTTACATAATTGTTACGTTGAGGACAACGTAGATCTTAAGTGTGGGGACGGGAATTTCTGCGAAATTGCGGCGAACATGTTATATATGTGCATTGTGCTTGTGCATGTCTTGATTTTTGGTAAAAAAAAAATCGAAAATTGGCTTGAATTTTTTTCGAAAATCATGTTTCTTATCGATCAAAGGATGATTGCATGATAGAAATTGTGTGAGTAATTAGGATACACATGCGTAGTCTTTGTCTTTCTTACATGATTAACTTGGCGATACCTGATAGATTCGTACACATAACCCTATTTTTGTGAGATTTTTGAGCCTACGAGCTTTTTGCTCATTTCTTTGGTTGTGTTAATTGTGCTTAATTTATTTCTCTTCAGAACTTGCTTGTGTATTGCGTGTTGAAACTACTTAAAGTGAGATTGTGTGAATATGAGGAAGGCATTAGGAATTCAGTCCATAGCCAAAGTAACCAACCACGACTGATCACCGTAGTTATCCACTTTAAGCCTGAGCTTTTTATTTGTGAAAACCGGAGTCGACCATGATTAAGCCTTCAGACATAAACCCATTGAGCGATAGTAGGAGTGGAGGTTGAATGCCGGACTCAAGAACCGCAAGCCGTGCTAAATTTCTGAGCTGAGCGTCGAAAAAAAATGAAAAAAAGAAAAAAAGAGAGCGAGAAAAAAATTAGTCGGCTAAGAACTCTTCCTCCGATAATCTTTCACTCTCAAAAGCATATTACATATTTCTTGATTCAGAGGTTGAAAGAAGAAGGGCTTAGTAAAAAAAAGGACGACGAAAGAATGAAATAAAAAAGGGGCGAATCATGGGTGCGTTCGAGATGATGGCATGAGTTCGACACGACTACAACTTATATCCTTTTTATGCTTATTCTCTACATATCTCACATATCTTAGCCATATTATAACCCGGTAAAGACCTTCCGATTCACGCTTGATCATTGAAAGTGGTAGATTTACGAATCACTTGCAAGCTTATGATAGAGATTAGATTAGTGCATGACCTGAGCGATATCACTGACATCTTAACCTATACACTTAGTGATCTGAGTGAATCTCTGTGAGGTGCGGATTTTGATAGGTATCGCTAAAGAAAATCGTGTAGTTAGTCGGTGATTTCAAATATGCTTTCCGATTTTACTTGCATTTTCTCCTACGTGTTTTCGTTCTTGATTGATGAGTTGCATGATTTTATCATTTTTATATGCCGTTGCATTTCTTTGCTTGAGGGCAAGCAAACGCTTAAGTGTGGGGAGATTTGATAAATGAAATTTATATCGTGTTTTATACCTCGTAAAAGCGTAATATCGGTTGTTATGTATTTGAATTTTCCTCGAATATCATATGTATATGTTTATATTTAACTTTTGACAGAGGAAAAGAATTACAACCGAGAATATTCGGGGTTGAATTATTGAGGAATCGTCGAACCAAATATCGGCCCAAAAAACAACTGTGCCGAAGAATAAATTCAGCCCATCAATTCCAAGCCCAATAAAAGCCCAAGCCTATCTATGTTATAATAGATTAGCATACATACAACACACTCACACGTCAATGGAGAAAGAAGAAAAACACAGAAGACCCACATACATACACGCGCACACAAAACTTGAAAGTTGGAAAAAGAGCTCATGGCTCAAGGAAGAAAAGGATGCACCCAATCTCGCGCCGTTCTTGAGCAGGAAAGTGAAGATTTTCCGTTCCCTTCCATCATCTATAAATAAAGGATCTAAACCTGAAGAAAGAGAGGAGGCTGGGGGGAATCGACGTGAAGAGCAAAGCCGGGGGTGTAGAAGCAGCGACTAGTCTTTGCGGGGCTGCGGCTGATCGGCGACGGCAGCGCTGCAGGGCTGATCCGTGGACCGTGAATCGAAGGCGAGCAACAGCTACAAGGGAGCAGCTGCGGGGACTGACGGAGGGCTGATCCGAGCCGGGTGCACGAGGTGGGACTGCCGTTGAGACTGGCAGACGGAGGTAGTGAGCTGACTCTTCGGCTGCTGCGGCTGTGACGGACTGCGGGCGTAGGAGGAGCAGCAAGCGAGAAGTACAAAAGTAGGGCAAGGAAAAGGTTGAAGTTGTTCGCCCACCATCTGCTCGACAAAAGTCCTCAACGAAGGATCAACCACAAAGGCGAAATTCAGGGAAGAAATTATGAATTTCTTGTTGTTATTTATGTTTCTCGTCGTGTTGGTGTTTCGTATGAGTAGCTAATCTCGTAGTATTTGAGATAAAGATGAACCCTAGCGATATTGTACGTGTTTAAAAGTATTATTGTTTTGGCTATTATTACGACTCGGTTACGAATTACGATATTATTTTGATTATGTCTATGTGATTAAGATAATTTTTGGGCAAATCGTAAGTTGCGCTCGAGAGAGGCGCTAACGATTAGACCACTCGTAAACGAGCGGAATAAATTCTTCGTTAGAGATAGGTTGAACTACCCCGTCGGATTAGAGTCAAATCTAATAGCGGGATTCATTGTTATTTATTGCGGTCTGCGATTAAGTAAGTTAGGAAAGTTTGCCTAGCTATTTAAGACGTAGATTAGTTGTGACGAGTCGAAGCGAGTAAGCGCAGTTTCGCCCAATCGTAGAAACCCGTATACATACCGTAGGAATCCTAGCGGTCTATTAATTAGCTAAAATATATAGCATGTATGACGTTCGATCGAGCTAGGGGGATTCGAAGTCTCAGATACGTTCGCTTTCATAAAGTCGTCCCAACCCGATATCGTTTATCAAATTTTTACTTTTGTGTTTATCTTTACTTTAGTTTTCGTTATTTTTTTTACCAAACAAAAAAATATCTAGTGGAATATTTAAACGACGGTTTTTTAAAGTATATAGCTCCTTTGGGGTCGATACTCGAATACTTGCCATTTCTACACTATTTTCGATAGGTACACTTGCCCGTTGAGCGTAGATAGTTTGTCGATATTCGTTTTATTTTTATTACTCGATCCGCTTGATCAGGCGGTCCGTGGACGTAGGATTCATCCAAATTCGAACCACGTAAATCTTTGTCCCTTTACGTTTTCTGTTCTTTTTCGTATATTCCATCCACGATTCCGTCCGTCCCGGCCCTCACCTTGATTTCCCTGACCATGGGCTGCTAATAGGGCAGCCTCGTATAAGTTCCCATTCTGAGTCTCGATTTGCTATTCTGTATCCACATAACCACCTTAGATTCCTTCCTTATTTCACGTAAACTTCCTTCGCCTAGCCAGAAAGAAAGTAACTTCACTGACTTAATGTCAGAGATGGAATTAGAATAGTAAGTTGTTCCAGAAGAAGCTCTGACTCTTGTTGTTGCATCTCTTCTCGTAGCCGGTCTTCTTGTTACAATAAGCGCTTCAATTGAATCCACCCTATAAGGTAAGGTGTCGGTGAATAGGTTGCAAAAGTCGGATAGGATAAGAGGTGGTGATTTGGAATAATAGTACTCAACAATAAGAGGGATTGCTGCTTCCACTATTTTATCAAAGAGATGGAGTCGTTCCCGCATCACTCTTCTTAAAACCATTCCATAAGGATATTTTGTTCGGATCGAGTTTTATGTCTTTTCAGTTTTATACGAAATAAGTCCTTAAAAACTACAATATTTTTACAGGACTTAGAATCAAAGTTATGATTCTTGATAGTGCAATTTACAAGCCATATAAAATAAGTCATCTAAGATTGCGAAAAAATTTCATGCACTTTGTATTGTGTATTTTTATTTTCCACATCATATTTCAGGATCATAATTATCGATTACCACACATAGAGATGCTTAATTTTAGTTTATTTGATAATAGAGAAATGTTCTATTGACTTCGTATATCGAATTAATTTGAATCTCTAGTTTATTTGAGTCGCCACAGTATAAAAGTCACAAAAAACGTCAATCCTCGATTGCTATTCACTGCCCCCTTTTTCCTAGTCACCGCCCCCTAAAGGGCTGGAAAAAGACGATTTTGCCCTTATGATATTTAAATTAATTTAAAAAGAGAAAATGGCCTATTTTCACGACTGCTAAGCCAAATTAACGTAAAATATTGTTCGAATTTCAACTCGACCCAAAGAAAAAAAAAATTTCGACCGAAATCAATTTTCGGTCAGTACTGTACTGACCGAAAATTGATTTCGGTCAGTACTGTAACGACCGAAAATCGATTTCGGTCAGTACAGCGCCGACCGAAATCAATTTTCGGTCAGTACTGTAACGACCGAAAATTGATTTCGGTCGATTTTTTTTATATATATTATTTATTTTGATTATTTATTTATAATATTTATTTGGATTATTTATTTGTATATTTTATTTGGATTATTTATTTGTATTATTTATTTGAATTATTTATTTGTATATTTTATTTGGATTATTTATTTTTATTTGTATTATCTATTTGGGTTATTTATTTATATTATTTATTTGGATTATTTATTTGGATTATTTATTGGGATTATTTATTTGGATTATTTATTTGTATATTTTATTTGTATTATTTATTTTTATTATTTATTTGAATTATTTATTTGTATATTTATATTCGAAACGGAATAAATATGCAAACAAATATTGAAAACATATATAAAATCCGTCCGATACAATAAAAGATAAAAAAACAATAGCAACAGCGTCAAGGGGCCTGGCGCCACCGGTCGTTGATGTCATTCAGCCTGTGTCGGAACTCGTCCGTACGCGTCGTTTCACCACGATGCAGACTGGCTAGCATGTCCGAACTCAAGCTGTACATCGTGCTGTACCACTGCACATAGCAATAATACGTACGATTACACATATAAATATAAAAAAATCGACATAAGATTTAATTACGTACGTAGTCGGCGTGGCTGCGCGGGGGTATGCATGCCGATGAGGATCCCTGCTCCGTCGAAAGCAGGCGAGGATGAGAATGCATCTCATACCAGTCCATGTACCCTCCAACGGTTTCACCAAGGTACTGCGCGGTGGCACGATTGAGGTACGAGAGGTTGAGGATGGAGGCGTACGGGAACTGACGCCAAGCATGTTCTGCTGCATCGACAGAATGATGCACCTTATACCTCGTCGGGTCTGCTGGCATGACCGCCTTCAGTGGCGGATTCATCGGCGGCGGGATGACCTGCACGTACCCCAACTGGCGCAACACTCTCGAGGGCGAGTATGGCTCAACGATGTTGCGATATATAACCCATCCCATGAAAATCGTCCTCAGCTGTTGCGACATTGGATCGGGACCGTACGGCAGCCAAGCAACCTGAAAACATTTAAAAAATTGTATATCATCCCACGAAAATATAGACTTAAATTGTTAAGATACCTCGCTTGCAGACATGACATCTATCTGACGGCGGATAGCAATCAAGCGGTGGACCGTCCGCTCTGCCTGACATACAGACCACATGCGTGATCGTGCCTCGCCAGGCTCCACATGATGGGGGAGACGGTGTGGGCGGAAGCATGAGAAGTACTCGTAGATCCACGCCTGCAGTAACGAGAGGCACCCAGCTAATCCCCTCGCATCCGCCCTGCTTGCCATGCCAAGCCGGCGATAAAGGTAAGCGAGAACGGCCGAACCCCACGAGTAACCACTGGCAGAGGGCAACGACCGGTAGAACTTCAGCAGGGGTCTTCAATATATGTTTTCAATATTTGTTTTCAATATTTGTTTGCATATTTATTCCGTTTCGAATATAAATAATACAAATAAATAATCCAAATAAATAATAAAAATAAATAATCCAAATAAAATATACAAAGAAATAATCCAAATAAATAATACAAATAAATAATTCAAATAAAATATACAAATAAATAATCAAAATAAATAATCCAAATAAATAATATAAATAAATAATCAAAATAAATAATAATAAGAAAAAAAATTCGACCGAAATCAATTTTCGGTCGTTACAGTAGTGACCGAAATCAATTTTCGGTCAGTACTGTAACGACCGAAAATCGATTTCGGTCAGTATAGTACTGACCGAAAATTGATTTCGGCCGGTACAGTAGTGACCGAAATCAATTTTCGGTCAGTACTGTACTGACCGAAATCGATTTTCGATCATTACAGTACTGACCGAAAACGACCGAAAATTGATTTCGGTCGGTACAGTACCGACCGAAAACTGATTTCGGTCGGTACAGTAGTGACCGAAATCAATTTTCGGTCAGTACTGTACTGACCGAAATCGATTTTCGGTCGTTACAGTACCGACCGAAAATTGATTTCGGTCACTACTGTAGCGACGGAAAATTGATTTCGGTCACTACTGTACCGACCGAAAATTGATTTCGGTCGATTTTTTTTTTCTTTCGGTCGAGTTGAAATTTGAACAATGTTTTACGTTAATTTGGCTTACCAGTCGTGAAAATAGGCCCTTTCCCTTTCCTAGTTCCTGTCGGCGATCCATTGCGATTTCTGTATTTTTTTTGTTTTTGTCTGATTTTCGATATGTGATTTGAAAAGTGTTGTCTGGAGAGAGCTTTAAATAGATATTTTTATTGTTTATTATAATTTTCTCTTTTTAAATTAATTTAAAAATCATAAGGGCAAAATCGTCTTTTTCCAGCCCTTTAGGGGGCGGTAACAAGTAAAAAGGGGGCGGTAAATAGTAATTCCCTATTGCATATTGATTAATATTAGTCGATTATACATATAGAGAAGATGGAATATATTTTATTCTGCAACACAAACTACAAGTATATTGGAGAATATATGGAAATTATGTATTCAGCACTATAATTGAACATTACAAACAGAATCCAAAGTTTGACCATTACAAATGTCATTTTTATTTAACATACTTATCCATTTATATCCAAGTCAAATACTATTAATGAATTGTAGAAAGAATGAAATATTTCAATTTAATTATTACTATAAAATGACATATTATTACAATTGAGTAATCATTCAAAACAAAATCCACCATAATATATATACTCTTGGATTTCGTAGTGGACTATTCCCAGAAAACTCTATATATACACTACATTTGTCTCGATACTTTTCATAGCATACACCTACTACTTCGTTCTCGATACAAAAAGCTTACCTTCTTCACCACAAGAGAAAAAAAAAATGAATTCAAGAAGAAATCGATTTCAAACATCTTCTCCGAAGAGAAACAATCCATCTTTCGTCTCTTATTATGTGGGTCATGATGACGTCGCAGAAAACATCATTTCGTTTCTTCCCATAAAAGAAGCCACGAAGCTATCAATCCTGTCCAAGAGATTCAGACACTCTTGGAAACTCTGCAGAAACCTTTGTTTCGACAGATCTGTTTACCTGAGAATGTCCAAGCAAGACTTCATAACCCTAATTGTTACCCTCGGATTTTCCGGGTCTTGACGAAATACTCAGAAGGCGTTAAACAACATAAAGGGAATGAGGCGGGAAGTTTTGCGAGGGAAGAGGGAGCTCACGAAGAAATGCACCCCTCGGTAGAATCTGTTAGAGGGACGGAAGGTATGCCACCCCCTCGGGAAACACGCCCGAGGGACAGGAGGTGTGCCACCCCCTCGGGACAATACACCCGGAGGGTGACAAGAAGAGTCCTTTAAAATATGGAAAGAGAACGAACTAGAAAAAGGAAAGAGGACGAACCAGAAAGAGGGAAGATGGCCCAGTGGAAAGAGGAACCAGAAAGAAGTAAGAGGACGAACCAGAAAGAGGGAAGAGGACCCAGATGAAAGAGGACGAACCAGGAAGTTGTCTGACAAGAATGCCCGAGGAGCCCAGAAAGCAGGATGCCCGAGGAGCCTCAGGAAGCTGTTTGGCAAGAGTACCCGAGGAGCCTCTAGGAGCAGTCTGACAAGCAAGAGCACCTCCAGGAGCTGTCTGGCAAGAACACCCAAGGAGCTGTTAGGGAAGAACGCCCGAGGAGGCTACTTAAGAAGGGAAACTGTCTTGACGCATTCACACGGATTTTTCGGAAAGAGGATGAACGTGGGAGATCCACGAGCTTGAGGAGAGCATGAACGTGGGAAGATGATGATCGTGGGAAGAACGGCGAACGTGGGGAAACTGCTGAAGACCAGGTACGCTCTTAGGAAAACTATAAATATCGTTAGTCACCCCTAGGGTGCGCCATCCGTCGACACCGTTACTCTACCATTTTCACTACACTTAGCCATTTTATCACTTCACGCCATTATTGCTTTACATCCTTACTATTTACACCTGGAAAATGGAAACGCCCTCTTGACTAAGGCAAGAGGGAAAACGCCCCCACCCCTAATCCTGTTTCAGCAGCTAACAGAAAGGCAAGAGACCACGGAAAGAGGAAGAAGGCAGCTCGTGACTCAACGGCGGTAGATCGTCATTTTCCGACCGCATCAAATTGGCGCCGTCTGTGGGAACGTATTATTCCTAAAAAATTCATCTGATGGTTGTCGGAGCCGATCGAACATCGCCTGAGGGTGGCGTGCTGAACATGGAGGACTTGGCCCAAATGATGACTACGACGGTGGATGCGGCGTTTGCAAGACGCCCAGAGTTTCAAGAGATAAGGAAGATAAGTGCTGATGTGGAGGTCCTAGTGGCTGAGAGGTCGGGAAGAAAAGAACCAGGGAGTCCTCGAGAAGAAAATGCCTCAGGGGAACGAAGGGAAGAACAGGCAGAATCAAGGACCGAGGAAGAAGGAAGGACGCGGGGGAAGGAACTAAACTCCCCTCGGGCTAAGAAGCGAGGGCTGGCGGAAAGGCAAGAGGCCGAACTAATATTGATGAGGGAAGAAATCCAGAAGCTGAAAAGACTAACCAACCCTCAGGAACCATCCCTCTTCCCCGAGGATCACCCTTCTCGGCCGAGGTCATGGCGGTCCCTCTACCGCCTCATTTTCGTCTCTTTGAAATGGGTAAATACGATGGTACGGGACATCCCGAGGATCACTTAGCAAGTTTCGAAGGGCAAGCGACGCTGTACCAACTGGACGATTCCATCAAGTGCCGACTGTTTGTAACAACGTTTGTGAAAGGAGCTCAACAGTGGTTCTCCTTGCTACCTCCTGGGGGAATAAAAAGTTTTCACGACCTCACTACGGCTTTCCTCAAGTATTTTTCCAGTTGTCGCAAATGCCCCTCTTCCGCTGTGGAATTACTGAGGATGAGGCAAGGTGATCGAGAGAACCTAAGGGAATACCTCAAGCGCTTCAACCAAATCGCCATGGAAATCCCTAATGTCACTCCGGAGTTGCTTATAGGAGCCTTTCAACATGGGCTGAAAGAGGGCAATCTATTTAGATCTTTAGTGAAGAAACACCCGAGCACCATAGAGGAATTGGTCGCACGAGTGGAGAAATATGCACGAGTGGAAGAGGCACAATGTCATCGGAAAGAAGAGAAGAGAGTGCCTCGGGCATCACCCCCTCGAGACCGTGAGCACAGAAGAGCCCCTCGGGATGAAAGCCCTCTAGAGCACAGAAGTGCACCTCGGGATGAAAACCCTCCAGAGCATAAAAGAACCCTCGGGATGGAAACTTTCCAGCAACTACCCAAGAGAATGGGCCAGCTAATACCCTCTGGAGAGTCGATAATGCCCGAGCTTTGGAGATATGTGATGATTACAACTACATCAGAAGGCCATTCGGTGCGAGTAAAGGACCAAGGAACCCTGTATCCGATACCTATTGTGATTTTCATCATGAGTATGGACACACTACAGAGGAATGCTATCATTTGAAGGATGAGTTGGAACGACTGATTGTGGAGAACCCTGAGGCCCGGGCGAAGCTTGTAGAAAGAGAAAGACGGAACGGATAGAACAGGGAAGAGCGTAGAAGAGTCCGAGATGCAAGAGCCTGACAAGGGCGACCCCCTGGAGACGCACCCCTCAGGGCTAGGGAGATATTTTCCCTAGGGGAGTTATTTCGTTCATTTCCTAGTCTTTCATTTTTTGAATTTCCTCTACATGTATACATTGCATTTCAATGAGAAGTATTTTATTTCTCCCTGCGAGGTTGTTCAAGAAACAAAAAATTGCAATCGGACAAGGCATGCTCGCTGACAGAGCAGGAATAAAGAAAAAGCCCTCGGTTATGAGGCTCTAAAGCCCTCCGGCAAGAGGCCCTAAAGCCCTCGGGCAAGAGGCACAAAAGCCCTCGGGCATGAGGCACTAAATCCCTTGGACGTAATGCAGACAAAGCCCTCGGATGAGGCATGCTCGCGGACAGAGCAGGAATGAAAGCCCTCGGAAGCCCTCGGATGGGGCATGCTCGCGGACAGAGCAGGAATAAAGACAAAGCCCTCGGATGAGGCATGCTCGCGGACAGAGCAGGAATGAAAGCCCTCGGGCATGAGGAAGTAAAGCCCTCGGATGAGGCATGCTCGCGGACAGAGCATGAATGAAAGCCCTCGGGCATGAGGCACTAAAGCCCTCGGATGGGGCATGCTCGCGGACAGAGCAGGAATAAGGACAAAGCCCTCGAATGAGACATGCTCGCGGACAGAGCAGGAAAGACAAAGCCCTCGGATGAAGCATGCTTGTGGACAGAGCAGGAATGAAAGTCCTCGGACATGAGGAACTAAAGCCCTCGGATGAGGCATGCTCGCGGACAGAGCAGAAATGGATACTAAAGCCCTCGTGCATGAGGCACTAAAGTCCTCATGGATGAGGCACTAAAATCCCTCGGGCATGAGGTCTAAAGCCCTCGCGGATGAGGCACTAAAAGCCCTCGGGCATGAGGCACTAAAGTCCTCATGGATGAGGCATAAAAATTCCTCGGGCATGAGGCACTAAAGCCCTCGGATGAGGCACAAAGTCCTTACTCGAAGCACAAAAACAAGGCCCTAGGATGAGACGTGAAGATGAAGTTCTCAACAAAGGCCCGAGTTACGCCTCCAGACCTACACACGACCAACACACTTCTGAGCATTCAGTCACTACTTTTACGTCCAAAATTCACTACACTCTTTTGGACTGTTTAAAAGGGGGACTATTGTTACCCTCGGATTTTCCGGGTCTTGACGAAATACTCAGAAGGCGTTAAACAACATAAAGGGAATGAGGCGGGAAGTTTTGCGAGGGAAGAGGGAGCTCACGAAGAAATGCACCCCTCGGTAGAATCTGTTAGAGGGACGGAAGGTATGCCACCCCCTCGGGAAACACGCCCGAGGGACAGGAGGTGTGCCACCCCCTCGGGACAATACACCCGGAGGGTGACAAGAAGAGTCCTTTAAAATATGGAAAGAGAACGAACTAGAAAAAGGAAAGAGGACGAACCAGAAAGAGGGAAGATGGCCCAGTGGAAAGAGGAACCAGAAAGAAGTAAGAGGACGAACCAGAAAGAGGGAAGAGGACCCAGATGAAAGAGGACGAACCAGGAAGTTGTCTGACAAGAATGCCCGAGGAGCCCAGAAAGCAGGATGCCCGAGGAGCCTCAGGAAGCTGTTTGGCAAGAGTACCCGAGGAGCCTCTAGGAGCAGTCTGACAAGCAAGAGCACCTCCAGGAGCTGTCTGGCAAGAACACCCAAGGAGCTGTTAGGGAAGAACGCCCGAGGAGGCTACTTAAGAAGGGAAACTGTCTTGACGCATTCACACGGATTTTTCGGAAAGAGGATGAACGTGGGAGAGCCACGAGCTTGAGGAGAGCATGAACGTGGGAAGATGATGATCGTGGGAAGAACGGCGAACGTGGGGAAACTGCTGAAGACCAGGTACGCTCTTAGGAAAACTATAAATATCGTTAGTCACCCCTAGGGTGCGCCATCCGTCGACACCGTTACTCTACCATTTTCACTACACTTAGCCATTTTATCACTTCACGCCATTATTGCTTTACATCCTTACTATTTACACCTGGAAAATGGAAACGCCCTCTTGACTAAGGCAAGAGGGAAAACGCCCCCACCCCTAATCCTGTTTCAGCAGCTAACAGAAAGGCAAGAGACCACGGAAAGAGGAAGAAGGCAGCTCGTGACTCAACGGCGGTAGATCGTCATTTTCCGACCGCATCACTAATCAACCATTTCTTCCACCATAGATTGACCACCAAAGCAGTTAGCCTCTCCCTTTATTTCGATCCAACAGATGAAACCCTACAACTGAACGAGTGGATCGAAAAAGCAGTTGCTTTAGGCATAATCGAGCTAAAGCTCGATCTTAGCCCTACGTCTCAAACCAATGAGAGGTATGCGATAAACCACGACCATATAATAGACAGTGCCTTAGAGAGATTAGAGATCGTAAAGTGCGAAAATGCACTGCCCACGAATGGTGTCAATTTGGTTACCTTCTTCCCAACCTTAGAGAACTTAGGCTCGAAGACACGCCGATAGCACAAGCCTCACTTGGATGGGTTTTCGTCAACTGCCCTATTCTTACATCGCTGGAAATGATAAGCTGTGCTTTTGGTGCACTTGATATCACCATATCTGCTCATGGTCTTAGAAGTTTCAAGAAATTGGTGGTGAAGAATTGTTCTTACATCAACTCCATCGTCGTCGATGCTCCTCTTCTGAGTTGCTTTCATTACCAAGGGAACATGACTGAGTTCATCTTTCCACGTGGCGTGCTTCCGAGACCGAGCGATGCTTTCTTCGACGTCTATCCTTCGAGGGGTTTTGGGTTTCTTCCTCGGAGAAGGGATGTGACGATTGGGATGTCATCTGTTAGGGTTCTCAGCATTAGCAGCGCATTCCTCGAGGTACGTATTTAACGTCATTTATGGCTACTAATAATGTTCAAAATAGTCATAAGGATGATAATGATTATGTAATAATAATGTATGTAGGGATTTTCGACGAGGTTTGGAGAGAATAGCGAGCAACAAGGGATGAGCGTTAGGATGTTGAGGTTAAAGGAGTTAACTGTACATATATCGATGGAGAGTTTTATTACTCCCATAGATATCATCGAGTTCTTGAAGGACTGTCCGAAAATAAAAAGGCTTGAGATAGCGGTAAGCATTTCAATATATAATTGTAGCTCATCTCTCGTACGTAAGCTCATAGTTTCTTATACTTGATTGTAATATTAATTCATTTGTCGTTTTTAACCTTGGAAAGAATACGTTCAAGAATAGCGTATACTGGGAGGTTCATGGAGGAAAGTACATGAGAGAGACCACATTAAATCTCAGTCATATGAAGACTGTAAGGATGATGGGGTTTAGCTATATTGAATTGCCAGTGACAATGGCGAGATTCTTCCTCATGAATGCGCAAAACCTTGAAAATTTGATCCTTGTGAAAGGCAAATATGATAATGCTCCCCAAGGATTCATGGAGAATCAACTCAGACAAGGATTGCCTCCATTGTCAAGCATGGTAACTATTAACATCATGGAATATGGTGGAGTTACAAATGAGGAATAGTAGATTAGTATTGTTTGGCATTGATAGATTTGTAAGATATTTAAAATTATGGGAAGAGATATAATTTTTTACCTTAATTTTATCGCATTAGCTCTTTTAATTCCAGCTCATAACCAGTTTGTTCTTGTTGACTTTTTGTTCAATTTTATTATTTTGTTATTTTGGAACAAGGGGATATTTGATTACAAGCCTCGTCAGAAGTTTAATTTAAGATTCATGCTCTGTCAGAAAAATTTTAGTTTAAATGGCCCAATTTCTGTAAAATTTAGAGATAAGGACCTAACTAAAAAAGGTGGTATAAAAGTTATATGAACTGATATAAGATGATCGTCTTGTGTTACAAACTTTCAACATATTGTTATTTCAGAACAATAAAGTGGTACTGCAGAAATGAACTGGTATGATCATTAACTGGTACCCGATGATCGTTTTGTGTCACAAAATTTTAACATATTGTTATTTCAGAGCAATGAAGTGGTGCTGCAGAAATTGGGTTCTTAAAACTAGATTTTTTTTCCTGACAGGGTCTGATTCCTAAATAAAACTTATGATGAGGCCTGAAATAAAAAGTCCCCAAACAATTCTTTACTTATATAAACGGATAAGTTGACATGTTTATAGCCAGTTTTCATCAGGTTTCAGGTCGTCCATTAACTTTTAATTTAATAAATTAAATCAGATTAAATTAAATGACAGTCTTGCATTATCTGTTCCACTTACAACATAACAGTGTCAATTCTAATCTTCCCTTTCTTCTCCATTTGATTAAGAAGCAGAAATATACCGTTCACAACACAACTTCCTGGAGTCGAAACAAGAAAAAAAGCGCAGTTAATCGGAAAAAAGAACCCATTTCCTCCTCCTCCTCCTCCTCATCACCACCACCACCACCACCACCACCACCACCACCATCATCATCATCGTCATCATCATCGGGATATAGATACCACAGTAAAACACGCAAAGCAAGGATAGTGTCATGATCAGAGAATTATTAATTGTGCTTTATTTAGGATTGGGCTTAGTTATTCTTAGTGTGTTCTAATTTTTATTTTAGTACAAGTAATGTAATTGACACCTATTTTCCAGAAGCAAAAATGACTTAGTTTTAAATCATCTTCTTCATTTTCACCTTCTCTTCTTCCATGGTAACTAATCTATCTTTCTTTCACAACTCTTTCTATCTCAATCTCTCATCTCTGTAATTCTCATCTCTTGATCGTCCTTCAAGCCTTCTGTCGTCCTTCGGTCTCTATTTCTTTCCATATATAAGCGCACACCAAGTGTTCGATAAAATACAAGTAAGAAACCAGTTTAATTTCGGCCGGGAATCAGAGCTATCGATCCTCGCTTAAGATTCATCTATGGCACATAATAGTCGATTTGAAGAGTTGGAGGACATTCAATTCGATATAGTCTTAGAAGCCGTTGAAATTAGCATTCATGAGGGATCCGCCCAACTTGAAGTTGCAGAGCTGAGTTTGCGAGGTCAGCTAGAGAGCGTCTCTATCATTTGAGCTTTACTACAAGCACAAGGTATTTTTATTTCCAAACATCTCATTTTGGTATCAGTCATACGTCGCGTTTGGGTTCCCCTGGGTTCTAGGGCTTGGATGATTATGTGTGACAGTTATTTCACATTGAGACCGAATGTTACTGATCATGAGAAAATTTTGATCGCGTCTATGCACTTTGAAGGAAGAGCATATGTGTGGTATCGAATGCTAGCCGAACGTTGGGTGGAATGAACTGATCTCATTTTTTATCGTATTGTGATTATGTTAATAAATTTGAAGACTTGCTATGGGATCTCATTTCTATTAGTGGTCTGGGCGAGGAGTTTATGAGGTGTAATGTTAGAGCTGCAACCTAAAACCCTATATGATGCCATTGAGCTTGGCCAAAAACATCTACGAGTTCTCAATGTTATGGCTAAACGGAGGCAAACTGCTTTTTAGAATTCATTAGATGCTGAATTTTCACCAAGCGAGGCCAAAACTACAAGCTGCCACCATCCATGTCGACCCTTCGACAACTTATCGATTGTTGGGTACCATTCTCCTCACACTTCAATATATCATGCCTTTTCAAAGAAATTAAAAACCCACGCGCACGTTATAAAAAAAGATTTCACGTAAATTTTCAACTAAATTCCCCTCCCCACACTTAAGACGTACGTTGTCCTCAACGTATAAAATGAATAAAAGGTAGGTAAAATGAAGGTTGAAAAGAACGTGACTCACATGATGAAAAAGTGACGTGCTCGTGACTCGGATATTTGAGGTAGACGAACATAGTGGGTCCTACTGAATTGAACGTATTAGGGTCGTAATGGCAGAACTCGTGATACATATCCTGAGAAAACTTCGTTAAAATTATTGCAACGGTTGATGTTCATACTGATTTTGAGACGTTTGAGGTTCAGGCAAAGACCAACAAGCTCGTGAATGTTTTATACAAATGCAGGTATTTTCTGAGGGAATGTATTAGCAATTCTTATGATGTCTTGGACAATATTAGGTTGAAGATTGGTCTTGGCGAGCTACTGATTGTAATGGACAAGAATGTACTATTTGATCGAGGATGACTATCTCTTGTGCCGCTATCTTGCAGATCTATTCAAACCAATCAGCCGCATTTGCGGGATGCCAACGAAAATATCCCTCTACAAACATATAAAAAGTCGCTCGAAAGAGAATAACTTTGTGGGCTTAACGGTAAACGAGTACTTGGTTTGCGGCAACGAAAATATCCCTCTACAAACATATAAAAAGTCTTTGCACATCACAAGGCATTCCCTAAATCCATTTTGCACATATTCAATCGTCGTGATAGCACCGAAGAATGTTGGAAGCAATGCATGGCAAGGATTTGGTGTGTACTCAAAGAAATGAAGGTGCACCTACCATTACCTACCATTCGATAGAGGAAAAAGTTTGTTTATCTAGCACGTCGAGGACTAGCGAGGAAATACCGTCCTTTCGATCGTGGAAAAGGTGCACACGGTGGAGTAGTTTCGTTGTCGAGACATTACCCTCGCTATGTCAGTGTTTTACGCTATCATCTTGAGGGCAAGGATGACTCAAACAGAGGGTTAGTGTCCTGACCCAAAGATTATTAATTGGGCTTTATTTACTATTGGGCTTAGTTATTCTTAGTGTGTTTTATTTTAGTATAAGTAATGTAATTGACATCTATTTTCCTTAAGCAAAAATGACTTACTTTTAATTCACCTCCACCTTCTCTTCTTCCATGGATTCTAAGCTATCTTGCTCTCACAACTCTTTCTATCTCAATCTCTTGTCTTTCTAATTCTCCTCTCTTGATCGTCCTTCGATCTCTATTTCTTTCTATATATTAGCGCACACCATGTGTTCGACAAAATACAAGTAAGAAACCGGTTTAATTTCGGTCGGGATCTTACATATAGGCTACAACGATCACCCGTTGTCAGGTTGACATGAACTGCTACTTTTGTACATAAGCCAGCCGCATCTGCTGCTCTTGAAAACTGTTCAACTATTTTTTATATGTACATATGCTATCTTTTATCATAACAATTATAGTCACATGGAAATCATTTTGATTCAACAAATACAACTACAACCGATGTTGCTTTATATTACACTTCCATAGAATTTCTTAACCTGGGCTAAAACTCTCCAGTAATAAGAAATTGAGGAGAATGAATCTCATATGAACACTGATAAGCGTATTCTAATGCATTTATTGTAGTAATTATGGGTGCTATAATAGAATTTCCGTAGTCATTTTATGCGTTTAATTGCTCTAGTACACCTATTTGTATGTTATTGAACCTTAGGACGGCTTTCGGGCGAAAAGGAGCGAAAACGAGGCAAAACGGAGCAAATACGACGGAAACAGGCATACGTCACGGCCGTGACATGTCGTGCCCGGGGCCGTGACAAGGAGCAGAACCAAAACTAGAGATAGTCACGGCCGTTAAACTTATTACACTAGGCCGTGACATCGGGCAGTGAGCGACGAAGTCCAAAACAACGAATGTCACGGCCGTGAAAGATAATGCACCAGGTCGTGAACCATGACAGAGAGTCGAAGCAAAGGCTTTCACGGCCGTGAATCCCATTCCACTTGGCCGTGATACTTGGCAGAGAGCGCGCGAAGTAAGACGATTATGGTCACGGCCGTGAAGGCCCATGTCCCACGCTGTGACCCTAGCGAATTTCAGTATTAAAGCCCGATTTTCAAAAAGAGGGCACACCTTCAATATCAAAACCCTAATCAATTAGAGATGAAAAAGAACCGCCAAGAACAGGGAATTACGTCCCGAAACACAAGAGATGGATCACGCCGAATTCGTGCCGAATTGAACGAGGAACGAAGAATCATCCGCGATACCATCCCAAATCCATCAGTACTCAAGATCATGAGTCTTCCTTTCTTGTTTTCTATTTCTTTCTCTGTTTTTCCGTCAATCATGAGTAGCTAAATTCCCTCTGTGTTTGGGATTAGATGAACGCTAGGTCGATTCGTACTTAAGATATATATAATTCGTAACTCGTGTGTTTTGACTATTTATCTATCTATGAAAGTGTTTCTTCGCTTTAATATGTCTATGTGGTAAAGTGAATGTGTGGAAAATCGTTTAGGGCGACAACTAAACAACGATTAGGCCGTTCGTAGATGATAGGATTCGAGTATGGGCGACACCAAATACTCTATCCTCGCCGTTAGTAATTATTGATTCTTAGATCCCCGCGAGCGTATAGGGCGACAACAAATTCGCGAGTGGGTAGAAAATTACTGCGATTTAGTCAAGAATCACGTAGGAACGATATTTCATTATCTTAGTCATTATTAGTTGTTAGTAATTATTTAATCTTAGATCTCCGCGAGCGTGTAGGGCGACAGCAAATTCGCGAGTGGGTAGGAAATTACTGCGATTTACTCAAGAATCACGTAGGAATGATTTAGTCAAGAATCACGTAGCAATCCTCGCCATTTTTATTTGACGTTTTCTTTGCTTTTTGCTATTTGCGTTATTTGGTCTTCAGTCATTATTATTTTCGTTATTTCTTTTACGTGTCGATTTGTTTTTCGCTGATCTTCTTATTTCCGTTCATTGAAGGTACAACTCAACGGTGAATGACCCGAAGCCATCCATCGGGCCCCATCGTTGATACAGACCCAGATTTCGAGCGTAAGTTGTGAGGGCAACTCAAATACGACATCGAAGGAGCGGCCACTAACTCTCAGGAACCGTTAGTTAACTACTCAGAGGACATCTCTCAGGAATCGACCCCCAGACACAGAAGTAAGAATGGCGGACCACAGAGGGCCCATCCACGAGGAGGAGCCATCACTACAAGATCTGCTCAAGAATGCCGCACTAGGCGGTACTGAGTCGGTGATTGTTATTCCGCCGATCGATAACAACAACTTCGAACTGAAGCATTCCTGGCTTCAGATGATTTTTCAGACGGCCCAGTTTGAGGGAAACCTAGATGATGATCCCTACTCGGATCTGAAGGCATTCTTGACAGTGACAAACACCATCAAGATTAATGGAGTCTCGAGCGATGCGATCAAGCTGATGCTATTCCCATTCTCGCTGAAATTCAGAGCGAAGGATTGGCTGGAGATGTTGCCACCTCACTTGATTACTACTTGGGAAGAGCTGAGAGCCGCTTTCATTTGCCATTACTTCCCATTGTCAAAGGTGCTAAGACTGAAGACGGAGATATCGCTTTTCCACTAGAAGGAATCAGAAAATCTCTAAGAGGTGCGGGAACGATACAAGGCACTACTGAAGAAATGCCTCAGAACGGAATGTCGAAGGCAGCGCAGATCAACCGATTTCAGGAGGGGCTCAACGATCAGACAGCCCACATGATAAACGGAGCCGCAGGAAGAGGGCTCGTGAAGCTCAACGCGACCGAGGCTTGGAACCTAATTGAGGACTACTCAATGAACAACTTTATGAGGAGTAACACGAGAATCTAAACGCCATGCGTATTCGGAGTGAGCGAGGAGACGACCACTAATGCCGAAATCGAAGCGCTCCAATAACAAATCGCGACGACGAATTCTCAGTTGCAGAGGTGATTGGCGCACTACTTCCCAAATCCGGGCAGGCACATCCCGTGAATGCCGTGACAACCACTGCACAGACGCATCATACACCGTACATACCACTGTGCGGGATTTGTGGCGCAGTCCACGAGACGTTCGAATGCCAGCTCGGGCAACCCCTAGGGCACGTAGACTACATGGAGAACTACCAAGGCGGCCAGCGGAGTTACCAGCCCGAGCGCATCCTAACTTGGCGTATGGGAATCAAAACCACCAGGTGCAAGGGCCATCAGGATTTCAGCCTAGACCATCCGGTTTCCAAAGCGGGGCGCCACGACAGTATCAGAACGCGCCCGCAGGTTCAGGATCTGAAGATATGAGGGAGATGAAGGACATGATGAAGGCGCTCTTCACTGATCTTTTTATTTCCGTTCATTGAAGGTACAACTCAACGGTGAATGACCCGAAGCCATCCATCGGGCCCCATCGTTGATACAGACCCAGATTTCGAGCGTAAGTTGTGAGAGCAACTCAGATACGACATCGAAGGAGCGACCACTAACTCTCAGGAACCGTTAGTTAACTACTCAGAGGACAGCTCTCAGGAATCGACCTCCAGACACAGAAGTAAGAATGGCGGACCACAGAGTGCCCATCCACGAGGAGGAGCCATCACTACAAGATCTGCTCAAGAATGCCGCACTAGGCGGTACTGAGTCGGCGATTGTTATTCCGCCGATCGATAACAACAACTTCGAACTGAAGCATTCCTGGCTTCAGATGATTTTTCAGACGGCCCAGTTTGAGGGAAACCTAGATGATGATCCCTACTCGGATCTGAAGGCATTCTTGATAGTGACAAACACCATCAAGATTAATGGAGTCTCGAGCGATGCGATCAAGCTGATGCTATTCCCATTCTCGCTGAAATTCAGAGCGAAGGATTGGCTGGAGATGTTGCCACCTCACTTGATTACTACTTGGGAAGAGCTGAGAGCCGCTTTCATTGGCCATTACTTCCCATTGTCAAAGGTGCTAAGACTGAAGACGGAGATATCGCTTTTCCACTAGAAGGAATCAGAAAATCACTAAGAGGTGCGGGAACGATACAAGGCACTACTGAAGAAATGCCTCAGAACGGAATGTCGAAGGCAGCGCAGATCAACCGATTTCAGGAGGGGCTCAACGATCAGACAGCCCACATGATAAACGGAGCCGCAGGAAGAGGGCTCGTGAAGCTCAACGCGACCGAGGCTTGGAACCTAATTGAGGACTACTCAATGAACAACTTTATGAGGGGTAACACGAGGATCAAGACGCCAGGCGTATTCGGAGTGAGCGAGGAGACGACCACTAATGCCGAAATCGAAGCGCTCCAATAACAAATCGCGACGACGAATTCTCAGTTGGAGAGGTGATTGGCGCACTACTTCCCAAATCCGGGCAGGCACATCCCGTGAATGCCGTGACAACCACTGCACAGACGCATCATACACCGTACATACCACTGTGCGGGATTTGTGGCGCAGTCCACGAGACGTTCGAATGCCAGCTCGGGCAACCCCTAGGGCACGTAGACTACATGGAGAACTACCAAGGCGGCCAGCGGAGTTACCAGCCCGAGCGCATCCTAACTTGGCGTATGGGAATCAAAACCACCAGGTGCAAGGGCCATCAGGATTTCAGCCTAGACCATCCGGTTTCCAAAGCGGGGCGCCACGACAGTATCAGAACGCGCCCGCAGGTTCAGGATCTGAAGATATGAGGGAGATGAAGGACATGATGAAGGCGCTCTTCACTGATCTTTTTATTTCCGTTCATTGAAGGTACAACTCAACGGTGAATGACCCGAAGCCATCCATCGGGCCCCATCGTTGATACAGACCCAGATTTCGAGCGTAAGTTGTGAGAGCAACTCAGATACGACATCGAAGGAGCGACCACTAACTCTCAGGAACCGTTAGTTAACTACTCAGAGGACAGCTCTCAGGAATCGACCTCCAGACACAGAAGTAAGAATGGCGGACCACAGAGTGCCCATCCACGAGGAGGAGCCATCACTACAAGATCTGCTCAAGAATGCCGCACTAGGCGGTACTGAGTCGGCGATTGTTATTCCGCCGATCGATAACAACAACTTCGAACTGAAGCATTCCTGGCTTCAGATGATTTTTCAGACGGCCCAGTTTGAGGGAAACCTAGATGATGATCCCTACTCGGATCTGAAGGCATTCTTGATAGTGACAAACACCATCAAGATTAATGGAGTCTCGAGCGATGCGATCAAGCTGATGCTATTCCCATTCTCGCTGAAATTCAGAGCGAAGGATTGGCTGGAGATGTTGCCACCTCACTTGATTACTACTTGGGAAGAGCTGAGAGCCGCTTTCATTGGCCATTACTTCCCATTGTCAAAGGTGCTAAGACTGAAGACGGAGATATCGCTTTTCCACTAGAAGGAATCAGAAAATCACTAAGAGGTGCGGGAACGATACAAGGCACTACTGAAGAAATGCCTCAGAACGGAATGTCGAAGGCAGCGCAGATCAACCGATTTCAGGAGGGGCTCAACGATCAGACAGCCCACATGATAAACGGAGCCGCAGGAAGAGGGCTCGTGAAGCTCAACGCGACCGAGGCTTGGAACCTAATTGAGGACTACTCAATGAACAACTTTATGAGGGGTAACACGAGGATCAAGACGCCAGGCGTATTCGGAGTGAGCGAGGAGACGACCACTAATGCCGAAATCGAAGCGCTCCAATAACAAATCGCGACGACGAATTCTCAGTTGGAGAGGTGATTGGCGCACTACTTCCCAAATCCGGGCAGGCACATCCCGTGAATGACGTGACAACCACTGCACAGACGCATCATACACCGTACATACCACTGTGCGGGATTTGTGGCGCAGTCCACGAGACGTTCGAATGCCAGCTCGGGCAACCCCTAGAGCACGTAGACTATATGGGGAACTACCAAGGCGGCCAGCGGAGTTACCAGCCCGAGCGCATCCTAACTTGGCGTATGGGAATCAAAACCACCAGGGGCAAGGGCCATCAGGATTTCAGCCTAGACCATCCGGTTTCCAAAGCGGGGCGCCACGACAGTATCAGAACGTGCCCGCAGGTTCAGGATCTGAAGATATGAGGGAGATGAAGGACATGATGAAGGCGCTCTTCACTGATCTTTTTATTTCCGTTCATTGAAGGTACAACTCAACGGTGAATGACCCGAAGCCATCCATCGGGCCCCATCGTTGATACAGACCCAGATTTCGAGCGTAAGTTGTGAGGGCAACTCAGATACGACATCGAAGGAGCGACCACTAACTCTCAGGAACCGTTAGTTAACTACTCAGAGGACAGCTCTCAGGAATCGACCCCCAGACACAGAAGTAAGAATGGCGGACCACAGAGTGCCCATCCACGAGGAGGAGCCATCACTACAAGATCTGCTCAAGAATGCCGCACTAGGCGGTACTGAGTCGGCGATTGTTATTCCCCGGATCTATAACAACAACTTCGAACTGAAGCATTCCTGGCTTCAGATGATTTTTCAGACGGCCCAGTTTGAGGGAAACCTAGATGATGATACCTACTCGGATCTGAAGGCATTCTTGATAGTGACAAACACCATCAAAATTAATGGAGTCTCGAGCGATGCGATCAAGCTGATGCTATTCCCATTCTCGCTGAAATTCAGAGCGAAGGCTTGGCTGGAGATGTTGCCACCTCACTTAATTACTACTTGGGAAGAGCTGAGAGCCGCTTTCATTGGCCATTACTTCCCATTGTCAAAGGTGCTAAGACTGAAGACGGAGATATCGCTTTTCCACTAGAAGGAATCAGAAAATCTCTAAGAGGTGCGGGAACGATACAAGGCACTACTGAAGAAATGCCTCAGAACGGAATGTCGAAGGCAGCGCAGATCAACCGATTTCAGGAGGGGCTCAACGATCAGACAGCCCACATGATAAACGGAGCCGCAGGAAGAGGGCTCGTGAAGCTCAACGCGACCGAGGCTTGGAACCTAATTGAGGACTACTCAATGAACAACTTTATGAGGGGTAACACGAGGATCAAGACGCCAGGCGTATTCGGAGTGAGCGAGGAGACGACCACTAATGCCGAAATCGAAGCGCTCCAATAACAAATCGCGACGACGAATTCTCAGTTGGAGAGGTGATTGGCGCACTACTTCCCAAATCCGGGCAGGCACATCCCGTGAATGCCGTGACAACCACTGCACAGACGCATCATACACCGTACATACCACTGTGCGGGATTTGTGGCGCAGTCCACGAGACGTTCGAATGCCAGCTCGGGCAACCCCTAGGGCACGTAGACTACATGGAGAACTACCAAGGCGGCCAGCGGAGTTACCAGCCCGAGCGCATCCTAACTTGGCGTATGGGAATCAAAACCACCAGGGGCAAGGGCCATCAGGATTTCAGCCTAGACCATCCGGTTTCCATAGCGTGGCGCCACGACAGTATCAGAACGCGTCCGCAGGTTCAGGATCTGAAGATATGAGGTAGATGATGGACATGATGAAGGCGCTCTTCACGAACTTCAACAACACCACTGAGGCTCACGAGAGTCGAATGACGAAGATGGAGGAGTATATGGAAGCCGACAACGTACGCACCCAGAACACGGACGCCTCTATGAAGAAGCTAGAATAACAAGTGGGCCAGATGGCGAAGCATTTGACGGGGCGAAACCAAGGATCACTCCCAAGTATACCGAGCTGAACCCAAAGGAGTATTGCAAGGCGGTGACCTTGCGGAACAGGAGAGAATTGCAAGAAGTGCCCGCCAAGAAGAAAGTGAAGGAGAACGCCACTTCGAGAGCCATGACGAGCCTGAAGTGGAGGAAATCAGAAGCGACGATGTCGAGAAGGTCGAGCCCGAAAAGGAAAAGGTGAAGGAGATCCAGCGGCCACCAGTGAAGCCATACCAGCCGAAGGTTCCTTACTCGGCTCGATTGAAGAAAGACAATGATGGGGCGCAGTTCGTTAAATTTATTAGTATGTATAAGGAATTGCATACTTACCGTTTGTTAAAGCCATTACGCAGATGCCTAGCTTCGCGAAGTTCCTAAAGGACCTGCTGACGAACAGAAGAAAGCTCGAACTAGTTCCACAGTATGCCTACGAGGAGAGTGCTCGGCGATACTTCAAAGCAAGCTACCAAAGAAGCTTAAGGACCCAGGGAGTTTTACTAATTCCTGTCTTATTGGATATTAGTGGTTGAACGTGCTTTAGCTGATCTAGGTGCTAGCATTAATTTAATGCCATATTCCATGTTCAAGCGATTAGGATTAGGTGAACCACGACCCACTAGGATGAGCCTGCAATTAGCTGATAGATCGTTAAAGTACCCTCGAGGTATTATCGAGGATATCTTAGTTAAAGTGGATAAATTTGTGATTCCTGCTGATTTCGTTATTTTAGATATGGAGGAAGATGAAGACGTCCCCCTGATTTTAGGTAGACCATTCTTAGCTACAGGCGAGACCATGTTAGATGTTAGGAATGGGACGTTAACGTTGACGGTAGATGGTGAACAAGTTACGTTTAATATGGCCGACTCGATGAAAAAGAGTAATGAGCAGGATGATAAGTGTTATTATTTAGATGTCTTTGAGCACGATTTCCTCTTTTCTGTGCAAGGTCTGCCACATGTCGGCGAGCAGAATACACAGATGATTATGGCGATCGATGAGTGTGGGGAGGAGATTGACGAGCCCGTCATAGCCATCGACGAGAGCAGCGAAGAGGATAAGGAAAAGAGCTCGGTGGAGGAGCCACCTATCCTGGAATTGAAGTCGCTGTCTGACCACCTCGAATACGTATTTCTCAACAGCAACGGAGGGCTACCCGTCATCATCTCATCAAGCCTCGACGACGGACAGAAAGGCCAGCTCTTGGATGAGTTGAGAGCGCACAAGAAGGCCTTGGCGTGGAAGATATCCGACATAAGGGGTATCAACCCGAGTTACTGTACGCACAAGGTCCTTATGGAGGATGAGTTCAAGCCGATAGCTCAACGTCAAAGGCAAGTTAATCCCAACATGAAGGATGTCGTCAAGAAGGAGGTGATCAAGCTATTAGATGTAGGGATGATCTACCCCATTTCAGACAGCGCATGGGTCAGCCCGGTCCAAGTGGTCCCAAACAAGGGAGGCATGACGGTCGTTGCCATCGAGAAGAACGAATTAATTCCGACGAGGACCGTGACTGGGTGGCGTTTCTGCATCGATTACAGGAAGTTGAACGACACCACGAGAAAAGACCATTTTCCCTTACCGTTTATCAGATGTTTGAAAAATTATCCGATCACTCATTCTATTGTTTTCTTGATGGCTTGTCAGGATATCTGCAGATTCCTATAGCGCTAGAGGATCAGGAGAAGACCACCTTCACTTGTCCGTTCGGGACGTTCACGTACCGAAGGATGCCATTCGATCTTTGCAATGCCCCAACCACCTTCCAACTATGCATGATGGCCATATTTGACGAACTGGTAGGTGAGGTAATGGAGGTATTTATGGATGATTTATCTATTTTTGGGTCGTCGTTCAATGTATGCTTGTCTAACTTGGCACGACGCGAGGAAACGTACGCGAGGTAATTGTATAGTTCTGGGCCATAAGATTTCCTCTAAAGGAATCGAAGTGGACCGAGCTAAGTTAGAGATGACAGAAGTTCGCTCGAACGTTAGGTCAATTAGGAGTTTTCTAGGTCATGCTGGGTTCTATCGTAGGTTCATTAAAGACTTTTCTAAGATTGCACGACCCATGTTTAGATTACTAGAAAAAGATGCTCCGTTTGAGTTTAATGATGAACGCTAGCATACGTTTAATTTACTTACGGAGCGACTTATCGCAGCGCCTATTATGACGCCTCCGACTAGAGGCTACCCTTTGAACTAATGTGCGATGCGAGTGATTATGCAGTTGGGGTCGTGTTAGGGCAGCGCAAGGACAACCATTTTAGGCCGATCTACTATGCAAGTAAGACGCTAGACGCAGCCCAGGCCAATTATACGACCATCGAAAAGGAACTGTTAGCCGTCGTGTTCGCCGTCGATAAATTCAGGTCATATATGATCTTATCAAAAGTTATTGCTTTTACTGACCACTCTGCTCTTAAGTACTTGTTAGGAAAGCCGGATGCCAAGCCCCGGCTGATCAGGTGGATCCTACTCCTTCAAGAATTCGATACAGAGATCCGAGACAACAAAGGTGCAGAAAATCTTGCGGCGGATCACCTCTCTCGACTATAGGAGTCCGAAATAAATCACAAGGACGAAAGGACAATACACGACATATTTCCAGACGAGCACTTATACTGATAAAGGTGGTAAATAACGATACCCCGTGGTTTGCGGATTACGCTAACTATCTTGTTGTGAGGGTCCTACCAAAGGAGTACACTAGTCAGCAAAATAAGAAATTCTTTTCTGACCTGAGGTATTACTTTTTGGAAGATCCGTATCTTTTCAGGCAATGCGCGGACCAAGTGATGCGACGATGCATTGCTTCTCCCGAGACAACACAGATTCTTAGGCACTACCACATTGGACCGATAGGAGGGCACTACGCAGCCAATCGAACCGCTCAGAAGGTGCTGGAGAGCGGATTCTACTGGCCTACAATCTTCAAAGACGCCCAAAGGTACGTTGATACTTGTGATCAGTGTCAACACGCAGATAATCTCTCAAAACGCGACGAAATGCCTCAGAACTTTATATTGGTATGTGCGATTTTTGACGTATGGGGTATAGATTTCATGGATCCATTTCCTATCTCATATAATAATAAGTATATTTGGTTGCCGTATATTATGTGTCCAAGTGGGCCGAGACGCAAGCTTTGCCCACGAACGATGCTAGGGTAGTCGTTAGATTTTTACGAGCATTATTTTCACGATTTGGAGCACCTAGATGCATCATTAGCGATAGGAATACACATTTATGTAACACCCATGTTACACGTACACTGGAGCGTTATGGTGTTAGACATAGTCCACCCCTTACCACCCCAAGCTAGCGGTCAGGTCGAGGTAGTGAACCGTGAGTTGAAACGCATTTTAGAAAAGACCGTAGAAGGGAACCGTAGGGAGTGGGCAAATAAGTTGAATGATGCAATTAGGGCATATAGGACTGCATATAAGGCACACATAGGCACTATACCATACAGATTAGTCTATGGGAAAGCATGCCACCTTCCCGTAGAAATCGAGCATAAGGCCTATTGAGCAATCAAGTCCTTGAATCTTGATTTAGGAGACGCCAACGGAAAGTGGCCACTCCAAATCAACGAGTTAGATGAGTGGCATTTATCCGCTTACGATAACGCCCGAATGTATAAAGAGCGCTCGAAAGCCTACCATGATAAGAAGATTAGGCAAAGACGAGAGTTTCAAGGAGGGGACCAAGTCCTCCTCTTTAACTCTCGACGTAGGCTCTTTCTCGGCAAACTTAGATCACGTTGGTCGGGACTGTTCACGGTTACTCGTGTTTTCCTTTACGGCACTGTTGAGATTTCAGGTATGGAGCAATGCACTTTCAAGGTGAACGGCCACAGGTTGAAGCATTATCATGAAGGCGAGGAAGACGTGAGCGACAAAGAGGTGCTATACCTGGACTTCCAGCCATTATGACCGACAAAAGGTACGTCCAGTTATAGACGGTAAATGAAGCGTTTATTGGGAGGCAACCCAGGTATTTTCGTTATGTTTAAAATAAATTTAGGAGATTCACGGCTTGTGACATACCTATCACAGCCGTGACACAGCGAAGTAACTCGCTGCCCTTTGTCACGGCCAGAAGGTCAACCTTCACGGCCGTGACTACTTTAGTAGTAACTACTGCCTCGTGTCACGGCCAGAAGCTTAAGCTTCACGGCCGTGACTTCATCCAGTGGCACATACTGCGGCATGTCACGGCCATAAGCTTAAGCTTCACGGCCGTGACACTTACGAATTTAAAAAAATTAAAAAAAAACTCTCTTCCTTTTTCCCCTCCCCTCTCTCTCTCTCTCTCTCTCTCTCTCTCTCTCTCTCTCTCTCTCTCTCTCCCTCTCTTTCTTTTCCCCTCTCTCTCGCATCCCCTCTTCCACTGCCGTCACCCCCAAAACCCCCCACCACCCAAAAACTATCTCCGCCCAACTCCGGCGACACCCACGAACGTAGGTTTAAAATTTGCTTATAGCGACAAGGTATGAATCGTTCTTCAACCTAATCTACTTTCGAATTTTGGGATTCCGAGATTAGGTAACAATTTTAGTGTTTTCGTGCTTCTCATGTTTCGATATATGCTATGAACATTGTGGGTTCTCGTTGTTATTTCGCCCATGAATCGAATTCTTATGTGACGAAACCTAATTTCCCAAATTGGGGCTTTTCGAAATCGGCTCTAATTTGGTGTTTCTCTTGCTCGTTTATGGATAGATACATGCTAGGAATACTTTCGATATGCTTAATTTGTTACCCCGTCCATTAATTTTGATTTTGGGTTGATAAACACTAAATTCGAAATTGTGGGGGATTTTTGATTTCGGTGGGTCTGATGGTGTTATTTAGCGTTCATTTATATTATGAATTATATGGGTACGTTTGCTTGCTCGATTTTGGAATTAGATTACATGTTCTCGCAGGCACTCCACGTATTTGATAAAATGCCAAGTTGAATTTTTCATGTGTAGTGAATATGCAAGTATATATATTGTCGCTATTTTGGTCGAGTCGAGTTGCTTCGTTATTATTTGCTATTTTCTTGAGCTCACATGCATTTTCTAGGTACTATGGGTCGAAGCCGCTCCACCGCTCAGCATGAATCCGCCTCGCGCTCGCTGTTCGTCAAAGGCGACGCGGCTCTACGCCGACACTCCTTGCTGCTATGCAGCAATTCACCGATGAAGCCCAGAAGGCACGGTACAACAGGCTGAAAGGGATGGAGATCGTCCCCACGCACCAAATCAACCACGAGACGCTGAGAAAGCACCACATCGACCAGCAAGTGGCCCAATACTTATTGCGCATTGGTTGGGTCACTCTCTTTCACATCGACGAACCGGCGTATAAGCAGCTAACATTGGAATTCCTATCGACCTTCTCCCACGAGGAATACGGCGTTAATACAGTCAAATTTCGGGCATTCAACGAAGAGCAAATAGTGGACGACGATGACTTTTGCTAGGCTCTTGGGGTGCCGGTCCCATATTTCGGGCGCGAAGGCCCGTTTCTAGACATGCACTACAAGGACTACTTTCAGCATTCGGGGGGCAGACTTGCCTGCTGGGCCGACATTGCACGACCTGGCGAGCCGGAATTCAGCATCAAGACCTCGAAGGCGTCTTCCCTCAAAAGCCCAGGGCAACGCCACATCCACCGCTTCCTGACGACTTTGCTCACACCGAGGGGCGACTCGCACGGAGCGATCACCCTCCATGATCTCTTTTACCTACCAAGATGCAGCGAGGCGAAGCAGCCCATTTGGGGATGGCCCTGGCCCACGCCTTCAGTGCTCAGGCAGAAGCAAGAAACCGGGGGAAGAACGCCGTGGGGGCATTCATCACTCGTCCAGGGACTACAACTGTGGCCAAAGTACCCACCCCAGATGGAGGTAGTCGGCGGGTGCAACTCCCTTAACGAGGAAATGCTCGTGAAGATGAAAATGCTCGTGAAGGCGCCCGCCTGGACTCGCACAAACAAGGTGTACGTCTGGCACGAGATGTATCGTGGCCAGACGGACCAAGACCCAATCCCTGCCGATCAGCTCTACATTGAGGGCCTATACCCGGTGGACACCGACACTGCCGGGCCTTCCTATTCTTCCGGATATCACCAGGGCGAGTCATCCGGCATCGCTCCATACGCGTCAACAGCGGAGCTCGACGCACTGCGCCAAGAGATGATACGCCTGAACAGCGAGGCGCTGCAACGTGATGAAGAGACGCGGCGACTCAACGAGGAGACTCGGCGCCGACAGGAGGAGTCGAACGCCGGAACGAGGAAGCCCACCGTCGGTACGGTGAGGAGCAGCAACGCTACTCACGGGCCCTTCGAGACATGGATGCGGCGATAAAGCTTACACAAAGCTCGCTGCCACACCTTCGCCCGAGGACACCCTCTCCCCCGCCACCTTAGTGCTCTTTTCTTTTCTTATTTTTATTTAGTAGCTTAGGTAGTCGTTTGTATCTATTTTCATTTTGTTTATGACTATGATGTCATAACTATGTCTATAATTATTATCTATGACTATTCCTACGTTTATTGTTCCTTTAGTTAGGTCAGGATACATACTACGAGTCACGAAAGTACGACCTTCATGCGTTGAGGCACGGCCACGTCAGGTATTCGTCAGGGATGCCCCGTTATTCTTAACCATTTTTTCCTTTTCTTTTATTTATTTTTAGGTTGAGGAAAATGTAGGTCTTAAGTGTGGGGAGGGAAGATTAGGCTGAGAATGGGAAATTAGGTTTGAGAATTTACGTGAAATTGCTTTATGACGTGTCCGTGAGCTATTAATTTCGTTGGAAATGCATGAATTATTGAAACAGGCATGATTGTTTGCGTCTATCTCGAGTTGGTTTGCATGTCATGAAATTTTGTGGGCGATTAGGATATGCATGATTGATTGAATCGTATCTGCTTGAATAGATATAGCGCATCTTTGAGAGATTCGTACAAAGAACCCATTTACGTTGTGAGAGTTTGAGTCTGACGAGCTTATTCTCATTTTTCTTGGTTGTGTGACGTGCCTAGTGTATATCTCTCTAGAACTTGCCTGTCTGATACGTGTGGAAACTATTTCTGGTGCATTAGTGTGGGTGATGAGGGCATTAGGAATAAGTCCATGGCCAAATTTCCCTACCACGACTGATCCCCATAGTTAGCCACTTTGAGCATGAGCCTATTCGTTTCTTACCTCGTAAATTATAATAGTCGTTAATCCGAATAAGCCTCCAGAGATCATTTGAACCTGAGTTGATTAGAATAGAGGATATGTCGAACTTGAGAGTCACTGCTTTAATGTCTGATTTAATGTTTTTCTCTGTTATTCAGTGAAATGACTCGATCTTACTTGACCGTTTTAATGAAATGACCAAATCCCTTGCATAAGCCTGCTCATATACCTTTTTCAAGATATATGTTTTGGTAATAAGTATCCCTAGGTACACACCATTCGCTGTGACGATGATTCTTTGCGACAAAAAGCCAAACCTTGATGTTTAGGGAATAAGGGCAGTGCACAAAAAAATTCAGTATAAGGTGAAAGGGCAGAAAATGAAAGGAAACTGAGTTGAGATGGTTGGGCAAAAAAGTCTAAGATTTCAGAGTGAGAATGTTGAGTGTTATGTTGGGGTATGTGATTGTCAGTTTGATCATGTTCTATTCCTTGTGTTTTCGCTTATGTAGCTAAGCTGTAGAATTGCATGTGTCGATATTGTTTGCGTGCTACCTCATTATTATTTGACCCCGTGTCGACCCGAGAAAGACCCTCAGATTTACCCTTGCCACCTTGGTTGGACTAGCGCACGAGTTGAGTGATTCACTATATACTAGCCTATACACTGAGTGATTTGAGCGAATCCTTGTGAGGTATGGTTCTTGATTAGTAGTGCAAAGGAAGTTCAAGTTGATAGGTGCCGATCATTAGTGTACTGTCCCTGATTGTTTGCTTGGTTCCATTTTGTGCTTTCTAGCTATGATGATAAGTTGCGAATAATTACGCCGTCATCTTGATTTGATGCCCTTTCTGACTTCTAATTTACTTGAGGACAAGCAAATGCTTAAGTGTGAGGAGGTTTGATAAACGTATTCTAATGCATTTATTGTAGTAATTACGGGTGCTATAAAAGAATTTCCAGTCATTTTATGAGTTTAATTGCTCTATTGACACCTATTTGAATGTTATTGAAACTTAGGACGACTTTCGGGCGAAAAGGAGCGAAAACGAGGCAAAACGGAGCAAATACGACGGAAACAGGCATACGTCACGGCCGTGACATGTCGTGCACGAGGCCGTGACAAGGAGCAGAAGCCAAAACTAGAGATAGTCACGACCGTGAAACTTATTACACTAACCCGTGACATCGGGCAATGAGCGACAAAGTCCAAAACAACGAATGTCACGACCGTGAATGATAATGCACCAGGCCGTGAACCAGGACAGAGAGTCGAGGCAAAGGCTTTCACGGCCGTGAATCCCAGTGCACTTGGCCGTGACACTTTGCAGAGAGCCCGCTAATAAAGACGATGATGGTCACGGCCATGAAGGCCCATGTCCCATGACGTTACCCTAGTGAATTTCAGTATTAAAGCCAGATTTTGATTCGAAAAGAGGGCACACCTTCCATATCATAACCCTAATCAATTAGAGATGAAAAAGAACCGACAAAAACAGGGAATTACGTCTCGAAGCGCAAGAGATGGATCAACGCCGAATTCACGCCGAATTGAACGAGGAACGAAGAATCATCCGCGATACCGTCCCGATCCATCAGTACTCAAGATCATGAGTCTTCCTTTCTTGTTTTCTATTTCTTTCGCTGTTTTTCCGTCAATCATGAGTAGCTAAATTCCCTCTGTGTTTGGGATTAGATGAACGCTAGGTCGATTCGTACTTAAGACATATATAATTCGTGACTCGTGTGTTTTGACTATTTATCTATCTATGAAAGTGTTTCTTCGCTTTAATATGTCTACGTGTTAAAGTGAATGTGTGGCAAATTGTTTAGGGCGACAGCTAAACAACGATTAGGCCGTTCGTAGATGATAGGATCGAGTATAGGGCGACAGCAAATACTCTATCCTCGCCGTTAGTAATTATTGAATCTTAGATCCCCGCGAGCGTCTAGGGCGACAGAAAATTCGCGAGTGGGTAGGAAATTACTGCGATTTAGTCAAGAATCACGTAGGAACGATATTTTATTATCTTAGTCGATAGTACCAAGTGGGATTCGAATCCCGAGCACATTGTTCTTATCTGAAAACACTCATATCAGTTTAGTCGTGTTCTCTTAATTTCTCATTGCTTAGGGTTAATCCGTAGTATAAACAATCTGCGTACTCTATATAGGCTAGATATCGATCGATAGGTTGTTACTAGTAATCAAGTTTATTCATCGTGTTCGATACTCGTTTACTCACTTTACTGCACTACAAATGTTAGGTGCACTACCTATTGCACGTTGGTGATAGTAATTACGTATTCGTTTTATTTTATCACTTGTCGCACTTGCACTTTATATTAGTACACCACGTGTCGATCAAACACATATTAAATGCCTCGAACCGTGTTATGCTCATTTTCTTTCTCAATTATTATGTTTCCTTATAGCAAAATAATTACTAAATCGGAGCTACCTTGTACTTTTCCAATTATATATTAAGATTACCATTACTAAAATTTCAATTCAATTTATGAATGACTTCAGTGGCGCAAACAATGCAACAGCTGCGAGCATTCCTGGAATGCGAGAGGCAATCCAACATCACGGTGATACTCACATCACCGTGATGCGAGTATTCTTGAAATACGAATCAAGGTGATATGTCATCATTGTGTATGCTTGAAATTATTTTCAATTTACATATAATAAAGGTGATAATGAAATACAAGATTATCATATTATGTTTGTTTAGTTACGGTGAAGTGTATGATAATGTTGTGTAAATGATTTGGTCCTATTTATATTATCTAAGTAATGCAATATATTTATTTTGAAGTGGTATTTATGTGACCACAGCTAGTTTTCAATTAAAATTTTTTAAGGCATTAAGTATATAAAGTCTATACTTCTTCAATATAGATAATTTTCTTTAAAGTATTAACTATACTTCTTAAGTTTGGTATGTAATTAAAACTATGGGATTAGAGAATGTAAGAGAAAAATATTGAAATATAAGGATGAATGTTGTCCAACAAAATTTTGAAGCATCACTCCTTCACGGTGATGAAGAACTACCTAGTTTTTTTCCTCGGGTTATTCGAAACCTGGAATAATACCTCATTTACCACCTAAGTTTCAATCATTTTGGTGATGGCTTGTTAGGACCCCATATATCCAACCTAGATCGAATTACAAAGAATCGGATAGTAAACCTAGGAAATTCGAAGTTAGGGCTTGAGATTTACCTACTTTGAAGCTTGAGAGTGAAGTTACTTTGAGAGCACACAAGGGAGACGAATTTTCTCTCTAAAATTCCAATTCTAATTCTTTCGATCTGATTTCCCGTGTACAACACTCTCCTTATTTCCTAAGGAGTTCACTTATATATACCATCTCGTGGTATATTTACACAAGTAGTCCTATACAGTGACTATTTACTATTTAGCCCTATCCTATATTTACATAGCAAGACTAAGACAACTATATTAATTGAATACAATAAAATAGTTCCAACAATATTCGCCTTTGTATTCAATTTTCAACATAGCATGAGTTATCTTCGTCTTGCAATGGAAAGAGTCCTCGAGTCCTCGAAATCTCCTCTTTAGAAAATCTTCAAGCTCACCTGTTCTTCTGGGCATCGACTTTTTCTTCGAATCTTCCTTTTTCTTCTCGTAAATGTCGTAAGATGTACGAAGTTCTTGCCAAATTTTGGAAAGTCCGCGTTCCATCTCTCCCGTTGAAAGCGCACGAAACTCCCCCTATTTGGATCAACCTTGTGTTGAGATCGGGGAGTCCGATGAGGTTTGGAGAGGTGGACACTGTTGGCAACTTCGGTCGTTGATGCAGTGGACACGGTTGGCAACTTTGTCCTTGATGCAGTGGACACGGTTGGCAACTTCGGTCGTTGATGATGCTTGAATCATGTGTCGTTCAGTCGAGGAGAGGGCTCGGATTTAGCCATCTTCTCCGTTTTCCTAGATTCGTCTTCTCCGAATGGGAGTTATCTGGTTCGGCCTCGAAGAAGCATCACTAGTTTCGGAAGAAGGTAGGCCGTCTCTTTCTTTGATTTTTTTTAGTTGTACCGAGCTTCCTTTGAATGTGGCGTTGTGAGAGAGCCCGACTTCAGAGTGGTACGCGCGGCGGAAATTTGTGGGTGGACAGACAGGTTTCAGCTTGTTTTTCATTTGCTAAATCTTCGAGGGTAAGCTTCTGAGAAGTGGTTGGAGGATCTTCTTGAAATGCATCGACTTCATATACCTGAAAATCATTAAAGGGCTCCCCCGAGGATTTAGTCGTTTCTGCTTTTTCATACTAAATGAGAGTAGCGAGTCAAGAGTAACCGTTAAAGTTAAATGTAGACATGAATTACAAAAGAAAAAATTACTCCCCCTTAAAAGCATATTACTCCCCCTCAGATAATGCTCAGCGGAAATTTACTAAAGGAGTAATTTCAAAACAATAGAGTAATTTGTCATTCTCCCCCTTAATTCATGTTTTCACACCCTAAGAATATTCACTCTCTCTCGAAAAGTGCGCATATAGTGTTTAACAATTTCGCATAGATATACATATTCACCAAGATATGATAAGAAATTGTAACACATATGACACAACGAGTAGAAACACATATAATCAGTTTAGCATATATGCATGAACTCCTAAGCATGCATGTGAAAATTTGCATAACCATATAAGCAAGAAATATTTCGCTTTTAAATAAGTCTGTGCCAATGCATGTGCAAATGCATTTGAAAATGTGCGAAATTTTTTAGGCATAAGAAAAATGCGAGTAAAATAAATGCAAAAATACAAGAAAAAATGCATGAAAAATATGCAAAGAAAATTAAAAGTAAAGAAAAATTCGAAACAATACTATATGATTTTTACTTCTATTTTTATTTTATATTTTCATTATTTTTTATTTTGGGGTCAGATTATGACACTTCGATCATTTTCACGCAAATATTTCACATGACACATAGAATAATAATTTGCCGTCAAGTCATGTCGTCAAACTAAAGTCCTAAGTTCATAAAGTGATCCATTTTGACAAATCTCACGAAGTTCGCTCTGGCGCTCAATTATTTTTATCATGGGATTTATATACTAGATATATCACTCATGTCAATATAAGCAAAATTATATCAATTAACCTGCTATCAAGACACTTTTAATCATTTCACCGAGCGATAGACCGTCGATTCAGAATCAAAGGGACTTTTGAGGGATTTAGTATTTTGGTTCTGACTTAGAAGGAAAGGAAAATATTTAGGAATCGTGGACTAAAGATCTTCTTCCCTTTCTTCGTCGTCCTATTCACCGGCATGTTCTTTTTCATCCTTTAATTTTTTTTTTCGAATTATTCTACACTTGCTCAAGCTGAAGCTCCGCTGCTCTTCGAGGCTGAGAGATTATCTAAGGGGAAGTTCTTCTTGTTAGTTCTCGAGCCGATACCGTGCTCCTCTTCTGTTAATCCCTAGAGAGGGTTCAAAGAATATCGATTTGGAGAAGTTCACAGTTATGGAATTCGAACCCAAGGCCGTGCTCCTCTTCGCGTTATCTCGAATAAGACCAGATTATCGTTGGAGAAGTTCACTTCGAGGTGCTCCTCTTTCCAGCCGTTCTGACGAGTGTACGAGATTATCGAAGGAGAAGTTCACAACAAGATCCATGCCTGTCTTCTTATGATTTCTGAACGATTTCGATAATTGGGAGGCATGTTCTTTTGGATTGCTTTGTGTGAGTTGAGCATTCCTCGTGTGCGTTTTCCACCTCCTTTTGTCATCATTTTCTTCTTTTTTTATTCTTTCGTCGGCTTTTTCTCCCCCTCCTTTTCTCGTTTATGCAACCCGCCGAAATTTATGAATTACGGTTGAAGGCTTGATCGGGATAACAATGAAGAAAAGGATATCGGAGAAGGCTCAAAAGGGATGACTAGAGGAATAATTTCAAGGATGATATTTTGATTTTGGCCAAGTGAGGAGTTTCCAACGTGTCCTAATCATTTTCCTAACAATCTAACGCAAAGGCGAGTATGAGGCCAAGAAATACAAGTTAAGACAAGCATTTGATGTTTGACTCGCTCAAGGATTAATTCCCGAAAAAATAATAAGGCTCAAAATTCAGCTTTTATCCCCGTATGACGATCTGAGATTAAACATACTTCCTCATTTTCAACACGTGAACATTCAATAAGTGCAAAAACCAGTGCCAAGATTCACGCAGCAATCAAGGCCCGCAGCAATCAACATCTTGTACTTATATTTCGTGTAAAGATGAGTTCCGTCTACACATACTACCTTTCGACAATGTTGAAAACAATCTATGCAAGGTTTAAAGCTCCAGAAAACATACCGTACAATATTCTGATTATTGTTTGTGATATGTCTCCACCTCACAATCGTGCCCGGATTTTGTGCTTGTACGGTTTACATGAATTTCGGTAGTTGTTGGACAGAACTCTCCTACGTGCCATATACGATCCTCATCGCACGCTTTACACCTCGCCACGCTTGAAGATAAGAAATTTTGTAGCCGTAGCTGTCTTTGACCCTTTGTATCACATCTTTTGGAAGATATTGAGGATTGACCCGAACGACGAAAATAACATCTCGGCAATAACGTCTGGAGATATGTTGCGATGTGTGTCTGGCAACTCATCCATCAGGCACGTGTGCTCACCAGGATACCTTGTTATCATCTAGTAACCCTTCTTCTTTTTGTGGCATGCAGGCAGCCTCCACACACAGTTTGGACTATGGTTGCAGGTAATATGCCATAATGCGTTGTTACTCTTCAAAACCCGGTATTCTCTTCTTGCATGTTTAAGTGAGTAATCGTTGACTGCACTTTTTAAATGTGATTTGCTCTGGAAGATCATCTTAAGGCCAAGGTGACCTTCATTGTCGTCGTAGAATGAACCATGTCCTCCGTAGTCATCGTCATTTGCTTCTGGAGCCATCTCATAAGTCTCGTAAAATGGTACAGTTGGATGTAGTTCTCTTTGCATCTGTGATGAAGTAGGTTGATGTTCGACATTCGGTTCATCGTCATCTTCATCATCAACAGGATCCGGTAGATCTTCTAATCCGCCGCCAATGTCATCAGCTTCTGAGTCGATCACTTCCTGTTCATGCTCTGGCTCAATGGGATCGTCAGGGGGAACGATTGTTGATGGACCTGCTTCATCGAGTTGAGTTTGAGAGGTTGTTTTATAATATGCAGATTGGTCAAATACGGGTTCTTCATATGTGAGGGTTTGATTGAGCTCGAAGGAATTTATGTGTTGGACTGACTCGACGAAAATATGCAAACAGTTGAAGCCAGAATCTTGATGAAAGAAGAACTCAACATCTTGGTCGGTTTTGACTTCCAAGAGTGTATTAACAACTCTGTTGAAACACTCGTACTCATCGCATATATTTTAAGAAAGAAATTATTGCTATCTACTCCTACAATTGTATGACGGGGTAATCTTCGATATGCAACGGGATAAATACTATATGAGACTTCGTCACCACTTTGTTGTATCTCACCACCAAAATATATGATACTTGAATAGTAGACATAGTGTATTGTTGAGGCTTATGAAGAATGACTACCACGATGGAGTTATTTATAGGCAAAATTTCTGAAAAATAATTTAATATGAAAATAATATTTTATAATATTTTAGACGAATGATTGAAAGATTTTTTCGAAATTTATTAATATAATATTTTTATAATATTTTATTTGAAGTATCACTGTGAAAGTTCTGAAAAAGCTATGTGACATATCACTGTGAATTTTTTTTGAAAGGATAAAAAACTGATACGACATGTCACAAACGTCTTTAAAACTGGATGTGACCAATCAATGAAGATGTGATGTATCACTGCGAAATTTCTAAAAAAAAAAGCTATGCTATGTGACAAATCACCTCTGAAAAATAATATAATATGAAAATAATATTAAAATATTTTAGACGATTGATTCAAAGATTTTTTTGAAATTTATTAGTGAATATTCTTTCTAATTAATGAAAAGCTGCAGATGAATAATTGTTGTCGACTTATCAATGACAACCATTAATAAGCATGTGAAGTATCACTGTGAAAGTTCTGAAAAAGCTATGATACGCGACATATCACTGCGAAATTTTTTTGAAAGGATAAAAAACTTATATGACATATCACAAACGTCTTTAAAACTGGATGTGACCAATCAATGAAGATGTGATGTATCACTGCGAAAAATAATATAATATGAAAATAATATTTTATACGAATGATTCAAAGATATTTTCAAAATTTATTAATGTAATATTTTTACTTATATTTAAATATAATAATATAATTTTTTTTATATATATTAATATTTTTTTATGTTATCAGTAGTATTTTTATTGCTAGAACTGGAAGATTACAGGCTCGCTAGAAATACGATACAGTACGCAAATAGAACAACTTGAAACAAAAATATCATAACTGAGGATCACGATGCAACTACTTCACATTCACTTCGAAATATACTCTTTCCAACCTTTCGGGGGTGTGTCCACGAAATCGTCGTCACTTATATCTTCATTGACCTTTGAATTAGACACACCACGTTTTTTACCATGTTTTTTCCAGACAAGGTCTGTTGATGGAAATGGCTGGGGGGTTTCTCCACAAAATCATCATCACTGATATCGTACTTGACTCTTGAACTGGATACATTCGGGTTTTTACCATGTTTTTTTCCAGACATCGTTCGTTAATAGAAATGGTTGTGGGGTTTCTCCACAAAATCGTCATCACTGATATCGTATTTGACTCTTGAAGTGGATACCTTCTGGTTTTTACCGTGTTTTTTTCAGACATGATTTGTTGATGAAATGTGTTCGCAGTGTGCTGATTTAATGTGATTGACGTCCTAATTTATAGACATGCCACATTTAAATACCTTTTTTTATAATATTTAATATAATAATATTTATTAAAATATTTTATTTGAAATTGGAAGATATTTTCAAATTTATTAATATAATAAATTTATATTATTTTATTTTACGTGATTGGAGGATTTTTTTAAGTTAAATTACGTTTGAATTAGTCCAACTACTACAACGTAAATATTATTAGAATAAGTTCAACAAACCACAACGATCAAAAGTTCACATATAACTAGTGGCCCTGACATTGACCTTGTCGATATAAGCAAGTGCCAGTGTAACACATGCGAGGCCTAGGAGCTCGCTGGGTACGTCGGCCCTCTTCAGGTGGTTCATCTGCCGCAGTAGACGTGGAGGGTCCGAAACTGAAGGGAACAGGAGAACGTGGAGGATGATGGTCTATATTAGGGTGCCTCGGATGCATCGTACCAAACTGTGATAGGCTCCCATAAACGCTGAGTCGTATGGAGTCGAACCATCGTGATGAGCAGCAGGCGTCCTCCACATATTATCAGTGTCCGTCCGCTCAAAACGTAACCTTCAAATCCCTCGTTCTGTCTAGAACTACCAGCCTCATCGTGTCGAGGACGGCGAGACTGACCCCTACGTGCTCTGCTATGACACGACCTCTCAGGACTGTTATTCTGATCACGCATTCATCTTGGTCGATCTAATGCGATCAATCGAATTCGCTCGGTGACATTCGCAACTCCCATGTCATCTGACATCGCATGAACTCGAGCTAATATATCCTCTGCGGCGTCACCCTACATATAAAGAAATAACGTGAAATCATAAATAAATTAAAACGTATGCAATTAATTATTCATAAACAATGTCATTATACCACGGCGCGCCATGCAGCCCCTTCTCCCACCTGAATACCCTGAACCACCGTATACGTACTAGGCGATACAAATCACCGAGTGACGTTATCATACAACTGATAGTAACCATTCTCTACCGAACGGTTACTAGAGGCTATAGGGTCACCGTCGATCACATTGTCATCTCGATCATTCCACATCGCCAACCACTGCGCGTGAAACGTCTCCCAATTAAAACTTTGACGGCCTCTACGCTCACTGATGTCATGTAACCTTGTATGGTCAGGCACAGGTGCTGAGGGTATGCCTTGCACCATGTTGAACTGACGTAGGACCCGATCTGGATAATACAGTTCGACAATGTTGAAGAAAATCAACGGACATCTCGACATACACGACGCTGGCCTATACTCGTCAGGGAGTGTAGCGATCTCAGGGAACTCGGAACTATACGAATCCCAAAAGAACTGTGCGAGATTCAAATTATCTAAAATTTCTTGCATCTGCTGCACGTTCGAACGAGCCGTAGACGTGAATGTCAACGACGATCTGCATCTACGAAACGTTCTTCATTAGTGAACAGTAACACTAAAAAGGAACAAGTCTACTACCGTAATATTATAGACTAACTTACCTAGCCGCGTGTGGCGGCATGGGTAGCACAACTTTGCCATTGTGTATTGTCTCGACTAGGTCTGCTGCAGTCGATCGAATAACAGGCCTCAAAGGCAATATATGAATCCAAGCCCACACCTACATAATTGATAATTTTTAAGTTAAACAAGTATACTCATACAAATGGTTTTATGTAAAATAAAGCAGATACATACCTGCAATAGGCGCAGGGGTCCGCCGATATTCTGTACTGTTAGGAATATTTAGTAGCATCCTTTAATTTTATGTAATCTTGGGTTAATATGTCTATTTAGTAGGTTGTAGTAGTTTGGGGTGACTTATGATATTAAGTCATAGTTCTGTATTGGGCTTTAATATACCAAATACTTGTGGTATATAAAGCCCCACTTACCCTAATTAGGGTTTTATCAAAAGAATTTAAAAGGTAAGCCACCTTGTACTTTTCCGTAGATAAACACACACTAACACGCACTCAAGATGATCTTCACGTTTTTGACATTCAAACCTTTCTTCTGATCCTTGTTTGGTAATATAAGGGCCAACAAGTGGTATCAGAGCCTAACGCGGATCAATATCTTCCATTTGAATCCAATTTTGCTCGATTCCGACGTGATTTGAAGAAGTTTTTGCTAGAAAAACTCATTTTCGATTTTTTCACTGTTTTCAGGTGTTTTTAAATCGTTTTCAGTGATTTCTTAACCCTAGGATGTTAGAAAACTGATTTTGAGAACATTCATGCTCTTTCACGTTTATTTTAGTCAAGTTTGAGCGAAAACGAGTCAGGAAATCTGGTTTTTTTTTACTGAATTGTTCCCGATAGAACAGTACTTTTGAGTTTGAAGGTTTCGATCGAAACCCATTGTGAGGAGCCTCAATCGATTTGAATTTTGAGTTCTCTCTCACCAGTTTCATAGTTTCGCCCGGTAGACTTCTCGGCGAAAGTCCAATCGATTTGATTTTCGACGAATTTTTCGCCAATTACACAGTTTCGACCGATACAATTCTCGACGAAAGCCCGATTTGTTTCGCCCGAAAGGATACAGTTCCCAATTGCTACAATTCGACCGATACAATTCTCAGCGAAAGCCCAATTCGTTTTGCCCGAAAGGCTACAGTACCCAGTTTCGACCGATACAAAACTCGGGGAAAGTCCAACTCATTTGGAATCGTCAAATTAGCCAAATTCAATCTTAGTCAATCGAAACAAAGCCAATTTGGACCAGATCGCCCGAAACCTTCTCATTCCTATCGATCGAAACTATTTTTTTTTAAAATCAAAATCTAAATCCCTATTTCGATCGAAACTAACCTTATCTAAATCGAAATCCCTCTTTCGATCGAAACTATTTATTCAAATCAAAATCGAAATCCCTTTCGATCGAAAGTAACCTTATCTAAATTGAAATACCTCTTTCGATCGAAACTCACATTTTCAAAACTCTTTCGCCCGATTCTTGAAATCTTAACTCAATTTCAATTGCCCAATTCTCAACACTTAGGACCAATTGCCGAGCTTGTGTCCATATCATACTAGAATCGATCAAGCATTCAAATTGAGTAGAACAAAATTCTCAATCTCACATAACACCAATCGTTACATCCTTGAGCAGTACTCTAAATTCATCAAATTCTTATATTGCGACAGAATTCATTAAGTGAATTTACCTACTTAGACTCAACACTAGAAATTATTCAAACTTGACTATATCTCATTCAAAACAAAAGCGTTTCATTTCGCAGATATATCTCGCGTTAACGATCATTACCAAAGATAAACATGGATGGTCTTGCTATTGGATCTGACAACCGTGCACCACTACTGAGATGGGGAGAGTACGGCTTATGGAAGCAACGATTCATCAACTTCATAGAAATCAAGGATGTAGACCTCGCGAACGACATCCTTTCTTCCATTTTTGAAGGACCTGCTCAATTCTGGACTACCATCCCTGCTCAACCCGATGCTGTTCCTGCAATTCCAGAGAGGAGAACTCGTAAGGACCCCAGTCGATACAATGATGCTGAGAGAGCACGTGCCAGAGCGGACAAGCTTGCCCGACACTACGTACTTCAGGCCCTACCAAATGATGTCTACAAACAAGTCGATACAATGGTCACTGCAAAGGAAATTTGGGATGAAGTTTGCAAAATGATGGTTGGAACAGAAGTTAGTAATCTGTCTAAGAAGTCCAGCATCCTTACTGCCTATGACTCCTTCAAAGCTAAGGAGGGGGAAGAACTTCGAGATGTTTACCTTCGCTTCTTGACCATCATCAACGAGATGAGAAAGATCAACATCCAGTGCTCCAATCTCGAACACAACACCAAGTTCCTTTCCACACTTCAACCTGAGTGGGGACGGATTGCAGTTCTGGTTAAGCAACAAAACAAAGATCTGGACGCTATGGATATTCACTCCCTACACGATAATCTCTCACAATACTTGCAGTATGCCAAAGAAATCAAGAACGAAGGAAAACCAAACGTCGTCATGGAACCAATTGCACTCGTAACTTCTAAGTCAAGCAACAGGAGCTCGAGGACTTCTAAAGGAAAGCAGGTCGTACAATCTGACACCTCTGACAATGCCGAATCTGACCAAGAATCTGAGGACGAACTCGAATCCATCAGAAAGAAACTGGCAATGATCTCAGATAGGGTCAATAAAATGAGCGCCAAGAAATCGCCTTCTTCCTTCAACAAACAACGAACCTCGGGCGGGAAACAGAAGTACATTGCCCCTGAAGAGGCTAAAACTAAGAAATCTGAAGTAGTAAAGAAGTGCTTCAACTGTGGCAAGCTAGGTCACTTTGCTTCTGAATGCTTCCGACCTAAGAAGAAAAACACTGATTACTAGAAGAAAAAATTTCAGCTCTCACAAGGAGGCGGGAATTGTCTTGGTGGCGGGAATTGTCTTGGTGGCTGAGGAAGAGGAATGACTGGAGGACACATCTGACGAGGAGGAAGAAGAAATGGCCTTCATGGTGAAAAGCATTGAAGATGACTCCGACGAGGATGAGCCAGCCATTGGGTCAGACAGGACGGATGTCTCTTCATCCGACCTGGAGGTATACACTCCATCCCTAAATGATTTCGTTAGACTTGAACGTAGGATAGCCGAACTCTCCATGCATCGTAAAAATTACTCAGAACTCCAAAGAAATTTCGACAAAAATTATGCCTTGTTAAACAAACAACAGGAAGAGATAGCTATTCTTAATGAATCCTTGACCTTGTCTGAAAATAAAGCAAAGGCTTTAGAAGATCTTCTAGAAAGCAAGAAAAAGCAAATTAGCGATATGTGTAGAAGCTTGAAAGACAGCGAGAAAGAACGTGTAAATGTATTGTCTCAATACGAACTAATCACCAACGAATGTGTACGTCTATACAAGAAAGTCAAGGAATTAGAAGACATCAACACCAAAAGAGGTCAAAGTGAACGAACCATGTTCCTTAGCCAACCTAAAGATGTAGAATTCTATGATCCCCGCGAAGGATTGGGATTTGAGTACACCACTAACCCTGAAACAGATAGAGTACTCTCTCTGTACAACATCAAACGTTTTGGGTTAAGCATTGAACGGCTAATGCCCTTCGTAGGATCAAGTGAGGTGACTGAATCTGACGAACAAAAACGGAGGAATAAAGAATGGGCTCAAATCATGTGTGACTACGACGAACTCAATAACAGCTACAAAACTAGAGAGATAACGCTCTCTGATGATTACATGTCACCATGGTGCCGGTCAATTGGTGTATAGGCCATCTCGGTTGGACCCGAAGGCACTGGCGAACAGGATAAACCAATTTATTCATTTATCTATATTCCAGAGATTATACGCAAAATAGGTGACTTGACAGCCTCTCTAGAGTCGGAAAAGAAAGCTCACGAAGAAGAGAGAACTATTTTGTTGAGCAAAATTTATACTCTTGAAAACTTTTCTGACGCTTACAAACCTTCCACCTCCCGTCCTGTTCCAAAATTCTCTACATGTAAATGCAAGCAAACTACGAAGAAAATACCTTTATCTCACACTAACTTTGTATCACATGTACCCACAGACAAAGGCGTGAGCTCTAAGGAAGCGAAGAAGGTTCGATCTGGCTCAGCTAAGAAGACAACAGTCCCTGATAAGAAGAAGAGACCAGTCTCCAACCTTTCTTCTCATGTTTCAAAATCTTTTGCATTTCCTAAAGTGACTTCTTGTAAAGTCGCAGAACGTGTTTCGTTATTTCATTCCCTAAAATCAAAATTCTGTCATGTAAACAATGATGTACTTTCCCATCCTCGTGACAGTCATTTCAGCAAAAGCGCTTCCACATCACATAGCACTCGTTCTAAGGGCATATCCCACGCCGTCCAATCATACTATTAAATCTAAAGTAAAGAAACACACCTCCAAGACCAAGCCGAACAAGAAATTAAGTCAAAACAGATTTGGATTCCGAAATCCCATCTGCATCCTGTAGGAAATCGTCACGTTTGGATTCTTAAACCAGCTATCCAACAATCTAGCAAAGAATTAAATCTAGCAACGAATAAGAAATCTACTACACCTGCTATCAAAAGGGGGCCCATCTATAAATGGGTGCCAAGACTTACTTGATTCTTTTTGCAGGTCCGTCATGTGTGGTACTTAGATTCAGGTTGCTCCTCACACATGACTGGAAACAAAGAGCTGTTGAGCAACTTCTCTGAAGGATTTCTCGGGAAGGTCTACTTCGGAAACGGTCAATCTGCATCCATGCTAGGAACGGGTGATCTGATCCATGACAGGCTAACAATCAAAAGAGTGTCCTATGTCGAAGGACTGAGCTACAATTTATTCAGCATAGGACGTTTCTGTGACAAAGGCTACAAGGTGAACTTCGAGACCAACAAATGTAGTGTCACAGATAACAATGGAAGAGAGCTACTCACTGGACACAGGAAGACTAATCTCTACTCCATTGACCTCAAGACTGACCGACCGACATGCCTTATCTCTCGAGCCTCTCTACATCAGAACGATCTCTGGCATTAGCGACTTTCCCATCTCAACTTCAAAGACCTAAACAAACTGCGATCAGAAAACTTAGTCAAAGGACTTCCCTCGTTCAGATATCACAAAGAGCATCTTTGCTCGGCGTGTGAAATGGGAAAGATAAGGAAGGCATCCCACCGGACCAAACACATAGCCTCAACTTCCAAACCTCTCGAACTCATTCATATGGATCTGTGTGGACCCATGCGCACTCAGACCATTAATGGGCGAAAATATGTGTTGGTTATTGTGGATGACTTCTCACGCTACACATGGACCAAATTTCTGAGAACCAAGGACGAAACTCCAGGTCTAATCATTGAGTTTATCAAAACCGCACAAAACCTCTACCAACTAAGTGTACAAATCATCAGAACTGATATGATAGAATTCAAGAACAGAAAACTCAGTGACTTCTATGCATCATTTGGAATCACCCAACAGTTCCCAGTAGCTAAAACACCTCAACAAAACGGGGAGTCGAACGCAAGAACAGAACCTTGGTTGAAGCAACTCGTACACTCCTCATTCACTCTGGACTACCTCACTTCTTGTGGGCCGAAGCCATGAACACAGCTTGTTTCACTCAAAATCGTGGCTCGCTTCACAAGAGGTTCAATATGACTCCCTATGAGTTGATAGAGTGCCAGACGTCTGTTTCCTGAGAGTCTTTGGGTGCAAGTGCTATGTAGCAAATGATCGTGAAGATAGAGGCAAACTTGACCCAAAAGCACTTGAAGGGATACTGGTGGGATACTCAACAACATCAAAAGTCTATCGCATATATCTAAAGGAGAAAAGATCTGTTATGGAAAGCATTAACGTAACGTTTGATGAAGTAGACCGAGTTGTTTCTGCACAAATCAGTCCAGAACCAGGACTTCTACGAGAATTGACAAAGGATTAACCTAGCACCTTCTCTGTGGGCGAAACTTCAAAATCAAATGCATTGAGCGACATGGAACTCGATCTCTTACTCGAGGATCTCTTCTCCAAGCCTTCGCCACCCACTGTTCCAACAACTTCCGCAGCACCAGAAAATAATGATCCAGCATAGACTAGCAATGACAATTCCCCTCCTACAATGGAAAATCTTCACCTTGATGACGATAGTGACCTCCAACACATACAGAGATGATATCCACCTCAGCCGCTGAAACTCCTCAGCCTTCTAGTTCAACAATAGAAATTTCTTCAGGAGAGTCAGTAATGCCTCAACCTGGAGAAGAAACGGAGCATCAGGCTGATCAGAGTGAAGAAACAATACACGACACAAATGCAGCTGGATCATCACAACCTAGTACAAGAAAGTGGACCCGAGCACACCCAGACTCACAAATAATTGGAGACCCTTCCACTGGAGTAACCACTCGAGCATCAACAATAAATGAAAGCCTCTATCCCTGCTTTCTCAATCAAAAGAAGCCTAGCAAAGTAACTGAAGCACTCGCCGATCCAGATTGGATAATCGCAATGCAGGAGGAAATCAATCAGTTTGAGAGGTTAAAAGTTTGGAACCTAGTACCTAGACCGGCTGGGAAAACTATCATAAGGACGAAATGGGTGTTTAAGAAAAAAAGGACGAGCAAGGAGTTGTCATCCGGAATAAAGCAAGGCTGGTGGCAAAAGGTTACAATAAACAAGAAGGACTCGACTATGATGAGACATATGCCCCAGTCGCAAGAATTGAAGCCATCAGGATATTCTTAGTTTTCGCTGCACACAAGAACTTCACAGTCTACCAGATGGATCTCAAAACTGCATTTCTCAACGGAATACTAAAAGAAGAAGTTTTTGTATCTCAGCCTGAAGGTTTTGTAAACGAACAACTCCCAGACCACGTGTACAGACTCGATAAAGCTCTCTATGGACTTAAACAAGCTCCCAGAGCCTGGTACGAGGTCCTCTCGGATTTTCTCATCTCCTCTGGTTTCACAAAAGGGAAGATCGATACAACTCTCTTCATCAAGAAGGACGGCTCAGACATTATGTTAGTGCAGATTTACGTCAACGACATCATATTTGGGTCAACAGACTCAAGAATGTGCGGGAACTTTGGGGATCTAATGAAGCAGAAATTTGAAATGAGCATTATGGGCGAACTAAGCTTTTTCTTAGGCCTTAAGGTTAAGCAGCTTCACGAAGGAATCTTCATTAGTCAATCCAAGTACATTCACGACATACTCAAGAAGTACAACTTGGACAACTCTAATGCTGCCATCACTCCCATGTCTACCTCATGCAAACTTGATGCAGATTCATCAGGAAAATCTATTAACCAGACGATTTATCGAGGCATGATAGGATCCCTGCTCTATCTTACGTACAGTAGGCCTGACATCATGTTCGCCACGTGTCTATGTGCTCGTTTTCAAGCAGATCCCAAGGAGTCTCACATGCTCGCTGTCAAGAGAATTTTCAAATACCTCAAGGGAACTCTAAATCTAGGTCTATGGTACCCGATGGAGTCAAGCTTCGAACTCGTAGGATACACCGACGCTGATTATGCAGGATGCAAGCTGGACAGAAAGAGCACTTCTGGAGCCGCTCAATTTCTCGGGGTAAACTTGTAAGCTGGTCGTCTCGAAAGCAAAATTGTGCCTCAACTTCGACAGCAGATGCAGAATATCTCGCTGCTGCGAGTTGCTGCTCACAAATTTTGTGGATGAGAACCCAGCTGCGAGATTTTGGCATAACATTAAATCGTATTCCAATTTTTAGTGACTGTAAAAGTGCTATAGCTATAAAGAGTAATCCAGTACATCATTCACGCACAAAACATATAGACATTAGATATCACTTTATCAAGAAACATGTGGAACAAGGTACAATCGAAATACATTTTGTTCACACAGATCTTCAACTTGCCGACCTATTCACTAAGGCATTGGATGAAAAGCGATTCCAATTCCTGGTCTAGATTAGGCATGTTGAACCGTAAGACATGATCGATTGTCCCTACATGAACCTGATTTTGTGTAAATAGGTCATTTAATTTTTCTCTATATGTTTTCATATGATTGTTAAAATCCTACTATCATATCCAGGGGGAGTCTAATAAAATTTTTTATGCATGGATCAAGGGGGAGTCTTTGAAAGTTAAGCACTAATCTAGGGGGAGACATTGAACACGTCGCACAAATTGAGGGGGAGTTTTTATAATCTTTTACAATTGCAAAATTGCATTAAGGGTTAAACTTATAAGATAATAATTTCTATAACCTTAAGAAAATTTCTCTCAGTGAAATTCCAAATTTGATCGAAACTGAATTCAAGTATTTCAAATCGTTTCTCGGCGAAACTATGTATCGCCCGATACTCCTTAAATTCGATCGAAATTAACATACTCAAATATTTCACCCGAAACCTCTTAAATTCGATCGACACTAAAATGTTCAAATATTTCAAATATTTCTCGGCGAAACTGACTATCGCCCAAAACCCATTTCGATCGAAACTGACAATTTTCTTAAAATCCTTTTAAAATTTACTCGGCAAAACTACATATCGCCCGAAACTCATTTCAATTGAATTGGCTATCGCCCGAAACTCGGCTCAAATTCGATCGAAACTGAATTTTCAATTAATTCAAAACTTTTCTAGGCGAAACTGCGTATCGCCCGAAACTCCTTTAAATTGATTTAAGAAATCCACGACGCAAGTTTCGATCGAGATTGCATTTTAAATCCTTTTATATTTTCTCGGCGAAACTGACTTTCGCCCGAAACACGCTTCAATTGAAATTGAAAATTTGACTAAATCATCTTCTAATTTTATCGGCGAAACTGACTTTCACCCAAAACGCGTTTCGATCGAAACTGAATTGAATTGAATTGAATTGATCGAAACTGTAATTTAACTCGTTTGTGATTTTTTCTCGGCGAAACTGAGATTCGCCCGAAACTGGTTTCGATCGAAACTCTACTTATATAAATAGCGTTTCGACCGAAACACTGTTCTTCTTCATCGATTTTCAAATTCACTCTGAAACCCTCTCTGCAATCGCACACAAAACGTATCACAGTCTCACAACAAGTTCTGTTTTTCCGATTATTGCAACTCCATCCGTCATTGGTAAGGAAAAACATATAATCTGAGGCTTTTAACTGATAATTTTCGCGTTTTTGCAGATCGCGCATATTAGGGCTAAGTGGGTTCGTACGAATCGAGCTTCAATCGTGTTTCCATTTAGTTTTAACTTCTCCAGAAACTACAACCCAGATTCAATTTCATATTAAAATCGATCGATACTGCTCATTTTACTTCTATGATTTTTCAATCGACCGATTCGAGCGATTTATTACTTTCGGCCGAAACTGGGTTCTATCAATTTAAAATTATTTCAATTGTTGACTATGACTCGCGGTCGAAACTGTCTATTGCTATTTCACTTTGATTCAATCGCTCAATTTAGGACTTTCGGCCGAAAATGGTTTTTCCCAATTTAAATTGATTTCAATTGTTTGATTTTGACTCTCTGCCGAAACTGTCTTTCAAACATAACATATCTTCTAATCACTCTGTTCGTAGTTTCGATAAACTGAAGTCTAGATTGAATTGATCGAATGAATTCCACTTTCGCCCGAAACTGGACCCTATAATCTTATTATAAATTGAATCGCACGATACACAGTCTTGCGCGAAACTCAATAACACTGAAATTGAAATTGGAATTTGAACTTTGATCGAAACTGATTAACTTTGTGATTTCCTATGAATTGTTTCGCCGCGTGATTAATTCAATTTTTAAAATTTCTCTATCTCAACGAATTTTACTCACGTGTCTATTTTGGCAAAATTTGTCTAAGTCCTAAACTGTGAACAACATTTGATTTCAAATCATACTTGACATTGTATTTCTAAACGTTGTCATGATTGATTCCTACTAATCCATTAATTTTATCTTGCAGATATACTAAAATGGTGCGACTAATTGATGAGGTTTTCGCTTCAAAGGACTGGGCACAGAGGGCACCAAATAACTTCCAACTAGACTTTGACAATACCCCGTGCCCAGATCCCATCATTGTTAAAATCCTAGCAAACCATCCTCTAAAAACCGTCCTAAATATCACCGAGGTTGTTCCTGAGGTCTACGTCCAACAATTTTTGTCCACTCTTCAGAAACCAACAAATAACCCAAAAATAACCAGTCTTTCCGCCATAATTGACAACACCATAGTTGTCTTTACCCCGTCCATTCTCCGTTCCATACTAAACCTACCACACTCACTCCTATATGATCCCCATCCATCTAGCGATGACCTAATCAGGGACTTCCTATTCATGGGCCACAAACCTAACGCCCAAAATTCCATTCATCTCCCTGACTTCACTGCCTCCCTGGACCTTGGAGGACCCTGTTTCTCATCGTAAACAAGTGCCTCTCGCCGAAACACTCAGGGTCCGACAAATGCAACCGCAACATCATGCTCATCTTCCACGGGATCGTCTTCAATAGAAATTATGATGTCGCCCAACTAATCTGGACGGACATCCTTGACCAATTACGACAGCGAGGTCTCGGCTCCACGAAGTCGGTGCTCCCTTACCTACGGTGGCTACCTGCCATCGTCCAACATTTCGTGGATCTTCATCCCGAAATCGAGCGCCGACCCAGAGACGAGGGCTATCAATCTCCTAAGCTCATCAAAATCCAATCAACAAAGAGCATGATCGATCAGGAGGCCATGATTACCAGACCACCTTTTTCGCCTCTTCGATCCAACTGACCGGAGCTCCGCAAATACCTACCAGCCAACAACATTGATGACCTTCCCCTGGTTCAGCACATCCCAGTTGAACCTAACCCAGGGACAAACCAACCCCCACATCCAAGTGTAGGTCTAGGAAGCTCTTCATCCCTAAGCCAAAACAAAAGAGAAAATCCAAAGGGGATGACGGAGGCAGTCAACAGGAACGGCGTACAAAACAAAAATACGGCCGTCTTCCTCAGTCCCCGAGTCCACAAACAAGCCGGACCGAGCCCATAGGTACAGGGGATGACTTTGTCTTCCCCCGAGTAGAAGTCGCGACATCGGGTCCAATCACGCAAACTACGCTCCCCAGCCACTCAATCATCTCCCAACAGATGATTGTTTCACGTACTCACGAGGTGCCACGTCATTCATCACCACCTCGCTCGGAGGTGGTTGATGTAACAAGCGGTCCTCCGCCGCAGACTGCACCTTCCTTGATCACAACGAGTCTAGTGCCCTCACCATCCATAATTTTTCCACTTTCTAGGACACTACCATTAGTTTCTGCACCTCTAGATCTTAGTGATCTAGACCGAACGCTCCATGATATCTCCGTACTAGAGTCAGTACGGAAAAGAGCGGAAGTCCCAACGTAGTGAACATCACTGCAGCTACGACCTTGGGCCATAAATCTGAGTCTGTCTCAGCTTTGATGTCAACGATAAGCCTAGGTGGCCTCGGTTCTTCAAGTCCTGTGCAAACAGGCGGCACATCAGTACCTTCTACTGATGTTGTGACGACGGAACGTCTTCGTGACTCCGTCAGGTTATTTTCCCCATTCGTGACGGAGGCCAGGCTGAATGATCGCCTCGTAGAGTTTGCAAAAGATCTCGAGAACACCATCATGACCCAAGTCTACATTGCCATTGGGACCTCCGCTCGAGACAAAGGACAAGCCCCCGCCACCGAAGAAGTACCCACTCAAGCCGACCCATCTCGAGACGCTGACGGCGGCCCATGGAACGTTCCAATTCCAGAACTCATCGATGTTCTGCTGGCCAGACTCCACACTGCACCTAAGCTAACAGATTATGAGGCGGAGGTACTCAGACGTCTGGAGGTACCTTTCAACCCACCCAACATAGGCGAGGCCCAATCATCCAGACAACCACGTGACGACCCTGACGGCGAGGATCGTCCCGAGGGGGACAAGACACGAGAGCCACTCAAACACCTACCAGAACAAAACCACCTACAACCAAACAAACTCCCAAACAAACAAAAAAATCCACCCGAACTACCACCAAACAACCTAACAGCCCTCCTCACCAACAATGAGCCTCTCACCTCCTCTTCCAACAAGCCAAGACAGCCCTTTGATATATACATCCTCTCCCATCCTATCCCTGCAGACAAATAACCCAATCCAACAAACCGAAGGACTGTATAATCCACATGGCGTCGTGGAAAACTACATCTTCAACGAGGATTAGATAACCAAACCGATGGACCCAGCCATGGCTAAAGGCTTGATGGAGAATGCCAGATACTTCTTGATGAAGGCGAATGTTAGCCTGGCCCTAATTGACGACGCTGAACTCGAGGAAGGTGAAGACTACGAAGCAGATATCCCAGAACTTCCCGAGCCACTCCGACACACCGTCATCGATGAAGAATGCCCCCCAATGAAGCGAAGATAAAGGAAGCAGTGGAATTGCCATGGGAAAACGTCAAAGTAACTGCTCCATATCAAGAAGAAATTCGGAGGAGAATCTGGAGGAAGGAGGATAGAATCAAGAAGCTGGACGAGCTTGAACTTAGAGGACTGAGCCATCACTCAAGACCCAAAGCAATCCAGTACCTCCTATCACTTCGCCGAATCATGATATTCAAAGGAAAAGGGGGTGATGTGGATGATCTAAGAAGAAAGAGGCAAAAAAGCCCAGAATTAGAGAAATTCTGGGAGTTCGCAAAATGAGGTTTGCTGATATGGACATACCTGTCTACATGGTACAGCGAGAAAATGAAGAGTATGTAGAATTGAACGAAGCCGACCTCGCCTTCATCAGAAGCGAAGACATTGAACAAATTGTGAGGGACTTTAGAACGCTTGGATCTCTCAAGACGCCAGAACTCAGACTTGGCTACTACGCACCGAAGAGATTCATTCTACGCCAAATCAAGTTCAATGCAACACATGATCTCCAAATGGCGGTTGAGAGCAACATGAAGAAGGTGAATCTAACGAAGCCCTCCTTTGAAGTCCCAGATCCAAGTTATGGTAAAGGGCACATCATAAATGAAGACGACGATCCATCAATCGTCTACATCAATTTTAAAGGAGAAAAGAGGCTTATGAAGACGTCAGAGATTCACAAGTTCAGCGACAGAACCTTACTGATCATCAGGAACAAGCTCAGGAGAATACTCGACCAGCTAAAGGAAGTAGAATACGAAGTTCAAGAGAAGTACTCAAGGCTGATCGAGACTATCTCTGCGAAGATATCCTTTCAAAGAAGGTTGCGTTCGTTCGAGCACTTCTTAGGGCTCAGAAAGTCTCCCTACCATGTGCAGAAACCCAAGAAGAAGACAACACCAAGGACGCCAAAGCCAAAAGGATGCTAAGGGGGAGATTGTTAGGAATATTTAGTAGCATCCTTTAATTTTATGTAATCTTGGGTTAATATGTCTATTTAGTGGGTTGTAGTAGTTTGGGGTGACTTATGATATTAAGTCATAGTTTTTTATTAGACTTTAATATATCAAATACTTGTGGTATATAAAGCCGCACTTACCCTAATTAGGGTTTTATCAAAAGAATTTAAAAGGTAAGCCACCTTGTATTTTTCCTTAGATAAACACACACTAAGACGCACTCAAGGTGTTCTTCACGTTTTTGACATTCAAACCTTTCTTTTGATCCTTGTTTGGTAATATAAGGGCGAACATGTACAATTCCGCGAGAGGCTGCGCACAACTCCTGGTACAAACACGCAAGCACAACACTTCCCCAGCTGTAGTCGCGGACCTTGTCGATGTGCTCCAAAAATTGTAGGTAACTGAGATTAACCCGTGAGCCGCTCTTATCGGTAAACAAAACGCACCCAATCAACAAAAGCGCGTATCGGCGTGCCTTTCATCGACTACGTCCTTCGTAATGTCATCAGTAATTGGATTCTCAAGTAACCAGTTACTCAGCGCCATTACACTCATCTTAGACGGGCTATCGAAATCTCGATCCTCTGGCGCAAATCTCGTCATCATACGACAATAGTCCGACCACTGAGACTTGCTCCTCGCATAAGCAACTCTAGTAACAGCTTCTCCCTCGACCAGCAAGCACCATAAAGTACCAACATCCAGCAAGGTCACGGTGGCTTCTCCTACCGAGAGATGGAAGGTGTGTGTCTCGTTACACCATCGCTCAACTAAAGCTGTGACGAGATGCGGTTCCACCTTCTGCGACTTACAGCTATATACGTCGTAAAACCCCATCGACCCCAGCTTTCTAAGCATGCGAATATGAATTTATCTCGGGTTGCCCGCCGTACCCCATACAAAAACCTCTGGACCCCTCGTTCGAAGGGTGACATCTAGCAAATTCTCATCTCGAAAAATATATGACGAACGATGCGCCTGCTGTTGCGTCAACAAAGACGAATCCCTCGGTCCATAAACTGAAGTCTCGTCCATCTTGAAATATAAAAAAAACACTTAATAAGGACCAACGAATAACACTACATATCCGGCGTTTAACGCCGATGACTACTAGTAACGATGTTTAACGTCGACTCACAGTGCGACAGCCGCGGGCAAACGTTTAAACACTCGCAACGATGTGAAGACTAGAAATGAAATATTGGGCGGCCCGACCCGCTCGGCCCGATTTTTAGCGGGTTGGTCAGGCTGGCCCGAAATTGAACGGGCCTACGATTCTTAGGCCCAGACCCATTATGTGATGGGCTGGGCTAGCCCGTCAGGCTATCGGGCCTAATTTTGGGCCTGTGGCCCGTTAGCCCGCTGGGATTGATGGGTCGGGCCAATAGGCCCAATATTTCGAGCTAATGAAATTCAGGCCCGAAACCATTTTTCGGGCAGGGCCGGGTTGGCCCATGGGCGACAACCATGTCGAAGATCGTCGGCGAGGCAATGATGTCCCGACCACCGGCAACGACCAACGATCAGGCGATCCGGCCAATTCACCGGAGTTAAGAAAAACCAAAATAAACCTAAATCGTCCACACCCACGCTAATGGCGGCCACAGCCGTGGTCAGCCCGCCCACGACGACGGAAAATCATGCCGCCGGAGGGCCGTCGGAGAGCCGCCGTTCGAAAGCCGATAATTCAAAAAAATTTTAAAGAAAATCAAAGAAAATAACCATACTTCACGAAATTGGAAATGGATAGAGATTCTAACCTTGAAATCACCGGATTTGGCTCCGGAAATATCGAAATTATTTGAGCCGAGAGGTTGGGGAGATAGAAGAAAGGAAGAGAAAAGAAGAGAGGGTGAAGAAGAAGAAGAAGAAGAAGAAGAAGAAGAAGAAGAAGAAGAAGAAGAAGAAGAAGAAGAAGAAGAAGAAGAAGAAAAGAGAAGGGGGTCACGGGATTTCGACCGAACGCGCCACACCGTGTGGCGCATTTAGAACGCGTCACTTTGACTAGCATGTTCAGAACGCGTCACACGAGGTGGCGCGTTCACCTATTTTTTAAATCCTTCGAGTTTTCGCATTATTTCTGATATCCTATTTAAAAAACACATTATTTTTGGGAAATTAAGAATTCAACTTAATAATGCAGATTAAGCATGGATTATTGAACGAAAATCATAGAATAACAGTTCTAACACATAATCAAACCACAACACAGCAGGACATGTCAAAATTTTCAGAAATCGGATGAATTTCACGAAGAACACGAAGAACGCAATTCATCACAAATCCGACTGAAAACAGCAAATCAGTCTACCAAAGTCCGGGTAATCGATCGAAATCATGAAATTGACAAGAACAGACACTCAATTCAGCACAATCAAAGAAAAATCAGTCCAATTTTCAAAATATCGGAATAAAAACTCGAAGAACCCATTTCTATCGAAGCTTCAAAATTCGCAAAAATTAGTAGTTCGATCATCCAATCAACTCATCATCATTAGAAACACATAAGCGAACCTCAGTTACAGTGAAACAAGTCGAATTGTGAAGAATTGGATTGAATTTTGTTGCGAATAAATTCGTAAACACGGAAGTGTACGTATCGTTCTAACAAGTAATAGTGTACGTAAGTACGGATATCGAACCCAGAGGACTGTGTTACTAAGTACCGAAATTATATTAATTCTAATTCTGTTTGAACAATCGCAAGTTGGTAGTTGATGAAACAATAAAGGAAAATATGCAGATAATTAATAAAATACGATTAGAAGACAGATAATCAAACAAGCACTAAAACACAATGGGGAGATTTAATTCAAAGTTAAATCTGGGGACTCCGACTTCACCGGTGACAATCATGCTATTGATTTTAGTTCTCAAAGAAATACTTAATTTTATGTTGACGATGGATTTTCCGTTGTAATTATCAATCCATCTCTAGCATCGATAACCTATCCTAACATGCGAACCCTACATCTCTGTCAAGATTTCTACACGTAGAATGCATTAAAATCAGCAAATCATAGATCATCGCACTAGTCACGTAACTATCTCTAGCTTACGAATGTTCTAATGGTATCATAATCAATGGCCACGTCAAGATAATCACCTCTCAGTCTCATATCTAAACACCTATTCATACGAAAGTTAATCAGAAATTCGTAAGCATTAACAACAGATTATGATACTCAACATAGCGTTAAGGTCTTAATAGCATACGAGCCGAAAATCAATAGCAGTCATGTCTGGCTTCGTAACCCCAGAATACGAAACTAGAACATATTATAATTCAACAAAAGCATCAAAATAAACATGTTCATAAAAGGAGATAAATAGAGAACGGGAAAACGTATCGAATAAGTAACCGGGTCGTGTTTTGCTCGCCCCGTCTCTCGGTGACCGTCGTCTGCCTTCTATCTGTCTCGAAGGTTCCAGGCTGCTCTTCTCATGTTCGCTAGCCCCGGTCCAAACGTCGCTGTTGTTCGTGCGTATGGTGTCTGCTCAAGGGTGTACATGTATATCCTTCTTTGAGTCCTTTCGTCGAACAGTTGGTGTGCTTCCGAGTGAGGCCCGTGCGAGGTGCGCGAGTGAGGAGAGCAGCTGCGTCTTTGAGGAGGCGGTTGCTTTGGTGATGCTTGCTGCCAGCTGAGCTTCCAAGGAAGGTGCAGGCGCGTGCTTCCCTTTTGAGTTGTATGCTTCGTTGATGCGTCATGTGGCTATATGGATAAAACAAACATGTATGTTGAGTATTGGGTGGATTGCAGCACAATATTGATCTTAAGCTGCCCTAGTTTTCTTCTCGTGATTGTCTCAGCTTTTAAGAGAGCTGCGTTCTTCAATTTTTTATGCCCCCCTCCTCTGTCGATACTTGTCTCCTTTAATTGCTCTCGATCATCCATTAGAAAACACTTTCCCCGTTTCTCGCATTCAACCTCTTTTCCCCCACCTTACATGGATGTTTTGTTTCCATGTTTCAAGGTACAGCTCGTTCAAGGACTTAATAATTGACCAAAATCGAGTAAATTGCAAAACACCCCTGATCTACGCTAAAATTGCATAAAGACCCCAAAAGACAAAACTATCATAATAGCTTAATATGCCCACATTAAACTGAAATCACGACTTACATCCCACAATTGACTCGAAATAAACCCCCGAAAGATCACCTAAATATCAGCGCATCAAAATACCCCAAACTTGTACATTGCTCGTCCCCGAGCAAACAAATAAGAATCAACTCCGATGGTGGATGAAATCTCAAGGTAATGAAATAAAAAGCATAACTATAAACTCAAATCATGCGTCGATTCAGCAGTAAGACTCTCGCTCAATATATTATTATTATTTTTTAAATAAATGTAGTGATCGCTCAACCTCAAACGGATGTGTAAAATATAGGGATCAACGCTCAAATCTCACAAGTACCTAACACGGGTTTCTATAAGCTTGCTCTTCGTCGTAGTCGCCTACTTGATGCTCAACCTCATATCAAAAAGGGCTTTTGGGTTTGAAATGTTAGGTATGGCTCGGATAGGGCATATGGAGTAAGTGAGCTAAATTCACCAAAACGCGTAACATCATGAGCACTCGTAGAACCTTGCTATCTATCTATAAATGTTTCCATCGACCATGAGATAATAATCGAACTCACACCCAAATCGTAATAATTAGCAAGTCGCTCGTTTTTTATTGAGTATAATGTTTTTTTTGCTCTATCTTTCTTTTTTTTTCCGAACGAGAATACTAATGTTCATCAAATCACAGCAACATAAATCACACGATACAGACAAAAGTATGATAACGCTCTCAAACCTCTAAATCATTGTAAAAACCCCAAACTTAAGTTAAACAATACATCACAAAGGTACCACGAAAACTCAGACCTAATCCACAAACCACTCATGAATAATTGCGCGTGTTCGGTGAAGGGGTAGCAAAGGATGATGATCAATTAAGAAGGCTAGGCAAATATTTGGGCTATATATCGGATATTAAAAAGGCTCAGGTTGGGTTCAATGGATATAAGTATACGCCATGCAACTCGAAAGGCTCAAACGATCCAAAAATAGAAAATGGCCTAAATCGCTTCATCGGGTAAAGCATCAATCAGGATCAAGACCGACTAAAGCAAGTTCTAGATACCATGTAATCATCTAACGCTCTATTAAGTAGTGAGTATGTGCTAATCCGTTCATCAATAGAGACTTACTGAAAAAGCTAAACAAGTAAGAGATATAGTCATACCTCACTTTTCTTCTTTTTTTTCTTTTTTTCTTTTTTTTTGAATGGCCCGAAGCTTTGGTACTCATATTCATTACATCAACTTTTTGGATATATCTTTATAGTAGATCGATCTCCAAGGATGTAAAGACTCCTAACACGTTCACTGGGTCCCTTTTTTACCAGAAACATTCAAATAAAATTTGGTAGACAACGAAATGTTAATAATGATTAATGAAAATATAATAAACGAGAAAAGTTTAAAACTCGGGTTGCCTCCCGAGAAGCGCTTGTTTAACGTCATTAGCTCGACGCATTGACTTTCTAAGGTGTTTTGAGCATTATAGTGGTCTTCTCTTGATTGAATCCACCACTGATGTACGGCTTCAACCGCTGCCCGTTGACTTTAAACGTTCCTTTTTCTGGGTCATTGATCTCTACCGCACCATAAGGATTGACTTTAGTCACCGTAAATGGACCTGACCACCTTGACTTTAGCTTGCCTGGAAACAAGCGAAGCCTAGAATTAAAAAGTAGTTGGTCTCCAACAACAAATTCTTTTCTCCGAATATATATGTCGTGCTAAGCCTTCGTTCGTTCTTTGTAGATTTTTGCGTTATCGTAAGCCTCATTGCGAAATTCATCCATATGGTTTAGTTGTAGAAGGCGTTTCTTTCCTGCGGCTTGCATATCCATGTTTAATTGCTTCATCGCCCAATATGCTTTATGTTCTAGTTCGACCGAAAGATGACACGATTTTCCATAAACCAATCTATATGGTGACATTCCAATAGGTGCTTAAATGCTGTCCGGTATGCCCACAGTGCATCGTCGATTTTCTTGGCCCAATCTTTTCGAGAGATACTTACAGTTTTTTCCAAAATTGCTTAATCTCTCGATTAGATACTTCTGCTTGTCCAATGGTTTGAGGGTGGTAAGCTAGTGCCATGCGATACTTAACACCATAATGTCACAGAAGAGCATCGAATTGCTTGTTACAAAAGTGAGTTCCTCCATCGCTCAAGATCGCTCGTGGTATAACACCCAAAAAGGTTTGAGCCCATTAAAATAAAATTTAAGCCCAAAGCCCACTCTATTTCTATGATAGTTATCCTTTAGAAAAAAAAAAACCCTTAGGTGCTAAGTAACGTGGAGGGAGAAGAGAGAAAAGAGAGTAGGGGAGAATTCGAAACCTTACTCCACAGTTGTAATTAAGCTTGGGACTTATTCAGGTACGATTGGGTGCTGAAAATTTGCATAAGCACTCATCTTTAATTGTTTCCATCCATTCAAGATTTCTGTTGTGCGTAGTTGCAGTTATCTGCGAATTTGATCTAGTTATTGTGCTCCGATCGTTTCGAATCCGGTTTCTGTTGAAAGCTAAGATCTTTATCTATTCTCAGCCGCAGAAATCAGCTCAATCCAATACCTGTACAATTTGTTATGAATTTTTGAACATTCAGCTACTACCAGGAAAATTTCTGTCGTCTCTGTATTCTGTGATTTTGAAATGGTTATACTGACCATATTGTCACCAAATCACCTTCCGTGGAAAGCTAACTTCTTGGGCTTTCCGTAGCCGCTGGAATCACATCAATCCGATATTTCTACAATTAGTTATGAATTTTCAAACTTTCAGCTGGAAATTCGGGATTTTCACTATACTTTGCGTTATATCTTGGTTTGTCGTTTTGTTCCCCTGCAAATAATCCCCTTCGAAACATACATTACGATGTTGGTTAAATATTCTTTTAGGCTGTTTTAATACCCGAAGATCGAGGATTGAATTAATGTTGCTTAGTGTTGTTTTAAGCCATTATTTTCTTAATTAGGCGGAGGAACGACGTCAAGATCTACGAGGGTAGCCGGTGACGCTTCGGAAAATTAGTATTCACCGGTGAGTTGATAATACGGGGACATCTTCCCTTCGTGGGAAGTGTGGACTCGCGATTTCTCGTCTTTTATTATGCCACATAGCCTTGTCGGCTATAAGTTATATGTTATATTATGCAAGAAAAGGCATTGTCGTCTATAGGACTCCATGAGATATTTACTTGCGTGATGCGACTTTGGTTGATAAATGTGATTACTTTGATGATTGATACGGTTATTCGTTACTTTGTTTATGACGTTACGTGTCTCATTGGTATCATTGAGTTATTTGTGGCTTGTGAGCCGTGATATTGGTTATTCATTTGATGTTGCATACTCGGTACCGAGATATTAGTACTCCGAACCCGCCACGATTCGGGTGAGTGAGAGTGGCACGTTGGATATTAGTAGCCCGAACCTGCCACGATTCGGGTGAGTGAGAGTGGCATTAGTAGCCTGTGGTTTGGCAAACCCGGGTGAGTGTGGCCTGACGATTGCACCTATCCATTTGCCATTGTATTGGAAGGTGATCATCGGGATTTGATTCGGCCAACGTCACCGGTGTGTGGGACATGCATGCTATACATTGTTGATAGAAGTATTCATGGCATTTGTTTAGAGTACGGTGACGGGTTCGTCTGACTCTCGACGGGGAGTTCTGTTCGAGATAGGTTATGGCTACCCACTCGTCGTTTATTGATAACGACTGGATTGTCGTTACGTGCTTATTTTTGTGTGATGAATTGATTGTTGAATAGGTTTATTTCGATAGAAATGATTATTTTCCTCGATGGTTGATTATTGTGTTGGTGTTAATCGTTGAGGATACGCCTTCCGTGAGGGTAACGTGTGTCTGTATTATCTTCTCACTGAGCTAGTGGTTTGCTCACCCCGTATAAACCTTTTTCTCTTTTAGGTTATCATTTTGACAGGAGGTTTTCCATCGTTTGATCATCCTTTCCGCTGTTGTTGTCATCCTACTCGGTACCCTATTTTGCTTTGTTGAATGATCCATTGGCGGTTATATATTTTTGGAAGGAGATTTTGGATTGTATATTTTATTCCTTCGCTGATCGATCTTCGATGTTGTATAAACATTGTAACTCCTTTGATATGTAAATAAACCTTTTGTTGAGCTTCAAATCTATACCCTTGTTATTATTTGAGTAATGTCGTCAGCCCTTTCTCGAGAAGAAGCGCGGCGGCTGTCATGCCTTCGGTTTGGGTCGGGGCGTGACAGTTCTTGTGGTATCAGAGCCCTTGTTGTATTCTTGTGCTTTCCTTGCATTGTTGAGCCTTGTCGCTTGCTTCTTTCTTTCGTTTTTGTTAGGCCAATGGATCCATTTCTTATGTTTCGTGCCTTCGATATTTTATGGTTCTTCTAACCTCAATTTTTTTTATTGATAGTCATTATGGTACCTCCAGCTAAGCGAGGACGAGGTCGGGGGCGCGCTTCTCGTGACCCTCCGAGTCCTCTTTCTTCTCTATTCCTCGTAGACCTCGCGGACATACTTCTCAGATTCCTATTCAGTCTAGTGAGCAACCTCACGTGCGAGTGGACCAAATGATAACACCGGAACAATATCAAGCATACTATGAATATGTTCGTATGCATGGAGTTCCTCCATCCACGACGGGACCTTCGGTTTCTTCTCAACCTCAAGGTCTCGGTACGTCGTTTGTTCCTCGACCCGAAGTTCAAGGTGTCCCTTCTCACGGAGAACCGATCCTACCTTCTCTTAGGGCACCAATTCCCCCCCCCCCCCCCAAATACGACATCTGGGGGTTCTCATCCACGAGGCATACATTATATCCCTGATTTGGTGAAGACCATTACTGATATGGGAACTCTGATTTTCGAAGGAGTGCGATACGCCACGGAAGCTGGTGCTTGGCTTAAGGAAGTGATCGAGACGTTTGACACCTTGTCGATCGACGAGTCTTATCGCATGGTGATTGCGACAAAACTTCTGGGCAAAGAGGCGCGTCGATGGTGGCAACATCTTAAGGAGACTTATGGCAATATTATTACTTGGCCCGTGTTCATCGAAAAGTTCAAAGAGCGCATTTCTCTCAGTATAGTAGATATCAAAATAGGAAGGAGTTCTTTAGCATCTTCCAGGGTAGTATGACGGTCGTCGAATATGAGAGTCGATTCCTTGATTTGCGCGAATTCTCTCCTGAATCTTATACGATAAAGGACTTGTGCAAGAGGTTTGAAGATGGCCTTAATATCAACATTCGTGATCGCCTAAAGTCTAGGGACAATGGACAAATATACAAGCTTGGATGAACTCGTGGAGGAAGCACTGAGAGTGGAAGGCTTAATTCAGACACGACATAAGTTAGCCGAACGCTCTCAAAAGAAGAGGGAAGGCGGAACACTGTTGGGTAATGCATCAAAAGGGAGTCAAATTTCAGGCTATTCACAAAATATTCATGTACCGACGACGTCTGGTTCGTCTCGCGTTCGAGAGCAGCAGAAGGGAAGCGAAAGTGTAGCGTCAGGACCCATTAGTTCGGGTAGAAGGTGTAGTAATTGCTTGAAGTACCATGACGGTCCCTGTAAGGCTCCACGCATGTGCTACCAAGGCTCCACGCATGTGCTACCTATGTCGACAGCCAGAGCACATCAAATTGGCTTGCCCTATGCTCGTCGGAGCTAGTGGACAGAGCTCTACCCATCCTCGGGGCACAATGACCCATCTAGGGTTGCAAACGAACCGAATCGAATCGAATATCACAATATTCAATTTGAATTCGTTAATTTTTTCAAGTATTCGTATTCGATTCGATTCGTATTCGAATCCTAAAAATTGATTCGATTCGATTCGATAACGATATTCGAATATATTCGCGAATATTCGAATATTCGAATATTCGAAAGAAAATTTCAATTTCTTCCCCATAAACCTGTTAGAATTACAAAATAATTCCAAATAATTACAAAATCTAAGAAACAACTCAATGTTCGTATTTGTTTTTTTATTTTTACACTTGGAGCGTGAGTTAAATAGATGACGAGTTTGCTTTATTTCTTTTTATGGGTCAAAACAAATAAATAATTTGGGTCTAATATTTTATTTGGGCTTACAAGTATATATATAATATATATTATTTAAATATATATTACATTAAACGAATCGAATATTCGTTAATTTTTCGAATCGAATACAGACATATTCTTATTCGTATTCGAAATTATTTGAATCATAAAAAGTATTTGTATTTGTATTCGTATTCGTTTATTTCGAATTCGAATATTAAATTTCGAATCGAATCTCGAACCGGACCGAAAATATTCAGTTTATTTGCAACTCTAGACCCATCCTCCATCTACCTCTGTAAATAATCGACCGGAGATGCGTGGACCTTCTATACCCGCAAGGACCCAAATCGAGTCTTTCATATGACCGAGGAACAAGCTCGTTGGGACCCTAAAGTGGTAACAGGTAAAATTGCCGACTAATAATAAGTATTAGATAATAATAAATAAAATATTTAATATTCTGCCGTATTGTCATTATCAATATCGTAAATTTGACATCACTCTCCGCTCTTGCCTTCATATCTTTCAGTTTGTTATTAACCTATCACTGATTCTTTAGGCCAAGTTTCTATCGGAGATCGTACGATCTATGTTATCATTGACCCAGGTTCAGACCGATCTTATATTCGGGACAATCTCGCTACACGTCTATTTCATCAGTCCTCTTCTTTGTCACCTGTCGTTGTTGTTCATACTCCTCTTGGAGAACGTATCATTCGAGACTCGGTATTCGAAGGTTATCCCATCTCGATCAAAAATTACATTCTTGAAGCCGACTTGATACCGTTACCATGACCGATCTTGATGCTATTCTGGGGATAGATTGGTTATCTCGTCATCACGCCATTCTAGACTGTCGAGCAAAGACTATCACTTTTCGTCGACCCGGGTGTGGTGAATTAGTTTTTCAAGGTGAAGAGCAATATGCACCACTTGCTATTATTTCAATGCTTTCAGCTAGTAAATTGATGCATAAAGGGTGCGAAGCATTCTTGGCTTCGATCGTTGATACTTCTCACTCTGTTACCTCAATAGAGGATATTCCTGTTGTGAAGGAATTCTCTGATGTATTTCCCGAGGATCTACCGGGACAACCTCCTAGGCGAGAATTTGATTTTGTAATCGATACATTTCCCGGTACTGGTCTATCAATACTCCCATATCGAATGTCTCCGACTGAACTCAAAGAACTCAAGAGTCAATTGGCAGAGCTCATAAATAAAGGATTTATCCGACCTAGCACATCTCCTTGGGGTGCACCCGTCCTTTTCGTTAAGAAGAAGGATGGATCGCTTCGCTTATGCATCGATTACCGACAATTGAACAAGGTGACAATCAAAAATAAATATCCCCTTCCTAGGTTTGACGACTTGTTCGATCAATTGCAAGGAGCTACTGTTTTCTCTAAAATTGATTTGCGATCTGGCTATCATCAACTCAAAATTAGGGAAGCTGATATCCCTAAGTCTGCTTTTCGAACCAAATACGGCCATTTTGAGTTTTGCGTAATGCCTTTCGGACTTGCGAATGCTCCTGCAGCCTTTATGGATCTTATGAATCGAATATTTCGACCTTATCTGGATAAGTTTGTTATCGTCTTTATCGATGGCATACTTATATATTCTCGATCGGACGATGAACACACCCAGCATCTTAGCATTATACTGGAGACCCTTCGAGAAAATCGACTTTACGCTAAACTCTCGAAGTGTGAATTTTGGCTTCGAGAGATAAGCTTTCTAGGCCATCGCATATCCAAAGATGGAATCTTTGTTGATCCGACGTAGATTCAAGCCATTGTAGATTGGGATCGTCCAAAGAACGTGACGGAGACACGTAGTTTTTCTGGGGTTAGCAGGATATTACCGCAGATTTGTCAAGAACTTTTCATTAATAGCCTCATCCTTAACGAGGCTAACTCGTAAGGGTGTAAAGTTCGAATGGAACGATAACTGTGAGAAGGTTATTCAAGAATTGAAAAGACGACTTACCTCGGCCCCTATTCTTACCTTGCCGGATCCAAAAATCAAAGAATTCACCATCTATAGCGATGCTTCAAGACAAGGGTTGGGATGTGTTCTTATGCAGGAGGGCAAGGTAGTAGCCTATGCTTCGAGACAGTTAAAGAAGAATGAAGAAAATTATCCGACACATGACTTAGAATTAGCCGCCATTGTCTTTGCACTAAAAATCTGGAGACATTATCTTTATGGTGCGACTTGCCGAATTTTTACGGATCACAAGAGCTGAAGTACATCACCACTCAAAAAGAGCTCAATCTTCGACAACGGCGATGGATGGAGCCGATTAGCGACTATGATTTGATCATTGACTACCATCCGGAAAAAACTAACGTTGTAGCTGATGCGCTAAGCCGAAAATCTTCAGCCTCGTTGGCGTCAATGCAATCGGAATACCTTTCTCTCTTAGAGCAAATTAAAGGTCTTCATATATCTCTGCACCGTGATGAGTCAAATGATACTTCGTTGATTGCTAGATTTGAAGTTCGGCCTACTTTACTCGACCAAATTCGAGAGAAGCAATCACAAGATATTTACTTACAAAATGTTGCGAAGAAAAAAGAAGATCACATGAATGACTACAAAGTTCGGGACGATGGGCTTCTTACATTCCGAAACCGTGTATGTGTACCGTTAGCCGATGACCTTCGAAGAGCAATTCTCGAAGAAGCACATTCTTCAGCGTACGCTATGCACCCTGGCAGCACGAAGATGTACCGAACTTTACGTGATTATTATTGGTGGCCAGGTATGAAACGCGACATTGCTGAATTCGTATCGAAATGTCTATCATGTCAACAAATTAAAGCCGAGCATCAGAAACCATTTGGAAGACTTCAGCCTCTACCTATTCCCGAATGGAAATGGGAAAATATCACTATGGATTTCGTATCCGGTCTGGCTCGAACTCAGAAGGGGAATGACTCTGTGTGGGTTACTGTCGACCGCTTAACGAAATCAGCTCATTTTCTTCTCGTTCGTACCAGAGATAGTCTGGAGAAACTAGCGAACTCTATGTTGATGAAGTCGTAAGATTACATGGCATACCAGTGTCCATTATATCCGATCGAGACCCTCGTTTCACTTCACACTTTTGGCCCACTCTCCAAAAAGCCTTAGGTACAAAATTATTGTTCAGTACGGCGTATCACCCTCAGACCGATGGGCAGTCGGAGCGCACAATTCAGACTTTAGAAGATATGTTACGTGCGGTGGTTTTGAATCTCAGCGGCAGCTGGGATAGATATGTAGTGTTGATGGAGTTCGCCTACAAGTATAGGAATACCACCCTATGAAGTTGGCGAGAGGAACATTGAACAAGAAGAATTCATCGAGGATGCGGCTGAAAAAGTACAGCTCATCCGAGAGAGGCTTAAGGCGGCTCAGGATCGACAAAAGAGCTCCGCAGATAAAGGCGTGAGCTATGTGGGTGACATGGTATTTCTGAAGATTTCTCCGTGGAAGGGCGTCTTACGTTCTCGTCACCGTGGAAAGCTTGGCCCCCGTTTTATCGGCCCTTTTTCTATTATCGAACGGATTGGAAGAGTTTCCTATAGACTCGAGCTACCATCCGACTTGTCACAAATCCATAACGTCTTCCACGTGTCATGCTGCGAAAGTATGAGCCAGACCCTTCGCATTTACTTGAATCTCCTCCTCTCGACTTAAAAGAAAATCTCTCATACGAACTTCAACCGATACAAATCTTGGATCGACAAGAGAAGAAACTTCGTAGCAAGTCCGTTCCCATGGTGAAAGTTCTTTGGCGAAGTGACAAACTGGAAGAAGAAACATGGGAACCTGAGGCACTTATGCATCATCAACATCCACACCTTTTCGATCCATTAGGTACGTTAAGTTTCGGGACGAAACTTTTTGAAGGGGGATACTTTATAACACCCAAATAGGTTTGAGCCCATTAAAATAAAATTTAAGCCCAAAGCCCACTCTATTTCTATGATAGTTATCCTTTAGAAAAAAAAACCCTTAGATGCTAAGTAACGTGGAGGGAGAAGAGAGAAAAGAGAGTAGCGGAGAATTCGAAACCTTACTCCACAGTTCTAATTAGGCTTGGGTCTTATTCAGGTACGATTGGGTGCTGAAAATTTGCATAAGCACTCATCTTTAATTGTTTCCATCCGTTCAACATTTCTGTTGTGCGTAGTTGCAGTTATCTGCGAATTTGATCTAGTTATTGTGCTCCGATCGTTTCGAATCCGGTTTCCGTTGAAAGCTAAGATCTTTATCTTTTCTCAGCCGCAGAAATCAGCTCAATCCGATACCTGTACAATTTGTTATGAATTTTTTAACATTCGGCTACTACCAGGAAAATTTCTGTCGCGCAGTCTCTGTATTCTGTGATTTTGAAATGGTTATACTGATCATATTGTCATCAAATCAATTTCTGTGGAAACCTAACTTCTTGGGCTTTCCGTAGCCGCTGGAATCACATCAATCCGATATTTCTACAATTAGTTATGAATTTTCAAACTTTCAGCTGGAAATTCGGGATTTTCACTATACTTTGCGTTATATCTTGGTTTGTCGTTTTGTTCCCGCTGCAAATATTCCCCTTCGAAACATACATTACGATGCTGTTTAAATATTCTTTTAGGCTGTTTTAATACCCGAAGATCGAGGATTGAATTAATGTTGCTTAGTGTTAAGCCATTATTTTCTTAATTAGGCGGAGGATCGACGTCAAGATCTACACGAGGGTAGCCGGTGACGCTTCGAAAAATTAGTATTCACCGGTGAGTTGATAATACGGGGACATCTTCCCTTCGTGGGAAGTGTGGACTCGCGACGTCTCGTCTTTTATTATGCCACATAGCCTTGTCAGCTATAAGTTATATGCTATATTATGCGAGAAAAGGCATTGTCGGCTATAGGACTCCATGAGATATTTACTTGCGTGATGCGAATTAGGTTGATAAACGTGATTACTTTGGGATTGATACGGTTACTCGTTACTTTGTTTATGACGTTACGTGTCTCATTGGTATCATTGAGTTATTTGTGGCTTGTGAGCCGTGATATTGGTTATTCACTTGATGTTGCGTACTCGGTACCGAGATATTAGTAGCCCGAACCCGCCACGATTCGGGTGAGTGAGAGTGGCATTAGTAGCCTGTGGTTTGGCAAACCCGGGTGAGTGTGGCCTGACGATTGCACCTATCCATTTGCCATTGTATTGGAAGGTGATCATCGGGATTTGATTCGGCCAACGTCACCGGTGTGTGGGACATGCATGCTATACATTGTTGATAGAAGTACTCATGGCATTTGTTTAGAGTACGGTGACGGGTTCGTCTGACTCTCGACGGGGAGTTCTGTTCGAGATAGGTTATGGCTACCCACTCGTCGTTTATGTGATAACGACGTGGATTGTCGTTACGTGCTTATTTTTGTGTGATGAATTGATTGTTGAATAGGTTTATTTCGATAGAAATGATTATTTTCCTCGATGGTTGATTATTGTGTTGGTGTTAATCGTTGAGGATACGCCTTCCGTGAGGATAACGTGTGTCTGTATTATCTTCTCACTGAGCTAGTGGTTTGCTCACCCCGTATAAACCTTTTTCTCTTTTAGGTTATCATTTTGACAGGAGGCTTTCCATCGTTTGATCATCCTTTACCGTTGTTGTTCTCATCCTACTCGGTACCCTATTTTGCTTTGTTGAATGATCCATTGGCGGTTATATATTTTTGGAAGGAGATTTTGGATGGTATATTTTATTCCTTCGCTGATCGATCTTCGATGTTGTAGAAACATTGTAAACCTCCTTATGTAAATACACCTTTTGTTGAGCTTCAAATCTATATCCTCGTTATTATTTGAGTTAATGTCGTCAGCCTTGCGTTTCTCGAGAAGAAGCGCGACGGCTGTCATGCCTTCGGTTTGGGTCGGGGCGTGACACGCGGAGTTCCAAACCTAGTGAAAATATTCTTCTTGATAAAGTTGAGAACTGTCTTACCATCGTTCTTTTGCGTAGCTACTGCTTCTACCCATTTAGACACGTAATCTACCGCTAGCAAGATATATTCATTACCGTATGACGATGGAAATGGTCCCATGAAGTCAATGCCCCATACATCAAATAACTCAGTATTGAGTGGCATCTCGTCTCTTCTTGAAATATTACCCGTCCTTTGACAACGATCACAAGCCGATACGAAAGCATGAGCGTCTTTAAATAAAGTCGGCCAATAAATACTCGATTGTAAGACTTTAGCAGCCGTACGATTTCCTCCAAAATGGCCTCCACACTCGAGAGCATGGCAATGTCGTAAAATATCGTGCGCTTCTTCTCCTGAGACACATCTTCGTATAACTTGACTTTTTACGGATAAGTATCTTCCCAATAATGTTGTTTTATATCGGCAAAGAATTTCTTCTTCCCTTGATAATTAAGCTCGGTTGGTACTATCTTTGCCGCAAGATAGTTGACGAAGTCAGCATACCACGGAGCATGCGATATAGCCAAGTCGTTCATCTGGAAAGTTATCATCTATAGTTTGTTTCTTCAATTCAATTTCTTTTGGCAACTCCAAGCGAGAGAGATGATCTGCTATTAAATTCTCTGTTCCCTTTTTATCTTTAATTTCGACATCAAACTCTTGAAGCAATAGCACCCATCGAATCAGTCGTGGTTTTCCATCCTTCTTTTCCATGAGATACTTGATGGCCGACTGGTCAGTATGCACGATTACCTTGTTCCCGATTAACTATGATCTGAACTTTTCGAAGGCGAAGACGATAGCAAGTAACTCTTTCTCGGTTGTGGCATAATTGAGCTGAGCATCGTTGAGAATTCGACTCGCATAGTAAATGGTATGAAATATCTTGCCCTTACGTTGCCCAAGAACCGCTCCAGCTGCATAATCATTTGCGTCACACATCAACTCAAATGGTATGTCCCAATCCGGAGCATCACGACCGGTGCCGACACTAGTTTCTCATTTATAGTAGAGAACGCCTCCTCACAGCTGCATCAAATATAAAGGGCGCTCCTTGAATTAAGAGGCTCGATAATGACTTTGATATCTTGGAGAAATCCTTAATGAATCGTCGATAAAACCCAGCATGCCCCAAGAAACTCCTAATTCCCTTGACAGATGGAGGTGGTGGAAGCTTTTCTGTTGTCTCAATCTTTGCCCGATCAACTTCAATTCCTTTGCGAGAAACCTTGTGACCTAGGACAATACCTTCTCGAACCATAAAATGGCATGTCTCCCAGTTTAAAACAAGGTTAGTCTCTTCACGACGTTTCAATACCAAAACAAGATTATTGACGCAATTATGGAAAGAACTTCCAACAACATAAAAATCATCCCTGAATACATCAATTGTTTTTTCTACCATATCAGAAGAAATTGACATCATACATCTTAGGAATGTACCTGGTGCATTGCATAGTCTAAATGGCATTCTTCGAAAAGCAAACGTACTGTACGGGCATGTAAATGTGGTCTTTTCTTGGTCTTCCGGTGCTATAGCAATTTGTTTGTATCCGGAGTATCCGTCTAGAAAGCAGTAGTAGTCGTGCCCTGCCAATCGATCTTGCATTTGATCAATAAAGGCAAAGGAAAATGGTCCTTACACTTGGCTTTATTAAGTTTCCGATAGTCGATGCAAACACGCCATCCAGTAACGGGTCTCGTCGGAATTAGTTCGTTGTTCTCATTCTTTACCACTGTGACTCCTCCTTTCTTTGGAACCACATGTATCGGACATACCCAAGAGCTATCTGAAATTGGATAAATTACTCCAGCGTCTAACCATTTTAGGATTTCTATTCACAATACGTCCTTCATTGTTGGATTTAATCTCCGTTGCGGCTCTACAGAAGGTTTGGTGTCATTTTCCAAGCGGATATGATGTGTGCGCATTTATAGGCGAATACCCTTGATATCAGCTAATGTCCACCTAATCGCTGCGTTAAACTCTCGGAGTACTCGAAGTAGTTTCTCCTCTTCATCATCATTGAGAGACGATGAGATAATAACTGGTAAGGTAGAAGATTCACCAAGAAATGCATAACGAAGATGGGATGGTAACGATTTAAGTTCGAGTAGTGGTGGCTTCTCAATAGATGATATGGATCGTGAAGGGCTTTCGCCGAGAGCTTCAAAGTATTTTCTTCTATTTGGTTCGAATGAGTCCAGCCACTTCACACACTCGTTAATATATTGTTCATCGATCTCATGTATATCGTCTCGCACCAAACTGGATCCAGTGGATCTTCCCTAGTAATATGCTTAGGCAGTAGATTTTCTACATTTTCTACACGAAAACAGTTATCGCTTTCATTGGGATACTTAATGGCATTAAACACATTAAATATAACTTCTTCTCCATGTACCCTGAGACGAAGTTCACCTGCATGAATATCAATTAATGCTCTCCCAGTTGCTAGGAAAGGTCTACCCAAGATTATTGGTATGTCCTTGTCTTCTTCCATGTCAAGCACTATAAAATCTGCAGGGAATATAAACTTATCGACCTTGACTAAAACGTCTTCATATATACCTCGTGGATGTTTCAATGATCGATCGGCCAGTTGTAGTGTCACAGTCGTCGGGCTCGCTTCACCTAATCCAAGTTTTCTAAAAATGGATAGCGGCATTAGATTAATACTAGCGCCTAAATCACAGAAAGCTCTTTCAAATACAAAGTTCCCTATTATTCAAGGGATTGTAAAGCTCCCTGGGTCCTTGAGTTTTGGTGGTAATTTCTTTTGTATAATGGCACTACATTCTTCAGTAAGCGCTACAGTTTCATATTCTCTCAACTTTCTCTTTTTTGACAATATATCCTTCATAAACTTCGCATAGCTGGCATCTGTTCGAGAACATCTGCAAAAAGAATGTTGATGTGCAATTTTTAAAATATTTTAAGAAATTTAGAATATTGTTGCTCAAGCTTATTATTCTTGAGACGTTGTGCGAACGGAATTCGAGACTTAGGTTCTTCAGAAGGTCGAGACTTAAGCTCCAAAGTTCCAACGTTCTTTTCTTCAGATGTATCATTTTCTACTTTGGATGAGTTCACTTTCTTATTCTTGACCGGTGACTCCAATTCTTTGCCACTCCTCAGTGTTATCGCCTTGCAATGTTCTTTTCCTTCTCGCTTTGGTTTAGCCTCTGAGTTACTAAGAAAAGATCCTAATGGCCTCTCACCTATGATCTCCGCCATTTGACTCACCTGAACTTCTAAATTGCGGATTTGCGCTGATTGGTTCGGCATGTTGGTTCTCATTTCGTTGATAAGTTGTGTCTGTGAAGTTAGCCATTTTTGCCAAAACCTCTTCCCAGTTTGCTTTCTTCTCATTTGGTTGATGGTTATGTTCTGGTTGTAGAGAATTCTGAGTATTCTTCCACGAAAAGTTTGGATGATTACGCCACCCTGGATTGTAGTTATTTGAATAAGGTTGCTTGGTTGACGATTGTAGTTTCCAACAAATTGTGCTTGCTCTAATGATAATTGTTTTGTTGCTTGACATTTAGAACTCTGATGTGGTCCACCACAGAGATTGCATTCAACACTAGGCAAGTGAACGGAATTTACTGAAGCCTGATTTGTTTGAAGTTGCTTTGTCAGATTCGCCACTTGAGCGACCAATTGTGCAATCGGATCATTTTTTTAACAATTGTTTTTGTGTTTCTTGCTCGCTCCATTGGCCACTGATAATTGTTATTGGCGACACTATCTATCAACTCGTACGCTTGATCAGCGGTCTTCCTCATAATTGTCCCTCTAGCAGAAGCGTCAATGATAGCCCTTTCAGCGCTACGTATAGCATTGTAGAAGCTCAAGACCTGTTGTGATCTTGGTATACCGTGGTGGGACACTTTCACATCAGCTCCTTAAATCTGTCCCAAGATTCATACAGTGACTCACCATCAATTAGAGTAAAATCAGTGATCTCCTTGAGTATCTGTTGTTTCTTCGCAGGTGGAAAGAATCGGACGAGGAATTTACTAGCGAGCATGTCCCATGTTGTAATTGAATTGGTTGGCAAAGAATTTAGCCATGCCTTCCCTTTATCACGTAGCGTGAATGGGAACAGTAGCAGCCGTAATGCATCGTCAGAAACTCCATTATATATGATAGTATCACATATTTCCAAGAAGTTTTCGACATGGGCGTTTGGATCTTCGCTCGGTAATCCATAAAATGGAATTTATTGGATCATTTGGATTGTTATCGGCTTAAGCTCAAAGTTATTCGGAGGAAGTGATGGTCGCCTAATAGCAGATTGAGTGCCAAGAAAGGGAGTTGCGTATTCGCAGAGCGGCACGTCATGATTTTCGTTATCCCCGTTCTTGTTTTCGTTGTCAGCCATGGCTGATTGTGTTTGGTTAATTGCTTCCTTCTTTTTCCGATTTTCCCGACAAGCTCGCTCGATCTCCGAATTTAAAGGAAGTAAGTTAGCGCTCCCAAACTTTCGCATAAACCGTTAACCACCTTAATGCGCTAATAATAATAATAATAATAATAATAATAATAATAATAATAATAATAATAACAATAATATTAGTAATAATAATAATATTAATAATAAAAATAATAAAAATAATAGTAGTAGTAAAAACAATAATAATGATATTAATAATAACAATAATAAGTTCAAAGTAAGACTAGAATTATTTGGTATCGATATTAGAAAAAATCACAGTCCCCGGCATTGGCGCCAAAAACTTGTTGCGAATAAATTCGTAAATAAGCAAGTGTACGTATCGTTCTAATAAGTTATAGTGTACGTAAGTACGGATATCGAACTCAAAGGACTGTGTTACTAAGTACCGAAATTATATTAATTCTAATTTTATTTGAACAATCGCAAGTTGGTAGTTGATGAAACAATAAAGGAAAATATGCAGATAATTAATAAAACACGATTAGAAGGCAGATAATCAAACAAGCACTAAAACACAACGTGGAGATTTAATTCAAAGATAAATCCGGGGACACCGACTTCACCGGTGGCAATCATGCTATTGATTTCAGTTCTCAAAGAAATACTTAATTTTATGTTGACGATGGATTTTTCCGTTGTAATTATCAATCTATCTCTAGCATCGATAACCTATTCTAACATGCGAACCCTACATCTCTGTCAAGATTTCTACACGTAGAATCCATTAAATTCAGAAAATCATAGATCATCGCACTAGTCACGTAACTATCTCTAGCTTACGAATGTTCTAATGGTATCATAATCAATGGCCGTGTCAAGATAATCACCTCTAAGTCTCATATCTAAACATCTATTCATACGAAAGTTGATCAGAAATTCGTAAGCATTACAACAGATTATGATACTCAACATAGCGTTAAGGTATTAATAGCATACGAGCCGAAAATCAATAGAAGTCATGTCTGACTACATCGTAACCCCAGATTACGAAACTAGAACATATTATAATTCAACACAAGCATCAAAATAAACATGTTCATAAAAGGATGTCTTCTCAAGGGTGTATATGTATATCCTTCTTTGAGTCCTTTCGTCGAACAGTTGGTGTGCTTCCGAGTGAGACCCGTGCGAGGTGCGCGAGTGAGGAGAGCAGCTGCGTCTTTGTGGAGGCGGTTGCTTCGGTGATGCTTGCTGCCTGCTGAGCTTCCATGGAAGGTGCATGCGCGTGCTTCCCTTTTGAGCTGTATGCTTCGTTGATGCGTCAGGTGGCTTTATGGATAAAACAAACATATATGTTGAGTATTGGGTCGATTGCAGCACAATATTGATCTTAAGCTGCCCTAGTTTTTCTTCTCGTGAGTGTCTCAGCTTTAAGAGAGCTGCGTTCTTCAATTTTTTATGCCCCTCCTCTGTCGATACTTGTTCTTTAATTGCTCTCGATCGTCCATTAGAAAAGACTTCTCCCAGTTTCTCGCATTCAACCTCTTTTCCCCACCTTACACTGATGTTTTGTTTACATGTTTCAAGGTACAGCTCGTTCAAGGACTTAATAATTGACCAAAATCGAGTAAATTGCAAAACAGCCCCTGATCTACGCTAAAATTGCATAAAGACCCCAAAAGACAAAACTATCATAATAACTTAATATGCCCACATTAAACTGAAATCAGGACTTACATGCCACAATTGACTAGAAATAAACCCCCGAAAGATCACCTAAATATCGGCGCATCAAATTTCAGCGATGAACAGTAACAATTTCGTGATGAACAATAACTTGCGAAAAAAACTTCAGATTTCCAAAATTCAGCCCTAGTTTCGATTCAAATCCTAACACGCTCAGCTCTGATACTGATTGTTAGGACCCTAGATATCCAACCTAGAAAGAATTACGAAGAATCGGATAGTAAATCTAAGAAGTTAGGGCTTGAGATTTACCTACTTTGAATCTTGAGAGAGAAGTTACTTTGAGAGCACACATGGGAGGCGAATTTTCTCTCTAAAATTCCAATTCTAATTCTTTCGATCTGATTTCCCTTGTACAACACACTCCTTATTTCCTAAGGAGTTCACTTATATATACTATCTCGTGGTATATTTACACAAGTAGTCCTATACAGTGACTATTTACTATTTAGTCCTAGACCACTTATTTACATAGCAAGACTCAGACAACTATATTAATTGAATACAGTAAAATAGTTCCAACATGGCTCATTTTCTAAGTTAGATAAACATTGTGGTGAGGGACTGAGGATGATCACCATGATGCCTTGGATGATCACCCAAAATAAACACCTCGTGAGAAAAGAAAAAGTACAGGTTAATAGTATATTGAACATAGGATATGTAGTATTGGATGTAAGTGAGACTTCTTTGTAGACATTAGTTGTTGAGAATGTTAATGACGAAATTTGAAAGAAGATTTTGTCTTTCTTCCTCAAAATAAGTGGTGCACCTACATGCCAAAAATAGAGATTGCAATTACCAAATATGATATGAAGATCATGAGTAAATAAGGAGATATTTAGGGAGATCTTCGAGGAGATATCTTAGGAGATTATCAAGAGATCTTTTACCAACTCAAGAGGAAGCCAAGATCTATAAATAAGAGTTATTTACTGCCAAAGAGAGCTTTCAGGGAGTAACTTCTGAGCGACATATTGAGCGAAAATCACGAGATATATCGAGCGAAGCTCATATCGAGTTTGAGCGATCACGAGAGTTTCTTTTAGCCTAGTGTTTCTGTTGCAAAAGTCTAAGGACTTTGTAGGTTTGCAGGATGGTAAGATTCGTAGTTTTCTAAGCTTGGTTTTTACTATATTTTGATAGTTTTTTTGTAATCCATCTTCGTAGTGGAATTTCGCCATGAGGCATCCAGCAAGTTTTTGACTTACTACACAAAATTTACATCTCGTTTTCATCATCTTTCTTTACTAAGTTCGTTACAATTTCCGCTGTGTAGTCTGTGTTGGGATCTGATTCCAGGTATTGGCTTCAGTGTTACCCCAACATTTGTTCCAACATTCACCAGTTTTAAAACTTAGTTTTTACATCCATATCGTACCGAGACAACTTCAAAGTGGTAACAAAGCCACCGCTTGACGTGACTAAGCGTTTTTTTATCTTTTTCCATGAATGTTACAAGCTCTAACTACATAGGAAAAGTCCACGTGTTAGACGGCACCAACTATGCTTATTGAAAGGTTCGTGTGTGCCAATGCATCAAGTCCATAGATACACGTGCATGGGAAGCTGTTCTCAACGGATACACTCCACCTCGGACCGCTCCAGACGCTGATGGCGAATTCATTGAAAAGCCAGTTGAACAATGGACGATTTTTGAGCGAAACGCTACCGAGTTCAATGACAAAGCCTTGAATGCCATTTTCTCGTCGGTTGACATCTTCATGTTCAAAATCATCCAAAACTGCACTACTGCAACAGAGGTATTGCGAAGGCGATGCGAGTGTGAGGGAACCAGACTAATGCTGCTCCTCAACCAGTTCGAAAACCTCATAATGAAGGAAGATGAGGACATAACCACGTATTTCGGGAAGATCTTGACTATCTCGAGCGAATGTGCCAGTCTTGGAGATCCGATCTCCAACGAGGTATTAATTTCTAAAACAGTACGTAAGCTAACCGAAAAGTTTAATGTGAAGGTAGCGGCGGTCGAGGAAGCACACAATTTGGGCACAATGGACATCAACACATTGATGAATATTATGAACTACGAGACCAATCAAGAAGTCCAAAAGAGAGCTCCACGCGGCAAAAGCCTTGCTCTAGTCAGTCAGTCATCCAAGGTGCAAACTGAAGTTGACCCTGACGATGAGGAGGATATGGCTATGCTCGTGAAGAAATTCACGAAGTTCCTCAAGAAGAAGAATGTGGAGCAGAATGTTGGCCCAACATTCAGGAAAGACCAGAATGTCAAACAAGAACCCTCATCTGTTCCTCCGTTCTTCAAACGCAATGCAGATGGAAAGAAAAAGAACATTGACTGTGATTCAGTGAGATGCCATGCGTGCACGGGCTGGGGTTACTTTGCCAACGAATGTGAAAACACACTTCGCAAGAGTGGAAAAGCGCTTTGGGTAGATCTGTCAGACGATGAAGATGAAGAACCATGTGCAAAGGAGACTAAGTCATCATCAGTAACCATACATTCGTTCTCCGATAACAAAGAAGATGAAAATCATATAGGCTTCACTGCGGTAACTGACAGCCAACATCTGACTCAACATCTGGAAATTATATAATTTCGATTATGATGACTCAAACTGTTTTGATGGGTATTTAAGTTCTGATGATGCAGGCTTAGAAACTGACGTTTGTGATGAAGTCCAGACCAATGACGCCATCAAGCTGCAATCTGCTGAGTACAAGAAAGAAAAGGCGAAAAACTCAGAACTCAAAATCATCGTGAAAGCGCTGTCCGAGGAGAATGATAGAGTGGTTAGGAATAAAGCGCATCTAGTTGCCCAAGGCTATACACAAGTCGAGGGAATTGATTTTGATGAGACATTTGCCCCCGTTGCTAGAATTGAATCGATTAGGTTATTACTTGCTATTGCATGTTGGCTCAACATTACCTTACATCAAATGGATGTTAAGGGTGCGTTTTTGAATGGATATATTGATAAGGATATATGTTGAGCAGCGTAAAGGGATTTGAAGATTCACATTTTCCTAACCATATTTTTAAGTTGCAGAAAGCGCTTTATGGCCTAAAGTAGGCGCCTCGAGCTTGGTATGGTAGGTTGACAACGTTCCTACTTGAGTTTGGGTTCGTGCGAGGTGAAGCAGGTCGAACACTCTTTATAAAAACAGTTGGTTCTGATATTTTGATAGCCCAGATTTATGTAGATGATATTTTTTTGGCTCTAGTTCTCAATCCATGTTAGACCAATTCGTACATGCTATGAATTCTACTTTCGAAATGAGTATGATTGATGAACTAACATTTTTCTTAGGTCTGCAGATTAAGCAAAGCAACGATGGTATTTTGATTTCCCAGGAGAAGTGTGCGAAGAACACGGTGAAGAAATTTGGGCTAGATACTGCCAAGGTAATGAAACACCGATGGGTTCAACACATAAGGTAAGTAAATGTAATGTTGGACAAAATGTTGTAACGACCCAACTTCCTAGATACGTATTTTGGCGGATTTTCGCAGCGTAAGCAGCGGTAAACCCATTTAATTAAAACTTTTAAAATATAATAATACACATACGGTCGATGTCTAACTCCATAAGTTCAAACTCAAACACATTTTGATTCATTTGGCCCAAGCCCAAATTTAAAAACACGAAACATAAACTCGTTCCACAGGTCGCGTCCCATGTACTGCGCCGCCCTCAAAAGTCCGTGGAGTCACCGCCATCAGCCGTATTACCTACACACGTAAACCCTGAGCTTTTGCCCAGTAGATGAAAATATGCATGAATACAAATGCTCTCACATCCCAAACTCGACACATATCACATAATGCACGCTCGACTCTTTTCTCATAGCTCATCATCATCTCAACTCATCTCATCGCAATCAGGGCCCGAGGCTTAGGAACGAAAGGCAACACGCGCGCAGGGGTCAGTAGCTCGGGAGGCCCCACTCCCCACAAGGGTCAGTAGCTCGGGAGGCCCACTCCCCACATCTCAATCATATAGTGCGCCTTAGTCCTAACCTCACTACTCAAACAATTCGACGACCATCAATCGGTCATAAACTACCCCACTCAACCGCTATACAATATTACCGTGACTCCATACGGTTCTCTCTTCTCGTACCATGTGTATGCAAATGTCGTGCAAGTAGAATGCAACATATAAAATGCATCATATTAAATAACAACATATCGACCCGAGATATAATCTCGGCCCGATCTCAAAACTATCATACACCAAATAATTCGGGCTCGAAGCCCGCATTCCGATTTAATCGGACCGAAACATTAATCAACGAAACTCTCACCAAAATTTCACTAAGGGTTCCCAAAATTTAATCATTTTCACTTTAAGACCCTAATTTCACAATTGGTCCTTAATTTAATATATTTTAAAATTCTAACGTCCAACTTCAAAATATCACTTAAATTTCTAATTTAAAAATATATTTCTGAATTTTTTTCATTTAAAATCCAAAATCTCATAATTTACTTTTTAGGATCCGAAAATTTTTCTAAGTTTCAGATCTGCCCCAAATCGTTAAAAATTTCAGATTGGCCCCGAAAGCTTTATATTTGTTTAAAAATAACCACTGTTCGAATTTAATTCCCGGCCCCAAGATTTTTAAAACTTTTCAATTTAGTCCCCATATTTTTTTTAAAATTACACAAAGGACCCCAATTATTTATTCTGAATTTCAAATCTACCCAAAAGCTTTATTTCTTTAAAAATCTCCCCTGTCCGAATTTTACATTCTCAGCCCCTGATTTTTATAACTTTTCAATCTAGTCCCTAAACTTTGGAAAACCCAAATATAATCCAAAACTCAAATTTTCTTAAATCTTTACTAACACCCTAAACTTCCTAAATTGACTCAATCTACCCAATATTCTGCCCCTCACCCAAATTTAACCCTCATGGCCGAAAGTTGAAGAAAAACTCTAGAAAACCCTAATTTGCACTTTTACCTGAACTTTCCAAATCTAACCAATCTTGCCCTTAAAAATTCCAACTCTTCTTTCCAATCCCTAACTTCTTTTATCTCCCTAAATCGCAATGGCCAAAAATAGCGTATAAGGAATTAACATAAAAGCATGCAAAATCAACACGAATTCACGTAGAAAGTCACGTTCGATCTTGATCGTAACTCCGCACATAATCATGCAAGCAACGAGATGACTCATGCAACACGTAAAATCTCGACCCTAATTTTGTTTACGTATGTAGATGATCTTCACCTACCTTACGTCCGTAGAGAGCTACGTTACGAGTTATTTTTACGTGATCCCGACCCTAGGATTTCGATCCCGAGCTCCTCCACGTGTCCGCGGGTTTTTCTTTTTCTCCCGGTTCTCTACCGCGATCTCTCCCGCGATTTCTCCCTCTCTCCCGCAATCTCTCCTTCTCTTTTCTCTCTTCCCTCTTCTCCTTCTCTTCGTCCTCTCTTTTCTTTCTTTTTCTTTCTTTCCTTTCTCTTCCTTTCTCTCTCTTTTTTTTCTCTTCTTTTCTCTTCCCTCTCTCTTTTTCACGTTCTCTTCCCCTCTCCCTTTTCTTTCCTTCTCCTTTCTTTATTCTCTTGTCTAGGTGGCATTAGGTGGTTTATTTATGTCATTTGGTGATGACTTTGTCCTAATACTCATGGAGAGGATTAGTTGGCATTTTGCTCTCTCCTTTTCCTTTCCTTTCTTTTTTCTTTTCTCCCCTCCTCTCTCCCACACGTTATCTCCTCTCCATTTTCTTTAATTTGGTTGTTACTTTTGTTTCCATGCTCACATGGAGGTAGATGGAGGTGATGAGGTGGGGTGTTTTGGTTTTATTACCTCATTATGTAAAGATATTTATTTCATAGTTATTGTTTTATTTTATTGTACCAACCTCACATGGAGGAACATATTTATTTATTTTTCTCTTAATTTATTGCAGCCATAATTAAATTATTATTATTATTACTATTATTATTTTTGAATTATTTATTTATTTGGACTTTCACTTTTGTTTACGGCCCAATTAAATTTTATTAAAGGACCCAACTCCCAACCTTTTATTTTGGGCCATTATTCTCTTCATTTGGTCCATACATAAATTTTGGTCCATTTAAATTTTTTTCGGGCCCAATTGTAAATTTTTGGCCCTATTCAAAAAGATATCTTTTCTTGTTCGAAACTTGATTTCGCCCATTTTGAATATTTTTTATTTTTTTTGAAGTAATCCCGTATAAATTTTGCGGGTATTACATCCTTCCCCCCTTATAAGAATTTCGTCCCCGAAATTACAGTACAGAGAATAACTCGGGGTACTTCTCTCTCATCTCGTCCTCGCGTTTTCCCAAGTGGCTTCTCCCAATACTTGGTTCCGTCACAAGACCTTCACGGGGGTATATTCTTATTCTCGTTCATCAAAATTTCCATCAGTCTTTCTTCATAGCTTAAGTCTGACTTCAATCGTTGATGAAGTGATTCGCCCTGCACTTCATGGCTCAGGTCTGGGACGTACTTCGTAATGTAGATACATGGAAAACGTCATGAACTTGTGCGAGCGATGTGGGCAATTCGAGTTGATATGACACTTCTCCAACTCGTTTCGCAATTGTGGAAGGTCCGATATATTTCGGACTCAACTTCGCTTTCTTCCCGAAGTTGGTTATTTCCACTTCGAGTTGGCACAGATCCGTATTCATGGATTTACGGCTCAAAGCATTTGCAACTACGTTCTCTGTTGCCTGTGTGATAATTTATCACACAGTCGTAGTCTTTTACTAACTCGAGCCATCGTCTGTGCCTCATGTTTAACTCCTGCTTGAAGAAGTACTTTAGGCTTTTATGATCTGTGAAGATCTCGCATCGTTCTCCGTATAGATAATGTCGCCCGATTTTTCAGGGCAAACACCACGGTTGCGATTTCCAAATCACGTGTGGGCTAGTACGGTTTCAGCTGGTCGGGAGGCATACGCAATTACCTTCTCGTTCGCATCAACACGTATCCCAAGGCATTCTTAGAAGCGTCACTGTATTGCAATAACATGCGCTGTTATTAGTCGCTTGCTTCAACTCCTGGAAGTTTTCTTCACACGCTTCTGTCCACTTAAATGAGACTTTCTTCTTCATTAGAAATGAAGTTGAAAATTGAAGAAACTAAGTTGAGAAGATGACGATGAGCAGTTGCCGTTGGATCTAAACTGGCGCGCGATCTAATGGCTAGGATTTGAAAGCTGAAGATTAAATTTTGTTCGCAGGATATCGCGCGAATAAGTCAACGGCTGAGATGTTTAGAAAGTGAATGAAGAGGATGGTGAATCGTGAGCGTCGGATCAAAGATCGGACGGATGGTAGTGAAGGTGCTATTTCACTTATAGAGTCGCATGCGATTCTTGCTCCAACACGCGGAAATGTAAGACCACGTGGCGACTTGTGGAGTGTTCGATCGGATAATGTACGGCGAGGATAGATCTTGTACTCTCACTTAAAACAAAATCTGACTTGTCCAGATTTCTCATTCCACTTTCTCGAGCATATAACTCACTCTAGAGTGAAAATCACAGTGAGGTGAAAGCACAAGAGTTGTAGAAGGGATAGAGATCTGTAACTTTTGTGTTGTGATCGATAAGAAAGGAAGCTTGGCTGATTCGTAAACATAGACTGAATTTCAGCCGTGTTTGTGCGTTAGTTCGCCGTACTTTCCAACATGTTTCTGTCGTGGACATTGATTTAAAAGTGAGCAATATTTTTTTCGTATTGGATATCAACATCTTTCTTCGAGATTTTGGATTAGATTTTTGTGATAAAACGTCCAAAGCGATTATCTTCATGCGCGTGATTTCTCAAATCGAGATTACGGCGTTCGAAGAAAAATCTGATCTCGAATTTAATGGAACTTACCTTTATACGGCGTTTGACGAAAACTCGAAATTAATGAGGTTTATCCCTTCGCTTCACTCACGCCTATAAATAGGTACTTGATGCACGCTATTTTTCACAACACAATTTTCTCAGTTTAGATCATTTAAACTTCACCATGTATAACTTTGGAGAAAATGCAGAGCATGAGAACATCCCTCACGAACCTCTTGAGAGTGTCGAAAGACTTAAGTCCGAGTTATTCCTTCTCTTATGTTTGCTCGCATTGGTGATTGCTATTTTGGTAATGTGTTACCCATTGTACTTGCTTCTAGTTTTGTGTAATTGTTGCTACTAAATAAGGAAGTTTTAATCTTCCAATTTTTTAATTAATTTTTTTTTGTTTGGGTTGTAATATGCTTTTCAGTTATGTAATAGTTATGTAATTGAAAATTTCGCTATATATATATATATCGATTCTCCCATATTTTCTCTACGTCCCCGTCTAAGTTTCCACATTCTCTAGACATACTTATTCTTATTCCTACCATGCTTCCGATGCGCACTCTATGCGTAGATGATTATTTTCTCCATAATATGTATTATACGTACATACTTATTTCAGCTCTATCCTAATATTTTGTTATATTTGAAAATAGTACGTAAAGTCCAAACTCTAATTTGCAGTAAACATCTCAGATGAGGCCTAAATTTAATTACTGCCCAAAAATTACTAGTTCCGGCAAGAATAACTTTTTATCAAATAAACCCCGAATTTTACCAAATAATTTACGCCGTGTTTTATCTAACTCTTTTTTTTTGTGATACGATTTATGTTTCGTTTATGTAACAGCCATTTTCGGATATAACAAGTTCAACTCTTTTTATTTCGCCGTTTATTATATAAATTTTTAACTTCCCGAATTTCAGCTTGGTCCAATTCGGTCAAGCCCAAATTTGACAAAGCCCAAATTTCGAAAAGGCCCAAACTTTAAATTTCGTCAAATTCCTAATTGGTCCGAATTTTCACCTGAATTTCAAAGCAACCCCAAATTCGATCAAAGGTCTGGATTTTAGTAATCCTCCTCCTACCTTAATTCAACCAAGATTCTCCTGCCAATCTATGTATAAAAGTACAAAATCTATAGCTTTCGAACACATCAAGGATCACATAAAATCACACAAATATTCATGTAAAGCATATATCAGAAAATCGTAAATCACGTATTAAACTTACAGGCGTAGGCTGATCCTCCAGGCTTTTGAGCGGCAGTACATGGACAGTCTACAGAACCTATAACCTAACGCTCTGATACCACCTGTAACGACCCAACTTCCTAGATACGTATTTTGGCGGATTTTCGCAGCGTAAGCAGCGGTAAACACATTTAATTAAAACTTTTAAAATATAATAATACACATACGGTCGATGTCTAAATCCATAAGTTCAAACCCAAACACATTTTGATTCATTTGGCCCAAACCCAAATTTAAAAACACGAAACATAAACTCGTTCCACAGGTCGCGTCCCCTGTACTGCGCCGCCCTCAAAAGTCCGTGGAGTCACCGCCATCAGCCGTATTACCTACACACGTAAACCCTAAGCTTTTGCCCAGTAGATGAAAATATGCATGAATACAAATGCTCTCACATCCCAAACTCGACACATCTCACATAATGCACGCTCGACTCTTTTCTCATAGCTCATCATCATCTCAACTCATCTCATCGCAATCAGGGCCCGAGGCTTAGGAACTAAAGGCAACACGCGCGCAGGGGTCAGTAGCTCGGGAGGCCCCACTCCCCACAATGGTCAGTAGCTCGGGAGGCCCACTCCCCACATCTCAATCATATAGTGCGCCTTAATCCCAACCTCACTACTCAAACAATTCGACGACCATCAATCGGTCATAAACTACCCCACTCAACATCGCTATACAATATTACCGTGACTCCATACGGTTCTCTCTTCTCGTACCATGTGTATGCAAATGTCGTGCAAGTAGAATGCAACATATAAAATGCATCATATTAAATAACAACATATCGACCCGAGATATAATCTCGGCCCGATCTCAAAACTATCATACACCAAATAATTCGGGCCCGAAGCCCGCGTTCCGATTTAATCGGACCGAAACATTAATCAACGAAACTCTCACCAAAATTTCACTAAGGGTTCCTAAAATTTAATCGTTTTCACTTTAAAACCCTAATTTCACAAATTGTCCTTAATTTAATATATTTTAAAATTCTAACGTCCAACTTTCAAAATATCACTTAAATTTCTAATTTAAAAATATATTTCTGAATTTTTTTCATTTAAAATCCAAATTCTCATAATTTACTTTTTAGGATCCGAAAATTTTTCTAAGTTTCAGATCTGCCCCAAATCGCTAAAAATTTCATATCAGCCCCAAAAGCTTTATATTTGTCTAAAAATAACCCCAGTTCGAATTTAATTCCCGGCCCCAAGATTTTTAAAACTTTTCAATTTAGTCCCCATATTTTTTTTAAAATTACACAAAGGACCCCAATTATTTATTCTGAATTTCAAATCTACCCCAAAAGCTTTATATTTCTTTAAAAATCTCCCCTGTTCGAATTTTACATTCTCAGCCCCTGATTTTTATAACTTTTCAATCTAGTCCCTAAACTTTGGAAAACCCAAATATAATCCAAAACTCAAATTTTCTTAAATCTTTACTAACACCCTAAACTTCCTAAATTGACTCAATCTACCCAATATTCTGCCCCTCACCCAAATTTAACCCTCATGGCCGAAAGTTGAAGAAAAACTTTAGAAAACCCTAATTTGCACTTTTACCTGAACTTTCCAAATCTAACCAATCTTGCCTTAAAAATTCCAACTCTTCTTTCCAATCCCTAACTTCTTTTATCTCCCTAAATCGCAATGGCCAAAAATAGCGTATAAGGAATTAACATAAAAGCATGCAAAATCAACACGAATTCACGTAGAAAGTCACGTTCGATCTTGATCGTAACTCCGCACATAATCATGCAAGCAACGAGATAACTCATGCAACACGTAAAATCTCGACCCTAATTTTGTTTACGTATGTAGATGATCTTCACCTACCTTACGTCCGTAGAGAGCTACGTTACGAGTTATTTTTACGTGATCCCGACCCTAGGATTTCGATCCCGAGCTCCTCCACGTGTCCGGGGTTTTTCTTTTTCTCCCAGTTCTCTACCGCGATCTCTCCCGCGATTTCTCCCTCTCTCCCGCAATCTCTCCTTCTCTTTTCTCTCTTCCCTCTTCTCCTTCTCTTCTTCCTCTCTTTTCTTTCTTTTTCTTTCTTTCCTTTCTCTTCCTTTCTCTCTCTTCTTTTTTTCTCTTCTTTTCTCTTCCCTCTCTCTTTTTCACGTTCTCTTCCCCTCTCCCTTTTCTTTCCTTCTCCTTTCTTTATTCTCTTGTCTAGGTGGCATTAGGTGGTTTATTTATGTCATTTGGTGATGACGTTGTCCTAATACTCATGGAGAGGATTAGTTGGCATTTTGCTCTCTCCTTTTCCTTTCCTTTCTTTTTTCTTTTCTCCCCTCCTCTCTCCCACACGTTATCTCCTCTCCATTTTCTTTAATTTGGTTGTTACTTTTGTTTCCATGCTCACATGGAGGTAGATGGAGGTGATGAGGTGGGGTGTTTTGGTTTTATTACCTCATTATGTAAAGATATTTATTTTATAGTTATTGTTTTATTTTATTGTACCAACCTCACATGGAGGAACATATTTATTTATTTTTCTCTTAATTTATTGCAGCCATAATTAAATTATTATTATTATTATTACTATTATTATTTTTAAATTATTTATTTATTTGGACTTTCACTTCTTGTTTACGGCCCAATTAAATTTTATTAAAGGACCCAACTCCCAACCTTTTATTTTGGGCCATTATTCTCTTCATTTGGTCCATACATAAATTTTGGTCCATTTAAATTTTTTTCGGGCCCAATTGTAAATTTTTGGCCCGATTCGAAAAGAAATCTTTTCTTGTTCGAAACTTGATTTCGCCCATTTTGAATATTTTTTATTTTTTTTTGAAGTAATCCCGTATAAATTTTGCGGGTATTACAAATGTTGACCCCACATTATATCGTTCCATGATAGGCAGTCTTTTATATCTTTCAGCGAGTAGACCTGATAGTGTACAGTGTTTGTGTTTGTGCTAGATATCAGGCTGAGCCAAAAATCTCTCATGTGAACGCTGTTAAGAGAATATTGAGATATGTTAGTGGTTCGTGTAGCTTTGGGTTACGGTTCTCGAAAGATACTAACATGAATCTTGTAGGATATAGTGATGCTAATTGGGCAGCTGACGAAGATGACCGCAAGAGAACAAGTGGCGGTTGTTTCTTCTTAGGTAATAATCTTGTGTATTGGTATAGTAAGAAACAAAATTGTGTGTCACTTTCTACGGCTGAGTCTGAATATGTAGATGCGGGTAGTTGCTGTACTCAGCTTATTTGGTTGAATAACATGTTAAGTGATTATGGCTTAGAGAGTCGGTACGTGCTCATGTATTTTGATAATCCAAGTGCTATCAATATCTCTAAGAACCCTATTCAGCATTCACGTACCAAGCATATAGATAGTAGACATCATTTTCTAAGAGATATGGTTGAGAAAGAATTAGTTCGCATTGAGCATATAGACACGAAACATCAGTTAGCTGACATTTTCACAAAAGCATTGGATTTTGAAAGGTTTTCGGACCTGAAAAAGTCCATAGGTTTGCATCAGTCTTTCTGAATGTTGGTCCAATATTTGGATCAAGATAGCATATGTCGAACTTGATGCTTACTGTTTTGATGTTTGATTTAATGTTCTCTCTGTATTCTGTGAAATGATTTGACTCACCTAGACCGTTCCCTGAAAACAGGATTTGGCTCAGGATTACCCGGTTTTATTAATTCCAGGGTTTCTCTGAATTTGAAAGTTATCACTTAGTAGGTTTCCATACCAAGGCTCAATCCAATTAAGTCCGTAGCGTCTCCCGATTTCGCCATATCCCCCTTCCTTTTGTTTTGAAATTAGGATCTCATGATGATATTATTCCTTTTTCTTTCATTTATACTCGAACCTTTTGAATTTATTATATAGGTATTATTATCTAGAAAAAGGTAGTGTCTTTCTTACTAAGAGGAAACCCATATCTGATCCAATCAAATTGGATTTTATCATTTCTATATCGGCAATTAAAGGGGATTCCATTCCACTCATATATTCTTCTATAGTGAAGTCTTACCCTCGGATTCCCATAAAATAGAATACTTTTTCAAACACAAATTCTTTATGTATGGATGATGATATTCCATTGATACAGAGCCAATTCCAATAGACTTATTGGAGGGTCCGATTGGCGTGCATCGTGAGTAGACTACTACATTAGGATGAAATCGAACCGGGTTCTCTTGAATTCTCAAAACTTCTGTCGCTCCATCCCCGCAGGGACAGAGAACCCGCCGCCGTCTCGGCTTTGCTACCGGAAGCTCTGGGGAAGTCGGAATCCAATTATTTCATTAATTAGGAAAACAAAAGAAAAAAATTAAATAATAATTCTAGGCATTCTCTTAGCCCATTCGGAAAGATCGCATCTCCTAATTATCGAATTGAAGGGTGATATGAATCGGTCTATTTTCGGCATCATATCAATAGTTAGCGCATTCATCATAGTTAGCAGTTCCAGCTCCGTATCAAGGTCACGATTGATATCGTCACTAGCATCAATATCGTCACTAGCATCAATATTGTCACTAGCGTCAATATTGTCACTATCATCAATATCGATATCTTCAATAAGAAAACCTTTAGGCTTGTTATCAAAGATGCAGTCATCGATTCTCCCGAGAGTTCACAATTTCCACGAGCAAACATATTAATGATGAGGAAGACTTTTTTGTTATGCTACTAATACTTGTACTTGCTCGCATATTCTGCCCATGCCTGGCTGACGAAGAGTTACGGGGCGTAAAGCAACAAAATACGCTGATGGACCGGGACATATTATGTGTAATGATTTCATCATTCACGAGAAATAAGAATAAATAAATGACCATCTTCCTTAAAACAATAAAAAAAATTCTCATGATTCTTTTTCAAGATACAGGTTCAGGTAATAAGTTTCCATAGCTACACGGCATTCGCGGTGACGATGAATTCTTTGCAACAAAAATCTTAACCTTGATGATAAGGATCTTATAATGGCTGTGCATAATACTACAAGTCTATAACTGAGATAAGTAGGGCAGAAAATGAAAGCGAATTGAGTTTAGGGTGTTGAACAGAAAAGTCTGGAATTTCAGATTAGAATTTGAGTCATATTTTAGGGCAACATATGTGACTGTCAGTTTGATCATGCTATATTCTTTGTGCTTTCACTTATTTGTCTTAGTTACTAGGATTGCATGTGTCAGTTTCGTGTGTCTAGTGTCTATATCACTCAGAAGTGCATTAGTATCTATCGAAGAACAGCCTGCTACGCTTTGTGCTCATCAACGTTGCTAAATCGGTTAGTATCGCTCGCTCCTATGTTGACTTTTGACTTGGTTATTCTTCGTTGAACAATGACTTGCTCCTGATTTTTCGCATGTGAGAATATTCTTGGACTGTTACAATTTTTATTACTTGGCTTGATATCCTCCACTTTTACAAATCCTATTTCATAATTTAGGCAATCTCTGCAAATTCGGGACATTCTTTCAGACCTTTATAGATTTCAAGATTTATACTGATCTGCTATGATATTTTTAATCTTGAATGTTTATATCGAACTCACCTAATTTCGAGTCTGAGAATGTTGAACCAGATGTTGGATCCACATCTTCCTCAACGTTTCACCTGGAGAAATTCTCCGAGGTTTACCTTTTCCAAAAAGGAGGGAGAAGATGGTGCTCATCAAGGTGGTGCAACTGCTACTGGTAGTGCTAAGGGAATTTCGACAGGGGGAGCTAGAACGAAACAGAAATAAGCTAAAGACTCCATTGAGAGTTTGAATTTCTTATCCTTATCAACTTTTGCGTGCCTGATAAAGTTTTATACTTTTGTGCATGCTGATTTGGTTCTCTAATATGATTGCTAGTCGAAAATTTGTGTTTGCAGATTTCCCTAAAGAACCTTGGAAGGCTTTGTACTAATTTCTAGTACTTTGTTATTTTTTACTCTAACCATATTTGATTTGTTTTTTGGTTGAATATTTTGCCTTCAGGGGGAATTTTGGAATGTCAAATTAAGGGGGAGTTTTTTCCTTCCCGAAAAGGGGGAGATGATGCAGAAAAGAACGGGTTTTGGGAAGAAGACAAAAAGAGGGAGATGTCGAAATTTGAAACCAGATTTTGTCTTTCTTCCCCAAAATAAGTGGTGCACCTACATGCCAAAAATAGAGATTGCAATTACTAAATATGGAAGATATGAAGATCAAGAGTAAATAAGGAGATATTTAGGGAGATCTTCGAGGAGATATCTTAGGAGATTATCAAGAGGTCTTTTACCAATTCAAGAGGAAGCCAAGATCTATAAATAAGAGTTATTTACTGCCAAAGAGAGCTTTCATGGAGTAACTTTTGAGCGACATATTGAGCGAAAATCATGAGATATATCGAGCGAAGCTCATATCGAGTTTGAGCGATCACGAGAGTTTCTTTTAGCCTAGTGTTTCTGTTTGCAAAAGTCTAAGGACTTTGTAGGTTTGCAGGATGGTAAGATTCGTAGTTTTCTAGGCTTGGTTTTTACTATCTTTCGATAGTTGTTTTTGTAATCCATCTTCGTACTGGAATTTCGCCATGAGGCACGCAGCAAGTTTTTGACTTACTACACAAAATTTACATCTTATGTTCATCATCTTTCTTTACTAAGTTCGTTGCAATTTCCGTTGTGCAGTCTGTGTTGGGATCTAATTCCAGGTGTTGGCTTCAGTTTTACCCCAACATTTGTTCCAACATTTAGTCACCAGTTTTAGAATTTAGTTTTTACATTCATATCGTACCTGGACCACTTCAGAGAAGATATAATATTGAAAGAAAAATATTTAATGGTGTCTTAACTGTTACTCGAATGTTGTATGCATCAAGGTTCTGAAACCGGATTTTCGAACCGGACCGAAAATTTTAGTGGTTTAAGGTTTAGTGGTTTAACCGGACTAAAACGGTGTCCCTAAATATAAAAAATATTTTGTTTTATGAATATATCATCAAATAATATATGTTGGGGATAAAAATTCAATTATAAAAGGGGTGTTAAAAAACAAATTAATTAATTATGGATCAAAATTTGAATAAATGTAAAATATATGGATCTAAAATGAATTAGACAATGAAGTATTCAATTTTCGTTTTATTTTCCTTTCAATTTAATAAACCAATTATTAAACTAAATAAGAAAGCTCTAGTTAGGAATCAAACCCAACACAGTTTAAAAATGGACCTGTTAACCACCACTCCATAACATTTTTTGATAAAATTTAAGTAGTTAACTTGTCAAATACGTTTTTTTAATAATAGCTTAGACCGGACCGAATCCAGACGAAAATTTGACCGGTCCACCGGTTTCCGGTCGGACCTGGCCGGTCCGCTCCGGTCTTCACAACCTTGGTATGCATAAATATCTATTCCATTATCTTTTCTTCTAGTCTACTATATTAAGGGTGATGGGTGGCTATAAACTGTCATTTTAGTCTGTCAATTTTGTTTACAATTAACCCCTTAGTTCATATTTAATTACCATCATATTGTCAATATTTACAATTATGTCCTCAAATTAATTTTGTTATATATAACAAAATTAATAAAATTAAATTTATAATTTAAACTTGAAATATAAAATAATATACTATATTTATATATGGCACATGCATAAAATGTGCTTAAATACTAGTATATTATATTATCGTCGATATGTGAGTATAAACCGTCATATGGTCTGTCAATTAAGCTTTACAAAAATTAATTAATAAAATAAAAAAATTACTAACTACTTTTAATTACTATTTTTAGTTAATTACCATTTTTATTATTATTCTTCCTTTAATTTTAATCGATTTTTCATTTTATATTTTGAATATATAAATTAAATTAAATTATAATTTTCTTTAAATAATTCAAGCTAAAATAAGTTTAATAAAATATATTTATATATAGCCCACACATGTGCAGAAATGACTAGTCTATTCTATTATATAAAGGGTGTGGAGTGGATATACTGCCAATTTGATCTGTCATATTTATTTGCAATTTAATCCCTTTATTTTTATTTAATTACTTTAATATTTTTCATGCTACTTTATATTTTTTATTTAGTATACATACATCCCTAAACATCAGTTTTTCTTTTATATAGCTAAAAAAAGTTTTCAACTATTTGATATTAAAAAAATAAATCTCAAAATTAAGAATAACGTAAAATATAATTAAATTTGAAGCTCACACATAGAGTTTGCGAAAAAGTACTAGTAGTTATAAGATTACATCAGCAAAATCATGCTTCATCATCAGCTGTTTTGATTCAATTCAGTTATGTCAAACAATGCATAAGGAGGCAATACACATATGATTACAATTCCGTTGTTCGCTTCATTGAAGTAACCAAAATAATATACGTAAGCATATATGTGTACATGTATATTGCAATGATCCTTACTCTTGGGATTGAATTCAAAATGAAAAAAAATTAATGATCCCATGTGGTGCCATCAACATTTACAGTTGTCTTTGCCTACTTGCAAGCTTTCAATGCAACCAATCATTCACACCCCAAAGTTACATAAAAGATCAGACAATAAGCTCAGGTTTAATTGCAGATGCAGTGGTCTGATTATTACCATGATTCAATTTCTGAATCCAACGTAGCATTCCCTTCTTATGGTCTCCACATATCTGTAGAAGCTTCAGTGTCCCGTCCCGAGCGTACGAAGACTCGAATTCTTCCAATACTTTAACGATTTGCCAGAACTGAGGCCTCTTGTCGGGATTAGAAGACCAACATTGCTCGATCAAAGCCTTCATAGCAGGCGGGCAATGCTTAGGTACTGCGGGCCTTATATTCTGAGAAGATTAAAACCATAAAGCATTTTCTTAGAAGATGCTTATTATATTCATACCAAACGCACTGCATCGTAAGAGGTCGCAATGCTCGAATTTTGCAGCATGGGTACCATTTCCCACTTTCTACAAAGATTAAAAACCAAATCATAAACCGGTGTCTTAAAGTCCCTTCTAGCACGGATCGTATACATTGACCCACATCTCAGTTCATATCTTAGATTTCAATCTCCAGCTATTTGAAATAAGGTTCAGCTAAATTTTCCAAGTCAATTAATGTTCAGCCGACATGAAAAATCGTCGGGTTTTGTCTCATGACAGTAGCTTATTTGCCAAAAACAGATCTTGAAGAGCAGTAGAGTGATCTCAAAAAGAAAAAAAGTACAATGGAAGGATAGATGTACATACCTTGTTAACCACAGCAAAAGCAGCTTGTACGGGTATCATGTCTTCATAAGGAATAGCGCCAGCGACGAACTCCCACAAAATGAGTCCAAATCCATACACGTCGACCTTTCGACCATATTGCTTACGCTTAATAATTTCTGGAGCCATCCATCGGTAAGTGCCCGGGTCATCTGTCAGAAGATCACAGCGTGCTTCCTGACAAGCTATACCGAAATCGGCAACTTTAAGGTGGAATCTTCAGTTATCAAAATGTTTTCGGGTTTAAGATCCCTATGGATAATTCCATGCAAATGTATGTATTCCATCGCCCTAGCAATGTCCAATGCCATCGAGATTAGCTTTTGCAGCGGAAGGGACTTTTGTTCAAGCTTGTGCAAGTATGCTCTTAAAGAGCCCTCAGCTAAATATTCTGTCACAATGCAAAAGATAGGAGGTTGTCGCCGTGCAGCAACAAACTACATTTCAAATTTTAAGATAATTAGGAAATTTGTCTTCTTAAATCTTGATATAGTATATGTAGCCATCGAGAAGTCCACGTCAATATTGCTCGGTAAAAAATATTAACAGAGCCAGCAAGTAAATGGGATATAAAATACATCACTACCTTTATAACGTTAGGATGGTGTAGATGAGACAATAGAGTAACTTCTCGGGTGAATTGCTTCTCCAAACGAGCACCCAGTGCTCCATTTTCGTCATCATCAGGAACTCTGATAATTTTCACCGCAACAGGTTTGTCCATGTAGATTCCATGGTAGAGCTGACTGTGTGCCCCATGAGCAAATTTCATACCTAAAAACAACTTCGACATATCTATGGTATGCTCATCTGCAGTTTCTACAGAGGTTTCTACAGAGGTAACTCTTCGCCCACCATGATCGAAATACTTGGTCCATGCTGTCTCCTTACGACTCTTAGACTTGTCACAAAGTTTTATTGATGTCAAATGCCCAAGAGAACTAGCATTAGTAGGTGGCGATTTTGAACTAAGAAACCTCTTGATAGGACCCTTTGTTTCCAATGCATCTCTACGAAACAACTTGAGTGCAGTTCCCTTCTCAGATTCTTTCCTCTGAACGCATGGAGTAGAGAATCCGTTCGCGTTCGAAAGGGCTTCCTTAAAAGTACCATATATCTTTATTTCTGGGACTGCTCTATGCTTGTTTGTTGACGGGTTTACCCGAACTTGTACAACATTTGGCGAAGGTGTTGGATTAACAGCAGGATGTACAGGTCTACTTTTAAGACCTGAAGCTTTTTCTGCAGGTTGAATGGTTAAGGGAACAGAGGCCAATCTTGTTGCATCAAAGCGGTGATAAACAGTATGAGAAAATTTAGTCCTCCTTATCCAAGAATTAGCCCCTTCATCCATTGGTTAGCAAGTTACCTATATTCACTAGCTAAAATCTCAATGTGCTGCAGCTACCATTCATCAAAACACAAAGAGGGACGAATCGAATTCGATATCCATCAGAACAGAAGAAGCATCTTTTAAGTATCTAATATAGTCATGCATTGAGCTAAACTCTCAATTCCAGATCCATAAGAAAATATTGGAGAGCCCGAAGATAGCAAAGAGTAAACCACTTCAAACCTGACCAAAGAGCAACAATAATAACATAAAAAATACTGCCTCCTGATTGCTTTAATTAGTATCGATCTATCGGGGAAAAAAAAAGATGCACTGTTATGCCTTTATTGAACAAAAAGTGAATCAACTTGAGGGAAAAAGATCACATGTCATCCTATTCATCCATCCCCCTTGAAAAAAGAAATAAAATTAATTGTCCTCACGGAAGCTGATAGAATCTACATATACCTAGCACAGATCTAACAAAGTCTTATCATCACAACGAGAAATTTAACCTGCAAATGCAGAATTACAGTTATAAAGTTTTGCAGAACAAGAAACAGAAAGGAGCTAATGTGACCTTATCGAGGGCGACGAGATTCAACCAAACGCACGCATGTAAACTATATCAGTGTCACAATCGCATACATACCTTTTAAAACATCATCCATGCAGCTACCGCGCGATTGAAATCAATCGAATCCTCATATAAATACGAGCACCAACTACAAAGATTAAAAGTAAAAAACTTTCAAATCCTTTTTTGTTTTCAAGTAACTCGATTGAATCGAAGAATTAAACTCGAAATACAACCTTAAAAATCAACATGAAAGTCTGATTCGGAAGAAAAGGAAAAACATGGAGAAAGAAACAAAGCTGTTGGGAAGCAAAAAGTCAAAACCGGAGAAGGTTGGGGCAGAATATAATTTTATTCTCTTTAGCAACTTTAATCTCGTTCGTTGGTAAATGACACGTGGCGTCCTATCTTGGTTTCACATTTTTCATAGAACGTGCTTGCCTTACGTATATGTAATTACCCATTCAGCCCTCCGTTGTAGTCGCAATTAGGGGTGAGCAAAACTGGATATTCGGATTTTCGGATATCGAAATTCGGATATCCGGATTTTCGGATATCAAAATATGATATCCATATCCGATCCGGTTTTAATCGGATATCCGAAAATCGGATATCCACTTTATTCGGATATTTAAAACGGATATCCGCAATCGGTTTTTAAATTTATTTTTTAAAATAATTTTTCATATTTTCTTTTCAAAATCATATTTTTATTTCTTACATAAAAATTTTTTTTTTGATATAAAAATTACTACACATAGTTATTAACACAATATGTGAATTCATGATTCAAAATTACATAATAAAACAATATGTGAATTCATGATTCAAAATATATTCTGTTCAAAATCATTTTTTTATTTCTTATCAAAATAAAAAATATATTTTTTCATATAAAAATTTATACACAAAGTAATTCACACAATATGTGAATTCATAATTCAAAATTACATAATAAAATAATATAAATATTTCTATTTTTGAGGATCGCTTTTTGACCTTCATTTTTCATTTGGGCTATTTTTTATTTTTTTAATTATTTTTAAATATAAAACCGGATACGGATATCCGGATTTTAGACAAACTACTATCCGTATCCGATCCGGTTTATTTTAAATTAAATCGGATCGGATATCCGATCCGGTTTTTAAACCGGATATCCGGATTTTCGGGTTTTGAAAATCGGATATCGGATCGGAATCCGATTTTGGATATTTTTGCTCAGTCCTAGTCGCAATATCCAACGAAAATGTCCATAATCGTAATTGCAAGAATATTTAATCTGGTAATAAGGTTCCGGTCAGATCAGGACCCATACGCGTCAACGAAAACCCCGTGATAAGGGAAAAGAAAAAGAATCACAACTCTAATAAAGTCAAATATAGTATTAGGAATAGAATAATAACGTAAGTTTTTAGATACAAGAAAAGTTGGAAATAGAGCCAGTTTTCGGCCATTAAATGGCCCCAAAAATAAAAATATACTTATTACATGCGTCAGTTAAATACTCGTCTTAGTTCAACCGGTTATGCAAGTATTAAAAGTTATATTAAACATTTTTTTTCACTCCCAAATTTAAAAACTTCGGCTTTTCTCGTTTCTAACTTAACTGTTCCCCATTCCTTTATATTCTACCTAGCTCTTTCTCGTTCAATGCACGGATCTTATTATATACTCTACAGTCTACGTCCCACTAGTTTTTGTACATTTTACTGTATCGGATGTCCGCTAATTTTTGTACATTTCCTTTTTTAGTAAGAAACTATCACAAACAATCAATATAATAATATTAAATATTATTAAAAGACGTGTCAAATATACACTTTTTTACCTTTTACTTGTAGTATATTATTAAAATATTCGGTTTCTTAATTCGCGTGCCAAATGTCCGCAAATAAATGGGACGAAGGGAGTATAATTTATGTAAGTTTTAAAAAAACATAATTTATGAGGGGAAAACGTAGAATACAAATTGTTGAGGAATAAAAGATGAAATACAAATATTGTGAGGCTGTTTGTTTGAGGTGATCCAACATTACGGTGATTCTCACATCACCGTGATGTGAGCATCACCGGAATGTGGATCAAGGTGATATGTCATCAGTGTGTTTGTTTCTAGGTGATATTTCATTTTGCAGATCTAACGTGATATTGAAGTAATTTGTGTGTAGGAAAATGTTGTATAAAAATCATGTCATATTTGATCCTAAACATAGTATTTTAAATAATGTGTTGGATCTTTTCAAGATGAAATTTTACGTGATAATGATTAATATTTTAATATCTACGTTTTATTTTATAAGCATTATTTATAATTCTATAAACTTTTTAATACGTCCTCGCTCCCACTTATTTCTTCACATCTTTCTATTTCGGGCATCCCACACAATTCTTCCATTTCTACTCTTGGTAAAAAATTATTCCAATAATTAAACTAATTACATCATTTATATTAAAAAAGGCTTCTTAATTTGCGTGTCCACTAATTAGTTTTCTCTCTACATTCCTTAAAAGTGTACTATAATATTAAAAAAATATGGTTTCTTAATCTACGTGCCCACTAATTTTGGAAGTATTAAGTGGGACAGATGTAGTATAAGTATTAAATATTTTTTAAAACTTAAAAATATTTTAAGATTAATTATGTTAATTATGTAATTAAAATATTTATAATGGCATATAAGGTAATAATTTCAAATATAAAGGATATTTTTGTCGTAGATTACCTCATCACCGTGATGTTGGATTATTTAATTATTTGGGATGATCCAAAACAGGAAATATCACCCAACCCCCCCCCCCCAGGTGATCCTTCATTCCTTTGATGACTCACCGATTCAATCATGTCTATCACTGACTTTGTACACATTCGATTTTATGGGCTGATAACATGGTAAAAAACTCGTTCTCGCATTAGACATGACATCATATTCATACCTACAACAGTTTGATGTTGTTAATAAACCTAATTTATAATTGATATGTAAGCTGTACAAATCCAAAATTCCTTAATAATCACGATTAATCCTAAATTACCTATTTTATTAATATATCACAATATGTGGTTCAATTAAAAATAAATAATCTTCCACTAATATACGCTTAAAAGAAAATAAGTATCTTACACTAATATTTTGTTAAAAGATATCTAACGTTTTTGCGGTATAGACAATATATATCGTACGAATGATTTTTTCAGATTGGGGACAAGGAACGTGGAATTTAGACACAATATATGTTATAAATAACATAAAAATAATTATAGTCTGAAGGAAGCAAATGATGCTCTATATATACACAGTTGTCTCATTGATCAAAATATATTTACTAAAGGGACAATTACGTCTCAGGCACTAGAAAAGTTTGAACTTAGTGATCAGGCTCTGTCAGTAATTTCTTTAGTTTAAAGGACCTGTTTTTTGAAAAAATTAAAGGTAAAGACCCAAACTATGCTTTGACTAAAATACCCTTACTAAACCGTTCAGTAAAGTGATATTCGACGCCAGTTGTATGTTACAGATATATGACGCGTTGTTACTGTAAAACTTATAAGCGTTACTTTAAAATGATAATGTGTTACTTATCGATAGTAAAATGTTTTTAACAGATTTATATTTAGTTCTCCGGATAATCAAAATTCATTTCACAATGAATCGAGCACAATCGACTGCCCCATCAACCAATCAATTTCGACGTGTCACGTAGGTTTTATTCTAGTATTGATGAAGAACGATGTAAGAATTGTAATGAATTTTTATATTGGTTCAAATTTGAGAAAAATGTGGCCAAATCGAACTAGATTTTGGTAGCAATTGCAGCTAATCTGCGCGTATTTGAGATACACATAGTTTGGGCGTTTCATAGGCTCTGTGAATTTTGAAACAATCGTTACCTCATCACTTCTATAACTTACGCTGTGTGAAAGCAGGTCGTATCGCAGCCATTGATTCATCGGGACCACATGTTACTATTTCATGCATTATTGTCACTACGATTCGTCTTAATGTTACAAAACTATACAAAAACGTTATTTTATTTCTCACATATTATATTTTTATCTCATTAATTGGTATTGTACGACTTTATTTTGTTTCTCGGAAGTATATATTTGGTATTTTTGTCCAACATATGGTACTAAGAACAAAGTGGATCATGATACAAGGAGTAACTCATAATCGACTTCTTCGTCGATTAATTAGTATATTATGACCTAATTTTGATTTTCGTAAGTATTGATGGTGTATTTTGTTTAATAGACCTGTTCGATATTACGACCTACTTTAGTTTTTCGCAGACCTGTTTCGGTATTTGTTGACATCGAACTATTACTACAAGAAATCGAAGCGTTACTTGGATTATCTGAAATGTTATATTACGAACTAAGTTCTTTAGAAGGCATGTTTTGATATTTTTTGACATTGAAACGGTTACTACATAAACCAAAGTGTTACTTGTTGTTATCGGAACTGTTACTAAAAGTACAGGATTTGTCACTAAATAAACAATAAATATTATTGTATTGCCATGAAGTGGTACTATACTTGCTAAATTTTGGGCGGGATTTGTGGATTGATTGCGTTAATTGGGCGGGATATTGGTTTTGGATGGATTTGGATGGATTTACTGTACTTGCTAAATTTTGGGCGGGATTTGTGGATTGGTTGGGTTAATTGGGCGGGATTTATGCAATGATTGGGATTTTAGCGGGATTGCTAAATCAGTGCAAATGTGTTACTAATAACTATTTAATTGTTATCCATTTAGTTAAATTACTAAAAGTTGCTTATGTGTTACCAATTGTTGTCGTTGTCTCACCAAGGTTTAGGGTTATGTGTTTATGGAGATTAAGGTTTAATGTTTCAGGGTTACCCTTAAGGTTTCAGCATTTACGACATATAAACTTATATTTGTGGTTTAATTTTGAATTTTGATGGCATTCGTGCTGAAATTCATATGTGATATTTCAATGAACAAAGTAATAGTTTATGTTTTGAATAACTATTGACCTAGAACATTCACTATCGTCCACCTCAATCGAACAATGTAGCTTTCAAAGAAATTTGGTGTGATAAATGCATCAAATCATACATTTACAAGATGTTAATCTTGTAAATCTCGAACAATGTGCATTTATGAACGAAATTAATCGGATTCGGAGTGTGGTACTGGAAACCTGTTATGTGGTATCATTATGTGTAAACACGTTATTCGATAGGTTCGTATTGTTATTTATAGCAAACATGTAGTATTACGTGCGGGCAATCTGGAACGAATCATCCTGTTAATATTCCTTAACAAATAACTTCGAGAATGTGTCAAATACAGATTTACGACATATAAAATGATATTTGTGGTTTAATTTTGAACTTGAAATACGTTTGTGATAAAATTCGTAACGTTATGTCTCATTAAAAGAGAAACTAGTGTATGTTGTGAAGGAAGAGCTATATGTTTACATGATAGTTTATCTCAACTTTCACATATTGATATCAACATTCGCAAAACGTGTCTTTTACAGAAATTTTGTGATTTAGCTTCATCATATCATCTATTTCCATGAATGTCAATTTTATATATCCGAACGAAATGAATTTATGAACGAAATTTAATCGAAATAGTGATGTGGTACTGATTAGCTATTATGTGGTACTTGTAGCTACAAATTTGTTATAAACTTTGCATATATTGTTATTTTTTATCAGACATGTGGTATTATTTGCAGGCAATGTGGTAATCTTAAGTTTGTACTGCTAATATCTTTGACAATATAGAACATTCTAGAATATTCTTAATGATGTGTTACCCAGAAGACGTGAATTGTTACTCAGAATACATGAAGTGTTATTTACTTGTGACGAGTCGTTATTATTTTCTCATTATATGTTCGTTCGGAAACATTTGTTATAAAATTCAAGACATATGGTATTAGTGTTCCGTTAACTGTTACTCAGAAAGCATGAAGTGTTATCCGGTAACCATTTAATTAGCAAAAGTTACCGCTTAAATCTCATAAAAATTCTTCGTTATTCCATGATTAACATCAATAATTATCGTCGATAACTAAGGCCCATGATGAAATTGTGTCGAATTTACATTATCCGGTCATTAAAGTCGAGATTTCATCCTATTAAACGAAATTTCCGAATTGTTTTTGAAGCATTCGTGCTTTATGAACTTCGAAAATTCTCTTTAATTATGATGACCCATGAAAAATTGAAGCCAATATAACTTTGTGCTGTTAGTAACGTCGAGATTGGGTCGGATTTGGAACGTGAATTTTTTCTTTCGACCGCTTAAGTGTAAAAAATGTGTTATTGCAGGAAGCGGTATTTTTTTTTAATGATGTGTTACTTTTGCGACATCATTTGTTATTTACTGAAAGAAACATTGTATTTTCTGCTATACGGACAATATTTATTTTCTCACAATTAACGCCACTAATATCCGAAACTTATCAACACTTATGATCAAATTAACGATAATTTCAACTTACATTATCACAATTGTGGAGATATGTTCGGGTCTGAGTGTCAAATCTCATTTCGGTCGACGTCGCTTGTTTGTGAGAGATGATGTCATGTACTTGTAAATTTTTGCAACAGTGAAGGACAAATATGTCTTATTACATGGTTTGGTCTGAATTTTTCGTTGTAAAACTGGCAAATCTGTTATTCGTTGTATTAGTGTTGGTATTCTTGTCTACAGCGTGAAGTACTCAATAAAAGACTCTTTGTTATTCAAATGAAAGGAACTATTTTTTTTCAGCGCGAAACTGTTATTATTATTTCGAAACTTGTTATCGCATCATTCAGGTAAAACTGATTGTAGAATGTTCTTAATGATGTGTTACCCAGAAGGCGTGAATTCTTACTCAGAACAAAAGAAGTGTTGTTTACTGGTGACAAGTCGTTATTATTTTCTCATTATATGTTCGTTTTGCGGAAACATTTGTTATAAAATTGAAGACATATGGTATTATTGTTCCCTTAACTGTTACTCAGAAAGCATGAAGTGTTATCCAGTAACCATTTTAATTGGCAATATCGCTCCTATGTAGTGGTCGACCTAAATAAATGTATTCCTGCCATACCAGAATGCCTATTATCTAGTGCTAGAAGCTTCGCCCAATAGAAAAGCTGCTACTCACAGGAGCGGGAAGTCTTAAAGCTTCCTATGCCAACCGAGCGACGATGGCTCCATACCGGGAACAAAAGTCGCTTTGCTAATCTTTCCTCAACAGGTAGTTACCGCTTGAATCTCATCAAAATTCTTCGTTATTCCATGATTAACATCAATAATTATCGTCGATAACTAAGGCTCATGATTGTGTCGAATTTACATTATCCGGTCATTAAAGTCGAGATTTCATCGTATTAAATGAAATTTCTGAATTGGTTTTGAAGCATTCGTGCTTTATGAACTTCGAAAATTCTCTTTGATTATGATGACCCATGAAAAATTGAAGCCAATATAACTTTGTGCTGTTAGTAACGTCGAGATTGGGTCGGATTTGGAACGTGAATTTTTTCTTTCAACCGCTTGAGTGTAAAAAATGTGTTATTGCAGGAAGCGATATTTTTTTGAATGATGTGTTACTTATGCGGCATCATTTGTTATTTACTAAAAGAAACGTGGTATTTTCTGCTATATGAGCAACATTTCACCTTATCAACATCTCACAATTAAGGTCACTAATATCCGAAACTTATCAACACTTATGACCAAATTAAGGATAATTTCACCTTTATATCATCACAATCGTGGAGATCTGTTCGGGTGTGAACGTGAAACCTCGTTTCGATCGATGCGTCGCTTGTTGGGAGAGATGATGGCATACACTTGTAACTTTTTGCAACAGTGAATGACAAATATGTCTTATTACAGGGTTCGGGTATTTTCCTCTGATTTATTCGTTTTCTCTGTATTGGTATTATAATTGATACATTTGTTACTAAATATATACTATATGGTATTCAATACAAGACGGTTTGTTATCCAAAAGAAAGGAAATGTTTTTTAAAGCGCAAAAACTGTTATAATTGTTTTGAACCTGTTATCCGATAATTTAGGTATCTGTGGTAAATTTCGCATATATCAGGGATAATTATGTCTTTTCGCAGCCTTTAGGTAGTTTCCACTGAGTTTTTCAAAAACTAGGTCTTTTTTCCTAAACGAAATTCAAATGGGGCCTGAACCCAAAGTTAAATATATTACTAGGGCCTGATCTTTAATTAACCCTTTACTACATACATTAAATGACAATATGAGCCTGTTGTGTGCACATAGGTTTATAGGTAATCATTATGCTATTTGTAGATTACGACGAGGAAAATCCTTGTTCATTAACCCCATTCCCACTTATAATATTATATATATATATATATATATATATATATATATTACTAGATTTTTTTAGCCGCACAAGGCGGGGCAATAATGCCCGTATTGTTTCCATCTAAATATTATTTATAAATCACACAAAGTACTTCGATGGGTTTTTTAGCCCGCTTTAATTAAAAAATTAAAAAGAATAAGAACACATTTAAAATAGCAAAAATAATTAATATAAAAAATATATCTAATCTTATTCAACTTTCATATCAATAATTTATTTTGTTAACTTTATCAAATTAAAAATCCTACCTAAAAAATAAAAAACTATATAATTTATATATAAATATATATTTATTAATATACATATTTTTAAGTGGGCCCCACCCCGCAAAAGCCCACAGCCCACGCGGGCTTGCCCGTTCAGCAGCCCTCTGCAGCTTCACATCATTTTCAACAGCAATTTCTAAAAAAAAAGTATTATGACGGAGCACTCTGCAGCTTCATTGTCATTTTCAATGCTAAAATTATGTTTTGGCATTGGACATGATAACTACTTTGCCCCCAAGAAATGCCACTTAAATTATTATATCATTCACGTTTAAAAAAAGTATTCAATGAACTACTCAAAACTATTGTGGGAAAGATAAGCCACTATTTTGTACTCCCTCTGTTCCAAATATTTATGGACATTGAGAGTTGGCACAAGAATTAAGAAACTGAATATTTTAATAATATAGTACAATTAAAAGGTACAAAAGTGTATATTTTGACACGTCGTTTAAGAATATTTAATATTATTATATTGATTGTTTATGTTAGTTTTTTTGCTAAATAAGGAAATGTACAAGATGTGGGATGCTCGATTTAGTAAAATGTATAAAATAGTTTTGGACGGAGGGAGTAATACGTTTGCGTGTTCAAGTAATGAAACGAAGAAACTAAGCCCTTCGGCCTCAAACCCATTAAGCTGGTCCTTCTTGTGGAAGGCTGATGTTGCACCTTGCGTTCAGGTTTTTGCTTGGCATCTTGGAGATAACTCATTACCAACTGCGGCCAACCTTTTCCGCCGTCGATGTATCGACGATCCAAAGTGTTATCGGTGCGGCTGTTTTCACGAAGATGATCGCGATGCATTTTTGGGTTGTTCTCTCTCGAAGCAATTTGGAAAAGCATGACTCTTCCTCTTGGGATCATCAGCCGATGGCCGGGGTCGGCATTACAATGGTTGCGAGGTGTTTTCGAGAGCCTTGATCAACAAGATTTTTCTGAATTTCTTTCTTTATGTTGGGCTCTTTGGAGGTCGCGGAATAGCTGGATTATGGAAGGCATTAGAACCCCTATTAATATTTCTCTTCGCCAAGCAATGGAGACACAGGTGCCCAGCAAGGGCATTGGAGGATCCCTGATGGCGATCGGGTGGCTCGTTGGTACCCTCAACCTCCCGGCACCATTAAAATAAAGTTTGATGTGGCTCTTCATGAGGATAGGAAAGGGGCATCGCTCAGTGTTATCGCTAGAGATTCAGATGGAGTATGTCTGGGGTGGTGGTCAAGGTTTTTTAGTGGGGAGTTTGATCCTCTTATTGCTGAGGCAATGGCTGCTCGTTTGGCGATAACTGTTGCATTGTCCCGACGATGGCAAAATGTTCTATTTGAAGGGGACAATTAGATGATTGTTGAGATGTTTAAACGACGCTCAACTGACTCTGCCAAAATGGGTTGCAACCTTGGAGACATCGTGGGTGTGCTTGGTTCTTTTGATGCAATTTCTTTTAATTTTGTTAAACGTTTGGGTAACTCCGTACTCATTACTTGGCTAAAATCCTAGGATTTGATGGAGAGGGAATTACTCCTCCAACTCAAGCCATGGCCAATATCTTGTACTCTGACACCCATTGATTAGTATTAATCATTTTTCCCTAAAACAAAATAATGAAACGAAGAAAAGTGTATTATATTTTGTGTAAAGCAGTGGAGTATACCACATAAATGGAAAAAGGAAATATTATACAACAGCATGAACATACATATATCAACCATAGAATGACTCACCATATGCAATAGCGATTTTATATCTATTATCTAAAATAAAAAAAAATAGGTAAAAGAAAAACAAAAAACGCACAGATGTCAAAGATACACAGCTATACAAATGTCAAAGATACACACCTATTCGTAGGACCGAAAAATACAACCGCATAATGCGTACATTATATTACTGTGTTCACCGACATTTCCACAACCATGAACCAAATAGAACATATTATCTATTATATTACAATTTCGTATGCAGTCAATCAAGGAGAAGTCAGAACAAAAATAACGTTTTTATGGACCCACCTCAACAGAACATACATGACAAATTATCGGGGTACCTTAAAATACCGATAAATAGGCATTATCACGAAAAATAGGCAACTGTGCTTGAATAATAGGTTACTGTTCAAGAAAAATAACATAAATATGGTTAAGGTAGGCACGCATACCTACATCCCGAGAAAAACATCCGAATTCCGATCCGATATCCGATTTTTAAAATCCGAAAAACCGGATCCGGTATAAAAAACCAGATCGAATCCGGATAGTCCTTGGAGGAAATCTGGATATCGTATCCGGTTTTAGGTTTAGAATAAAAAATTAAGGGAAATTCCCACTGGTACCCTCGAGGTTTAGAGTTTTCCCGTTGGTACCCAAAGTTTTTCGATTCCCTCTAGTACCCTCAACGTTTCGACTTCTTTCCGTTGGTACCCAAAACTGGATTTAAAATACTTAAAATAATCAAAAATTTAAAAATAAAAATTAAAAAAATAATTTAGTTATAAAAAATAGTATATAGTTGGGAAAAATTATATAAATATTTTAAAAATATTTTTTCCGAAATATTTAAAATAATCATAAATTCAAAAATAAAATATTTTTTATTAAAGAAAATTTTAATAGTATATAAACTAAAATTTAAATATACAAAAAATCTAAAATTAAATATGCGAAAAATCAACAGAACAAACACGACCTAAATAACTCATAAAACAAGAACGAGAATGTAAGGATTTTTATCGACCCAATTCCAGCACAAGCCCTAACCCATATAAGCTTGTGAGGTTCATCTCTAAAACCAATTGGCAATAGAGGGAGTGAGCTCACAAGCTTATAAGCCACTCCATTTCTTTTGACTCCGTCGGTGTGGGAGTCTTGTGTTTGCACACCCAACAGAGAAGAATAGCGAAACACCAAAAAGAAAAGGAGAAAAAAAACAGAAACTTATAAACTAAATATGCGATGGTTCATCCCCCATCCCCACCAAGCGGTGAAGAGGGGTGGGGAGATGAGCTTGTTACTTGAATCTGAATCTCCTAGGTAAAGAAATTTCTGAAATGGCCGGTTAGTTGTTTTTGGGGAGAGTGGCGGTGCTTGGCTTGGCTAGTTAAAATTAAAATTCAACTATTTTTCGATTATGTTTTTAGATTTTTTGAATATATTGTTATTTTTTTAATTAATTTTTCGATTTATTTGCATATTTAATTTTAGATTTTTTGCAAATTTAATTTTTTAGTTTATATACTATTAAAATTATTTTTTAATAAAAATATTTTAATTTTGAATTTATGATATTTTAAATATTTCGGAAGATATTTTTAAAAATATTTATGTAATTTTTCCCAACTATATACTATTTTTATAATTAAAATGATTTATTTTAATAAAAAATATTTTATTTTTGAATTTATGATTATTTTAAGTATTTTAAATCCAGTTTTGGGTACCAACGGAAAATGTCGAAACCTCGAGGGTACCAGAGGGTATCGAAAAAAACTTTGGTTACCAGCGGGAAAACTCGAAACCTCGAGGGTACCAGTGGTAATTTTCCAAAAATTAAAAAGTGGCCCAAAGCAATAAAAGGGTAAAAAGGCCCATAAGAGAGAAAATAGGTCCAAAGAAATAGAGAAAACATCCCAAAAATAAAGAGTAAGGAAGGAGAACAAAGGGCATTGTGAAGAAAAACAAAAAAAGAAAACAAACGAAAGATTTCTGAGGACAATGAAAAAGGATTCAATGAAGAAGACAGTGATAGGGTTCAAGGGAGGCAGCTTGGTGGTGTTAGATTAGAACTATGCCTTTTATTCTTGGTATTCTCTTTTTAATGCTCTTTGTAATTAATTTAATGTCACTTTCTTTCTTCTGATTTTTTGTTTAGTATGTAAGAAACACACATTCGCACAGGAACATATGTATGTATACACATATTCGTCGTGTCAGTTGAGTTAATTAGAGATCTGTTTTTCTTTTCCTTTTTTTTTTAAGAATTTGTGATTTGTGAGGGAAAGAAATTGCAATTTGGTCACCTATAGACGAAAGTTATAACTTGGAATGCGAGTGTAGTCGTTTCACTTTTCATAGAGTTCCTCATCTCAAAGATAGGTTAATGATTTAGCTCTTGTTATGATCGAATAGAGGTCGATGGTTTGATTCATTAAGACTCCTTAATTATGGTAGTCTATGTTGATTTTGGACTATACACACAGGCTAGGAAAAAGGGGCAGCCATAGCGAATTGCGATCATCTCCGGCCCGAGATTTACTTGCAATACCAGTATCTTCAGTCGCATCAGAATGTGCATTTAGCACGGGGGGACGCGTTCTAGATTCTTTCGAACTTCTTTAACTCCAAGGATGGTTGAGGCTCTTATTTGTGCACAAGACTGGCTACGTACTTAACTTACTCCTCTTTTATGTAGAGGAAAACATACTTGAATTGGAAGAATTGGAATAAGGTTTGTTATTATTACTTCGCTTTTTTAAGCAAATTTATTCAATTTTTGTTTTCCTGTTAGTGTTAAATATTATTTTTGTACTGTAGGCATAGAAAATTTGGTGAAGGAGCAACCAACAATCATCATCGATGAGACCTTTGATGTATTCGATGATTTGGACTTCAATTTGGAAGACATTTGATGATATCGGCATATTATTTAGGATGCTTTAATCTATCCCTCTTATGTTAATTTCTATTTATGAATTTCGGCTTATGTTAGTTATGTTACGGCTGAATATTATCGTTGACTCTGTTGTGTTGTGATGTGATGACTTATAATTTCCATAGTTTGCACGCCGTGTGTAGAAGATAGTCAAGAAGTGTTCAAAACTCGTTTTGAAAGCTGTTTATAACTCCCAAGTGTGGAGAAATATTGTTGCAATCAATAGAAAAATAATAAGTCAGTTTATTAAAACCGGATGCGGATATCAGATTTTAAAATCCAAATAAAGCTTCGGATATCCGATTAAAACCGGATCGGATATGAATATCATTTTTTATATCCGAATATTCGGATATCCGCATTTGCTCGGCCCTATTCTAGACATACACTTTTCTCTTTCACCATTTATTATATATTTATGTTATCATTGCAATACCACACGAGGTCGTTTTGGTGTGAGAGGCCAATAGGTAATGATTATATCTATTAGTAGATTACACTTATAAAGGGACAATTTGTAGTCAGTCACTAGTCAGTAATTTTATAAAGCATTCAGTCCCTGTCAGAACTCAAATTAGTTTAAAGGACCACCTTTTTCGAAAATGACAGAGATAAGGGATAAAAATATGTATTGACGAAAATACCATTCCTAATATACTGAACTAAGAGTTATTTTCCGGCGACTTTCTGTTATTCTGTTAGATTATATTGTTATAAACGTCTGGTGAACTGTTATTTTCCATCCCTTATCTGTTACTATGATGTAGAAAATTGTTATTCCAGAGAATATTATTTTACGAATCTCGTTTTTATAGTGAATCGAGCTCCAAAAATTCGGATGCCTATTAACCAATTTCGGCGTGTAAGGTAGGATGTATTGTGGTATTGACGTAGCAAGATGTAAGATTTGTATGAGTTTTTATCTTTCTATTTAGGGTTCTAATTTGCGAAAATAAGATGAAATCAAAGCCGTTTTTGGCAACGATTACATCTAATATGGATAATTCGAAGTGCCCATAGTATGGGCAGCTCGGTGCGGCATATTGTTTGCCTGTTCATCCGACGCTCATCTTTCAATTTAGCGAAAATACGGCCGACCCCAATAATTTGGGTATATTTTTATTGTGTCAAAAGTGTCAAAACTGTTACTCAGAGTATCAAATATGTTATTAGGAGTATCAAAACTGTTACTAGGTGTATCAAAACCGTTATTAAACTACAATTAATTGTTACTATGTGTATGGTTCTAATTTGCGAAAATAAGATGAAATCAAAGTCATTTTTGGCAACGATTACATCTAATATATATAAATTCGAAGTACCCATAGTATGGGCAGCTCGGTGCGGCACCTTGTTTGGTCGTTCATTCGATGTTCATCATTTGGCGAAAATACGATCGACCCTATAATTTGGGTATTTTTTGATACGCCATTATATACGAAATTATGTGTCAATTGTTAACTCCCAAACCATAAGTGGTGTAATGCATATGGTATGAAAGACATCGACATTAAGCAGAAATTCAGATTTTAGTGAATTGATTCGGACGTTCGTCAATTGAAGTGATGAACAACTATTACTAAATTAAAATTATTAGGATCTGTTACTGGTATATACATTTATATTACTATGTTGCCTAAATTTGTTACTAAGTCTTCCGTGAAATTTTTGGCGGAAAAACCATAATTGGATGAATTTTGGGCGGGAGAGTAAATAAAATCAAGCATAGATTTTCTGTTACCCGATATGTGTAAACTGTTACTAGTTATATGTTTATATGTTACCAGAACTATTATAGTTTGTGAATTAGGGTATGTGATTAAAATCATAACCTAAACTGATATATTTTTATCTAAAACTTCGTAAATTCATATATTTTAGTGAATGTAGTGCGTTTGCAATATAAAATTTGTGTTGAATGTAGAATCCTTTATGTTAGGCCGACCACATGGATTGCAATAAACAACTACTAGTTCATTTTCACAGCGTTTTGTGTAAGTATAATCAATTTGAGAAGCAAGATTATCCTTTCAAGAAGAGTGTTACTTGTTTTCCATGCTATATACTTCAACTTCTTCAATTCCAACAAAATCTCCACAAAAATCACAACCTAAACTAATATATTTTAGTTTAAAACTTCTCAAATTCATATATTTTAGTGAATATAGCGTGTTTACAATACATTGGAAAATCATAACCTAAACTACTTTCTTATGGAATTGTTATTTTGAATATGTATTTTGTTACTCGTATTGTAGCGTCGTGTTACGGTAATACATGTTACGGTAATACACATTTCTGTTCTTTTCTCCTCTTGATATGTTACTGATCATTGTAAAACGGTTACTGCAGGAAATCAGTAAACGATATATGGTTTACGTTTAAGATTAATTGAGGATGAATTTTGTTGAGTCGTTTATGTTAGGTCGACCATCTGGATTGTAATAAACAACTAATAGTTCATATCCACAAGTTTTGAGTAAGTAGAATCAATTTCGTATAAGCATTATCATCCTTTGAAGAAGAGTGATACTTGTTTTCCATACTATATACTCCAACTTCTTCAACTCCATCATAACCTCCACGAAAATTACAACCTAAACTAATATATTTTTGTTTAAAACTTCTCAAATTAATATATTTTAGTGAATGTAGCATGTTTTACAATATAAAATTGGAAATCATAACCTAAACTAGTTACATATGAAATTGTTATTCTGAATATGTATTCTGTTACTCGTATTGTAGCGCCATGTTACCGAAATATACATTTCTGTTCTTTTTTCCTCTTAATTTGTTACTGATCATTGTTAAACGGTTACTGCAGAAAATCAGTAAATGACATATGGTTTGCGTTTAAGATTAACTGAAGATGACATTAATTTTGTTGAATCATTTATGTTAGGTCGACCATCTGGATTGTAATAAACAACTAATAGTTCATATCCGCAACGTCTTGAGTAAGTAGAATCAATTTCGTAGAAGCATGATCATCCTTTCAAGAATAGTGCTACTTGTTTTCCATACTATATACTTCAACTTCTTTAATTCCAACATAATCTCTATGAAATCATAACCTAAACTAATATATTTTATCTGAAACTTCATAATCTCGTATATTATACTGAATGTAGCGTGTTTACAATATAAAATTTGAAAATCATAAACTAAACTAATTACATATTAAATTGGTATTGTGACTTAGAATTCTGTTACTCGTATTGTACTTCCTAGTTGCCTACATATCGATTTCTGTTTTTTCTCACCTTCAATTGTTGCTGAACTCTGTTAAATTGTTACTGCATGAAATCAGTAAACAACAGAAGATTTTACCAGAATCATGCATACATTTTCAGCAACAGAAGTGAAGTTTGTTCAAAAGAAACATGCAACACATAAATATCAGATACACATAGCACAAATTGTAAGATCCTCATTGTCGCTGCCCGTCTTCGATTTCTTCGATTAATTTGGGGGTTATCGATTTGGTATTAGCAAATCAGAAAGAACTTCAGCATTAAAGTCCAGATTTTCCCTTATTTCAATGAGATTTTCGAATTACTTTTAATACATTATTCCAATATAAACTTCAAAAATTTTTATTGATTATTGACACCCATGAGAAATTATCTTCGATTTAACCATATTCGGTCATTAACGTCGAGATTGAGCCGGCTTTAGATCGTAAATTTTGATATCCGTTGAACATGGTTTGTGCAATCATCGTTTGGAAGAGACAATGGCACGTGGGTACCCAGATTGCATAAATTGTTACCCAGAATGCATGAACTGTTACCCAAAATGCATAAAGTGTTACCCAGGATGCATAAAGTGTTATCGAGGGTGCATAAATTGTTATTCAGAATGCATAAATTGTTACTTAGCGAGGTTTTATTAGCAAAAGCTTCAATCATGGGCGGCATCAAATTTCTTCGCGATTAACACCAATATTGTCATTGATTATTAAGAACCATGATCAACTTCACCTTATTCAGCATTAAAGTCCAGATTTTCCCTTGTTTCAACGAGATTTTCGAATTACTTTTTATACATTATTCCAATATAAACTTCAAAAATTTTCATTGATTATTGACACCCATGAGAAATTATCTTCGATTTCGGTCATTAACGTCGAGATTGAGCCGGCTTTAGATCATAAATTTTGATATTCGTTGAACATGGTTTGTGCATTCATCGTTTGGAAGAGACGATGGCAAATGGGTACCCAGATTGCATAAATTGTTACCCAGAATGCAAGAACTGTTACACAAAATGCAGAAAGTGTTACCCAGAATGCATAAAGTGTTACTCAGTTATCAGTTTGTATTACCTGGCAAGCTAGTTAATTCGCATGCATTTCAATCTGCAATACTTACAAAATCCGTCTTGATTAGTAAGACCCATCCAAAATTGAGTACGAAAAAACTTTATTCTGTCACAAACGTTGACATTTTCATGGATCTAAGCTTGTTTTCTCTATCGAAATTTCATTTGTTTTTTAAACGAAATTTTGAGGGCTTTAAGCATAATTTTATTGGATACATCAATAATTTATCTTCATTAGTAATACCCGTCAAAGATTGAGGCCACAAAAACAATATCAACTCACAATCAAAATATATCAGGATTTCAGATTCAGTTTTTAGCTTCCGTCGGTTGGAGAAAGATGTTGGCAAAATGAAGTAATTCTTTCATCTATCATGGGTAAATTGGTCTTTTTGCAAAAATGAGGTCCTATTCTCTAAATCTAACCAACTTAGGTCCTTCTCTCTCTATAAAATTCGTATGGGGCCTGAAACATGTTGAAAATATCATATTAGGGCCTGACTAGTAATTTACCCACTTATAAATGGCAATGGCTAAATGAACAGGATTTTTCGTCGTAATCTATTCATAGGGTAATGATTGACTATAATAGCCCTATAAAGCATAGGTATTTTAGTCATTTTCGCTTGTTTTGCTAAATAGAAACAATAATGACGAAAGGGAACTGAATTTACACATGAACAAAGGCCAACTGGTCCGAGTCGTCGGATTTTCTTTATTGATAGTTATTATTAATTTCAAATGCCTTAAATACTGTTCAATTTATTAAATCATGCATTAATTACGTTAATTATTAATACAATAGGTTTATTAATTACGACGATTTTCAATAATTAGTGCATTTAATATTCAGTTAAATTTATAAATCATTAACTATAGCATTCATTATATAGTATATGTTATATATTATATAATATTATTATTTTATATACCATTTCGGGCCGAAATCAGAAAAGCAGGTCCCACGGATATGAAAAATTGATAATCGACATGGCCCACATTGTGGGCCGGTTCATTTCTTCAAACCATTTGCATAATTGTTATCTTTTTGTTAGGTCCTACGATTAACAACTCTACGATCATAGGCTAGAATTCATAGTAATTCGATCGTTATGATAAGCAATTGAATTCGATCGAAAAGCTCAAATGAAGAACAAGAGAGAATTCGAGTAGAGTGAGAAAGTTACTGTTGTTTCTCTCTCTAGATATCGAATTGCAAGCCTTTCGGATCAATTCTAAAAACTTTCTCTATTCAGCTTAATTGATTTACATGTATTTATACCAAACAAACTTGGTATAAATATCAAACTAGTCCTAATCTAAGGACTACTATCAAAACGCCCCTAATTACAAGGACAACTAATGAAATCAAGCACAATTACAAATAGTATTCTACAATCTCCCCCTTTGTGCTTGATTGCGTCTCTGCGCCGTTTGTCGTCGTCGGGCGTAATACGATCTGCGCAAGCCCAGCGCATGCTCGTAGTTCCTCAGCGTGATCCTAAGCTCCAGTCGCTCCTCGATATCTTCAAGAAATTCCATTAGGAGCGGCTGTTCTCTCGCGAACCTGTGGATCCTCAACATAGTGTCTCTGTTGATTTCTTCCAACCTCTGCTCGATGTTTTTCCTGACGACCTTGAGCGTCCCATCGCAAAACTTATGAATCTCAGTCTTCAGCATCAACCTATTCTTCTTTGCTATTGGATTGTGGTAGGTGACGCCTAGGACTGAGCTGATGTGCACGTGATTGTAGGGAAGCCCTTCGATCTCAGGTCCTTTGTTGAGTGGAGCGGTCATGTTGACCTTCTTCATATTGCTCTCCAGAGCCATCTGAAGGTCGTGTGCGGCATAGTACTTGACCTGGCGCATCATGAACCGGTAGAGCCCTTCGAGGCCTTCTTTCTTGATGAAGTCCTGAGGATCTTTGTATTTCTCCACGTATAGCTGATAAAGACGGTACACTTCATCGGCGGGGAGGTACGGCAGGTCGCTCTCGCTCAGTTCCTCTCGGGTCCTGTCCACTCGTTCGATGATGTAGTGAGGTGTTGGAAGTCCTCCTTTGGCACAGTATACGCTGAGTAGTTGGCTTATTGGGGAGAGACTCTTATAATGGCTCTTGGCTTATGTCTTAGTCATCCCCAGCCTAACATCAGGTCCTAGTTTGGTCAGCATCCAGAGGTAGGTCATCCTCTTCTGCTGATCCCAATGAGAGATCCCTCTAAGCTCGAACTCGTTCGGCTTCTTCATTCTGTCCGGAGACCTCCAAATATTCTCACGAACTTCTTCGAGGAAGGGAATTTCTATTTGATTGTTTTCCCATTGCGTGTCGATCCGGACGGTCCCTGGCTTTAGCCTTGGAGAGGGAACCGCCTGTTGAGCGATTAACTCTGGTAGCCTTGGGATAACTCGCTCGTAGTCTTCACCTTCCTGAAGCTCGTCGTCTTCTATGATTACGAGATCTATAGACGCTTGTTGTAGAAAGCGCCGAACGTCGTGAAGCCGTTGTCTTTGATGCTCCTCGGGCATGGAGTGGGTCATCCATTATCCTTCGAAGATGTACTTGTCTAGGGCCTCGTGTGGATTGACGCCATATCCAGAGGGTCCCGATTGGTCTGGAGCGACTGAGGGAGTGGCTTGGGTAGCTGCTAGAGCTACAAGCATCACAGCACTTGCTTCTTCTTCCAGCAAGGGGCTTGAGTAGATCGGTGGGGTGGACGGAGACGTCCTCAGGTGAAAGGTTGGTGGGTCGATGTGGGCGGTGCGGTGCGTGGTGTGGGTAGTTTTGGCTTGGTGGGTGGTTTGTGTTTGGGTTCGGTGGGTTTGTGTTTGGGTATGGTGGGTTTGTGTTTGGGTTGTTTGGGTTTCACCAGCTCCAGCACTTGTCTGCGTAGCGCCCGAGCCTTGTCCTTGGCCACTTGTTGATGTCCTTGGCCTCTTCTCCCTCTCATGAGGGTCCTGATCGTCAGGATCGTCATGTCTGCACCGTGAGTGGGAGCTTTGGCCTCGGCAGGTGTCAGTCGGTGGCTCAGGATGGTCCACCAATCGCCTATAGAGGGATTCTTCTTGCGGCGATCAGATGGAAAGGCCTATCAGACGGGCGAGGAGAATGTCATGGAGCTCGGTGATAGGAATTGTGTACGGGTTGATGAGGATGGAGGAAGTGGCTAGAGGATCGGTGGGTATGGGTTGTGGAGGTGTGGGGTTGATTCGTGACGAAGGGCCTTCAGATGCAGGTGCTTTCCCGGTATCTCTTCGGGATGCCTCGAGTGCTTGGAGTACTCTCTCTGTGATCTTTTCTTCCATTGACTGTACAGCGACAGAGAGAGCGGCCTGGAACTGTTCGGTCGTCACGAAGGGTGCGGACGCCTCCTGAGATGGACCAGGACGACTGATGTCGCCTGTTATCAACCCTTGAGTAGACACCGACTCTGTGGGTTGGCTCTCATTCACTTGAGGTTGTGACTGTATGAGACTTCCACCCGATCCTCGAGTCGAATCTTGAGGATTCGTCTCTATGGGTGTTAAGGCAGGCTCAGGTTGCGCCTGCAAACCAGACACCACGTGAGTTGGTTGCGGCTCAAGATTGAGCGAAGAAGTGCCGGCAACACTTGTTGTTGTGGTCAGCGTGATATCTGGTGCGTCGGTGACGGCCGGGAAGAGGGACTCCAGTTGAATACTAAGTCGTCTGGGAGTACGTCTTATCAGGATAATCTCCTCATCTGACTCCGTGTCGGATGGTGTAGCTGTGTGAGGAGTGGGATCACGTTCAACATCCCCTGGAGCCTGATCCGTCACCACTGGAAGCGAGCTTTGCCCAATTTCTGTCTCGGGCTGTGCTTCTTGTAGAAGAACCTCCTCAATGGTTTCTTCGAGCACGCCTACATGTAAGGGCTCTTCCACTTGTAATTCGAGGTCAGGAGCCTCGAGTTCCATCTCCGTAGCCACGACGTCTATCAGCGTATCATCGACGTCGGGCATTGGCTCTTCGACCAATGGTGGCTCCTGAGCTAGCTCCTGAGCGACATCATCAATCATCGCGTCCTCAGGGCTTAGCTGTTGTTGTAGGTGAGGGCTAGCTCCAAGCACTGTCGGGGGCCCTCGAATCATTTCCTCGGTGAGATTCCTGTCCCGACAGTATAGCTTGTAGACGTCTTCGTTGGGGTCCGCGAGACGAAGGAGCTCGAATGAGATCGGCATCGACGGTTGGTCCAGGTCCGTGAGCGGTTGGTTGTGGAAGAACTTGAGCCTTGGTGGTTGGTAATTTCTGCCAGGAGGCAGAGTAGGGATGGTCTGGTGCAGCGACATGATCTCCCTGATGATGATGCTGAACCACCGAGCATAAGCCACGTTCTTCGATCGCCGGTTCTCCTTTTGCCGAATTTGGTCCGCGAGGTCGTTCCAGATCAGCTGAGTGTAGTCGTAATTTCTTGCGAAGGCGATGCCATGGAAGATCCTCAAAATGTTGCTGTTGCCCTTATCAAATCCTGCGTGCTTGTGCGACAGACACTTATTCACTATTTCGAACAGTGTCTTCCACGGGTGTGGGATTCCGCTGCTCTGGACCTGAGCTAATCTTGTAAGCGGCGGTTGGTATCCCATGTGCAAAACATCTTGAATCATCTCAGCATCGGATGGGAGCGGGTCGTAATTATTGCTGTGAGGCAAGTCCAGTAACATGCCGAACTGGTTCTTGTCCATGCTAATATGCCTCGTCCCGATCCTTGTTGAGAATCTGAAAGCTCCAGTTTCTACTTCTCCTTGTATGCAGCCCCAGAACTGCTGGAGATATACCATCGGCACTGATGCGGTGGCCGTTAACGCATGCCAGATGGGGTGGCCTCTCAGGATAGAGACAATAATCTCGTCCGGGCATCGAAAGGTGCTCAGATCGAGCTGAAAATTTGTATCCTGGACCTTCAGATACAGGTTGTGGTCGTATATATGATTATATCTTGGATAGCGATCCATCTGAAAAATAAGATATATAAAAGTTTATTAGTTCAATTTTATTGTCAGTCGAAGTATGAATAAATTTCATCAAACTATAGTTATATCGCAAGAAATAGCATGTTCGATGAATTTTGAATTTAAATCATATCGAATGCACAGTATATGCTCAATTTTGAAAAATTGTAATGGCATGAATGTAATTTCGAATGAAGTATAAATCGCGTGAAAAATAGTTCGAAATTTTTCTAAGTGTTGAATCGTGAAAAAGGACACTGTTCATGCCAAGAAAATTTTCGCTCGATAAAATTGATTGAAAATGATTTCCTATGCATTAATTTCAATTGTAATGACTCAGTTCGATTTTTCGATCGAGAAAATTTTATTCGCAAAGGTCCGCTACAGAGTAAAAGACTTAGGAGAATTTTCTAAGTATTGAAGTTGAAATCGAGACTGTAGTCGGTCTATTTTACGATCGAGAAAAATTCCGTGTAAATTTACGATCGAGAAATTATTTCTCAGGTAAATTTACTATCGAGAAATTTTCCTCGATTGAATAAAATTTTTCGATTTGAAATTTGTCGAGCGGAATGTGATTTTCGATTGTAAGTAAAATAATTTTCGCTGCGATATAATTTTATGGAGAAATTAATCAACGAAAGACTAAGTCAATCGTCGAGAAATTTTCCAATCAATTAGATCCCAAGCTGCGAATTTTGCAATCGAAAAATTACGTGTTGGAAAGTTAATTTCTCGCTGCTAAATTTTTGCGATCAAATTGAAATTGAATCGAAAATTTCTATTTTGCGGTAGTAAGTTTTACGCTCGATAAAATTTGCATCTAAATTGTCTAATCAGTGCGTAAGTTTTTCGCTCACAAAATTTTAATTAGATTTCTCGATGTTAAAAAATTTCCGGTCAAAATCTTCTATCTTAGCGACTAAATCAGAATTTTACCGATCGAGAAACTAATTCGACATAAACAGTATCTCAATTAAATCGGAATTCAATTAAGACTGTTTGCGATCGACAAAGTTCTTCTATGGCTTTAAACATTCAAATACCCAGTTTCATAAAAAACTCAGATTACAGTCGAAGATGCAGATTATCCGATGATCCATTCTACCAGATTCATAGTGAATATCGAAACTATCTTAAGTGCAGGCATTAAACTCAGAAAACACTCATAATCAAGCCTAAAACACTATGAAATAGTATACGATTTTCTCAGTTTTGAAGACCAGTCGAGAAACTAATATAAATCATGCGAAAAACAACAAAATGCAGATGCTAACAAAGTTAAATCACACGCAAATAGCAACAGATTCTCATTTCTACCTTACACAGACAATTTCGTGTTGAAAATCGAAAGATTTTTGAGCAGTTTTGAACTGTCTGTGAAAGTTTTTCGCTAGAGAGAGTGTTGCGATTAGGGTTGCGTGAGAAAAAGTTTTTCGACTGACTAAAGTTAAACTTTTATTAACTATCATTAAGTCAATGTTGGGTTTGCAATTGGGCGTTTTGCGATTAAATGGATCAGGCCCATTACAATTTGCGCTCGAGAAATTTTTTATTTGAAAATTTCCTCTCAATTCAAATTTTCCGATCGGAAATTATCGCGGCCAATCAAAATTGTTTCCAACACTGTTTTCGATCGAGAAACTTATGATCGTGAATTAAGTCTTCTATCTAGTTTCTCGATAGTAAGTACTTCTAAAATTTTCAGATTGACCCCTATTTCAAAATAAAACCTTTTGTAAGACCCCCCCTTAGTAATTAAAATAAATGCAATTAACTTCCTGAATTTTCTGTGTAATAACGTCTAGCTCCCCTGGCAGAAATTTAAAATCTGTACCACTTTGAGATAAGCGTTAGTAATAATGGAGTTAATCAACAATTATTTTTGGCAATTTTATCTTTGAAAGATTTGGTCTTGTGTCTAGCTCCCCTCTTTGTAGTGTCGACGTCTCACTCCTTAATTTTGATAGATCTAAATTCTCAAAGAAAAACGTCAAAAATATTTGGAGCTAATCTACAAGTCTTATATTTGCTCCCCCTCAGATGATGCACAAGAATTGCCTAATTATGCAAGCATATGAAATCAATTCAAGTCACGAGCACACAAATTTACCAAGTAAGCACGTATACATGGTCCCCGAAAATATGTACTTTAAAATATTGTGTGAGGGTAGAAGCAATGAAAAATTTATCGCATTTAAACAATTCAGCACCAATGCAATCTAAAATTGCATTTAGAATGTGCGATACACTAAAGAAATTCGCATTTATTCAATTCAACGCATATGAAACATAATATTTCATGTCAAAATGTGCGAAATTTTTATTTATTATTTATTTCTTAGTGTATATATATGTATATATATATATATATATTTTATTACTATTATTATTATTATTATTATTATTATTATTATTTTATGGTATGGGGTCTGATTATTTTGCTTCGATCAATCGTCACGCCTAAAATTTTACGAGACATTTGAAAGAAGAAAATGCCGTCAAGTCATGTCGTCAAACTAAAGTCCTAAGTTCATAGACTGGTCCATGTCGACAACTCTCACCAGGTTCGCTCTTGCTCTCAATTAGCTATCTTGGGATTTTTACATTTTTATAACTCAAGTCAACACAAGCAATTTTATGTCAATTTACCCGTGATTGAGGCATTTTTAATCATTTCACCTAAGCGAGAGACCGTCTATGTGGAATCAAAGGGTTGTAAGGGTTATAATTTGGCTAGGACTTAGAACGGAAGGAATTTAAAGGAAAATGAGCTTATCTCTTCACCGTCTTCCAATCCTACGTCCATCTCCTTTTTTTTGGCGTCTTTTTTCTTTTCAATCTCTTCTCCCTCTTTTTCTTTTAAGAACTATCCCTTTTTATGTTAAGCTCAAGCTGAAGCTCCGCTTCTCCATGAGGCTCTAGGAGATTATCGTAGGCGAAGTTCTTCTTGTTGGTTCTCTGGCCGATACCGTACTCCTCTTCTCTAAATCCCTAGAGAGGTTTCAGAGATTATCTATTTGGAGAAGTTCACGGTTATGGAATTCGTACCCGAGGCTGCACTCCTCTTCTCGTTTCCCGATATAAGACCGGATTATCGTTGGAGAAGTTCACTTCGTGGTGCTCCTCTTCCAGCCGTTCTGACGAGCGTACGAGATTATCGTTGGAGAAGTTCACAGCAGGATCCATGCCACTTTCTACAAGGTAGTCGGAAGGCCGATTCCTTTGGTCTGTTTGTTGCGCGTTGAGCAATGCCTTCTTTTGTCATCATCTTACTTTTTCTTTCGTTATCGCCCCCTCCTTTTCTCGTTTGAACAACCATTCGAAGAGTATAGAGTTCGGTTGAAGGCTGAGAATGGATTTCAAATGAAGAAAAGGACATCGGAGAAGGCTCAAAGTGGATGACTAAGGGCTAACGTGGGGAAATTAATATAAGGCCGAGTGAGAAATATCCTAAACTCCGTTATCATTTTCCTAACGATCTAACGCAAGATGAGTATGAAGCCAAGTGTCACTAGTTAAGACAAGCAAATGATGTGTGACTCACTCGAGAAAAAGATCCGAAGAAAGAAAAATAGAACAAGGCTTGAATCCTCACATTTATAGTGGCTTTGTGTCTAGTGGAGCAACCTAGTGACCTTTACACACAAGAATGCGACTTAGACTGACAAAATTAAGCAATAAAATCAATCGCACGTCGAGGTAAAATTCTAAGTGACTTTAGATCAAAGCATCCTAAAGGGATTTCGTCATACCAATTTATATTATATATAGAAATATATATTATTATTATATTTATATTTATTTTTATCACGCAAGATACGAACAAATAAGCATAGAAAATACATAGAATAGAGCATGTGATAGCACAGAAGATCAGGTATGCACATATTACGGAAGATTCAACATGCCTAATTTTCCGACAAGGAATTGAAATCGTTTCTCATCCAATGCCTTGGTGAAAATGTCGGCTAGTTGAAACTCCGCGTTCACAAAGTACATCTCAATCGTGCCTTTTTCTACGTGATCTTTGATAAAATGATATCTAATGTCTATGTGTTTTGTGCGTGAATGATGAACAGGATTGCAAGTAATGGCGATTGCACTCTGACTATCACTATATATGGGTATATTATTTAGATTGTACCCATAGTCACGAAGCTGTGTCTGCATCCACAGCATCTGTGAGCAACAGCTGGCGGCAGCTACGTATTCTGCTTCGGCCGTCGAAGTTGACACACAGTTCTACTTTTTGGATGACCAGCAAACCAGCTTTTCGCCTAAAAATTGAGCGCCACCGGACGTGCTTTTCCTGTCCATTCGGCAACCTGCATAGTCAGCGTCAGTGTAGTCGATGAGTTCAAAATTCGTACCCTTTGGATACCATAGGCCAAGGGTAGAGGTGCCCTTAAGGTAGCGTAAAATTCTTTTGACCGCGAGCATATGGGATTCTTTGGGATCGGCTTGAAAACGGGCACACAAGCACGTGGCGAACATGATGTCCGGCCGGCTCGAAGTAAGGTAGAGAAAAGATCCGATGATACTGCGATACAGTGTGATGTCGACCGACTTGCCAGAGGGATCGGCATCCAACTTGCAGCTTGGTGACATAGGAGTGCTGAGAGTCTTGCTCTTTCTTTGATGAAATTTCTTATATCCTTGATGTATTTTGTCTGACTGATGAAAATTCCATCATTGAGCTGCCTGACTTGGAGTCCTAAGAAAAATTGCATCTCTCCCATGTGACTCATCTCGAATATGCTCTTCATGAGATCTCCAAACTTCTTGCAGAGCCGAGGATTTGTTGATCCGAAGATGATGTCGTCGACGTATACTTGGACGACCATCAGATCTTTGGCATGCCATTTAATGAAGAGGGTTGTGTCTATCGTTCCTCGTATGAATCCAGACTTCACGAGGAAATCACTCAGGACATCGTACCAAGCACGTGGGGCTTGCTTTAGTCCATAGAGAGCTTTGTCCAAGCTATAGACATGATCGGGATGTTCTTGATCAACGAAACCTTCCGGCTGAGCGACGTAGACTTCTTCTTTTAACACGCCGTTGAGAAAGGCGGTTTTAACATCCATTTGATAGACTTTGAAGTCTTTGTGAGCCGCATAAGCCAGCAGGAGGCAGATAGCTTCGATACGAGCAACAGGAGCATAAGTCTCGTCGTAGTCGATGCCTTCCTGTTGATTGTATCCCTTAGCAACTAGCCTTTCTTTGTTCCGGATCACTTCACCATCTTCATTTTTCTTATTCTTGAAAACTCATTTAGTTCCGACCACTGTTTTCCCATGTGGACGGGGTACCAAGGTCCACACTTGAAGACGTTCGAATTGATTGATCTCCTCTTGCATTGCAATTGTCCAATCCGGGTCTCGAAGTGCGTCTGCTACTTTGGTAGGCTCGTTTTGGCTCAGGAAGCAACTAAAAAGACTGTGTTGACGACGTGTCCTCACACCAACCGAGGGATCGCCAATTATCTGATCAACTGTGTGGCCTCTCGTCCACTTGCGCTCATGAGGCAAGGCTGAAGTCGATGCGTCAGCCATCTGTGAATCTAGATTGCCTATAGTCTCAGTTGATCATTTGTCTGAGGAAGTTCCAATACTGCACTTGGATTGATAGTCTCAGATGATACTTCCTCGATGACCACTGTAGGTTCTTCGGTGTTCTGTGGCAATTCTGAATCGGGTGGGGTAGAGGTGTGAGATGAACTTGGTACGTCGGTCTCGTTTGGTAGATAATTCATTGTTGGTGTAGGCGTGTATGACCGATATACCGGTTCAAAGAGAGAATCCAAGTCGTCTATTGCAAGTCTCGTTGCTTCGTCTGACACTGATCCTGAAGTTGTTGCCATCTTCTGTTGGTTTTGTGCCAACACACCAGTGATTACGGGTTCTGAAATGTTGTCTTCAGAAGCCAACGGGTTAGGCACGGGTCCTGGACTGAATTGACCAGAAGTCATCTCTGCCACTTCGTGAAAAGTGACATTATAGCTTTCCTTAATAGTTCGGTTGGACTTGATGTATACTCGGTATGCTTTTGATGTTGAAGAATACCCGACAAATGTAGATTCGAATGCTTTAGGGTCGAACTTTGCACGTTGCTCTCGGTCGTTCGCCACAAAGCACTTGCACCCGAAGACTTTAAGGAAAGAGATGTTGGGCACTCTATTTTTCACAATCTCATACGGAGTCTTGTTGAACCGTTTGTGAACCACCGTCCTGTTTTGAGTAAAACAAGCGGTATTAACTGCTTGAGCCCATAGAAAGTGTGGGAGTCCCGATTGGATCAGCATTGTACGAGCGGCTTCCACTAGTGTTCGATTTTTCCTTTCAACGACCCCGTTTTGTTGAGGTGTTTTGGCGGCTGAAAATTGTTGACTTATTCCAAGTTTCTGGTAAAACTCACTGAGGTGATTGTTCTTGAACTCAGTGCCGTTGTCTGTTCGAACAACTTGAATAGTCTGTTGCAGCAGATTTTGAGTTGTGTTCACAAAATTGATGATCAAGTCACCAGTCTCATCTTTCGTTCGGAGGAACTTAGTCCACGTGTAGCGAGAATAGTCATCCACAATCACTAGGACATACTCTCTTCCATTGATACTCTGAGTCTGCATCGGACCACAGAGATCCATGTGAATTAGTTCCAATGGTCGAGAAGTAGACGCAATTTGCCTGACGTGATGAGATGCTCGCTTCATTTTTCCTAATTGACATGCCGAACAGCGATGCTCCCTTTGTAGTTGTATAGTTGGAAGACCGTGAACCAACTTTTTCGTAGAAAGACGTTGTAGAGCTTTCATATTCAGATGAGACAGTCGTTGATGCCATAAGCTGTTCCTCTGTAAATCAGTCTGAGAAATGAGGCATATAGTTCTGTGTCCTGACTATCCAAAATTCTGCACCGGTCAGCATGGAAGACCACCTGGAAGCCTTTGTCACAGAATTGGCCTATGCTGAACAAGTTATGGTGGAGGCCTTCGACGTACGAGACATCTTTGATGGTCAGATTTTTCAGAGTGATATCCCCAAGTCCTAGAATCGGGGCTGAATCGTTGTTTCCAAATCTGACTTTGCCGTTTGGTCGGTCTTTGTAGTTGCTCAGCAGCTCTTGACTACCAGTCATGTGTGTGGAGCAACAAGAGTCGAGGTACCACACATGATGGATCTGCAAAAACAACTTAGAGAGCTTTAGGTACCCACTTAAACATGGGTCCTCTCGGATTAGCAGATTTAGTTTCGGGTTCAGATATGACTCCTAAATCTATTTTTGGAAGAGTCTTAATAACCCATTGCATTTTTGAAAAAGTGGGTTTGGGTTTTGCCTCTATAGGAGACTTGGCTCTTTTGGCTTTTGTCGTCCTAGGCGGAGATTTAGGAACCCATTTGGGTTGAACCTTACAGGGAAGGTTTTCAGCACGTACAAATGCTTTGGAGGGTTTGACTGAGGAAAATATCTTTTCTTGTGATAGTCTCCTAAGGTGCTTGGGGGATTTAATTTCTACGGGATACCTTAGATGAGTACATTCATGTACGGCGCCATAAGCTTTCTTTATGGATGGATCTTGTTTCATACGTGTCTTCCTAGTGGCATTTGTTTCAGAATGATTAATTTTTGACGTAGAGCCTATTTCGAAGTTGGTGCTTCTAAAAGTGATCGGCTGAAGTGAATAAGTAGAAGCAACTATCTTAAAAGTGGAAATAGCTCTTTTATTTCTACGAATGTCTTTTATTGTAACAGAAGGAGTAGCATGCTCAGAAACATTTAAATCTAATGGCTCCTTCTTTATCTTAGTGCTAGACACTCTCGCCTTTGTTTTTAGTGCTGACGCTACGCTCCCTGTAGACGTAGGTAAAGTGAAATTAGTCATAGCACTTTTAACAAAATTATTTTTACAATATTTATCTTTCAAAGGCGATTTTTCATTTTTCACGCTTTTTGTAATAGCGTGAGAGGTAGCTTGGGAGGACGAGGAAGCCTTGAGATTTTCCATCTTCTTAAAGAATTTTTTCTTTTCAGCTTCGAAATTCTCTCGTTCTTTTTCTAACTTTGCCTGTGACTCCTCCTTCTGTTTTATGATAGGGGGTTTGTAGAGAGAATTTTTATAATGGTTTTAACTTCATCGTGGTGTGTTCGAGAATCGGGAGGTAGAATTTGAACTAAATTGCAGACAGGTGTTAGAGTTTCTTTCCTATTTTTGTCCCTTTCATTTAGTTCTGTGTAGTCAAAGGGGATTTCTGGACCATGTGGACCTTGTCTAACGGATGAATCGAAAGTATTTTCATAAGACGATTCAGTAAAATTTCTGAGAGAGGTTATTCCTAAGCGCATGTGTTTAACATCATATATTTCTTTCTTTTGTAAAACACATGGGTTAGTGAAACCTATGCCTTCTATAGGATTATAGAACTCTATATCATTGGGCTTGTTCAAAAATATCGTCTGTTCAGATTGTCCCCTACGCGTAACTATATCATCTAATTTCTTTACTTTGGCATATGTTTCTTGCGTTCCTCACCTAGGAGAGCATAATTATTTTCCACGGTTAGTTTCGCGGCTTGACAGGCACCGAAATCCTTACTAAGCTCACTAATCTTAGCATTCGATGTTTCTAATTGAGCTTCTAAGTTAGTGATCTTAGAGGTAGCTTCGGTTATCCTACAATTTAAAATGGCTTTCTCGTTGAGATTTCTAACCAAGCAATGTTAGTTATTTGCTAGCCTATCTTCTAATTCCTTAATCTTTTCGCTCTGTTGTCCTGATTGAGGTTGACTAGTCTCTCTAGACTGTAGGCTCTTAGTAAGTTCATCTATTTTTGCACTAGAGCTCCTAAGTTCTTGTTCGAGACTATCTATCTTCTCTTGAGCTCTCTCAAGTTCGTTCTCTACTTCCTTTATACTTTTCTGCTCACGTTTCATGTTAGCATATTGCTTTTGATATGATTCTAACATGGTCAATAATGTGGAAGGAGTGACTACCTCATTTGAAGACGTGGATGCGTTGTCGTCGTCCGTACGAGTGGATGTTTCGGCGTCCAATTCGTTGTCGAGACGGGCCATAAGGGCTAAGTTCTCTTCTTCGGAGCTCGACGTGTCCTCGAGCCATTGGTCCTGTTCAGCCATGAGAGCTACTCCAGCTTCTTTCTGTTTTGTCAATTGAAGCTTCCTGGAGTAGTAGTTTGCATCTCTTTTCTTCGGGAGAGTGCACTCTCTGGCGAAGTGACCTGCTTTGCCACAGTTAAAACATTTATTAGTCTCTTTGGGACTCTTGACCTCGGAACTCTCCGGAGCACGTTCTTTGTTCTTGGAGCTTGTAGTCCGAAGTCTATTGGCTGAGGTTGAAGACTTCTTCTTGAAGTACTTCTTGGTCATCATTTGTCCAATGAGAGCTAGCTGTTTTCCAAGGGCTTTCATGTTCGGCTCGATGTCGGAGTCCGATTCCTCTTCCGACTCTGATGATGAAGGTGGCCTAACGATCTTATCCTTTCTTGATCTTGTGCTCCTTTTCTCCGAGACTAAGGCAACCGTGTCATCGGTTTGTTTGCCTTTCTGCTCTTTGGTGATCTCGCAGATATCCTCCTCATGCTGGACGAGATTGTCGAACACCGCATGGACATCCAATTCCTCTAGATCTTTGTTTTGTCGTATTTGAGTGGATATTTTCTTCAATTCCATGGGCAGAGAAGATAGAAATCTTATGTTTGTCTCCATGTTTGTCTTCGTTATTTCTATCTTCCTCATCTCATTGAGAAGAATGAGGTATCATTGGTAGATCTCGTTTAGACTCTCCTCCGGCTTTGCTTTGAATGAGTCGTAAGCGGTGAGAATGTTCGCCTTCTTGGCCTTTATACCAACTTCCGTCCTTTGCATCATCCTATGCAGCTCATCCCACATCCCTTTGGCCGATGTAAGGCTGTCGATTTGTCTGTATATATCGTTGGGGATGCCCTGCATAAGGGTATTCATGGCTACTAGATCAGCCTTAGCTCGAGCTCTTTCCTCCAGAGAGTATTCTCTAGGCTCCTTTAGTCGCCTAGAAGCTGGAATTGCTGGATTAACTGTTTCGTCCGCGGGTACATGAACCCAGAATTGTGCCGGTCCCTCTTCAAGGGACTTCAGTAGATTTTTGGCTTGATCCTTTAGAGCGATGAAATTCAGAAAGTGGCTTCTCCACACTGTGTATTCGCCTCTTTGCAAGATCGGCGGACGGTTGTCATTTCCGAGTGAGTATGCATCCATGTTTGTATTGTAGTCGATTTGTTGAGGATCTTCGTTAATTGTTTTGAAGGTTGAAGATGATGTAATGTGCTTCACAAGTGAAGAAATTCGTTAGTAGCGTTTGATTCGAAAATTAGATCGAGAATTATTTTCGATTCAATCTTTAAAGTTTGATCGAAATTAATTCCGTCGAGATAGAATGTACTGGGTACTGTTCTCGTGCGAGAAATTTTGTCAGCGTGATATTTTACGAGTGAGATAAATTGCTCAAAATCATTCGGTCGAGAAAAATTTCTTGACCGTGAATTTATTTCGATCGTAAAGAAACAGTACGTTAGTAAGTTTCTCGACAAGTCAACATAAATCTGTTGACTAGAAAGATTTCTCGCGTGTAAATGATTATCGCCTGGTCAAACATCGAAAGGTTTGACCGAAAAAGTTTTTCGAGTGAAAGTTTTTACGCGTGCAATGTCAAAATAAGTCTCTCTCGAAAAAGTTTTTCGCTGTATAATGCTCGAGAAATATTTTTAACTAAAATCGTTTCTGCTGATGACGATTCTAGTACTGACTTCGTATTCTGACCGAGAAAAATTCTTGCGCTAAGTTTATCGATCGAGAAACTAATCCAATCGCAAAACTTAGCGAGAAAAATTAACAGAATACGATTAACACAAATTCGAGCAAAAACAAAGAATCAGATAGTGAAGTTTAAGGTAATTGCTCGCAATCAAGTACTAATCACGCACGAACAAGCAATTAAACACGTTATGAAGCAAAGTATATCGAATTTGATCAAAATCAGAACGTGTTCTTCATGTTCTTCGCAAACAGTAACACGCAGAAGCAATTCAATCCTAAAAATTGAAGTTTAAACTGCTACAGAACTGACCGCAATGATGATCTAACACTTAAACAAGCAGAGAAACACCAAATTCAAGTCAATTAAGCACATAATTAAGCTATTGGATCGAAAAAGGTTTTTCGCGCCAAACTGTTCTTCGATGAACAGTATCCAGAAAATGATTTTCGATCCAATTCTATCAATTTACGAGTCAAAACAGAACGAATCTGCTCTGATACCAATTGTTAGGTCCTACGATTAACAACTCTACGATCCTAGGCTAGAATTCATAGTGATTCGATCGTTGTGATAAGCAATTGAATTCGACCGAAAAACTCAAATGAAGAACAAGAGAGAGAATTCGAGTAGAGTGAGAAAGTTACTGTTGTTTCTGTTAGGAATATTTTATAGTGTTCAATTTCAATATGTTTATCTTAGTTGGTTTATACTTAACTAACTTTGGGCGAGTTTGTAATATTCTAGTTCTTAGTTACTAGGGGTATAATATACCAACTAATGTGGTATATATATCCCCAAACCCTATTCATTAGGGTGTGTGTTTGTGGTGTAGTATGTGTGAGTGCGTGTGTGTTGAATAGTAAAACAAAGCATTTTCAAAGCACCCATCGTCTCCACAAACCCACCCCACGTTCGATCTTTAAAACTTACATTATTAGCGTGGTAAATCGTCCTAGGTCAGTGTTGTTGGATCAAACAGGGACCAACAGGTGGTATCAGAGCAAACACGTTCGGATTTGAGTGAGATTTCTGAAATTTTTGGGTATTTTTTTTCTTGGTCGAATTTCAGCTTGCTCTTGAGTTTTTGAGTTGATTCTGCTGATTTTGCAAGCTCAAGAGCTAAATAGGTTGATTTTGAGTGATCTGAAGTGTTTACCCAACATTTCTTAGTTGATTTGAGTGAGTTTTAGGTGGAAATCGAGTCTGAAGTTTGTCATTATGCCCAGAAATCTCTCAGATTGAAACACACAATCGGGCGAATGTGCACTGTAGTAAACATTTAATTTCAGCTGATTTGAGTTTCGCCGGATTTGATTTTACTTGATTTTGTATTTTCGCCACATTTGAGTTTCGCCCGAAACTCATTTTCATTGATCGAAACTTACATTTTCAAAAGGCATTTCTAATTTTACACGGCGAAACTAATCATCGCCGAAACTTCCTTAAATTGATTTGATAATCGCACGAAGTACGTTTCGATCGAAACTGTTCAATTGAAATTGAAAATTTTGCCTAAATCCTTCAAATTGATTTGATAAATCGCGGAGTACGTTTCGATCGAAACTGCATTTTAGTACCTTTTATAATTCTCTCAGCGAAACTGACTTTCGCTCGAAACTACTTTCCATCGAAACTGAAATATTCAAATATTTAAAATCATCTACAGTACCAAAATTACTAGTTTCGCCCGAAAGGCTACAGTACCAATTACTAGTTTCGCCCGATACATTTCTCGGCGAAACTGATAATCGCCCGAAACCAGTTTCGATCGAAACTCATCCAATATATAGTGTTTCGCCCGAAACTCAATAATTTCTCATCAAATCACGCGAAACCCACAATCGATCGAAACTGAGCATTTCTTTGAAATTAAAACTTTACTCGGCGAAACTGAGTATCGGCCGAAACTCATCTGGATCGATCAAAACTCATTTGGCGATCCAAACTCACTCTTCAAAATCACACATAAACGTTTTCAATCTCCAAAACAATTGGACCCTTTAAATCAATTTGATGAGAAGAACATTCTGAGTCCAACGGGCATAATCAGTCCTAACGCCCGTTTATAATTTTCCTTCCGGTCCAAAAATTTTCGGTGTAGACTGCTTTTCTGTCAAATTTTTGAAAGCAAATCGACAAACGTGTCAACGATCAATCATCCAATAATCTATTTAGGATGATTTGGCAAATTATAGAGAAAGTTTTGGTAATTTTCACGAAGGTTTCGAAATTATCTCAAAATTTTTAGGTGCACACCAAAAAATTTTCAACGCCGACTTTCTTCGATACTTCACGATACGTCTCGAGTGAACCAAACTTTTCGTCACTGAAATTTCAAAAGCCACTTTCTATTTTTTAATTAAATATAAAATCAAATTAAAATGGATGCTCAAGCTAGGAAGATTGAGGAATTAGAAGCACGCCTTGCTAATAATTACTCCGTGTTGGTTAAGCAACAAGAAAGCCTAGCTTATGCTAATGAAGATTTGACAAACGCAAAGTCAAATATAATTAGCCTAGAAACTAAGCTAGAAGATAGTGAAAATAGGGTCTGCGAGATGACTAAAAATTTACATTCTTCCGAAGCTGAGCGAAATGAAGTCTCATCAAAATATGAGACCATCTTAGAGGAACAACGTATGCTTTACTCTAAGATTAAACAATTAGAAAATGTTATTTCCAATATAGGTCCAGCAGATCAAAACTCTCCTTCTAACTTAATTTCTAACGGGGAAAATAGTTTACATGATCAAAAACCTACCCTGTGTGATACTCCAGAGACTCTTCGTAAATTGAAAGATTTACAAGATACTTTGAACTCTGAAAAGATAGGTTTTGGCGCTGAAAAGGAAAAGCTTATAAAGGAGATTTTATATCTCAAAAATTCCCCGTCTTTATCTGTTTCCAATAATTTGTCAAGTAATACATCTTCCTCGAAACAGGTAAATAAAACAAAAACTAAAAGAATCATCCTTGTTCCTAAAACTGAAAAGGCTTTTACTAATCATTCTAAATCAATTTTGACTAAAGCTGAAACGTTAAGTAAAAGCAAAGCGCTAAAAATAGCTAAGGAACAAATAAAGATTAGGAAGGAGAAAGGAAAATCAGTATTATCTCCCAAAATTAAAGCCAAGAATGTTCAAGGTTTTTCCTCTCCCATTCCTATCAAAAGAGAAGCGTGCAACGAAGAAGTTCCAAGCTTACGTAGACGAACTTCTCAAATCCCGCACACTCATCATTATAAAGTGAATGATGTGAGATCTTATAGGCAACATGACTCATCATCCAATGACGCATATAGCGCCATAAGCTCATATTGCTATTTGAAATATCCAGTCCAGATTCATTCTAGAAAGCATTTTATGCGACTGGCTAGGGAGAAAATCTTTAGGTCATCTAAACCTAGACACACATTCACCGGCGCTGAACTGTCATTTCCCTCTAAGGTTCACCAAACCTGGATTCCGAAATCACAAATCAAATTTAATGGGACTTTAAAGGATGATTTAGGATCAATATCTGAACCAAATGTGCTTAACTTGTTTTTTGCTAACAAGGGAGAACCCATCCAAAAATGGGTACCAAAGTCCCGATAAAGTTTTTGCAGATTCCCAGCATGGGTAGGTACTAAGAGAGCTACTCCACACTCATGACTGGTATGCGAAGAGGGCAGCCAAACATCCCAGCGTCTATGGTATCTTGGGTTGCTCCACATACACGACTGGTAAGCGATGCGAGCTACTATGTAGGAAAATTCTATATGCATACCATAATAAATTTGACATGCATCTCGAGCTGAAAAGATAATATACCTATTTTGAAAACCCAAGGGTACATTATAAACATGCATGACTCAAATGTATTTTAAATATTAAATTTTCGCATGCATATGTGCTGAAATGTCTAATACCCCATGATAGGTACATTTTAACTGCATATATCTTAAAGAACGACAAGCTTAAACATTCACGTATGCATATAAGCTGAATCGTTAAAATACCTATTTTAAGTGTTAAAATAGCGAAAAACGTACATTCTTATGCATTTTTAAAGAACAGTAATTCTTTAGTTTGCATCTGATCTGAAAATAGATAAATACGTTCACGCTTGTTTAATTGGGAGATAACTTACCTGTTTAAACGTGCATGCATTGAGGGGGAGTATCACTCCATATTTGTGAGGGGAGAGTACATTTTTAGGGGAGCACATCTTAGGTGCACGATTTGAGGGGGAGAAACTTCATTTAACCTATATACATATACGTATACATATTCCTATATCTATTATTAATATGATACTACTTATCTACTACTATTACGATAATATATATATATATATATATATATATATGTATACATAAAAAAAACAAAAAAAAGGAAAAGAAAAGCAAAAAAAAATGGGGAAAAGAAAGAAAAACCCTCTCAGACGCTTCCACCTCCCAAGACGGACTTCACTTGAAAACTCGACCCTCGAGAGTTCAAGAATTACAAATGGCATGACATCCATACACAAACACAAAGATTATCTCAACCACCCTGCTCCGACTTGCTGATGAAGCAGCACTCACCAAAATTGACGGACGCATGGATTCTAGGTTCCCATGGTTCAGTCAGACCAAACTGAACCTAACCTCGGAACGTAGCCAAGTGTTAGTGAAGATAGTCCATAAGCCACATTCCCATTTGGCAATTCTTGACAATACCGAAGAACGGAAGATACAAAAAATCCTCACCTCACAAAATTTTCGGGCCATCCCATATAGGTGCAGGAGCTGATTTTTATCAGCTCCCGGGTAGAAGTCGCCTCATTTGGTCCAATGGCGCATGCACAACCGAGCCTTACCCACTCATCGATCTCCCAAAAGACCGGTGTTTCATCAAATCACGGGGGAGCCCGTATGCTATCACCGCTTCACTTGGAAGCGGGAGATATTAAATTAAGTGGTAGTTAGCCCCACATCACTGAACTTTCTTGAACACATCGAGTCTAGGTGTCCTCACTTCCATAATATTTTATATTTTTTTTTGGACACATACACCTTTTCTCATCTGGACTTTGTGACCAGATCTGAACTTCCATAGACATGTCATTCTAAGACATGCTTCAATGATCGGAAGGAAGTCCTACCGTTGCAACATCAAAACAACAACGGCATCAGGCCATCGTCTGCGAGCTACACTCCTAGATCGATGTTAACGGAACGCCTATGTGGCTCCGGTTCTAAGCCCTGTTCTCACAGGCCGCGTCTCAGAGTTTAACTCTGAACTTGTGTCGACGGATTGCCTTAGTGGCTCCGTCTGGTTATTACCCGAACCGACCTGTCGTTTGTATATTTTCTCGACTCCTATACAAGCATGCCGATCTCGTTAACACGAATCGCCATGAGGGGGAGAAGGGGATACGTATAAACAAACAGGTCGGACCACACACCATTTCCGCCGTGCGTACCACTATGAAGCTGGGCTCTCCTGCACTCAAACGTCAATTCAGAAGGTGCCTTGTCACATTTTATAACACATCCCACGCTCACCATCTATATTCCGCCGTGCTTACTACGATGAAGCCGAACTCCACTGGAACCTACAATGCCACATCCCAAAGGAGCTTTGGCACATGCTAAAAGACATCCCACGCATACCTTCTTCTGGAGCCAGACAAGCTTCCTCGAGGCCGAACCAGACAACTTCCTACGACGAAGATGAATCTGGCACTGAGAAGAAGAAGATTGGAGAAGACTTGACGACTTCAAAATACGAAAAAGACAAGGACAAGATGCAAACAAAATTTTAAAGATCTGCGACATCATCAAGAAACGAATATCCGGGCGTAGATCACAGTATACATCCGGTCTACAACGTATAGCGTCAAGACAAGAGAGTTCTAGCTGAAAGTGTATTCAAATCCTCCACAAGAAGAGGAGATAGCCTTTGCAGGGGGAGCAAGGGGAAGATTGTTAGGACTCGAGAGATTCTCCATGTGCCCAACAAAGATAACTCGAGCTGAATTGAAGATTGAACACTAAGGGGAGATTGTTAGGAATATTTTATAGTGTTCAATTTCAATATGTTTATCTTAGTTGGTTTATACTTAATTAACTTTGGGCTAGTTTGTAATATTCTAGTTCTTAGTTACTAGGGGTATAATATACCAACTAATGTGGTATATATATCCCCAAACCCTAATTCATTAGGGTGTGTGTTTTTGGTGTAGTATGTGTGAGTGCGTGTGTGTTGAATAGTAAAACAAAGCATTTTCAAGCACCCATCGTCTACACTAACCCACCCCACGTTCGATCTTTAAAACTTTCATTATTAGCGTGGTAAATCGTACTAGGTCAGTGTTGTTGGATCAAACAGGGACCAACAGTTTCTCTCTCTAGAAATCGAATTGCAAGCCTTTCGGATCAATTCTAAAAACTTTCTCTATTCAACTTAATTGATTTAAATGTATTTATACCAAACAAACTTGGTATAAATATCAAACTAGTCCTAATCTAAGGACTACTATACAAAACGCCCCTAATTACAAGGACAACTAATGAAATCAAGCACAATTACAAATAGTATTCTACACTTTTGTTTAGATAGGTTAGTGACGCTGCCAATTCCTGTTTACTAAGCTCAAACAAGATAAGTTCTCTATGACGTGCATGAAATATTGATTTAACTCGGTAACCTATGATTTTAAGGTTGTTGAAAGTACAACTGTAATCAAACTAAAAGCTCGTTTGTATTTTCTTGACATGAATACATGCTACTATGAATTGAATCGTTTTGGCGAGTGGTCTTATGAGGATATTCAAGGTCATGGTTGGATTATGTATGATGTTATGGTCTACAATGAGATTGTAAGTAACTTAGAATTCAGATATATTTATCCGTGAACTTTGGCCTTGGAACTATCAACTACAAACTCTTTTATTCAAATAGAGGAACAATATTGTTTGTACAATTCGAATAATTTTCTTAGCTTGGAATTCGATTTGACTATTCAATTTACTTTCTTTCTCATAAGTAAACTTTTGTATTATATGTATTTATGTTTAAAACGCATGAAATGCTTACTTATATGATTTAACAAAATTGATATATATTAATAGACGATAATATGGGCATTTATCGCCGCGCACGGCGCGGCTCCCTTCACCTAGTATATATAATAAGCCCGAATAAGTCCAGATAACATAACTAATATGCACTTATGTAGTGTTTGGTTTTTTTATTTTTCAGCTGGGCATAATCTAAAGTCTGCATTCTAGACTAAGGATATGATATAGGTAAACTATGTAATGGGGCTAAGATAACTTATGGGAAAAAACTAAAAATGATCTCCGATGTTTACCACATGGACAGTCCTCGATGTTTTACGTGGACAGTCTCAGATGTTGTTGAATTTGAACCAAATTGGTCCTGCCGTTAGAACTCCATCAAATTCGGATGGAAAATGGACATGTGTCGACATGCGATTTGTCTGACTTTAAAAATCATAAATTAACATTAAAAAGTTAAAATTCATAAAAAAGGAAATATTCAAATAAAAATGAAAAATTGAAAAACAAAAGAGAAAAAATACTGATAAATTAAATAAAATAAAAATAAAGAGAGAATAAAAAAGTAAAATTTAAATATAATAAATGAAAATCAAGAAGAAAAATATAAAATTAACATTAAAGTAAAATAAAAGAGAAAACAATACATTAAAATAACTTAAAAAGAGAGGAGATTATAAAAAATAATAAAACTTAAAAATAAGAAAAATTAAATAAAAATATTTATGGAAAACTTCCAGTGGTGTTTTTTCCTTATTTTCATTTCACTTATTTTAGTTTTTAATCAATTCATTATTTATTTATTATTTTTAAACGTTTTCTCTCTCGTTTTTTGTTTATTTCATTTTTTATTTTTGTATCTTTATTTTCTCTTTTATTTATTTTTTTAGTTTATTTGTTTTAATTATATTTATATTTTTACTTTATCTTATCTGCATGTAATTTATAATTTTTAATTTAATATTTTTATCTCTCTCTTTTATTTTAATTTATTTATTTTCATATTTTTTATTTTATCCTCTTTTTTTTTGGAATATTTTCTTTTTTAATGTTAATTTATGATTTTTTAAGTCTAGCCAATCGTATATCGATACGTGTCATTTTTGCCATTTAAATTGGCGGAGTTCTAACGGCAGGACGATTTTTGTTCAAAATTGACAACAGGACTAATTAGTCCACGCGAAACATCTAGAACTAACGTACATGTGGTAAACATCGGGGACCATTTTGAGTTTTTCCCCATTATTATTTCGTAATTAAATTAAAAAAAAATTTTACCATTTTTTTCGATATAATAAAAATCTTGTGATACTTAAAACTTGCAAGGATTACATCACAATAATTTCTATGTATTTATCTAATCTTTCAAGTTTCTAATAACATGATTAGACTACGTAGTTTGTGAGCCCCAACCAAGGTCAATTTAGCTGTCTCGATGGCCAATCATGTATGTGTCACCGACGCTTTTGATCTTCCTAATCGCATATTTTGTCTCAACAGCTGTTGTTCACATTCTTTTTGTTCGATTATTGACTTGATTCATAAATTTACGTAATGTTATGAAAATATTATTCTGATTAATATTTATATTATGATTATTATGATAATATATTTATAGAGAGAAATATTTAGAGGGAGGATATAAGTATGAATCAATTTCAATACTTGGTGTGTTTTACAATACAACTCAAGGTGCCTATTTATAGGCAAATTTCTCACAAACTAAAATATTACATTCTCATAAAATAATCACAACTAATTCATAATCTCATCTATCTCATTCTAATTTAACAACTCCATATACATCCACTCCAATATTTCATAATTACTCCAATATTTCATAATACTCCCCCTTGGATGTATATTTAGGGATATGCCTCGTTAAAACCTTACTAGGAAAACCCAGTTGGATAAAAACCTAGTGAAGGAAAAAGAGTACATAATCCTTTGTTACACTTTCATATGTTGCTCATTAAAAACCTTTACTGGGAAAAACCACATGGAAAAAACCACAGCGAAGGGAAAAGAGTGCAACGCGTATTTGCTCCCCCTGATGATATTATCATTTCAAATCTTGATGTCTTCGAATGCCAATTGAATATATCAGTTTTCTAAAAATTATTGGGGAAGTGCTTTCATAAACAAATCTGCAAGATTTTCGCTAGGCACTTGTTGTACATCAATATCCCCATTTTTCTCCAACTCGTGTGTAAAGAAAAATTTAGGAGAAATATGTTTTGTTCTATCTCCTCCTTCCTTTAATTGTGCAATACAAGCCGCATTATCTTCATATAATATCGTTGGAAGTAACTTTTCAGACAATAGACCACAAGTATGCTGTATCTCCATAATTATCGATCGCAACCAAATATATTCTCGGCTAGCTTCATGAATTGCTAATATTTCAGCGTGATTAGATGAAGTAGCCGTTAAACTTTGTTTTACCGATCGCCATGAAATGGCAGTTCCTCCTTACGTAAATAAATAATCAGTTTGCGATCGAGCGTTATGTGGGTCGGATAAGAATCCAGCATCCGCATACCCAATTAAATCTGCTTTCATCTCATTAGAATAGAACAATCCCATATCAGTTGTTCCTTGAAGGTATCGAAATATTCGTTTAACTCCGTTCCAATGTCTACGAATTGGCAAAGAACTGTATCTTGCCAATAAATTTACAGCAAATGCTATATCAGGTCGCGTATGACTCGTAAGATACATTAGCGCTTCAATAGCACTAAGATATGGTAATTCGGAACCAAGTAGCTCTTCATCATTTTCACGTGATCTGAACGGATCTTTATTCACGTATAACGATCGGACAATCATCGGAGTATCCAATGGATGAGCTTTGTCCATGTAAAACCTTTTAATACCTTTTTCGTATAAGTTTCTTGCTGTACAAGTATTCCACTCTTTAAATATTCAATTTGCAGTCCGAGACAAAATTATGTTTTTCCGAGATCTTTCATTTCGAACTCTCTTTTTAAACAATCAACAGGTTTCGATAACTCTTCAGGAGTTCCAATTATGTTGATATCATCAACATAAACTGCTATAATAACAAGCTCATTTTTTAGATCTTTTCATGAATATACAAGGCAAGTTTGATCATTTTATACCCTTCTTTCACTAAAAATTCCCTTAGGCGATTATACCACATACGGCCAGATTGCTTTAATCCATAAAGCGATTTATTAAGTTTAATTGATTACTCATTTCGTGACCCTGAATTTTCAGGTAATTTGAATCCCTCGGGAAGCTTCATATATATATATATATATATATATATATATATATCACTGTCAAGAGATCGATATAAATAAGCAGTTACAACATCCACAAGACGCATATCGAGTCCTTCTCGTACTGCCAAACTAATTAGATAACGAAAAGTAGTTGCGTCCATCACAGGAGAATACTTCTCCTCATAATCAATACAAGGTCTTTACGAAAAACCTTGTGCAACAAGCCGTGCTTTGTATCTCGCAATTTCAGCGTTTTCATTTCGCTTTCTAACAAAAACCCATTTATAGCCAACTGGCTTTACATTTTCTGGTATGCGGACTACAGGTCCGAAAACTTTCGTTTCTCAAGTGACTTTAATTCTGCCTCGATTGCATCTTTCCATTTTGGCCAATCATTTCTTTGCCTGCATTCTTGTACAGACCTTGGTTCATGATCCTCATTCTCATTAATCTCATTCATTTCATGTAGCGCTACGTTAAATGAGAATAGATCGTCAACGGACTTCGTCTCGGTTCCATTTAATTCTATTATGGGCATAGTTTATCGAGATCTCTTCATTATCATTATTTTCAAAATTTTCAGAATTTTTAGGTACTTGAGTTTTATTTTCATCAACATTTATGCCCATCGACTCTTCTTTAGTCGATAAATCCTCGATTGGACCATTCTTATTATTTTCTCCTTTTCTTTTTCGAGGATTTTTATCTTTAGAACCCGATGGCCTACCACGCTTAAGTTGTTGCTTAGGCTCGATATCATTCTTTGTATGTTCTATAGAAACATCAATTTTTGCAGGAGCATTTACAGCTGGTATATGTAGTCACCCTTTTAAGGTTAGTAAAGCTATCTGGCAGTTGATTAGCTAAATTTTGTAAATGAATTATCTTTTGAACTTCTAGTTCACATTCTTTCGTTCTAGGATTATAATGATACGATAATTCATTCCAACTAATATTCTTTTCCAGCTGTTTCTTTTCTCCCCCTATTGTCGGAAAATTTGATTCATCAAAATGACAATCGACAAATCTAGCCGTAAATAAATCTCCCGTTAAAGGTTCTAAATATTTTATTATTGATGGAGATTCATATCCGACATATATTTCCAACCTCCTTTGAGGTCCCATCTTTTTGCCTTGTGGTGGCGCAATTGGAACATATACCGCACATCCAAAAATTCGTAGATGGGAAATATCTGGTTCTTGATCATATACCATTTGCAATGGGGAGATATAATGATAACTTATTGGCCTGATGCGAATTAATGTCGCTGCATGTAATGTAGCATGTACCCAACAAGACGAGGGAAGCTTCGACTTCATCAATAATGGGCTTGTAATTAATTGTAGGCGTTTAATCAACGATTCTGCAAGACCGTCTTGCGTATGAACATGTGGAGGATGCTCAACATCAATACCGATGGACATACAATAATCATTAACTGCCTTGGAAGTAAATTCGCCAGCATTATCAATGCGTATTTTCTTTATCGGACCCGAAATGTGCATTGAATCAATTGAGCAAGCAATCTCGCAAACGCCTTGTTCTGCGTTGATAACAAACATACACGGGACCATCTAGTTGATGCATCGTAAAATACCCAGATGGCCAACATGATGAATGTATCAGTTCGCATATAATCATATATGTATACTCTTCCAAACATGCGATTTCATTTTCATTGGTGATTGGCGAATAATGATTTTTTTTGAGCAAGCAGCCCATGATTATTCTTGGAAAAATCTTCTGGTTTTTAATAAATGCCCATGTAAATATTAATTATTTCCGCATCATAATTGCACTGGAATGGTCCAACCGGTCATGCCAAACAATAAATATATTGTCACTAGTAAACTTCTGATTTACGGTAGCATATCATTCAATTCTCAAATATAACATAACCCAGACACAAATGGATGTAATATTTTCACGATTATTTTATCACCTTCGTAATATGTAAATATCAACATCTTTCATTCTCAGCAGCCTCAACATGATATCCGTTCGAATAGCTTTAAAGCTTAATAAAATATATTTGAGAAATAGGGGATTATAAGCCATTTCAATATAATATTGTTCCTCTGGGCAATAAAACATTAGCTCTTCAGGAGCACCAATTATAAATATATAAAAATACGTATTATTGAAAACAAAATCTTGTAAATATAACGCATACCTCGGCATAAACCATATTCTCTTGTTGAGGTACACAATATGAATTATATATAAATACCCTTCTTCAAATAACATTACGTAAATATCTAAATAAAATGAAAAATTCATTTCATTTATTATTAGGTTCATTTAGTTAATGGGCCTTCTAGAATAATGGCCCGTTGCTGTATGACGTCAGGGGCATAATTGTCATTATCAACACCTTACCATTCACCTTAACAATAATTTCTTATCAAATATAAAATGTTATATCATTATGAATAAAATAACACAAGAAAATTGCATGTATGAGTTGCAAGACATATAAACATTAGTATATATAAACTATTTGCATACATAAAATTTCATCCATAAAGACAATTTCTTCCATAATATTTGAATGAATGTTTGATAAATATTAGCCGTGATACTGATTTCTTGAATACCACAATTTTGAGCAACGTCTTGTTTCGAACTTTATTCACCTTGAATTATAAAGATCTACGGGATCTTTTGCTTCGAATAAAGATTCAATAATCGTGACGATAATATTATTCTCGATAGCGGTCTTTACTCAAAATTTCATTCTCGTTTATTTTTCACCTTTTCCGCTTCGGGGAAAATCTTTTACATACACAACCATTCGTATTATTTGCGGATATATTCATACTAACTCGTTTATTATCGCCTTCTCCGCTTCGGGGGAAATCTTTTTTCACAACGATAAACATACACAACCATACATTCACTTCTAGGAATGCCGTTCATTTACTTCGGGAAATGTCGTAATCATTCACTCAAAATATCAACCATAATTAACCATTTATTTTCACTGTTCAGATTTCAAGCCAACATATCACAATATCAAAAGCAACAAATTCTAAGCTTGCCAAGTTCGACATTATACTATCATAAGATTGAGAATATGTTAACAATTAAATCATATAAGATAAATAATCAAAATCATAAGATCCAAAAAAAATATGTAACAAGAATAACATAAATAAATAACAAGAATAACATAAATAAATAAAGTAAATATCTTATTATCCGTTTATTTAATTTCTGTAAGGTCCTCTAGTAAGGTAATTATGGTATTCAAAATTCGTGTCCGTTGTCCAAAGTCCGTATTCATGTCCGAAATCCGTGTCCATAGACCAAAATAAATGCCCATCGTTCACGGTCCATAGTCGTTCAATCGGTAATCAATTTAGGGGGTGTTTGTTTCAGGTGATCTAACATTACGGTGATACGCACATCACGGTGATGTGGGTATCACCGGAATGTGGATCAAGCGATATGTCATCAGTGTGTTTGTTTTAATGTGATATTTCATTTTGCAGATCAACGTGATATTGAAGTATTCTGTTTGTGTAGGGTGACGTTGTATAAATGTCATATTTGACCTTATACATATGACTTAAATAATGTGTTAAATTTTTTTAAGGTGATATTTTATGTGCTAATCATTAATATATTAAAATATACATTTAATTTATAAGCATTATTTATAATTGTACTTTTTTAAAATATAAGTTTTAATATTTTTAAATAACTGAAATATTTTTAAGATTTAAATATGTTAATCATGTAATTATATTTATAATGGCATATAATGTAATAATGTTAAAATATGAGGGGTATTTTCGTCCATTAAAAAGTTAGATAGATCACCTCACCACCGTGATGTTGGATCACCTTGGTTTTTTGGGGTGATATGAAATATGAAATATCACCACATTTTCATCACCTAGGTGATCCATCATTCCGGTGATGACTCATCACCTAGACTAAACAAACACAGTGATAAGTTGTAAACGAGAGGATCACGGTGATTTTTGGAAGATCACCCCAAAACAAACACCCCCTTAAAGTATTTAAACAAATATTGTTTATTTTTTTTATTCTTAAAAAAAATTCCACACGCTACCAAGATGAATCGAAATCTGGAACTCTCACCACAAATGACGATATTCCGCGAGACCACCGTTTTGTTGTATATTTTACTTGTTTTTAAATATCTATAGTAGTGTACGATTAGTATAAAAGAAATTACCGTACATAAAAATCAAATACCTCACTCGTGAAATTATATCGACGGAGCTTGATCGTTGCCGGAGAACGCTCGTGCTCACTCGTGAAATAATCTCGACGGAGGTTGATCGTTGCCGGAGAGCGCTCGTGCTGACGTGTTATGAAAATATTATTCTGATTAATATTTATATTATGATTATTATGATAATATATTTATAGAGAGAAATATTTAGAGGGAGGATATAAGTATGAATCAATTTCAATACTTGGTGTGTTTTACAATGCAACTCAAGGTGCCTATTTATAGGCAAATTTCTCACAAAATAAAATATTACATTCTTATAAAATAATCACAACTAATTCATAATCTCATTTATCTCATTCTAATTTAACCACTCCATATACAACCATTCCAATATTTCACAATGAATCCAATATTTCATAATACGTAAGAAATATAATTAATAGTTCCTGTCACGCTATATTAAAATACGAGACATTATAGTACAGCTGCAAACTCAAACATTATTTATTCAATAATCTTCTTGTGTTTAGTAACCAATCAAAATCAAACGAAAAGGAAGGTAACTAATGAAATAAAACAAACTAACGCAAATAAATTAAGAAAATAATAGCGAAAAAGAAAGAAATTTACATCCACATCGCAACAACCAACCACGTGAATCGTGATACAATTTAACGAAAAAAGTATCAAATACAAAAAGGAAAATGAATAATCACCAAAAGGGAATTAAAACACCCCACGCCAACACCAAACCCACACCGCCGCCACCGATCACGGCAGCAACTCTACCACCGCCGCTGCTATTCAGCTCATCCGCCGCAGGTCCATCGTCTGCAGACGGTCCCGGCGAGTCCTCGCCGTCTCCGGGCTTTGACTTTGACTTGGCGGAGGGCTTTGGTGCCGGCGCTGCGTCGGCTGCGAACAGCTCCCTCGGCAGCAAAACTTTGTCGACCTTGTAAACGGCCAAAGGATCCTCGTCGATAATAGTGCCTTTAATCTTCGCCGTCGTGACTTTAGTCTCTAGCAAGACGTTGTCGCCGTCGTTCTGTACGGTGAAGTCGTACTTCTTAGCTCCGTCGGTGGCCAACGTGTTCACAAGACCGTTGCTCGATCGGAGCATCCCCAACGAGTTATATTCCGGCATGGCGTGGTATAAAATCAGCGACGTTTTGTTGTCCACCGACAGTTTCTTGTACCTAATTTCCCCATTTCGATCGCACTCTTAATTTCTAGTAGTTTTGCACGTGTTATATATATATAATATTATCTATTTAATTATGAAATAATAATCCTAAAAATAGAATGACATATTTGAAAATATAAAAATATTGTGTAGTGCGTGGTTTTTTTTAATTTAATGTAATTTCTTTAACGGAGTAATGTGATAACTAACAAATTGGCTATAATTTTGGGTGTAATTGATACACCAAATTGGATAGAAATAGCAGTTTTTAGAGGCCCTTACAATTAATATAAGAGTATAAGATGGATAATTTTTCTTTATTTTCTTTGTGATTTTGGATGAAAGAGATCTTACTTGGGCATGAAGCTATCCAAGGCGTCGTCGGAGGGGCAGAACACGGTCAAACCACCCTCCAAGCTCGACTGAAAAGAGTCGGCGACGTTTTGGGCCACTATGATATCGGAGAACCCACCGCAGCCCTGCTTCTTCATAAGCTCCGTCACGTTCAGATCCGACGGACTCGCCGTGGGGGCCTCCGCCTCCGGCGAGCTCATGACGTGGCTGATCTGAATCACTGATATGTTGTACGGCCTCTCCTCTACAGACTTCACAAACGAAGCCATGGGCTGGTCCGGCGAGGCGTCCACAGGGGCAAAACCGACTTTTCCTCCCTTCATGTCGGTGATGTTCACATACCCCGACGTGCCCGCCGCTTCGCCGGTGGCCTTTAAATCGTCGAATCGAACAGGTAATTAACCAAATTACACCAAAACATATGTAAAAAAACAATTCCCAGACACTATTAGACCTGAAAAATGGAAGAGGTGGTGGTGGAGCCTTTGGTAATCTGGTGGAGCTTTTTGGAGCCGAAGTAGTCGGCGAAGACGTGGAGAGAGAGGATGTTCTTGACGGTGGGGAGGGGGAAGTGGTGGGCGAGGAGAGGACCCATGGCGGCGTTGTCGACGGCGCAGACGGTGATGGTGACGCGGCGGTTGATCTCATTGGCGAGGTGAGTGAGGGTTAGGTAGTGGTTGAATGTCGAGAATTCTGGGTATTGAGCTAATATCCTGGTAATGTTGTGAGCGTTTGCTGTGTTATTCTCCGTGGAGAAGAAGACAACGAAGGAGAAGAAGATTAAACGAGGCGAAGAGTGAAAGCTTCATCGTTTGTGTGTTTACGTAGTGATGATTATAGCTTACCTTTCTGATTAGAGTGGTGGTGAATGGTGATGAGCTCTTATATAGTGAAGTGTGAGGTGTAATTTCAGTAATGTAGTGTAGATAAAAAGTTTGTATGATAATTACTACTTTTTGTTTTTTGTAATATTGAGGAGATATTAGCACATAGATTATGCTACACTTTCATGCGACTTCACATCAGGTGTAAGTAAATTTTCGTTTTGGTCGTGCGAATAAGCATCTTCTACCAAGATTTTTTGTTATCTCTTGAAAATTAAAAGGTTGTTTGTTTTTTTGGTGATAGATCCTTCAAAACATCACCGAGATCTCTCACTGCTTTATTATTATTATTATTATTATTGTTGTTGTTATTATTATTGTTGTTGTTATTATTATTGTTATTATTATTGTATTTGTTTAGTTTAGATGATATCACCGTAATGACCGATCACCTAGGTGATGAAAATGGGTTGATATTCTACCTTTTGGATCACCCAAAAAAAGCTAAGTGATATTACATCACGGTGATAGAGTGATGTTTCAAATTATTATTTGGACAAGATTACCCCCTAGTACAGAATTTATACCTCAAAGTATTCTTAATTATATTGTAAATTATATAACTAAACTATTAAATCTTAAAATAATTAATAATAAATAATTATATTGAATAATATATTAATCCATATAATGATTTGTCACTTAATTTAAGATGACATTTCAGATAATAATAATTTGTTTCGAATAAAGCAGGCTATATTTCTTCCTGAAAAATAACTGAGTAATCAAACTAAACCAACATCACTAAGCTCAAAATGAATTTGGATGGAAATGCTTAGCTGTGTTGGGGACCCATGCGCGCTAGCGAGGGACTCTCGCAACATGTCCGGGACCCGTGCGCGCTGTGCTGGGGATCCGTGCGCACTAGCGAGGGACCCGTGCTACATAGCACGGGACCCGTGCTTGCTAGCGCAGATCCGTGCTTGCTAGTGCTGCAGACCCATGCGTGCAAGTGCATGGAATTAATGCTATTATTGGTACCCCATTTGAGGGTGAAAAAAACATTTGGAATAGAATCTTTTATTTCATTAATGCAGTTATTCAACGAAAATTATTTACACAATTATAAATAAAAAAAATCTTCTTATACCATAAATACATATTAACCTAGACAAATAGGTTGAAGTAAAATAAAAACAAGATTAAAAACCTAGAAATAAATTTAATAAATGTGTAGAATTAAATAATAGTTATAACGTGATAATTTAGTTGATGAAAGAAAGAATTTATAAATAGTTATAAACCTTCAAAATTATCTACAAATAATTAATAAATAATGGAGATGATTAATTTGGCATAATAACTAATAACTATTAATAAAGATTGGATTAAAAAACGGCATTTGTTGATATTGAAAATTGAAAATTTTACTTTTTTGTAATAAATTTAGTGTTATAATTATTAGGGGTTTTATATAGTAATTTCCCATCATATATTTAGTTCTTGGTTTAACAAAATATAATCTTTAAGATAGTTTTTGAAATAAAATATGCTATAAATAATATATACCGAATGATATATTTTATTTAAATATATACGGAATTCAAATCGAATATTCTATAAATAATCGAATCAAAACTTTGATTTTGTATTCGTATTCGAAAATTATTGGAATCATTAACTATTTTTATTTGGATTTATATTCTAAATATTCGAATTTGAATCTAAATTTTCCAATCGAATATCGAATCGAACAAAAAGATTATTGCAACCTTTAGCCTAAGTGATCTAGTGATCATATCATCCGTTTGAGGTATCGTTTTGAATCCATTTGAATTCCTCAATTACAGCTGAAAGTTGGGATTGTCTCAGACAGTGAGGTTCAAACTTCAAACATATTTTGAATTTAATAAAAAATTAATAATAAATAAATATAATAGGAAATTTGCATGTTGGTGTTGGAGTGGAGTGGAACCTACTTGACTTGTGGGAATTATTTTCGGTGTTAAATCGATGGTTGTTATAGTTGTCTTTTCCAAATTTCAAAAAGTTGCCATTTTTTCTTAATTTTTTTCTTCACTGGATGGAATTATTAAACGTTTGTCACGTCGAAACTAACAATTAACAACGAATAATGTCCGAGTAATCTTATGTTACTGATTTTCTCACTCACTAATTGCATTAAGCTTGTCTATTTGTCCCTATCATTTCCTTAAATTAATCTTAATGTGCCAAAAAGCTGACAATCATTGTTTAACAGCATATATTATATATTTATATTTCCGTCGGCATACCTAATCTAATAGTAGATGATTAAGCAAGATTTATTTTAGTCCATTAACTCTAACCTCCTTGATTTTAATGGCTTATTTTCCACCTAATGGTGCTTTATATTTAGAAAAATAGATTACGAACTAAAGGGCTCAAAATTCCATCCATCCTCAACAACAGTATAAATACAATTTACAATCATTGATAGAGTCTATGGTCGAAAAAATTGTAAGTTGTCGTCAAATAATCAATCAGATTCTTTTACATTAATTACTGTTAAAAAACCGCGTAGCCTTAACCTCGTAATAACTACGCATTCTATTTTTAGTATATCATTAATTAATCACACACTATCGATTAATTTTAGGATAATTCTATTAGCACCCACCTAATTAATATGTAGAGTAAACATTAATCATTTACCAATTACATACCCCATATAAAAAGGAAAAAATGAGTTTAATGTTAAATATTTAAGTTGTAAAAGAATATTAAATAAATACTTGCAGATTAAAAAGGCAATTTTTTCTATCTGGCGGGCATGGTAAATAAAGGCCCGCCTCGCCCTACTGGCGGGTAGCGGCCTGGTGGGCCCGGTCCGTCCTATAAAATAAAAACGAAAAAAATTATATAAAAAAATAAAAAACATTAAAATAAATTACGGAAGTTGAATTACCCCAAATCAAATTTAAATTATTTAATAAAATTTGTTTTCTTATTAAATTTGATTAAATTAAAAATTGGATTTCAAAAAAATAAACCTATATACTGTAATTCATTTATATATTAATATTTTTAATATTTTTTTATATTTGACGGGCCTGCCCGCGGCCCGCGCAGGCTTACCTGCATAGTCCCGCCCTCTGGTGGGCCTGAGAAATGGCAGCCCGTCCCGTCACTTTGGCGGGCCGGCGGGCCCATTTGACACATACTAGTAGTTGAGCGCATTCAACACATGTGCTTCAGGGCTCGTTCAATTAACAGGATATGGCCCTTTTTATCTTAAACAATCGTGTTCAGTTTAAAATGTCCACCTTCATATAAAGCACGCTATAATCGATGGCCCGCTACTATAAACTAAAGAATCCACCACAATTTATCCAAGGGGCCTGGGCTGAATAAGTTATCCAACTCCTCATAATAAATGAGAAAGTACGGAAATTGCCCTTTAAAGGTAGAACCCTAAATTGTAGTTGACGAATGGAATCGATCTGAGGAAGCCAACTCCCTTGGCCAACGCCTCTGGTTCTATCGAACGTGGTGCTTTGAGGTAATGAATTTCGACCTGAAGATCATGTTCTTGATATGCTTTGCTGATAGTCCCCTTTTCTTTTTATTTTCTGGAACATTCTTGCTTGTTCCATTCTTCGTAATGCGACGAGGTTGTTGAAGAATTCGTGAAATCGAATTGCGAAGAAGATAAAAAGAAGCTTCAATTGTATTTCTGTCAATGTGGTTTTTACATTCTGTATTTCGCGCGTGTTTTTTTTCAACAATTACAGATGTGCCCTATTTATACATCTCTATACTGGGCCAGTGCATTAACCTAATAAGCCCAAATTAACCCTTTAAAATATAACGTATAATCAGCTAATAATATACTCAGACGCAACTTTGATTCTGTTTCACTTCACGGCCTTGTGTTCACCTATGTTCACGGCCGTGACAACATCAAGCGGGAGGATAGATAGCTACTGCCCGAAGTCACGGCCAACTGCACCTATATTCACGGCCGTGACGATACTGCTTTCTATTTGGAGTTTCAGGCGATCATCTTCTCAGTCTGCTCTTTAGTTTGATTTCTCAACAGGCTTGACTTCTTCAATACCCCCTCTCAAGCATGGTGTACATACAAATCCTTTACACCATACTTGCTTAGTAGGTAGTCAAACTGATCTCTGGGTAATGGCTTTGTCAACAGATCAGCTGGTTGGTCTGATGTAGGAACATAGATGGTCTTGATTATCTTATCTTCGATCTTGTCTCTAATGAAGTGGCAATCCACTTCTATGTGTTTACTCCTTTCATGGAAGACTGGATTTGCAGCAAGTTGAATTGCAGATTTACTATCTGACCAAACCTGCACAGGACACAAGTTATCAATTCTGAGATCCTTACACAAACCAAGTAACCATACGATTTCAGAGGTGACCAATGCCATTGATCTATATTCTGCTTCAGCAGAACTTCTCGCCACTATTGTTTGCTTCTTTGATCTCCATGCCAGGGCAGATTCTCCTAGCTTCACCAAGTAACCTGTCAGAGATCTCCTGGTATTGGGACAAGCAGCCCAATCCGCATCACAAAACACATTAAGTTTCAATTCACTGTTAGCTGACAATAACAGTCCAAGACCCGGCCTTTCTTTTAGATATCTTAATATCCTATATGCAGCATCAAGATGAACTTGCCTAGGTTTATGCATGTATTGGCTAAGGACCTGAACTCCATATGTAATATCAGGTCGAGTGATGCATAAATATAATAGTTTACCAATTAACCTCTGGAATCCAGGTATGTTGTCAAGAACTGGATCATTAGGACTTGCCTTCTCCCTGATCACCTTACTATTCTGCTCCATGGGAGTAGCAATCGGTTTACATCCTAACATCCCTGTTTCACTCAAGAGGTCAATGACATATTTCCTTTGATTTAAGAAAATTCCTTCCTTTGATCTGGATACCTCAATTCCAAGGAAAAATTTCATTTCTCCCAGGTCTTTTATGAGAAATACATTATTAAGATAACTCTTACATTCATCAATCATCATCAAGTCATTTCCAGTAATCAATATATCATCTACATATACCAGTAATATCATAAATTTTTCACCTTCCTGCTTTGTAAATAAAGAGTAGTCATGCTTAGATTGTATGAAACCAAACTTACTGATAACCTGGACAAACTTTTGGTTCCATTGCCTCGAGGCTTGTTTCAAGCCGTAGAGTGCCTTCTCCAATTTGCAAACTTTATGTTTTCTGTTTTCTGAAATGTGGAAACCTTGAGGAATTATCATGTATACTTCCTCATTCAAATCACCTTGCAAGAAAGCGTTAGTCACATCCATTTGAAATAATGGCCAATTATAAATTGCAACAAGAGATAGAACTGTTCTTATAGTCACATGCTTAACTACGGGTGAAAATGTTTCATTATAATCTATCCCTTCCCTTTGTGTATATCCTTTTGCAACTAATCTAGCCTTGAACCTCTCTATATCACCATTAGACTTGTATTTTATAGCATATACCCACTTACAGCCTATAACTGTTTTTCCTTTGGGAAGATCAACCAATGTCCAAGTCTTGTTTGATTCTAAAGCTTTGATCTCTGTGTTCATTGCTTCTAACCATCTCTTGTCTGTTTTTGCTTCATCATAAGATCTAGGAACATATTCTTTTGAGATGGCAGCCAAGTATGATCTATGTTCAGAAGCTACATTATCATATTGAACTACCTTTGATAAAGGATATCTAGCAGAACATGCCATGTTTGTATCTGATGCATATGGTGACACATAATCAGCATGCCAGTAAGGTGGTTTGGAAACTCTACCTGACCTCCTTACCTCAGTTACAGGCTGCTGATCTGTAGATTCTTCTGGAGCATTTTGATCAGCTTCAGTGTCATCTGCCCCAACACCTTGCTGTGTATATTCTTCAGGTATATCAGTGTGGGGCTGATCCTCATCATGATTAGCAGTTGGCTGTTGATAAGGTGCTACTAAATCATCATGGTAGCACTGCATATCTTGTGTTGTAAAGTCCTGTCTTTCAAGATCAGTAGCATTTATTGTATAAGGAAAGATATTTTCAAAAAACATAACATCCCGGGATATGATGAAATTCTCAGAGTCCAGATCCAATAATCTGTAACCCTTTTGTGTTAAGGAGTATCCCATAAAGATACATGGTCTTGACCTGTGCTGAAACTTATCCCTCTGTGTCAGAATTTTTGCAAAACACAAGCATCCAAACACCTTAAATGCGAGTAAGATGGCCTTTTACCAAAGAGTACCTCAAATGGTGTCTTTCCACCTAATAATGGAGTGGGTGTCCTGTTGATGATATATACTGCTGTTTTGACACATTCACCCCAGAATCTAATAGGGACATTGGAATGGAACTTCAAAGCTCTTGCAACATCAAGTATATGTCTATGTTTCCTTTCTACAATACCATTTTGTTGTGGTGTGTGTGTGCAAGAACTCTGATGAACAATTCCTCTTGCAGCTAGAAAAGAGTTACATTCATGTGAAAAGAATTCATTCGCATTATCACTTCTTATGACCTTAACTCTGGTATTAAACTGGTTTTCTACATATTGTAGAAAAGACTTTATTGTCTCAAGAGCTTCTGATTTGTCTTTCATTAAGAAAATCCAGCTTGCTCTTGAGCAATCATCAACTATAGTAAAAAAATACCTTTCATTATTATATGTCATTTCTCTATATGGTCCCCATATGTCAATATGAACAAGATCAAATATGTTATTCTCAGCTTTTTCTCTAATTGGAAATTTAGTTCTAGCATGCTTTGCCAATGGACATAGAGTACAATATTGAGCTGAATCATCAAAGTTAAGCTGCAAATTATTCATATATTTGAACCTTCCAAAAGACATATGCCCAAGTCTATAATGCCACATTGAAACATCATCATTCTTATTAGGTCTAAACACAGCTTCCTTATTGAAATGACTAGAAAAACCACTTGCAATCACTCTATCTTTTACTGGCAGGTTTTCAGGGGTTGGTGTGAGTATGTAAAGTCCATTCTCTTGCCTACCAATCCCCTTTATCTTGCCAGTCAAGATTTCCTGTATGACGCAATGATCATGGAAGAAATTTAGATGCAGTTTTCCATCCCTAGCTAACTTAGAAACAGAGAGCAAGTTGTGTTTGAAATCAGGCACATATAAAACATTTCCCAATCTTAGATTCTTATCTATAGTTATAGTACCAGACATGGAAACTTTACTGCATGAATCATTAGGTAACTTCACACGGCAGACATTACTATCACCAACATCAATAGCATCAAACAACTCATTATTGCATGTTATATGATGATTAGCACCTGTGTCAATTATCCAAGTATTGCTACTGTCATGTTTTTTACCTGTGGTGCTGAGACAAATACCTGATGCATTGGCAGTGGCAGAGGTTCCAGCTCCCTTGATGTCATCATGTATAGTGTTCTTTTCGAGCAGCCTCAGAATCTGAGAGCATTGGTCATGTGTGAAACCTTGCTGATTATTCAGGTTTTCATCTTTGATCTTGTCATTCCCAGTTTCTGGAGTCATCACATTATTTACTCTGCCTCTGCCTGAACCAAATCTGCCTGAAGTTCCTCTTCTAGCTCCAAATCCTCTCCTTCCTCCTCGTGCATAATTGGAAGGATACCCATGGATTTTAAAACAATTTTCTCTAGAATGACCACTGATATTGCAGTGATCACAGAACATGGCTGCCCTTCCAGCTTGACTGTTAACACTGGTGAATCCCTTAGATGGGAAATTTGCCATTAATGCAATAGATGAATCATTATTGGTTGCCTGCAGATTGATTCCCCGCTGAGCCTCTTCATTAATCACCATTGAGTACACCTGACTGTGAGATGGTAGCGGTGACATCAAGAGAATTTGCGACCTAATATTCTGATAGCAATCATTCAGACCAATTAAAAACTGCATCATCTTTTGCCATCCACAGAATTCCTTGTATTCTTTAGATACCTCATTCGCAGGTGATGGAATCATCGAGTCATACTCATCCCAAAGAGGTTTCAATCTGTTATAATATTCTGAAACTGTAGACGCACCTTGAGTGCTTGAATATATTTCTCTGAACAATCCATATAGCCTCGCTCCATTTATCTTGTCAAATCTTTGCCTTAAATCATTCCAGATCTCGAATGCATTATGATGATAGACGATTCCTGAAATTAATTCCTCTGAGATGGAGCGATGAATCCAAGTTTTCACCAGCGCATCACAGCGCTTCCACTGAGAGTACAGAGGTGATTCTTTTTCTGGACACTTGCACGATCCATCGATAAATCCTATCTTGTTCTTGGCTTCAAGTGCAATTATCATCCTCATGCTCCATATCTTGTAGTTCTCAGATCCTTTCAGAATTCCAGTTGTAAGATCGAGATTCGGAGTATCCGAAGGATGAATAAACATCGGATTGTTGAAATCTAGAGGAGTTATATTCGGTGCCACATTTCCTCCAGCTGGTGGAACTAATGAATTCTCTGATTCTGCCATTGTTGAATACTGCAATCAATTACTCAGGCTCTGATACCATGAAGAATTCGTGAAATCGAATTGCGAAGAAGATAAAAAGAAGCTTCAATTGTATTTCTGTCAATGTGGTTTTTACATTCTGTATTTCGCGCGTGTTTTTTTTTCAACAATTACAGATGTGCCCTATTTATACATCTCTATACTGGGCCAGTGCATTAACCTAATAAGCCCAAATTAACCCTTTAAAATATAACGTATAATCAGCTAATAATATACTCAGACGCAACTTTGATTCTGTTTCACTTCACGGCCTTGTGTTCACCTATGTTCACGGCCGTGACAACATCAAGCGGGAGGATAGATAGCTACTGCCCGAAGTCACGGCCAACTGCACCTATATTCACGGCCGTGACGATACTGCTTTCTATTTGGAGTTTCAGGCGATCATCTTCTCAGTCTGCTCTTTAGTTTGATTTCTCAACAGGCTTGACTTCTTCAATAGTTGTTTTTCATTTTCGTTTCCTTCGCATATCCGATTTAATGCTGTAAAGTCGATTCTCATACTTGATTTCGGCGATCTCGATACATGGGCATCATGTGTTTGTTTTGATGGCTACCTTGTGAATGCGATGGTGTTTATATCTTAATTTTTCAGCTCGATTTATTTGAGTTTTGTGTCATTTGGAGGGTTGTTTAGAAGTAGATTTGTTGCTTGTTTCTTACATGCTAGGGCTGTGCATAAGCGAGGAGCTTACGAGCTAGCATCGGGGTTCAAACTTTAGAAGAATGTGGAAGATATTGATCGGTATGTGATCAGTTGACGGTGGGGATATTAGTTTTCGTAGGATGTTATTAGTTTCGACGATTATTGGGTTATAATTCGAAAAATCATTCTTCTTTTTTTTTTTGCCTTGAGTCTGAGGTTGTCTGTGATTCAAGGATGATTCCCTTCTGTTAAAGATTGGTCTCTTCAACTTGTATGGTTATGGTGAAATTTTAACTGGTTCAGGCAAGCTGTTCTGCAAAGGTCATGTACTGTTGGGTTGCGAAATTCGTTTAAGAATGAGTGGTAAATGTTGCGGGGTTATTCAAGTAATTTTGGTTCTATTTTGTGGAGAATTACGTAGGGTTTTTGTCACCAAAGCAAACAAGATAAATTTGTGGTGTTTCATATTATTATCTAGAGTTCTATCAGGGCTTTTAATTCTTGGCTTTTCTCACCTGGAGTACTGAACGCAGCCTCAATATAATATATAGTATGTTGTAGAAAATATTAATTAAAGGTAGAACTCTAAACTATGCTTAATTAAATATATTAAATAAAGCAAATTGACATACCGAATCACATTCTAACTTACAGTTAGCCTTAACTATTTATAAATAGAATTGAGTATAGATAAATGACCAATATTAAAGAATTTATTAACAATTTAAATGTGTAATAGTATTTTATTTTTAAACCGGGCTGTTAAGTGCGGGCTCATATCTAAACTATCTATCCATTAATGATATAACACTAACAAAATATATATATATATATATATATATATTATATAAATATTTTATGACATGTTATGAGCACGACCGCTCGGCGTGGTCGATATCAACCTCCGTCGAAGATCTCATATAATTAAAGATCTTTTAAAATTAAAGTGAAATGTTGAGATTGTAATATTTCAGAAAATTGATGCTGATAACGTGGTAATTCGAATATTATTGACTTCCATAAATATCCAAATAAAGAAAATTGACGTACCAAGATTTGTTACGCCTCGTAATGAAATGAATTACGACTTCATTAAATGAGCATAAGACGTCGGTTCGGTTATAGATGATGGTAATTGATGGTTAATTAGAAGTGAACGTTATGCTGTGATCTCCTAGTAACGGAAGCACTCAAACAACTATATATCCTCATCCTTGAAACGTATATTAAAAAAATATAAGATTGGTAAATATAATCCTATTAGTAAATAAGGAAGCATGACGACGAGGATGATGTTGACACTGTTTCTCGTTATATCAACGTCGTCCGTGCATGGCAATCAAATCGCTATGAAGCCGTTGCATTACCATGCAGCGCCTGCAGAGGTTTGTTTATTCGTACATAAATAGTCACCATTCGCATAATTGATTCTTCATTCGTCGCGCTTTAAATAAGTCGCAATTTCTAGGGATCAAATTTGTTCAGTTTATGCTCCAAACAACACAAATGCAGATGCTAAAATTATGGTTTATTTTCTAGAAAATGTTTGAATCTGAAAGCTCGCAGTGCAATCAAGCTTTAATTTTGTTGTGTTGGGATGTTAATGCATTATGCATTAATATGTGTAAGCAACCTTCTTCACTGATGCCATCTTCTGAAATTGAGTCTATCCGTGGTTATTCTAGGGTTTCACGCTAAAATCGTACCTACTTTCGTGTACACGAGTTTGATCAGCCTATTTAGCACATACATGTACAAATATATCAAATTATTTTATATTTTGAACATTTTAGATTATTAATTAAGTTATTTGAAAAATATAATTTTAATTTAAAGATAATATTGTAATTAACCATATCAAATTGACCGACAATTGTCTTTATCCATGTTAGACTCTTTATATAAGATTATAGATAGATCATACTTATTAATTATCGAAACCCATACTAATTTATATTCACAACATATTAATTTACATAATTTGTTAAAAAAATTAATAATAAGGCCGCTTGCTTCGAGCTCGCCGGCAAGGAAACCCAAATCGCCGGGCTAACCGCCTACGTCTCGGGGTGCCCATACTCCGAGCGTAAAGCCATCATATTCGCCTCTGATATATTCGGCTATGAAGTCCCTAAGCTCCGTTCGATCGCCGACAAAGCCGCCCGAGCTGGCTTCTACGCCGTCGTGCCCGACTTCTTCAACGGCACATCCTACGACGGGAACAAAACCCACTACAACGACTGGCGAAAGGCCCACGACGCATCGGTCATAGCCCACCTGGCCCGCCCCGTCGTGAAAACCCTAAGGGTGCGTTTGACATAAGAATTCCGATGGAGAGAAGAAAAAAAAATAATACGGTGTTAGAAGCGCGGGGTACCACTGTTTGATGAGCTGACTTTGTTTTCCTTCGTCTTTTTTCTACGCACGGATGCACTCACACCCTAAAGAAAGAACTCAGCATTGATTCAATCGGCGCTGCTGGCTTCTGTTTCGGGGCAAAGATAGCCGTCGAGTTGGCGAAGGCGGGCGAGGTTGATGGGATCGTCCTATTACACCCCACCGACGTGGATGCGATGAAGGACGTCGGGCGCGTCATTCGGCCCATTAGGATTATTGCGGCCGTCGACGATAAGTACTGCAATGAGACGGTGGTTAGGGGGTTTAAGGATGTCTTGGATTCGAAGGAGGGGCCGAAGGTTGAATACGATGTGTACTCATTTGCGAGCGGGCCCCAGCACGGTTGGACGACGAGGTACGGCTGTGGGGACCCGCGAGCCGTTGAGTGGGCTGATGTGGCACATCGGTTGATGCTCGATTGGTTTCTTGCGTACGTGTGATGTAAGAATGGTGTTGCTTGTCTTTTATGATGGTATACGACTATACGTTCTTTGTTGGTTGGTGAAAGTGCAACTACATCAAGCATAATATATTTGCAAAATAAAGAGGGGTGCATATTAACAAAGAATATAGGTTAAAATATCTTTATTTAGTTGCTAATTAATATGATATATTTGATATATACTGTAATACCTCAAAAAAAGTAGTCAAACTGTTGTTTTCCCAGTGACAGAACCAAGATTTTTCATTTGGGGGGGGGGGGGGGGGGTGTTTCGAGAAGGGGGTTCGAGAATACTATACTAGTACGACATAGATTGAGAAATATTCAAGTTCTTGGTACAAATCACGAATTATTGTATACAATTTTCATAACATATAAATAATATAATATGTAGAGTGAGACCTACATCTTTAGATAACTGCTAAATGCTTCATTTCCAACATTTTCATATAATTATTTTTTTGATAAAACATATCAATAAATTTGAGAGAAAGTTATCACAAACCTTGTGTAGACTTCTCTCGATCTTTTCAAGGTAATAATTTGTTGAAAGTATTAGCCAGTATGTAAATATTATCTTTAGAACTAAAAATCTTTTATAGAAGTTGCCGTTGAATAATACTCCATCCGTCCCGGTAATATATGTCCATTTGGGATTAGGTTCAGTTTTTTAAGAAATATAATATTTTAATAGTATGGGGGGTCAGCCGACCCCTCTAAACCCCCTGTGGTTCCATCGCTGTGTTTTCCTAACGCTTATGTGAAGATATGGGCAAGTTGCTATTGTAATAGAGATGAATTGGTTGAGGGTGAGTAAGAAATAAACACATATATATGTCCATTAGAATCGATGTTGAGCATCCAGTGTCACGTATTCATTTGTTAAATGATCCTTGCAATATTATTGATTAAACAGTTGCACTGAATTGTATGACCATTGTTCGCAAATCGAAACTTCTCCCGTCTCATTGAGCCATGCTATATTACATGCAACTACACTAATGTACATCACACCACAAACAAGTTACCATGAGATCCGTCCGATACAAACGTTTCACTATCGGGAACCAAATACTTCTCATCTAATAATTTGTGTAGTGATGTACTTTCCGGTTTGTCAACCACAACACACTAAGATTAGGTCTCAAAGAAAGATTAAAAAATGCACCCAGGCAACTTGCCCCTAAAGAGAAGCAAGTTGGCTGGGTGCATTTTTTTATAAATGTCAGATTATCTTCATTATAAAATATTTTAAACCGTTGAAACTATTCACAACTTGATTTAACGACCATGGGCGGAGCTGCCTTAGACGAAAAAAAAGTTGTATGTATATAATATTGTATGCAAAATGAGTGTTCTTTGGTCATTGCCTTAGGGGAAAGACTTGCTCTTGATTATTCTCGTTGCCGTTACATAGGGAAACTGTATTTTTTCCTTAAAAGAGTATTGTCCTTGAATTTATATAATACTTATATGAAATAAGAAAGGATTCATATAAATTAAATGATAATTTAATATAATATTGAATATTATAAATGACGGTCTAATTTATTCTAAAATTGCTAAGGTTTATAGACTCATTGATAGAGTTTTACAGAAATTAAATGATCTTATTCTAATTTAGTTAAATGATCATCTAATTTAGCATTATATAAATAAATTGATCATTTTGATGTAAATTAAACGATTGTTTTCTAATTCAAAATTTTTAATCATTTTTTTTATATAATTTAGATGAGCGTTTTTCAAATGCAACTTCGGAGTTAGTTCGTTGTTTCGCTTGTTCGGGGCCGAAAACTCATTTTTTGCACTTAAAAAAATTCTTTCGTATACTTATTTTCACTCCTTTTATTTTGTGTACCAATTGAGAGATTGTTTTCGCTCATGAGATAAGCTGAGCAATTAAATGAGAGGTTGATCGGCAAGCGGTGTACTAACGTGATTTGCAAGTGCGATAGGCAGTGTCTATCGTTTGTGGCATAGTAAAGGGAGTAAACGCCTATCGAACACAAAGAATAAACTTGATTACTAGTAATAACCTATCGACTCAAATTTTAGCCTAAATTAAGTCACGGGAATTGTTTATGCTACGAACTAATTTTAAGAAATAAACCTAGCACAATGAGGACTAAGTAACACGACTAAAATGTTATGAGTAAGTTTAGATAACAAATATGTGCTCGGAGTTCGAATTCGGCTAGGTATTATCGGCCAAGTCAATAGAATATCGTTTCTACGTGATTATCGACTAAATTGCTGTAATTTCCTATCCAATCACGAATTTGCTACCGCCTTAAACGTTCGTGTGAATTTAAGAATCAACAATTACTTGCGGCGAGGATCGAGTATTTGCTTTCGCCTTATACTCGAATCCTATCGTCTATGAACGGCCTAATCGTTATTTAGTTGTCGCCCTAAACGATGTACCACACATTCGCATGAATACATAGACATATTGAGGCAAAAAAAATTTCATAGAACAATAAATAGTCAAATACACGTGTTCACGATTATCCTACGCCCTAACTACGATACGACCTAACGTTCATCTACTACCAAACACAAAGCTACTCGTATTAGACAAAGGAACAACGGGATTACGTAGGAACAGAGGTGGAGAACTCATAAATCTTCTCTACGATGTGATCCGGGGTGGTTTTGAGGTAGTTTTCGTTCGTCGATCAATTCGGCATGAATTCGTCGTTAGTTCGTCTCTCGAGCGTCTAGGAATCACAGATGTGTTTCCTAGGGTTCTTGATCGTCTATCTTCATCTCTAATGTCTTCTGGTTGAGTTCTGATAAGAATCCTCCTGATTTGAATAGAAGCTGGGCCTTTAACTCGAAATCGCATGCTTCACGGCCTTGTAACGGGCCTTCACGTCCGTGAGGGGTTTGAATTCTTCAATTCGCGCTACCACAAATCCTTCACGCCTTTTTTGATAAGGGCTTCACGACCGTGACAATCTACAAACTCAAGAATCGATGTCTCTTGTCTGTGTCACGGCCTTGGGCGAGAGATTCACGGCCCTGAGATAACAAAATGAGCACATTGAAACAAGTCATGGCCTCTTGTCAACGACACGACCGTGACACTTAGTTGCTTAGTATCAGTTGCTCTCTGCCGAGGTTCACGGTGTCGTTCCAAGGGCTTCACAGCCGTGACAGGTACAACACTTGATTTTGTCCGTCCTCTGCCGAGGTTCACGGCCTGAGAAGGACTACTTCACGACCGTGACATAGTGAACTCTCTTTTCTTCCGTGCTTCACATCCCGTGGCTTCGATGGTCGCGGCCATGACGGGTGTAACTTTCCTTTATCTCGATGGTTCACGGCCTGTGGCTATTATCGTCGGTCGTGAATGATGTCTGCAACTCAGTCCTTGCTTGTCTTTTTTACTTCCTTTTTGCCCGATAGCCGTCCTAAGGTCCATCCAAATAGGTTTAGAGCAAATAAATGCACATAATGACTACAAATACCCTATTATAACCATTGTTGTAAAACGCGGCCTAGGCGGCCGCCTAGGCGCTAGGCGGCCCTGTCCGAGGCGTTTTTCGGCTAGGCGGCTGATTAATCAGTGGAACCGTTTAATCGGCCTAGGCGGACGATTAAGTGGCCGACTAGGCGTCTAGGCGGCCGATTAGGTGGTCTCACTCTTTTTTGTATTTTTTTGAAAAAAAAATTAAAACTCTTTTTTTTTGCAAAAGTAAATACAAAAACCATTATTAGGATTGACATTATTTATTTAAATAGATAAATTTGATATAGGTTTACTTTGGTATATTAGCATATAAATAACATTTATAAAAAATCGGTATACCGACTAATTTCCGCGTAAAAACCGCCTAGGCCCCGCCTAGCACCTCGGGCGGCCGACTAGCGCCTATCGAGTTTTACAACATTGATTATAACCAAATAAAGACCACAATAAACGTATTAAAATACGTTTATAAGTTGTAATTGGAGAATGTTTTTTTCTAAGATATTGATAATGATGATATTATATAAGATTTCAAACTATGAAGACTAAAAAACAACGATAATTTCTAGACGATTTCCTAGCTCCACCCCTGTTAACGACAGTTAGTTTAATGAATCAAATTTTCCGACATTATTGGAGAAAGAGAAAATTTGAAAGAAATATCAGTTGAAATGAATTACGATAAAACATCATGATCTCAAACAAGATATATGAAAAGATAACTCATTTAAAACATTTAGCTAATCAAATGCAAATAGTTTTACTGATTCAAAAAGAGTTGAAAAGTACAAAACCACTTGTTAATGCCGCATCAAAAATTGATATACTTCAAGAACGTACAAATGATAATATCGACCTAAGCCACAATTGATGTGTGGTAGACCATCGGGTTCAAAAGATAAAAGTAATTGAAAAAAGATAACTAATAAAAATTGTCCAGTAGAGGATTGATCAATTGTAAAGGGTACGTGCAACAATGCAACTGAGAATTATATGAATATCCAGATTAACTAAAGAGATGTCAATAGACTATGTGCAGAAAGAACTATAATATGAAACTGATAAGCTATGGCGATATAATATCATTAACGTAGCGCCATATTATATTAATGAGAATGTGGATCATGAACAAATGTTTGTAAAAAATGAATGCAGAAGAAAAAAGATACAAAAGTATGACTTGTTGCACTATTTTTTCACAAAAGACTAATATTGATTAGAAAAGGACAACTTGAAATGACGAACTGCTTGGCCTGAATACCTAGCAACTGGAGCACAACTATATTTTACAAGTCATACGAGACATGATACAACATTCGCTTTAAATTTATTGACGAGATATAGTTTGTCACCGACTCGTAAACATAAAAATCAGAGTTCAATTAATCTTTTGATACCTTCACAAAACATCTGTTATAACATTGCTCTATTATAATGAATCGAAATTAGATTTATTGGGTATATTCGACCCGCATAAATCTCCACAAATATATCATTTATTTTCATATGCTAAAATTGCTATATCGCTAGCGACCAGTTAATCGAATAGTAAGGTTTAACGAGACATATATTTCAATATACATTAGGAAAATGGCCTCATCCCAAATGTATTTTAAATAAACGTCTCCTAATGTATAAAACTATTATACCCTTACTAATCGTGATTCATATAACATGCTAAGTGTTTATGTTAATTGTTAAATGCAAAATGTATAAGGCTGGACGGGTACCAAATATAAAGCTGAGTACCCACAAAACGTATAGATCATTTGACTTCGTCCTTCTATCCCATTCACAGATCACATCTCAGGTATCATCATCCCCTACTTCATACTTAGTAGTTTTGAGCACTCATGTGCGGATTTCGTATTCTTAGAGAAAGGTTTAGTTCCAAAGCTTTCAAGCTTCTCCGGCGAATTTTCTCAAAAGAACCTTAACAACCGCGTCTATCTCAACCCTTCTTCCTCGGCGCTTCACTCCACTTTTGCCTCCCGTTAGCTTTTCGTGCCCAGCTGCTCTGAATTCGTCCGAAACCTTGGATCCTACCTTCAAGAGACAAAATATTGTCATCACTGCCCCGACTTTTGTGAGTCACCACAGAGAAATCATTTCTGTTAGGTCCCTAATTATCAACTCCTATGATCATAGGGAGGAATTCAAAGGTAATAGACTTGAATTGATAAGATTGAGTTTCGATCGAAAACCTTGTAATGAAGAACACGTGAGAGAACTTTGTAGTGTGAGAAAGTGTATGCTGTTTCTCTCTCTAGAATTCAATTCTCAAGCCCTTTGGATCAAATTCTAAAACTTTCTCTATTAAGCTCAATGATTACAATGCTATTTATACCAAACAAACTTGGTATAAATATCAAACTAGTCCTAAACTATGGACTAATACAATAAAAGCCCCTAATTACAAGGACAACTAATAAAATCAAAGCATAACTAAAACATATATGCCACATTCTCCCTCTTTGTGCTTGATTGCCCTTCTGCACTATCTGTCCTTGTCGGGCGTAGAACGACCTGCGCAAGCCAGCACATGCTCGTAGTTTCTTATGGTGTTCCTCAGTTCTAATTGCTCCTCGATTGCTTCAAGTAGCTCCATCAGAAGTGGTTGTTCTCTCACAAACCTGTGAAGATGCAGCATGGTATCTTTACTGATCTCTTACAATCTCTTCTCTATATTCTTGTTGATTACTTTGAGCGTCCCATCACAGAATTTATTGACTTCAGTCTTCAGCATCAACCTATTCTTTTTAACAATTGGATTGTTGTAGGTGATTCCTATACTGAGCTTATGTGTACGTGATTGTTGGGAAGCCCTTCGACCTCAAGTTCTTTATTATGCGGAGTGGCCATATTGACCTTCTTCAAGTTGCTCTCCAGAGCCATCTGAAGGTCGTGTGCGGCATGGTACTTGACCTGGCTCACCAAGAACCTATAAAGTCCCTCGAGCCCTTCCTTCTTGATAAAGACTCGAGGATCCTTGTACTTCTCTACATACAGTCGGTAGAGATGGTAGATCTCCTCGATAGGAAGGTATGGTAGATCTCTCTCGGTTAGCTCTTCTTGAGTTATGTCTATCCGCTCTATCTGGTAGATTGGAGTTGGAATACCGCCTTTTGCATAGTAGACACCTAATAGCCGACATATTGGAGATAAATATCTGAAGTGGCTCTTCAGCTGATTCTTCGGAATCCCCAGTCTTCGATCAGGTCCAAGTTGGGTAAGCATCCAAAGATAGGTCATCCTTTTATGTTCCCACTGAAAGATACCTCTAAGCTCGAACTCGTTCAATTTTTTAACCTTGTCCGGTGACCTCCAGATTTGTTGACGAACTTCTTCTAGGAAACGGATCTCTACTCCCATGACGTGTCGACTCGAACGGTCCCTGGAGTTAGTCTCGGAGGGGTGTCCGCTCGTTGAGCAATTAATTCTTGAAGCCTTGGGGGAATCACCTCGTGATCTTCACCTTCCTGAAGTTCTTCGTCTTCTAATGGGACTAGGTCGACCGAGGCTAATTGTAGGAAGTGTCGAACGTCCTTGAGCCTTCTCTGAGCCATGTCTGCGGGTACGCTGTGGGTCAACCACTGTCAATCGAAGATGTAATGGTCGAGGACTTCGTGTGGGTCGACTCCATGCCTTGGCGTTCCCGACTGGTCTAGAGCGGTCGAGCTGGGAAGTGCTTGAGTTTCTGCCAATGCTATGAGCATTTTTGCGCTTCCTTCTTCTTCTTCCGGAAGCAAGGGGCTTGTGAAAGTCTGTAGTAGTGGTGTGGGGGGAGGCGTTCGTATGGTGGGTAGTTCGGTTGGGTTTATGGTTTGGGTGTGGTGCGGGTGCGTGGTTGTTGTTGTTTTGGTTTGGGTTTGTGAGCGGGTGTTTTTGGTCGTGAGGTGTGCGGGTGTGTGGTGGTGGTTGTTTTGGTTTGGTTTGTGAGCGAGTGTTTGGTCATGAGGTTTCAGTGGCTTGTACTTGTCTGTGCCGCGCCCGAACTCTGTCCTTGACCGCTCGTAGAAGTCCTAGGTCTCTTCTCCCCTTCATGATCACCTTGATCGTCAGGGTCGTCATGTCGGCGTTTTGAGCGGGAGCTTTGACCTCGGCATGATTGCGTAGTCGGGTCAGGACGATCCACCAGACGTCTGAAGAGATCTTCTTCCTCCAGCGTCCGGTTGGGTAGCTCAAAGAGTCGGGCGACTAAAATTGCGTGGAGTTCGCTAATAGGTATGGTGGCTGGATTGAAAACGTTAGGTGATTGGATGAGTGGGTTGGTGTGTATGGGTTGTATGGGAGTGAGGTTCAGTTGTGATGAAGTTGCCTCCGAGACGGGTGCTTTCCCTTTATCTTGTCGGGACGTTTCGATGCAGCGCACTCTCTCCATCAATTTGTCTTCGAAGGACTTAAATGCTTCGGAGAGGGCGGCCTGTAGCCTTGATTCAGTCACAAGGGGTTCTGACGCCTCCGTCGTAGATGGACCAGGACGACTGATGTCGCCTGTTGACAACCCTTGAGTGAACACCGTCTCAACGGGTTGGCTCGTAATCACTTGAGGTTGTGATCGTGCGAGACTTCCATCCAATCCTCGATTTGAATCTAAAAGATTCGCATTTATGGATGTTGTGGCAAGTTCTGATTGAACTTGCGTATCAGACATTGATTCAGGACCGGTAAGGAGAAGAGTCTAAGCCTCGGCCTCTGTAGACGCAGGAATGTCGTGATGCAGCTCAAGATAGACAATTGGCGCCGTGTCTGGTGTGGTCATGACAGCATAGAAGGCGGGCTCGTTGGATGTGGCTTGACGTATGGGAGGCCGTCTAATCAGTCGAATCTCCCTATCTGACTCTGTGTCTGATGAGGTAGCCGTGTGAGGAGTTGGATCACGTTCAGCTTCCTCATGGGCTGGTGCTGTCTGTTGAGACTCTCGAAGTGGGCTGGGCCCCGTTTCAGCTTCGAGTGGTGCTTCATTGGTCGGAACTTCCACAAGTGGTTCCTAAAGCACTTCTACAATTGGGGCTTCTTCTTCGAGTTTTTGAACTTGAGCATCGACTCCAACTCACATGCCACTTCATCTATCAACGTAGCTTCTGTATCAGGTATTGAAGCTTCTTGAGTTGGAGGCTCTAGTTCTAGTTCCTGGGCTACTTCATCTATCAACATAGCCTCGCGACTTGGTTGTTGGTGAGTAGGGCTCACATTGAAGTCCATCGGGGGCCCTCGGATCATCGCTACCGTGAGATGATTTTCCCGACAGCATAGACGATACACGTCTCCCGTGGGGTCGGCGAGACGGAGCAGCTCAATTGAGATCGGCATCGATGGCTGATCCAGATCAGTGAGCTTGGGTGGTGGAAGAACTTGAGCCGGGTGGTTGATAGTTTCCTCCTGGAGGCATGTGAGGAATATTCTCGTGGAGCTCCATGAGATGAGCAATGATCACAGAAAACCACCTTGCATACGCACATTCTTCGATCGCTTATTCTCCTTTTCTCTGATCTGTTCTGCAAGATCGTTCCAGATCAGCTGTGCGAAATCGTAATTTCGTGAGTATGAGATGCCGTGGAAGATGCGAAGGATGTTGTCGTTGCCTTTGTGAAAACCGGCATGCTTCGGCGAGAGGCACTTGTTGACGATACCAAACAACGTCTTCCATGGGTGAGGGGTGCCGTTGCTCTGAACTTGTGTGAGTTTAGTGAGTAGTGGTCGGTATCCCATTTGGAGAAACTCTTGTACCATCTCAGCATCCGTTGGCAGAGGTTGTAAATGTTGCAGAACGAGAGGTCTAAGACGAGGCCAAACACATTCTTGTTGAAGTTGACATGTCTTGTCCCAAGTACCATTGCGAATTGGTAAGCGCCCTCAATTACGTGACTTTGTATACGTCCCCAAAACTATTGGAGGTAGACCATTGGCACTGAGGCCGTCACTGTAAGTGCGTGCCTGAGGGGATGGCCTTGAAGAATGGACACCATGATCTCGTGAGGGCATCCGAATGTAATCATATCGAGATGAAAACTCGTGTCCTGAACCTTGAGATACAAGTTGAGATCGTATATATGGTCGTACGCTGGATAGTTGGCCATCTAAAAAAGATAAGAAATAAACTTTATTAGTTCGTTTAAATTTGAAGTCGAAATATATATGGTCGTATAATATTTAAACACTTTATATCATGTTTGATAGTTATGAAAGTTTTAATTTCGCACATTGGTTGCACGGATGTGAAGAAATTAAAATGGTATTTGATGAGATTTTCGAAAGTCACCTAAATATAAGAGTTCTATCAAAAAAATTTCTAAGTGTTGAGCGCGAGAGTACCACTGTTCATTCCGTGAAATTTTTCGCTCAAAAATTGAATTTTCAATTTTAATTTCCTATGTGTTAATTTCTAACTAAAGTCCCCGTGTATATTTGCGATCGAAAAATTTTTATTCGATAAGTTCGCTACAGTGTAAAAGACTTAGAGAATTTTTCTAAGTGTTGAAGTGTTAAAAGCAGTACTGTAGACGATCAATTTTCCGATCGAGAAAAATGTCCGTGTAAATTTACAATTGAGAAAAACGGTTTCCGCGTGAATTTACGATCGCGAAATCTTTCGCGAGAAAATAAAATTTTTCGTCGTGAAATTTGTCGAGCAAGAAAATTTTCGATTTTAAAGTTGGTTTTCGCTGCGAAGTTTGTCGATCGAAAAAAATAGTCTACGAGAAACTAAGTCAATCGCGGAGAAAATTTTCGGTCAAACAAAATTATCGCCGCGTATTTTACGATCGAGAAATTTAACGTCTAAAAATAGATTTTACCGCTGCTAAAATTTACGACCGAAATAAAATGAAATCGAAAGTACTGTTTTCGATGGTAAGTTTTGCGCTCGAAATAAATGTCATCTATTTTATCTATTCCACTCTTTAATTTTTCGCTCGCATAAAATCCCGATTAGATTTCTCGACGGTAAGTAATTTCGATCTACGTCATTTAGCTTAGCGACTAACTCAAAATTTAGCGATCCAAAATCTTATTCGATGCAAACAGTATCTCAATCAAGCTTAATTTCAATTGAAACTGTTTGCGATCGAGAAAGTTCTTCGACTGCTTCAAAAGTTTAAAACCCAGTTTAATCGAAACTCAGATTTTTAACTCTAAGACGCAGACAATCGAAAGTCTTTACTACCAGATTGATCGAACACACCAAAACTATCATAAGATGCAAATATTAACCTAGATTAAACACATAGATTGGTCTTAAATACTGCAAAACAGCATTCGAGTTTTCGCAGTTTCAAGCATCCAAAATCTAGCACTGAATCAAGCGAAAAATTACAAATGTAGATGCAAACGGAGATTAAAGACACGCAAACACCGAATAAACGTCGATTCTACCTTAGAAAGACGAAAAATCGGTTGAAAATTAAAAGATTTGGTGGATTTTGAATTTCGTCTTTACTGTGGAATTTTTCGCGAGAGAGAATTTTAATCGACTGTAGGGTTTTTCGATTGGGATTTATGTGTATGTTGAAGTTTTTCGACTGCAAAAAGTGATTTTCACATTAATGGGCTGTCTAGACATGTTGGGTTCTCGATTGGACAGACCCATTTCAAGATTTTCGCTCGAGAAACTGGAAGCAAAATTACTTTTTCGATCCAGTTTTTCGATCGTAAGTTTTCTATCTTTTCAGATTAATCCCTATTTTACTTAGTGACCACACATTTACTCCCCTAAGTTTTAAAATAAAAGCAATTAACTCCCTGTAATTCAGAATAGTGGCGCCTGGCTCCTTTGACTAGATTCGAAAAATCTGTACCACTTAGAGCAAGATATCAAAATTATTAGAGTTAATCAACAAGTTACTTTAATCAGGCTTGATACGTAACAATTCACAATATTTATACCCCTTAAAAGTACGTTTTTGGTCGATTTTTTTGTACAATCATACACGGATATTCTATTATTATATTTCAATTACTTGTCCTCAGTGTTTTAAAACGCGCATAGCGCAACGCGTCGCGTTTCAGTGTAGATAGCGCGTAGCGTAAATAGCGTAGCGTATTGCGTGTTTTTCGGACAAGTCATTTATTACGTTAAGAAACATAATTTATAACATATTATTAATCATAAGCACATTATTCCAGCTTAATATAAAATTTGGTTCAATAATATATGTAAAATCTAAAAATATATATTCCAAACAATAAAAATAGTATATATAAAAATATATTAAACAATTCATGTACGTAAGATTTAATAGAATTTTTAAATCTAATTTCATCTCATAGGCCAGCATTAAAAATATTGAACAAATAACTAATAAAATTTTAAGAACCTAAATTGTAGTATTTAGAAAACGATTTTTATCAGTGTCGAAAAATATAAGATATGCATGTCATTTTGATCGCTGCTAAACAAATAATAAATTAATTAATTCTATTTATTTTTATCACATAGATTATACTAAATAATCTAGCTTTTTATGTTTGGGTGGAAATAATTTAAAAGTTAGAAAAAATTTGAAAAACTAAAATAAAATGACATGTGTTTGTAAAATTTGAAAAAATAAATTAAAATTTGAAAAACTAAAAATTAGAATAAATTAGTCAAATCATTGCCACGTTGGCTCTCTTTGCGTGACTGCCTCCCTGCTTCTCTGTCGCAATATTCTGTTTGTACTGTCGGGCTTTTCTTTTACGCCTCATCGCGTTTTCAGGCATATTTACGCTAAATCGCGCCTTGGAGCGCGCGAAAAAACGCATTTTAAATCACTGCTTGTCCTACAATACAGACAAAAAAAAAACAACTCAAGCAGATCAAGTGGGCTGAAGGCATGCGTGAACCCTCGTGGACAAGGCCCATATAAGTTTCAATCGGCCCAGCCCTAAGATGATAAGAAAAAAGAGAACAACGGCTGAAACAAATAGGAAAAGCCACTCAAACACACAAGTCATTCTTAGTCAAAGGAGAAAGTGAGCTGCTCAATTATTGGTTGCAAACACTCACTCACGATCGAAGACAAGTTGCAAGAAGAAGATAAGCAAACAATCTCACATCAACAAACGGCTCAAGATCGATGCACACGGCTCAAGGAAAAGCTGCGAGGATAGAAAATCAACTAAGAAGAAAAAAGGAATCTGTGCAAGCACGCTCATAACAGAAAAATTTGTCCACATCGCGTCACGAAGGTTCTATAAATGGAGCTCTCAACAGACGAGAACGATATAGAGTGTAACAGAGAGAGATCGGCTGATCGATCATCACTTAGTCTCCGAGTTGTTTCAAGCCAGAGAGCAGTTGAAATCATGTTCTGTCATTTTTCATCATTGTTGTTTTGATTTCAGTAGTTGTCAAATACTTTCGATTTCCATATATTTTATATTAAGTTTGTTATTGATCTTGAGTTAATAGTGGTTTTCGTACCTTGAGGAGAATTACCAGTCGGCTAAGCATTTACGAGCACCTCTTTCTTGAGAGAGTGGACTCTATTTCCTATTTTCTGACGTTTTGCTTACAGGGGAAGGGACGGGAACCGATTGAAAGAAAGAAAAGAAGACATTAGAATTATCGTATCTCATCATTAGTTAGCTTTTCATGATTTACAAATTCCTCAGGCTGATTTGGATGTTTCGTGGGTTGTTGAGAAGATCAACGGAATAAGGGAGCAATTCACACGGTGGTAAGCTTATTTTTATTCTGGTCAATATGCCGATTAATTTCATACGCGCTTTGATTAATATGTTTAGCGGCTAATCTCTATAGTTGAAGGATTATTCGAAGCCTTTGATTTGTGATAAATTGTGAGATTTATCGCGCCTATTTATGAAAGTGCAAGTACTCGTTCATGAGTTTATTATATCGATGAGCTTAGATTAAATAAACAGTGACCAATGTTTATGACATCTAGGTAAATCAATAGCTAATTAAAACAATAAATCCGTAATTGTTCGTTCGTTTTAATAAGTAGCAAATAATATTAAACTTCTCTACATTTTGTAAGTGATGTTATATAAGGTTAAATGATTTGATTTTAATAGACCGGCTTCCGAGTTTACTAGTCAATGATCGGGTCTTTTTGCATTTAACACTTTCGGAATTTCAAATCTTGCAGGGCGTCCCAGATATTATTTTTCGATTAGGGAAGTAATTATAGAGCGTCTCTAAATTACCAATTAATTTAGAAAAGATTGGTTATTAGGCGTTAATCGATAACTATAACCGATTATACTTGCGCTGACATAATATCTTTATAAATCGATGATCAATTAAATAAATATAGGTGGACAATAATTCCTTCGACTATTATATTATCATTTTTAGTTTCGAAGAAAAGGGAATCAGAGAAGGTTCAAAGTGGATGACTAAAGGCTATGTCAAAGGATTGAAATTTACATATGGCCGAGTGAAGAATATCCTAAGTGCCCTAATCATTTTCCGAACGATCTAACGCAAAGCGAGTATGAGGCCAAAAATCACTAGTTAGGACAAGCAATTGATGTGTGACTCGCTAAAAATTAATCCAAAGAAAAAAAAATAAAAGGCTAGAATCCCCACTTATATAAAGTGACTTTGTGTCTAGTGGAGCAAATTAATGACTTTTAGACACAAGAATGCGATTTAGACTCACAAAATTAAGCAATTAATCAGTCGCACGTCAGCGAAATCTATTTGTGACCAGATCGAGCATCCTAAAGATATCATCATTCCCCGAATATTATATGTATATGTATAATATTTTTGGATTTTGTTATTTATTATTAATATTAGTATTATAAATATATATATATATATATATATATTTAATTTTCACGCAAGATATATCATATAAGTATAGAAAACACATAGAATAGAGCATATGAAAGCACATAAAATCAGGTAAAGCACATATCATGGGAGATTCAACATGTCTAATTTCCCGACAAGGAATTGGAATCATTTTTCATCCAATGCCTTGGTGAAAATGTCGGCTAGTTGATATACCGTGTTCACAAAGTACATGTCAGTTGTGCATTCTTCTACGTAATCTTTGATAAATGATATCTTATGTCTATGTGTTTCGTGTGTGAGTGGTGAACAGGATTGTAATAACGACCGCAGTTTGACTATCACTATATATGGGTATATTATTTAAATTGTACCCATAATTGCGAAGTTGAGTCCGCATCCAAAGCATTTGCGAACAGCAACTGCGGCCGAAACGTATTCTGCTTCGACCGTCGATGTTGAGACGCAATTCTGCTTCTTGGATGACCAACATACCAGCTTTTCGCCTAAAAATTGAGCGCCACCGGTTGTGCTTTTCCTGTCCATTCGGCAACCTGCATAGTCAGGGTCAGTGTAGCCGATAAGTTTGAAATTCGTACCTTTGGGATACCACAATCCTAAGGTAGATGTGCCCTTGAGGCAGCGCGGGATCCGCTTGACCGCGCGCATGTGAGAGTCTTTGGGATCGGCTTGGAAACGGGCGCACAAACACGTGGCAAACACGTCGACCGCTTTTCCAAAGGGATCGGCATCCAACTTGCAGCTTGTGGCAATAGGAGTGCTGAGAGGCTTGCTCTGATCTTGATGAAACTTCTTCAGAATGTCCTTGATGTATTTCGTCTGGCTGATGAAGATTCCATCTTCTACCTGCGTGACTTGAAGTCCTAAGAAGAACTGCATCTCTCCCATATGGCAGATTTCGAACTTGCTCTTCGTTAAATCTCCAAATCTCTTGCAAAGCCGTGGATTGGTTGATCCAAAAATGATGTCGTCGACGTATACTTGAACGACCATCAAGTCTTTGTCTTGCCATTTGATGAAGAGAGTCGTATCGGTTGTTCCTCGGATAAATCCAGACTTCTCGAGGAATTCGCTCAGGACGTCATACCAAGCACGTGGGGTTTGTTTTAGTCCGGAGAGAGCTTTGTCCAATCGATAGACATGATCAGGATGATCTTGACCGACGAAGCCTTCTGGCTGAGCGACGTATACTTCTTCTTTTAACACGCCGTTGAGAAAGGCGGTTTTTACGTTCATTTGGTAGACTTTGAAGTCCTTGTGAGCCGCATAAGCCAGAACTAGTCTGATGGCTTCAATTCAAGCAACAAGAGCGTATGTCTCGTCGTAGTTTGTGCCTTCCTGTTGGTTGTATCCTTTGCGACGAGTTGCGCTTTGTTCCCGATAACTTATCATCTTTGTTTTTCTTATTCTTGAATACCCATTTCGTCCCGATGATGGTTTTACCATGCGGACGGGGTACTAATGTCCACACTTGCAGACGTTCGAATTGGTTATTTCATCTTGCATAGTGATCCCAATCCGTGTCCTTAAGTTTGTCTACCCTCGGTGGCTTATTTTGGCTTAAGAAGCAGCTGGAAAGTCCTTTCTAGTGTCTTGTCCCTATTCCACTCGAAGGATCACCGATGATCTGATCGACTGGATGCGCTCGAGTCCACTTATGCTCATGAGGTAAGCCTGAGGTTGAGGCATCAGCCATTGGAGCGATATTTCTAGAGATCTGAGGCTGCTTATCTGGTTGAGGTAATTCCATTTCTGCACTTGAGTTAATCGATTCTGATGATACTTTTTCAAAGTCTATTGTAGGAGTTGCAGCACTCTGTGGTAATTCTGAATCGGGTGGGGTGGGGACATTTGACGAACTTGGTATATCGGTGTCATCTAGAGGGGGTTCCACTGTAGGGATGGTAACGTTGTTGTTATGCCGATATACATGCTCAAAGAGCGAGTCCAAGTCTTCTAGAGCTAGTTGTAAAGCTTCTTATAACGTTGAAGGCTGTGCTGTTGCCGTTCGCTGTTGGTCTTTGTGCCAACACACCAGTGAGCACGGGTTCTGAACTGTCATATTCAAAAGTCATTTTGTTAGGCACGAGTCCTGAACTGAGGTGTACAGGAGCCACATGGTTGGGCACGGGTCCTGGACTGATGTGCCCAGATGTCATCTCTGTCACTTCTTGGAAAGTGACGTTGTAGCTTTCCTTAATTGTTCGGTTGGACTTGATGTATACTCGGTACACTTTTGATGTTGAAGAATACACGAGGAATGTGGCTTCGAATGCTTTAGGGTCGAACTTAGCGCATTGCTCTCTATCGTTCGCCACAAAGCATTTGCACCCAAAGGCCTTGAAGAAGGAGATATTGCGTATTCGGTGATTGAGAATCTCGTACGGAGTCTTGTCAAACCATTTGTGGACAACTGTCCTGTTCTGAGTGAAACATGCCGTATTTACTGCTTCAGTCCAAAGGAAGTGAGGGAGGCCAGAGTGGATCAACATCGTACATGCGGCTTCCACTAGAGTTTGGTTCTTCCTCTCGACTACCCCATTCATTTGATGCGTCTTTGCGGCTAAGAATTGCTGACTGATTCCAAGTTTCTGGTAAAATTCACTGAGAAACTTGTTCTTGAACTCAGTGCCATTGTCGGTACGCATGACTTGGATAGTCTGCTGCAGCAGGTTCTGAGTTGTGTTCACAAAATTTACTATCAAGTTCCCTGTCTCATCCTTCGTTCGAAGGAACTTCGTCCATGTTTAGCGAGAGAAATCGTCTACTATTACCAACACATACTTGCATCCTTTGATGCTCTGTATTTGCATTGGTCCGCAGAGGTCCATGTGTAGCAGTTCCAAAGGACGTGAAGTGGAGGCAACTTGTTTGACGTGATGCGAAGCTCGCTTCATTTTTCCAAGCTGACACGCCAAACATTGATGCTCTTGCGCCGTCAAATTGGTTGGTACACCGTGAACCAACTTCTTGGTAGAAAGACGCTGTAGAGCTTTTAAGTTGAGGTGAGACACTCTTTGATGTCACATGCTGTTCCTCTTCATATTTGTCTGAGAGATGAGGCAAACAGCAGCCGAAGGCTGTACAAATGTCAGGTTGATCGTGTATAAGTTGGATTTCCGAAATCCTTGAAGGAGTTCTTTGTCCTGACTGTCCAAATTTCTGCACCGGTCAGCAAGGAAGACCACATGGAATCCTTTGTCGCAGAATGGGCCTATGCTGAACAAGTTTTGACGGAGGCCTTCGACATAAGAGACATCTTTAATGATCAGATTCTCCAAAGTAATGTCTCCAAGTCCTAGAATTGGAGCTGAGTCGTTGTTGCCGAATCTGACTTTTCCATTTAAGCGGTCTTGGTAGTTGCTCAGCAGCTCTTGATTTCCCGTCATGTGTGGGGAGCAACCGGAATCAAGGTACCACACATGATGGATCTGCAACAACAAATTAGAGAGCTTTAGGTACCCACTTAAGAACTGGTCGTCTCAGTCAAATATATGTTTAGGTTCAGATATGGTTCCTAAATTATTATTAATAGGAGCTTTAGCTACCCAAGTCACATTTGAAGAAGTTGATTTGGGTTTTGCCTTAGTAGGAGACTTGGCCTTTTTGGCTTTCGTCTTCCTAGGCGGATATTTAGGAACCCATTTGGGTTGAACCTTGCAGGAAAGTTGAATTTCAGCGCGGGCAAATGCTTTGGTAGGCTTGATCACGGAAAAGATCTTCTCATTCGATAGTCTCCCAAGGTGTTTGGGGGATTGGATCTTTACGGGATATCTTAGGTGAGAACAGGAATGAATAGCACTATAAGCCTTCTTGATGGCTGGATCTTGTTTCCTACGAGTCATCCTAGAGGCATTTGTCTTAAAATGATTAACTTTAATTTCTGAGGTAGAGCCTATTTCGAAATTGGTGCTTCTAAAAATGGTAGGCTGAACAGAGCATGTAGAAGCAATGATTAAGTAAAGAAATGACTCTTTTATTTCTGAGTGTTTTTTGCTTTTACAGAAGGAGGATATAAATTTGGAACATTGACATCTAGAGATTCCTTCTTTATTATTAACTAGACACTCTTGTCTTCGACTTCTTAGCTCCTTTACTACGCTCCCTGTAGACGTAGTAGAAACAAGATTAGAAAGAATATTTTTCAAAATATTCTTTGGTTTCTGATCAGTGCAAGGTGATTTTTCTTTCTTCACGCTTTCATAATTTTATTTGCAAGTGAGAGAGATGCGTGAGAAATAGTTTGGAAGACAGAGGAAGCTTTGAGATTTTTCATCTTCTTTAGAAATTTTTCCTTTTCCGCTTCAAAATCCTCTCTTACTTTAGCTAATGTGGCTCGTAACTCTTCTATCTGCCTAACGATAGGAGGTTTGTAAAGAGAATTTTCAGAATGAGTGTTTTTGGCTTTCTTGATTTCAGGTTGAAGCTCAGGAGGTTTGACTATATCACGTCACGCGTCAAGGGTATTTTCCTCGATTTGTAACTGTCATTTAATTTCTTGTAGTCGAGGGGAATCTGGGCCCTATGTTTGGCTCTTCTCCTAGCTAATTCTAAAGCACCTAAGTCGTCTGCTTTAGTAAAGTTAGTGGTTATGCCTAATCCCATGTTTTTTACATCGTATGCTTCTTTCTTCTTTAGCACACACGGGTTAGACCTAAGCCTTCTATTGGATTATAAAATTCTATATCCTTGGGCTGATTTAGAAATATAGTCTGTGCAGTTTGTCCCCTTCTCGTAAGAAGATCGTCTAATTTTTTACTTTTGGCATATAACTTCTTACGTTCTTCGCCTAAGAGAGCATATTAATTTCCACTATCAGTTTGGCGGTTTTACAGGCATCAAGTTCTTTAGCAAGTTCACTAACTTTATTATTGGATTTATCTAATTGGACTTCTAAGTTAGTGACCTTAGCAGTAGCATCTGTTAATCTACAATTGAGGCTAGGTTTCTTGTTGAGATTCCTAACCAAGCAATTATAGTTATTCTCTAGATTGTCTTCTAGTTCCTTAACTTTTAAACTATGCTGCTCTATCAGAGGCTTCGTAGTCTCACTAATTTTCAAGCTCTTAGTTTGTTCTTCTATTTTTCCACTAGAGCGTCTAAGTTCTAGCTCGAGACTAGCTATTCTCTCTTGAGACCTGGATAGTTTCTTCTTTACTTCCTTTACACTTTTCTGCTCACGTTCCATATTAGCGTAATAAAATTGATGCGATTCTAACATGGTCAATAATGTGGACGAAGAGACTACCTCCTGTGAAGATTCGGATGCTTGGTCATCGTCCGTCTGATTGGAAGTTTCGGCGTTTGAGTTCTCATCCAGGCGGCCATGAGGGCGAGATTCTCCTCGTTAGAACTAGACGTATCCTCGAGCCAGTGGTCTTGTTCCGCCATAAGGGCTACTCCAGCTTCCTTTTGCTTAGTGAGTTGAAGCTTCTTGGAGTAGTAGTTGGCATCCCTCTTCTTCGGGAGAGTGCACTCTCGGGCGTAGTGACCGGGCTTGCCGCAGTTAAAGCATTTGTTTGGCTGTTTGGTATTCTTGACTTCGGAAGTCTGGGGTGCACGTTCCTTGTTCTTTGATACCAATTGTTAGGTCCTTGTGATTTGAGCTTGAGGTCCGAAGTCGGTTTGCTGATGATGAGGACTTCTTCTTGAAGTACTGTTTGGTTATCAGCTTTCCAACGAGAGCTTACTGCTTTCCCAGTGCTTTGATATGTGGCTCGATGTCTGAGTCTGATTCGTCTCCGGATCTCTGAAGGGGTGGGAGGCCTAAGAATCTTCTATTTACATGATCTTGAGCTCCGCTTCTCTGAGACAGGGCAACTGTGTCTTCGATCTGTTTGCCCTTCTGCTCCTTCTGAATCTAGCTTATATCTTCCTCGGTGTTGTGTGAGCTTGTCGAACATGGCATGGATATCCAACTCCTTGAGGTTTTTATTTTGTCGGATTTGAGTGGATATCTTCTTCCATTCAGAAGGCAAGGACGATAGAAATCGAATGTTAGTTTCCATGTTGGTCTTTGTGATTTCTATCTTCCTCATCTCATTGAGAAGCGTGAGGTATCTTTGATAGAGATCATATAGGCTTTCCTCTGGTTTTGCTCTAAATGAGTCGTAGGCAGTAAGAATGTTTGCCTTCTTGGCCTTGATGCCTACTTCTATTCTTTGCATCATTCTATGCAAGTCATCCCACATTCCTTTAGCCGATGGGAGACTGTCTATTTGTCTGTAGATGTCGTTTGGGATGCCTTGCATTAGTGTATTCTTTGCTATCAGATCATCTTTAGCTCGTATTCTTTCCTCATCTATGTATTCCCTAGGCTCTTTCAGTTGCCTAGTGGCGGGAATTGGAGGATTAGCTGTGTTATCGCCGGGTACTGTGACCCAAAACTGAGCTGGTCCATCCTTAAGTGAAGAGAGAAGGTTCTCTGCCTGATCCTTTAGCTCAATGATATTCAGAAATCGACTTCGCCAGATAGTGTATTCGCCACGTTTGAAGATAGGAGGACAATTATCGTTTTCAAGCGTATAAGCATCCATTTTTGAGTTGATTTGTAGAGAATACAATTTTAACACAGATTCAAGCAGAAATAGCAAATTATGCAGTGAAATTGCAAGTAATTGCTCGAATCTATCAGCTAAACATACGCGAGCAGACAATTAAACAGGTTATGAAGCAAAATACGGCAAATTTAAGCAAAATCAGTACGAGTTCATCATGTTCAATCGCAAACAGTAACTATCGCAGAATCTAAATTCACTCAAATTCAATGTTTTAATTGGACACTGATCGAATCGCAAATGATTACTAACAATATTGCGAGCACATAGACATCAAAATCAAATCAAATAAGCACATAATTGAGCCATTAGATCGAAATCTCAATTTCACACCAAAAAGTTCTTCGAGCAATCGAAAAACTTTTCACAATAGGATTTCGATCTAAATCTAACAATTCAGCTTCAAAACAGATACAAATGTGCTCTGATACCAATTGCTAGGTCCCTAATTATCAACTCCTATGATCCTAGGCAGGAATTCTAAGGTAATCGACTTGAATTGATAAGATTGAATTTCGATCGAAAACCTTCTAATGAAGAATACGAGAGAGAACTTTGTAGCGTGAGAAAGTGTATGTTGTTTCTCTCTCTAGAATTCAATTCTCAAGCCCGGATCAAATTCTAAAACTTTCTCTATTAAGCTCAATGGTTACAATGCTATTTATTACCAAACAAAATTGGTATAAATATCAAACCAGTCCTAAACTATGGACTAATACAAAGCCCCTAATTACAAGATTTAATAAAATCAAAGCACAACTAAAACATATATTCTACAATTTCTAAACATACTCTCCCCCATCCTCGTTGTATTGGGGATGGGGGATCAACTTTTTATTTGATTCCATTTTTCTTTTATGGCATGGTAGTATTTTAGTTTTTGTAAGCACTGTTGTCTCCTTTTTGGGAGTATGTCTCCGTTATGGAGTGTCGGATTATCTGAATAAATTGCTTATTATTTATGGAGTTTCAGTTCAGAATAGACTTGCTTATTGCATTGATTTTATGTAATCCTTAATTTTCTTATATTTTGGTGTGTAGGGTTCTTTGATGGTCTCCAGAGAATTTTCGTTCTATTTTGGATTTATTTTTCTTGATGAGTTTTCTCTTCTTTATGGAGCTTGTTATTCGTTTTGGAGGCGTATTTTTCGTACTCGATGTCGGTTGTAACTAGAGGACCTTCGTTGGCTGTTTAGCCATTGTACCACTTCATCAAAAGCTAGCTATGGTTTGAAAAAAAAAGGTTATTTTCAAAAATTGACACTATCATAGGCATATAGTTTTAAAAGAAACACCATAATATATTGATATATTATTTTTTATTATAGTTATATACAAGATTGTTAGGAAAGTTAATGGGATTGAGAAGATTAGATGCAATTTTTTATTAATTAAAAATGGTCGATAAATCTTATACTTAATTTAAAGATGCAAATACAAGGATTTACCTATAAATTGTTCGTGTTTTGTAGTATTTAATAGTCTCTGAATACTTGCATAATCGTAACTATATATGTTAGGATCGGTTTAGTGCTTAGAGGGGTGAATAAACACTTTCTAAAGCTTTGTAAACTAAATGAGTTGCAATAACTCGAGCTCTTGAAAATATTTGAGCATTGAGAGATTAAGCGAGTTTGATTTTAAACCAAGCGAAAAATACTCGACTTCCTCTTAAATGGTTTTATGAAAGCTAGTTAAAAACACTTTAAAACAATGCAAGTTTGAAAACCGGTTTTGGTTGAAGAATTTATCGAACATTTAAAATGCTTCAACAATGCACATGCTATATATGTGAATGCAATGCAAGGGACACACTATTTGTTTATGGAAGTTCGGAGTCTCAATACTCCTACGTCTCCCCTTCTTCCCCACAAGGAATGCTCTCACTATAAGACTCGGTTTACATACTACGATGTACAACCTCCCATAACTAGCCTTACACACATAACTTCCTAAGCTATATTCCGCTAACTAAACTTCCTAGCATCAACCACATAGTTTTTTAAAGTCGATCGGAACGTGTCTCTATCGTTAGCTTTTTAAAGTCCACCGGTAGAGTTATTTCGCTCTACGAATCGTAGGCTGCGACCCTACAAAAGACACTTCTTTTACTCTATGTGCAAAGACTGCAAACACATAGTTTTACGTCTTTGTGCTAAGACTCTCACTCAACTATTATACTTTAGCTCATCTCTCTTTTGTGTGAGTGACGTGTGTGGGTTTGAACGTTGTAGCTCGCTCTCTTTTGTAAACCACACACTTGGGAAGAACTCTCTTGATTTTGTACTCTTTGTTCTTATTCTGCTCTCTTGGATCTCTCTTTGGATGTGTGCTTGTTTGCTCTAGGATCCTTGTATTTTTCTGCTCTTCTAGTGTGTATTTATAGTCTCTCAAACTTGATATAGCTATTATACACATTAACCTAGCCGTTGGAAGCTTTTGTTTTCTTATGGTCAATGCTGTCATCTTCAGTCGCTTGTACCTGCTGCGGTAAGGGGCTTGTACCTCAGTGCAGTAGTTGATCAGTCAATCTAGTCATTGACCGGACTAGTATGACACCGGACATCCCAGAGCGAGACCGGCCAGTCCAGTCCAGTCCAACCTGACACCGGCCAGTCCAGTCTGAGACCGACCAGTCCAGACCGAGACCGGTCTGTCCACCAGTCTGAGACCGACCAGTCCACTGTGGGACCGAGATCGAGTTGACTGTCAGTTGACCGTAGGGGTGTTCATTCGGTAATAACCGTACCGAACCAAACTTTCAGTAACCGAAAACTTAACCGAAAACCGAACAGAAGTTAATCTATTGGTTAGGTAAAAACCGAAATTATTTGGTTAATTTCGGTTATTTACCGAAATACCGAACTAAATAAACAAAACGAAAAAATTATTTTTATTAATTGTATATATAAATAATTAAAAAAACTGAAATATTGTATATAAATATAATTGTATATTAATAAAATATTTATATAATTCTATAATTATATTAAATAATAAGATTTATAAATAAATTATAATGATTTTTATAGTTTTAGCTATAGGTGGTACTTAATAACATAAATAAATCAATATTAAAAAAGTTTGTTAAACTAGATATATTTTCCAACTTGAATTCTTATTTTTTTAATTGTTTTCCTATTTTATATTGTTTTTTCCTTTTTTATATGTTTTTTTCTTACTTTTTCCTATTTATTATTATTATTATTATTATTATTTTCTTATTAATTTATGTATAGTTGTATATATTTATTATTATGTATTTCGGTACATCAGTTTTTTTCGGTTAACCGAATTACCGAACCGAAATAACTGAAAAATTTCATTTTACATTTTTTAATACAGAATACCGAACCAAACCAAACCGAAAAATCGATATTCGGTTTGTACCGAACTTTCGGTATCGGTTCACCGACTTTTGAACACCCCTAGTTGACCGTGTTGACCAGTGTTGACCGGCAGTTGATCGAACTGGTTTTTCGCCTGAGCTCTATCTGTTTTTCGAACCGAGCTCATTTATACACTAATTAAATATATTAGTAACACAATAATAAGTTTTGTGTTCATCAAAATTAGATTACTAGACATTATAATTCAAACAATATACTACTTTGTTACAATGGTGGGGGATAATTGGATTAAGAGTCCGTTTGGTAGATGGGTTTAGATGGTATTACATTAAATTAAGTTAAATTACGAACCTACCCTTATTTTGTTCTGATTGGACATATGGTCCTAATTATGGATGGCTATGTCCGGAGGGAAAGATGGATTAGAGAGAGGGGGGAGAGAGAGCGAGAGAGAGAGAGAGAGAGAGAGAGAGAGAGAGAGAGAGAGAGAGAATGGATTCGAGAGAGAGAGATGGATTCAGGAGAGAGAGAAAGATGGATGAGAGATAGAGAGAGAGAGAGAGAGAGAGAGAGAGATGGATTCGGGAAGAGAGTGTGAGAGAGAGAGAGAAATATATATGGAGTCGAGAGATATAACGTAGAGTGAGGAGAGAGAGAGAGAGAGAGAGAGAGAGAGAGAGAGAGAGAGAGAGAGAGAGAGAGAGAGAGAGAGAGAGAGAGAGAGAGAGAGAGAGAGAGAAATATATATGGAGTCGAGAGATATAACGTAGAGAGAGAGAGAGCATGGTTTAATTATTTTTAAATAAAAGAAGATAAAAAAAAATGAAAGGATAAACTTGTCTAAAATGGGTGGGATTAGGTAAAGGTAGGGGAGGAGATCCCTTTAATTAATACCTTATTAGTGGTATTAAGGGGGTATTAGCCAATTCTCCACTTTAAATAATACCCCGAACCAAACACTGCTTTAATAAATCCTAACCCCCCTAATCCCACCTAATACCCCTAACCAAACACGCCCTAAGGGATCAGGGAGACACCTAAGGGGAGGCATCTTGGGAACCAGTTGTGTCAGCTTAAAGGCCATCTGAAGCAGCTCAATCACAATCTCTATGCTAACATCGTCCACAAAACTGAGGAAGCCAGAGTGAAGCTGGAAGATGTCCAAAACACTCTCATCCTGACCCTTTGAATCCTACTTCAATTGAACAAGAGAGAGCTACTGCTGAAGAGTTCCTTTTTCTTAGCAAGGCGTGTGCTAAATTTTTGGCTCAAAAGGCCAAAGCTAATTGGTTGAAGGAGAGGGACAAGAATACTAAGTTCTTCCATGCACTCATTAAACAAAGGGAGTACATGAATAGGATAATATCAGTCGAGAAGGATGATGCCTGGTTCTGGAGGAGCCTAGTTCCATATTCTCTTACTTTCTGGCCAAGTATACAAGTATTCTGGGAAGTGTTGGTGGGAACTTGGAAGGGATGGATGCTCGGGCCATCAAAAAGGGCCAAACTCTAACTGTGGAGCAGTTTGGCCTCATTCACTCGGAGAGATGTCAAGGCTGTGTTGTTCTCCATCCATAGTGACAAAGCCCCAGGCCCGGATGGGTATAACCGTGAATTTTATAAAGCAGCATGGTCTATTGTTGGGGATGATCTCACTGACGCAGTACTGGAGTTCTTCAATTCTAACAGGCTGCTGAAATCTTTAAACTCCACCAGCATTACCCTTGTGCCTAAAGTTGCTCAGCCCAGAACTGGCAGGGACTATAGGCCTATTGCATGCTGTAATACAGTATATAAATGCATCTCAAAGCTTCTATGTGCTCGGCTGAGAGCAGTTCTGCCAAAGATTGTGCATCCTAACCAGGGAGCTTCTGTACCAGGCAGATCTATTGACCATAATATCATGCTATGCCAAGAGCTACTCACACTGTACAAAAGGGGGGGGGGGGCGCAACTAGGTGCATGATGAAGATTGACTTGAGGAAGGCCTATGATGCAGTTGAATGGGAGTTTCTACTCAGCCTCCTAAAACACTTTAGTGAAGTTTGTGGCATGGGTGAGGGAGTGCATCTCGACTGTTACATATAAGTTGGCTATTAATGGGAGATTTGAGGGCCATATAATAGGGGCTAGGGGGATGAGGCAAGGTGATCCTATATCACCTCTGCTGTTTGTGCTGATCATGGAATATCTGACTAGGAGGCTCATCCTCGTAGTGAAAACAGAGGGTTTTCAGTTCCACCCACTATGTAAGCAGCTTAATATAGTCAGCATGTGTTTTGCTGATGATCTCCTAATTGTGTGCAAGGCTCACATTCCATCTGTTGGCCTGGTTATGGACAGCTTGAAGCATTTTTAAAGGGCTTCAGGTCTCGCAACCAATCCCTTGATGTCCAGTATCTTCATTGCAGGTTCCTCTCAGACCTTGAGGCAGAGCATCCTTGAGCTGACTGGATTTACTGAGGGCTCCTTCCCAATGAAGTATCTTGGGGTTCTAATTTCACCAACAAAATAGAGCAGGCTTGACTGTGAATCACTGGTGGACAGAATTGTCAAAAGGATCACATGCTGGACATCAAGGAATCTCTCCTATGTTGGACGGTGTTGCCTCATCAACTCTGTCTTAATGGCACTACATAGCTAATGGGGATCTATGTTCCTCCTCTCTATCAGTGTAGTGAAGAGGATTGATCAAATATGCCGAGAATTTCTACGGGGCAGAGGCATTGAGGGTAAAGTTAAGGCACTGGTGGCATGGGACACAGTCTGCCTGAAGAAAAATTGGGTGGATTAGACATTAGGGACTATGGCACTTGGAACTGTGCGAGCATAGGGAAGAAAATCTGGGATATCTCGAAGAAAAAGGATAATTTGTGGATCAAACAGGTGCACTGCTACAACTAGAAGAATGTCAGTTTTTGGGACTACCAGAGAGCAGGTGATAGCAGATGGCAATGGAATCAGATTCTTAGAGTGAGAGATAAATTTCGGGATGGATATCATGATGGGAGGTGCTCTGCAACAAGGGATGGCTGCTATACCATCTCCTCAGGTTATATGTAGCTGAAGGGGGATAGGGCAACTAGCTTCAGCAGCAGCTATATAGAATCGTTGGAATATGCCTATACATGCCTTTATATTTTGGCTTATCATGCATAGGAAATTGCTTACAAAGGACAGACTTGCTCATTGGGGGATAAGTGTTCCTGATGTAAGTTGTGAAATGTGCCATAGGACAAATGAATGCATATCACACCTATTTTTTGACTATGATTACAGCAGAATGGTCATTAAGAAGGCCATCTGCTGGTTACATCTTATACTTTCCTGTGACTAAGCGGGGTTGGTAATCCAGTTAGTGCGCACGACTAAGCAGAAGACCATGATACCGAAGATCCAAATTGCGGGTGTGGTGGCTATTACCTATATAGTGTGGACGGAAAGGAACGCTAGGGTGCATGGTGTGGCTGTGAAGACTGCTATGGAGCTGTTTCAGATGTTCAAGCGTAGCTTCAAAGATCAAGTTCGAGGGATGATGCTTGCGAAGCCGTCTCAGAGGGGATTGGAATTTATCCGCGAGCTATGTTACTCCTAGTGTTATGTTGGTGTGATTTTATTCCTAGTGCTTAGTTTGGTGATGTGATAAATTGAAGCAAACAATGGTTCCTGTGGTAATGAAATTTTTCATACTAAAAAAAAATAGTACTTCACAGTTATAATAATTTGATAACAAATTTGATTTTCACACAGTTAAGGTGCGATTTCACACAGTTACGGCGATTTTATTTTGAGTGACACTGTTCCATTGATTTCCTCCTCCTTCTATGGTGGAATCCGCCGCGGCCATGGCCAAGAAGAAGCGGATGGTGAAACGGGGTCCCTCGACACCTGAAATAGGGATACCTACGGCGACGAACTCAACGGAGGGCCTGAACACGCCCACGAATCCGATGGAACCCACGATTGAGAACATTACTAGGTTGATAGACAAGTTCATTAGTAGCCCAGCTGGGGATCAAGGAGCGCGGTCGGAGTTATTAGCTAACACCTTGAGGGAATTCAAAGGGAAGAGCGTATGCAGGGAGGTCTCTGCGGAAACAAGAGGGGAGAACAGCACATCAGTATGGGCAAAGTTTGATATCTCCAAACTGCAGAATGCGGGGACAAAACTCGGGTTTGTTGATCCAGTCGTGACAAATGGACAGAAACTGGGACACATTGAGGTTGAGGATATTTCTGATGAAGTTAACTATTGGAATACGACTGTGGTGTGCTATGTCTTGGGTGCGAATCCGCCCTATTCTGTCATGAATGGGTTCCTGAATCGAATTTGGAAGAAGTATGGGTTGCAACGAGTCTTCCAAGTGAGGGCAGGGTTGTTTTTGGCAAAGTTTGACTCCCCTGAAACTAGGATAGAGTACTGAAAGAGGAGGTGTTACAGTAGAAGCCGATTATTCTCGCACCATGGACAGCCAATACCCAGTTCAAGAAGAGGGAGGTAGAGAAGGTCCCCATATGGATTCAATTTCCACATTTAGAGCTCAAATACTGGGGGCAAAGAGTTTGAGCAAAATTGCTAGTCTTGTGGGGAACCCTATCATGGCAGATGGGGTAACTGGGCGGAAGGAAAGGATCCAATATGCAAGAGTGCTTGTTGAAGTCGAGCTGAAGAATGATATGCAGAAGACTGTCTCATTCATTAATGAGCTTGGTCAGATTACTGAGCAGGAGGTTCTCTATGAATGGAAGCCAACCAAATGTGGGACCTGTGAGATGTATGGCCATGAACGAGAGGAATGTAGGAAAACAGGGGGAAAAAAGGAGCGGAGGCAACAACAAAGGGTGAAACATGATAATGATAAACAAATGGGATTACCAAAACAAGGGGGACCAATTTCTGAATCTGCTCAACAAGCTGAATTAGAGGACAGGGAACCTGAGGGACAGTGCATTGACAGGCAGACAGAGATGGAACGGGATAAGGAAGATGAGCTAGATGAGTGGATTACTCAGGGGAGGAAGAAGGCATACAGGGGCCAGGTCAAGAAGTTAAAGGAAGATACTATAAATATAGAGAAGGGTAATGGCTCCAAACCTCCCGTGAAGAGGGTTGGATCCCCTCCTCATGGATAATTGCCTAATATGGAATGTGAGGGGTATGAATACCCCTCACAAGCAAGCTGAGATTAGTTTGTATGCAGGCATTTCCAAACTAACTTAGCTTGTCTGGTAGAGACCAAGATAAAGAAGGAGAATATGAAGTTGATTATGGACAGGTGTTTTAGAGGGTGGAACCACATGAATAACTTGGATTTTCACCCTAATGGGAGGATTCTGCTGGTGTGGCAGCCTGAATGGAGTGTGAGAGTTATAAGAAAATCAGATCAAATGATACATGTTAATGTGACCAGGATGCATGGAGAGTTTAAGATGACATGTGTCTATGGACATAATAGTCTTGCTACAAGAGTGGAGTTGTGGGATGACATTAGAGGGCTGAAACAAGCACACTGCCCTTGGATAGTATGGGGGGATTTTAATAATGTGATGCACATGGGGGACAGAATAGGGGGCTCCTGTTGGATTGGTCGAGTGTGAGGAATTTAGGCTGTGCATTCAAGACTGCGAGCTAGAGGAAATGCCAAGAAAAGCAAGCAAATATACTTGGTCAAACAAACGGGAGGGGGGGAATAGGGTGTGGAGTAAAATCGATTGGGTCTTTGTTAACACAGCTTGGATAGATAAATACACTGATAGGGAAGCACATGTGCTGGAGGAAGGCATATCTGACCATACTCCAATCCTAATTAAGAAAATAGGAACTCAATGGCCGCATAGAAGAAGCTAAGTTTCAGAACATGTGGGCTGATGCACCAAACTTTATGGAGCTGGTGAAAGCAACTTGGAATGATTAGTATGAATGGAGCATGGAATGGCAGATGATCACTAAACTGAGGAGACTGAAAAGTTGCCTTAAGGAGTTGAATAGAACTCAATTCCCTGATGTGCTAAATTCCATGGAGAGGAGTAGGAAGGAGTTAAAAAAAGGTTCAAGAGCAACTCCATAAAGACACCCTAAATTATATGCTGATTCAAGAAGAGAGGAAAAGCATGGCTGCGTTTGAAGCCCTGAGTAAAGCTGCCACAAAACGTCTAGCCCAAAGAGCTAAAAGTACATCACTAACAGAGGGGGACAGGAATACTAGGTTCTTTCAAGACCTGGTGAAGCAAAGGAGATATAGGAATAGGATAGCTTCTATTTCTACTGAAGCTGGGGTAATACTTGAACAGCCTGAGGAAATTGCTCAACACCTGGTGGACTACTATGAGGATATCTTGGGATCAAGGATGGACCAGATTGCAACAATTGAGGATGAGGTAATCAAGAAGGGCCATGTCCTAACTGTGGAAGAGCAGATGGTAATGCTTAGGCCCTTTACCAGAGATGAGATTAAAGATGCTATGTTCTCTATCCATAGGGATAAAGCACTTGGGCCGGATGGACACAACAATGAGTTTTTTAAGAAGGCATGGCAAGTGGTTGGAGAGGATGTAATTCAAGTGGTGCAGAATTTTTTTCAGAAGGGTCAAAGGGGATATCAAAGGGGCTCGGGGGATCAGACAAGGAGACCCAATGTCTCCTCTCCTCTTCGTATTGGTTATGGAGTATTTAACTAGGAAGCTACAATGGACTGCTTCTAGGAAGGAATTTAGGTATCATCCATTATGCAAACAACTGAGAATAGTGAACCTATGTTTCGCAGATGATCTCATTGTGCTGTGCAAAGCCCATGAACAATCTGTCGAGCTTGTATATGAAAGCCTACAGGAATTTCAGGCTACATCTGGACTGGAAGCGAATAGGCTTAAGTCTCAAATCTATATTGCTAGAATTTCAGAGGTCTCAAGGAAAAAACTGATGGAAGTTACTGGTTTTGCTGAAGGTTAGTTTCCCATGAGATACTTAGGTGTTCCCATATCACCCGGAAAATGGAGTAGAATGGAATGCCAAGAGTTGGTGGATAAAATTGTGATGAGAATAAACTGTTGGACAACGCGACACCTTTCTTATGCGGGGAAGAGGAAGAACAAGATTTGCAAACTGCACATGGGGATCTCAGCCTTAATGTACATGATATGGTGAGCGAAATAGGAGACTACATTGGGGCGCTGCTAGAGCTGCAGATATGGTATCGAGGAGTATTAAAGAGGATGTGAGAAACCACCTCAAGGCACTGCATATGAGAGCTACACGAAGAGGGGAAGCGGATTATATACAACACCTGCTCACATAGCTTGTGGTGTCATTTTTTACTGATAGTTAGTCTGATTCGTTCAGGCATGTAATGTGATAACAATGTGCGCTGTGGTAATGACAAGTTTCTTACCAAAAAAAGTTTAATTTCTCTTGTATTATATTTCGGGATATTGATCAATTATTTTATTATATTTTGTTATGTAATTAGCTGATCAATAGAAATTTATTTTATTATATTTTGTTATGTAATTATATGTAAACAATACCAACATAATGGTTATTACAGCAATTTCCAAAATTATGAAAGCATAAAGGAAAAGAATTATAGATACGCGGCATACGCCAGCCATCTATACGCTCATGAAAATAAATAAATAATAAAATGAAAAATCACTGAAATTACCCCAATATTTTTTCAAGACATCGCCGTTCATTTGGTGCGGATAAATCCTCCCGCGACGTCGTTTGGGGTTTCGACTTTGACGTTTTGCCTCAATTAATTGCTATTTTGCCTCAATTGATTGGTCTTTGAGCTGTATTTTATCCCTGCACTTTAAGGTCTGTACACGGGTTTTTTTTATGCAATTTACGATTTTATCGATTTGGTTTTATTGTTCCGACTGGGTTATTGATGGGTTTTATCCATTTGGATAGCCAACATTGGATTGGTGACGTTTGATGGATTAATTTATTTTTCTCCGAATTGGAGGAATGCCTTCTTCAAGTTAAAATGTGCCTATTAAGTTGACTTCATGCGTGAGTTTGCTTCTTTTTTTTGGTATTCATGAATGTAGGAATTCATGGTTAGGATGAAAATGATATGCTGTAAGTTCATCGGTTTAGCTCTTAGGATCATGATTAATAAAAATATAATTTTTTGTTATTGTCATTGGTGGATATAAATTATCCAGTTTACTTTTGATATCACTTTTGGTGGCAATCAGATGATCATACGGTACCCTGTAGTATACAGAAGCTTATGTTGCAAAATTCTGGATACTATATGAAATGTGGGCTTTTCAGCGTTCTCGTTTAGATATATTCGGTGCACCACCAATGTTTGTTTGCGGTGGAGTTATGTGCATTCATCCATCGACTTATCTCTTATTTGTTGAGTTGAAATTTAATCTAGTTATTCTTGTGGTATTCAACTTAAGACATGCTATAGATCTTTAACCAAAGTTTCTATCTTGTTTTGCATGTGATTGCACTAAATGGTTTCTTCTTGTTTATGTGTCGACTTTGTTACTCAGTCTGAAAGCCAACAATTTGTCAGCCCATGGTCATATGAGTTTGCAAAGGAACCAACCTGCCCAAGTATCTGGGCAGGTTTCGAGCCAAAATGTTACGGCAGTTCCTGCCGCAGCAGCTCGGCAAACTGGGGATCCAGCACCAAATCAGTTGCCGATTCCAAATCCTCCTCAGAATTTTCAGAACACAACCGAACATATTGCGAATGCGCGCAAATCATTGCAAAAGGCCATGTAAGACTTTTTCCCACTTTTCTTTTGTGAGGTTATGGTTTTAGTTAATGTTTCAAGCCACACATTTGGCGTCCATAGATCCGAAAGGAATAGTAGCTCCTTTTGCAGTTATGCTTGATAAGATGCAGGAGAATAGTTCTTAGTTTAGTCACTTTATTGCATGGCACTCACCGCCTAAAATGTAAGACTTTTCATTTTTGCAGCTTGACCTTATTCATGGAGCGACGACAACAGTTACATGAGGAACCCCCTAGAAGATTGCTTGAATTAGTGAGACGTTTGGAAGAATGTTTGTTCAAGAATTCTACCACATTGGTATTTTGTCTTTAGTATCTAACTATTATTCACTTGATTCTTGTCCCTGCTTTTTTATGGAAACCTGATTTTATCCATTAAAAGTGCTTCCAAATCTTAAGATGTCAGAAAGTAGGTCCTTAGTTTCACTATTTATTAGTGTCGAAGACGTCGGGATTGCAGAGATATTTTTAGGACCTCAACCTCATTCGAATGTGAAATATTCAGGTGAATCCCGTTAAACTATGGTTTTCTTGTTTCACCAGGATGAATATTTAGATCGAAGAACATTGCCAAGTCGCTTACAAGCTATGGTCAAACGCATGCAGATGAACAATATGAACCACCAGCTTTCGCATGTGAATTCGTGTGTTCCCGTTGGTACTATGATTCCAACTCCAGGATTTCAACAAACAGGGGATTCAAACCTTGACTCAGCTTCCTCCATTGATAGTAGTACACTTGTCCCTAATAACATCACAAATAGAATTTTGCCATCTTCTGTCAATGCTAGTAGCTCGTTTCCTACTAGGCTTGGAACTTCTGGGAGTGTCCAAGGTGCTTAATCCTTCTTTCCTTAAGTTCATTGATGGTCTATTTCAGTCTTTCGGTGCATGTTGGTTTTCTATTTTCTGTTACTTAATATTCGGACGATAATTTTCTTTTAGGAGCTTCGGTTAGTGGATATCAGCAACCATCACCTTCCATCTCAGTTGATGCTATGAGAAATGGTGGTGTACAGAAAATGACTAGTCAAATGATCCCCACTCCTGGGCTTACCAATTCCAATGCTCAAGAAGCAAACCGCCCTGTTAATATTATCACGCCCATGAATTTGGGGTCATCAAGCAATATAGGTTCAAGTCCCAATCTTAATTCTAGTGCCCCATCGCAACCTTTGCGGCAAAGACAACATGTCTCTGTTGGACAAGGTAATCCATCGCCTAATCTTGGCCGGAATTTGGCTAGTGGAGACCAATCTTCGATGAAACAAAAGGCATATGGTTCATCAAATGGGGCTTTCACTGGAGGATTAGGGATGATGAGAAACAACACTTCCATCATGAATGGTGCAGGAACCACTCGAGGTTTGAGAGATATGCATGGTGCACCTTCCCTTGTTTATGTCCATTTCTTTCTTGATATCAGCAATTTTCTGTTGTTAATTTTTTTATATATGGTTACAGTTTAATGTTTCCTTTCTCACTAGCATAACTCTGACGTGGCAGCTGATGTATGTGGTTATACTAGCAGGTGATGGATCGGGATCGGGCAACATGCATATTCGTGTGGTTTCCTCCCTTCAATCAGCTACTGCCCCGAGTTTGGATGATATGCTCTTTCAATCAACGGCCAATGCAAATAACCCTTTGATAAATAACAGTCAGCCAAATACACACACTGCTCAGCAGACTAATCATCTGCCTCAACATCACCAATACCAACACTCGTCTGATCAGTTTCAGGGCCAGAAACTAGCTCAAAATCCAGTTCGACAATCACAAAGCCAGCTTTTATCTAAGGGTGATACTTCTGTTCAGTCCCATTTGGCACATAACTCAGTAACAGTGTGTCGTGATGCTCCTCTATCACAATGCTCCAATCCATTTCAATCATCTGATGCAAAGAGTCAGTTCCAACAACAAAAGTCTATGACAGATCATTCTGGAGCAACTCGAATTTTGTCACATCCATTAGATGCTAATTCACAAGGCAACCGCGGTTTCATTAAACCAGACATGGAAATTAGTGTTCAAGAGTATGCCGTATCTCAGAACCTGAGGACATCACCACTCGATAATAACATTCACGATGTGGCTCATACCAGAGTTGTTGGGCCTGAAAGAATTGTTTTATCTTCACAACAGCAGGGCATGGGGCAACTTCACAAGATTAATGGAACGGAAGGAAGATCCTATGATGAAAATCGCCAGCGTCAATATAGAAACCAGCAGAAATGGCTGCTTTTTTTGCGTCATGCACGTCAATGCTCAGATCCAGATAAATGCAAAGATGCTAACTGCTCAGTAGTTCGGAAGCTGCTGAAACATATGGAAAATTGCAATGATTGTCGGTGTTCTTACCCCCGCTGTCGGGCTACTTGGACTCTAGTTAACCATCATAAGCAGTGTCAGGATAATCATTGTCCTGTTTGTATCCCTGTGAAGAATCGCCTACAGGCACAGTCAGTTGGTCCTTCTGATACTAATCCTCAGTTGCAGGATTCGATTCTTGGACAAAGTAAAACCCATGACAGATCTGAGAATGGTCAGAAAGCCCCAACTAGTTGTTCAGTTATCGAATCCACAGAAGAGCTACAACCATCTACCAAGCGTATGAAAATTGAGCAAGGGCCCCAATATCATGTCTCTGAAAAGGAAAGTGTCGTGCCTTTGGATAATTCTGTAAATGAACATCAGGCCTGGGGTACACAGCATGCAAAAGACATGCATAATCATCAATTTCCAGTGAACTCGGATATTCCATTGATAAAAGTGGAGGTGACAGGAAGTGCTGAACCAATAAAAACCATTAAAAAGGAAAGATTGGATGATTCATCCATGCAAGGACCTGAAGTTGATCTTATTACATCAAATAATCCTTCGGTATCCATGGTGAAAGTGGTTGTTCAGGCTAAGGAAGAAATGGAACAGGTTAAGCCGGATCAAACTTCATTATCTCCCGAAAGTTGTTTGAAATCTGGGAAACCCAACATAACGGGAGTATCATTGATTGAATTGTTCACTCCTGAACAAGTTCATCAGCACATTATGAGTCTTAGACAGTGGATTGGCCAGGTGAGTTCATCTGCACATACATATTACTTACTCTGTCACCACTAGCTTTTTCCATATTCTGACTGATATGGTTGATAAGGATTTCATCTGTGTGACAACTATAATAAGATATGTTATATGCCATAATTAGCTTGTTTTTCCTTTAAGAAAAGCTCATTGTGACTTGTGAGCAAAAGCTTGATTTATCTTGAAAGCACTTTAGTGTACTTTTTCATCGTGCACCGTTTCTTGAAGAGTCTGATCTCTTCTCTTGTGCAACAGAGCAAGGCAAAGGCAGAAAAAAATCAAGCAATGGAGCATCTTATGAGTGAAAATTCCTGCCAGTTATGTGCTGTTGAAAAGCTTACGTTTGAACCTCCGCCTATATACTGTACACCATGTGGTGTTCGCATAAAAAGAAATGCTGTGTATTATGCAATTGGAACTGGTGAAACTCGCCATTGCTTTTGTGCGCCATGCTTTCATGAGACTCGTGGGGAGAGAGTGATGGTTGATGGAAATGCTCTTCCAAAGGCCAGAGCACAAAAGAAAAAGAATGATGAAGAAATCCAGGAATGGGTATGTTAAAATCTACTAAAAAATGTCACAATTTGGAATGGGAAATGACCATCATATAATTATCACATGTTTTCTGCAGTGGGTTCAATGCGACAAATGTGAACTTTGGCAACATCAGATATGTGCATTGTTCAATGGTAGAAGAAACGATGGGGGACAAGCCGAATATACTTGTCCTAATTGTTATGTAGCAGAAATTGAAAGAGGAGAACGTGTCCCTTTGCCTCAGAGTGCTGTTCTTGGAGCCAAGGATTTGCCTCGATCAAATTTGAGTGATCACTTGGAGCAGCGTTTATTTACAAAGCTACAGCTAGAAAGGCAAGAAAGAGCGAGGGTTCAAGGAAGAAGTTTTGAAGAGGTGTTTAGTTAAATGCCACTTTTTTATTGTATAAAATTGAAATCAGTTTTCTGAATCTGTTCCCATATATAACTTGATTTGATTTCATTCAGGTATCCTAACAGATTTGAAAGCTATTTATAAACCTGAGATATGAGTTAGAATATCACCATCCATTTTCGATGTTTTGTCAGGTTCCAGGAGCAGAAGAACTTGTTGTAAGGGTGGTATCATCGGTGGACAAAAGGTTGGATGTCAAACCACGTTTTCTCGGTGTCTTCCAAGAAGAAAACTATGCAAAGGAGTTCCCTTATAAATCTAAGGTGCAATACGAAAGATGATTGATTAGTTAATTTGATTGCATTAAACTCCTGATCTTCTTCGTTAAGTACTCTTATCAGCTAATAAATAGTATGTGAATTTGTGTAAGAATTTAAATCCTAACTTATCAGGTTACACAAATTCTGTATTTTCCAGTCAGAAAAACTACTTATGCCTTTAGTAGAAGCAAGGGCACCATTAAGAGAGCATATTGATCTTTGATACCCCACCGGAAAAAATAAATCAGATATTGAACTTTCTGATTGCAGTTATGATCTACAGTACTGACATTATGTAGGTTGCATAGCTAGATTTTTCACCAGTTTTACTTGGTGTTGAATCTTATAATCTATAAGTTGGTTCAGTATATTGAAAAAGACAGATGATATATTTATATGTTGGTTCTAGTGGTTTCTTAATTCGTATTCAATGAACTAGCCAGTACACTCAGATTATTGAGCTATGGTTTTACTTTTTCATTATCAGTTTTTATATGTAGATGAGTTGTTCATACAGGTGGTGCTATTATTTCAAAAGATAGAAGGTGTTGAAGTGTGCCTATTTGGCATGTATGTGCAAGAATATGGTTCAGACTGTCAACAACCCAATCATCGTCGGGTTTATCTTGCTTATCTGGACTCAGTTAAGTACTTTAGGCCAGATGTCAAAGCAGTTACTGGAGAGGCTCTTCGAACATTTGTATACCATGAAATTTTGGTGAGTCGTTTGGCTTCATCATGATGCTTGTCTGTGACAAGTTATTCTTGAAACTGTAATCTGAAGTTATCCACTTATCTATCAAATGCTCTTTTTTGTGGAAATTGAAAATTTCAATACGTTTTCAGATTGGGTACTTGGAACATTGCAAAATGCGTGGTTTCACCAGCTGTTATATATGGGCTTGCCCCCCATTGAAGGGCGAGGATTACATTTTGTATTGCCACCCAGAAATACAGAAGACACCAAAATCTGATAAGCTTCGAGAGTGGTACGTTTGATGAGTCTCTATCACTGCATGACCCTGAAGCTATATTTGTTAAGTCCTATCGATGGTATCTCTGTTTTTCCCTTTTTCGTGAACTTTATCTTATGTTTCAGGTACCTGGCCATGTTAAGGAAAGCCACTAAGGAAAATATTGTAGTTGAACTTACCAACATGTATGAACATTTCTTCGTTTCTTCTGGCGAGTGCAAAGCAAAGGTAACTGCAGCCCGTTTACCATACTTTGATGGAGATTATTGGCCTGGCGCTGCTGAAGACATAATCTATCAATTGCAAGAAGTTGAAGATGGGAAAAAACCCGTTAAGAAGGGAAATTTCAAAAAGAGCATTACAAAGAGGACTTTAAAGGCTTCGGGACAAACTGACGTCTTTGGCAATGCGTCCAAGGATCTTCTGTTAATGCAGAAAGTGATTTTCTTTTTCCCAATCTTTTTTTCTTGTGCATGTCAATGGTGTCATTATTACAAGTCCTTTCTGCGTATCGATCTTACCATGTCGTCTTAAGCCTATTTATACACCAGTCTCTTCGAAGCACACTAGTTTTAGGAAGTTGTCCTTGTTTTATGTTTAGCCCTTTCCCCACCACCTTGTATTTGGGTGTTTCGTACCATACCACCCATCTTCTGTTTTATGCTGTTCCTAATCCAACATCCTATGTTTTGATAGCTCGGCGAGACAATATCTCCAATGAAGGAAGATTTTATCATGGTCCACTTGCAGCATTCTTGCGCTCACTGCTGCATTTTAATTGCCTCTGGGAATCGTTGGGTTTGCAAACAGTGCAAGAATTTTAATGTCTGTGACAAGTAAGCAACTTCGTCCTTACTAATAATTTGTAGTTTCAACATTCCGCTATCTAACGAACGCCTGTTTTCATTTCCCAGATGCTATGATGCTGAGATGAGACGTGATCACAGGGAGAAGCATCCCATTAATCAAAGGGACAAGCACAAACTTTATCCCGTAAGTCCGCAGATCATTGCTTTTTTTAAAAAAAAAAGTATTTTTAACATTGGGCACCACGAAAAATTACGAAATCGACAGGTTGAAGTCACTGGCATCCCTGACGAAACAAACGACACGGAAATCGTAGAGAGTGAATTTTTCGATACAAGGCAAGCATTCCTTGGTCTCTGCCAAGGCAACCATTATCAGTACGACACACTTCGCAGGGCTAAGCACTCCTCAATGATGGTATTGTACCATCTTCACAATCCCACAGCACCAGCTTTTGTGACGGCGTGCAGTGTGTGCCGAAACGATATAGAAGCTGGAAAAGGCTGGCGATGTGAGACGTGCCCTGATTACGAAGCATGCAATTCTTGTTATCAGAAGGATGGTCTCATCGATCATCCACATCAGGTAATCAAACCATCGAGGGATAATAATGCACAGAACAAGGAAGCTAGGCAGTTGAGAGTTATGCAGGTGAGCATATTTAGAGATTATTAAACTCTCAAAAAGAAAAAATGATGCGTATGTGTTTGATTTGAGCTCTTTTGTTTGATATCTGAAAATTGGGTTTTTTTCTTTTGCAGCTGAAGAAAATGCTCGAACTATTGGTGCATGCATCTCGGTGTCGGTCTCCACTATGCCAGTATCCAAACTGCCGAAAGGTGAAGGCCCTTTTCAGACATGGTATGGCCTGCAATAAAAGGGCGTCGGGCGGTTGTGTTCTGTGTAAGAAAATGTGGCATCTGCTTCAGCTTCACGCTCGAGCTTGCAAAGAATCCGAGTGTACTGTTCCTCGTTGCAGGTTAATCCCCCTTTATCTCATTTTACTACCAAAATTTTATCGTAGATTCATCTTCATCCTCATGTTAAACATTATAAGGAAAAGGGAAGAAAACTAAAATAAAAGCTTCAATAATTTCACATCTAACATAGTGCAAGATTGAATCCTTGTGCTATTAGTGATGTATTCTTCCATTTTTTTTGCAATGTGCAGTGACTTGAAGGAACACCTGAGAAGGCTGCAGCAGCAATCTGATATGAGGCGAAGAGCCGCCGTGAACGAAATGATGAGACAGCGCATGGCCGAAGTTTCTGGCAAATCTTGACACTCTGCTGTGCGTGTATATATATATTTAGCTGTAGCTGCCCTTTTTCAACGTCGAATTTTCTGCTCACCCACCCATACAGAAGGCGACTACAGACTTGGTCGTCGCATGAGTTTTGTTTCCATAATTAATCATTCCAAAATTTTCGACCCACAACTTTTCTTCCGTAGTATATGTGTAATACATCGCAGGCTCGCAAATCGCAATCGTTTTTGTCATATGTACTTCACCATTTGCCGGTGATCGACGAACTAAAACCATACAGATTGATCTCCCTTTGGCAAATCCATTCTTTTCCTTTCAATTGCCACAAATCACAGAAGATAACAGACAAATCAAAACATATATAGCATAATCGTTCACGCTTCTAAGGCCATTGAAGGAACTTGTAACCCTTAAGCGAAGGTGGAAGATAAGCCTGAGAAGACGACGTCTCCTCAGTACTATCAGGAGGATAAACATAACCCTTACCATATCCAAAATCCTTCATCAATTTCGTCGGGGCATTCCTCAGGTGAAGTGGGACCCCTTCGTTTCCCCCGAGTGAATCCCTCACCGCCTCGCTGGCGCTCTTAATCGCCCGATAAACAGCCACAGACTTTGGCGCCAGCGCCAGGTAAGCAACGCACTGAGCGAGGATCACATCACATTCGGGCATACCTATGAAGTGACAACCTTGGTAGCAAGAAACTGCTTGCGTAAGAGCTTGAGGATCTGCCAAGCCCACGTCCTCGCTGGCGAACCTGACGAGCCTTCGAGCGATGTAGAGAGGCTCTTCGCCTCCCTTTAGCATCCTCGCCAGCCAATAGATCGAAGCGTCGGCGTCGCTCCCTCTCATGGACTTGTGAAGTGCGCTTATCAAGTCGTAGTGTTGGTCGCCCGCTCGATCGTAGGCCAAGTGCTTGCACTGAAGGGATTCTCTTACGTCGTCGATGGTTATGGGCACGACGACAGAAAAGGGGTCGTTTTTCTTTTCTTGTTCTTGGGCTCGGGCGATTGCAGTTGTCCCGGCGAGTTCGAGGGCGTTTAGGGCTACTCTTGCGTCGCCTTCGCAGTGTAGGGACAAGAAATCGATGGCATCTTCGCTGGCTTTGAATTTGATTGAGTCTTTTTCGAAGGTTGAGCTCAGCCCAGTGTCTGAGTCGTCGATTGCTCGCCTGATTAGGGTTGAGATGTGTTGGGGCTCTAATGGGTTGAGCTTCAGAACTCTGCAACGTGAGAGCAGTGGCGTGATTAGGTGGAAGGAAGGGTTCTCTGTGGTGGCTCCGATGAAGACTATGGTGCCGTCTTCTATAATGGGCAAGAATGAATCTTGCTGGGCTTTGTTGAATCTGTGTACTTCGTCGAGGAAGAGGACTGTGGTTCTTTTGTTGGCTTTTTTAGGAGAGATTTTCTTGCGTCGTCGACCGTGTCTCTGATGTCCTTGACGCCGCAGGCGACGGCGGACAAGGAGACGAATCTGTATGAGGAGGAGGTGGGGTCGGCGGAGCCGACGAGGGCTTTGGCTATGGAGGTTTTGCCGGTGCCTGGTGGGCCCCAGAGGATGATTGAAGGGAGCTGGCGGCGGGAAATTGCAGCGCGGAGGAGGGAGTCTTGGGAGAGGAGGTGGTCCTGACCCACCACGTCGTCGACCACGCGCGGCCGCATCCTTTCTGGGAGTGGTGGCGCGTGGGATGAGGGTTTCGAAGTGGGTTCTTGGCTGACGGCTATTTTGGTGAGTTTGTTGGGCGGCTGCTGTGGGTCGGTTTTTTGTGGGTTTTGGTTGTTGAGGAAGAATCTGTTGATTTTGGATTGCAGGGACGGCGGCGGGCTGTGATTGGATGACGGTGGCGGTGGTGGATGCATTGGAGGAGAAACGTGTAAGAGCCCAAGGAGTGACGTCGATAAGCGGAGCTGATGATAACTATTTGGGCTCATCCAAAAGTGAGGTCGGCCCATTTAACTAGCGATTGTGCTATGTTCATTTTACTTGGCCCATTATACACTTTTGGTTTATATACTGTAATGTGACTCGTTGAGGAATTAAGCAATGAATTATGTTTCTTCTCTAATCTGAAATTCTCTCTTATCTCTCGCGTCGCTATCTCTCTTCTCCCTCACGATCGAGCCTTCGATCTCTCTTCTCTTCCTCACCTCTTCTTCCTTCTTCATCTTCTATCTCTCAATCTTCTCTATTCTCATTCTCTCTATCTAAATTCCTTCAAAATATAACACATATTAGCACGCTCGCAACCCGTTCGATAAAAACCACGTGTAAGAAACAGTATGAATAACGGCCGGGATCTTACATTTGGTATCAGAGCCGACCATCCTCGGATCGTCATGGCTGACAATGGAACATTGGGGATGCTTAATACTCATGTGGCGCAGTTGAAATATCAGATGGATGAGTTTGCCCAAGCTCAACAAGGACTCAAGTTTCAATTGGGAAAAATGTCCCAGACCGTACAAGTGATCATGAAGCAACTCCAAAATCAAGGACCATCGATGGCGGACTATACTTGCTTGCAGACGACGGGCAGATTTGACCGAGCTCCTGTTATAGCGGGAAACACCGGGAACGCCTCACGACCTCGCCTCTTTCCCAAACTTGAATTTCCGCGTTTTGACGGCACAAACCCCCGAGATTGGCTACAAAAATGCAAGGAGTACTTCCAGATGGTAACCACGCTCACCGAGCAGTAGAAAGTCCAAGTTGCTGGGCTCTACATCTCAGGCGAGGCCCTCGAGTGGTACGACGAGTATGTTGAAGGTAACGACTCTCTAACTTGGAATGAGTTCGTAGAAGCCATAATTGACATATTTGAATCTATTGAGATGTCGAGTGATGTTTCATTGCTTGAGAGTGATTCGTTGATGATTGATGATGAGCGTAGCACAGATTCTATCATGCTTGAGGCTAACTTGTCGGCCGAGGTTGACCCGATTGGGATTGAGGATGGACCAATGATGCTTGGTATGGAATCAGTATTGACGATGGAAAAATCAGTGTTGGTAGGTGATGATTCATCAATGTTCGTTGATAAGGGGCCTATGTCGTCGATATTGATTGATGAGTTGGTTTACGTTGAGTTGGCGTTGGGTGTGAATGAGTTGTTTGTCGGGGGAACGATGGTAGACGAGGTTATTAACCTTCCATTTGATCGAGGTCGTTGGCGTATAGTCGAAAGAATGAGTGCCTTACATTCATATGAGGGAATTGTTGGGATGTTATTGAGGGGGCTCACTTTTACGGAGAAAGAACGAAATGCTCACTACTTGCGTGGTCTCTTACCTCCTACTATCATCGCTCAAGAATTTAAAGAACAGTTTATGCAAAGCATGAGCCTCTATGATGTCCATTTTCAGAGGTACTTGGTTACGATGGAGCTCGAGGCGAGGAACGAGAGATTGTTCTACAAGGTCCTCATTGATGAGGCGGGGAAGTTGCTCTCGGTCATCTACACGCCGACAATCAGCAAGGCCTGCCAACAATACGCTGGTATCTTTAAGCGCCCTCAGCACTTACCTTTCGATCGAGGCCGTCCTAGTGTTGTAGTAATCAAGGCGAAGTTGTCCATTGGGGAAAACTTGCAAATACGCACGTCAATAGCACTAAAATACCGAGTCTTAGACCGTGGAAAAAGTCCAGCAGCTGGGCGACGATGGCTCTGGAATGCTGACCGGGCGATGGCCAAGCCTCTGCCCGACCTCTTTAACAATCAACAACCAAGGAAGCACGGAAGACGACAATCAGCTAGGAATTTTACCCGCATGTGCATGGGAAAGCGCCAAGACCTGATGAAGACAACTGAATTGGCGATTGTAGGGGTGATATCGCTCCTCGAACGGTTTATCAATGGGGACAAAACACTCAAATGCGCACTCGACTTGGTGTTTTTTAGACATACTCCTTTCGTTCACAGAAATATCTTGGGTGAAAGGGATGATGAATCAAGTACTTGGGCTGTAATGGTGTGTTCGTCACGGTTCTGCTCTTGGACAGCAACCCTAGCAGCTCGACGATTAGCAAGAAGATATAAACCTTTCGATCGAGGTAAACGCGTCGCAGCGGTAATATTGCTGTCTACTTTCGGAATTTCTAAGGATGGGAAACTTTATTCAATAATCTGGAAGCTTAGACGTTTTTTTTTATACGACGGGTCGAATGGGATTCATCCTCATATGGTTGCTTGATCGAAACCGAATGGGGAAATTCGTTGGAAGTTTTAATCATTCATCCTTGGGGACAAGGATGTTTCAACGGAGGGGTAATGTAAGAGCCCAACCTAGGAGTGACATTGATAAGCAGAGCTGATGATAACTATTTGGGCTCATCCAAGAGGGAGGTCGGCCCATTTAACTAGCGATTGTGATATTGTTCATTTTACTTGGCTCATTATGCACTTTTGGTTTATATACTGTAATGTGACTCGTTGAGGAATTAAGCAATGAATTATGTTTCTTCTCTAATCTGAAATTCTCTCTTATCTCTCGCGTCGCTATCTCTCTTCCCTCACGATCGAGCCTTCGATCTCTCTTCTCTTCCTCACCTCTTCTTCCTTCTTCATCTTCTATCTCTCAATCTTCTCTATTCTCATTCTCTCTATCTAAATTCCTTCAAAATATAACACATATTAGCACGCTCGCAACCCGTTCGATAAAAACCACGTGTAAGAAACAGTATGAATAACGGCCGGAATCTTACAAAACGTTGTTGAGAAGTTGATCAGTGGCTTTGAGGAGATCGCCGCCTGCCGCCGTTAGAGCTTCGACGGCGCAGTCGTGGGGGAAACCCATGTTCACTAGCTGTTGAACAGACGCTTCCATCGATTAATAGTTACACACCATTCATTCAAAAAGTTTTATTTTATTTCAAGGAGCTTTCAAAAGAGGGCTTTCTCGTATTTCAAGGTCTTTGGGTAGCAGTAAAAGCAGAGGAACACTGATTTCATTCTCTCTTATGTCGAGTAGAAGAACTGAAAGCAGACCAACGCGCAAGATAATAATACAATACAAAGCAAAAACGTACGTAAGATTACAAAGCAACATTCACTATATTGTCAATTTTCATAAAGATCATCAATCCATTTTCCCAAATAAGCATAAGACGATCCACCTTCCAACATAACCCTTTTGCTCTTCTCCTTCAAACTCTTCAACTTAGCAGCTCGAATCTCATCCTTGTCCTCCATCAAATCTCTCAGAGCATTCTCAATCTTCTCAGCACCAACAATCACATTACTCTCCTTCCTATAATCCATCTTCACCTCCACCGCCGTACCAAACTCCTTCACAAGCTGAAAGGCATTCGTCTGCTGCTCGGCGAACAGCGGCCACGTGGCCATGGGAACGCCGCACCATATGCTCTCAAGGGTGGAATTCCAGCCACAGTGAGACACAAAGCCGCCCACCGCCGTATGGGAAAGGACGGCCATCTGAGGAGCCCAGCCTATCACCTTGCCGAGCCCCTCCGTCCTCTCCAAGAACCCTTCAGGCAAAACCTCGCCTGGATCTTCGTACTCTCCGGCGAAAGCCATCCTTTCCTTCGGCGCCGGCTTCCTCAACGACCACAAGAACCTCTGGCCGGAGCGTTCCAGCGCCGCCGCGATCTCCTTCACCTGGTCGGCCTCGAGGCTGCCGTTGCTTCCGAAGCAGATGTACACCACCGATGAGTCGGGCTGATTGTCCAGCCAGGCGATGACGTCGGCGTGCTTCTTCTTGTTCTCCTCGGTTTCTTCCCTTTCCACGTGGAGGATGGGTCCTACTGGGTACACCGGCGGCAGATCTTCCTGGGCGGAGAGGGCTTCGACGGCGTGGGTCTCGAGCTCGAGGAAGGAGTTCACGACGATCCCCTTAGCGGTCCGAAATCTCCGGCCGATCTCCAAGAAGAAGCTGTCTTCTTCGAACAGAGAGCCCGGCCAGACTCTCGCAGGAACGGGGTTGACGTAGGTGGGCACTGAGATCTCGAAATCGGTATTCTCGTAATCCTTGAGATTCTTCTGCTCCTCGGCGGCGAATCGCTGGATGTGAAAGACGAACCCTAGCATCGCGGCGCCGCAGGTGAAGAACACGTAGGTGGGGATCTTCAGCTCGTCGGCGACGTCCATCATCGCCGTGCAGAACATGTCGAGGACAAAGCCGGCGACCCTTATGGATCTCTCCGTCCTTTCAATTACGTAGTCCCTTACGGCCCCTTTTTGGCTCTTGAGGAGATTCCTCATCATTGTTTTGCGATCCTTCATCAGCTCTTGAAGGGCTGATTCGTCGTGGGGTAGCTCGACGAAGTTAATCCTTGAGTTGGGCGAATTCTTAATGAAGGAGCTGATCTTGCTGTCCATGGGAAGCTTGATGATGAGGAAGGTGATCGTTAGGGTTTTGTCTCTTTCTGTTAGCAGATTTGCGACCTGAAGGGATGATATGAGGTGGCTTATCACAGGGAAGGGTATGAAAATCAGCTCTGTTGCTTTGGTTTCAGACATTTTTTTTTTCTTTTTCTGGGCAAGAGAGGGGCTTAAAGTGAAGGACTGATGGGTTCGTGGAAGAAGATTTTGGTTTATGATGAAATTTGGTGACTTCTTTTCTACTTACTATTATATAGAGTAGAAATCAACGTCGCGAACAATTGTGACGTCTTCACCAAGTTAGCTTAGTTAAAGGAACTTTCCGTTTTTTTTAAAGATAAATAGTTTTATTTTAGTTGACGCGTAGCAAGGTTGACTAAGTGGAGCATCAATAAAACGATGGGTCGTGATTGGAGGACCATAAAGAACGTGAATTTATGTGTATTATTTATTTATTTAATTCTCGGCATGTTAGAATAAAGATGGAATCGTCGTCGACATATTTTTCTACTAGATTGGAGTGGACGGGACATGTCTTTTCCCGAAGGACTTTGTCTAAAGGGCATATCACTATGTTCGATACCTTCTAGAAAGCATTAATAATAATATAATACAAATCAGTTGATCCTCCGAAAAATCGTCAAGTTCACTAATATTTCTTGTTAATAAATGTATTTGTTAGTCTAAATGTGATAGATGATGGGTGACCTACATCACGGTTAGGGATGTCAACGGGGCGGGGCGGGGCCGGGGATTAGGTCCCCATCCCCGTCCCCGCGTCGACGGGGAATCTCCATCCCCGTCCTCGCGAACTTAGCGAACAGAGAATGGCTTAGAATTTTGTGGAAGCGAGTTCAACGATTTTGCAAGAATGAAGGTAGCGCTCGACATCACACTATTCGAATGACGCCTCAACAAAATGGTGTTGCTGAGAACATGAACCGAACGCTTTTAGAGAGCTCGATGTATGATCTCCAACGCTGGGTTGACAAATGATTTTTGGGTTGAAGCTATTGCCGCAACATGTTATATTGCCAACTGCTCACCGTGTTAGCCGATTGATCGACACGTGGTGTGTGAATGAAAAGTGCGACAAGTAATAATTAAAACGAATACTAAATTACTGTCACCGACGTGCGATAGGCAGTGGACCTATCGTTTGTAGTGTAGTAAAGCGAGTAAACGAGTATCGAACACGAGGAATAAATCAAGTACTAGTAATGACCTATCGACTCGATATTTAACCTAAATAAAATACGCAAATTGTTTGACGACTTAACCTAACAGATCGCTCCTAATCAACTAGAAATTCAAGGAACACGCTTAGAACTGATATGAAGGTTCAGTTGATAGAGATGTGCTCGGGATTCGAATCCCGCTAGGTGTGATCGCCTAAGACAATGAATATCGTGCCTACATGATTCTTGACTAAATCGCAGTAATTTTTCTACCCACTCGCGAATTTGCTGTCGCCCTAAACGCTCGTGGGGATCTAAAATTCAGTAATTACTAATAGCGAGGATCGATTATTTGCTTTCGCCCTATACTCGAATCCTATCTTCTACGAACGGACTAATCGTTGTTTAGCTGTCGCCCTAAACGATTTTCCATACATTCACTTTAACACATAGACATATTAAAGCGAAGAAGCAATTTCATAGAACAATAAATAGTTAGAATACGCAAATCACGATAAACATGTCTTAAGTACGATTAATCCTAGCGTTCATCTAATCCCAAACACAAAAGGGATTTAGCTACGCATGATAGACGAGAAAACAACGAAAGAAATAAAGGATAAAGGCGAAGAATTCATGTTCTTGATATACGGATGATCTGCGATGGGAGCATTGAAGATTCTTCGTTCTTCGTCAAATTGGGCGTGATCTCGTCGATGATCCGTCTCTTGAGCTCCGGGATGCGATTCTGCGTTCTTTTGTGCTAGTTTTCGTCCCTAGAGTGATTAGGGTTAATCTCTGGTAAGTTGTGTCGTTTCTGGATCGAATTTGGGCTTTTTATACTGATTCCCGTGTCGGTCATGGCCTGGGACATGGGCCGTCACGGCCGTGACCAACACCGCTCGCGTCTCGTCACTTTCTGTCATAGGTCACGGCCAAGTGCATTGCCCGTCACGGCCGTGACCATCATCAGACGGCTTCTCTGCCGTGCGTCACGGACTGGTGCAAGGGCTGTCACGGCCGTGACCAAGGGCAGTGACTTCATCTTCGGCCTCTGGTGGGTGTCACGGTCAACTGCATAGGGTGTCACGGCCGTGACACCCGGCAGTGTTCTTCAATTTTGCACCGTTTTGCCTCGTTTTCGCTCGTTTTCGCACGAAACTCGTCCTAAGCTCCTTCAACATAAGAATAAGTGTAAATATGCCGAATAAATACATAAATTCATTGCTAAAGTTCTATTATACCCCAAATAAGTACTATGATAAACGCATTAAAATACGTTTATCAAACCTCCCCACACTTAAGCATTTGCTTGTCCTCAAGTAAATTAGAGTTCAAAGAAGGCATCTAATCAGGATAACGACACGAGTGTTCGCAATTTATCATCTAAGCATAGAAAGCACGAAACGAATCAAACAAGCAATCATGGACGTTGCACTAATGACCTGCACCTGTCAACCTAAACTTCCTTAGCGCTGCAAATCGAGACCTATACCTCACAAGGGTTCACTCAATTCACTCAAGTGTATAAGGTAGCATAAGATGAGTCGCTCAATTCGTGCACTAGTCCAACCCCTACCATAAACTTGCAAGTTAATCGCATCTCTACTATTCAAAGGGCAAGTATAAATCTGAGGGTCTTTTCGGGGAAAAACGGGTCGAACAATCATGAAGCGGCAAGCATAAATAGTGAACCTTTATCTTAGAGCTAGGACACGTGATCGAAAATTATCAGAGAATACAGCATGATCAAACAGACAGTCACACGTCCCAACATAAGACTCGACGTTCTCGCTCCGAAATCCTAGACTTTTCTGCTCGACCCTCTCAACTCAGTTTCCTTTCATTTTTTGCCCTTTCACCTTAGTTACGCTCTACTTTTGTGCACTGCCCTTATTCCCTAAAAACATCAAGGTTCGGCTTTTGTCGCAAAGAATACATCATCACAGCGAATGCCGTGTACCTAGGGATACTTATTACCGAGACCTATATCTTGCCAAAGGGATATGGGCAGGCTTATGCAAGGGATCGGGTCATTTCAGAAAACGGTCAAGTAAGGGACGAGTCATTTCACGAATAGCAGAGATGAACATCAAATCAAACACTGGAACAGTAACTTTCAAGTTCGACTTCTGCTTTATCCTAATCAACTTAGGCTCATGAAATCTCTGGAGGCTTATTCGGGTTAGTGACTTCTATCACATACGAGGTAAGTAACAAATAGGCTCAGGCTCAACGTGGCTAACTTAATGAGATTCGTCATGGTTAAGAAAATTTGGCCCTGGACTTGATTCCTATTGCCCTCATCATTTTCACACTAACACACCAAAACAGTTTCAACACGCATCAGACAGGCAAATTCTAGAGAGATATAGACTAGGCACGTCACACAACCAAGAAAAATGAGCGTAAGCTCGTCAGGCTCAAACTCTAACACGAAACAGGGCTATGTGTACGGATCTCTCAAAACAGTGCATATCTATTCAGGCAGATAAGATTCAATCAGTCATGCATGTCCTAATTGCTCACAGAATTTCATAGATGCAGACCAACTCGAGATAGGCGCAAACAATCATGCCTGATTCAGTAATTCATGCCTTTCCAATGAACTCAACGACTCACGGACACGTCATAAAAATTTAAAAATCTTCACGTAAGTTCTAAAACTACATTCCCCTCCCCACACTTAAGTCAGACGTTGTCCTCAACGTAAAAATGATAAAAGGGAAAGAAAAAGAGTTTAAAAGAACGGGACTCCCCTGACGTGGTCGTGTCGTAGTTGTGTATTATGCGCGTGAAGGTCGTGTTGTAATCCATTAGGCGTATCCTGGCGCTAGCTAGAGATCAATAGACACGAAAAGAGAGTAGTCATAAGAATAACTAGAAACATAGTTAAAGCGCAATGTCATAAATGAAACACACACGACTACGCAAGCAAACGCAATGTCATAAAGGAAAAAGAAGAGATCCTAAGGAGGTGGCGGCGGTGGTTGTGGTGATGGTGGCCTCGGGCGTAGGAGAGCCATCGACTGCTGGGAATACTTGAGCGCCGTGTCCATGGCTAGAAGAGCCTGGTTATAACGCTCTAGCTCTGCGTCGTAACGGCGGTGGGCTTCCTCGTTCTGGCGCTCGTACTCTTCCTGTCGGCGCCGAGTCTCTTCGTTGTATCGCCGGAGCTCGTCCTCTGTAGCGAGTCGGCGTTCATGCGCATCATATCCTGGCGCAGCGCTTCTAGGTCCGCTGTAGACGCGAAGCGGGCGACGCCGGAGGACTAGCCGTGGTGGTAGCCGGATGAGTAGGAGGGCCCTGTAGTCGTCGTGTGTGTCTCCACTGGGTGGGGACCCTCGAGGTAAAGCTGGTCGTCGGGGACGGCTCCGTGGTCGGTCTGGACGCGATACATCTCGTGCCAGATGTACACCTTGTTGGAACGAGTCCAGGTGGGCGCCTTCACGAGCATCTTCATCTTGACTAATACCTCCTCGTTCACGGGGTGGCGCCCGCCTACAATCTCCATCTCGGGTGCATTCTCTGGCCAGTAGCCTAATCCCTTGATCACCTTGGTGATGAGTGGTCCTACAACGATCTTCCCATTGCGTCGTGCTTCTGCCTGAGCGCTGAAGGCATGGGCCACCGCCATCCCCAAATGGACCGTTCGCCTCGCTGTAGCTTGGCCAGGTAAAATAAATCGCGGAGGGTGACTGCTCCGTGTGAGTCACCCCTCGGTGTAAGCGAGGTCGTCAGGAGGCGGTGAATGTAGCGCAGTCCTGGGCTCCTCAGGGCAGACGGCTTCGACGTCTTTGCGCTGTACGCGGGCTCGCCGGGTCGGGCGATGTCAGCCCAGCAACCCTGTCGTCCGCCCGGTTGATCAAAATAAGTCGCGTAGGGCTGGTGTGGGTGTGGACGTGGTACGCCAAGTGCATGGCACAGGTTGTCGTCCATCACTATCTGCTCTTCATTGAACGCCCGGAATCTGAGCTTGCTGTCGCCGTATTCGTCGTAGGAGAACATGGCAAGGAACTCCAGGGTAAGTTCCTTGTACGCCGGTTCGTCGATGCCCAGGAATGTGTTCCACCCACTGAGTGATAAGTATTGGGCGACCTGCTGGTCCATGTGGTGCTTCGCCAGCGTCTCATGGTCGATTTGGTCCATGGCTATGAACTCCATTCCCTTCAGCCTGGTGTATCGTGCCGTCTGGGCCTCGTCAGTGAACTGACCCATGGCTTCTAGCATTGTCGGCGGGGGCACGCTTGCCTTTGACGAACCGGCGAACGCGAGGCGGGGTCACGTGAGGCTGAGGATCGACTTTTACCATAGTACCTGAAAGTGAAAGTGTGAGCTCAAAGAGATAGCAAATAAACGCAAGCAACCTGACTCGACCAAAATATTTACAGGAGACATGTAGTAATCTCGATCACATGCAAAAGTTCAAAGCAGCATTTTGTCGAACACGTCACGGGCAAGTTGGGGTAAGCATATCAAATCCAAGATTAATGTTCCAAATCAACAAATTACGCGTACCCAACATGTCAATAGCATGTAATCATCATAAAATAGCACAAAGAACACGAAATTGGGCTTAATTTCGAAAAGCCCCAAAATCGAAATTAGGGTTCTTCGTAAACATGTCGCAATTCAACGTCAATTCACGTAATTAAGCATGATTGAAGAGCTCCTAGCATGTATCTACCAATAATTAGAGCAAGTCAAACACAAAATTGGTCCCAATTCAAAAAGCCCCAATTTCGAAAATTAGGGTTCGTCATCAAAATCCGAAAATTAGCAACTAATTTCAACGAATTAAGCATACCCAATAGTAGATATATCATGTAATGAACAATTAAGAACAGATTCATATCCAAATATTAACAATTTCGACGAGATTCTCCAAAATTTAGATCGAAATGTGCAAAGAAGAAGAAAGTTCATACCTTGAAGTTTGAATTAAGCTAGGGAAGAATCTCCGTGAATTTTAGGAGGTTATCGCCGGATTGGGTGGCGGCGGCGTCAACTTGTGGCGGTGATAGGGTGGATGAAGGTGATTTGTGGGTGGTAGTGTTGGTGGGAGAGAAAAATCGCGAGAGAGAGAGAAGAGGGAGAAAAAGAAGGGAAAAAATCGGATTTTCTACCTTAAATCCGTGAGGGTCACGGCCGTGACCTCCAAAGGTCTTGGCCGTGACCCGAGGCAGTGTGAGCCTCTGGAACACGTCACGGCCGTGACGTCTGTGTCACGAGCCGTGAAAGAATCGGGCGATTTTGTTTTTAATTATTTTTATTTTTATTTTTATTTTTTTATTTATTATTTTTTTTAGTCACGGCCGTGATGGCTTAAACCATTGGCCGTGACGTTGGGCAGTAGAGGTCTCTGGAGCGGGTCACGGCCGTGACTGCTTAAGCAGTTGGCCGTGAAAACTGGCAGAGAGCTCGAGTGAGGCCCCTCCACGTCACGGCCGTGATGGCTTAAGCCATGGGCCGTGACGTCGGGCAGTAGAGGTCCCTGGAGACAGTCACGGCCGTGACTGCTTAAGCATTTGGCCGTGACCATCTTTTTTTTTTTTTTAAGGGAGTGCCTAAGACATAACTGAAAATACCTGGGTTGCCTCCCAAGAAGCGCTTACTTTACCGTCGTTAGCCGGACGTCTTTCTGTTCGCTCACGTCTGGAAGTCCAGGTACAGCACTTCCTTCTCGGTCACGTCTTCCTCGCCTGCGTGATAATGCTTCAACCTATGGCCGTTCACCTTAAAAGTCCCCTGCTCCATACCTAAAATCTCAACAGTACCGTAAGGGAAAACACGGGTGACAGTGAACGGTCCTGACCAGCGTGATCTAAGCTTGCCAGGAAAAAGCCTAAGTCGAGAGTTAAAAAGAAGGACTTGGTCCCCCTCCTGAAACTCTCGTCTTTGGCTAATCTTTTTATCGTGATAGGCTTTGGACCGTTCCTTATACATGCGAGCGTTATCGTAAGCCGATAAACGCCACTCGTCTAACTCGTTGATTTGGAGTTGCCGCTTTCCGCCGGCGTTCCCCAAATCAAGATCCAAGGACTTGATGGTCCAATATGCCTTATGCTCTATTTCTACAGGAAGATGGCATGCTTTTCCATAGACTAATCTATATGGTGTAGTCCCTATGGGAGTCTTATATGCAGTTCTATATGCCCAAAGTGCATCATTCAACTTATTTGCCCACTCCCTACGGTTTCCTTCTATGGTCTTTTCTAGGATGCGTTTCAACTTACGGTTCACTACTTCGACTTGACCACTACTAGCTTGGGGATGGTATGGGGTGGATAGGCTATGTCTAACATCGTAACGTTCTAAAGTGCGTGCAAACTGGGTGTTACAAAAGTGAGTGCCTCTATCACTAATAATGCATCTAGGTGCCCCAAAACGTGAAAATAACGCTCGCAAAAATCTAACGACTACCCTAGCGTCGTTTGTTGGTAAGGCTTGCGCCTCGGCCCACTTAGACACATAATCGACGGCAACTAGGATGTACTTATTATTGTATGAGCTAGGAAATGGACCCATAAAATCTATACCCCACACATCGAATATCTCACATACCAAAATGAAATTCTGAGGCATTTCGTCGCGTTTGGAGAGATTACCTGCGCGCTGACACTGATCACAAGTGTCAACGTACCTTTGGGCGTCCTTGAAGATCGTGGGCCAGTAAAATCCACTCTCCAACACCTTCTGAGCGGTTCTGTTTGCTGCATAGTGTCCTCCGGTCGGACCATTGTGACAATGTCTAAGGATCTGCGTCGATTCTGGGGCTGCCACGCATCGTCGGATCACCTGATCTGCACATCGCCTGAAAAGATAAGGGTCTTCCCAAAAGTAGTACCTTAAATCAGAAAAGAATTTCTTCTGTTGCTGACTGGTGTACTCTTTTGGCAGAACCCTCGCAACAAGATAGTTAGCGTAATCTGCAAACCAAGGGGTGTCGTCACTTACCACATGTATCGCGTAGAGGTGCTCATCTGGGAACCGATCGTGTATCGCCCTTTCGTCCTTCTGATATATCTCGAACTCCTCTAGTCGAGAGAGGTGATCCGCCGCCAAGTTCTCTGCACCTTTCTTATCGCGAATCTCGATGTCGAACTCTTGCAGTAGCAGGATCCACCTAATTAGCCGTGGCTTGGCATCGGGCTTTGCTAACAAGTACTTAAGGGCAGAGTGGTCAGTAAAAACAATAACTTTAGATAGGATTAGATATGACCTGAACTTGTCGAAAGCGAAAACGACGGCCAGCAGCTCCTTTTCGGTGGTCATGTAATTTGCCTGGGCTGCGTCTAGCGTCTTACTCGCGTAGTAGATCGGTCTGAAGTGGTTGTCCTTACGCTGCCCTAGCACGGCCCCAACTGCATAGTCACTAGCATCGCACATTAGTTCAAAGGGCAGTCCCCAATCAGGGGCTACCATAATAGGTGCTGCGACTAAACGCTCCTTAAGCACATTATAAGCATGCAGACACTCGTTATTAAATTCAAACGGGGCATCTTTTTCTAGCAACCTAGACATGGGTCTTGCGATCTTAGAAAAATCTTTAATAAACCTACGATAAAACCCCGCATGTCCTAGAAAACTTCTAATCGACTTCACGTTCGAGGGGACAGGTAATTTTTCTATAGTTTCTAACTTAGCCCGGTCCACTTCGATTCCTTTAGAGGAGATCTTGTGACCGAGAACAATACCCTCTCGAATCATGAAGTGGCACTTTTCCCAATTAAGTGCCAAGTTCGTCTCCTCGCATCGTGCGAGTACGAGCTTTAGATATGACAAACATGCATCAAACGACGACCCGAAAATAGAAAAATCGTCCATAAATACCTCCATTACCTCACTTACCAATTCGTCGAATATGGCCATCATGCGTCGCTGGAAGGTGGCTGGGGCATTGCATAAGCCAAATGGCATCCTTCGGTACGCGAACGTTCCGAACGGGCAAGTGAACATCGTCTTTTCTTGGTCCTCGGGTGCTGTGGGAATCTGTAAATAACCTGACAAGCCGTCAAGGAAACTGTAAAATGAGTGACCCGCTAATTTTTCTAGCATTTGATCAATAAATGGTAGAGGGAAATGATCCTTTCGCGTGGCATCGTTCAACTTCCTGTAGTCGATGCAGACGCGCCATCCGGTCACGGTCCTCGTCGGGATCAGTTCGTTCTTGTCGTTGGTGACGACCGTCATGCCTCCTTACCTTGGAACCACTTGGACCGGGCTGACCCATGCGCTGTCTGAAATGGGATAGATCATCCCTGCGTCTAGCAATTTGATCACCTCCTTCTTTACCACGTCCTTCATGTTGGGGTTGAGCCGCCTTTGGCGTTGAGCGACCGGCTTGAAATCGTCCTCCATGAGGATTTTTTGCGTGCAATAGCTCGGGTTGATACCCCTTATGTCGGATATCTTCCATGCCAACGCCTTCTTGTGTGCCTTCAACACGTCTAAGAGCTGGCCCTTCTGTCCGTCGTCGAGGTTCGACGAGATGATGACCGGCATCCCTCCGTTGTTGCTCAGAAACGCGTACTCGAAGTGGTCGGGCAGCGGCTTCAATTCCAGGACAGGTGGCTCTTCGACCGAGCTCTTTTCCTTGTCCTCTTCGCTGCTCTCGTCGGTAGCTATAATCGGCTCGTCGACCTCTTCCCCACACTCATCGATCGCCGTAAGTGTATGCATGTTGTGATCGTCCACCTGTGACAGACCTTGCACGGAAAAGAGAAAGTCGTGGTCAAATACGTCCAAAAAGTAACATTTATCATCTTGCTCGCCACTCTTTTTCGTCGAGTCGGCCATATTAAAAGTAACTTTCTCGCCGTCTACTGTCAGGGTCAAAGTCCCATTCCTAACGTCTATCATGGTCTCCCCCGTCGCTAGGAACGGTCTACCTAAAATCAGGGGAACATTCTCATCTTCCTCCATATCTGAAATAACGAAATCTGCGGGAATCACAAACTTATCAACTTTAACTAAGACATCCTCGATAACACCTCGAGGGTATTTCAACGACCTATCAGCTAGTTGGAGACTCATCCTAGTGGGTCGTGGCTCACCTAATCCTAAACGCTTGAACATAGAATACGGAATAAGACTAATGCTAGCGCCTAGGTCTGCTAACGCACGCTCAATCACTAGATCTCCTATAAGACAGGGAATAGTGAAACTCCCTGGATCCTTGAGCTCCTTAGGGATCTTGCTTTGGAGAATCGCCGAGCACTCTCCTCTTAGGCAAACGGGGGAGACGTGTTCGAGCTTCCTTCTGTTCGTCAGCAAGTTCTTCAAGAACTTGGCGAAGCTGGGCATCTGCGTAATAGCTTCAACGAAAGGTAAGTTAATATGAAACTCTTTACACATACTCATAAATTTACCAAACTGTGCCTCATTCTTGTCCTTTTTCAATCGGGCCGGGTACGGGATCTTCGGCTGGTATGGTTTCACCGGTGGCCGCTGGATCTCTGTCACCTTTTCCTTCTCAGGCTCGACCTTCTCCTTCTTGGCTTCGGCCTTCTCGACGTCGTCGCCCCTGATCTCCTCGACTTCGGCCTCGTCGTGGCTCTCAAAGTTGGCATTCTCCTTGGCCTTCTTTTTGGCCGGCACTTCTTGCAATTCTCGCCCATTCCCCAGCGTCACCGCCTTGCAGTACTCCTTAGGATTCGGCTCGGTGTAGCTTGGGAGCGATCCCTGAGTACGCCCCGCCAACTGCTTCACCATCTGGCCCACCTGCTGCTCCAGCTTTTTGAGCGAGGCGACTGTGTTCTGAGCACGCAAGTCGTTCGCCTCCATGTACTCCTCCATCTTCGTCATACGGCTCTCGTGGGCTGCGGTGGTGCTACTAAAATTCATGAGGAGTGTCTCCATCATGTCCTTCATCTCCCTCATGTCGTCGGATCCTCCCGCGGGCGCATTCTGGTACTGTCGTGGTGGCCCGTTTTGGAACCCGGAAGGTTTGGGCTGAAATCCTGGTGGTCCTTGGCTCTAATGGTTCTGATTCCCGTACGCCAGGTTTGGATGTGAACGAGGCTGGAAAAATTCGCTGGCCGCCTTGGTAATTTCCCATATAATCTACGTGTTCCAGCGGCTGCCCAAGTTGGCAATCTGAGGTCTCGTGGGCTGCGCCGCAAATCCCGCATAATGGTACGTAAGGCGTGTGCTGTGTCGGTGTGGTGGTGGCCACGGCGTTCACGGGCTGAGTCTGCCCTGACTTGGGAAGCAATGCACCAATCACTGTCTTTGCAACTGTGAGTTCGTCGAAGCGATTTGCTGCTGGAGCGCCTCGATCTTGGCATTAGTGGCCGTCTCCTCGCTAACTCCGAACACACCGGTTGTCTTCATTCGGGTATTGCCCCTCATGAAACTGTTCCTCGAGTAGTCCTCAATCAAATTCCACGCGTCGGTGGCGTTGAGCTTCACGAGCCCTCCTCATGCGGCTCCGTCTAACATATGGCGTCTGATCATTGAGCCCCTCGTGGAATTGGTTGATCTGGGCTGCCTTCGACATCCCGTGCTGTGGGCACCTCTTCAATAGCGCCTTGTAATGCTCCCACACCTCGTAAAGATTTTCAGACTCCTTCTGATGGAATAAAGAGATTTCTGTCTTCAATCGTAGCACCTTTGACAGTGGGAAGTAGTGGCCGATAAACGCAGCTCGCAGCTCCTCCCAGGTGGTGATCGAGCGAGGTGGTAACATCTCAAGCCAATCCCTGACTCTGAACTTCAAAGAGAACGGAAACAACATGAGCTTAATCGCATCGCCCGGAACACCATTGATTTTGATGGTGTCGGTCACCGTCAGAAATGCCTTCAGATGGGAGTAAGGATCGTCATCGGGGTTGCCCTCGAACTGGGCCGTCTGAAAAATCATCTGAAGCCAAGAATGCTTCAGTTCAAAATTGTTGTTCTCGATCGGCGGGATGACAATCGCCGATTCCGTACCGCCTAGCGCGGCATTCTTGAGGAGGTCCTGAAGCGATGGTTCCTCCTCTGGAATGTTGTGGACGGGCACTCGGTGGTCCGCCATGTCTACTTCTGTATTGGGACTGTCTACGGCTGCCTCTACACGTGAATTTTGGAAGAATACCACGAGTTCCTTACTCTAGTGCAGTCGATAGTATTATGTATGCAATGGTATGTACACATCCTGATATTTCACAAACTGTCAGTGTTGTTAGGAGGTATATGGATATCACAGGGAAAGATCACTGGCAAACAGTGAAGTGGATTCTCAGATACTTGAAGGGTACTCTAAGCATTTGTTTGGAGTATGGCAGAAACAGTTATACTCTCGTTGGCTTTGTTGATTCAGACTACGCAGGTGATCTCGATAAATGACTATCTCTTACTGGTTATGTATTTTCTATTGGAGGTTGTGCAGTTAGCTGGAAAGGTACTCTACAGCACGTAGTGGCGTTGTCTACTCCTGAAGCAGAATACATGGCGATTACTGACGCGATTAAGGAAGCATTATGGTTAACAGGATTATTCAGCGAATTAACTCAGAATCAGGGAGTCATTACTATTTTCTGTGATAGTCAAAGTGCGATTCATTTGACCAAGGATCAAATGTATCACGAAAGGACTAAGCATATTGATGTCAAGTATCATTTTATTCGTGATATCATTGCATATAAGAAGGTGTTTATCAAGAAGATCAACACAAAAGACAATCCTGCGGATATAATTATGAAGGCTCTTCCAGTTTCAAAGTTCAAGCATTGCATGGAGTTGATTGGTGTTTTAAAGTTAGTGAACTAGACCGTCGGGGCTAAGGTCGAAGGGAGATAAAGGTATCTAAATTAAGGTGGCGTAATTTTCGGAATCAAGCCAAGGTGGAGATTTGTTAGGTGATCTTGATATTCACGTGTGTGTTGAAAAGTCAGCAAAAGACAAAGCAAGTTGGTGAGAGATGGTGAGAAAAGAAGAAACACGTGCAATGATTTGAAAAGAAAGGGAAGTTGGTTTTCTCATTTGGCAGCCGAATTCTTTTGACAAACGCGTTGATGTTTTTTTTTCTTTCTTTCACATTTTTGGATGCTACATATCGCCTACAAATAGAACCATTGTGAGGGAGGTTAAAGACCACAACATCTTCAGCGAGGTTTACAATAGTATTCCTCGGTCACCACTTCTCCGGTCATTTCTTTGTAGCTTTGATTCTCCATAGTTGGTATAGCTACTTTTGTCTATCATGTCAGTGTACGTATCTGTAATACTCCACATGATAAATAAGTTCTACCCTCCGGCCTGTGGACATAGGTCATTCCGACCGAACCACGTAAATCTCGTGTTCACAGTCCAAATTTATTTTTATTTCTTTTATTTATTATCGTCATTCTCGGGCAAATATATATCGGGGATCAAAATATCCTAACAAGGAGAGATATTTTTCGGAGGGATTGAAACTCCAACTGATAGAGATATTTTCGAAGGGTAATTCAAATGATCAAAGCAAGATCCCATATCCCCACGCCCAAGAGAGAGAGAGAGAGAGGGAGAGAGAGAGAGAGGGTAGTGGTAACGGGTTCTTTAACGTAGATTTTGGTTGGGTTTAAGACGACATTTGGTCTCTTATTAATTGTACTTGTTCTATGAGTGAAATCCTTAATTTTTTTCGGTCAATGAAGAATTTATGTAATTCGGAACTACAATTTCACTAAATGATTGGTGAATTATTTGGTTTTTAATTATCGAATCTTTTTCTTTTTTCATTTCAATGGATTTCTCTTTCGACTTTTCTTAATCGAAATAATAAAATTGGATTTATTTTGGAAAGTTCTTTTATGATTTTTTTTAGAAAAATAATATATTTGATAACACATTTTTTAGTTCTTTTGAAACTAATTTTGTTTTTTTAATAACTATTGGCACTTAAAATATTTCTTTGTAAATTTTTCAATTTTTTTTTTCAAGTTCGTTAAAAATGGGTTTGAAAAGGGAAGGACGGTTTTCTTATTATATTGAATTCAACGTCGGGTGAAAATAACGACATCGCTTTGCTGTTGGAAAATGACGTCTTCACCGAAGTTTGTGTAAATTGGGAGGTGGAACTTTCTTTCTTGTCTTTCAAGATAAAAGTTTTAAGTCGGGCGAGCAATGTTTACTTAGTGGAGCAATAATGCGCAATAATACTAGATTGAAATAAATATGGGAATTATTTCATATATATATATATATATATATATATATATATATATATATCGCGATTGTTTGTGCAAGAGCAAGTTGGTAGTAAGATTTATAGAATATTATTTGTAGAAATAAAAATGGGATTGTCAACATTTATTTTTCTACAAGATGTGGATTACATCCAAGGAGGAGTGATTCTGATAGATTGTGATACGTATATCGGGATGTTCGATACCTTCTAGAAAGCATTTAATAATGATAATAATAATAGTAATAATAATAATATAATAATAATCAATAATTATATATATATAAAGTAGAATGGGGTCTCTCCTGGTGCAGCCACGTCAGCAATGCAAGCCTCCCCAGCCAATCAGAATGCAGGAAATTTTTTATTTTTCGAATTATTTTCGTGTGTCTAGGTTCAATGTATTTGACTGTTGAGCTGCCCTGCGATGCTGAAATGGTGACATGTCATCCTGTGGTTGAGTTAATTTCTTTTTTGAGCAGAACGGCAGCCCAACAGTCTTCAGTCTTGCGTAGCATTCAATGATTTAGTACGTCAGCAATAAAATTCTCCCCTCCATATTGCTCATCATGTGACATACGTTGTAGTTAGCTTTTGCAAACATTGTATTTAGCATTGACTATAAGTAATTACTATAATTAGGCTTAACATAAATTCCTACAAATAATGAAGAGCCACTTTACATACAAAGAATATATTGATTACAGTAATTAAACTTGAGATGAAGTCATAGAGATAACGAAGAGCCACATACGAAAATATATCCAAAAAAGTACTAACATAAGAGACCGAAGAGTTTTCATGTCAGAAACGAAGCCGACATTACCTCCCCGCACCAGCTGAATATTCGACATCTCTATCTTCTCAAATGAGTCTCATCGATTCTTCTGCAGCTATCTCTGGCATCATACATTTAGGTACCGAAGAAGATATGTTGACCTCTGTATTTTCTTTGATTTCGAATTTATTTTCTATTATGCTATTCTTGAATAGGGCTATAACTTTCGTGTTAGGTGGAATACGAAGGAGCTCTAGTTTGGTCCGTGGACGTAGGCCAATGTTCGGCTGAACCACGTTAAATATGTGTTTGTGTGTGTGCATTTTCTGTTAAGTTTCGATCCGATTGGGCTCGCGATTGATCAAATCGATCCACGAGGTTTACATACACTTAAAACACGTCCAAGATCGAGTCTGAAGGCGGTCCACGGCAATTGGTGCAGTGGGAGGACGGACCTGTCTTCATGGGTGTGGCTGCGAGGTGACTCAATTTAGGGATTTCGATGGGTCATGTGGATTTGGAATGTTGAAGCTGCAAGTCAAGGCTCTTTCTGCTAAAAAGAGGCTTGAGGAGGCTCTGATACTGGTGATGGAGTCGCAGGTTGTCACGGGAAGTGCATCGGAGGTTGAAACCACGGCTGAAACGCGGAGAGGCTTGCGATAGAAATCTTTCAGGAGTTTGGTATGATCGGGGCAGTTGCGGTTCGAAGGTGGTGTTGTAGCGATCCTTGGTAATTCGAGGTTGGTCACAGAGGTGAGGAGGAACCTCGGATGGATCGGAAGGTTGGAGAACAACTGGTGCAACACGAAAACCGCGGGAGAACTCATCAAAACCGGAAGATAGGGCAAGCTTGTTTCGGCTGGTTTCGGAGGCATGGTTTTCGTCTCTTGAAAAGTTGTCAATGGAGGCAACAGGTCCTACTGGAATTAGGGGACCCGGTGGCTCGAATGGTGCTCGAGAGAAGCCACGGGGACCTCGTATTGAGGTGGAGCAAGGTCATGCAAGTACCTTGGCCCGAGCAGTTTTGACAGAAACTGCTCTGAGCTTGATCTACGATGATTCCGAGCTGGAGGTGTTTTCACCTCAAATGGATAGCATTCTCAGGCCATAAGAGAGGTTGAGCTCAGAGGTGGAACAGAATACGGATACGGAGGGCGAAACTGACGATAAAAAAATTTGCCCGGTTCAGTAAATTCAGCTGTCGTAGCAGAATTTGCTGCTGCTGTGCATGATGGGCAGCGGGTTGCGGAGGCTTCAAGCTCCATGGTGGCCAAGAGAGATGTCAGGGGAGCTTTACATCGGCCGGGAGAGAGGTTCTTGAAGCAACGGTGCATCTTCGGGAGAAACGAAGATGGTGAGCTAGAAAGTCCAAATTGGCTTCATTTGGGAAATTTCAAGCCCGCTTGGAGTTGATGAGGTTTCGTTCGAGGCTCGAGGCTCCTGAAGGAGCTGGATGACCAAATGAGAGGGGCTGCTAATCGAGGTGGAGCTTTGGGACGAGAAATCAAGGCTCGGGTTGATTTAAAGCTGAAATATAGGTTGAGCAAGGCCGATTGCTGGTACAGTATTGAGCGGGAATAGCTTGTAGGTTTGAGCAGCTATGGGGAAGCTTGACACTGGGTTTGCGAGTTTGTAGTCTCGAGGTGGAGTTTGTTAGTATGTGCGAGCCTCAAACTCACCGGAGTGTCGCCTGAGAGATCGGAAAGTGGCTGGTTGAGATCAGTTGCTGAAGAATGAAGATGGAGCTAGAAGTGTTAAGACTTCATGTGTTAAAGCATCAATCAATGATGGCCATCCGAGGTGCGCACGAAGATAGCTGATGGTTCAGATCTGAACCTGCATGATTTGCATATGGGATGTCGGATATCGCACGAAGAAAGATCTACGGCCGAGAGGAGACCTTACTCGTTCCGACCAAGATTAAACAAGAGGTGTTAGATCAAGATCGAAGGCCTCACGTTGAAGGCGGGAAATAACGAAAGAAACGTCACGATTCTTGCTCCTTCACGCGCGGAGCATGGGCGATCATGGTGCGTCATATCGTTTAAGACGAACGGCTGAGGTTGATCAAAAGTCACAAGTAAAGTGTGACAAACTCTTCTATATACCAGCAAAGGAAAGTTCAACCTTACCACTTCACGAGTTTGTATTTCTCAGTAGAGTGAGATTTAGTCTCCGGTGCAAACATGAAAGTTGTAGATCTTGCGTAGGGCCGTAACTTTCGTGTTAGGTGTTAATACAAAGGAGCTCTAGTTTGGTACATGGACGTACGCCAATGTTCGGCCACCACGTTACATATGTGTTTATGTGTGTGCCTTTTTTGTTAAGTTTCGGTTCGATTGAGCTCACGATTGATCGAACTGATCCGCGAGGTTTACATACACTTAAAACACCTCCAAAATCGTGTCCAAAGGCGGTCAGCGATCAACACGTATGAGTGTCCATTCGTGTTTGGGTTGGAAAATTTGTATCTATTAGAGATGGTCTAAATCATGTATGATAATTTTCATCCATAAAATGATCTTTCAACAGTTCCTGTTGCAACTGGACAAGACCATCGCCAACTCTAGAAGTCGGTATACCAGTACATTTTCCACAATCGCACATGTATTTCATTTTTGGAACAAAAAGTAGTGACTTCTTTCAACATCGAATCAAACTCATTATCTCTATCCTCTTCGGATCATCGTTCACATATCGAATAAGTTGCACAACATTACATATATTGTAATTCGTTACCGGCCTGAAGGGTCATTTGTTCTTCCTAGTAAATTGGATATTAAACGAGCAATAAACGCAAATTCATTTGTTTTCAGTTTCTACTCAAGAAAGTTGAACTTTTAAATGTCATCCCTAGGGTTTAAAATGGAAGTGATAGACGTAAACCCGCGACAAGTAGTAGGCGGACAAATGTGGTCCAATTTAAAAAGTCGTGATGACCTAGTCGGGCTTTTTATCGTCCAAGATCTGAGCGAAGCTGGCTTTCGATTGCTGAAAAGCCTCCATGAGGTTAACCATGAGGTGTGGTGGAAGGTTCTTGGTGTTGACACGTGTCATGTACATTAATTTTTTTTAATTTAATTGTTTCTTAGGACGTTGATAAAACCACCTCACTTTCTAAAAAAACTAAACAACCCATGTTTATATCAAAAATCGATTCTTCAATTAGTTAATTAAAATGGTTAATTAAGTTGTATAATCGCTTTAAAATAATTATCTTGACCCGATTTAAAATGATTATAAATAATTATGACCCGTGCAACGCACGGGCAAAAAACTAGTATATATTAAATAAAATGAACTTATGTGGGTACATAGTGATTACGGACTAGAATCTGGTAGTAAGTCATTTGCATCATTCTGTGATCAATATGGATATAGTCATAATTTCTTTGATCCCATAACACGCCAATAGAACGGCATAGTTGAGCGGAAAAATAGAGTGTTACAGGAAATTGCTAGATCAATGTTACATGAGTATGATATTCCTAAACAGTTCTGGGCGAAAGTTGTTAGTACAGCCTGTTATGTGTCTAATCATATTTTCCTTAGACCGATATTAAAGAAAACCTCTTATGAAATTTGGCATGGTAGAACTCCAAATGTAGGATATTTCCATGTGTTTGGTTGTAAGTGTTTTATTTTGAATGATATAAATAAGAGAGAAATTTTGACTCTAAGGTTGATGAAGGGATATTCATTGGTTACAGATGAAGGGATATTCATTGGTTACAGCCTTCATTCTAAGGCCAATCGTGTTATAATAAAAGGAAGCAGATTGTTCAGGAATCTGTACATATTACATTCGATAAGATACCTACCACAATGCTACTGATATGGAAGGTATATATTTTCGTTCTGCAAAATTACAGGGTACTGGAAACAGTGAAGTAGATATTTGAAAAGACGAGAACACTGATACACTGGAAACAGAAGCTGATGAACAACAGCGTAGAAAATTTAAGCATGCTTCCAGTCATCCGACATTTTAGGAAAAGCGAAAATCCCCGATAATTATTTTCTCTAAAAATGACGATAATAAATAGAAGAGACGAAAAATAAATTTGGACAGTGAACACGGGATTTACGTGGTTCGGTCAGAATGACCTACATCCACGGGCCGGCGGGTAGAACTTATTATGTGGAGGGATTACAGACACGTACACTGACGTGATACAAAAGCAGCTACACAACTAGGAGTAAGCTACACAAAGAATTTATCGGAGTAGAAGAAGATCAGTGTGGTTATTGTCTATTTCTCCTTCGATCCCAGCTCTCGTATTTATAGGCAAATCTTGCCTTATTAATGTATGTGAACGAGTGGATAATAAAGGCAGCCACCTTGGACTATTGAATTCGGCTTGGTGTTGGACGGTTCCTACTTTAATATGTCAAGCTGCCAACTTTAAAAAACAAAGTCCAAGTTTTTCCATTTAGTCGACCTACAAAGGTCACTGTTCAACAAATCTCCACATTGACCTTTGTTACCGTACATCACTCCACCTTAATTTAGAATACCTTTATCTCCCTCCGACCGTAGCCCCGACGGGCTAGTTTACCAACTTTAAAACACCAATCAATGCTTGGACTTGAAAACCGGAAGAGCCTTAGTAAATATATCCGCAGGATTATCCCTCGTGTTAATCTTATTGATAAACACCTTCTTATCTGCAATGATGTCACAAATAAAATGATACCTAACATCACTATGTTTAGTCTTTTCGTGATACATCTGATCCTTAGTCAAATGAATCGCACTTTTACTATCACAGAAAATAGTAATAACTCCCTGATTCTGAGTTAATTCGCTGAATAATCCTTTTAACCACAAAGCTTCTTTGATCGCATCAGTAATCGCCATGTATTCTGCTTCAGTAGTAGATAACGCCACTACGTGCTGTAGAGTAGCTTACTGCACAACCTCCGAAGAAAATACATAACCAGTAAGAGATCGTCGTTTATCGAGATCACCTGCGTAGTCAAAATCAACGAAGCCAACAATAGTATCACTGTTTCTGCCAAACTCCAAACAAAAGCTGAGTACCCTTCAAGTATCTGAGATTCCACTTCACTGCTTGCTAGTGTTCTTTTCCTTGGGTAGTCATATACCTGCTAACAACGCTAATAGCACGTGAAATATCAGGACGTGTACATACCATGCATACATAATACTGCCAACAGCACTAGAGTAAGGAACTCGTGCCATGTATGCTTCTTCCTCATCTGATGATGGTGTCTGAGCAGCGCTTAGCCTAAAATGGCTAACAATAGGAGCGCTGACTGATTTGGCATCGTCATGCCAAATCTCTCCAAAACCTTCTGGAGGTAACTTTCCTGGGTCAGGTGTAGCTTAACAGCTCCTCTATGACGTCTAATCTTCATACCAAGAATCTTCTTAGCTGCTCCCAAATCGTTCATTTCAAATTCACCGTTCAATAAGGCCTTCCACTGGTGAATTTCCGCAAGATTCTTAGCCGCAATGAGCATGTCATCAACATATAACAATAGATAAATGAACGAACTGTCATTTAACTTCCGGAAGTAAACACAGCTATCATACTTGCTCATGGAGAAACCATGACCCAACATGAAAGAATCAAACCGTTTATACCGTTGTCTTGGAGACTGCTTTAATCCGTATAAGGATTTCTTCAGTAAACAAACTTGGTCTTCCTTGACTTTCACTATGAAGCCTTCAAGTTGCTTCATATATATTTGTTCGTCTAAATCGCCATGCAAGAACGATGTCTTGACGTCAAGCTGTTCTAACTCCAAATCATACATGGCAACGAGTGCAAGTAATACACTAATGGAGCTATGTCTAATGACAGGTGAGAATACATCATTTAAATCTACACATTGTACCTGACTATAGCTTGTCGCGATCAATCGTGCCTTATACCTTGCACCGTCAGAACCAGATAAACCTTCTTTCTTCTTTAAGACCAACTTACATCCGACTATTTTCTTTTTCTTCGATGGCGGTACAAGAATTCACGTACCATTCTTGTGCAGACACTCCATTTCTTCATTCATCGCTACTAGCCACTTATCAGAAGTTGTATCGCTTATTGCCTCTGAATAGGTAGAAGGTTCACCGCCTCCACCTGTTTCTTATGCCACTGATAAAGCGTACAAAACTAAATTCACGTACCGCTGTGGTAGTCGAATCTCCCGTCTCTCCCTATCTCTGGCTATAGAATATTCCTGCTCGGTGCTTTCATCCTCAACAGGATCTGAATCGGGTTCTGGCTCATCCTGATCTGTTGAACTCGTGGAAGGATCATCTGAAAAACCTTTTTTGATTTCGAGCTCCACCTCGCTGTGTACACTATCCATCTTTTCTTGATTAGAAGAATTAGTAGACTCTTTTGAAGGATGTAACATAGAAGACTCGTCAAGTGTAACATCTCTGCTAATTATGAATTTGGGTGACTTGGGATCACGATTATATAATCTATATTCTTTCACCCCTGTAGCGTTACCGAGAAAAATACATTTTTTAGCTCTAGGTTCTAACTTTCCCTCGTTTACGTGCATATAAGCTGGGCACCCAAATATTCTTAAGTTGGAGTAATCAGCAAGAGTACCTGACCATACTTCCTCGGAGTCTTGAAATGAATAGGTGAACACGGTGAGCGGTTGACAATATAACATGCTGCAGCGATAGCTTCAGCCAAAAAATCATTTGTCAATCCAGCGTTGGAGATCACACATTAAGCTCTCTCTAAAAGCGTTCGGTTCATGCGCTCGGCAACACCATTTTTTTTAGACGTCATTCGAACAGTGTGATGTCGAGCAATTCCTTCCTTTTTGCAAAATTCGTTGAACTCGCTTCCGCATTCTAAGCCATTACCTGTCCGCAATCGCTTGATTTGTTTTCCTGTCTGCTTTTCAATCAAAGCTTTCCATTTTTTAAACGTTAGGAAAACATTACTCTTCTATTTAAGAAATAGACCCATACTTTCCTTGAAAAATCATCAATGAAAGTCAACATATATCTTGCACCACCTTTGGATGGAACACGAGAAGGACCCCATACATCAGAATGAATATAGTCCAATGTACCTTTCGTCATGTGGACAGCTGGAGAATTGAAGCTGACTCGTTTTTGCTTCCCAAAAATAAAGTGTTAGCAAAAGTTCATCTTACCAGTACTTTGACCGCATAGTAGGCCCCGCTTGATTAATATCGTCAAGCCTTTTTCTCCCATGTGTCCAAGCTGCATATGCCATAATCTCGTGGTATTAACCTCCGGGGATGTCGAAATTGCAGCGGAACCTGTAATAGTAGTTCCCTGCAAAATATATAAATTTCCAGACCTGCAAGCTTTCATTACGACAAGGGCACCTCTGGAAATTTTTAAAACTCCACCTTCACCTGAGAACCTGCACCCTTGAGATTCAAGTGTGCCTAAAGAGATAAGATTTCTCTTCATATCTGGAACATGTCTGACTTCTGTGAGCGCTCGGATGATTCCGTCGAACATCTTGACCTGAACTGTGCCTTACCAATTTTACACGGAGCATCATTTTCCATTAAAACATATCCACCATCAAAGTTTTCATATGTGGAAAAGCAATCCCGACTCCGACTTATGTGGTAAGAAAAATCCGAATCTAAGATCCACTCATTATCAGACCTAATAGTATATGCAGTTGCTACATTCCATTGCTCGCATTAGCAGCTAAACTAGTCGACGGGTTTATTAAATTGCTAATTATTTTTCTCCTTATTTTTTAATTTAAAACAGTCAGCTTTGATGTGACCCTTTTTCTTGCAAAAATTACAGACTTTGTTTCTGTACTTGGATTTCGACCTTTCTTTAAAGCTGCTACTTTCAGCATCTCTTCGCTCTGGTCTTCCCGTGGAAACAGGCCTTCTACCTGGCTACCACTTGTTTCTCTCGTTATATCCCTGTCTATCTGTTCTTTCGATTGTAAAGCGGATTTGACACTAGAATATGATATTGTGTCTTCTCCTTATGTAATCGTGTCACAAAAATGCTTTAAAGACGAGGGAATGGAACACAACAATATTATGGCCTGATCTTCGCCCGTCACATTAACTTCTACGTTCACCAAATCAATAATGATCGAATCAAATTTATCGAGATGCGAGAGAACAGAAGTACCTTCCGTCATTTTCATATTGTATATCTTCCCCTTTAAATAAAGCCGATTCTCCTTAGTCTTCTTCATGTAGATAGCTTTTAACGCATCCCACATACACATGGCCGTTGTCTCCGTTGCAACTTCTTGTAAAACCTCATAAGAGAGATTTAAGATAATAGCCGATCTGGCTTTCTTGTCCAATTCATTAAATTCGTCGTCTTTCGTTTCGATTGGTTTCTTCTTTGCGCCTTCAAGCGCCACCTCACAACCATCGTGAATGAATATGGTCTCCATCTTGAGACTCCACATTGCAAAATTGACATTTCTATCGAACTTTTCAAATGACATTTTTGTTATCGTCATGGTGGCTAAAAAATAAATCGGTGCTGGCTCTGATACCAATTTGTTAGGATATGCAAAAATCCCCGATAATTATTTGCCCGAAAAATGACGATAATAAATTGAAGAGACGAAAAATAAATTTGGACAGTGAACACGGGATTTACGCGGTTCGATCAGAATGACCTACGTCCACGGTCCGGAGGGTAGAACTTCTTTATTATGTGGAGTGATTACAGACACGTACACTGACGTGATACAAAAGCAGCTACACAACTAGGAGTAAGCTACACAAAGAATTAATCGGATAGAAAAGATCAGTGTGGTTGTGGTCTATTTTTCCTTCGATCCAAGCTCTCGTATTTATAGGAAAATGCTTGCCTTAATAATATGTGAACGAGTGGATAACAAAGGCAGCCACCTTGGACTATTGAATTCGGCTTGGTGTTGGACGGTTCCTACTTTAATATGTCAAGCTGCCAACTAACAAAGTCCAAGTTTTTCCATTTAGTCGACCTACAAAGGTCACTTTCAACACGACAGATCAAATCATTGAGAATATCTCCTCTGGAATCAAAACTCGAGCAACTGCACAAAATCATGATACAGAGGAATCTCATTATGTACTGCTTTCAATGATGGAACCAAAGACCGTCCATGAAGCCCTGGACGATATATCATGTGTCTCTGCCATGGAGGATGAGTTATTACAGTTCGAAAGAGCCAAGTATGGACACTCGTGGAGAGACCAGACGAAAAATCAATCATAGGAACAAAATGGGTCTTCCGCAACAAACTTGATGAACACGGTAATATCACCAAAAACAAAGCGAGGTTAGTTGCAAAAGGTTATTCCCAGGAGGAAAGGTATTGATTTCGTTGAAACTTTTGCTCCGGTAGCTAGACTAGAGCCCATACGTGTTTTACTTGCATATGTATATTTTAAACGCTTGCAGCTTTTTCAAATGGACGTAAAAAGTACATTTTTAAATGGTTTTAGAAATGAGAAAGTACAACCTCCCGGTTTTGTTAGAGAAGGATTTCCAAATCACGTTTTTAAATTAAACAAGCATTATATGGTTTAAAGCAGGCTCCTAGGGCATGGTATGAAATGTTAAGTAAGTATTTGATTCACATGGGATTTTCAACTGGAACTATGATAACACGCTGTTTACTAAGTACGAAGGTGACCATATGTTACTGGTCCAAATCTACGTTGATGATATCATATTTGAAAGTACTAATATCCTTCTTTGTGAGGAATTCTCTAAGTCTATGCAGATGGAATTGGAGATGAGCTTAATGAGTGAGCTGAACTGTTTCCTTGGGTTGCAAATAAAGTAACTTGATACTGGAACTTCGTATCCCAGACGAAATGCAGCATGGAATTGCTGACAAAATTTGGAATGAGTGATTCCAAAGCGATTTCCACCCCATTCATCAGACCACCAAAATAGACAGTGATGAATCAGGTACACCAGTTGATCAAACACAATATTGAGGTATGATCGGAAGCCTTCTTTACTTAACTGCAAGTCAGCCTGATATTATGTTTGCTGTTGGTATGTATTTAAGATATCAGTCTGACCCTAGGGAATCTCACTTGACAGCAGTCAAGCGTATACTTAGATATATCAAGGGTACTGTTCATTTTGGTCTGTGGTACTCTTCTACGGACGAATTCCCATTAATGGGATATTCCGATACTAACTATGCCGGCTGTAGGGAAGATAGGAAAAGTACTAGTGGAACTTGCCAATTACTTGGAAATTCTCTGGTAACTTGGTCTAGTAGAAAGCAAAATGATGTCGCCCTCTCCAAAATCGAAGCTGAATATATGGACTTGGGAAATTGTTGTCAACAAGTTCTTTGGATGAAACAAACCCTTTGTTATTTTGGGTTAGGTTATGACAAAATACATATTCTATGTGATAGCACTAGCGCCATTAGTATTACTCAGAATCCCATGCATCATTCTCGTACTAAGCATATAGAGGTGAAACATCATTTTATACGAGATCATGTTCAGAAGGGGAATATCAGTGTGGAATTCGTAGGAACAAATGACCAGTTAGCTGATATCTTCACAAAGCCCCTAATTGAGACAAGATTCTGTGACATCCGTGATCGATTAGGAATCATCCAGCTAAATAAGGTTAGTTAAATTCCCAAAATTCTGCCTTTTTATTATTTGAGCGTGATTAAGTTATTTTAGGAAGAAATTCGTAATTATCCTATTCCAAAATCTTCTTTCAGCCATTTAGATTATTTTAGGAATTTCGAATCTTCTAGATTTTCTCTTAGAGTGTGATTATGTTATTTTATGAAGATATTCGTAGTTTCTATTCTGAGATCTCCTTTCAGCCTCTAAATTATTTTAGGAGATCTTCTAGATCTTTTCTAAGAGTGTGATTATGTTATTTAGGAAAAAATTCATAGTTATGATATTCTGAGATCTTCTTTCAGTCCTTGCATTGTTTTAGGAAAATAGGATCTTTTCTATTTCTTATTTTTAGCCTCTCTTATTTAAAATGAGATCAATCGATATTTCGTCCTTCTTTACCTCAAAATTCGAGCTTCATAGTTTCTCTTCTTAAAAAATCATAAGTTATATTCCAGCTTTTGAGAGTCCTGTAAGATCACAAGGGAGCTGAACAAATCTGCGATATGTGCCAGATCTAATAGTGATTCCAGCCTTGAGAACGTTTTTCTGATAAGTTATTCCTCCCTTCATTCTTTCTAGTTATTTTGCGCTAAGTTTTCAGCCTTAAAGCCTTAATATATCTTTTTTTGATTCTGAAGGGGGAGAAGTTGAGTAATTAATGATATAAGGAGGATCTAAGAACTGTCTTTGATATTCGTGATGATGTGTCTTTGATGTTCGCGATGATGTGCGTGCGACATTCCTTTTATGAGGCTAAGATATATCTTAGTACGTTTGCTGACGGAATTTGCATGAACAATATCTACACATATGCAAGGGGAGCATAATGGTATGTGTTCTGACTTTTTGCCTATTTGATATCTATCAATGCTCTGAGTGAAACTTCGATTTTATGCTCTGGACATTTGGAATATCCTCATTTAGGCAGGGGAGCAAACGAATATAACTTGGTAAAATCTCTTCACTAATATATTTGCTCTAATGCTTGAACGTTTTACATAGAATCTCAGCATACATGATATGGAATATGTGCACTCACGGCTGGAATATCTGCACATGACATGAATTATCAACACTTAGACAGGGGAGCAGACATACTATCTAAATATTTGCACATTCATGATATGTCTGTGATGCGCCGATAGTGTGGTGCTCTGAAATTTATGCTCCGATACTATTATGCCTTGATACTGTGATACTCTGATATTTATCTGTGCTTATTAACTTCTATGAGACTTCTTGATAAGTGATAAGTGTCTGTTGCGATGATTATCTACATCTTGAATCATGTTTGGAAATGCGCACTTAGGCAGGGGGAGCACACTAACGGGTAACTTCGAAAGCACTTAGATAGGGGGAGCAAATTCATTCATGATATATCTCTGCATGTCATATAGATAATTGCACTTAGGCAGGGGGAGCATATATGTACTATTTATGATTATGAAATATCATATGCTCTGTCTTGTGATTATGAAACACGTAGACATATGCGCTAGAACTTGCATGATCGAATATGCTTACATGCTTTCGTGTTGCATTAATTACATGTCATCATCAAAAAGGGGGAGAATGTTGACCTTTTTGGTCCATGAGCGTTAGAGTGTTTGGATGATCTATGTAATTGTAATGACATTAGGTCTATAAATTAAGCAATTCGATTTGTCTTAGATAAGATGTATAAGTATATGATAATATTCGAATATATATTAATTAATGAGCTATGAAATGATTAATTATCGAATATTTGACTCACATGTGATTCTGTGATTATTTGGAGAAACTATGTGATCGCATGTTATAGATGTATCACATGCTAGGATATATCGTAATGTGCTATTTATGGAAATAACGTGTGAGATATCCTACCGGGTTATATATGGAAAATATGCTGTCTAAATATGGAACATGATATACCCGTTGAGAATCGTTTATTCGTGGATGAAAATCACATCTACGATTCTTTGAATGCATCCCACTGATTTTATTATGCAATATCGAATTGATATCTTTCCTTATACAGATTAAGATATTATATTTAGGAAATATTTGATTGATTGACTTTGTGGATAAGATGCTAATATATATGGTATGTGCTGAACTAGATAAGATCTCTGATATATGGAAAGTAATGCCATGATATGTTAATTGAGAAATATGTGATATGATCTTATCTATGTGCTAAATATAGGAAATATACCGATCTAATGCTATCTTATGTGCTAAACATGGAAAATAAATCTGGATTGATTTATTCTATAAACTGATAGTAGGGAATCACATATGGTAAATGTTGTTATGGAAATTATCACTCGAAGTAATTGAATATGCCTTGAATACGAATATGAGCCTTTATGTGGATTAAAATCATGCTATATCGAGCTTATAACCATTGTGAACATTTATTGTAGGCATGATTACATGGCATATTCATATCTTGATAATTACATGGATTATGTGCTTAATTTGGTAAATGATCTTGTGATTGAGTTTCCATGTGAGTGTTGATTGAAATTAGACGTGTTCAAACGGTTCACGGTTACGGTTCACGGTTATAACCGCCGGTTTACGGTTAGTGAAAATCTCAAACCGTAACCGAACCGCGGTAACCACGGTTACGGTTACGGTTTGTAACCGTAATCGCCGGTTACGGTTACGGTTTGAACCGCCGGTTTACGGTTTTAATTAAATTTTTTTATTTTATTTATAAAAAACAAAAATAATCACTTTACACTTTCAGATATTTTGAGAAACATGCGATTGCTTACAGAAATTCGATAATGTGTTTGATTTTAACTTGAGAATTGAGAGCAAAAAAATTCTGTGAAAAATTTATACAAATTCTACATATATTTATAGAACTATAGCATGAAAAAAATAAAAATGGAACTAATAAAAATGATGACGGTAACATGAGAGTCAATTAGAAGAAAGAAAAAACTGAAAAATAAAAAGAAAATGTGAGTGAGAATATAACTTGATGACGGTTGAGTAAGAATATAAGAGAAATAAGGTAACGCCCAACTGTCGAAAAAAATAATTAATCATCCAAAACTCAAGTTCAGCCTAATATAAGCTCAGTCCAATGCCTTATTTTATGGAAAACCTCGGTTATAACCGGCGGTTATAACCGGCGGTTCACGATTAGAGAATTCTATAACCGTAACCGAACCGTAGCAAATCACGGTTCGGTTACGATTTGAACCGCAACCGTTGACTACGGTTAACCGAACCGTTGACCGCCGGTTCGGTTACGGTTCGGTTACGGTTTTTTGAACCTTCTGAACACGTCTAATTGAAATGGTCTATATATATGAGAAACACTTCAGATTGTCGGACTTAGAACTTGTGAATATACGAACACGAGAGTTTTTTACCAGACGATTATTATTTAGAGCCATCTCACACTTGCGATATATCTGTGGCTGTTTGAGCGTACACCTGTGATCACCTTATGCCGACCTGAGCTTTTACTTGCGATTCCATCGCTGCACGAGTGATTCATCCTTATTATAACCATCCTCTATCGATATATTCTGTCTTTGGACGTGTTGTCTTCGGACGTGAGCAATATGCAAGGAGGCAAGGTCGACGTTTACGCACACGTAAAGGGAAGGACGAGTTCCGGGGGTCGGTAGCGAGCTGTTTCCTGTCAGGAATTGGAGATTCCTAGGAGCGGAACTCGGCGTGCGGTAACAAAGTAGTGTCTAGTGTGCGACCTGTTTCGGTTGTGTATTGGCCCAATCAATCAGTTTTGTAACCAACTAAGGTGACATTATGGTGATTGATTAAACTCTTGAGGAGCAAACCTCAAGGCGAGGAGTAAACCCCAGTTGGGGACCTCTATAAAAATCCTGTCTCGCATTTACTTTTTAGTTGTTTCCTTTTTACTGTGAGACAGAACCAATACACACCTGACGTAACTAGGATATATCAGCCATCTTCATCACTTGCATAAGTATACATCTCTAGGTCACTACATCGTAGGATTCTTGAAAAGAAGAAGCATAATTTGTTATAAGCTTAAAGGGAACCGTAGGGAATGGGCGAATTAGTTGAATGACGCACTTTGGGCATATAGGACTTCATATAAGACACCTATAGGTACTACACCATATAGATTAGTCTATGAAAAGGCATGTCACCTCCCCGTAGAAATCGAGCATAAAGCCTATTGGGCGATCAAGTGATTGAAGTTTGATTTGTGGGAAGTAAGTGGAAAGCGGCAACTCCAAATTAATGAGCTAGACGAGTGGCCGATAACGCTCGAATGTGTAAGGAGCGCTCAAAGGCCTGATAGGAAGATTAGGCAAAGACGAGAGTTTCAGGAAGGGGACCAAGTCCTCCTCTTTAACTCACGACTTATTCTTTCCCGGCAAACTTAGATCACGCTGGTCGGGACCTTTCACTATCACTCGTGTTTTTCCTTATGATACTGTCGAGATTTCAGGTATGGAGCAGGGTACTTTCAACGTGAACGGCCATAGGTTGAAGCATTACCATGGAGGCGGGGGAAACTTGAGAGACAAGGAGGTATGATACCTAGACTTTCAGCCATTCTAATAACACAAAAGGTACGTCCGACTTAAGACATTAAAGAAGCGCTTCTTGGGAGGCAACGTAGGTATTGGAATTCACGTTTATTTTATGTCTTAGAACAGCCGCATTCACGTTTATTTTACTCGTAGATACAATCCACGGCCATTACTTAAGTCACCACAGCCGTGGGGACGTCATATAGAAAATACAAAAAATATCCTCGTTGGCCACGGCCTATAACCTACGCTAACACGGCCGTGAGTCAAGCGCAGAGCCACACCCACGGTCTATGACGTACGACACCGACTGTGGAATATTGTAAAAAAAAAGCATTCGCAGGTACACGGCCGTGGACTGTATATGTCCATAGCCGTGGGTTTGACAGTGACCGTTCCACGGCCCAGGACCTAACTACCACGGCCGTGAGTATTTCAAATCCAAAAAAACTACGTACGCCTTTCCACGGCCGTGGACTGTTTGCCACCGCCCGTGGAGCTTGTCCAATGACTATCCCACGGTCAAGGACTTATGTCCCGCGGCCGTGGTCTTGTCGAATATATACACACACATATATATACTAGAAATATAAAGCCGCGCACGAGGCGCGGCTAATAAATGCATATTTTTTTCCATCAATATGTTATACTTATCAATTTATTATTTAATAATCTAAGCACATGTTATACATTTAACAAATAATAAATTCAAGAGACAAAAAGGATTTTCAAGAAGTAGCACTATCCTAACCTTTGAGTCGCACATGCCCGTGCATAGGGACGCAAACGAATCGAATCGAGTCGAATACCACAATATTCTATTCGTATTCGGATGACAGTCGAATACGAATATGAATATTCGAATATTAAATCGAATCATAAAATCGATTCTTATTCGAATTCGAATATTTTCTCGAATATTCGAATCGAATAACGAATATTTGTATTGAAGTCGTTTTTATTTATTTAGTAAATATAAACATTATTATATTTAAAATATATATTGAATTATAATAAATTATATTTAAACATGTATTGAATTATAATATATTATGTTTAAATGATTTATTGAATTATCATATATTATTATAGGTGAATATATATTTGTTATACTATATTTTAAGTTAAATTATCCGAATCGAATAATTCGATTAATTTTCGAATCGAATTTTGTGATTTCATATTCGTATTCGGATATTTCTCGAATCAAAATAAAATATTCTTATTCGGATTCGTATTCTAAACATCCGAATTCGAATCTTAGAATTTCGAATCGAATCGCGAATCGAACCAAAAAATTCGACTCGTTTGCAACCCTACCAGTGCATATCTTAATATTGGGTCCATTTCGTACGATTTCCTACACTTTTGAGCGTTTCAATTTTCAATGTTTTCAAAGTTATTTGGACTGTTTTCAAAAGAATGTTATTCTATACTTGTTTGTTACTCTACAACTTCAATCACGTCTACAGGTTTTACCACTTCGATTTTTCATACATTTAGCAAATGTTTAGACTGACAATTCCATGAAAGTACATTATAAACCTAATATTATAAGTAAAAGCCTACTAGATAGTAATAAAATAAGTTCCAACCGGCTTTACATGCAACTTTAGTTTCATAGTTGGATTGGAACAATGACTTAAATACCACTTACTGGCACTTAAGGCGGAGCTAGAAAATAATTTGAGAATAGGCCAAAATGTTAAAATAAACCAAACAAAATGATAATATAATGCTTATAATACTTTACTAATTTCTTTTTATGATATCATCATTATCAACTTTTAGAAAAATTTCTTCTCTATTTAAACAGGTGGTTTCCATAACCGTCTAACTCTTCAACAGAATATAACTAATATGTTGCATCTTTTCTATAATATATCCAAACTAATTTCATATTTAAAGCATGATGCATTGAACCATCAAAAGTGATTTATTCCAAACTTTGTATGGACGATTTTGCAAAATCGTCAAAATTGATCTCAAAATGTTAGTAGCATACTCGCAAACTGAAGTTCTTTTCAATATTTGCTTTGTCGTGAGAAATTAAATGATTCGATACTCACATCTCCGATTGGCGATTCTTTGCTTGCCGAGTTTGTGGAAATACTATAATTTTCTGAACTGTTTTGCTATTATTTTTGTTGTCTAAGGATTACGATAAGAACTTATTTATGGGTTAAGCTACGTTTCCATGGCATAAAAAATTCCCCCAAGCAAGAGACATGCTTACAATTAGGGCTGAGCAAAAACATCCGAAAACCGGATTCCGATCCGGTATCCGATTTTCAAAACCCGAAAAAACGGATATCCGGTTTTAAAAGCGGATCGGATATCCGATCCGATTTATTTTGAAATAAACCAGATCGGATACTAGTGGTTTGTCTAAAATCCGGATATCCGGTATCCGATTTCAAATAAAAAATAAAAAAATAAGAAAAATAGCTCAAAATGAAAAATGAAGGTCAAAAAAGGAAAATAATCGTCCAAGTGGAACTATTTATATTCATATTATTTTATTATTGCCAAGACCTTTGTAAATAAAAAAGAAAAACAAAAACATCTAGATGCAAGTTAAAAAATTAATGTGAATTTTGTGGTATTGTGTTAATTATTTATTATGTAATTTTGAATCATAAAACTCACATATTGTGTTAATTACTATGTGTAGAAATTATTACATGAAAAAATATATTTTTTATTTTGATAAGAAATAAAAAAAATGATTTTGAAAAGAAAATATTAAAGAATATAAATAAATAAATATAAAACAGGATGCGGATATCCGATTTAAATATCTGAATAAAGCGAATATCCGATTAAAACTGGACCGGATACGGATATCATTTTTTGATATCCGAAAATCCGGATATCCAAAAATATCCGAAAATCCGGATATCCGGTTTTGGTCACCCCTACTTACAATCCATCAACTTAACCGCATATCAAATTCAAATTTCCCTAATTATATTGACTAGTAAAGCACGCACACCCTACGTGTGTGAAAAAAAAGATACTCCCTCCGTCCCGGTAAATTTATCACATAAGTTATCGGGCACGTAAATTAAGGTGGTCTTATTATAATAATATAATACAATGAAAAGGTAATAAAGTGTATATTTTGACACGTCTTTTAAGAATATTTAATATTATTATATTGATTGTTAGTGATAGTTTTTTCGCTAAATAAGGAAATGTGATAAAATTAGTGGGACGCCCCAAAATGGCAAAATGTGATAAAATTAGTGGGATGGAGGGAGTAGATCAAATGAAATGTTCCCAATGAAGAGAGAGACGTGGGCAGTTTCCCAATGTAAACTGCACATGAAAAGACGTTTAATTGATACAGTCAAACGTGGGTTTTTTCCCCTTATTAATAATTAATAAATATAAAGATATGACTGTCAAATTCTGATTTGTTAATTGGCTGATTTTACACACCAAATTAGAATGAAAGTGACGGTTTGTATCCCTGGCTGAGCGTTTATATAATAGTATAGATTAATCGCAAGTTACTGATTTGATTAATATATTACTTAAATGTTGTTCGCTTAAAAAGAATACATATCCTACACTAATATCCACTTAAATTTAAAATACCTAGTATATAATACAACTAAAACATTTAATTATAAACAACCTTAGACGTCAATCTCATTAATACAACAATTAAAGCTATCTAATGAAAATAAATTAAATATCGTGTTCATTATAATAGAATACTGGACCAACTTCGTCGCATCAACACCTATTTATTAGACCTCTTTACTGAATTTAAATAAATGGTCTCATTTTATTAAAAAAATTCCACTTTTCTCTTTCATCATGTATAAATCATTAAAATAATGAAAACGACCACGTTTCATGTCTATAGGATAGTAGGCATCATTATCCTACTCTCTATATTACCACTACCAAATTCCCTATTTATTTCTTCATTCACATTTACAAGTATAATTAGGGGTGCTCATTCGGTAATAACCGAACCGAACCGAGTTCGAGAATTTCATAAACCCCGAACCGAAACAATTCGGTTTGGTTTCGGTTTTACCGAATTTTTTTCTGTTCGGTTCGGTTAACCGACCAAAAAACCGAAATTTTTAATAAAAAATAAAAAAACAATAATATTAATATGATTTTAATTATATATTTTTATTATCATATTTTATTTGTATAAAATTTTCATTTACCCCATATTTTCCATATATTAGTAAATATATTAATTTATATTATAAACATATATTATCATATATATATTTGAATAAATTTACGATTTACCTAATATTTTCCACATTTATTAAATATGGTGGGTATATTATTAATTTATTAAATAACACATAAAAATATATCATTATATATTTTATATAATTATTATGTATTAAAATTAAGAAAAAATCGGCTCGGTTCGGTTTACCGAGGTAAAAACCGAAACCGAACCGAATTTTTTCCGGTTATCAAAATACAAACCGAAAACCGACTGTTCGGTATTCGGTACGAACCGAAACTTCGGTTTCAGTTCGGTTCGGTAGGTTAACCGACATTTGAACACCCCTAAGTATAATAACTAGAAATTAGTAATCGCGCCCATGGCGCGATAATAAGTGCCCTCATTTTATTATAATAATCTAATCACATATTATGGATTTCAGCAAAATTGTTATTATTGAAGACAATTAAAATTTGTTGAGACAGGAAGTAAATTCAAAAGAAAAAAATTTAATGGTTGCACTACCCTCATAGCTGATATGTCATAACATCATTGAACGGAGCTACCCTAACCGCGAGCTCCTACAAACTTCAATGGATCAAGTGCCAAGTTTTTCGATGTTGTGCTCTCATAGTTTTCATTGAATATTAATCTATCCTTCTTTGTCCTGTAGCTTCAATCACGTCTAGAAATTTTATACATGTTGTAACTTTACGGCCTCACAACATGTTGAAATTCGTCGCGTATATGATTGCAGCATTGTGTTTATACACCCATAATATTCCTCTGATAATTAAAAATTAAGTAATATTATAATAGAAAAAACTACTATTATAAAAACTCTGAAAGCCTTTGTTTCTTTGCGTGCACCTTTTTTCCATAGTTCGGACTATGAACTAAATGCTAGTAAATTGCACTTCACCGGCGGTGTTATTATTAATTGTGGACGCAATACTATAGTTTTATTGGGATTGATTAGCTATTTTTTTTTTCTTGATATTTAGTGATAATAGATTAAAAACATATTTATAGGTTAAGTTATGACCATTCAGATTCTAACAATATTTAATTTCAAGCAATAAATTTCATCACGAGATCTATGTATTTGATGCTTGAAGTTTGTGTGCCTCCGTTTTGTGGTGGGTGGAAAAGTTTCGAAGTCCCGTTTCGAATTCAAAGTTTCAAAAATTTTTTAATTATTACGATTGTTGAGAGTTTTACTTAAAGTTTCACTATTATTAATAATATGCATATTAAATGATATGTGTAATTTTTTTTATGTATCAACACAATGTATATACATACATATAAGCATACACTTTGCTTAAGTAGGTGGACAAGACACGTGGCATTGTCACATAACATATATTATATAATATAAATATATAGAGATGAAGTTGAAGGCTCAAACACTCGTCATTAAATTTTCTCTTTCTCACCATTGATATATTTATTTAAATACTCCACGCACAATACGACGCCGTTTGTTAGCTTAGTAATTATAGGCAATCATTACCTACGTGTATAGATTACGACGAAGAGTTTCCTGTTCATTTCCTCAGTGGTATTTATAATATATAACTAGTGTAGATGGCCGCCTACCCGTCTATACTTGAGGAGATTTATTGGCAGTAGCTTTAGTATTTACATCAAACTACTTTGGAATATTTTATAATAATAGCATGAGCCAACAACATCGTATTGCAAGCATTGTAAGCAAAACTGTAAAATAAATGTAAAACAAACAAGTACTCATTTATATAAGTATTACCATAGTTAACACTCCCATCATTGATTCGAATAATCTAGCCAACCAGTTTTAGTCAGTAACTATGATTTCGTAACTAACTTTTTCACGAGTATGTTAAAATTCAAAGAAATTTTTTGAATTATTATAGGTAAATGAAAAACTTAAATTATTTACAACTGTAACACTATGATAATGTCCTCTTACATAATTAAGTAGACTTGTGGAAAACATAATTGAAATCATAAAAATAACCAAACATAGAAAAGTAAGTCTTTTAAAACAATAATATAAAAAATTTAACAACTATGATAAAATCTAAAAAATAAAATAGGAAAAAGTAAAGAAAAACAGAAGCAAATAAAACAAACAAAAAACATTAACTTTCTCTCTCTTACTCGTCATCATCTTCCCCTATTCTCCCCATTTTTTCCAATTCTCCCAAAAACATACTCCCTCCGACCCGCGGTTTTTATCACATTTGTTGGTCGTCACGGATATTAAGGTTCTATTATTATAATAATATAGTACAATGAAAGGTAATAAAGTGTATATTTTGACACGTCTTTTAAGAATATTTAATATTATTATATGATTGTTTGTGATAGTTTTTTTGCTAAATAAGGAAATGTGATAAAATTAGTGGGACGCCCGAAATGGTAAAATGTGATAAAGTTAGTGGGACGGAGGGAGTACATTAGTTATTGGGGATTTAACAGAAAAATACCATTTATATAAAAATTCGCAAGTCAGACCCCTGTCAGGTTTTTTTTATATGCAGGTACCTGTCAGAATAAAAATTTTTCAGATTGGTAAACGTTCCGCCGCAAGTACGTCATAGAACACATTTAGGTACCATATGGAAACATATTGTGGTACGTTATACAGTAAGAAAATGGTACATCATAGTACACATTAAGGTACATATAGACCGTATATAGGTACCATATGTGGGTAGCATATATACACGTGATATGATACTTAATACATACAGAAAGGTACGTCAAGACTGGAAAAATGGACGCACAATCGAACGGGCACTTATATCAAAATTTTTCTGACAGGGGGTCTGACTTGCAAATTTTTTATATAAATAGGTATTTTCTGTAGATTACCGTTATTTATTTACGGAGATTGAAAAACAAACGTAAAAAAAGAAAAGAAAAATAAAGGAAACAGGCAGCCGCGACTGTATTGGTGGCACTTGACTGTATCATCGAAAATGCATGATGCTATGAGTTCCGAGAAAATAAAAAAAAAAAACTAAAACCTTTCATTGACAAACAAAAAGAAAGAAGGAAGATTTGAGGTTACGAATAGCAGGATATACGCAAAAAACATAGATACATAGAATAAGATTCATTAGAATGGCATAAGTATTCGAGAAAAAAAAAAATTGGCAGAAGCTTGATGTACTTGAGCAGGCTTGGCTTGCGATTGTTTGTTAAGAAAATTACAAATTTAGTAGAGCTTAAAAAAATTGGTCAAAACAGATAGGCAGTTATTGATGTTAATAGATAAGCTACATGTGTTTAAGCTTTTCAATATCCACGTCAGTGAGCTTATAATTCAGATAAAGCATAGACATGAATGTCGTTCAAAGCTGTAACAGGTCTGGAGTCCACTAACACTAATATAATATTTAAAATTCAATTAATAAATGCTTTGACCGTCTACTTGAAATTACCGTGCCATTAGTACTTACATAGAGACTAGTGGACATGGCCGCACATTGTGCGGCCGAATTTAATTGTAACCGGTCTATACGTGAAGATTTGTTGGCAGTAACTCTCAATATTCATTATGTAATAACCATAGTCAGAGAGCATGTTCAAGCACATAGTCTATCATGGTCGAAACTAACTTTCATGAGTATGTTAATGTTAGTTAATTATATATCAAGTACATTTATGGGACTAATAATTGAAATCATAATAATAATCAAACAATAACTTTAAAAAATTAAACATTGATGACAAAATCTGAAAACAGATCGTCTTTCACGGTGTTTTACATCTTTCATTGGAAAAAAACAAATTATTTTGTAGTTATATAATACATTTTAAACTTCTGAATTTTGTCTTCAAAATCCCAAACCATGGTTCGCTGGAATGGGAACGGACGTCGGAACAAACACGAGCATTCCAACTCAGTGCATTTTCGCGGAACGGTAACAGGCGTTCCACAAATATTGTATAAATTGAAATATAACTAAACGCATAGTAAGTTTATTGTCTGATTTATATAATCCCATGTATATAAATATAACAAATAAATCATCGTAAAACAATATCATAATATTCATCATAATAATTCAAGAAACATAAATAATACCAACGAAAAGGTGAATAAGAAATTAGAACAATGCATTCGTATGCAACATAAAGAAAACAAGCATTTAATAAAATAAATAAGAAACTAATTCATACTAAATTTTAATTCGTTTAACATACTAAAATAGGCTCAAAACATTTTTCTAATACAATCTTAGTGACAAACATTTTTCTAATACGATCTTAGTGACAAAAAACAACAGTAAAGGGTTAAAATATAAATTTTTAAGCCCATCAATACAATTTGAACAACTAAAATGGCTAACTTTCTATCTGAAGCCCATTAATACAATTTTAAGTACCAACCCAACCCCCGGTCCTTGCCCTAGTCATCATCTTCCCAGCGCTCTGCAACTCAAATCAGAAATTGCTATGGCAGACGAGCTCGAAAATTATTTTCGTCACCGTTTCAACCCCTTACCGGCCGTTTAACACCGAGAAATTGTGATCCAGCCGAAAAAACCGCCGTTACGGACGTTTTCACGGCATTCCGACGAACCATGTGACCCAAACTAGAATTCTAAATGAACAATTTTAGCTACTTGCTAATCTCATACAATACCCATTAGAACTTATATTAACATAAGAGTAAAAATATGTTAAACCAAAACAAAGATTAACCAAAAGAGATATTATACCTTCGATTTTGAAGATGATGTCGTCCATGGTTTATGTGAATTGCTGAGGACGTTGTATTGCGATGGAGAGAGAATAACTTTTTTACCTTTATATGTATAGCATAAATGAGGCACAATTATTGAGATTAGTAAATAGAGATAATTACATGTCCGCCCATTTTATGTGTTTGCTTTATTTTTCAGGCCCATTTATATTTAAAATAGAGAGAAGTACCTAAATTGAATTAAGGACATAATCTATAATAAAAGACATATTTGCCCATAATAAACAAAAAAAATTACGGATCATTGCCATCGTCTTATTCAAACGTGCAAAGCAACTATGAAGAAGTGGTATACAGTGTACATGAAGTAGTACTGTAGATCCATGAAGTGGTACTGTAGACCCATGAAGTGGTACGGGTGAACATTGAAGTGGTATTGTAGACCCATGAAGTGGTATTGGTGAACAGTGAATGGTACGGTAGACTCATGAAGTGGTACTGGTGAACAGTGAAGTGGTACAGCACTATAGACCCATGAAGTGTAATGTTGAACATAGAAGAAGTGGGACTGAAGACCCATGAAGTGGTACTGTTGGTCAGAGAATTGGTACAACGTTTTTAGACCCAGGAAGTGGTACTGATTGAACAGAAAAGTGGTACAGCAGAACCCTTAAGTGTTTCTGTAGAAATCGGGTAAATATTCATGGGTCTACAAACGCTGTACCACTTCTCTGTTCTACAGTACCACTTCTTCTGTGTTTAACATTACCAGTTCATGGGTCTACAAATGAAGTACCACTTCTCTGTTCACCAGTACCATTTCATGGGTCTATTGTACTACTTCAATGTTCATCAGTACCATTTCATGAGTCTACAGTACCACTTCACTGTTCACCCGTACCACTTCATGGGTCTACAGTACCACTTCATGGATCTATAGTACCAATTCATGTAACACTTCCTATTATGCGATAACTGATAACAGTATACTGAAATTTGATAACAGAACTAGGGGCGCTGGATACCACTTCATAACTGCTATTTTATGAGGGTATTTTCGTCCAACAACCTTAATTCTAACTTAAATTCTGAAATGGGTCATTTATACTAATTTTTCACTGACAAGGGCCTCGGCCCTATAATAAAAATTAAATGGGGCCTGAAATCCAATCGTCCCTAGTAAATCAGCTAACAAACTAGAGTGTCATTCAAAGCAGTTACAGGTCACATCCACTTAGAGTAATATTATAATTAAAATTCAATTAGTAAATGTGGAGACTGTCTATCGGAACATTGCCGTGTAGACCTGGGTAATGGGTCGGGTCAACCCAGACCCAGCCCAAAACTGGCCCACGAAACCGGTCCAGAACCGGAACCGGTACAACTGGTTCGGGAACCGATAACCGACCCAATAGTCGTGGAATGGGTCGGTTCCAGGAATCCAGAACCGTGGGTTACCGGTTCCGGTTCCCGGTTCTGCGCTCCGCCCAATGGTTCCGGTTTCGGGTCAAAACCGGAACCGGAACCGGTCCAGCCGTTGGGCCAACGTTTAATTTTTTTTAATTCGAAAATACTGAAAAAATGTCTCTTATTAAAAACAAATTAAATGGGCCGGTTCCGGTTCCGGAACCGGAACCGGCCCACTACAGACCCGGGAAAATGGTCCCGGAACCGGAACCCGAACCGGTACTGTTCCGGGACCGGTAGAACCGGCCCGGAACCGGCCCGGCCGTTACCCAGTTCTATTGCCGTGCAATTCATACTTACATAAGATATAAATAAGAATAAAATAATAATAATAATTAATTAAATGTTTTTTTCAGTCGATTAAAAAAATAAATAAATAAAAGCAAAACAACACAGAAATTTGAAACTCGAACGTCATTCTCAAACAAGCACATCCACCCACCCCGAACTCCGACCACGGGCCACCGAACGCCGACCACCAGCAATCCCGCCGGCGAACCCCAGTCAACCACCATCGCTCGTAAACATCTTTTATTTACGTTGATTTAAGACCAAGAGGTATGATTTTTTTGTTATTTTAATTTTCTGTATACGTGAGGAACCGAGAGTTTGGTGTGTATGAAGAGGAATAAAGCTGCTCTTTTTGTTTATGGGAGGAGAAACGTTTTCTTATCAGAGGGACAAACCTTTTTCTCTATTCTCTGTTATATATTATTCCCACTCACCCACACACGTTACAATGCATGCATCCTCATATATATATATATATATATATATATATATAGATATATCACACGTAATAAGGGAGACATAATTAAATGGCAGACAAAACATTCACACAGAAGTTTCTTTCTTTTCGGCTATATGATACGCTTCTTACTTGGCTTCCTTTTAATTTCTTCACTTGGTCTTATTTGGCTGCTATTATGCGTGTCCTCCTTTTCTATTTGATAGTTGTCTTTGTTTTTGTTTTCTTCTAAGTCCACAAATAATTGATCTTATCCAACAAATTCCCCCTTAAGCTCAATCTTCTTTCGGTCTTTCAATCCTCCTTAAACTTAACTTTTTTTCGTTTGTCGTACGTCGCGGCACGCCACTTGCCGTCAACAAGCGTCTTCGAGCTGAACGCTCAACATGTGCTTCCCAAACCAGATATTTCCATAAATCTGTTTTTCCTTAGTCCTCGCACTTTTTCAATATTCCTCCGACACCTTCCTTTGGTCATACTCTTCAACTGTCCGACTGTATATTCGTTGATCGCGTCAACCGCATGCAAAACTTCGTAGCACTTCTTCATCGGGTTTTCGAAGTGTAGAGAGCTATCTATAGCCTTTTCGCTTCCGTCGGTGCTGTAATGAATATAGTAATGTTTTCCTCCATCTTCGGGACGCAGCCCGTCAGGCGCGTCGGCTTGTCGCCAGGATATGGCGTGTCGAATCCTTCATGCTCTTTCTCGTTAATCTCCTCCATGGTGACGACCATGTACGGCTGTGTCTCGTTGTTCACACGAACGTATCACTTTTTCTGAATTTATTTGCGACCTTCTCCACGACCTTTACACGGTCTTTGTCGTGCCCAATATCCGCGGGTGTGTCGATTGGATCCTTAGCTCCGGATCGCTTGGCCTTCCTTGGCATCTCCAGAGTCTCCTTCGTTGGTACGTTAGTCGCCTCTTTGGTCACGAGCTCATTGATCTTATTCTCCGCGACTTTATTGCGATTTTCGTCGATCTCTTTTTCCTTCGGATTGTGATTCTCGTCCACCAACTTGGGGACCTCCTTGGTCGTCGTTGCGATCTCGTCCACCTCTAATTTTCCGGCGAGCTTGTACTTCTTGTTGCTTTGAATTTTCAAGTCGTTCCTATAGGCCTCAAGCCTGTCTCTTTCCATGATCCATTCTTTTACCTCTTTTTCTTTCTGGCGCTCTTTTTTCGTGTTAGCGCGCTCTGTCTCTTTCGGGCTGACCTCATTCGGTTCCCCGATCTTTTGTCTATTGACTTCTTCGCCAGTTTTTCCCATGGCCTCCGTCGTGGCTACGCCAATCGTCTCTTTCACGCCGCGCTTCTGGTTATCTCTCCGCATGGCTTCTTCATCATGCATGGTTGTCTCTCCAACTGCCCCAACGCCTTTCTCGGATACTGTCTCATGTTTCTCTATGACTTTCTCGTTCGCCTCATGGTTATAAGCTTCCTCCGACGACGTGTGCATGGCATCGTCAATCGTGTTTTTCATCTCATCGACATTCTCGGATGTCTTCACGTCGATCTCCTCGACTTTCTCAGGTGGTTGTCGTGGCGGCGTTTCTTTAATAGCCTCTTCTTTCTAGAGCTTTGAGGGCTCCTCCTCGTAGGAAGGTTCCGTTGGTGAAGTTGTGATGGATACGTCATGAGTCATTTTCTTTTATCACTTCAACGACTGCTTCAGCCTTTTTCTCTTCTTTCACGGCCTTTTCGGCCTTTGGAGATTTTTTCTCCTTTTCTTGACCTGCGTCTTTCTTTGACGCTCCGCCTTCACCGTGAGTTGGCTCCTCGACCTTTGGATATATTTCCTCCTCTTCATCGCCATCGGCTTTCATCTTTGATGATTCGCCTTCTTCTTTTCCCGTCTCGGGTTTTAGTGGTGGTTCGACTTTCTTTTCCACCATCGACTCAGGTGATCTTTATCATGCTCGATCTCGGCATCACCATCTTCTCGTATGTGTTCGCCTTCAACGTTCTTCTCGTACTCATTCGTCTCAAGTTCGCCCTGTTTTTGTGGTTGAACTTGGTTGATGCTATTAGTGCCTTTATACGCTTTCTCCAACAGATCCCAGGCTTCCTTGGCTTTTTTCGTCGCGCCTATCGCTCCGAAACCGGTAAAATCTAACGCCTCTAAGATGAGAAGGACCGCGAGACCATTTTCTCTGACGGCGGCTCCCAACGTCTTCCGTTGCGACTTTGTATACTTCGTCGTATCTGGTGAATATCCATCTTTGACTATTTCCCATAAGCCCTGCGATTTGAATAGAGCTTTCATTTCGACGCTCCACCTTGCGTAGTTATTCTCGGTGAGTTGCGGGATTAACATGTGGGCAAATAATATCCGCTTCAACACCATTGGCGCCATCGGCTCTGTTGACTCTAGCGACATAATCGGCTCTTGCTCCATCGGCGTTGGCGACACCATCGGCTCTGATACCATTTTGTTATTTTAATTTTCTGTATATGTGAGGAACCGAGAGTTAGGTGTGTATGAAGAGGAATAAATCTGCTCTCTTTGTTTATGGGAGGAGAAACGTTTCCTTATTAGAGGGACAAACCTTTTTCTCTATTCTCTGTTATATATTATTCCCACTCACCCACACACGTTACAATGCATGCATCCTCATATATATATATATATATATATATATATATATATATATACAGATATATCACACGTAATAAGGGAGACATAATTAAATGGCCGACAAAACATTCACACAGAAGTTTCTTTCTTTTCGGCTATATGATACGTTTCTTACTTGGCTTCCTTTTAATTTCTTCACTTGGTCTTATTTGGCTGCTATTATGCGTGTCCTCCTTTTCTATTTGATAGTTGTCTTTGTTTTTGTTTTCTTCTAAGTCCACAAATAATTGAGCTTATCCAACATTTTTTAACCCCAATTTCGAGATTTTGGAGGTTAGTTCGAATTTGTGTTGAATCTGTGGCTTCAAGATGTTCACTCAAATTTCATGTTGTTCGCGAGCATTGTGGGATGGCAGTTGCATCTATTTTCGGAATAATTCGTACTTAGGGCATTATAATATATGTCTTGCGTGTGTTCGACAAAATGCCTGAGTCAAGTCGAACAACTATTTTCGGATTTTGCTATGGTGTTAGTTCAGACGTACGTTGATAGTTGTTGATTTCTACAAGTCCATATGGGTCATGCCGTAGTTAAGAATCACTTTTTTCTATCACCTCGACATGTCGATGTGGTCACTTCTCATGCGAACTTTATTGATAGCAACATATGTATATTACGAATCTGTTAATGTGTTATTTTAAGGTCGTTATATGTGTTCGTTTCACTTTTATGAATCGAGTGCACGATAACTTGCGATAAAAGGATACATACTTGTTATTTTATTTCGTCTAGTAGCTCACATAGGCTTTGTAGGTACAATGAGGAGAAAAGGCGCATCTGGTGCAAGTTCGTCAGTCGTCGCGCACTCCGTCTAACCCGCCTGTACGCCATCATCGACGCACCAACCCCGCGGCGCTACTAGCAGTTATGAAGACATTTGGGAACGAGGCGCAAAAATACTCGCTTCGGCAGGCTTCGACGCCTGAAGTTTTTGCCGACGGACCAGATCGACTACGACACCCTTCAGAAATACAATATCGACCAGCAGGTCCTGGTATACTTATCAGTTGGCGTGGGCCCCGTTCTTTGACATTGATGACCTGGCTTACAAAGAACTCACATTGGAGTTCTTGACGACATTTTCATTCAACGACCGTGATCCGGCTGCCACCATCACTTTTCGTACGTTCAATGAAGAGAAAACAACGGACGCCGGCGAGTTGAGTGTTGCCTTCGGCCTACCGGATTCCTACAGTCGCGTCGAGCACTACACCGCCTACCTCAGCGACCAGGAAAACAAACAAGAACTTTGGCATGAGCTGACACGACCAGGCGCGAGCGAGTACTGCAGCTCGACGTCAAAGGCATTTGACTTAGAGAGCCCTGGGTTGAGGTACATTCATCGGCTACTCTCCACCTCACTCACACCGAGGGGCGACTCCCACGGTGCGATCACCCTCCGCGAGCTGTACTTCTTGTCGAGGATCTCTCGAGGGCAGAGGGTGAATCTTGGGCTCCCATGGCACATGCATGCAAAACACTGTCTAAGGCCCGGGAGAGAGGGAAGATCACCGTCGGCCCGTTCATCACGAGGGTCGTGAAGGGCTTTGGTATGTGGCTGGAAAATGTCTCGGAGATGGTAGTCGTTGGCGGACGTAATCTATTGAACGAGGAGATGATGGCCCGCATGAGCACGCTAGAGAAAGCTGATGGGTGGGCGCGCAAGAATAATGTGTATCGATGGCACGCACATTACATCGGCCACACCGATCTTGGTCCCGAGGGGGCGAATCCGGGCGCTCGGAACCTCCTAGCAAACAACGGCCCGCCCCCATTACAGACTGATTCTACTAGCCACTCGACGTTCGAGAAAGGCGGTCCATATCACATCGTGCCTGCAGTCATGAATGCGGATCTAGCCGCACTACGCCAAGAAGTCCTTGGTCAAATGGAGGAGCATCTGAGACGGTACGAGGAGGATCAGAAGCAGCACAACGAGACCCATCGACGCCACGAGGAGGCCCAACAGAAGTACAACGAGGATGTTTGACGCCATGAGGAACAGCTGAGGCGCCACGCATTGGCGATGATAAACGCAGCGATGGCCGCGATCGCGTAGACGCAGCTGCCATTACCCGGTCCACCTCCACCGCCTCCAGAGTCTTATTCCGCTTTTCATTCCCTTCTTTTGTCATTAATTAGCATATTTCAGTCGTACTATTGTCTATATGACTATGATGCATATGACTACTATGATTATTATTTGTCCTATTGCCTTTTTACGATTACTTTTCTCTTTAGTTTTGTCAGGATACGTGTCACGAGTTACGCCAGTATGACCCTAATACGTTCAATTCAGTAGGACCTACTACGTCGTCTACCCCAACTATTCGAGTCTGGCGTGATTTATTTGAAGAAGTATGACTATGATGCATATGACTGCTATGAATTTATTTGACGAAGTATGATTTTTATTAATGTCTGGCGTGATTGTGAGCTTTTATCTCGAAGATGGATTGTATATTAGGGAGTCTTGCGAGCGATTAGGACTTGCATTTGTGATTAAATCTTTTCTGCATGAATAGACATAGTATTACTTTGAAAGATTTATGCACATAACCCATGTTACGTTGTGAGAGTTTGAGCTGAAGTTTTTTGCTCATTTTTCTTGATTGTGTGAGTAGTGCGTAGTTTTAGGGGTGTTCATCGGCCTGTTCGGTTCGGTTTTCTAACATTTCAGTTCGGTTTTTCGGTTTTCGGTTTACATATGCTTAATCCGATATCCGAATCATTTTAGTTTGGTTCGGTTCGGTTTTTTACTATTCGATTCGGTGTTTTCGGTTTTTTCGGTTAAAACAAATATTGTGAGTTGAAAAGTTGTGCTTATTAAAAACAAAGAAAGATTTATAGAATGTGACATGTAGCAAGAACAATTCCAAATGTCTGAAAATAGAAACAAACATTAAGATTAATGGAACAAAGTCTAACCAAAACAGAAAAAAAATCGGTTGAAAATGGTAGAAAACATTCAGCTAAATACCCCAACCACACAAAAGCATATTCAAGCATATCACAAAGCCAAAATAGATAAGCAATATTCAAAACGTGGCTTTCCACCATCTTCAAGCCCTTCCATTAGACTCTTCCATCTTTAACGTTCAAATCTAGAAAGAGTATAAAATATTTGTCAAAAATCAATAAAGAATAAAATTACAATAAAAGAATAATAAGCGAAATTATTTATCAGATTCAAGCTGCTCAAGATTGTCCATCCTCCTCTACTTTAACAGGTGAAGGTTCTTTCCGAACCCAATCTTGAAGACAAATTAGAGTTTGAACTAATCTAGGAGTCAATGAACTTCTAACCACTATAGAAATAGGAACTGGATTGCTATTCACCGCCCCCTTTTCCTAGTCACCGCCCCCTAAAGGGCTGAAAAAAGACGATTTGAATAAATTTTTTTATTTAAAGTTCTTTTCCAGACAACAATTTTCATATCGCAATCAAACATTCAAATCAGACTCAAACAAAACAAAAAAAAACGTCCAAATCGCAATGGATCGACGAAAGGGGAAAGGGTCTATTCGCACGACTGGTAAGCAAATTCTCGTAAAATTCGTTCGTACGTAGATGAATGATCGAACTAGATTCGAAATCGCTCGAAAAAAGTCCGGACCGAAACACAATTTCGGCCGGAACAGCCGGACCGAAACAGCATTTCGGCCACGTCAAGGCCGGACCGAAAAATAATTTCGGTGTTGCCTTGAGGTGGCCGAAAAAAGTTTTCGGCCCGGACAGACATGACCGAAATTATTGTTCGGTCAAAGCTGTACAGACCGAAATCAAGTTTCGGTCCGGACTGTCCTGGCCGAAATCATGTTTCGGCCCGGACAGTCCTGACCGAAATTATGTTTCGGCCGCCACTGCATGTGGCCGAAATTTCGGATCGGCTGTTTAATTTTTTTTTCAGACGATGAGAGGGAAATCCACATCCCGGAGGATTTGATCGGCGACGGGGTAAACTACAGTGAGCATTTTCGCGTAGGAGGTCGATTTCAGACCGACGTGGAAGCCATTAACTGGGCGAAAGGCGTCGCCATTGCTCGGGGTTTCGAGGTGATTATTTCGTCGCATAAGAAATGCGGTACAAAAAAACTGATTAGATGTTCTCGCGGAGAACGTTATAGAGGCAACGAGGACGAATTGGAGAGGGTTACGAAGTTGAACAAGTACAGGTGTCTGTTTGTAGTCATAGCTCAGGAGGATCTAATGACTAGGGAATGGTACATTCGTACGGGCCCACCTGATAAATCCACGCACAATCACCCTCTGATATAGTATCCCGAGGGACACCGCCAGACGAGTGGGTTAAGTCGCCAGGCAAAGAAGATCGTAGAGGAAATGAGTGCTGCGCAATCGAAACCAGCTCATATCCTTTCATCGGTGAGGGCTCGACACGCAGAAGATAACGCGACGATCAGGCACATATATAATTACAGAGATCGTTTGAAGAGAGACTATTTTGAGGGCCGAGACGTGGTGAGCCAGTTGATGCACAGGCGAGACACGCCGGATATTATGTTCAAGCCCTGGGAGACGACGAGACCAATGTCGCTGACGCATGTTTTTCTCGCACACTCGGACTCACTTGCACTGGTGAGGACGTATCAGTACTTCATTGGCATCGATTCTACGTACAAGACCAACAGGTACAAGATGCCTCTAGTTGAGATTATAGGGATGACTCCCTGTAATCAGAACGTCCTATGTGGGTTTGCCATTATGAAGGACGAGACGGAGAGAAGTTATGAGTGGGTGTTGCAGTCCCTTCGGGATATTCTGAGGTCAGGTGTCTACCCTTCGGCGATTGTTACTGATCGTGAGTTGGGCCTTCTTCGACCCGTACAGGAAGTATTTCCGTATTCTCACCATATGTTGTGCACGTGGCATATCTATAAAGACGTGGAGAACAAAGTTTATTGGACGGCGGATCAGAACAAAAAGACAGCAGCTCACTTCACGCATAAGGCTTGGAAAGCAGTCATGGAAGCTCCGTCGATAGACGAATACGAGCAGGCCGTCAGTGACATGCGTCTGCGTTGGAAAGGTGACTCCGCTATTGTGCAGTACGTTGAGCAGACATGGCTGGTGCATAAGGAGAAGTTCGCCAAAGCTTGGACGAACCAGGTGCTTCATTTCGGGAACACCACTACATGTCGTGTGGATAGTGGCACAGCAAGCTGAAGTAGTGGCTGAACTCGGCCACTGGGTCTCTTGACACCGTGTGGGTGAAAGTGCACGACCAGATTCAGAACCAACTGAATCGCATCAGAAAGGTAAATTAATTATTATACGTGTCAAACGAAATGCTATGCTAATAATTTTTTTATGTTGACATGCAGGCACTGGAGGAGTCCCGCTCGAAACGACCGATTGGGAACTCGGGTTTTCCATTCCACACGATATTGTACAGAGTTTCACACCATGCAATATCGATAATGGAAACCGAGTTGAGGCGTGCCAAAGAGTTGTCGGATGAGGTTTACTCCGCGTGCGGATGTGTGGTACGACGTACGCAACATCTCCCATGTGCGTGCGAGCTCCAGCAATGTATCGAGAACAACTACCCAGTGGCTGCAGAATGCTTGCACGACTTCTGGAGGACACTCACGATCGGCGATGAAGTAATTCCCGATATTTCTGATCGGGATTACTTATATGACCTCGTGCGTGAGGCAGAAACCCGCGATATCTCCGTTATGCGTGGCCTCCATCGAGTCGTCCACGAACACCTGTATTCCGACGCCCGTGAGTGGAATGAGCCTGATGTTAAGACGTCTGTAAAAGGTCGGCCGAAGAAGAAAAACTCGACGAAGCGGGATCGAAGTGCTTGGGAGTACGCAATCCCAAGGGGTGGACGCAGCGGAGGGCGCAGCAGTACCAGTCGTAGCAGCCAGGGCGCACGTCATCTTCGTCTGCGAAGCGGTCTCGATCACTACGGAGACAGGTACTACTATCTCTTACTCGTAAATTTGTTCAATCACGGGTGCACATCTAATCCTGAAAATTGCGTTCTACAGGTGAATCAGACTTCCACCACACCCACTTGGCCAACAACGTAACAACAGTTATCCATCCGTATATTATTAGCTACAAGAATGTGATGGCCGACGACAACTGTGGATTTCGCATTGTCGTGTCCCATGTTTACGATGACGAGGAGGAATGGAACACCGTCAGGAATAACGTCGCGAACGAGCTCGCTGCCCATTGGGATCGTTACTCAGCATTGTACTATGGTGATCCATTGGAAACGCAGTTGGATTGTATACGCTGGGAAGGGGGCCCTTGTGATGCGAACCACTGGATGATGACACCGTGTGATTTGTGGGTTATTACGACAATTAGGAACGCTGTAATTGTCCTCTACGGGTACGGCAATGGATCAAACATCAACATACTTTCGAACACAATATTGCCGCTGCGTGCCGGTCGGACTGCTACTGGACCGAGCCGTACGATCGTCATGGCGCACCTTGGGGATCGCTATCAGCATTACATCAGACTTTGTCCAGATTTTCCTATGCCCATTTTACATCCGTATTGGTTCACGTATCGTAGTGATCGAGTTGCCGGTTGGGAGATCAGATATCAGAGTCGATTCGCTCACTGGACTAACCTAATGCAACATAATAATTTGTGAATGTCTACTGGATTATTTAATTGGATTCTTTATTTATATTATTTAATTAGATTATTTAATTGGATTATTTATTTGTAATATTTATTTATATTATTTATTTATAATATTTATTTGGATTATTTATTTAGATTATTTATTTGTATTATTTATTTATATATTTAATTGGATTATTTATTTTGATTGTTTATTTATATTATTTATTTATTTTATTTATTTGGATTATTTATTTAGATTATTTATTTGGATTATTTATTTAGATTATTTATTTGTATTATTTATTTATATATTTAATTTTTATTATTATTTGGATTATTTATTTGGATTATTTATTTTAATTATTAATTTATATTATTTATTTATATTATTTATTTGGATTATTTATTTAGATTATTTATTTGTATTATTTATTTATATATTTAATTGGGTTATTTATTTGGATTATTTATTTGGATTATTATTGGATTATTTGTTTGAATTATTTAATTGGATTATTTATTTATATTATTTATTTATATTATTTATTTGTATTATTTATTTATATTATTTAATTGGATTATTTAATTGGATTATTCATTTATATTATTTATTTATATTATTTTTTGGATTATTTATTTAGATTATTTATTTGGATTATTTATTTAGATTATTTATTTGGATTATTTATTTAGATTATTTATTTGGATTATTTATTTGATAATTTATTTGGATTATTTATTTCGATTATTTATTTGGATTATTTATTTATATTATTTATTTGGATTATTTATTTATATTATTTATTAGGATTATTTATTTGTTCAGTATTTCGAAGGGAATAAATATGCAAACAAATATTCAAAACATTTAGAAAATGCGTCCGATACAATAAACGAAAAATAAAAAAAAATATAGCAACACGTCAGGGGGCCTGGCGCCACCGGTCGTTGATGTCGTCCAGCCTGTCTCGGAACTCGTCCGTACGCGTCGAGCCGTCAATATGCATACTGGCTAGCATATCGGTACTCACTGTACATCGTGCTGTACCACTGTACATAGCAATAATACGTACGATTAAATATATAAATATAAAAATCGACGTAAGATTAAATTACGTACGTAGTCGGCGTGACTGCGCGGGGGTATGTCTGCCGATGACGATCCCTGCTCCGTCTAAAGCAGGCGAGGATGAGAATGCCGCTCATACCAGTCCATGTACCCGGCAACGGTTTCACCAAGGTACTCCGCGCCTGCCCGATTGATGTACGAGAGGTTGAGGATGTAGGCGTACGGGAACTGGCGCCAAGCATGTTCTGCTGCATCGGCAGAATGAAGCACCTTATACCTCGTCGGGTCTGCTGGCATGACCGCCTTCCGTGGCGGACTCATCGGCGGCGGGATGACCTGCACGTACCCCAGCTGGTGCAAGTAGGGCGAGTAGGGCTCAACGACATCGCGATATATAACCCATCCCACGAAAATCGTCCTCAGCTGCTGCGACGCTGGATCGGGACCGTACGGCAGCCAAGTAACCATAAAACATTTCAAAAATTTTAAATAATTGTCGTCAATATAGACATAAATTACAAAGATACCTCGCTTGCAGTCGTGACTCTATCCGACGGTGGATATCAATCAAGCGGTAGACCGTCCTCTCGTGCTGAGCTACAGACCACATGCGCGATCGTGCCTGGCCAGGCTCCACATGATGGGAGAGACGGTGTGGGCGGAAGCATGGGAAGTACTCGTAGATCCACGCCTGTAGTAACGAGAGGCACCCAGCTAATCCCCTCGCATCCGCCCTGCTCGCCAAGCCAAGCTGGCGATAAAGGTAAGCGAGGGCGGCCGACCCCCACGAGTACCCACTGGCAGAGGGCAACGAGTGGTAGAACTCGTGCATGATGTCCGGCTTCACCCAGTTCCCGCTCTTGTCGACGAACAGCGTCGACCCCAACAGAATCCACAACCAAGCGATGGCCTGGAACCCCGCCGGCCGACCCCCCCCCCCCGCATCCGCTTCATCACGTCTTTCGTCGCAACCCCACCGCCTCTCCACAAATCCCTGATCGCGTCCGCGGAGATGCCCATAATCTCCCTCGTCGCGATCTGCCCATCGGCGACATCTAGGGTGCCCGATACCGTCGCTCCGTCGATCGGAATGCCCAGGATGTGCTCGACGTCGTGGAGCATGATCGTCATCTCCCCAAATGGCATGTGGAAGGTATTCGTGTCTGGATGCCAGCGCTCCACAAAAGCGCACAGTAGAGGCTGGTCCAAGTGACCCACCATGGCATTCGTGAGGTGTACAAGCCCCGTGCCATCGATCTGGCTCTGCGTCTCCGGCGGGAATTGGGAGTACCAATTCTTTAGCTTCCCAAGCATTAACTCCCGCGCTCGCACTTCAGCAGGGGCCTCTCATCCTCACCCATCCAGATGCGGGGCGTGATGTGCCCCAGATAACTAGGGATCACCTCGTCATCATATGGACCACCGAGCTGTGGCCCCTGCACCCTCCAGGAATCGTCATCTACGACCCTGGAGCTCTTGCTCCCTATTCCATTTTTACGAATAACGCAAAATTAAATTTATTTTCATTTACGTATTTTAAGACACGACATCGCATGTCAGTTTATAGAGGAGAATGGAATTACCTGAGGAGGCCGGTGGCAGATCGTCGTCGGATGACTGAAACGATGCTCCATCATCCGCCACACCATCATCCGCATGCGGATCGTAATCCGCATATACGGACTGAGAAGCAGCCGCTCGCTGCCGCCTCTCCTCCTCCCGTTCTCTACGAACGGATGCGTCAACTCCTCGCGTCCTCGTGTGACGCTCTCCAGATCCCTCCAACGGGGGGGATCTACTACTCCCTCCGAGTAGGGTCTTTCCACCTTTGGTCTGCAATAAAAAGTTTTTTAAAAAAAAATTCGACCCGACCAAAACGTGAACAGTACCTGTCCCGGCCGAAACAGTATTTCTGTCGGTTTTCGACCCGACCGAAACACAATTTCGGTCGGGTCGAAATCCGACCCCAAATCTCGTTCGATCGGCCGTTTTTTCGAACTATTCCGATCCGTGTTCGGTAATCCATCTACGTACGAATGATTTTACGTTAATTTGCTTACCAGTCGTGAAAATAGGCCCTTTCCCTTTCCTTGTCCCTGTCGGCGATCCATTGCGATTTCAATATTTTTTGTGTTTCTGTCTGATTTGGATGTGTGATTTGAAATGTGTTGTCTGGAACAGAGCTTTAAATAGAAATTTTTATTGTTTATTTAGTTTTTTCTTTTTAAATTATTTTAAATATCATAAGGGCAAAATCGTCTTTTTCCAGCCCTTTAGGGGGCGGTAACAAGTAAAAAGGGGGCGGTAAATAGTAACTCCCAAATAGGAATTGCTAACACGTCACGGGCCATATCAGCAAGGATACGAAATCTAGGCGAATTAACTTTCCACCAAGCTAAAATATCGAAATTGTCATTTCCAATCTTTGTTTCTTCACTAAGATACTTATCTAACTCAGTTTTGGCATTCTTCCACTCTTGGCCTTGTACCTCAAGTATTCTTGTTGTATTCGTGTTCCTTGCGCACTTCCAAAGTTCACATTTGACATATCGAATAAGTAGCTGGATGAGTTAGATGACACCTCAAATATTTATCAACCGGAATAGAATCTGTTGATGATGAAACAGGTGTGCCGCCTCCACTTTCAATAATATTTCCATCGCTTTCAGCCATCTGCAATAAAACACAAATGAAATGTAAGAAAGAATGGGAGCAAACAAAAATAATGATTCAACAGTTTATTAGAAAACAGCTAAACAATAAACGAATGCTACATCTATCTGCCAAACCAACCAGCAAGAAAAAGCCTATGTAAATCTATGTTATTAACATATAAATCTACTTGTTGTATGCTGTGTAAAAATAATCCTTACATTAAACCAAAAGAAATTCGATTCCCACCTAAACAGAACAAACCTCAAAGATTGAATGTATCACCTGTCAAAGAGAAGCTGTAGCCGGCCACTCAGTTGATTTCCAACCCCACCCAGACATACCGAACCAGCTGAAAATGATTGGACAAGCTGTAGTCGACTTCTGCTATGGATTGAAAATTTCAATTGATTTTGCCATAAAATTAGGTTACTGTGTTTTATACATTTGGGGTGCAGATTATTTCTTATTATTATTCTATTTTTATTTTGTATGAACTGTTTGGGTTCTACTCTAACTACAATTAGGCTCTATCTTTAATATCTTTGGGCTTTATTTAAAACCTAACGAATATCTTTGGCCCATTACACTGTAAATAATATATATATTTCGATTTTCGATAATTTCGGTTATTTTTTCTGAAAACCTAAAAACCGAACTGGAAACCGAATTTTAATAAATCCTAAACCGAAACCAGCCGAAATATCGAATTAATCGAACCGAAAAAACTGAAAATTTCGGTTCGGCCGGTTTTTTCGGTTTTTTATCCGAAATTTGAACACCCCTACGTCGTTTATGTCTCTCTAGAACTTGCTTGTTTGATACGCTTTGAAACTGCTTGTGGTGTATTTTTTGTGAATATGACGAAGGCATTAGGAAATAAGTCCATAGCCAAAGTTTCCGACCGCGACTGATCACCGTAGTTAGCCACTTTGAGCCTAAACCTATCTTAAACCTCGTATATCATATGCCGCTGACCTGAGTAAGCCACCAGAGATCTTTTGAACCCGAGTTAAGTGGAAGTGAAGGCCGAATGTCAAAATCAAAAAGCGCAGCCGGATGACATCCCAAGAGAACGCCAAAAATAAGAACTCCCTCATAGACCTAGAAATGGAGAGCACACCGCCAAAACTCGACGAGTTGAAAAAAAAAAAGCAAGAAGAAGGAGAAGGAAAAGGAGAAAGAGAATAAGCTACCGCGAAAGAAAAGAAAAGAACCTTTCCTCCGTAATCTTCCAGTCTCAAGAAGTCCACCACATCTATCCATATTGAGAATGGGGAGAAGAAAGGCTTAGTGGAACACGACGACAACAATAAGAGGAATACCAAGATGGTATAACAGGGGCTGATTCTTGGTGCGTTTTAGACAAGGACATGAAAAACAACACGACTGCTGCTCATATGTGATTCCATGCCTACCACGTCATTACTATGTGACCCCTTATGACCCGAAAAGACCCATAATTACACTTACCACCTAAAACAGTACGATGTGCGATCGACTTGCAAGCATATGGTAGGGGCTAGACTATTGCATGAATTGAGCGATTCACCGATTTTTAGTTTCTACACTGAGTGATGAGTGAATCCTTGCGAGGTGTGGATCTCGATTAGTAGTGCTAAGGAAGTTCGTGTTGATACTGGTCATTAGCGTAGTGTCTTTCATTGTTTGCTTTATTCATTTCTGTGTTTTCTATCTACATATAAATTGCGAGGAATAAAGATGGTCTTTGATACATTTCTTAGTTTAATTTGGCACGAGGACAAGCAAAAACTTAAGTGTAGGGAGGTTTGATGGACGCATGTTTACATATTTATCTTGTTAGTAAGTACGTCGCCCTTGAAGCAATATGCCTTGTTTTCCGCATAAAATCATATATTTAACGCTTGTTTAATGTCGAATGTACTTTGGACGACGGTCGGAGCAAAAGGAGCGAAAAACGGCTCGAAATGATCAAGACAGGCCCTTAGCTTCTATGAGGCCAACGAGGCGGTCGCCTCGGGCCTAGCTTTGAAAGAGGACCCAACATTTTAAACTTTACTTTTTATTAAAATTTTGATAAAACAATAAATATTACTTTTATTTTTTTTAAAAACCTAGATGTCATTATCTTCCTATTTACCCAATCCAAACCTGTTTATATAGTTATTTTAAGTATTTATTGAACATTCAACTTTAAACATACTCTCTCTGTTTTGAAATACAAGTAACAAGTCGTTTAAGGTAATTGCATACATATTAAGAAATAAAAGAAAATCTCTATTACACCCTTAATTAACTATTTTATCCTATTAATCTAATTATTTTTATATAAGATGAGGGGTAAAGTTGTATTAAAACGACTTATATTTGGAGTATTTCTTTGTTTAAGTTACACTTATGATATAAATTTATGCTATATTTCTTTTTTCATTTGGAAAAATTATTTATTAAGGGTCCGGGCCCGAATTCGAGTTTCGCTTCAGGACCCGACTTCTTCAGCTACGGGCCTTCAAGATAAGCTCTTCATGGCCACGTGAAGATGACCCACGGCCGTGGTTGCTCGGCAGAGAGCTTGATCACATTCCACGGCCAGGTCGCTATAGACCCACGGCCGTGCGCACGCGGAAGAGGGCTCCATAAAGCCCACGGCCTCTTCACTATGGACCCACGGCCGTGGAGCAGGGGCAGAAAACAGCTTACGGCCTCTTCACTAATGAACCACGGTCGTGGTGCCATGGTAGAGAGCTAGCAAGTCACCCACGGCCTCTTGATCTGTACCCTACAGTCGTAGGTATGTCGATATAAATTTATGCTATATTTCATATTTCATTTGGAAAAATTATTTATTAAGGGTTCGTGCCCGAATTCGAGTTTTGCTTCAGGACCCGACTTCTTCAGCTACGGGCCTTCAAGATAAGCTCTTCATGGCCACGTGAGAGATGACCCACGGCCGTGGTTGCTCGGCAGAGAGCTTGATCACATTCCACGGCCATGTCGCTATAGACCCACGGCCATGCGCACGCGGAAGAGGGCTCCATAAAGCCCACGGCCTCTTCACTTTGGACCCACGGCCGTGGAGCAGGGGCAGAAAACAGCTTACGGCCTCTTCACTAATGAACCACGGCCGTGGTGCCATGGTAGAGAGCTAGCAAGTCACCCACGGCCTCTTGATCTGTACCCCACAGTCATAGGTATGTCGCAGCACTTAAGTATTTCGCACAATTGAAGCTCCCGCGGCCGTGGCAGGCCCATTTCGTAGCCGTGGGATGACAATCTTACATAAAAAAGTCCACTTTCGATACAAATAAAAGGGGAATTCCTTAAGGAGCTCAACACTAATCTCTTGGAGACGAAAAGAGCCGACCAAGAATCCTAGGAAACGCACCAATGGTACCTAGACGCGTGAGAGACGAATCAACGACAAATTCATGCCGAATTGACGAGGAACGAAAGCTTTACCTCAAAATCACTCGGAATAACATCGTACGGAAAATTTATGAGTTCTCTACCTTTGTTTTTAATTAGTTTTGTTGCTCCTTTGTCTAGTATGAGCTCTGTTGTAAAACTCGGGCTAGGCGGCCGCCTAGGCGCTAGGCGGCCCTGTCCGAGGTGCTTATCGGCTAGGCGGCCGATTAATCGGTTCCACCGATTAATCAGCCTATGTGGGAGATTAGGCGGCCGACTAGGCGGCTAGGCGGTCGACTAGGCGGCCACAATTTTTTTTGCGAAATTTTTTTATAAATACAAAAAACCATCATTAGGATTGACATTATATATTTAAATAGATAAATTTGATATACCTTTAGTTTAGTATATTAGCATATAAATAAAATTTATAAAAAAAATCGGTACCGACTAATTTCCGCCTAGAAACCGCCTAGGCCCCGCCTAGGCGCTAGGCCCACCTCGCGCGCCCGACTAGCACCTAAAGAGTTTTACAACATTGAATATGAGTAGCGTAGTTAGGCTAGATATCGAGTCGATAGGTCATTATCAGTAATCAAGGTTATTCCTCGTGTTCAATACTCGTTTACTCACTTTACTACGCAAATGATAGGTCCACTACCTATCGCATGTCGGTATAGTAAATATGTATTCGTTTTAGTTATCACTTGTCGCACTTCCGCTTTACATTAGTGCACCACGTGTCGATAACAACACCACCTCTATAAAATGGTCATCCCGGCAATACAAAATCATACTCCCCCAAAACAACATTCAACAACTCAAACTAACACGTTAATAACATTTATAACATCAAACACCAATTCAAGACAAACATTTCAGCTTCAACGCCAACAATAGATATAAACAAACTACATTACTAACCATCGTTTTGCGGGCTTTCTCCTCGACGAATGTCTTATCCTTCCTCGTGTGATTCTGCAAATAAACCTCGTGTGGTTTAGAAAGGACTCCATTGTTCTTAGCAGCCTATCAATTCAAACAAATTAAGTAGTAATATAGTAATGACATATATTATAAAAACTTACAATTTTCTTCGCAAGGTGACTAGTGGCGCACGATCCTTGCATGGACTTCGATGCACTACCATCCCAACCAAAATGGTTCGCTTTTAGACGAATAGATCTCTCAATAAACGCCGGCGATAAACTTTTTTGTCTAAGTTCTCGAGTCATGTCATCGCTCAAAAACTTAGACTTGTATGTCGAATCATTTACCAACTTGATGCCTTCATCCCGCATATTTTCTTTCAGGCGATGAGCAAGAACCCTCATAAATTCAGCCTTAACTGTTGATGCTATCAAGGGTCCGAAGAATACCTCAACTATGACAAGTTGTAAATTAGTGTAACATAAAATAATATGTTATTAAAGTCGAGAATGTAAGTACTAACCCGAAAATGTAGCCACCAACTATCCACTATATCATCAGGGACCTCACTAATACCCGTCCATGGACCCACAATGTATGACTGATAGGCTTGGGTCACATAACTAACCACGGACTTCTTGTCGAACCTACTCGAAATCATAATTAGTGTATTTTTTAGTCATTTAAATCAATGATCGTCTGCACAACAAACATACACTTAATGAGTCTGGACTCAACACAGGCTTCCATGGTGCTCCGTATAGGTTGTGACGGACATAGATGAAGTAGAGGCAGATGGCGTATCAGTCGATGCCAATCCCAACTCTGGCGTAGGCGGTGTGGGTTGCGTCTTCCAAACTGCCATGTCACCCGGTGACGAAATGTGAGGGCCAACAAACCTAGCCAAACGACGTTTCAGGTTCCTTCATGTCATTTCTCACTAACCTGAAATGCCAAAAAAACCAAGAATAACTATATCTCTGGGGATGAAAGTAATGCATCAGAACTATCATGATCACTTTGATATTCGTCGCTATGACTTTCGTTTGCTTCTTGATTAACTTTATCATCCGGTACAACCGACTCATATTCGTCACCATCACTATCACAAGTTGATTATTCGAAAGACAAACACAATATTTATCAACCACAATCATTATATTATTTGACAATAAATAAACATAAAATAAATGATGATAACCGGCGGGCGGCGAGAGGCGGGGCAGCTGCAACCGGGCTGCGAGCGCGAGAGGCGGAGCAGCTACGGTCGGACTACGAGCGGACTACGAGAGGCGGAGCAGCTACGGTCGGACTACGAGCGGACTACGAGAGGCGGGGCTGTGAGGGACGGTACTGCAGCGAGGGGCGGGGAGGCTGCGATGGCGAGGCGACTGAGAGGGGCAGGGCGGCACGACGAGTTGTGGTGCTGCAGCAAGAGGGGAGGCACGGTGAGGGGCGGGGCGGCACAGCGTGTGTTGCGGTGGCTGCGAGAGGCGGGGTGGCACGGCGAGGGGCGGTGCTACGGAGAGTGGCGGGCTGCGAGGGGCGGGGAGGCTGCGAGAGGCGGCACGGCGATGGGCGGCACAGAGAGGGGCGGCTCGGCAGGGGCGGCATGGCGAGGGCGCCAGAGAATTGACAATTGGTTTGATCTTTTGTTTCAGATCTGACCTAAGTCGAATTAGGGGTTAACTTTACCGACTACAAATAAGTAGTCGGTAAATTAAAATTTTGTAGTCGGTGTCGCCCGAAAATTGGCGACTACTAATTTTAGTCGGTAACTGTAGTCGGGAAGTACATACCGACTACTTTGTGGTCACCATGCCGACTAATTATATGTTAATCGGTACAAATATTTTGTAGTCGGTACGTTCCGACTACTTATTTTTTGTCGGTACTTGTAGTAGTTTTGCCTTTTTTGTATTGAAGGTTAAATCGACTTCAATTTCTCATGGCAGCACTTTTTGGGTAAATCAGCGTTTGTAATCCATGATTTAAACATTTGCCAATTAACAATATTTCCGGGTAACACTTTTTGCATTCTGGGTGACACGTTAGACAAAGAGTCTAACACAAATTTTGTATTTTATAAGAAATGTTACCATATAAATAAAACATTCAACACGAGAAATGAGTTGCGATAAATATACCGAAAACCACTGACGACATTCAACAATTGGTGAAACCCCTTGAATCCGACGTTAGTGACCAAATACGGGTAAATCGGCCTCAATTTCGTGGGTATTTATAATCAATGAATATTATTATTGAAGCTTACAATGAAATAAAGCTTCAAACTCAATTCGAAAATCTCGTTGAATAATGGTGAAATCTTTACTTGCATGTTGTAGATTATTCAAACCGTTGATTACCAGACAAGATCACACCGACCCGTCGTTGCCAGCCCAGCATTAGTCATCAGTTTGCAGGCTCACAAGTCAGATCCATTAGACTCTAAGGTCGGGTATTTTTTTTAATGATCCTCAGACTCTATAAGTGGAAGACATGACGATGTCTGCATGCAAGAGGCGTGGGCTTGGCTTTACCGTAGTGACGTTTGTTTCAAGTCAACAATTTCACTGGTACTTTTCATAGGCCATTCGGGCTTATTTTGAAAGGTTGGAGAAAATCTATCGTTGTACATCCAAACTCTTTTGTGTAAATAAGATGAACTGGTTGTATTTTGTGTATACCTTTCTTTTAGGGGGTTATCCACTTTAGTAAATATTCTTTTTTCCGGGTTGAATTTTCATCGGTTCGGCTGATAAGTGATACCAAGTATATAATACTTGATGTTTTGTATTTTTTTTTATTCTATTTTGCACGAATATTAGAAGTGGAAATACTAACTGAAATTAATGTCCTATTATAAGAAATTTAAATATTTCACTCGTTTAAATCACTAGTAGAGTAAGAGAGAGCAAGTATTATATTCACTTCAGATCGGATCTGATCGGTTGCTAAAATTAGGCAATCTATTCAAGGACCAATGTGAAAGAATATATTGTTGGCTAATCTCAATGTCCAAAAAAAACACAAGGAGACAACCCAACACAAACACTCAACGAGAAAAAGCAGGGAGACAAGAAAAAACATTCGACAAGAAAAAAGATGATCAAAGCCGAAAAGGAAGAACAACATAGGAGAAGAAAAGTTAGAAATGTATGTGACTTTTATTTACTCACGTGCTTGTTTAGTAGTGGTAGTATAGACATTATAAATAGTCATGATAGATGTGTGAGCCAGAAGAGAAGCAAAAAACAGAAAATAAAGAGAATATATGTTTCTAAGAAACATCACCCTCTGTCCTTGTTAGTGAGCGCGTAAGACCAATATAAAAAAAAAGAGCTCTTCAATCTTTTCAGTGTGTGAAATAAAAAAATCTGTGAGCGTCATAGAAAGAAAGGAGTAACGAGCGTTTGAGCAGTAGAAATATAATTATTTTTTGTCAAAATAACAAATTGGTATCAGAGCCGATGACGACAATGGGAGCAACCGCTGGCCAAATGCCGATTCCGAAGCTCACCAAATTAAACTACGATAAATGGATCATTCAAATGAAGGTGTTGCTCCAGTCTCAAGACTCGTGGGAGGTAGTCGCGAACGGATACACCGAACCCGAAAATACGAACGGATACACAGCAGCCGAGACGCTGAAGGAATCCGCAAGCAAGATACGTTCGCACTTTATCCCATCTACCAATCTGTAGCACTACAAACATGTTTTGGCGACTACATATAGAGACTACAAAAGCTGTAGTCGCTAAAGTAAAATAATACCGACTACAAAAAATAAATGGCGACTAATCTTCCGTAGTCGCTAATAGCGACCACAATATTAGTCGCTATTCCTTACAATGTAGTCGCTAAATGAAAATTTCCACGTGACCGCCAAATTTTTTCGACTAAAAAAAAATACCGACTACAAATATAACTCTAGCGTTTAAGTATGTAGTCGGTAAGAAAACCCTAATAAAATTCCTCTTCTTTAATCAATCGGGCAGTTCCCACCTTGCAAAATAAATCGCAGCGCCTCTCAACCTTAATCTCCATATGCGCGCCGCCCTCCTCACCCCGTCCGCTCCGTCGTTGCTTCGTCGCCGGGGCTTTGGCCTCGCAGCTCGTCCGATGTCGAACCAGCCACATAGCCACGCCGGATTCTTGCAGGATCTTCGGGTCTCGCAGTCCTGTCTCGCCGTCCCTGCCGCCCCGCCCCTCGCAGCCTCCCACCCTCGCCGCCAAGTGCAGAAACAGCAGCAGCAAAGGCTTTCTCCCGAAGATAGGCTGATTGTTTACGATGGAAAGGGAATTTTCAGCGCACCGCGCGTTTGGTGGTATGTTTTTCTTTTGTTTGTCGTATAACTTAATCAACGAAAAATGATGTTCCGATTATTTGGACACGATAAGATTTGTGTTAGACGGTGGCCTACCAAAGTGGCGTGCTTCGGGATTTGGCGTTGAGTCAAGCGATGCTTTCGAAGACAAACGATGCAGGGGAGGCAATGTACAAAGGACGTGAAGTAAGTTGATATAATCTATGTTTCTATTTTGAATATGTTCATTCCCTCGCAGCCGCCCCCTCGCAAGTCGCAACGCCACACCCCTCGCCGTGCCTTCCGCGCCTCGCCGTGCCTCTCAGCCACCTCACAATCGCGGGAATGCCCGTCGACGAGCCCATTGAGAAGGCCCTAGCTTTACCGGAGTTTTTCATTTGTGTAGTTGGACTTCACTTTTTTGTTTTTTGTTGATTTTATGTGGTGGATTATTGTTTTTAATATATATCAACGTTTTAACTTTTATTCTATACTTTCAGTTTTATTGATTTTTATTTTTATTAACTATTTAACATAATTATCAATTACAATAAAATAAAAGAATTCATAAAAAAAAGAAAAAAAATTGACCCTAGCGACTACAAGTGTAGTCTATATGCAGTCGGTAACTAATTTAGCGACTACAAAATTGTAGTCGCCATATAGTCGCTAAACAACGACTAATTGCCGACTACGTAAATTTAGCGACAAGACAAATAGCGAGTACACCATGTAGTCGCAAATGTAGTCGCTAATTTCGTTTAGCGACTAATTTTTAGGGTTTAGCGACTAATATGTGTAGTCGCTAAAATACCTTTTTTTGTAGTGCGGCTTCGAAAAATAGCCGGGGCGAAAACATCGAAGGATGCATGGAAGACGCTGGAAAAAACGTACAAAAGTGCCGATCGAGTAAAGCAAGTAGGGCTGCAGACCCTTCGTGGCGAGTTCGAAATGACAAAAATGAAGGAGGGCGAAGGCGTGTCCGAGCATAACGAGAGTGCAAACCATCGGGAACTAGCTGAAGAGGAATGGCGAGGCCCTAACTGATACCCGAGTCGTCGAGAAAATTTTGCTGTCCTTGACGAACGAGTATCAAAACGTAGTGTGTGAAATTGAAGAATCCAAAGATCTTGAAAAAATAAGGGTCGATGAACTCTCTGGTTCGTTCGAAGCTCACGAGCAGCGAAAGAAAAAGAAGAAGCATGAGTCTTTAGACGAGACCCTACAGACGAAATTGTCCATTAAGGACGACAAGGCGTTATATACACACCACAGTCGAGGAAGAGGACGTCGTTTCGGTCAAAGCACAGGCCGAGGACGATGCTACAATCATGAAAAAGAAGGACAAAACAACAACTACAATTGGAGAGGACGAGGTCGAGCACGAGGACGTGGCGGTCGCTCAAATCGACCGAGCGTTGAATGCTACAATTGCGGAAAGTTCAGAAGGACTGTTGTCCAACAAGGTGGAAGAAAATGCGAAACTAGTCGCACAAGAAAATCCAAAACACGATGGCGTTCTCTTATGGCGATGCAGGATAAAAGTCCGGGTAGCGACAAGGTGTGGTATCTTGACACCGGAGCTAGCAATCACTTGAGTGGGCACAAACATCTCTTCACAGATGAAGAAGATCGATGACGGACATGTGTCTTTCGGAGATGCATAAAAAATAAAAGTCAAAGGCCGAGGAAAAATACGTTTCTCTCAAATGTATGGCAAACAAGGATCGGTCAGGACGTCTACTTCGTACCAGATTTAAAAGCCAACATTTTAAGCATGGGACAGTTGCTTGAAAAGGGATGCTCGGTGTTCATGAAGGACCGTTCATTACAACTACGAAACAAAGATGGTCACATAATTGCATGGGTCGAGATGGAACGGAACCGAATGTTCAAAACTCAACCTGATGACAATTCAAGAAAAATGCCTGCAAGTTGACTTGGACGACAAAGGTCATTTATGGCACATGCGATTCGGACATCTAGACTACGGAGGCCTAAAAGTGCTCTCCAAGCGCGGCATGGTGCACGGAATGCCAATGATAGAGGGACGAAAGAAGCTTTGCGAGTTGCATGATTGGCAAGCAGGCGCAGACGTCATTTCAGAAGCATGCAGGATTTCGAGCAAGCAAACCGCTCGAACTTATACACACCGACATATGCGGACCTATCTCCCCAGGATCATTTAGCGAAAATAGATACTTCATCACGTTCATCGACGATTACTCGAGAAAGACTTGGGTATATTTCTTGAAAGAAAAATCAGAAGCGCTGGAGATGTTTAAAAAATTCAAGACCATGGTCGAGAATGCGAGAAGTTCAAAAATCAAGGCGCTCCGTTCAGACCGAGGTGGAGAATACATGGAAGCTGGTGGAGTTTCCACACGGACAGAAACCCATAGGAGTAAAATGGGTTTATAAAAAGTAAATGAACGCTCAAGGAAAAATCAAACGCTAAAAGGCAAGATTGGTGGCGAATGGCTACCGATAACAAGCAGGGATTGACTACGATGAAGTGTTTGCTCCCGTTGCAAGAATGAAAATAATCCGCTTGCTCCTTGCCCAAGCTGCACAACTTAGTTGACCAATCTATCAAATGGACGTAAAGTGCGCATTTCTAAACGGCGAGCTTGAGGAGGAAGTCTACGTGGAGCAGCCGCCGGGGATATTCAAAATCGGGAGAAGAAGGCAAAGTGTTAAAAAAAGAAAGCGCTTTTTGGGCTGAAGCAAGCGCCGCGAGCTTGGAACACTCGGATCGATGGGTACTTCAAAAGGAACAATTTCGAGCAAATGTCCGTTCGAGCAGGCACTATACGTCAAAAGAGAAGGATGTACAATGATCATCATCGCGCTCTATGTTGATGATCTTATTTTCATGGGGAGCAGCGAGAAAATAATCAACGACTTCAAGAAGGCGATGACGAAGGGGTTCGAGATGACGGACTTGAGACTAATGAAATATTTTCTTGGTCTTGAAGTCGAGCAAAGAAGCATGAGAATCTTCGTGTCACAAGAAGCATATGCGAATGACATATTGAAGAAAAATAAAATGAAAGAAAGCAAGCCGGTAGCTACACCAATGGAACTTGGAACAAAACTATCCAAATTTGAGGGAGGACCAGGAGTAAACGCAACTGAATATCGAAGTCTCGTGGGAAGTCTGTGATACTTGACTTGCACAAGACCCGACATCTCTTATAGCCTTGGAGTCGTTAGCCGCTACATGGAAGAACCAAGGCAATCACATCTAAAGGCGATCAAGAGAATTCTTCGATACAACCGAGGAACACAATCACTAGGTCTGTTTTACTCAAAGGCGGGAAACGAAAAATTGGTCGGATATTCGGACAGCGTTTGGTGTGGAGATATCGATATCAAAGAAGCACGGGTGGCTACGTTAGGTAGCACAACTTTCACATGGCTATCGAAGAAGCAACAGATCATGACTCTATCAACATGTGAAGCAGAATATGCGGCATCATCGTGGTGTATCTGTCACGCAATATGGCTGAGAAATTTGTTGCTCGAATTGAATCTTCAACAAGTCGAGCCGACCAAAAATCGAGTAGATAATAAATCGGCAACCGAGTTGGCGAAAAATCCAGTTCATCATGAGAGGAACAAACATATTGATGCTCAGTTCCATTTTCTTAGAGAGCGCGTAAAAAATGGAGAAGTGAAGATGGTGCGCGTAGCAAGTCTGGATCAGGTTGCAGATATTTTCACGAAGTCATTACCAACAAGTACGTTTAAGAATTTGAATCAGATGCTCGGGATGAAAGGTCGAAAGACTTTGAGCTTAAGGGAGGAATTTGTTGGATAATCTCAAAGTCCAAAAAAACACAAGGAGACAACAAACAAACATTCAACAAGAAAAAGCAGGGAGACAAGGAAAAACATTCAACAAGAAAAAAGATGACCAAAGCCGAAAAGGAAGAACAACATATGAGAAGAAAAGTTAGAATTGTATGTGACTTTTATTTACTCATGTACTTGTTTTGTAGTGGTAGTATAGACATTATAAATAGTCATGATAGATGTGTGAGCCAAATGTAGAAGAGGAGTAAAAAAAAAAAAGAGAAGTAAAGAGAATATATGTTTCTAAGAAACATCACCCTCTGTCCTTGTTAGTGAGCGTGTAAGAGGAATATTAAAAAAAGAGCTCTTCAATCTTTTCAGTGTGTATGAAATAAAAAAATCTGTGAGCGTCATAGAAAGAGAGGAGTAACGTGCGTTTGAGCAGTAGAAATATAACTTTTTTTTTTGTCAAAATAACAAATATCTCCTCTTGCATGCGATGCAATCTTCATCATCATGCCAAACCAAATTAACCCTCCAAACAACCCATATAGCGATGGACACGAATCAAAAATCTCCTTCGCCTCTTCTGACAGAGTCATCAACTGATCGGCTGTCTAAGATACAGCGAACATCGATATCGCTTGTTTTAGGTAAAATATATATCGTTTGCTATTGCGCACGCCTGCGCAGGATTTACGTTGTGAGTTTTCTTATGGTTTAAATGGGCGCAGCACGGATTATTGCTTATTCTTAATCGATTTAGATGATGCCAATAGTATTAGCTGTACGAGTCGGAATCCTAATCTGTGTTACGATAGCTGTTCTTTAGGCGTCAATGGATTTTGCGTACTAGGCTCAACTCTGTACTTGTTTGGGAAAGAAGGAGATGGCATGTTCTCCTATGATCTGTCTTCAATACCAATTATTCCATCCTCGCCTCTGCCAAAAGAGGCTATGACATTGACTGTTGAAACGTCCCTCCTATGCATCATAATGCTAGTCTTCAGCTCCCTGATTTACATTCATTGCTTCCTCGTTCATGGGATCATCATGCTGATGGTGTCACGCCGGAAATGTTTTCTTATTCCCCTTCTTTGTTTGTTTTATGTCGTACGCTTTTCGTCGGGATTGGTTTGGATGGGTAGATGATAGCTTTTATACCAGGATTGGAAGGGGGCTTAGTTGGCTGTCATCCAATCGTCTCTGCGTGGCGCGTTGTTGTGGTGACGTAAAATTCATGCAGCCTCATCTAATAATAGATGTGTGGGACCTACATTCCGAAAATAATCCTCCTGTTAAGGCAGATGAGATGCGGGGCATGAATTTGGAGAAGAGGTTCGAATTTGTTGCAGGCCATCAGTCCAGATTCGTTTTCTTTACCGAGTTCCTCTCATACATTCCATGAAAGGTTAAATAATAAAGGACCGTGACCTTTCATTCCGATACTCTTTCATGCATGATTGAACATATACTATTTATGTATGTATCTGTGTGTGTGTGTGTGTTGATTTTGAATTCAATCTAGACCTCGGTAATGGGCCGAATTGGGCCAGTTCCGGGCCGGTTCTACCGGTTCCGATTCCACCGGTTCCGGTTCAACCGGTTCCGAAATGGTACCGGTTCCGGTCCGGTTCCGGGAATATTTCCCCGGGACCGGCCCAGAACCGCGGAACTGGATCCCGGGCCTGAAATGGGCCGGTTCCTGTTCCAAATCCGGAACCGGCCCATTAATTTTTTTATTTTTTACTTTGACAAAATACTTTTAAAAAAATCCAATAAATATATTCCAAAAAAAACAAAAAAAGATAAGAAAATTACAAAAAAAATAAAAAAAACTACCTAAAAATTTAAAAAAAAACATAAAAGAATACAATTTATTCGACTCGACTATTAACTAAAACTATGTTCGAAGCCTCTTCGTCTTTGTCCGAACTGGAAGAACGGAACTCGTCGATGTCGTTCTCCAGTCGGTTCTTCGATTCGGTCAAATACCAATCCTTCAATAAGGTTAGCATTGCGAGGGAAGTCGGTCTAAGGCTCGCGCGTCGGTCGCCGATAATTCGCCCGGATGTAGAGAAGGCGGACTCGGAGGCGATACTAGACGCTTGCACGACTAAAACGTCTCGAGCGACGGCGGATAGGGTCGGATAAAGAGTCACGTTCGACTTCCACCAAGCCAAAACACGAAGTCTTCAGGAGTCTGGAAGTTGTGGCTCAGGTAGAGTTGGATCTCATTCGTGTTCGACCCCGACGCACGCGTTTTGGTCGTCGTCTTTTGTGCCTTCAATCTTCGTAGTAGTCCCATTGCACCGCTTCCTTCCGACGATCCGGCTTCGCTCGCTAGTACGGGTTGCTCCACACTGTGTCCCTGCTCAGCTGCATAAACAGAAAAAAGTTCTTGGAGAGAATCGTGAATTGACGTCTTTTGGTCGTCCACTTTCTTTCAAGAAATTGAGCGTAATAATCGAAAAAAATATCAAATGTATCAACACCGCAACTAGGGTCGAGTAAGGCAGACAAACCGTGGACTATTGGGATGGTTTCCCAATACTTCCTGAACTTCTTCTCTATGTTTTGGATGAAACCATCCAAGTATGGACTACTCCGAAATTCCACGAACTTGTAGCACATCGCGAAGAGGTTCGGGATGAACAATGGGGACGTCGGGTAGTGAACTCCGGAAAATTTCTCCGTAGCCTCGCTGAACACTTCAAGTACCGACAAGACCAAACCTGCAATATCCCAATCAGTTTGTCGTAATTCATGCCTGGAGTTGCTGCCGACTGCGAACTCGTTCCAAAAAGGCGTCAACAAGTCCTTGTAGCGCATGAAGGTGCTGAGAGGTGGTACAACGAGTTCCACCTAGTCGGTACTGGCAAAGGAAACTTCTTGTATGTGAGGCCGGCAACAAGGATGGTTTGCTTCCACGACGTTCCGTAGCGGAGTTCCCGAAGTAACTTACCTATCACCTTAAATTTTTTTACAATATCTCCCAAAATTTCATCAAAAGCGCATTGCACACACAAGTTAATTATATGGCAAGCGCACTTAGCATGTAGTAATCGGCCGTCTAAGGGTAACCTAAGATGTCTACGAAGGGTCCTTGTCGCTACGTTGTTCGCGCTAGCATTATCTAAGGTGATAGACATAATTTTATCTTGAATATCATATTTGTTAACGACATTCAATACATAGTTCGATATCGTAGTGGCGCTATGTTGCAATTCTAGGGGATCTAGGGAAAGAATACGTTTCTGCATAGTCCATGTTTCATATATCTAATGGGCTATGATGACTAAATAAGATTGCGACATTACATTTGTCCAAATATCGGTAGTCAAACTAATCTTACATGATATGTTGCTTAAACGACTAATTAAGCTAGACTGATATTCCTCAAACATTCTAAGACATATTTCATAAGGGTTTTACGGGTCACGTTATGGAATCCGGGTTGTATCGTACTCGTGAATTCGATAAATCCTTCACTTTTCGCAATGCAAAAGAGTTCTGCACTACGAATTTAACTAAGGCTTTCTTAAAAATTTCCCTAGTAATAACAAAGTTCCTACCCGTACTTACGTTTATTTGTTGTTGTCGGGGTTCGATTCCAACTGGCTCTAGATCGTCCCCGAAATTATGCGCCCTCTGAAGGTGTTTTTTCATCGAGCCCATCCCACCTTGATTCGGCCCGGTCTTAATTGTGTAGGGATGGCGGCACATTTTACATAAGCTGTACCTACATCGGGATTATTTTTATCCATTTCTAAATCAAATAAATTCCATACCTTAGACCGCCGACCACGCGGTTGTTGCTTCCTTTTTGTAGTCGCCGTAGAAGCTTGGTTAGGGCCCTCGTCGGTCGCCGCCGTCGGTTCCGGTACATCGGTCTCGATGACAACGCCATTAGTATTTTTATAATATAAAAAATAATAATTACAATATTTTGTAAGTAGTTTAAATAAAATAATTGTTATTGCTAATAATATTAAATATTAATGTTGATGATTTTTAGAGAGTTTTTTGAGAGAGAGGGAGAGATTTGGATGTAATTGTGGGTTAAAATGGTCAAAATGAGGTGGTATTTATAGATTTTTCGTTTGAGGGTAAAATGGTAATTTTCAAGGGTTTTTAGAAATAAAAAATAAATAAAAGAACCGGAAACGAAACCGGTAATCCGCGGTTCCTGGTTCCCCGAACCGGCCCAGTTCACTTTAATTGGGCCGGTTACCGGTTCCAAAACCGGTTTCCGGTTCCGATTCTGGACCGGTTTCATGGGCCGGTTTTGGGCCGGTTTCGGGTTGGCCCGGCCCAAAACCCAGGTCTAATTCGATTAATTGTCTCTTTCAGCAGTAGTATATACTTGTTTAATGAAACAACGCGGTTTCATGTGTAGAGTGGACTATCTTTTCATGTGCATTGGGCTTTTTCAACAACAAACTTTTCGAAAATTTTAGTACTATATGTATGGTATATTGCAACAAGTATGATATATAGATTTTATATTGCAAATATAACAAAATTTCGTGTGGCATAGTGGTGAGAGAACAGCACCTCACATTATTGGTCGGTGGTTCAATTCTGACTCTGGTATATATTTTTCTTTTTCTTTTTGAAGTTTAATTTATAAGGTTGTTGCAGCTTTGTACCTTTTTCAGTTTTTCTCCTCGTCGTTTCTATTATTTTTGGTTTTCTTTCTCTAGTCTTAGCGATTTTACCTTTTTAGTGTTTTTTTTTTGTTTTGTTTGCCTTTATTGTCTTTATTATTTTTTCTTAGAGCTTATTATACTTTTAGTTTTATGTTACTTTTTAGTTTGTATGTATTTTGTTTTTCAATCAAACAAACAACTCAATTCATCGTACATATTAATCAATTAGGTTTTTGTAATTTGGTTCTCTTTTATACCTTTTCTACGTCCTTTCTTGGTCTATTAAATTTTTATTATGCACTTATAATAAATGCGCGATCAAAATCATATTGTACTTGATATTCATACATGAGTTGCGTTATTTCTCCTTTATTTTCTTAATAGCATATTTAGTTTTAACAATATGCTACGCAAACAATCATGACATGTTGTCACTACTCGAGCTTTGTCAAAGTTATCACGATTTTTTATTTTTTATATTGATATTTTTATGTGTTGATAGAATGAAATTTAAGACTTTTTTATGATCCTAAATTCATATGTTTCGATAGAAAAATGTATTTCAATTGAAAACCTTTCCAACAAAATATAGAAAATGAACATTTAGATACTAAGTTAACCTCACTACCAAAAGATTCTGGATCCGCCCCTGATTATACTAGTAAAGCACACTCAACTTTGTGTTTGCTATGACATATTAACCTATCGCAATAATGAAGTTTATATAATTATATATTATTTACATTTATATAAACATACCTATTTGTAAAATTAATATTTAACTTTAAAAAAAAGTACATGAAAAAATTTTAATTACAACTTCCGTACCAATCATATACTAATTTCTATTGAGGTCAGTTAAGAAGTTATTTCTACACAAGTTCTATTTAAACTAATCTTTCTCTTTCGAGGTTTAGACCGAAAAAAGAAATAAACAAACATGTTAAGTATGTTTCGGATTAACTTAAATTAGTATGTCAAAAGACATCTCTCGTAGTGAGTGTTTCTTCTCTCCTTATGCGGGTTTTCTTTTCTCTCTATCACAAGCGTTTTCCCACCATCTTTTGCTTTCAAATCTCGACTTTTGGACTGCTTCACTTGTGGCGCACGCTTGCTCTACAGTAGTCTCGCTTTTGCACAATAGTCTCATATACTCCCTTTGTGTAACATCTTCAGGTCGTCTCTTACCTTTTCCTCTTGTCTTTTCTTTTCATTCTCCTTTATTTCTTTTTTGCCGATAATCCTAATATTTTCCTCTCTTATCGTTTCCTCCATAAAATCTGCTGCATTTTTTTAATCATTCTCTCGAGGAATCTTTAAGGCTTTTCTCAGGGGCGATTTCTCAGGGGCGCGGGGAAATGGATATGTTTGTTGTAGGAGGGCAGCGGTTTATTCACTCTTACCACGAGGTGCATCGTCAACGTATCTTAAAGGCATCATTGCCCCTTGTCCTTTTGAAAAACATCTAGTTATCTTACAAGGAAGGAGTGGAGATCGATGATGATCCTATGAGGATGAGTCTTCATGTTTGTCAGTTTACTACAGTCCAAGCGCATAACCTGCCTCTTTGGGCAAAGTAGGATCTGTGTAGAATGTCAGTGTGGTGATTGTAAGATAGAGAATTGGCAGTGAAAATTGGTCCATACATAATTTCAAACTTCTTTGTCCCTACTACACAAACAGAACAAAGGATATGTCTCTGATATATACTTCATGTTCTTACAGTACTTTCGAAAGAATCAAAGCTAATTCCTCATCAGAAACCTTCACATCGATGCACGTCCCAGTTGCTGCAGCCAATCTCGCTGCCAATTGGTGCTTACACTGAAACACAGAGTTAAAAAGAAAAAAAAACAAATTAATGAATGTCTAATTAGTTTGGCATGTTCCTATGCTCAAATTGAAAGCTAGAGAAAGAGAACATGAAGGGAAAACAGATCCAGTCTTACACAAAGCTGCTCTCCTCTGTTCACAACGTCGTAGAAGAATGAATAACAAGCGCAATAGTGTTCTGCAAAGCACGTGTATTCTTCCTTCTTTTTCGATTCTCCAACCACCTGAGAAAAACAATGCCTTTTAAGCGATGTAAACGGTAGAGAATTTCAGAGAATCTACATCTAGTAATTCACGAGCCGTTCGCGTATAGTTTTTTTAATTTACAGATCAGCTAGGGTAATGTCATCACCTTACGCATTAGCTCCACATAGTCCATACAAATTTATGATAGATATCGCGCTTGTTCTTTCCAAAGCTAACTATGACCAGGGTATCTAACAAAATGATCATACAATTAAAAACAGACACAACATTTTGAATCTAACACGACATAAAATAATTTACTTCGATCAATCAATATATTGAATTAAGACCAGATCAGCATGGTCTGCGTGCACACGCTACTAGTAGCACATGATCAAGATAATCGAGCAACAGCTGAACTAAAGAGCATGAAACAGAGGAACCCGTCAAGGTTGTCAAGCCAATTAACTGTCATTAGGCTAAGGACCAAATTATAAGGTCTGAGGGTTAGTTTCATATTTACACAAATTGTATCGTATATATACATGTAATATTCAGTAGATGGAATATGGAATATTGTTATTCAGTTCAAAGAACTCTTTCGATCAGTCTTTTTCTCCCTTTCAAAATTTGATTTCTTCTTTATACTTCAAAACCTTGATAGCTACTGACAGCAGCCGAAAAAACGTCTTCAAACTTTATAAGAATCAAACTAGAGCTAATCTACGCGTTGAAGCACTTACGACCCTGATATCCAACCTTGAAAGCAGAAAGCTAACTCAAAGAAAATCAATGCAAGGCAACAAACATGATAAGATTAGTAAGTAATGCACATCTCAAATGTTGAAGCACCTGATAAATGCAACGGCCACTGGGTTGACCCGAAATCCGTTTGACACCGCTTTGATCCACTATCCTCGTAGCTCTCTCCAAGTTTTTCCCCAATAGGAAATGCAGTCTGTGATACTCACCGCATTCATTTCAGAAGAGGATAAAGCGAATTACTTTTTAAGATGCGATTTACTCACATAGAGAGCTGATCCTCCGTCACTGTCGGAACCCAGTTCGTGCAGATCAGTTAGTATAAAAGTATTTATCGGAACAATAGCGTCGTTGAGATATGAACCCACGACTAATATTTCTTGTCATAACTGTGAGGATTTTCGAACCTGAATGAGTTGATTCAATGTCCTTCCACACCGACTCTGCTACCAATTGAGAAGTTGCCATCCTAAATCCACCTGAGTCAGGCGAGAATTGAAGTAACATGCGTGGAAACTGGCCGATTCTTGACCTAAATCAATTTACATCAATTCAAACTAAAAGTTACGATGTCATGTGAATAATCATATCCAATGATTTTGAGCGGTTTAACAAACGTAATAAAATTTATGATGGGTAAGACAAAAGTTTAAAAAGACCCTTTGCCCCTTAACACAATAAAATAAACGCTGCAATTTGAAGAACAAGAGAAACAGAAACACGAAACTGAAGGACTCAAGGTATGATATCCGCCTTTGTGATCGTGTTAATAAATTATATTGCCCAAAATTTCTCTAAAAGATAGGATGCGATTGAAAGTTACAATAAAGTTGTTAGTTCATTACTGAGCCTGTTATGGGTTTAGCACTGATGTTACACGGAAGCTCGATCCAATAAAGATTTACCAAGTAAAAAAAAAAAAGCAAATTGCATATAAGTCACGAATGAAGATAGAAGAATGTGTGAATCCGATTAGAATAGAGGGCCTACCTTAGTGTGCGAACAGAGGAATCGTAGAAGAAAATGAGGAAACTTTACAATTGAATTTAGGGTCTGTACATTGGTAAACGTATCCAAGGGTATAATTGTAATACACATATTACCTACATATTTGGAAAATGTAAGATAAATTAATATTGGGAGTCCATTTCATATAAACAATCGAATAGTCCGTTTAACATATGCGGGCTTTTAATTTTTCATGGACTTCAACTAATTAAACCAAACCAGAGAAAATGAGTTATTAATAATTTTGTAACCTATTTTCTAGGTATATCTAGTAAACCAAACACTGCATAAAAGTATAAGTCAGTTTAGTTTGACATATAAGCTATATATAGGTCATGTGTTACACATTAAACGTGTTCATCTAGCTATGGTTACGGTTCACAATTACGAACCATCAGTTTACGGTATATAAAAAACTATAACCGTAATCGAACCGTAGTAACCACGGTTACGGTAACTGCCAGTTCACAGTTCCAATTTTTTTTTATTATTTTGAATTATTCTTCCCGTGTAATAACTGAAACAAATTCAAGAATATAACTTTTTTAATATAAAGTAAAAAGTATCTCATTACAACTTAGAAATTTATAAAATAAAAAATACAAGTTCAATGTTTGGCATGAATCACACCTCAAATATTATATAAAAAACTATGATAATTGCTCAATCTTCACTTCCACGACCTTCCACTATTTGTATTCATATTATTTTTCTATTTTTAATAAATATTATAATATTGACAAAGATAAGTAAATATTCCGAGAGACGCGGACGGAAATTCGAGATAATTTTTTCAACTTGAGAGAGAACAAATAAAGTTGTGTGAAAAATTAAAACTAACCTCCGACATATTTATAATAGGAAAAAAAATTAAAAAAAACCCCGGTTAACCATCGGTTTAGAAACGTAGAAAACTGTAACCCAATCGTTATAAATAACGGTTTGGTTACGGTTTGAACCGTAGCCGTTGACAGCGGTTAACTGAACCGTTGATAAGTGAACGATTGGCCATCGGTTCGATTACGGTTTCGTTATGATTTTTCAAACCGGATGAATACCTATAATCACTCTTAATATCGTATGAATAAAGTCCATTTCTATAGAGTACGCTATATAACATCGGTCTGCTACTATAAATATGAAAAATCGTTCAAGATAATTCGTCGAACCCACCTTATAACATGTGCTCGGGCAAGACAATTTGTCGAACCCACCCTAAAATTGCGAAAAAACAAAGATATCCTAAATATTAAAATCGTTTCATTTTTTCATTGTTGCGATTTCAGACCAGCCATATCTTCCTCTGAATCTATTTAGTGCGTCATGCCCCGACCTACTCGCGTCGAAATCCACATTTCTCTTTCTCAATAAACACAAGGCTCGATATTAACTCACACATCAAGAATAAAAATCTCACAAAAGTAGTAATAACAGAAGTCGATGAAAATATTTATATACCGAATGAGGTTTTACACTGTACAAGTAGTTCAAAACCTCTTCCGATGAAAGAATGCGAACACAATATATCCGCACAAACGACATACTGTGCCAGTGCATCAACCAATGTAAAAGAAAGATAGAATACCAAAGTATAAAAATCAGCAGCGGAAGCGATAATCGAGGATGGCAAACCTCCAAGCAAAAGACAACGAGAAGGAAATATCAGTCAAGCAAAGTCACAATCCCTAAACTCAATCAAATCGATATTATCAAACAGCGATGTGCCATCCATCACGCCACATATCCATGTGCAATCATGAACTCAATTCAGAAACCGCACATACGACCAATTACATATCAACCTCGAAAAACTGCACAATCTGTGGCCGACAAGGCTCTGTATCAATGAGACGAAGACATAAAATAGTAACACGTCATCACGTAATGCCCCGTGTAACCATCAACCTAACGCATAAAGCAACACATATGCCCTAAATTCGTCGACCACAAATATAAACATTGTATTTGTCGGCAAGGCTTATTATCATAACGAAAAAACTACCCCATAATTCGCAAAATGAAGAAATAAAACGACCCAACGCGAGGTTCACACATCCCGCGAAGGGAAGGCGCCCCGTATTATCAACTCACAGTGTTAATGGCTAGCGTTTCCAAATTCTGAAACTGCCCTCGTGCTCCTGATGATGTTCCTTATCCTTGATCCTACAAACTGCTGAGAAACTGTTCCAAGATCACTGTAATGCTTCATTGGTACTGCCCAAGGTCATTTGAAGCCAAGCAACATAAATCGAAATTTCCTCAAGAACTGGAGAAAGTTTCCAGATTCACAGCAGCCACTTCAAATATCCATAGAAAATTGCAGGATTATCAGATCAAGAAGGTTTCAATGGATATGAAAAGCTCAATACATCAGCTTTCAACGGAGACTAGTTTCGAACAAATAAGAGCAGTATAGATGGGTCAAAACTGAGAAATACAACAGTTGCGCCAACAAGTTTTCCGAACATAGCAAATAGTCCAGTTTCGAGATATCAACTTTAAGAATGCATTGTAAATTGTAGGAACATCGGATTGAGTCGATTCAAGAGGCTACGATTAGATAGAAACCTTAGCTTCAATAGAAATAAAATTCAAAACAATAGGAGCATGATAACTAGGTCATATTCGCTGAAAATAGAAGTTGCACCCGCAACAATATTTTTATGAAAACCTTACCTTAAAAACGCATCAAAGGAGATGGAAATGCCGATTACCTAAGGCAAGATTAACTGAGATCAGAATTCATATGGAATCAAGCTCCGGGAGTTTCATTTGCTTGCATCTCTCTGTTTCTTCGCTCTCTCGTTCGCTTGCCTGGTTCTCTCGTTAGTTAATGGTGAAAGTATTTCAAATTGGGCTGAAAATTGAGTTTGATGGACTTTTTAATTAATTAGTATTCATGCGTTATGAGAGCATCTCCAAGGGTCCTCTATACATGGAGTGGAGTTGGACACCATGTATGAGGTTGGAGGAGCTCCAACGACCCCTCAAACGCCACACTAAAATTGGGGGATTGAACAGTAACACGCTATATAGTGTGCACTGTTCACCCTCTATACATATATATATATATATATATATATATATATATATATATATATAATTCCTTAATCCTTTAATTATTTGATTATATGTGTAATCATGATTAAATATGTATTAGCTAAAACTTCGTAATTTATTTCTTTGATAGTGTTCTGGAAAATTATATGATTATTTCATTTAGTATAAAATAAATTAATGAATATTTTAGATCACTTAATTATTGTGAAAAGTATTTCAATAAATTATTTTAAAATTCGAATTATAACGAAAATGCATACTTTAAATTAAATATAATAGATTATAGTGTGATTAATCCATTTAGAGGAGATTGTTGGAGTTCAATGATATTGTTCAAACTCTATAGCTGGAGGAATTGTACTGTTACAACTTTATGGTATAAGAGCTGTTGAAGATGCTCTAAGGTCTCTCCCCCTCAAAAAGTTTCGTCTTCGAATGTACACGTATCTAGCGAATCGAAAAAGGTACTGATATTGACGGCGCATAAGTGCATCTAGTTCTCAGTCAATTTGTCGCTATGCCAAACAACTTTCGCCGTAGGAAAGGAACATGTTACGAAGCTTCTTCTCTTCTCGATTGAAGATTTGAATTGGTCTTACATCGTACAGGAAATAATCATTTAACTCAAGTGAAGGAGACTCGAGTATATGCGGAAGATTGGGCTCGTATATTCAAAACATTTACATGTGAAAAACAATCATAGATTTGTGGTAGCTTCAAGGTTTGTTCCAACCTATACGCGACACGGCTTGGTGTATCTAGGTTTGAGCTTCCACAACGTCGAAATCACAGCACGCCCTTCCATGAAGAAATCTTTAGAAGATTCTATCTCCTTTGTCGAATTTAAGCTCACGTCTTCTATATTTGCATATCTTTTCGAATCGATTTTGAGCCGTTTTTAGCCTATCGTAGGCGGTGAGCCTTGTGGCTGTTCAAGCGGTCCCCAAATTCTCCACCACTTATGATATTCTTCAGCTGGAAGCAACCAATCATGCTTTGAAGCGTCAGTTGGAGGAAATTCCGGCCAGTTTATCGGACGAAAGATCGGAGATGACCATGAGGATTAATGTGGATGTTGAGGCTGAGAAGAAGAGGTTGGAGTAAAGAATGTGTTTTTCATGGATCAGCATGAGAAGAGCTAAGAGGATTATTTGAGAAGATGAAGTAGGAGTGGGACATCTCTTTTGAGCAGAAGGTAGAGTCCGAAGTGAAGAGCTAGTTAAAGCGGGCGAAGGCCGATGCTACCGTTCTCTGTTTGCAACGACTTTTGTTAACAGCACAGGCGGGCAATTCCTCCACAACATGGCAGCAGAGTAGCACCATGCCTCTTTGAGGACTCCCTTTCTTTGAAGCATTCCGTGCCCCTGATACAATTCTATGGAGGTGTTGTTTCATGCTGATATTTCTGATTTGCCGGATTTTGTTCCCGGTTCATTATGCCACCCAGCTTCTTAAGTCTTTTTCGTCTGTTTAATGGATGTTTGTAATGAAGACTTTTTTCTTTTTTCTTTTGCACCTTAGTAGGGCTTGAATTTGGGGAGCTTAATTCCCCTGTATTGTATGATTGTCGGGGCTCTTTTCCCCTCTTATCAACTTCCCCATGCTTTTGCGGCTCTTTGACCGTGTTGCTTTGTCTCCTTTTCGTCTCTCGGGACCTGATCACTGTCCCTACAGGTCATTATTTTCATAGTTGAGTCCTTCGGCAAAAATCATATGCCGTATTTTGGCCAATTCAGCCCCATTTTGTAAAGTAAGAATAGTTAGTCACGCCGTAAGTTCAAGGACCATCATCTTTGTCCTCTCGTGTTTCTTGCATCAGACTCTCTATGTCCTTGACTAATTTTACCGTAGTTCGGGTAGTTCGATCCTTTAGCCCGTGATTTATGGGGTCACACCAGCTTATCGAATGGAATCGTGATGGAATATTGGGCATTAAGGATTTCGATATATAATGTCCCTTACTTGTTTAATTTAACTCCAAGATGAGCAAATTGTTAACTTTTATTTACACGTTATAAGCGAATACGATGGTTAATAATTTTATCAATGAGAAATATATGTCAATTCTCTCTTTTTCTATTTCCTAAATGCAGAATAAGTTATGCGCTGGAGGTTCGAGAGTTATTGAAACATTGTTCTAGAAGTCGGCCTAAGCGGCCACCTAAGCGCTCAGCGGAACATCAACGAGGCAAAAATAGCCTAATCAGCCAACTAATCGAGGAAACAATTAACCGGCTGATAATCGACCGTTTAAACCATTTTTAAAAATAAAATAAATATAAAAAATTTACTCCTTAAAGTTTCCTCCGATAGGAAACGGGTGCAGCTTTTAAGTGTAGCAAGCAGCTCTGAGGTTTGTAACGTAAGTTGTATGCCTATATATAGAAGAGCAGTCCACTCTCTTAGCAAAAAACAACCAGTGTGTGGGACACAATGTTTTAAAATGTGTGAAGTGCAATGCGACGCGTTTTGGCTTCGGAAGCGCGTAGCGTAAATAGCGTAGCGCACTGCGTGAGTATTTCGAGCAAGTAAGTTACAATGCGTCATAATGGCATACCTTTGTTATATTTTAGCTTATATCTCAAATAATATATATAATTCACTCCATTCTAATCTTCCTCTTTCCCATTGATTCCTCTATTTAATATAAATAACAAAATAAAAAAGATAAATACAATAAAAATTTATCAATAAAAATTAAAGATTAAAAGTAAGTTGAAAAACCATTAAATAAAGAAGGGGAAATATTCGATACTTTTCTCTCTCTAATTACACTATTCCATATATATGAAAAATGATTTTCATCAATTTAGAAAAACTATGATATCGCAAAATATGTGAAAATGGATTTTGTTTGATAAAAAAATAAATTAGATTATTTAATTTTACCATATAAATTACATGAAATAATAATGATTTTTATAATTTTGTGAAAAACATAACTAAAAGTTAAAAATAATAAGTAAATAAAAAATAAAAAGGTACTCTTTTTTATGTGCGCATTAAATCGTTTTTCTAAAAAAAGAACGCAATTGTGCGCCACGTGGCACGTTTCCATTCGCTATTTAAAACATTGGTGGGACATCAACCAATATTCACATGTTGACTTATATCGATATATTCCATTAAATAAGCTTTTTGTATTTCACTAACACTGATCTGGATTCTTATTACCGATATGTGATACCAAAGACTCAAATTAGTTACTGGAATATTAAACAAATATATCGTTTATTTAACAAAAAAAGGATATTGTAAATTGAAATACAAAACATACATACATTGAAAAAAAAAAAATAGGATAAATGCGTCGACAACATCCTTAAAGCTTTATTTTGCTACTAATATTTTGTTGAATTGTTGGTATCAAATTATTTATTTAGCATATTTGATATATGGAAAAGATATAAAAAATACTATATCGTCTAATTTCCACTTATAAAAATCGCCTAGGCCACGCATACACCGTTTAGGCGCTAGGCCCACCTCGGGCGCCCGACTAGCGCCAATTTGACAACATTGGTTGAAAAGAGAATAGTATTCGTGTTTCTTTTGTTTGTCTCATGATTTTACTTAAAGTTAGTTGACTTGGCATTCATCTATACAAAACTTTTTCTCATTACAAGGGTTTCATTTATCTCTTTGACAATTCATTTCTAACTGGTTTTATATTAATTATTTAGGGCATTTTGACATAGCGTACCTGAAAAGCCTAGACTATAAATAAAATGTTTTGTTGTTTGCATGTGAAGAGTGTTTTTATGTAGTAGAACTCTAAATAATCGTAATATGATCTGCCAAACAACCTACTCAAGCTAAACCCTTCATTTTCCGTTGACTGAATCATCTTAGGAAGGAAAGGTCACACCAGCTTTTCAAATTCACGTAATGGAATGCTGCAAAATCCAGGATTTCGATATATAATTTCCGTTAATATTTTAATTTTAACTCTAGGAAGAGCAAATTGTTAACTGTTATTTATGCATTATAAGCGATTATTATACGGTGGTCAACGAATTTATCACTGAAAAATATATGACAATTTCTCGTTTTCATTTCCTAAATGCAAAATCAGTTCTACTAGACTAGACTAGACCAGACCATAGACGAAATGACATATTGTTTCCATGTGAAGAATGTTGATAGGGATTTCGCGTACATCTATATAAAACTTGTCTTTCATTATAGGGATTTCATTTATCTCTATGCAATTCATTTCTAAGCTAGACTAGACTATAGATGAAATGACATATTGTTTGCATGTGAAGAATGTTGATAGTGAGAATTACTTGTTTTGCCACATAGTTCTTGACATCGATAAATTATACATAAGTTGGATGAAATGTCAATGAAGAGTTATGTGGACATGCTGAAGAGTGGTGAGTCAGCGTTAAAGTCCTCAATGAAGTGTGAACCGCCTCAAAAGTATCTACCAAATATAGAAGAAGTACCTGTTTCATACCGTGTGCACCAGGCTACAGAAAATGACCGAGGGAGATCGTGAGCTCTATTGTTTTCTGCACGAGAATAGTCCTTCATTGAAAATTGATGGGCCTTTGTCTTGAAAAAAAGCAACTTGTGTAAAAGAGATAGTGAACTATTGGCAGGTGGGTTTTCTTAATGCAACATACGACTCATGAAGAAGGATTATGAAATGATCCATGCGGTTGTCGAGCAGATTCTTTCAGGTTCTGGTTATCCGTTGCCATCGGTCATTATTGATTTCATGCGGCAGATTTTGCGGTTATGTAGATTGTAAGCGTTACACACCTCACGTCAAACCGAACTCTTCCACGATTCAATGTGGTTAAATCTCTTTAAATATGTTTTAGTTGGATATATTAGGCTTTTCAATTGGTATTAGAGCCAAACTTATTATGATTTGAGCTTAAGTTCTTCGAATTGCATTTTGATGGTCATCGTGTGTTCATCAAAATTTTCGAAAACTTTGATATGTTTTGGTATTTTTGGTGCTGAATCAAGTGCTTAGTGCTTATGATAGGAGTGTTTCGATAATTACCCAGAGCTAATTCGAAAAGTTTTATGTTAACCCTAAATCCTAAATCCTTAAGATGAAAGCTTCTATATCGATGGGTGTTGAATGTTTTCAGGTCAATATAATGACTCACACGGCGGAGGTGAAAACTGCTTCGTGGCAAAGGGAGATTATTACAGAGTTTAAGAGAGGATCCAAAGTCGAGATTGGAAGTAGTAATACTAGTGATGGCAAAAATGTAAATGCTACGGACGAAGGCGTACTTTCCTGGAAATCAGTGCAGAGGATAATATTTTGCAAAAATCTATGCGAAAACCCATTTCGCAAACATATTTTTGCAAGACATATTTTCGTAAACATATTTTCGCAAGACATATTTTCACAATCAAGTGCTTCAAGGTTTGTAAAAAAATTTGTAACTCTTGCAAAAATCTATGCGAAAACCCATTTCGCAAACATATTTTCGCAAGACATTTTGCAGGACATTTTCGAAAAACAGTTTTCACAAAAGGAGTTTTCCAAAATAGTTTTTGTGAAAAACTGTTTCGCAAAACGATTTTCGCAAAACATTTTACACAAAATGATTTTCACAAAATAGTTTTCGCAAAAAGTTCTCGCAACACACATTTCCGCAAGCTTGCTTTTCGAACTTCAAAATTTTCGAACACGTTTTCGTATCTAGTGGTTTTTGCACCATCAAAAGATTTACGCATCAAACTTTATTTTCACACTCCTCATACCTTTTCGAATACTTACTACCAAATATTTCATAGTGAAAACTGAATTTTACATACCTAATAGTGAAAATACATTTCACGCCGAAAATCGATTTCAAACTTTACATAGGGAAAATCCTGTTTTTCGATACATATTTTGGATATCACAATTATTTTTTATATATAATAGTTTTCGATATATTGACACATTCTAGAAAAGTCTGGTAAAGTCTCAAAGCTTTCGATATCATCACAAAATTTTTCGGTACACACCAAATATTTACGGAACATAAAATTTTCGAAACTTCACAGTATTTCTAGTTAAATTAAACTTTTCGACACTGAAATAAAAGCCAATTGTTTTTAAATTTCTTTTGGCACAATATTGAAAAAGCTTTTGGTAATAATTTCGAAGTTTTCGACATCACATCAAACCTTTTCGGTGTAATCCAAAAAGTATTCGACCCTTAAAATTTTCGAAACTTCACAGTATTTCCCGACATACCAAACGTTCTCCGCATAGAATTTTTAAAATCCAAAAATTCTCAAATCTACACGATGCGGTTATTGCGTATCCAACTAATTGTTTTTAGCAAATTAGAGAAATAAACAATATGGACTTCAACGCCACGACTTCAGCCTCTCCTAAATCATATAGTTCCTCTAAAGATCTCGGAAAGACTATAAAGGACTTAGAAATTAGGTTAGAAACTACTCATCAAGCCTTACTTAGATTCTAAGAGAAAAGGCACCTCATGTGCCAGCTAGAAACCGCATAAAAGCACGTTACAGTCATGATGCTCAGATCAAGTAGTTCAAAGTACAATTTCACGAACTCACAACTAGCTTGCATGCTTGTGAAGTTGAGAGGGATATAAATCTGAGTAAATATAATCTTACGTTTGAAAAAGCCGTAAGATGTATTCTAAAGCTCATCACTTAGAGCGCATTCTTGCAAAAAAAGGATCAGAAAAACCAAAGTTCCTCAAATGCATCAGCGTCCAACGGGGAAGAAAATTTAGAAAAAACCTATTTACTTGTCTCGAATAATCTTTCCGTATAATATATTGTGTTAAGCAGGACAAAGCAACACAAAAGGATTTTTGTCGATGTGTTCTCCTTTACCTTCTTCTTCTCCGACCATTGCGCTGCTATGTTCTTTCTTTTCCATCATCGTAGAGTTTATTATGCTTCCCAGTACAATAAAACTAACTGAGTTGGCTTGATGATGAAGGTGTAAAAACATATAAGTACTGAATTATAAGCACATGTTTGTGTTTTCTTTAGACAATATAAATAAATAGAGACACCAGGAATTTACGTGGAAAACCCCAAAGTCGGGGTGAAAAACCACGGGTAGGTAAGGAAATTTTACTGTGGGTAATTTAGGAGTTACAACTCTCTACCGTAAGAAGAACTCTAGCTCTATCTCTCTTACAATAGGAGACTCACCAACTCTCTAAATATTTTTCCTTACAACACTTGTATATACTGAATATAAGAAGAAGTTACTGTTTTCGATGATTTACAATGACTTAGAGCTAGCCTATTTATAGCTGAAGGTTTTAAGCTCGGACGAATCAGACGTAGCCGTGTTTCATGACACGTGGACGAATCAGAACTCGGACGAACCAGAATCAGCCGTATAGCTGTATAAGTGGCTAAATCACGACCGTCCACGTAGCTACCTACGTGGACACATCCTAGCCATACAACATTTCTCCCACTTGAAGATCTGATTGAAACTCAATCAATCTTCACTTATGATCGGTTAAACCACAGGAGGAACGACACCACATAAACTTGTCCACGTTGATTGATTTGGTCATGAAGTCAGCCAGATTATCTGCAGTGTGAACTTTTTGCATATCCACTGTTCCCTCTTCCACTTGTTCACGAACGAAGTGGTATTGGACCCGGATGTGTTTGGTTCTTGAATGAAATGCTGGATTCCTTGCAAGATGCAATGCACTCTGGCTATCACAATACAGAACAATATTCTCTTGTTTGTGGCCGAGTTCTTCCAACAATCTCTTCAACCATATCGCCTCTTTACTGGCTTGCGTAGCAGCTACATATTCTGCTTCCGTCGTTGACGTCACAACAATCGACTGCAGTTTTGAGACCCAGCTCACCGCACCGCCAGCAAGATTAAACACATAACCGGTTGTGGATCTGCTTTTATCAAGTTCACCTGCATAATCAGCATCAACATAACCGTGGACAGTAAAATCTCTACCCCCATAACATAACGCATGGTCAGAGGTTCCTTTGATGTATCTGAGAATCCTCTTGACAGCAGTCCAGTGCTCCTGACCGGGGTTGGACATGTATCGGCTCACCACTCCCGCTGCATGGGCAATGTTTGGTCTCGTACATACCATGGCAAACATTAAACTTCCAATCGCGGATGCATACGGCACTCGAGACATATCTATCTTCTCATCTTCATTGGATGGACACATATCGACAGATAACTTGAAGTTAGCAGCAAGAGGGGTAGATATTGGTTTGCTGTGTTGCATGTTGAACCTGCGCAAGACTTTCTTCAAGTAGTTCTTTTCAGAAAGCCAAATCTTCCTATTGCTTCTGTCTCGAGAGATTTGTACGCCAAGAATTTTGTTTGCCTGTCCCAAGTCCTTCATTTCGAATTCACCAGCGAGTTGAATCTTCAGATCATTGATGCGGCCTTTGTTGGGTCCTGCTACCAACATATCGTCAACGTAGAGCAGCAACATGATGTAATCTTCAGAGTGAAATCTCTTGAAATACGCGCAAGGATCTGAATAAAGCCTGGTGTAGCCGATTTGATGATATATGGCTTCTCGACTCTCCAGCTACTTTCCACATGACCTCAACAAGGGAATGGTTCCATCAGTACAAACCAACCTCTGGAGGGTTCGTGTACATATGTAATGATCAACCTCTGAAGATCGTAGGGATTGGTACAATCAAATTAAAGATGTACGATGGCACCATCCGTACCATTCAAGCTGTGCGACATGTTGAGAGTTTGAAGAAAAATCTATTGTCTGTGGGGCAGCTAGATGATCTTGGTCTCAAAATTAAACTGGAGAACAAGGTCATGGAAATTTTTCAAGGAGCAAATAATAATGAAGGGAGAAAAGATCGCTGCAAACTTATACATGCTGAACGGGGAAACTCTGCAGGAAGGGCAAGCTTCTGTGGCCACTACAAATTCAATCGAGAAGTCTTCGATGACTTGGCACAAGAAGCTTGGTCATATGTCTGAGCAAGGCATGAAAATTCTTGTCCAGAAGAATCTACTTCCTGGTCTCACAATCGTGTCACTACCATTTTGTGAGAATTGCATTGTAAGTAAGCAGCATCGCCCGAAGTTCAGCCCGTCAAAATTCAGAAGTAAAGAAATTCTGGAACTGCTGCACTCTGACGTTTGGCAAGCACCGGTCACATCTCTGGGGGGAGCGAACTACTTCGTGTCATTCATCGACGACTATTCCAGAAGATGCTGGGTGTATCCAATCAAGAAGAAGGACGATGTGTTTCCTACCTTCAAAACATACAAAGCGCGGGTCGAACTTGAATCCAGTAAGAAGATCAAATGTCTGCGGTCCGAAAATAGAGGAGAATATACTGGCAGGGAATTCAATGAATTCTGCAAAGGTGCGGGTATTAAAAGACAGTTCACAACGGCATATACTCCACAACAAAATGGGGTGGCAGAGCGGCTGAACAGGACCTTGTTGGAAAGAACGAGGGCTATGCTGAGAACTGCAAGCCTAGACAAGGAATTTTGGCCGGAAGCGGTCTGTACTGCCTGCTATGTGGTAAATCGATCCCCATCTACTGCTATAGAGATGAGGACACCGATGGAAATATGGACTGGCAAACCTGCTGATTACTCAAACCTCCATATATTTGGAAGCCCTGCATATGTGATGTACCACAATCAAGAAACGACGAAGTTGGATCCAAAGTCCAGAAGATGTCTATTTCTGGGGTACGCTGAAGGAGTAAAGGGTTATCGTTTGTGGGATCTCACTGACCACAAAGTTTTTATCAGCAGGGATGTTAATTTTCTCGAAGATAGCGACCAGGAGCAAGTCAACCATGATGGCAATATGACAAAGTCTACACCAACACCGGCGAAGAGAAAATTGGAGCAAGATGATTCTTCTGAAGCCGAACCAGCGCACGAAGAGCTCAACCCAGTCGAAACTGAAGTACCGGATCTCGGGCGATCAAAACGAATTCATAAGACGCCTATTTGGTACTCAGATTATGATACTGAGAGCAACATTGCAAACTGTTTTCTAACTGAGGATGGAGAGCCAACGACTTTCCAAGAAGCACTAAAGAGTTCAGATGCGAGTCAGTGGATTTCAGCAATGCAAGAAGAAATGGAAGCTCTCAGTAAAAATAAGACATGGGAATTGGTGCCATTACCGCAAGGAAGGAGAGCTATTGGAAACAAATGGGTGTACAAGATCAAGCGGAATGGTGATGACCAGAAAGAGCGATATCGTGCAAGACTGGTTGTAAAAGGGATATGCTCAGAAAGAAGGAATCGACTTCAATGAGATACTCTCACCGGTGGTTCGACTTACAACAGTCAGGGTTGTCTTGTCAATGTGTGTCAAATTTGACCTGCATCTTGAGCAACTTAACGCCGAAACGGCCTTTCTCCATGGCGACCTGAATGAAGAAATATATATGCTTCAACCAGAAGGCTTTCAAGAAAAAGGGAAAGAAGATCTGGTTTGCAAGCTAATCAAATCTCTTTACGGGCTCAAGCAAGCACCACGATGCTGGTACAAGAGATTTGATTCATTCATAATAAGTCTTGGCTACACCAGGCTTTATTCAGATCCTTGCGCGTATTTCAAGAGATTTCACTCTTGAAGATTACATCATGTTGCTGCTCTACGTTGACGATATGTTGGTAGCAGGACCCAACAAAGGCCGCATCAATGATCTGAAGATTCAACTCGCTGGTGAATTCCTAATGAAGGACTTGGGACAGGCAAACAAAATTCTTGGCGTACAAATCTCTCGAGACAGATGCAATAGGAAGATTTGGCTTTCTCAAAAGAACTACTTGAAGAAAGTCTTGCGAAGGTTCAACATGCAAGACAGCAAGCCAATATCTACCCCTCTTGCTGCTAACTTCAAGTTATCTGCCGATATGTGTCTATCCAAAGAAGATGAGAAGATAGAGATGTCTCGAGTGCCGTATGCATAGGGGATTGAGATTATCACCTGCTGTTGTAAAAAGGACAATATAAATAAATAGAGACACCAGGAATTTACGTGGAAAACCCCAAAGTCGGGGTAAAAAACCACGGGCAGGTAAGGAAATTTTACTGTGGGTAATTTAGGAGTTACAACTCTCTACCGTAAGAAGAACACTAGCTCTATCTCTCTTACAATAGGAGACTCACCAACTCTCTAAATATTTTTCCTTACAACACTTGTATATACTGAATATAAGAAGAAGTTATTGTTTTCGATGATTTATAATGACTAGAGCTAGCCTATTTATAGCTGAAGGTTTTAAGCTCGGACGAATCAGAATCAGCCACGTAGGTGTATACGTGGGCGAACCATAATGAGCCGCGTAGCTGTATACGTGGACGAACCAGAAACCGCAGTGTAGCTATCTTACGTGGGCGAATCAGAACCAGCCACTTAACTATGCTAAGTGACCCAATAAAATTAATACAACATTTTTTCCACTTGAAGATTTGATTAAACTCAATCAGATCTTCACACCATCATTGCTAGCTCGTCATTGCATGCTTACTTATGATCGATCAATCCACAAGAGGAACGACACCAGATAAACTTGTCCACGTTGATTGATTTGGTCATGAAGTCGGCCAGATTATCCGCAGTGTGAACTTTTTGCATATCCACTGTTCCCTCTTCCACTTGTTCACGAACGAAGTGGTATTGAACCCGGGTATGTTTGGTTCTTGAATGAAATGCTGAATTCCTTGCAAGATGCAATGCACTCTGGCTATCACAATAGAGAACAATATTCTCTTGTTTGTGGCCGAGTTCTTCCAGCAATTTCTTCAACCATATCGCCTCTTTACTGGCTTGGGTAGCTCCTACATATTCTGCTTCCGTCGTTGACGTCACAACAATCGACTGCAGTTTTGAGACCCAGCTCACCGCACAGCCAGCAAGATTAAACACATATCCGGTTGTGGATCTGCTTTTATCAAGTTCACCTGCATAATCAGCATCAACATAACCGTGGACAGTAAAATTTGTACCTCCATAACATAACGCATGGTCAGAGGTTCCTTGATGTATCTGAGAATCCTCTTGACAGCACTCCAGTGCTCCCGACCGGGGTTGGACATGTATCGGCTCACCACTCCCACTGCATGGACAATGTCCGGTCTTGTACACACCATGGCAAACATCAAACTTCCAATTGCGGATGCGTACGGTACTCGAGACATCTCCATTTTCTCATCTTCATTGGATGGACACATATCGGCAGATAACTTGAAGTTAGCAGCAAGAGGGGTAGATATTGGCTTGCTGTCTTGCATGTTGAACCTTCGCAGAACTTTCTTCAAGTAGTTCTTTTGAGAAAGCCAAATCTTCCTATTGCTTCTGCCTCGAGATATTTGTACACCAAGATTTTTGTTTGCCGGTCCCAAATCCTTCATTTCGAATTCACCAGCGAGTTGAATCTTCAGATCATTGATGCGGCCTTTGTTGGGTCCTGCTACCAATATATCGTCAACGTAGAGCAGCAACATGATGTAATCTTCAAAGTAAAATCTCTTGAAATACGCGCAAGGATCTGAATAAAGCCTGGTGTAGCCGAGACTTATTATGAATGAATCAAATCTCTTGTACCAGCATCGTGGTGCTTGCTTGAGCCCGTAAAGAAATTTGATTAGCTTGCAAACCAGATCTTCTTTTCCTTTTTCTTGAAAGCCTTCTGGTTGAAGCATATATATTTCTTCTTTCAGGTCGCCATGGAGAAAGCCCGTTTTAACGTCGAGCTGCTCAAGATGCAGGTCAAATGTGGCACACATTGACAAGACAACTCTGACTGTTGTAAGTCGAACCACCGGTGAGAATATCTCATTGAAGTCGATCCCTTCTTTCTGAGCATATCCCTTTACAACCATCTTGCACGATATCGCTCTATCTGGTCATCTCCATTCCGCTTGATCTTGTACACCCATTTGTTTCCAATAGGTTTCCTTCCTTGCGGTAATGGCACCAATTCCCATGTCTTATTTTTACTGAGAGCTTCCATTTCTTCTTGCATTGCTGAAATCCACTGACTTGCATCTGAACTCTTCAGTGCTTCTTGGAAAGTCGTTGGCTCTCCATCCTCAGTTAGAAAACAGTATGCAATATTGCTCTCAGTATCATAATCTGAGTACCAAATAGGCGTCTTACGCATTCGTTTTGATCGCCCAAGGTCCGGTACTTCAGTTTCGACTGAGTTGAGCTCTTCGTGCGCTGGTTCGGCTTCAGAAGAATTATCTTGGTGTAGTCTTTGTCATATTGCCATCATGGTTGACTTGCTCCTTGTCGCTATCTTCGAGAAAATTAACATCTCTGCTGATAACAACTTTGTGGTCAGTGAGATCCCACAAACGATAACCCTTTACTCCTTCAGCGTACCCCAGAAATAGACATCTTCTGGACTTTGGAACCAACTTCGTCGTTTCTTGATTGTGGTATATCACATATACAGGACTTCCAAATATATGGAGGTTTGAATAATCAGCAGGTTTGCCAGTCCACATTTCCATCGGTGTCCTCATCTCTATAGCAGTAGTGGGGACCGATTTACCACATAGCAGGCAGTACAGACCGCTTCCGCCCAAAATTCCTTGTCTAGGCTTGCAGTTCTCAGTATAGCCCTCGTTCTTTCCAACAAGGTCCTATTCAGCCGCTCTGCCACCCCATTTTGTTGTGGAGCATATGCCGTTGTGAACTGTCTTTTAATACCCGCACCTTTGCAGAATTCATTGAATTCCCTGCCAGTATATTCTCCTCCATTGTCGGACCGCAGGCATTTGATCTTCTTATTGGATTCAAGTTCGACCCGCGCTTTGTATGTTTTGAAGGTAGGAAACACATCGTCCTTCTTCTTGATTGGATACACCCAGCATCTTCTGGAATAGTCGTCGACGAATGACACGAAGTAGTTTGCCCCCCCCCCCAGAGATGTGACCGGTGCTTGCCAAACGTCAGAGTGCAGCAGTTCCAGAATTTCTTTACTTCTGAATTTTGACGGGCTGAACTTCGGGCGATGCTGCTTACTTACAATGCAATTCTCACAAAATGGTAGTGACACGATTGTGAGACCAGGAAGTAGATTCTTCTGGACAAGAATTTTCATGCCTTGCTCAGACATATGACCAAGCTTCTTGTGCCAAGTCATCGAAGACTTCTCGATTGAATTTGTAGTGGCCACAGAAGCTTGCCCTTCCTGCAGAGTTTCCCCGTTCAGCATGTATAAGTTTGCAGAGATCTTTTCTCCCTTCATTATTATTTGCGCTCCTTGAAAAATTACCATGACCTTGTTCTCCAGTTTAATTTTGAGACCACGATCATCTAGATGCCCCATTGACAATAGATTTTTCTTCAGACTCTCAACATGTCGCACAGCTTGAATGGTACGGATGGTGCCATCATACATCTTTAATTTGATGCTACCGATTCCGACAATCTTCAGAGGTTGATCATTACAGCTGTACACGAACCCTCCAGAGGTTGGTTTGTACTGATGGAACCATTCCCTTCTTGAGGTCATGTGGAAAGTAGCTGCGGAGTCGAGAAGCCACATATCGTCAAATCTTCCCTTTTCTCCAATGGTGGATGCAGCTTCACATACAAGAACAAATCCGTTGTCTCGAGCGTTGGCCACGTTTCCTTGAGAATTGGGGTTTCTGTTGAGACCCCAACAATCTTTCTTCATATGACCCTTCTTGCCACAGTGATAACATCTGATAGCCTTCTTATTTTGCGGGACCGATTTTTGACTCCCACTAGGACTACGATCTTCATATCTGATCCGCTTTCGGCTCCCACTTGGACCACGTTCTCCAGATCTTGCCTTCGTCACAGTCAGCGCCTCTGCTTGATGGGGTGTAATCACCTTCTTCTCCGTGTTATTACGCCGGTTTTCTTCTTCCAGAACAGCAACAGCAATGTCATCATAGACAAGTTGCTCTGCAGTTTGGTTGTTGGTTAGACTGATGACGAGCATAAGAATCTGGCAGACTTGCGAGTAGGAGTTCAGCACGATCGCTTGACTCTATGTTGCAGTCCAAGTCTTTGAGTTGGCCAAATAGAGTAACCATTTTGTTGATGTGCTCTGTTGCTGAAGAAGATTCATCCATCTTTAGAGCATATAATTTCTTCTTCAAGAAAATCCGGCTATGAAGCGACTTGGCTTGATATAGCTTATCAAGGTAATACCAGATTTCCTTTGCACTAGTTTTTTCCACGACGCTCGACAATATATCATCTGCTAATGCGAGATAATTATTGGCAGTAGCCTTTCCATCAATCTTCTTCCATTTGGCATCACTTGCAATTCTTTCCGGCCTGCCAGTGATAGCTTCCAGACAATTTTCTTTGAGCAAAATTGCCTTGACTTTTACCTTCCACAGGGAGTAATTTTTCCCGTTGAATTTCTCAATCTCATGCTTAGCTGCCATTTTTTTTCTCTCTTTTTTTTCTCTCTCTCCCTCAGAAACTTTAATGGATGAATAATAATAATCTAACAAACTTTCTGATGTGGAGGATCCAATATTATTGGCAACCACAGAGCATACGGTAAGTAGATATTATAGACACCTAGCCAAAGCTCTGATACTACTTGTTGTAAAAAGGACAATATAAATAAATAGAGACACCAGGAATTTACGTGGGAAACCCCAAAGTCGGGGTGAAAAACCACGGGCAGGTAAGGAAATTTTACTGTGGGTAATTTAGGAGTTACAACTCTCTACCGTAAGAAGAACACTAGCTCTATCTCTCTTACAATAGGAGACTCACCAACTCTCTAAATATTGTTCCTAAAAACACTTGTATATACTGAATATAAGAAGAAGTTATTGTTTTCGATGATTTATAATGAGTTAGAGCTAGCTTATTTATAGCTGAAGGTTTTAAGCTCGGACGAATTAGAATCAGTCACGTAGCTGTATACGTGGGCGAACCATAATGAGCCGCGAAGCTGTATACGTGGACGAACCAGAAATCGCCGTGTAGCTATCTTACGTGGGCGAATCAGAACCTGTGCTAAGTGGCCCAATAAAATTAATACAACATCCGACCACGAGGATATTTTTAATGTACGATTCTGCAATACGATCATCGTAACCACCGTGACCAGCGACTCGACCACTGTGACCAATGGCTTAAAGAAGTTGACGGTTCGATCCCGACACTGGTGGGCCTCGACGTCGAGTGCCGCCCGGTATGGACTCGCGGCGTAATCAACAAAGCAGCCACTCTCCAATTGTGCATCGACCGTAAATGCATAATCATCCAGCTCGCTTATATCAACGAAATCAATAAATCTCCCGAGGATTTCATGTTAAACCCTAACTTCACCTTCGTCGGCGTTGCGGTTGGGATGACATGGCGAAACTAATCCGTGACAACGCGCTGTATAACTCGGGGAATTTCATCGACGTGGCGTCTGTCGCGAAAGCACGTTGGCCGCCGGGACATTTTCGAGGACCGGGATTGAAAGAACTAGCTCAAGTGCTTTGTGGGATGGAGATGAGTAAGCCCAAACGCGTGACAATGAGCAGTTGGGAGAATAGGGTTCTTAGCCTTTCTCAGATCGAGTACGCTTGTCTCGATGCATTTGTTTCTTACAAGATCGGGTACCACCTGCTCAAGGAGTAGCTGTGGAGAAAGAGCGACCAGTATCACGAAGAGTAAGTATATATCGTTCTTTCTTTATCTCTGTATATTTATGTTCTTTGATTTATTAAGCTAGGCCTGTTCTTTGTTTTCTTTTATCTCTCTATATATTATTATGTTCTTTGGTTATAATAATGCAAACTTTAATAACTCTACAGCATTCTAATTAGTCGCAGTCATATACGCAGTCTTAACTCAAGAGTTTTGTCGCTGACTTCTATAACCCTAGAAAACTATCAATATGCATATACATATTATAAAATATATCAAGTCGAATCTCATGCTAGTTAATACGACTCATTCCCAAAACGACCACAAACATAACCCGAAAAAGTCATATACCTCTTCACATTCTCATACTAGTTAGTAGTTAATACGATTTATTCCCAAGATAACCACAAACAAAATCCTAAACTACTATATATATAATTATATATGTGTGCCATCGTATGAAACTATTGACAAGAAACTATAGATATGTATATAAATATAAATATATATATATATATATTATATACAAATATACGAATTATAAATAAAATTAATGGAGGAGATAATTATTACTGCCTCTTCACATTCTCAAGCATAATTAATAAGATTGATTTCCTATACATTCATTCACAGCAAACAAAACCCTTACACTGCTAATATATATATATGCATTGTTAAGAAAGACAAGAAAGATATAGACCTAAAATACTATAAAACAAATCGTTAGCTAAGTTATGGATTTCAATCCCACCACAGCAAGCTACAACGCCAGGTTCTTGAACACGACCATTGAGACCACAGTTACCAATGAATCGACCGTAATCACAGAAGACTTCGCCACCCCCCCAACACTTGTCGGCCTCGACGTCGAATGGCGTCCACATCCCGTCCGCCACCTAAGCAACAAGTCTGCTACCCTCCAACTTTGCATCGACCGTAAGTGCTTGATTATCCAACTCTTTTACGTGGACCAAATCCCACAATCTCTCAGGGACTTCATTGAAAACCCTAGCTTCACTTTCGTGGGGATTGAGGTTGGCGATGATATGTCCAAGTTGAAGGCAGAGTACGGGCTGGGAAACTGTGGGAATTACGCTGATATAAGGGCTAAGGCTAAGGATCGTTGACCTGGGAGATTTTATCGGCCTGGATTGAAGGATCTTGCTATTGATGTTTGTGGTATGGTGATGGCTAAGCCTAGGAATGTTACAATATGAGCAATTGGGAGTAGGGTTCTTACTCAGGCCCAAGTTGAGTATGCTTGCATCGATGCTTTTGCTTCCTATAAGATTGGCTACAAGGTTCTCATTGAGAAGTGATGGTTTCGCTCGTACAACTGATGTTTGTTTTGTAGTAATAGTATTCAAGTTATGGTATTATGAACCTTTAGTGAGGAGGATGTGGGAGAGGCCACTCACTATCTATTTATCTCTTTTTATCCTAATTAACTAATGTTATTTCGTTTCGCTCTTTTTTCTTTCTACCTATTTTTTTTCTGGTCGCCTTGACTATTCCGTATTCTACATTTGATTAGGTTCGTTTTGAAAGTAACTTATTAATTCATTGATTAGTAGCAATCAATCGAACAGAATTTGAAAGCTCTTTACGTCGTGCCATCGTGAAACACGGGAAAGAGGTTCAAACTTAAACATAAAACATAATAATCATTTTTAGCACATTAAGTACAATTATGCACCCGGTTCGTACTATCTTAGAATTTAAATGTTTGAATTGAATTCGAGTTAGTTTTACTGCATAATATTTATACGCCTGTGCACTTCAACAGAATTAATATTCAGGCAATAACAGTAATAGTGAAAAGCATTTCTGGATCCAAACATTAAAAAAGTTGCAAAAAATCTCAACGGTATACAACCAAATATAGTAATAAGAAGACAAAAATTAAAATTGGCAAAACTACCCACGATCCAGCAAGAGACAAAGAGAGCCATTTGCCGTCGTCAGCTCTCTACGCGCCACCGCATAATCATCGAAACCTCCGCCCCCTCAAATCAAACACCACCAAAATAGAAAGACCCCTCATCGTAATAGTTCGTCGTTTGCTAGACAGTGCATCCACAGAAGAGATAAAAGAAGCAGAAGAAGGAGATAAGGGCGACAGCCTCGACGGCAGAGACCACCGACCATACGACGTCGTCCATGTCCGGCACTCGAACCGACCTCACTACATCCACCGACATTCTGCTCGGAGACGCCACATAGGAAGAGAATAGCTGCCTCGTCCAACGGAGGAACGACGGCGGGGACAAGCTGACGTCGACAAATCTGAAAACCGTCCACATGGATATGGATGCCTTCTTTTCTTTTTAAGACTGTCGTGAGCAGTAGTAATAATCGTCCGAGAAGTGCTTTCTTTCTTTAATAAGGGGAGCTTAGTGAAGGAGGATCTGAACCGTTGGATTGGTTGTTTAGATCCATCTATCCATCGATGTGGACTTCCACTGTACCGTAAAACTCTCCAAACTAATAACTCTGTACCCTTAAATTTTACTGGATTACTATTCATCGCCCCCTTTTTCCTAGTCACCGCCCCCTAAAGGGCTGAAAGAAGACGATTTTGCCCTTTTGAATTTAAATTTCTAGTTAAAGTCCTTTTCCATACAACACTTTTGATATCGCAATCACACATCCAAATCAGAGTCAAACATAACAAAAAAAAATCAAATCGCAATGAATCGTCTATTTGGGAAAGGGAAAGGTCAAAAGAAAGGGTCTATTGGCACGGATGGTAAGCAAATTCTCGTAAATTTCGTTCGTATGGACGTGAATTTCTCGAACATCGATCGGATTCGATCGAAAATTCGGCCCGACCGAAGTAGAATTTCGGCCGACACAAGGGGTGACCGAACAACAATTTCGGCCACTCCTTGTGACGGCCGAAAAAACATTTCGGCCACCCTCTGAGGTGGCCGAAATTTTTGCTCGGCCGTGGCTGTTAGAGCCGAAATTTCAGTTCGGCTGGGACAGTTGCGGCCGAGATCACATTTTGGCTCCTTCGGAGGTGGCCGAAATCTCTGTTCGGTCGCCTCTTAGAGGCGCAGAAATTCCGTGTTGGCTCTGAATATTTTTTTCAGACTTGGAGAGGGAGTCCACATCCCGGAGGATTCCATGGACGATGGGATAAACTACAGTGAGCATTTCCGCGAAGGAGGACGATTTCCGACCGACGTGGAAGCCATTAACTGGGCGAAAGGCGTCGCTATTGCTCTTGGTTTCGAGGTGATTATTTCGTCGCATAAGAATACGGTACGAAAAAATTGATTAGATGTTCTCGCTAGAACGTTATAGAGCAAGGAGAATGAATTGGAGAGGCGGTCGAAGTCTAACAAGTGCAGGTGTCCGTTTGTAGTCATAGCCTAGCAAGATCCAGCTACTAGGGAATGGTACATTCGTACGGGCACACGTGAGAATTCCATACACAATCACCCTCTGACACAGTATCCCGAGGGACACCGCCAGACGAGTGGGTTAAGCAGCCAGGCAAAGAAAGTCGTAGAGGAAATGACTGCTGCGCAAGCGAAACTAGCTCATATCCTCTCAGCGATGAGGACTCGACACGCAGAAGATAACGCGACGATCCGACATATATATAATTACAAAGATCGTTTGAAGAAGGAATATTCTGAGGATCGAGACGTGGTGAGCCAGTTGATGCACCAGGCGACAGAGGCCGGATATTTTGTTGAAGCGCTGAGAGACGAGGAGACTAATGTGCTGACACATGTCTTTCTCGCACACCCGGAGTCACTCGCACTAGTGAGGACGTATCCTTATTTTGTTGGGATTGACTCGATGTACAAGACCAATAGATATAAGATGCCTCTAGTTGAGATTATAGGGATGACTCCCTGTAATCACAACTTTCTGTATGGGTTTGCCGTCATGGAGGACGAGACGGAGAGAAGTTACGGGTGGATGTTGCAGTCTACCAGGGATATTCTAGGGCCAGGTGTCCACCCCTTGGCGATTGTGACTGATCGTGAGTTGGGCCTTGTTCGACCGGTACATATGGTATTTCCGCATTCTAACCATCTATTGTGCACGTGACATATTTTATAGAGATGTGGAGAACAAAGTTTATAGGATGGCGGGGAACAAGAAGACCGCAGCGCACTTCACGCATAAGTCCTGGAGCAGTCGTGGAACTCCGACGGTCGACGAATACGAGAAGGCAGTGAATGACATGCGTCTGCGTTGGCTAGCCGACTCAGAAATCGTTAAGTATGTTGAGCAGACGTGGTTGGTGCATAAGGAGAAGTTCGCCAGAGCTTGGACGAACCATGTGCTTCATTTCGGGACACCGCTACATGTCGTGTGGAGAGTGCTCACAGCGAGCTGAAAGGATGGCTAAATTCGGCCACTGGGTCTCTTGACACCGTATGGGTGAAGGTGCACGAGCAGATTCAGAACCAGTTGAATTGCATTAGAAAGGTAAATTAATTATTATAACGTGTCAGATATCCTTATCTAATAATTTTTTAATGTTGACATGCAGACACTTGAGGAGTCCCGGTCGAAACGACCTATTCCGATGTCAGGATTTCTATTCCTAACATTATTATACAGAGTTTCACACCATGCAATGTCGATAATGGGAAGTGAGCTGCGGCGGGCCAAATAGTTGTCGAATGAGGTTACTTTAGGTGCGGATGTGTAGTACGACATACGCACCAGCTCCCATGTGCTTGCGAGCTTCAGCAATGCGTGGACAATAACTACCCAGTTTCGGTAGAATGCTTGCACGACTTCTAGAGGGCACTCACAATCGGCGAGGGAGTAATTCTCGATATTTCTGATCAAGAGCGCTTATACAACCTCGTGCGTGAGGCAGAAGGTCGCGATCCCGCCATTATGCGTGGCCTCCATCGAGTAGGGATGTGCTGCACGTAACCATCGCGATATGTGGCGGGATGTGCTGCACGTAACCAAGCTGGCGCAACACTCTCGAGGGTACGTAGGGGTCAATGATATCGCGATATCGAACCCAGCCTACGAAAAGAGTCCTCATGTGCTGCGCCGCTGGATCGGGACCGTACGGCAACCAAGCAACCTGATAACAATTAACAGTTTTTACATAATGGTCGTCAAAGAATAATATAAATTGTTAATATACATCGCTCGCAGTCATCATGTCTAGCTGACGGCGGATCTCAATCAAACGGTGGACCGTCCGCTCGTACTGAGATACAGACCACATGCGTGATCGTGCCTGACCAGGCTCCACATGATGGGGTAGACGGTGTGGGCGGAAGCATGGGAAGTACTCGTAGATCCACGCCTGTAGTAACGACAGGCACCCAGCTAAACCCCTTGCATTCGCTCGGCTTGCGATAGAGGTAAGCAAGAGCGGCCGAACCCCACGAGTAATGACTGGCGGATGGCAGCGAGCGGTAGAACTCGTGCATGATGTCGGGCTTCACCCGGTTCCCGCTCTTGTCGACGAACAGCGTCGACCCCAATAGAATCCACAGCCAAGCGATGGCCTGGAACCCCGCCGGCCGACCCTCCCGCATCCTCTGCATCACATCTTTCGACGCAACCCCACCGCCTCTCCAAGAACCCCTCAGCACGTCTGCGGAGACGCCCATAATCTCCCTCTCTGCGATCTGCTGGTCGCCGGCGTCTGGTGTGCCCGATACCGTCGTCCCGTCGATCGGGATACCCAGGATCTGCTCGACGTCGTGGAGCATGATCGTCATCTCCCCCCAAGGCATGTGGAAGGTGTTCGTGTCGGGGTGCCAGCGCTCCACAAAAGCGCACAGAAGAGGCTGGTCCAAGTGACCAACCATGGCATCTGTGAGGTGCCTAAGCCCCGTGCCATCGATCTCGCTCTGCGTCTCCGGCGGGAATTGGCAGTAACACTGCTTAAGCGACCGAAGCACTAACGCCCGCTGCTCGTACTTCAGCAGGGGCCTCTCCTCCTCACCCATGCGGGGCGCGATGTGCCCCACTACCTCAACAATCTCCCACTTGTACTAATGCCACGTGTTATCATATCTTAACCCCATTCTATCGAGGTGTCGATCGAGCACTGCCTGTGGTAATGGCTTCGTGAACGGGTCCGTTGCATTCTCTACAGAGGCGATTTTCTGCATGGCTATTGAGCCATTTTCAACAAACCCACGCAGCACGTGGTATTTTCTCTCTATGTGTTTGGATTTACTATGAGCACGTGGTTCCTTAGCTTGTGCAATAGCCTCGCTGTTGTCGCACCACAATGGCAGCAGGCGATCCACGATGCTAGGTACCACCTGTAGTTCCTCCAGAAACTTGCCTATCCAAACACCCTCTTTGGCAGCTTCTGAAGCCGCGATATACTCTGCCTCAGTGGTGGAATCTGCAGTCGTGCTTTGCTTGGAACTTTTCCAAGACACTGCCCCACCATTGAGCGTAAAGACAAAACCCGAAGTAGACTTTCGGTCATCCACATTTGATTGGAAGTCCGAATCTGTATATCCATCTACTTCCAATTCTCCTGGGCCATAAATCAGTATCAAGTCCTTAGTCCGTCTAAGGCACTTCAGAACTGACTTTACTGCCGCCCAATGTTCCTTACCAGGGTTAGCCTGAAACCTACTCAATACGCCCACAGCGTACGCTATGTCTGATCGTGTGCAAAGCATCGCGTACATCAGGCTACCCATAGCTGAAGCATTGGGGACTCCACTAATCTCTTGTCTTTGTACCTCATTCTGAGGAGACATAGCCTTTGAGAGATGAATCCCATGCCTCATAGGTAGGAACCCTTTCTTAGACTCGTCCATTTTAAACCTTTTAAGGACTTTATCTTAGTAAAGGGCCTGTGATAAGCCTATTGACCTTTTCGCCCTATCTCTAAATAGGCGAATTCCAAGAATATAGGTCGCTTCTCCGAGGCCTTTCATAGAGAATTCGTTTGAAAGCCAAGCTTTAATCTCTGAGAGCATCCCAATGTCGTTTCCTATCAAAATGATATCATCTAGGTACAATACTAGAAACGACACCTTGCTCCCACTGGCCTTTCTATAAACACAGGGCTCATCTTCATTCTTTATGAATCCGTAGTTCTTAACTACTTCATCAAACTGAAGATTCCAACTCCTTGAAGCCGTTTTCAGCCCATAAATGGACCGATTCAGTTTGCACACTTTTCGAGCATCTGCTTCTGACGTAAAACCTTGGGCTGCTCCATATAGATTTCCTCCTGGAGGAATCCATTCAGGAAAGCGGTCTTTACGTCCATCTGCCAGATCTCATAGTCGTAGCGTGCTTTAGCAAGAATGATTCGAATGGACTTTATAATTGCGACAGGTGAGAAGGTTTTCTCATAGTCAATTCCCTCTTTGACTATACCCTTTCGCTACAAGCCTAACTTTGTACGTCTCCACCTGTCCATCAGATCCAATCTTCTTCTTGTAGATCCATTTATTGCCAATTGCTCTAAAACCATTAGGCATGTCTACAAGAGTCCAAACCTCGTTTGTGTGCATCGAGTCCATTTCGGCCTGCATAGCCTCAAGCCACTTGAGGGAGTCTATACCAGCAATTGCCTAGTCGTAGGTGACGGGATCGTCCCCGACGCATCCCTCAGTCGCAGCATCCCCAAGCTCGACGTTTACCATACCATATCTCTCAGGCATATAAGATATCCTACTGGACCTACGCAATTGCGGCTGAGCCGGGTTTTCTGGAACGTCGTCCAACCACTCTGGAATAGGAGTCGATTCGTCCTGTAACTCTCTTAGAGTTATTTCTCATCCTCTACCGCCTTCGCCTACGAATTCTTGCTCCAAGAAAGTAGCGCGTAAAGCGACGAACACCCTGTATTCGTCTGGGATGTAGCGACCCTAGCCATCGCTACCATTTCTAGCCTTGTCTTACGTGTCTAACTACGTATTTAGTTGGAAGTAATACGAAAATGCGAAATAAATTTTTCCTTTTTCGTAAAGGAACATCGTCTTCCTGTACACGTCAAAAGAATACATCTTCATGACAAAAGAATACTTCCAAACTTTCTAATTACATTCGAGTTCTATCTACATGTGCGTATATATTTGTGCAGCAAAAGATCCTATGCGCCCGGCCTCACAGGTCGTCGTCCACGTACACACCACCCCCAAAAGTCGCTCGGAAGCTTCAAAAGAACGCCTTGCCGGCTAGGCGATCACATACCGTGTTCGCTGGAACGTACAACACATAAAACGTGGGATGAGCTTATATAGCCCAGTAAGTAGGATTTATGCATGCTGTGCCCGTGTCATGACTTGCATAGGCATATGCGCCTATGTTCATTATATCTCACAAAATCATGTCATGTCTTGTCTTGTCTTGTAGGGTCCCTAATACACGTCTTGTCTTGCACGTGTCTTGTCTTGTAGGGCCCTCGGCTAATCCTTGCTACGAGGGCAATTGCCCGATTTACACGTCTTGTCTTGCACGTGTCTTGTCTTGACATCGGTGACATAGAAAGTCACCTCGTAGCGTTAGGAGAGCCGTATTACACGTCTTGTCTTGCACGGGTCTTGACATATTAATGTTAGTAACTACTTGTCGCACCCCGGCGATCATGCATATCTCGGGTCATGTCATGTCATGTCATAAAACTCTCGTGAGGCTCGTGCATGCTCGTGAATGCATGTATGAAATGCCCAATGACTTGTCATGCCGTGTCATGTACTGAATCACATAAACTCATAGAAGCACATAGCCACGTAAATAATACGGACATAATTCGATGTGTTGTAGATGAAAAGTCCCACTTACCTGGCGTCCGTAGATGGTTAGCTAGTGATCCTGCGAAATTGTTAGTCCCTGACCCTAGGCATAAAATTATGTCGTCGGTGTACTTGCCTAAATTCTCGAATTCCCTAAGTACGAGAACGCTTAGGTATAAGATAGATAAATATCGAAGTTTGCCTAACTCAAGTCAACTCGTGAAGTGTTAGATTAATTGGTGGAATTCGCGAACTACCATTGGCTCATGAAATTCGTATAGTTCGCTAATTATTCCTCAAGTTCGTGAAGTCCTTGGTTTCTCGTGAAATTTCCTGGCGTGACTTCATAATTCGTGACTTGTTAAATTCGTGCAATATTTCATGTAGGTACTTCGCTAAAATAGAATTCGAAATAATATTCATGATACTAAACGCATGGTTCCTAATTCATGACTTGTTAAATTCAAGATATATATAAAGTTCGTGAAACGCTTCGAACATACTAGATTCGTGAAATTGGTTTCGCAAAATACGTGAAATGACCTCATCTATATCGTGAATCGTTCACCATAGTTTGCGAGTTACATTATTATGCGAACTCCTTCGATATGTATGGGATTCGCCAAATCATGATTAGCCGACCATGGATTCTCCAGCTTCGGTTCGCGAAGCTCAATGGTTTGCCAAGCTCACCCTTATCCCTCCTATAATTAATTTGCTAGGTTCATATAATTATTGATACTAACACCTCATAATTCGAGCACTATCATATGAATTCGTGAAGCTTACATACTTCAATGTTATTTTATTCTCAGCCCGTGAACTTCTTATGGTGTCTACCCCACCCAATTCCTCACTCTGTTTATGGTAAAATAATACCTCGTGAGGTCCAATCATTTTAATTCATCAAGTCTATATATAATTATTGATATCTACACCTCATCATTCCATTAATTTCAATTCGCCAAGTACTTATTATTTTATTCCTAGATACACTTTTCGAACTCCAATGAGCTCTATATGATTCGTCACTTACTCCCATGCCTCACAATCAACTCGCATAAGTGTACATGTTATATAACTTCGATCCGTGAACCATCATTTCGTCAAATTATTTTGCGAACTGCTTATAGGATTCGTGAAGTTTGGATTCGCGAAATGACCCGCAAAATATTTGAGTTAGCAAGTCGGGTTCGTGAACCTTATTCGCAAAACTCCTTCACTTCGTAAAACTTCATTGGGTTCACCAAATTTCTCACCGTTCGCGACCTTGGACCGGCAAACCTCCTACAATGCGAATCCATGTAAGAGGGGTCTTGAGTTCGCAAAACTCTCGACCCGTAAAATTTCCCAATTCAAACTTCGCGAACTCTTTACCCTCGATTCGCAAAACTCCGTGGATTCGCCAAATCTACTCGAGCTCGTCAACTAGGGTTCGATTCCTGAACCCTTAAACATTTTTAACACCTAAAGTCTTCAAGGGCTTCGATCAAAAGCCATTTCTTCCAAGAACCGTATGAATTCTATTTAAGTGTTAAACCTTTTCCTAAGAACCCTCGTGAGCCTACTCAAGTACTTCAAATCCTATATCATCTTTCATGTCCAATACTCCTAAAACTCGTCATGAATTCTTTAGCTCGAATGACTATGATAAACTTTCCAAATAATTTCCCTGCCATTCAACTTACATGAAATCTCTCATGTTTTTCTTAATTCTCAAGAATAGAACAATTAAAAATCCCTGGTTACGAATATTACAGAAACTATAAGCAATATTTTGACTTACCAAAACTCGAGATCTTGAATGGCTTGGGATGTTCTCAAGCCTTTCGTTCGAACTATTCTTCTTCCTTATCTTGAATTGGACGTGTTTGCTTCTTGTTTAAGGTGTGGATAGATATTAAAATAATCAAAGTAGGTTGATGGGACTTAAGTGGCGTGGGACTTCCTTAATCTTAGGAACATTGTCCCAAAAATATCTATTCCTATTTGGTTTGGGCTTTAATGTTGGAATTAAATCCTAACCCATAACCCAAAGTCCAATTTCTATCCTACTACTTTTATTATCCCGTTTCTATTCTTGCTAATACTATTATTTCTATTTCACTTATTCTTTATTTTTGACAATGCCTGGTAAGTTTTGGTATCACATGGTCACATATTTAACAGTGAAAGGTTTGAATTTTAACCATAGGAAATACGACATATATGCGATAGATGCGTATAATTCTATAGGCTCGTATTCTTATATGCAATATCCGGTCAAGGTTCATTCAAAGAAACATCTTATGCGCTTAGCCTCGGAGAAAATTTTTAAACCCTCTCCCAAACACACTTTCACCTGAGCGGAAACATCTTATCCGTGTCAAATCGCTCCCACATGGGTTCTTATTTCTCCACGAAAAAGTATTCCCAAACAAATTTGGGTAATGGCTAATTTAGGACAAAATTTAAATTTGACACATTTTATGCTTAAATTGTTTTCTGCTAATAAGGGAGGACCCATCCAGAAATGGGTACCAAAGTCCCGATAAACTTTTGCAGACATTCCAGCATGGGTAGGTATTTAGAGAGCTATTCCACACCCATGACTGGTATGCGATGAGAGTAGCCGACCACTTCCCTCACACATGGTACCTGAAATTGCCCCACATACGTGATCAAAGGATGGGATGCGGGCAGCTATAACCCCTGACGAATTTGCATGCAAGGTATCTCGGGTTGCTCCACATGCATGACTGGTAAGAGATGCGAGCAACCACACCTCCCAGCGTGTATGGCATCTCGGGCTGCTCCACAGACACGACTGGTTAGCAATGCGAGCAACCAAACGTAGGTAAATTCTATATATGCATTCCATAGTGAAACTTTCGGCATGCACATCGAACGGAAAAGATTATATACCTACTTTGAAACTAAAAGGTACATTACAGACATGCTTGATTCAAAAGAACTTTAAATATTAAATTTTAGCATGCAAATGAGCTGAAATGCCTGAATACCCTGCTATAGGTACATTTTCATTATGCATACATCTTAAAGAATTTGAGTTTAAACTTTTACGTATGCATATAAGCTGAATTGGTAAATGCCTTTTTTTTCAAAATGGTACATGTTTAAATATGCATTTTCAAAACCTTGCGAGATTTAGAAATTCATAACGCATATTCCGCATTCAACTAATAAATACCATTTTTCCTAGAGCGAAATTTGAGGGGGAGCAAACCTTTATTTTAAAGAGAAACAACTCCTATATTTGTGTTAAATGGAGCAATAATTAAATTTTTGAGGGGGAGCGAACTTAATTACGTGAACTTAGGGAAAGAGATTCGAAATATAAAATTGATTCGTATTTGCAACTTTTGAGGGGGGGGGGGGGTAATTCAGTTGTAAGAAGCACGAATTGAGGAAAATAAATATATATATATATATATATATATACATATATATACGTAGTGTAACATATAGTATATTATTGATAATACATATATATATATATATATATATATATAAATCACAAAAAATGAAAAAACGAAAAAAAAGAAGGGGACAGAGAAACAAAAAGCCATCTCAAGCACCTTCACCTCCAAGATGGACTCCAACAAAAAACAAGCAACCCTCAAGAGTTCAAGAATTCCAAAAGGCATGACATCCATACACAAACACGAAGATGATCTCAACTAGCCTGCTCCAACTTGCTGATCAAGCAGCACTCATCAAAGTAGACGGACGCATGGTTTTTAAGTTCCCATGGTTCAGTCAGACAAAACTGAACCTAACCCCGGAACACAGCCGAGTGTTAGTGACGACTTCAAACTCTTAAAGCTACCCCTATTTGGAAGTTCTTGACAAGACCGAATAGCGGAAAATACAAAATTCCCTTAGCTCACAAATTACTCGGACCAACCCCATAGGTAAAGGTGCTAATTTTATTAGCCCCCTGGTAGAAGTCGCCGCATTAGGTCCAATGGCGCATGCACAACCGAGCCTTACCCATTCATCTTTCTCCCAACAGACCGATGTTTCACTAAATCATGGGGAGCCACGTAATCTTCTGCTACACTTGGAAGCAGGAGATATTGAACTAAGTGGTAGGTCATCCTCAAACCACTAAATTTTATTGAACACATCGAGTCTAGTGTGTCCTCACCATCCACATATTTTTTAAGAGTCTCCTATTGTAAGAGAGATAGAGCTAGTGTTGATAATGGATAGTGCAGCAGTATGGAATGTGAGGGGCCTCAATGGCCCTGCCAAACAGAGAGAGCTAGCTCTCTTCTGTTGTAGAAATAGAATAGATCTCATTTGCATGCTCGAGACTAAACTCAAGTTGGACTCTGTTAATAAAACAGTGAATAAAATGTTCCCAGGGTGGGGAGTCTGCCATAACATCAGGGAGCACCCAAATGGCAGAATAGTGGTGGCTTGGAAAGGAGAAACTGACATAGAACTGATGTCTAAATCAGATCAGCACATACACCTCAAAATCAGGAAGAACAGAACTTTTGTCACATTTCTAACCTGTGTGTATGGTCACAATGAACCAGCTGCAAGAGGTAACTCTGGGAGGTACTAATGGAGATAGGAGAGGGTTTAACAGAGCCATGGATGGTATGGGGGGATTTCAATAATATTAGGAGTTTTGATGATAGACTGGGAGGGGCTGAGATTAATGCAACAGCGAGACTTCAATCAATGTCTGAATGACTGTCAGCTAGTTGAAATCAAAAGGAGCGGGTGCCAATTCACTTGGAATAATAAGCAAAGCCATGAGAAGAGAATATGGTGTAAGATTGATTGGGCATTTGCCAACCCCAACTGGATCGCCAGATATCCTGAACACTTCACCATTTTCCTACAGGAGCGTCTGTCAGACCATACTCCCATACTGCTCAGAAATGCAGGCAAGCCACAAGTCACCAAGAAGTCATTCAAATACTTCAACATGTGGGCTATGGCTCCATCTTTTCTCAGCACTGTAAAGGATCACTGGAGTGTTCATAATGGTTCAGCCATGAGGAGTGTATGCTGGAATCTAGCTAATCTACAGAGGCCCCCGAGAACATTAAATAAAAATCAGTTAACAATGAAACCAACACTGAATTGACCAGGAAGAGGTTGGAGGAACTCCAGACAGCCCTGCATGCTGACCCATTGAACTCGGAGCTGCTAGCACAAGAACAGACAACAAGGGAAGCATTTGTCTTTTTAAGTGCTGCCAATGACAAGTTTCTTAGGCAGAAGGCCAAAGCCAGATGGCTAGCTCAGGGGGATCAGAATACAGCCTTCTTTCATGCAAGAATCAAGCAAAGAGCATATTCCAACAGGATCATGTCCATAGCTGGCCCTGATGGAAGGACTCTTACTGACAGCAAGGAAATTAATCAGCACTTCACTGCGTACTTCAGGGGAGTTCTGGGGAGAGGGAAGAACTCTATAGGAGAACTGGACAGAGGGTGGCTGCTGAAGGGTATCTTCTAACCCTAGAGGATCAGATCAGCCTCACCCGACCATTTGGCAGAAATGAAATATGGTCTGTAATGAAAACCATCCACGAGGAGGTGGCTCCAGGACCTGATGGATATGGGAGTGGGTTCTTCAAAACGGCTTGGGAAGTGGTAAGTGGTGGGAGAACAAGTAACAGATGCCATCGTAGAATTCTTTGAGACTGGTAAGATGTTGCCCAGACTGAACATGACCAACCTCTGCCTTATTCCAAAACTGTCAGCCCCCAACACAGCTCAAGATTTCAGGCCTATAGCTTGTTGTAATACCATCTATAAGTGTGTTGCCAAGCTGCTATGTGGCAGAATTAAGCCCTTACTGCCAAAACTAATTCATGCCAACCAAAGCGCCTTTGTGGAGGGGAGATCAATTGTACACAATGTTCTACTTTGCCAGGACTTGCTCAGGCTGTATAATAGGAAGCTGGCCTCAGCTCGGGCACTTATGAAAGTAGATATTAGGAAAGCATACGATTCAGTGGAATGGGATTTCTTGAAAGGCTGGTTATGTATGCTGAGATTCCCTATGAAGTTTGTGCAATGGATCATGGAATGTGTCACTACTGTGGCATATACTATATCTATTAATGGCACGCAAGCTGGGACTTTTACGGGAGCTAGAGGGCTGAGGCAGGGTGACCCTGTTTCTCCATTACTATTTGTGATCTCTATGGATATCTGACCAGAAAATTGCAGCTTTCATCTAAAGATCCACGGTTTAGATATCATCCATTGTGTAAGCAAATTAACTTGGTGAATCTGTGCTTTGCGGACGACTTGATGATTTCAGCAAAGGCACTGTTGGGGCTGTCTCAGTGGTAATGGAGGCACTTAAGCACTTTCATCTAGTCTCTGGGCTTGATGCGAATCAGTAAAAGTCATGCATCTACTTGGCGGGCATAACTGATGGGGTGGCAGAATAGATTCTCCTTACCACGGGCTTCCAGCGAGGTAGCTATCCCATGAGGTACTTGGGGGTACCTTTATCTCCAATTAGGTGGAGCAGAGGCTCGTGCCAAGCATTAGTGGAGAAAATTACAGCAAGAATCCAGTGTTGGGCATCAAGGAATCTTTCATATGCTGGAAGGCTGTGCTTGATCAATGCAGTTTTACTAGCCACACACGGTTACTGGGGCTCCATGTTCCTACTCCCCAAAGCTGTGGCCAAAGAAATTGACAGACTGTCCAGAGAATTTCTTTGGGGTAAAAATGGTCATGGGAACTATACGCCCCTACTGAACTGGGCCAACATCTGCTGTCCTAAGAAAGGAGGAGGATTGAATTTGAGGGACTGTGCAACCTGGAATCTAGCTCTTGTTGGGAAGCAGGTCTGGGACATATCTCTGTCAGTTGATTCCTTATGGATCAAGTGGATAAATGTAGTGTACTTAAAGGGCACCAATTTTTGGGAGTATCACACAGCTGCTGATACTAGCTGGCACTGGAGGAAAATTAACAGGCAAAGAAAAGTTTAGGTTGGGCTACTCCGGCAGGAAATGGATGCCAACAGAGGATGGGTTGTACACTGTGCAGAGTGGGTATAACTGGCTTAAAGGCACCTTATCCCCCTTCCCTTACTGTAAAGCAGTTTGGAATCGATTCAACATGCCAAAACACTCCTTTTTTCTAGGGTTGATGGTGAAGAAAAGGATCCTAACTGTGGATAGACTGATTAATTGGGGTATGAATATTACCACGTCTTGCTGTTGGCTGTGTGGAGGTAGTTCAGAATCTGTGGAGCATCTATTTTTTGAATGTCCTTACAGTCAGGATGTGGCCCAGAGGATCTTTGAATGGGCGCATATTGGTGAAACAATTCAATCGTTTGAAGAGTTATGCAGTTGGCTGGAATTAAGAGGGAGAACGAGGAATGTGCAACACAGAATCAGGGTAGCTTGCATTGCTGCCGCTACTTATCATTTGTGGAGAGAACGGAGTACGCGTGCACATGAGGCTGGGCTAAGGAATACGGAGCAGCTTACTAATTTGATCAAACAAGAAATGTTAGTATGGTTACAGAGTCTTAGTCACCTGAAGAAGGTTAATAGATCACATATGTTTACTGCTATATACATGTAATATGTATAGAATTGGGGTATACCGAGTTGGTTGGATGTAAAAGTGCATTAAGTGGTTAATGAAAATCTCATTATACCAAAAAAAAAAATATGTGACCATGTGATACCAAAACTTACTAGGCATTGTCAAAAATAAAGAATAAGTGAAATAGAAATAATAGTATTAGCAAGAATAGAAAACGGGATAATAGAAGTAGTAGGATAGAAATTGGACTTTGGGTTATGGGTTAGGATTTAATTCCAACATTAAAGCCCAAACCAAATAGGAATAGATATTTTTGGGACAATGTTCCTAAGATTAAGGAAGTCCCACGCCACTCAAGTCCCATCAACCTACTTTGATTATTTTAATATCTATCCACACCTTAAATAAGAAGCAAACACGTCCAATTCAAGATAAGGAAGAAGAATAGTTCGAACGAAAGGATTGAGAACATCCCAAGCCATTCAAGATCTCGAGTTTTGGTAAGTCAAAATATTGCTTATAGTTACTGTAATATTCGTAACTAGGGATTTTTAATTATTCTATTCTTGAGAATTAAGAAAAACATGAGAGATTTCATGTAAGTTGAATGGCAGGGAAATTATTTGGAAAGTTAATCATAGCCATTCGAGCTAAAGAATCATGACGAGTTTTAGGAGTATTGGACATGAAAGATGATATAGGATTTGAAGTACTTGAGTAGGCTCACGAGGGTTCTTAGGAAAAGGTTTAACACTTAAATAGAATTCATACGGTTCTTGGAAGAAATGGCTTTTGATCGAAGCCCTTGAAGACTTTAGTTGTTAAAAATGTTTAAGGGTTCACGAATCGAACCCTAGTTGACGAGCTCGAGTAGATTTGGCGAATCCACGGAGTTTTGCGAATCGAGGGTAAAGAGTTCGCGAAGTTTGAATTGGGAAATTTCACGGGTCGAGAGTTTTGCGAACTCAAGACCCCTCTTACATGGATTTGCGGGTCCAAGGTCGCGAACGGTGAGAAATTTGGCGAACCCAATGAAGTTTTACGAAGTGAAGGAGTTTTGCGAATAAGGTTCACGAACCCGACTTGCTAACTCAAATATTTTGCGGGTCATTTCGCGAATCCAAACTTCACGAATCCTAGAAGCAGTTCGCAAAATAATTTGGCGAAATGATGGTTCACGGGTCGAAGTTATATAACATGTACACTTATGCGAGTTGATTGTGAGGCATGGGAGTAAGTGACGAAACATATAGAGCTCATTGGAGTTCGAAAAATGTATATAGGAATAAAATAATAAGTACTTGGCGAATTGAAATTAATGGAATGATGAGGTGTTGATATCAATAATTATATATAGACTTGATGAACTAAAATGATTGGACCTCACGAGGTATTATTTTACCATAAACACTTCACAAATTGAGTGGGGAATTGGGTGGGGTAGACACCATAAGAAGTTCACGGGCTGAGAATAAAATAATATTGTAAGTATGTAAGCTTCACGAATTCATATGATAGTGCTCGAATTATGAGGTGTTAGTATCAATAATTATATGAACCTAGCAAATTAATTATAGGAGGGATAAGGGTGAGCTTGGCAAACCATTGAGCTTCGCGAACCGAAGCTGGAGAATCCATTAAGTCGGCTAATCATGATTTGGCGAATCCCATACAGATCGAAGGAGTTCGCATAATAATGTAACTCGCAAACTATGGTGAACGATTCACGATGAGGTCATTTCACGTATTTTGCGAAACCAATTTCACGAATTTAGTATGTTGAAGCGTTTAACGAACTTTATATATATGTTGAATTTAACAAGTCATGAATTAGGAACCATGCGTTTAGTATCATGAAAATTATTTCGAATTCTATTTTTAGCGAAGTACCTGCATGAAATATTTCACGAATTTAACAAGTCACGAATTATGAAGGCACGCCAGGAAATTTCACGAGAAACCAAGGACTTCACGAACTTGAGGAATAATTAGCGAACTATACGAATTTCATGAGCCAAGGGTAGTTCGCGAATTCCACCAATTAATCTAACACTTCACGAGTTGACTTGACTTAGGAAAACTTCGATATTTATCTATCTTATACCTAAGCGTTCTCGTACTTAGGGAATTCGAGAATTTAGGCAAGTACACCGACGACATAATTTTATGCCTAGGGTCAGGGACTAACAATTTCGCAGGATCACTAGCTAACCATCTACGGACGCCAGGTAAGTGGGACTTTTCATCTACAACACATCGAATTATGTCCGTATTATTTACGTGGCTATGTGCTTCTATGAGTTTATGTGATTCAGTACATGACACGGCATGACAAGTCATTGGGCATTTCATACATGCATTCCACGAGCATGCACGAGCCTCACGAGAGTTTTATGACATGACATGACATGACCCGAGATATGCATGATCGCCGGGGTGCGACAAGTAGTTACTAACATTAATATGTCAAGACCCGTGCAAGACAAGACGTGTAATACGGCTCTCCTAACGCTACGAGGTGACTTTCTATGTCACCGATGTCAAGACAAGACACGTGCAAGACAAGACGTGTAAATCGGGCAATTGCCCTCGTAGCAAGGATTAGCCGAGGGCCCTACAAGACAAGACACGTGCAAGACAAGACGTGTATTAGGGACCCTACAAGACAAGACAAGACATGACATGATTTTGTGAGATATAATGAACATAGGCGCATATGCCTATGCAAGTCATGACACGGGCACAGCATGCATAAATCCTACTTACTGGGCTATATAAGCTCATCCCACGTTTTATGTGTTGTACGTTCCAGCGAACACGGTATGTGATCGCCTAGCCGGCAAGGCGTTCTTTTGAAGCTTCCGAGCGACTTTTGGGGGTGATGTGTACGTGGATGACGACCTGTGAGGCCGGGCGCATAGGATCTTTTGCTGCACAAATATACACGCACATGTAGATAGAACTCGAATGTAATTAGAAAGTTTGGAAGCATTCTTTTGTCATGAAGATGTATTCTTTTGACGTGTACAGGAAGACGATGTTCCTTTACGAAAAAGGAAAAATTTATTTCGCATTTTCGTATTACTTCCAACTAAATACATAGTTAGGCACGTAAGACAAGGCTAGAAATGGTAGCGATGGCTAGGGTCGCTACATCCCAGACGAATACAGGGTGTTCGTCGCTTTACGCGCTACTTTCTTGGAGCAAGAATTCGTAGGCGAAGGCGGTAGAGGACGAGAAATAACTTTAAGAGAGTTACAGGACGAATCGACTCCTATTCCAGAGTGGTTGGACGACGTTCCAGAAAACCCGGCTCAGCCGCAATTGCGTAGGTCCAGTAGGATATCTTATATGCCTGAGAGATATGGTATGGTAAACGTCGAGCTTGGGGATGCTGCGACTGAGGGATGCGTCGGGGACGATCCCGTCACCTACGACCAGGCAATTGCTGGTATAGACTCCCTCAAGTGGCTTGAGGCTATGCAGGCCGAAATGGACTCGATGCACACAAACGAGGTTTGGACTCTTGTAGACCTACCGAATGGTTTTAGAGCAATTGACAATAAATGGATCTACAAGAAAAAGATTGGATCTGATGGACAGGTGGAGACGTACAAAGTTAGGCTTGTAGCGAAAGGGTATAGTCAGAAAGAGGGAATTGACTATGAGAAAACCTTCTCACCTGTCGCAATGATAAAGTCCATTCGAATCATTCTTGCTAAAGCACGCTACGACTATGAGATCTGGCAGATGGACGTAAAGACCGCTTTCCTGAATGGATTCCTCCAGGAGGAAATCTATATGGAGCAGCCCAAGGTTTTACGTCAGAAGCAGATGCTCGAAAAAACTGAATCGGTCCATTTATGGGCTGAAACAGGCTTCAAGGAGTTGGAATCTTCGGTTCGATGAAGTAGTTAAGAACTACGGATTCATAAAGAATGAAGATGAGCCCTGTGTTTATAGAAAGGCCAGTGGGAGCAAGGTGTCGTTTCTAGTATTGTACGTAGATGATATCATTTTGATAGGAAACGACATTGGGATGCTCTCAGAGATTAAAGCTTGGCTTTCAAACGAATTCTCTATGAAAGGCCTCGGAGAAGCGACCTATATTCTTGGAATTCGCCTATTTAGAGATATGGCGAAAAGGTCAATAGGCTTATCCCAGGCCCTTTACTTAGATACAGTCCTTAAAAGGTTTAAAATGGACGAGTCTAAGAAAGGGTTCCTACCTATGAGGCATGGGATTCATCTCTCAAAGGCTATGTCTCCTCAGAATGAGGTACAAAGACAAGAGATTAGTGGAGTCCCCTATGCTTCAGCTATGGGTAGCCTGATGTACGCGATGCTTTGCACACGACCAGACATAGCGTACGCTGTGGGCGTATTGAGTAGGTTTCAGGCTAACCCTGGTAAGGAACATTGGGCGGCAGTAAAGTCAGTTCTGAAGTACCTTAGACGGACTAAGGACTTGATACTGATTTATGGCCCAGGAGAATTGGAAGTAGATGGATATACAGATTCGGACTTCCAATCAAATGTGGATGACCGAAAGTCTACTTCGGGTTTTGTCTTTACGCTCAATGGTGGGGCAGTGTCTTGGAAAAGTTCCAAGCAAAGCACGACTGCAGATTCCACCACTGAGGCAGAGTATATCGCGGCTTCAGAAGCTGCCAAAGAGGGTGTTTGGATACGCAAGTTTCTGGAGGAACTACAGGTGGTACCTAGCATCGTGGATTGCCTGCTGCCATTGTGGTGCGACAACAGCGAGGCTATTGCACAAGCTAAGGAACCACGTGCTCATAGTAAATCCAAACACATAGAGAGAAAATACCACGTGCTGCGTGGGTTTGTTGAAAATGGCTCAATAGCCATGCAGAAAATCGCCTCTGTAGAGAATGCAGCGGACCCGTTCACGAAGCCATTACCACAGGCAGTGCTCGATGGACACCTCGATAGAATGGGGTTAAGATATGATAACACGTGGCATTAGTGCAAGTGGGAGATTGTTGAGGTAGTGGGGCACATCGCGCCCCGCATGGGTGAGGAGGAGAGGCCCCTACTGAAGTGCGAGCAGCGGGCGTTAGTGCTTCGGTCGCTTAAGCAGTGGTACTGCCAATTCCCGCCGGATACGCAGAGCGAGATCGATGGCACGGGGCTTAGGCACCTCACAGATGCCATGGTTGGTCACTTGGACCAGCCTCTTCTGTGCGCTTTTGTGGAGCGCTGGCACCCCGACACGAACACCTTCCACATGCCTTAGGGGGAGATGACGATCATGCTCCACGACGTCGAGCAGATCCTGGGTATCCCGATCGACGGGACGACGGTATCGGTCACACCAGATGCCGGCAACCAGCAGATCGCGGCGAGGGAGATTATGGGCGTCTCCGCAGACGTGCTGAGGGGTTCTTGGAGAGGCGGTGGGATTGCGTCGAAAGATGTGATGCAGAGGATGCGGGAGGGTCGGCCGGCAGGGTTCCAGGCCATCGCTTGGTTGTGGATTCTATTGGGGTCGACGCTGTTCGTCGACAAGAGCGGGAACCGGGTGAAACCCGACATCGTGCACGAGTTCTACCGCTCGCTGCCATCCGCCAGTCATTACTCGTGGGGTTCGGCCGCTCTTGCTTACCTCTATCGCCGGCTTGGCCTCGCAAGCCGAGCGGATGCAAGGGGTTTAGCTGGGTGCCTGTCGTTACTACAGGCGTGGATCTACGAGACCCATGCTTCCGCCCACACCGTCTACCCCATCATGTGGAGCCTTGTCAGGCACGATCACGCATGTGGTCTGTATCTCAGTACGAGCGGACGGTCCACCGTTTGATTGAGATCCGCCGTCAGCTAGACATGATGACTGCGAGCGATGTATATTAACAATTTATATTATTCTTTGACGACCATTATGTAAAAACTGTGAATTGTTATCAGGTTGCTTGGTTGCCGTACGGTCCCGATCCAGCGGCGCAGCACATGAGGACTCTTTTCGTAGGATGGGTTCGATATCGCGATATCGTTGACCCCTACGTACCCTCGAGAGTGTTGCGCCAGCTTGGTTACGTGCAGCACATCCTGCCACATATCGCGATGGTTACGTGCAGCACATCCATACTCGATGGAGGCCACGCATAATGGCGGGATCGCGACCTTCTGCCTCACCGATTGTGAGTGTCCTCCAGAAGTCGTGCAAGCATTCTACCGAAACTGGGTAGTTATTGTCCACGCATTGCTGAAGCTCGCAAGCACATGGGAGCTGGTGCGTATGTCGTACTACACATCCGCACCTGAAGTAAACCTCATTCGACAACTCTTTGGCCCGCCGCAGCTCACTTCCCATTATCGATATTGCATGGTGTGAAACTCTGTATAATAATGTTAGGAATGGAAATCCTGACATCGAAATAGGTCGTTTCGACCGGGACTCCTCAAGTGTCTGCATGTCAACATTAAAAAATTATTAGATAAGGATATCTGACACGTAATAATAATTAATTTACCTTTCTGATGCAATTCAACTGGTTCTGAATCTGCTCGTGCACCTTCACCCATACGGTGTCAAGAGACCCAGTGGCCGAATTTAGCCATCCTTTCAGCTCGCTGTGAGCACTCTCCACACGACATGTAGTGGAGTCCCGAAATGAAGCACATGGTTCGTCCAAGCTCTGGCGAACTTCTCCTTATGCACCAACCACGTCTGCTCAACATACTTAACGATTTCTAAGTCTGCTAGCCAACGTAGACGCATGTCATTCACTGCCTTCTCGTATTCGTCGACCGTCGGAGTTCCACGACTGCTTTCCAGGACTTATGCGTGAAGTGCGCTGCGGTCTTCTTGTTCCACGCCATCCTATAAACTTTGTTCTCCACATCTCTATAAATATGTCACGTGCACAATAGATGGTTAGAATGCGGAAATACCCTATGTACCGGTCGAACAAGGCCCAACTCACGATCAGTCACAATCGCCAAGGGGTGGACACCTGGCCCTAGAATATCCCTGGTAGACTGCAACATCCACCTGTAACTTCTCTCCGTCTCGTCCTCCATGACGGCAAACCCACACAGAAAGTTGTGATTACAGGGAGTCATCCCTATAATCTCAACTAGAGGCATCTTATATCTATTGGTCTTGTACATCGAGTCAATCTCAATAAAATAAGGATACGTCCTCACCAGTGCGAGTGACTCCGGGTGTGCGAGAAAGACATGTGTCAGCACATTAGTCTCCTCGTCTCTCAGCGCTTCAACAAAATATCCGGCCTCTATCGCCTGGTGCATCAACTGGCTCAGCACGTCTCGATCCTCAGAATATTCTTCTTCAAACGATCTTTGTAATTATATATATGTCGGATCGTCGCGTTATCTTCTGCGTGTCGAGTCCTCATCTGAGCTAGTTTCGCTTGCGCAGCAGTCATTTCCTCCACGACTTTCTTTGCATGGCTGCTTAACCCACTCGTCTGGCGGTGTCCCTCGGGATACTATATCAGAGGGTGATTGTGTATGGAATTCTCACGTGCGCCCGTACGAATGTACCATTCCCTAGTAGCTGGATCCTGCTGGGCTATGACTACAAACGGACACCTGCACTTGTTAGACTTCGACCGCCTCTCCAATTCATCCTCCTTGCTCTATAACGTTCTAGCGAGAACATCTAATCAATTTTTTCGTACCGTATTCTTATGCGACGAAATAATCACCTCGAAACCAAGAGCAATAGCGACGCCTTTCGCCCAGTTAATGGCTTCCACGTCGGTCGGAAATCGACCTCCTTCGCGGAAATGCTCACTGTAATTTATCCCATCGTCCATGGAATCCTCCGGGATGTGGACTTCCCTCTCCAAGTCTGAAAAAAAAATATTCAGAGCCAACACGGAATTTCTGCGCCTCTAAGAGGCGACCGAACAGAGATTTCGGCCACCTCCGAATGAGCCAAAATGTGATCTCGGCCGCAACTGTCCCAGCCGAATTGAAATTTCGGCTCTGACAGCCACGGCCGAGCAAAAATTTCGGCCACCTCAGAGGGTGGCCGAAATGTTTTTTCGGCCGTCACAAGGAGTGGCCGAATTGTTGTTCGGTCACCCCTTGTGTCGGCCGAAATTCTACTTCGGTCGGGCCGAATTTTTGATCGAATCCGATCGATGTTCGAGAAATTCACATCCATACGAACGAAATTTACGAGAATTTGCTTACCATCCGTGCCAATAGACCCTTTCTTTTGACCTTTCCCTTTCCCAAATAGACGATTCATTGCGATTTGATTTTTTTTTTGTTATGTTTGACTCTGATTTGGATGTGTGATTGCGATATCAAAAGTGTTGTATGGAAAAGAACTTTAACTAGAAATTTAAATTCAAAAGGGCAAAATCGTCTTTTTTCAGCCCTTTAGGGGGCGGTGACTAGGAAAATGGGGCGATGAATAGCAATCCAGTAAAATTTAAGGGTACAGAGTTATTAGTTTGGAGAGTTTTACGGTACAGTGGAAGTCCACATCGTAGGATAGATGGATCTAAACAACCAATCCAACGGTTCAGATCCTCCTTCACTAAGCTCCCCTTATTAAAGAAAGAAAGCACTTCTCGGATGATTATTACTACTGCTCACGACAGTCTTAAAAAGAAAAGAAGGCATCCATATCCATGTGGACGGTTTTCAGATTTGTCGACGTCAGCTTGTCCCCGCCGTCGTTCCTCCGTTGGACGAGGCAGCTATTCTCTTCCTATGTGGCGTCTCCGAGCAGAATGTCGGTGGATGTACTGAGGTCGGTTCGAGTGCCGGACATGGACGACGTCGTATGGTCGGTGGTCTCTGCCGTCGAGGCCATCGCCCTTATCTCCTTCTGCTTCTTTTATCTCTTCTGTGGATGCACTGTCTAGCGAACGACGAACTATTACGATGAGGTGTCTTTCTATTTTGGTGGTGTTTGATTTGAGGGGGCGGAGGTTTCGATCATTATGCGGTGGCGCGTAGAGAGCTGACGACGGCAAATGGCTCTCTTTGTCTCTTGCTGGATCGAGGGTAGTTTTGCCAATTTTAATTTTTGTCTTCTTATTACTATATTTGGTTGTATACCGTTGAGATTTTTTGCAACTTTTTTCATGTTTGGATCCAGAAATGCTTTTCACTATTACTGTTATTGCCTGAATATTAATTCTGTTGAAGTGCACGTATAAATATTATGCAGTAAAACTAACTCGAATTCAATTCAAACATTTAAATTCTAAGAAGTACGAACCGGGTGCATAATTGTACTTAGTGTGCTAAAAATGATTATTATGTTTTATCTTTAAGTTTGAACCTCTTTCCCGTGTTTCACGATGGCACGACGTAAAGAGCTGTCAAATTCTGTTCGATTGATTGCTACTAATCAATGAATTAATAAGTTACTTTCAAAACGAGCCTAATCAAATAAATTATACGGAATAGTCAAGGCGACCAGAAAAAAAATAGGTAGAAAGAAAAAAGAGCGAAACGAAATAACATTAGTTAATTAGGATAAAAGGAGATAAAAAGATATAGTGAGTGGCCTCTCCCACATCCTCCTCACTAATCAATCTTATTAATTATGCTTGAGAATGTGAAGAGGCAGTAATAATTATCTCCTCCTTTAATTTTATTTATAATTCGTATATTTGTATATAATATATATATATATATATATTTATATTTATATACATATCTATAGTTTCTTGTCAATAGTTTCATACGATGGCACACATATATAATTTTATATATAGTAGTTTAGGATTTTGTTTGTGGTTATCTTGGGAATAAATCGTATTAACTACTAACTAGTATGAGAATGTGAAGAGGTATATGACTTTTTGGGGTTATGTTTGTGGTCGTTTTGGGAATGAGTCGTATTAACTAGCATGAGAATTCGACTTGATATATTTTATAATATGTATATGCATATTGATAGTTTTCTAGGGTTATAGAAGTCGGCGACAAAACTCTTGAGTTAACACTGCGTATATGACTGCGACTAATTAGAATGCTGTAGAGTTAAAAGAAAACAAAGAACAGGCCTAGCTTAATAAATCAAAGAACATAAATATACAGATAAAGAAAGAACGATATATACTTACTCTTCGTGATATTGGTCGCTCTTTCTCCACAGCTACTCCTTGAGCAGGTGGTACCCGATCTTGTAAGAAACAAATGCATCGATACAAGCGTACTCGATCTGAGAAAGGCTAAGAACCCTATTCTCCCAATTGCTCATTGTCACGCGTTTGGGATTACTCATCTCCATCCCACAAAGCACTTGAGCTAGTTCTTTCAATCCCGGTCCTCGAAAATGTCCCGGCGGCCAACGTGCTATCGCGACAGACGCCACGTCGATGAAATTCCCTGAGTTATACAGCGCGTTGTCACGGATTAGTTTCGCCATGTCATCCCCAACTGCAACGCCGACGAAGGTGAAGTTAGGGTTTAACATGAAATCCTCGGGAGATTTATTGATTTCGTTGATATAAGCGAGCTGGATGATTATGCATTTACGGTCGATGCACAATTGGAGAGTGGCTGCTTTGTTGATTACGCCGCGAGTCCATACCGGGCGGCACTCGACGTCGAGGCCCACCAGTGTCACAGTGGTCGAGTCGCTGGTCACGGTGGTTACGATGATCGTATTGCAGAATCGTACATTAAATATCCTCGTGGTCGTTGCAGATGTTGTATTAATTTTATTGGGCCACTTAGCATAGCTAAGTGGCTGGTTCTGATTCGCCCACGTAAGATAGCTACACGGCAGTTTCTGGTTCGTCCACGTATACAGCTACGCGGCTCATTATGGTTCGCCCACGTATACAGCTACGTGGCTGATTCTGATTCGTCCGAGCTTAAAACCTTCAGCTATAAATAGACTAGCTCTAAGTCATTATAAATCATCGAAAACAATAACTTCTTCTTATATTCATTATATACAAGTGTGGTAAGGAAAAATATTTAGAGAGTTGGTGAGTCTCCTATTGTAAGAGAGATAGAGCTAGTGTTCTTCTTACGGTAGAGAGTTGTAACTCCTAAATTACTCACAGTAAAATTTCCTTACCTGCCCGTGGTTTTTCACCCCGACTTTGGGGTTTTCCACGTAAATTCCTGGTGTCTCTATTTATTTATATTGTCCTTTTTACAACAAGTAGTATCAGAGCTTTGGCTGGGTGTCTATAATATCCACTTACCGTATCCTCCACATCAGAAAGTTTGTTAGATTATTATTATTCATCCATTAAAGTTTCTGAGGGAGAGAGAAAAAAAAAAGAGAGAAAAGAAATGGCAGCTAAGCATGAGATTGAGAAATTCAACGGGAAAAATTACTCCTTGTGGAAGGTAAAAGTCAAGGCAATTTTGCTCAAAGAAAATTGTCTGGAAGCTATCACTGGCAGGCCGGAAAGAATTGCAAGTGATGCCAAATGAAGAAGATTGATGGAAAGGCTACTGCCAATAATAATCTCGCATTAGCAGATGATATATTGTCGAGCGTCGTGGAAAAAACTAGTGAAAAGGAAATCTGGGATCACCTTGATAAGCTATATCAAGCCAAGTCGCTTCATAGCCGGATTTTCTTGAAGAAAAAATTATATGCTCTATAGATGGATGAATCTTCTTCAGCAACAGAGCACATCAACAAAATGGTTACTCTATTTGGCCAACTCAAAGACTTGGACTGCAACATAGAGTCAAGCGATCGTGCTGAACTCCTACTCGCAAGTCTGCCAGATTCTTATGCTCATCTCGTCATCAGTCTAACCAACAACCAAACTGCAGAGCAACTTATCTATGATGACGTTGCTGCTGCTGTTCTGGAAGAAGAAAACCGGCGCAATAACACGGAGAAGAAGGTGATTACACCCCATCAAGCAGAGGCGCTGACTGTGACGAAGGCAAGATCTGGAGAACATGGTCCAAGTGGGAGCCGAAAGCGGATCAGATATGAAGATTGTAGTCCTAGTGGGAGTCAAAAATCGGTCCCGCAAAATAAGAAGGCTATCAAATGTTATCACTGTGGCAAGAAGGGTCATATGAAGAAAGATTGTTGGGGTCTAAACAGAAACCCCAATTCTCAAGGAAACGTGGCCAACGCTCGAGACAACGGATTTGTTCTTGTATGTGAAGCTGCATCCACCATTGGAGAAAAGGGAAGATTTGACGATATGTGGCTTCTCGACTCCGCAGCTACTTTCCACATGACCTCAATGGTTCCATCAGTACAAACCAACCTCTGGAGGGTTCGTGTACAGCTGTAATGATCAACCTCTGAAGATTATCGGAATCGATAGCATCAAATGAAAGATGTATGATGGCACCATCCGTACCATTCAAGCTGTGCGACCTGTTGAGAGTCTGAAGAAAAATCTATTGTCAGTGGGGCAGCTAGATGATCTTGGTCTCAAAATTAAACTCGAGAACAAGGTCATGGAAATTTTTCAAGGAGCACAAATAATAATGAAGGGAGAAAAGATTGCTGCAAATTTATACATGCTGAACGGGGAAACTCTGCAGGAACGGCAAGCTTCTGTGGCCACTACAAATTCAATCGAGAAGTCTTCGATGACTTGGCATAAGAAGCTTGGTCATATGTCTGAGCAAGGCATGAAAATTCTTGTCCAGAAGAATCTACTTCCTGGTCTCACAATCGTGTCACTACCATTTTGTGAGAATTGCATTGTAAGTAAGCAGCATCGCCCGAAGTTCAGCCCGTCAAAATTCAGAAGTAAAGAAATTCTGGAACTGCTGCACTCTGACGTTTGGCAAGCACCGGTCACATCTCTGGGGGGAGCAAACTACTTCGTGTCATTCATCGACGACTATTCCAGAAGATGCTGGGTGTATCCAATCAAGAAGAAGGACGATGTGTTTCCTACCTTCAAAACATACAAAGCGCGTGTCGAACTTGAATCCAGTAAGAAGATCAAATGCCTGCGGTCCGACAATGGAGGAGAATGTACTGGCAGGGAATTCAATGAATTCTACAAAGGTGCGGGTATTAAAAGACAGTTCACAACGGCATATACTCCACAACAAAATGGCGTGGCAGAGCGGCTGAATAGGACCTTGTTGGAAAGAACGAGGGCTATGCTGAGAACTGCAAGCCTAGACAAGGAATTTTGGGCGGAAGCGGTCTGTACTGCCTGCTATGTGGTAAATCGGTCCCCATCTACTGCTATAGAGATGAGGACACCGATGGAAATGTGGACTGGCAAACCTGCTGATTATTCAAACCTCTATATATTGGAAGTCCTGCATATGTGATGTACCACAATCAAGAAACGACGAAGTTGGATCCAAAGTCCTGAAGATGTCTATTTCTGGGGTACGCTGAAGGAGTAAAGGGTTATCGTTTGTGGGATCTCACTGACCACAATGTTGTTATCAGCAGAGATGTTAATTTTCTCGAAGATAGCGACAAGGAGCAAGTCAACCATGATGGCAATATGACAAAGACTACACCAACACCGGCGAAGAGAAAATTGGAGCAAGATGATTCTTCTGAAGCCGAACCAGCGCACGAAGAGCTCAACTCAGTCGAAACTGAAGTACCGGACCTTGGGCGATCAAAACGAATGCGTAAGACGCCTATTTGGTACTCAGATTATGATACTGAGAGCAATATTGCATACTGTTTTCTAACTGAGGATGGAGAGCCAACGACTTTCCAAGAAACACTGAAGAGTTCAGATGCGAGTCAGTGGATTTCAGCAATGCAAGAAGAAATGGAAGCTCTCAATAAAAATAAGACATGGGAATTGGTGCCATTACCGCAAGGAAGGAAACCTATTGGAAACAAATGGGTGTACAAGATCAAGCGGAATGGTGATGACCAGATAGAAGGATATCGTGCAAGACTGGTTGTAAAGGGATATGCTCAGAAAGAAGGGATCGACTTCAATGAGATATTCTCACCGGTGGTTCGACTTACAACAGGCAGAGTTGTCTTGTCAATGTGTGCCACATTTGACCTGCATCTTGAGCAGCTCGACATTAAAACGGCCTTTCTCCATGGCGACCTGAAAGAAGAAATATATATGCTTCAACCAGAAGGCTTTCAAGAAAAAGGAAAAGAAGATCTGGTTTGCAAGCTAATCAAATCTCTTTACGGGCTCAAGCAAGCACCACGATGCTGGTACAAGAGATTTGATTCATTCATAATAAGTCTCGGCTACACTAGGCTTTATTCAGATCCTTGCGCGTATTTCAAGAGATTTCACTCTGAAGATTACATCATGTTGCTGCTCTACGTTGATGATATGTTGGTAGCAGGACCCAACAAAGGCCGCATCAATGATCTGAAGATTCAACTCGCTGGTGAATTCGAAATGAAGGATGGGACCGGCAAACAAAATTCTTGGTGTACAAATATCTCGAGACAGAAGCAATAGGAAGATTTGGCTTTCTCAAAATAACTACTTGAAGAAAGTCCTGCGAAGGTTCAACATGCAAGACAGCAAGCCAATATCTACCCCTCTTGCTGCTAACTTCAAGTTATCTGCCGATATGTGTCCATCCAATGAAGATGAGAAAATGGAGATGTCTCGAGTACCGTACGCATCCGCAATTGGAAGTTTGATGTTTGCCATGGTGTGTACAAGACCGGACATTGCCCATGCAATGGGAGTGGTGAGCCGATACATGTCCAACCCCGGTCGGGAGCACTGGAGTGCTGTCAAGAGGATTCTCAGATACATCAAAGGAACCTCTGATCATGCGTTATGTTATGGAGGTACAGATTTTACTGTCCACGGTTATATTAATGTTGATTATGCAGGTGAACTTGATAAAAGCAGATCCACAACCGGATATGTGTTTAATCTTGCTGGCGGTGCGGTAAGCTGGGTCTCAAAACTGCAGTCGATTGTTGTGACGTCAACGACGGAAGCAGAATATGTAGCAGCTACCCAAGCCAGTAAAGAGGCGATATGGTTGAAGAAATTGCTGGAAGAACTCGGCCACAAACAAGAGAATATTGTTCTGTATTGTGATAGCCAGAGTGCATTGCATCTTGCAAGGAATCCAGCATTTCATTCAAGAACCAAACACATCCGGGTTCGATACCACTTCGTTCGTGAACAAGGGAACAGTGGATATGCAAAAAGTTCACACTGTGGATAATCTGGCCGACTTCATGACCAAAGCAACAACGTGGACAAGTTTATCTGGTGTCGTTCCTCTTGTGGATTGATCGATCATAAGTAATCATGCAATGACGAGCTAGCAATGATGGTGTGAAGATCTGATTGAGTTTAATCAAATCTTCAAGTGGGAGAAATGTTGTATTAATTTTATTGGGCCACTTAGCATAGCTAAGTGGCTGGTTCTGATTCGCTCACGTAAGATAGCTACACGGCGGTTTCTGGTTCGTCCACGTATACAGCTACGCAGCTTATTATGGTTCGCCCACGTATACAGCTACGTGGCTGATTCTGATTCGTCCGAGTTTAAAACCTTCAGCTATAAATAGGCTAGCTCTAAGTCATTATAAATCATCGAAAACAATAACTTCTTCTTATATTCAGTATATACAAGTGTTGTAAAGAAAAATATTTAGAGAGTTGGTGAGTCTCCTATTGTAAGAGAGATAGAGCTAGTGTTCTTCTTACGGTAGAGAGTTGTAACTCCTAAATTACCCACAGTAAAATTTCCTTACCTGCCCGTGGTTTCTCACCTCGACTTTGGGGTTTTCCACGTAAATTCCTGGTGTCTCTATTTATTTATATTGTCCATTTAACAGCAGGTGATAATCTCAATCCCCTATACATTTGCTTTTGGTACTTGACGGCTTCGATTTATAATACACACACACACACACACACACACACACATATATATATATATATATATATAGGAGTTACGATTTTTTCTTAATTAGTAAAAAATTAAAATTTAAATTTGAAGTTCTAAATTTCTTCTAATTTTAAACCTTATTAGCGATCGAACCCTTATTTTTAAATTTTGCATCTTTGACTTGATTAACTGCTGATTTTTGTGCCGCTCTTTTATCGGATTTTTTCATAAAGATACCAATAAGTGTAATCCACCTTCCCTTTTTTTTTTGTTTCTTCTAAATAGTCTTTCGTAAATGACATAATATTTACATTGACTATTATAAATCTTCCCCACGTCCATGAAGGGACATTTTCTTTTGTTTTCTTGAAACACATTTTGGTTATCCTATCAGCTTCTTGGGCAACATAATTCAATGCCACTATGGGGCCTTTATAACCCCAACTGGACTATGTCTCTTATATGCTATCCTCACAACTTAATAGTGCGTCTTAATATGCTGAAAGGTGGACAACTGTTGTTGTCTACTTGGACAAGGAGAGTTTGGAGGGTCGAAGAGAGAGCTTGACGCTATCTCCTCTCAGACGAGTCTCTGGCCAGAGTCCCTTTCTTTCTTTGATAATTGGGTAATGATTGATGGCATATCCATACCACACGCAAGTTGAAGCATCACCACCGGCAAGGATAGGGCGAAGGATTCCGATTGAGGTGTTTATGTGCAGCAGAATAGTACGTAACGTAAGATGGGTTACAGAGATGGGTTCAAATGGGTATCTATCTCAATATATTTAAGTAGATGAGGGGGGTTGCTTTTAAATAAGGTGAGAAGATACCCCGCCACCCAAATTTTCAGTCCGACATTTACCATTCTTGATACTTTAGCTCCTCGTTGAAAAATCAGTTTGATTTCTTGGATTTTGATAGTATCACTTCTTGTTCAAGGCTTGGAAATTTTTTGTTGGAGCCTGTGCGTGAGGGTGTGCATATCGTCATTTGTCATATTAATTATTATATATATAAAAGTAGGATGTGGTCTCTACTATGATAACATGTGATGATACGCCGGCAACCATTCCCCCCATCCAATCAGAGTCCTCCAAGCCTGTCAGTTGATTTTTTTAATGTCTGAGTTCAATGTACGTGTTAGGAAATATTTATTGTGTTCAATTAATTATTTTATCTGTAATTTATATTAAGCTAGGACCGGATTGTAAATATATCTAATCTGTGGGTGTATTAGTTACATTGTGCTTAATAGCCCCGTTAGGGCTTATGTATAAATACCCTAAACATTACAATGTTTAGGGTTACTGATTCATAATTAGAGTTGAAGTATTTTGCTACGAAGCTCGCACGTATTTCACCGTTCAACATCTGCAAATCGTCTGGTGGTATTACTGCTCTTTAGCTTCTGTAATTCATCGTCAAAGGTAATACCAATTATATGAATCATGTCAAGGTTGGATTAATCGGACCAACAAGTGGTATCAGAGCCAAACGCGCTCGGATTTGAGAAAATTTTCGAAATTTCATTTTTGGGTGTTCTTTGTGTTCTTCACTAATTTCGAAAATTTGACTTGTTTTGGTGTTTTTGAAGATGCTTGAGTGTTTAGGGTTGAAGATATAAGCGTTAAGATTATTATCCAGACGTTTCTTGTACAATTTTTCTAAGTTTGGGGGTAAATTTCTATGTTCGTACGTGAGAAACCTTTCGCAGGTACTGTAGCAATTCGCGGCACCGTAGAGTAGTTCGTAATTAGAGTTCGCGAAATTAAAAAAAAATTGCGAAATCACTGTCGCGTTATCGAAATCACCATAGCAATTCGCGAAATTATAAAAAAATTGCGAAATCACTGTAGCATTAGGGAAACTACTGTAGAAATTCGCGAAATAAAAAAAATAAGTTGGCGAAGTCACTGTAGCTCGCGAAGTCACTGTAGCAGTTTTGCGGGCCGGCACTGTAGCAGCGAAAAATAAAAAAAATAATAGCGGTTCGTGAAATTGCTGTTCGCGAATTTTTTTTTCTCTCGCTCACACGTAACACACTTTTTCTACTAAATTTCAAACCCAAAACATAACATTTTTGGCAAATTGTACAAAAGGTTTTTAGTAAGATTCTCGAAGTTTTTGTCATCTCAAAACTTTTCGGTATACACTAAAAGTTTCCGACGCTTACAATTTTTCGGAACTTCACCGTATTTCACAAAATACTAAAGCCTTTCGGTACTGATTTTATTTCAAAAGCCAAAATTCTTCAAATTCACAAAGCATATGAATATAGAGAAACATAGTTCTATAGTTAAGAAACTAGAAGTCAGGCTAGACAATAACTACAATTGTTTGGTTAAGAGTCTTGAAGAGAGAGCTATCCTTAATTGTAGATTGTCGAATGCAAATGAGAAAGTTGCTAATCGAGAAGCACAGTTAGAAAAATAAAACTCTAAGATTCGTGAACTAACCAAGAGTTTAAATGCCTGTGAAATTGAAAAGAGCACAGCTCAAAATAACCATGCTTTCTTAGGTGAAGAACGTAAGAAGCTCTATTCTAATATTAAAAATTTAGAAAATATCTTGCTACTTCTAAGACTGAGGAAGGAAAATCTCGTCATTCTGAAAATTCTTCTTCTGGTGATATACTTCTTATTAAGAAAATAGCGTATTTAAACTCTACAAACGACAAGAAAGAATTTTGAAGCAGAAAAGAATAAACTTTTAACGGAGATATCTAATCTTAAAGCTTCCACGATTTCAAAACATGATAAAGGGATGCAAACGGATGATCTTGTTCCTACCATCGAAACGACTCCAATTTCGACCAAAGTTGAAATTCAAAGTAAAAGTTCAGCACTTTCTATAGTTAAGGAACAAGTCCCACGGATATGGGAAAACGGAAAAGCTCCAAAACGGAATGATAAAGACCAAAAGTCTTCCTCTCCCGTTTCCAAAAAGAAAATCTTTAACTAAAATATTTCAAGTTCTAGCGTACAAACATCATCTGCTTCAAATGATTCTACTAATTTTTCATTTAGAATAATTTTTGAAATTCTTATTCTCTTTCTAATGTGAAAGGTTTGAATTAAACCATAGGAAATACGACTTATGTGCGATAGATGCGTATAATTCTATAGGCTCGTATTCTTATATGCAATATCCGGTCAAGGTTCATTCAAAGAAACATCTTACGCGCTTAGCCTCGGAGAAAATTTTTAAACCCTCTCCCAAACACACTTTCACCCGAGCGAAAACATCTTATCCGTGTCAAATCGCTCCCACATGGGTTCTTATTTCTCCACGAAAAAGTATTCCCAAACAAATTTGGGTACCTAAAGGTTCATTAATGGCTAATTTAGGACAATTTAAATTTGACACATTTTATGCTTAAATCGTTTTTTGCTAATAAGGGAGGACCCATCCAGAAATGGGTACCAAAGTCCCGATAAACTTTTGCAGACATTCCAGCATGGGTAGGTATTTAGAGAGCTGTTCCACACCCATGACTGGTATGCTATGAGAGTAGCCGACCACTTCCCTCACACATGGTACCTGAAATTGCCCCACATACGTGATCAATGGATGGGATGCGGGCAGCTATAACCCCTGACAAATTTGCATGCAAGGTATCTCGGGTTGCTCCACATGCATGACTGCTAAGAGATGCGAGCAACCACACCTCCCAGCGTGTATGGCATCTCGGGCTGCTCCACAGACACGACTGGTTAGCAATGCGAGCAACCAAACGTAGGTCAATTCTATATATGCATTCCATAGTGAAACTTTCGGCATGCACATCGAACTGAAAAGATTATATACCTACTTTGAAACTAAAAGGTACATCACAGACATGCTTGATTCAAAAGAACTTTAAATATTAAATTTTAGCATGCAAATGAGCTGAAATGCCTGAATACCCTGCTATAGGTACATTTTCATTATGCATACATCTTAAAGAATTTGAGTTTAAACTTCTACGTATGCATATAAGCTGAATTGGTAAATGCCTTTTTTTTCAAAATGGTACATGTTTAAATATGCATTTTCACGCATATTCCGCAGTCAACTAATAAATACCATTTTTCCTAGAGCGAAATTTGAGGGGGAGCAAACCTTTATTTTAAAGAGAAACAACTCCTATATTTGTGTTAAATGGAGCAATAATTAATTTTTGAGGGGGAGCGAACTTAATTACGTGAACTTAGGGAAAGAGATTCGAAATATAAAATTGATTCGTATTTGCAACTTTTGAGGGGGGGTAATTCAGTTTTAAGAAGCACGAATTGAGGAAAATAAATAAATAAATATATATATACATATATATACGTAGTATAACATATAGTATATTATTGATAATACATACATATATATATATATATATATAAATCACAAAAAATGAAAAAACGAAAAAAAAGAAGGGGACAGAGAAAGAAAAAGCCATCTCAAGCACTTTCACCTCCAAGACGGACTCCAACAAAAAACAAGCAACCCTCAAGAGTTCAAGAATTCCAAAAGGCATGACATCCATACACAAACACGAAGATGATCTCAACCAGCCTGCTCCAACTTGCTGATCAAGCAGCACTCATCAAAGTAGACGGACTCATGGTTTTTAAGTTCCCATGTTCAGTCAGACCAAACTGAACCTAACCCCGGAACACAGCCGAGTGTTAGTGACGACTTCAAACTCTTAAAGCTACCCCTATTTGGAAATTCTTGACAAGACCGAATAGCGGAAAATACAAAATTCCCTTAGCTCACAAATTACTCGGACCAACCCCATAGGTACAGGTGCTAATTTTATTAGCCCCCTGGTAGAAGTCGCCGCATTAGGTCCAACGGCGCATGCACAACCGAGCCTTACCCATTCATCTTTCTCCCAACAGACCGATGTTTCACTAAATCATGGGGAGCCACGTAATCTATCACTGCTACACTTGGAAGCAGGAGATATTGAACTAAGTGGTAGGTCATCCCACACCACTAAATTTTATTGAACACATCGAGTCTAGTGTGTCCTCACCATCCACATATTTTTTATATCTTATTAGGACACATACCTTTTTTTCTTATCTGGACTTTGTCAACAGATCAGAACTTTCGTAGACATGTCCTACTACGACATTCTTCGATGATCGGAAGGAAGTCCTACCGTTGCAACATCAAACCAACAACGGTTCCAGGCCATCGTCTTCGGTTTAGTATCAATAACGATGTAAACGGAATGCTATGTGGCTCCGGATTTTCAAGCCCTGTTCTCACAGGCCACGTCACAGAGTTTAACTCTGAAGACGTGTCTACGGATTGCCTTTGTGGCTCCGTCAGGTTATTGCCCAACCTGAGTACCCACCAATTCCGCCGCGCGCAACACTATGGAACTGGGCTCTTATGCACATGAATGAATAATTAGAAAGAGCCCAGACACATTTCGGAAATACACCCGACGTACAGCTCTTCTGGAGCCAGACCAGCTTTGTCAGGACCGAGCCAGACAACTTCCTTCGAAGATGACAAATCTGACACCGAGAAGTAGAGTAATCGTGACCACCAATCAACTCCATCATCTTGTCCCGACGACGCGATCTTCTTTCCAACAGACGATGCCCCATTTTGACCCATCTCATGACGTTCTCCCTAGCTCGATCTTCATGATGGGGAGGAGTACTAGAACAAAATGGGAGCAGCACCACGATGAAAGTGTAATATAGATTAGAAAATGCCAAATCTCAAGCGTCGTCAAAGAATCAAACGAAGACCACAGAGTCCAATGATTGAAGTTGTCACCTCATGTACGACTCTCTGATTTTAAAGAAACACCCCAATGACAATGCAAAGTTGAACAAATGTAGGGGGAGTTGTGACAACTGAAGGAAGAGCTGGAACACCTAAAGGGGGAGTTGGGCTACAATCGAACGGAGAGATCGGACTCAAATGACAAGATACGGCCAACAACTTCAGCATGGACTTCAAGAATCAAAGCTGCCGACTCGTGTACAGCTCTTCTAGTTTAAAGAGAACTCTCAATCCCAACACAAGGTTGAACAAATGTAGGGGGAGTTGCGACAAGTGAAGGAAGAGCTGGAACACCTAAAGAGAAGATTCGACTCGTGTACGTCTCCCAAATTTAAAGAGAAATCCCCAATTCCAACGCAAGGTTGATCAAATGCAGGGGAGTGGCGACTATCCAAGGGAGATCGAACACAAAAAGAGGCTATTCAACTAGCAACTTTAAATACTTAAGAGAATAGAAGTTCAAGAGACGGTAAGCTTGAAGATCTTTTAGAGAAGAGGTCACAAGACAAGACAAAGGAGGATGTGATTGAAGAAGAACACGCAAGCAAATGCTTTCGCGTACACAACTCCGATAGGTGTTCTTTGACGACTCAGGACGATTGCAAGACGAAGATAACCAATGCTAAATTGCAAATTGAACACAAAGGGGGAGATTGTTAGGAAATATTTATTGTGTTCAATTAATTATTTTATCTTAGCATTGTAATTTATATTAAGCTAGGACCACATTGTAAATATACCTAATCTGTGGGTATATTAGCTACATTGGGCTTAACAGCCCATTAGGGCTTATTTATAAACACCCTAAACATTACAATGTTTAGGGTTACTGATTCATAATTAGAGTTGAAGTATTTTGCTAAGAAGCTCGTGCGTATTTCACTGTTCAAACTCTGCAAATCGTCTGGTGCTATTACTGCTCTTTAGCTTGTGTAATTCATCGTCAAAGGTAATACCAATTATATGAGTCATGTTAAGGTTGGATTAATCGGACCAACAGTACGATTGTTGAGCAGTCGTGTTTGTGTCGCGTGCTAGGATTCATTTCATTCACTTTTGGTTGTGTTTGTTTAAGCAATGTCTATTATTCAAATCGAATCGTCTTCCTATTAAATTCATTCTCTGTACCCATTCGCACTGCAGTGTTTATTCGTTAATTAGTGAGTTTGATCTATTTATCTCGCCATTGAAATTTTACACGGTTTCGTTTCATGTCAGTTTTACTTCATTATTGCGTGTCACATCAACAGTCGTCTCTTTGTATGTGGTTGTACATCAGTCTTGCGTAGCATACGTGTGATTGGTCAATGTGAGTTTTCTGATCTTCCTCATTGAATGACAACGTTCCGTTCACCAATATTGTGTAATTGCATGTATAGTCTTTTATCTCCACAATATTCAGTGTACATATTTCATGTTTCAGACTGGTCAATTTGACAACGGTCTGACGTCATCATTCCGCATCACATGAGTTGAATAATAATTATTTTTCATCTGCATCAAGTAGCATTCTTCGTACCTGGTCACTTTCGGTCTTGCATTTCGTTTGCCTGTTTGCATTGGCAGTAGTGCATTCCACATGGTATGTTTTTTGAATAAACGTTTCGTTTTTCTGATTAAACGTTTGGTAGTTTAAGCCAATGGAAGGTAATGTTTCAGAAATTGGAGACCCTATTGGTCGATGCTCTTATCAGAAGGCCTGCTGTAATGACGACGTTCGACATGCGGATCGGACAATGGATGAGCATCAGTTGTTGAATGAGCACTTGAGTGGCGAAATTCACTGCAGAGTGTCTGGTGTAACTCAGACAATTGAGGTCTTCTCTGATGAGTTTGATAATAATGAAAATATTGTAACGAGTTGTCCGCGTGTTGCTGTTGAGGAGATGAGCATACCAGAGGTTGCTAAAGGTTTTGGTAAAAGGACTGAAGAATCTGATAAGTCGAAGGTTGAACTTCAATGTGGTCAAGATTTTGCTTATCAAGGAATTGGTCCAGGGGTTGTTGACGTGTTGAGGTTGTTGGTGTGGGAAATATGGTTGAGCAAGTTTTGCACATGAAAAATCAAATTGAATCATATTTCATTGAAGTTAATGAAAGATTGTCTAACATAGAAACAACTGACAGCATACATATTCAAGAGTAGTGGTTTGATCAGAAATTAAGCCCATGAATGAAACTATAAGGAAACTCAGCGAATCTCAGACTCGTGTGTGCATTATTTGTTGCTCCAACACTACATGATTCATTCTTAGTTATTATGTCCGATGAACATGTTTTATGTTAATTTTGTTTGGTTTGAAGGTAATGTCTTATGCATATTTTAATTCTGTTGAATTCAGAAAAGGAGTCAACAAAAAAGGTTCAGATCGAAAAGGAACTGAGAACAGAAGATGCATGCTTGCCTACCCTTCCAAACAGTCAAAGGGTGCCATACAAGAACCATCTGGTTGACGAACATGTGTTGTACAAGCTGCGCATGTGGCCTGATGCAGCCAAGATTAATAAGACAGATGAGGCTAGAGAATATTCGAAGAGGCATGTTGGGTGCGTGTCTTAAACCTGATTTTTTTCACTGAACTTATGACACCAAGAACCTGGCTGTGTGATGTTGTAAGTCTTTTTTTCGTCTATTTGGTACTCAAATTTTATTCCAATGGAAGTATATTGCTGTCTGTTGGTAATATTTTTGCGATGGTTTTATAAATATATATTGCAGCATATTGATGAGTGCCTGTGCGGATACATCGAAATGCAAGGCCTGTGCTGCCACGCCACCAGGCAAACTGCATTTATGAGCACGGCATTCAGCCAGTTCGTGACAAAGTTACCCATGAAAGATGGGATGGCCGATCTGAGTGATGTAATGCCATTTGTTCTGGGACAGGTCGCTGCGTGGCCGTCATGTAGTTGGAAGACTGCTAGAATTGTTATTTTCTCGCTGAATGTGAATGAAGAACATTGGCTTCTATGTGTTGTTGCGCCTGAGCGACAAACATTCGCCATTATTGATTCCAAATTATGACCACAATCTGCCTCTTACTAATCCAGCACTGAGAAGAGCTGTTGATGTCATTACACTAGCTTTCAAAGTCCTGGGGGTGGTGAATTCTCAGTTTAGGTTTAAAGTTGGCAGGGACAGCAGGACTCCTCAGAAGAAATTTCGGTAATGTTGTAAAGAATTCGTTGACGAATGAATCTTTCTATCTTAATATGGCTGAATATATATTTGTTTGCTTTATGCAGTGGAGAGTGTGGCGTTTATGTATTGCGAAATGCATTTTCCATTATTTTTCGCGCCGATGATTTCCACGTCTTCTTACCCTCACAGACAAAGGAGTTTTGCCAATATCTTACAGCGCCCACAAGTTCTTGCGATGATCTGTAGCGACATAATGCATACAAGTTCATCGACGGACATGGGGCAAAACCTAGCTGCTGTAACATGAATTTCCGTGAAATTGTTGCTGAAAGGGTTCACTGTCATTTAAATTCAAGGTATTTTTTGTTGAAATTACTAGCGAAATTAGGGTGGGTCAATGTGCAGAACCTTGATTGTGCCATTGACTGCATTATTACATTTGTGCATGTTATTAGGGTTCAGCATCAAATTATGGTCGAACAACCTCAAATATGGTTCTTCGAAGATCAAATCGTCTCAAATCTCCAAGTCTGCTGCAAAAGACCAACCAGGAGAAAAAATTCATTGTGAAGACCTTCAAAATTGACAAGAGTGAGGGCGATGAAGAAGAAGATGTTTTTACAATTTCGATGAAAACGTTGAGGAAGAAGATGAAGTCCAATGAAAAACCCTGGAAATAAGCCAATGGTCTACAAAGTTATCGAGTTGGAGGGACAGACTTAGGACATAAGCTACAAAACCTAGCGTAGAAGAAGGCACATTTTTGTTCTTTCTGCAAATCTAATATCAAATTAGTATATATTTGCATAAAATGTTTTTTCATCTTCGGCAGATTGAGATCTTAATGGAAAAGTTTACCCTACTCCAAGAGCTGCAATTCACACGTGGACAGATTATTGCGGAACTCTTTATCTGAGTTTTCCTTCCCTCTTCAAACGCTAAAAAATTCTGATTTTCCTTCTTTTTTCTAATGGTGTTTGTTGACCAGTTTGAGAAAATGAAGTATATGTTTACTGCTCCCGGACAAGTGATAGTCGATGGTCCATCAACTCAGGAAAAAAAGCAAACTCTCATCGCTCAACATTCTACCAAAGATTGCGTGGATTATAACAATGCTTCTCCAAGTGCAAAAAGAAGAACGTACAAAAGAAGAAAGCGTGCGAATTGATATAAACTATTAATGATTTCGTATGTTGCTGCGAACTTTTGCAAGTGCTTATTACTCTATTTATCTATTTAGGGAAATTGGACAGGGTCTTTCATGTTATGTGAATCGTGTTCTGAATTATGTTGCTATGTTAGTTTGACATATCATATTTCTGAGTTCTGTTTCTTTTAGGGTTTAGGTTTTGCTATCATATTCCAACATCCATTTTAAAAATGCATGGTCTTGGCCAACTACTTGTCTAAGCAATCCAAACACTTCTACAAGAGTAAAAAGGTACCATTCAAAATCATTATTATTGTTTTATATCAAATGTATTTTGTAGATGATGTCGGAAAAATTTATGGATATACATAATTTATATCATATTATAATTTCGTCTATGTATGGCACTGAGGAGTCATGGACGCACGATAGTCACTAATATTTATCTAAGATTGCATTAAAGTTTTGTCTGTTTAGTGAAATTTATGGTGTTACCAAATTACTGTAGTGGATAATTGGTTACATACGTGAATGAATTTAAGAATGTGTTACGGTAATGCGAACAAAAGTATTCGGTGCACCTCTGCTTAGCTGTCGTTGGTAAGAAAATTTCTGTAAGTTGTAAGAAAAAAGTGTATAAACTATGGAGTATGGTTCAGAGACAATAAAAAAATAACCTGTTGAGTGACAAGTATTGTCCTTGGAAGAGTTTCTGCAACCAGTCTTGCAGGAACACTTTGACAGTCTGCGTATTACGATCAATCACATGATGGACAGAATAGACGATATGATTAATTCTTGCATAAGATATGAAAGAAATGGTATTCGAGGCATCGAAAGAAAGTTGCAATGCTCTTATCGGTCATCTCGAACAAACCATGTTTGTATTGAGACATCGACTTTCTAGCATCGACGTAAAGTTTTCAAACATCAATGATTTGATCGGTAAATTTATTTTATTATTAATGCTTGGAAAAAATATGAGTTATGATGATCGAAAAGAATTATACAATACAGATAAAGTGGTTAATCAAACGTTTGCGATTGACTTATACAAAGTAGTCGTATTAATCAAATAGTCTCATTGCATGCCACTCTATACATTGTAATTAGCAATTAGTTCATTAGCAGAAAATGCTTTCCACAAAATTTAGTTATTTTGTTTGTTGCAAACATTTTTATTTTGATATGTTCCAAAAATGTTTTATCAATTGACCGAGCTGATATCTCCAAAGGTAAGCAAGCAAGAAAAAGACGATTTGAAATTTTAAAGAATAAGCTTCGTTTAAGTATGAAACACAATCAACTGACGTTGAACGATATAGGTTGGTATTGTTAATTCTGCATAATTTGTCTACCATTTAACTTCCATGTTTTTAAAGCTTGATGCTTATAATGAAATTTTTCCACAATCAGACTGCAATGATCTCGGGAACGATAAGTTATCGGTGAATAGCAACCAATGTTTTAAAAAGCGTGAAGCGCAATGCGACGCGTTTTGCCTCCGGAAGCGCATAAATAGCGTAGCGCATTGCGTGAGTATTTCGATAAAGTAAATTTCAATACAAAAAAATAAAAATAATGGAAATTTGTTATATTATAGCTTATATCTCTAATAATATATTTAATTTGCTTCATTGACTTCTCTATTTATTATAAATAACAAAAGAAATAGATAGATATAATAAAAAGTTAATCAATAAAAACTAAAAGATAAAAAAATAACTGAAAACCCATTAAAGAAAGAAAGAAAAATAAGGTAACGAATAGTTTCTCTCTCCAATTATTGTTCCATATATATATATATATATATTATATATATATATATATATAGTACTAGTGTATTACTATTTGTGAATTGACAAGCATGCCAAGTTACTAGCGGACAGACCAAAAGTCGGTCAACTTCGACGTAGACAGGACAAAATGATAAAATAAATAAATAAATAAATAAAAGAATTAAAAATTACGCTAAATAAATCGCGCCACATCGCGTTTTTAGAAAATTATACGCTAACGAGCGCTACGAAGCGCGCGTTGGAACGCTTTTGAAAACACTGATAGCAACAAATGTATCATCTCACCATCTTCCAAACAATATGGTGGGTTATATTCTCCATTAGCTAGTCAGGGCAGAGTCAAATTGCCACCGTTGGGACATGCGCCGCATATCTGGTCAATAAATTTGCTGAACAGTCTTTTCGACAGAAAATTAGAGTTTATAATTCTATCCTCGCTTTTACATGAATGGGTGCAAAAGTTGACACTTCGGTAAAGCAAAAAACAGGGGCATATGTTTACAAAATTCATGGTCAAAATGACTATTATATTGGATCATTGCTTCCAGCTGATGGCGATCGCCCTAAGTTTGCTCAGTTGTATATCTATGACACTGCAAATGAAATTGCTAACCGAATTAGTATGATGTCAAGGGAGAGTTCAGACAATCTTGATGCATCTGTAGTTGCAGGGCTCATCAAAATTATGGATACAAACAATTTACTCGCGAAGGTCTTTAGAATGGCTCGAGCCAGATATGAAGCAAGCCTAGCAGAGTAATTTTCAATAAGGTTGGTGGGCCGTTGTCGCCGAGACAGACAATATGACTTGACTGCCACAGACGAAATGCAGGAGTGATAGTTGGCGACCTTCCCATGACAGATGGTCAGAGGATGTGATTGTCCAAATGAAAACAGGACAACTTCAGACAATAAGTGAATTACAACCGTCTTTCATGGTCATGCAATATCCGATCTTATTCCCGTTCGGAGAGTCAAGTTTCCACGACCAAATTCCTTACAAAGATGTAGAAAATCGCTGAAGAGGAAATTCATAACAATGGGGGAATTCTACGCATATCAGTTGCAGACAAGGTTGTCGGAAGGCAAATGTATCATTAGAGGCGGCAAACTGCTTCATCAATATGTTGTAGACGCATATACGGCCATAGGGCAATTGCGTTGGATTAGAGACAATCAGCAAACACTCAGAGCAGATGTTTATAATAATATATGTGATGCAATATCTAGGGGAGAGACCAGTGTAAAATCGCTTGGCAAAAAATTAATTCTCCCATCATCTTTTGCAGGGTCTCCAAGGTACATGGTGGAAAATTATCACGAGGCGCTTGCAGTTTGCAGATGGAATGGCAATCCACAGTTATTCATAAAACTTACTGCAAATCCAAACTAGGAAGAAATTGATTGCCACCTTAGAACATATGGAGACGACATTTCAAAAGACAGGCCCGATCTGCTATGTAGACTGTTCAAGGTAAAATTAGAGCAACTTATTTCAGACATACGAAGTGTTCTTTTCTTCGAAAGTTGTAGAGCAGGTATGTTTTTATAATTTCTTCGCCATGTGTGTTTTTCTGTAAAATATCTATTCCATAAATAGTTTTTAAACTATTATCTTGTTGTTACATATAATTGAATTCCGGAAGCGTGGCCTGCCACATGCCCACATTTTGATGCAAAGCTCGAAGACTCTATCGGATTTTCCAACAATACCGTTGCCCCTAAAAACGTGCTGAAAGAACTCAATAATAGATTGTTAATGGAAGAAAGATACTACAGCGTCCAGGAGAATATACTTGCACATCAAGAACATATGTTATAGCAGTCCACAACAACCTGATAGAAATAATCAAGAACAGCAACGACTTTTTGACGAGGTTATGCATCAGTCCACAACAACCTGGGACATATGTTCTTTCTGTACGGACCTGGAGGCACAGGAAAAACCCACGTTTACAGAACGATAATTTCAAAATTGTGATCCGAATGTCTGATAGTACTACCTGTGGCATCATCTGGTATAGCAGCGTTGTTTCTACCTGGTTGGAGGATAGCTCATTCAAGGTTTAAAATTCCTAAAAATATTCCGGAAAATTCGATTTGTGATATCAAGCATGGTACAATGCTAGCAGAGTTAATTACACAAATGAGTTTGATAATATGGGACGAGGCTCCTTTGGCTAACCGATTTGCATTTGAAGCTTTGGACAGAACAATGAGGGGTTTGTTGTCTAAGTAACATATGATGGCGGATAACAAATCTTTCAGAGGAAAGATAGTGTTGTTGGGCGGAGACTTTAGACAGATACTCCCTGTAATACCAAAGGTTAGTAGACAAGATACCATTGAGTCGGCCATTAATCGTTCATACTTGTGTGATTACTGTCATGTGTACAGTCTCACACAGAACATGAGGCTGCGTGCATCTGAAATTGAATTTCAAACTGTATCTTGCAAGTTGTAAATGGAAATCCTCAAGACGCAGCTCTGAAAACACGGAGACAATAAAGGTTCCGAAGGATATGTACATCTGTTCTCACGGCGGTAATGTGCGTGACATATTGAACTATGTGTATTCCAAGTTTGAAGAATATATGTCAAGAGTATATCAGAAAAAGGGCAATACTCACGCCTCGAAATCAGACAGTTGACGAGATAAATGATTTCATGTTGACGGTAGTACTAGGACGTGAGATTGAGTACCTGAGTTCAGACAGTGTAGAGTTAGAAACAGATTTGGAAATCAGCTCAAACGCAATTTATCAAGTTGAGTTCCTCAACATGCTTGAATTCCCTGGTATTCCAAAAATAGCCTAAGAATGAAACCAGGCATTCTTCTAATGTTGTTACGTAATATAAATCAGAGGAACGGTCTATGTTGCCGAACAAGGCTGATTATATCACGTCTTGGGAAGAATATTGTCGAAGCAGAAGTTCTAACAACGCATGTTGGCATGAAGGTTCTCATACTAAGGATAGTTCTTTCTCCATCGGACACAACATGGCTATTCAAGTTGCGTCGGCGACAGTTCCCTCTGAAGGTTTGATACGCAATACAATAAATAAAAGCCAAGGTTAGAGTCTTAAAAGAGTTGGGGTTATCTTCCAAAGCCGGTTTTCACACAAGGTCAGTTATACGTCATATTGTCTAGAGTAACATCATTGACTGGAATCAAGATAATGAGTGTGAAAGAAGATGGTTCAACCGATAAAATAAACTGTAAACAAATACTTTTTCATGAAGTATTAAACAATATTTAGAAAGCTGATCTTTATTGTTAGGTGAAATCCTTTTTACAAGCTTGTGGATTTAGCTTCTGGAATACTCGATCACAAAACAATCTATCCAGTCAATGATGTTATGAATGTTACGTATGTTGCGAGGACATTTAGGTACAATTTCCAAAATACAATAATTCGAACATATATGCCTAATTTATTTTTATCTATTAATAGACCTATCATTTTCTAATAAATGGATTCAGAAATGACCATGTTCATTTTACCAAACACATACCCAAATTTTACATTTTACAGGTTTTCCTTGACTAATCTCTTCCCACCAACGTCAATTGTTGTTATAATAATAACACTAATATTATTAGTTGCAATCATAATTTATGAATGTTAAGTACGTTGCTAGAACATTTGGGTATATTCCAAGTACAATAGTTCGAACATATGCGCCTAATTTATCTTTATCTATTAATAGATCAACCATTGTTTAAATGAATTCAGAAATGACCATGTTCATTTTACCAAACGCACAAAATATCCAAATTTTATTACGGTAACACATGATTTGCAATTTAATAGTGTAGATAACATGAAAGGCTAATTTAATTATTGCAATTGAATTTATTAGAAAAATGAATGTATGTATGAAAATTTTATGCACTACTGCCAATAAAAACACTGAAATGGCACGCAAGACCGAAACCACTCCTATTCTATGTTCGACAAACAACCAATGACATTCCGCATTTAAGAAACACATCCATTAGTTATGTGAACTGGCATGCATATAAAATTATACAAATACAACTCACATCATCCTGAAGAACAACAACTTAATGAAAGTGCGCATTTAAGTCTCATGCGGCTCCATTGCACACAATCCTACTTCAACATTGTGTCAAAACCGAACAGTCCCAGCAATAAGTATCTCTCTTCGTACCTGGTCGTACGTCAGAAAATATTCAGCGTACCTTCTCAATGTTACACAACCAAAAGTAAATAGAATGAATACTACCACCAAAGTAAGTCGAAAACAAAATATTTCTTGCCAAACATATTACTTAAATAAAATGTGGCGTATGAGTTCGAATAAAAGATACCGCACGACACTGTGCAATGAAAGAGAACAACGAATTGATCATAAATGCATGAGGCCAAATAAATTATTAATATTCTGTCGTCGGGAAATGTTAGCATTGTACAACGGGGATTGCATGATTTTTGCATCCACGTGTCCAAGCACAAGTCAGGCATACTTGGCAAATACCATTCGTGCAACCAGACCCGTCGCAAAGCGTAAGCAACCTCGGGTTTCTAACGACATCTCGGGACATGAATCACAGAAGCGACCTAAAGCATCAGTTAAAAGTGCTCCAAAGGCAGCTTATGTACCTGAAAAACAAAAATCCTCACGCAATGTGCTTGATGCCGATTTGAAGAATAATTTGAAAATGTTACTGCATGTATCTTAAATGCTTGATCAAATGGGAGAGAACGACTACATCAAACTCTTTTGGACAAAAAAAGAACTATAAAATTCTTCAAGGAATTAATGACAAAGGGACTTGGCTGCACGATTCAGTATTTCAATACTTTTATATCAGTTCAACTTGTATAATCACAAATTTTTTAATATGATGTTTGTGAGCAGCACATTGATGAGTGTCCTTTTGGATTTATCGAAAAAAGGACCCGGCGATTATCATCTTCCCGAATACACCCGCAGAGGTATTGTGAATACTTGGAAATATTATAAACATCTATTTCATAAGTACTCATAGAATTTGCATTTTTAATTTAACAGTGGTGGCGAGTGCGAGCTGTACATGCTCTGATCCGCTATATCATTGATGTTTGCTAAGGATTACATAAGGGAAATTACTGCTGAGGATGTCCACAACAATAACACACCCATAATACTGCCACATCAGTTTTTCACTATATTTTATTCTATAACACTTTTATTCTACTTTTTCCACAATAATAACACTAGTATAACACGGACCCACAACTATAAATAAATATTTTTTTTCTCCATCATTCTCTCTCCTCCATAATACTATAATATTCCTATAACACGGTGTCATAAATATGACACAGTGTCATGCTCATGACACATCCACAATGGTGGTGTGTCATATAAAGTGCCAAATAAGCACATATGACACACATATAAACCATCATTGTGGTTACCCAGAAGACATTCAGGAATATAGAGTGTATCTCATTGTCTCTGTTTTCTATAACAAGCGGTAAGTGTTAGTGGATTATCAACTCGCTATATGTTTTGAAAGTACTTCAAATGTGGTGCCTGATTAGTTCCTCCCCAAAACATTGAATTCTGGTGAATTAAACAAGTATTATCAAGAAGAACATCGCTCGAAATTAACGGGCATAGCAGCTTTATGCATTGTAAGAGTTGGTTGCACGATTGATTTACTTACGCAAGCATCAGTAATTACAAAATCCACATTGTGAATAACAATTAACTGTATAATACCGAAAAACACACATATGCCAGAATACAGTCGTCCATAAACTAACGAAACGCTTCTGAAAGCCACTCCCAAAATATACGCAGTATTCTTTCTTTAGTCACATCCATCGAATATAGACAATGACCCACAAACTATCTGGGTACCATGAACATCTATTAATCAACCACACAATGAACAATCGCGTGATTTATAAAACATTATTTCATCAATCGTGTGATTTATTTTATGGTGTTGATCATAGCACTCATCAATAAAATAAAAACAGAATGGAGTATCCATACATAAATTAAAACATAGACCAACTTAGTTCATGAGCCAAATCAATACAAGTAACTGTCATACATGCCATTTTATGGTTTCATCAACAGTATTTCATCGATCATGCTATCTATCTGCATAAACGACTGAAATTGTTCTTATTAACATATGCATGCCGCCTATACACTTGAGATGAAAAAAGAAACACCGTGCATCGCACGCGTCTAAACCTAGTATCATATATCTGCTAATTATGGAAGTGTTTTCAATAATGTTAGATGGTGGATTGAAGATCAATTCCTATCGAGATTGATTCCTTGCGGACCAAACTTAAAAAAGAGAACAGAACACTTTCCAATCAAGTCTTGAAAAGAATGTCCTTGTAATTGGATAGTTGGTTACACTAGAGAAATTCTCCGTAGTTTCGATGACCAAAAATCAAACTCAATCATCAACAAAGCAAGCAATTCAACAGCGTCACATTACACCTGTATAACAATATAACCTTCAAGGATGAATAAACAACAAAAGTAGACTGATCATAGTAAAGAATCACAGAATCTGTAACACAGATTTATTGGTTGTGTATGATAATGTGCATCAATCAATTAACATATGATCCGTAATGTTCTATGCTATGCTATTTATCTCAGGACTTTGTTGAGGAGCAGGAGTATCAACGTGAATATCGACAGCTCAAGCATAAAGTTGTGCCCATAAACCCGATCTGCAATATACTTCCACCTGTAAGTTCAAAGCCGCTCATAAATCCCGCTCATTTGATCAAATTTTCACCTATGTATCATTAAGACATGTTCATTTAATTTTTCTAGTGTTGATGATAAAAAATATTAAATCGTTTATAACCAGCAATAGCAACATTTAGAAGTAAGGTGGGTTAATATCTTTAGTTAGTATAACCGAAATTCTAACTAAGGGTAACATTTCGTAGAAGTACTACACAAACCATGCAATTAGACAACTTACCAATTGCCTTCAGCAGATGCTAGGTTGTTTGGGTTTTCATCTATTGTTTCATCTATTGTTTGCTGCTCAAACTCTTCCAGTATAGCGCGTTGTCTTTCATTTACCGTACTGAAGGAAACACAAATTGTGAAGGATACAGGTCTACATAGCAATAACACCTAGAAGCACATATATTGCTTCACATACAGAAGTTTTAAATAACGTAACTAAATCTCACTTGATGTACTAAATTATCATATAGTGGATCACGGTCTACAGTGATATTTCATCCAGCTAAACGTACTAAACATGTTTTATAATTGATTTTTGATATATTATAGCTAAATTTAACACTCCATGTGCAAGGACTTTTGGGCTGATGCTGCTGTTATTTGTTTTTGTGTTGTATCCAGCATAGTTATGAATGGATGGACAAAGTTATACCAAGGCAACCGTCTGGAAGATTGAAGAAAGCCCAAGGGCCTATCGTTGTTTGAGGGACTGATAAAGGACACTGCCTTCTGGGGAAAATCACTCATCCATAAAGAAATTGCCTAGGAAATAGCTACGCTCAAGAACCTAAGTTACCTATTGCAAAATTTCAGCATTATTGACGTTTCCATGCAATTTATCGGCAATTGATACAGTTAACAATCCGATATTGATTTCTATTATTAGCATGATTTGCACCTAGCACCAAGTATTAATATAAACCTACAATGAAGCAAAGTAAGGTGACACTTACGAGGGGAGTTTTATGCAAAAGCGTACATATTGATCGCCATGGCTCATCCACGAACCAGTTTTCGGCAAGCCTTTAGAGTATAATGTCGATATATTAATTTTGAATAAAGAAGAGGATGCCAAAGAGAATTGGCTTTGAGATTGTACCTTTTCCTCTAAGATAAACTAGCTGACCATGTTGCACACCATTAGGTATCTGCATTACATCAACACCATAACAAAAGTGGGCTTAAGTTAGGGTTTTCTAAAAGCACTTGAAGGAGTAAGGCATAAACTTCTATAAATAACGTAAGTTATTTTGCTTATATTTCAGCAATTTGATCTTTCAATCAATAATGCATTGTAAACAATTACTCTTTTGATATTATAAAAAGACATACCCATAACCATAACCATATCCACATATAGGCTAATTTGGATGCGGATCATATCTCTAGTTCCTCCCTACTAAAGAGCAACCAAACTCTAAAACACCCAAAAGACGAACGGTGTTAACCCTATTACAAAATCTATAATCTTACAACCATTTGCTACAAATATAGTAGTCTTTTCCGGGGACCTATAATGGAAGCATAAACTTTTTTTTAAATGAATATTCTATGAATTAGTACCACCGACACCAAAAAAATATGCATCTTTACTCGTTACTGGGAACACAAAAGTAAGAACAGAACGTGCATCTCGAAGACATGACAAAACAATTTTCCATTTAGCACTGAAGGAGAGACAAGATAAAGACCATATGGAGATCATAAAATGTCATACCCGCACGTCTGTTTTCCCATCAAGTGTAAGCACCTCAACATGGCCACCAAGAATTGCCTGTTAATAACTTAAACATAAGCAGTTTAGTGGAGTTACATGTTTCCTCTGCCATTCACGTACATCTATGTGAGTATGCTCACTTTGTTGGAGACTCTCAAGTCTCAACAGACTCCAGAAACAAGCAACAACCACAGAATCAAAAGGTGATTTACACCTTGAATGTTAAACAGCTCAGGATGGCTATGTTATGTCCACAATCTCATTTGGTAAAATATGCATGAGTATGTGCAAATACAAAAGACAACAAAAAAACTTGAATATATTGAAAGCGAAACAAGGTTGTTACCTGTGTGAAGCTAATATAAGAATCCACATAGATATCAGCACCTTCTCTGCGAAATATGTTATCTTCTAGAACCTGGACACGAAAGACAAGAAAATTTTAAAGCATTAGAAATCCAGTGAAGACATATATAACTTCTTCTAGTACATAAAAAAAAAAATATATGCTCTCAAACAACTTGTGACTTCTCCGTGATAGAATACTTCAAAAGGAACTGTAACATGTTGATGCAATGACTTAGTGATCACAACCATTTTTACACTGAATATCCGCTGAAAGGCGTTAATTCACAGACAATAACTAACTAAAAATTATACATATAGTTTGTGGCTTGCCTAGAACATTATATATAATTTATTAGCCTAACATACTGACACAATGAATAAAAATTGTTGGAGACATGAAGATATGATGCCAAAGAAAATTCGTCTTAACAAAAAATTAATATGGACAAAGAGTTGAAAGCCCTGCCTTTAGTTTGATAATCAGGTTTCCAGGAGGCTTTCTGTATCTACCAGCATTCCCAGCATTGGGCACACGAATGGTGTCACCCGAATCTATACCTAAGTATAAAATGTACAAATTAATGTGTCAGAAAATTAATTACATATTGATTTTTCTAACATCTGGGTAACAGAACAAAGGTACTACTTGAACTGAGAGGAGCTGGAAACACGGTGGTTGATATCAGGAAACATAAGGTGAGAACCAGTCAAGTGGAAGTTTTTGTCATTACTAATTATTCAACTGGAAGTTGACAGCAGCTCAAGATTACTACAGTAGAAAATAACGGTAATAGTTTAATCTTCTCACTTTCGAAAATATCATTGATCTCAGATCATTTAAATCTCTCAATAAACCTTCCCAGCGGAACATTTTCTCAAGATGTTTTTGTCATAACTAGTAAGGATCTGGTATTTGTCAAGATATTTTCACGTTTGACTATGGGAAAATTCTGGTTCAAATGAAACTTAAAATTTAGCAACTCAAAGGAAGTAGGAACAATATCTACTGAAGAGGCAACAAGAGCATCAGTCCTAGCTAATATACTTGGGATGAAAAGACAGATTAGGGCGAACCTGGTGGTACAGTTACTTTAACATCCCTAACTCCTTCGCAAACACCCGATCCTTTGCATGTAGTGCAAGATCTCTGAAAACGAAGATATGAAGTATAAGGTATATGAAATCTTAATAAATAAAAAAATCTTATATATATTTGATCAAAGAAAATTAGGTACCTTGATTATTCTCCCAAATCCTTTGCAAGCACTACAAGTCGTGGTAAAGGGTGGCATTGCTACCTAAATCGAGAGAGGTGGAAAAGCATTGTGAAACATCTAAACTAAATTTCTGATACTCACTTTAAAAGACCAGCCAGAAGACTGGACCAAAATCAAATTTTATTTGTAAATATTGATGAATGAACACTTACTTTACCAGCGCCTCGACAAATCGGACATAGTGTTGTACCAGAATCCAATGGGTAACCTCGGCCATCTGCAAGTAAGATGTAGAAACAAAAGGTCTGAAATTCAGAAGATGCAAGTCTTCTGGAATGAATAACTAGCCAAGTACTGAGACATGAAGCCCATTATAGCACTGATCACGTAAACATTTGATGGCTTTAATTAATCTAGCTGATTAATCCTCTCTCAGAGTCAGAGTTCGCAACATCGTCTAGGCCCTACGGCCATGGCTCCTTTGTTATATTTATGTGTGTAAGTGTATGTTGTAAAATTAACATCAATTGAGTGTCAACTTAGCACTTGACAGTTGGAAGGAAATCTGTCTACAGCTTCAAAAATGGAGGAAAACAATTGGCAAAGTTGCACTTGCAAGATAGAATACCAAAACAAATCATAATATTATACTACTCACCACACGAATCACACGGTACGTCTGCATCAAATGACAAATGCTTAACACATCCTTTTGCAGCTTCAGAAAATGTAAGAGCAAGTTCCACCTAAGTTGCAGACTGGCGCAGCTCAAAAATAGATCTCACAAGGAAATGCAAAGTAAATGGAGAATCTTAAATGTATCACCTCTACATCAGCAGTCACGTTCTCGCCGCCCTCTTCTAAAATCTGCGACATGTGTGCTTTTGTATCAGGACTGAATCCCTGGTTTATATTATCATAATAAGCAGATGATTTTACCTCGGAAAAAATTTTGTGAAAAGAATCAGAGAATTGATCTGTACGTGTAAATCTAAATCTAAAGGGGCCCCATTCCTGGTTCCAGTCATTTGAATGTCCAGCGCTTCTTGCCGATCCCATGCCTTCTTTCATCAGCTAGAGAAAAAAAATATTCAATGACGTTTTGAATATGATGATAACGGTAATGTTTTTCAGTAAACTGATGTAAAACAAACTATGGGCGTAAGTTTCAAAGAAATGACAAGTTGCAGCAAATATAATACCATGTCATATTGGGCTCTCTTTTCAGGATTGTGCAAAGTCTGGAAATTCCTTCCCCGAGAAAATGAGAGAGCACTTAACGAGCTTATCAAAGAAAGTAATGAGTACTTTTACGTCAAAATTACATTACATACATCATATGCATCTCTTATCTCTTGAAATTTTCTCTTCGCAGAAGGATTGCTCCTATTTGCATCAGGATGGTACTTCTTAGCAAGCTACAATGAATATAACAAAGACCAACATCATAAAATTGTCTCAATACAAAGCAAATTCTACTTGCAAACAAAAAATAGAAAAAAACATAAAGTTGGGTCAGTACAAAGCAAATTCCAATGAGAATAGATCAACATTACTATGACAAAACCACTAATCTAGCACTTACAGCATGGTATGCCTTTTTTATTTCATCACGATCTGCATCTTTAGAAACGCCAAGGATGTCATACAAATCTCTGTCACTCGCTTGACGATCGCCTATCAAACAATATGGCACATATCACAAAGAAATACTGGATTATAAAGCATTTAGCAAAGCAAAACTAAGCCGACTATTATTTTCTTTTTACAAGAAGGCCTCTATTTAAATTATAAGAAAACCTGTGGCATGAATAAAACGTTTCCACAGCAGAAGTTCTGAAGTCGCACTATCAGAACATCTCTCCAGAACCATTGAATGTCGCCAATATCGCCCTTAAAAACAAGTTTTTAACAAATTTTTATAGAAATGACATTCAAACAAATGTCTAAAATGTTTGCCTACTAATTTGAGAATGGAGCAATGCTCGTCGACACTCAGGAAAACCCCAGCAATTGGACGTTTCTACGGAACTTGCCTGCGCCAGTGATTGAAAAAACGCACATCATCAACCCAAGATAAATTGCTGAAACGAAACGGAAAGTCCAATCGCTCTTACCAGAAACTTTCGCAGCGCTGATTTCGGCGAAAACAATTGCGATCTTAGAACTCGTACCATGACTCTTCTAGCAACAAAACCAACTGAAATTATTGGAAGTTCTTAAACCCTGCTCTTCAGGGGAAAGAGGGAACGCAGAGGGTTAGAATGGGAATTTCATGATGTCATGTCATGGTATTTGGGCAAGCTCAATTAAGGAGAGAATTAAATAGCTAAGTTTTAAAAATAGGAATTGCAAAACTAGTCAACCTTTTAAAACTAATCAAATCTAATCGATTTTTCTAATTGTAAAAAGGGGTGGGCACCCGACCCGATCGGGTTTTTCACGATCGGGCTAAAAATCCGGGTTTAAATCGAAACCCACTACTAGGGATGGCAACGGGCCGGGTATGGGTCGGGTTTGGCCGGACCCGGGACCCGACCCGATTATTTTTTAGCGAACCCGGGACCCGCCCCGCCCCGGGCTAGACCGAGCGAACCGGGTCTGACCCGCCAGACCCGAATATATTATTTTTTCTTTTTTTTCTTCAATTTTTTATTTTTTTTTAAAAGAAAATGTATAGATATGTTGATTAAGATTCGAACCCACAACCTCACATTTGTAATACCAAACCTCTATCACTAGACCAACAACTCTTTTATTCATAATACTAACAATAATACTATATAACTTTAATTACAAAATGAATTATAATATAGATATATTATCCGGGCGGGTTTCGGGCTGGGTTCGGGCAAGGGTTTGGCCGGACCCGGGACCCGCCCCAGACCCGGCCGGGTAGAAAAATTTTAAACCATTACCCGTCCCATAGCCGATTATTTTAAAAATACCCGGCCAATTAGGGGCGGGTCCGGGGCGGGCTCGGGTCCGTACCCGCCCCATTGCCATCCCTACCCACTACCCTATACTTACTTCGGGTCGGGTTTCGGGTAGCATTGCTACCTAAATTAACCGATCTGAGTACCCACACAATAAACAATATATATATATATATATATGAACTAAGAACAAACCTACCACTCCGCAGTCACAGACTAGAACGGTAACAGAAAGCTCCTCAGTTCCCAAAAATGGCAGCAACTACTCAGCTACCTAAACCCATCTTCTCAGCCAAACCTACCTCAAACCCAACTCGCCGAGCTCATCTCTTCTCCTCCGTCCCGACGCTTCCTAAGATGACCAAATCTCGGCCACTCACCGTCCGCATCGTCTCCTCCGTGTCGTCGCCGCCGGATTCTACCGTCGTTCACTCGTAGGAGAAGGTGTCAAGGCTCGTCAGGTCGTCGCAACCGAGGGAATCCGACGGTGTTTAATTTATTCTATCGTTACCCGAGGGAATATTTTGACGGTGTTTAATTTTTTTTTTGTAAAGGTGTTTAAAGGTGTAATTAAAGGCCCAAAAGATGTTTTAAGTTAGGTTTCGAGACTCTGCTGGAAATGTTTTAATGTTCAGGACCTGATTTGGATGAAATTTAGAGATAAGGATCTGGTGTTATACAGTGTATATGGACCGGTATCGGACTTTTTTGTGTTATTTCAGATCACATAAGTGGTGATGCAAACGATGAAATGGTAATGCAAAACAATTAAGTGGTACTGCAGAACGATTGAAATGGTGCTGCAGAACCATGGTACTACAGGTCCACGAAGTGTTACTACAAGTCCATGAAGTGGCACTAAAAAACACTTAAATGTATCAGGTCCTTAACACTAAAATATTTCTGACAAGGTCTTAAACTCTAAATGAAACTAAACTGGGGTCTTGAACTTTGAAAGCCCCTTTAATTTATTGGTTTATTGTTGTTGTTGTTTTATTATATATAAAAAAAACAGAAAAAGCGACCCGACCCGCGGGTACCCGAAATCTAATCAGGTCAGGATCGGGTTTGAAATCAGTATCCGATTTCGTCGGGTACTCGACCCGATCTCACCCCTAATTGTAGTTATTTTTATTATCTTAAAATAGCATATAAATTGGTAATAATTATATTTTAACCTCAATTCATTTTTAAAAATTTGACGCCCTCAACCTAAATAGATGTATTCAAACGGTTCTAGTTTTCGATGCGAAATTGTCGGTTTCATTGAACCAAAACCTCACGTTAACCGAGTTGCGGTAACCACGGTTTCGATTACGATTTGGAATCGGAGATGGAGCCGGTGTCAGTTTCATTCTGAAACCGTAAATGTTTAATCTTATATGAATTTTGCTTATTTTTCCATTTCTCATTGAAAAATAAATTTGAATTTTTTTAATAATGTAAAAAAGTTATATTTCGAACGTAGAAAATTGAGGGAGATTTGAGAGAGATCGATTCGAGAGCAAAAAGTGCGAAAAACCAGAATAAGTCCGTAATATTTACAAGCAAAAAATAAAACAGCCATACGATGGTTTAGTTATAAAGCACTTTTTATTATATTTATATATTTTCCTAATATTTGTTATATATAATATGTTAAGAAAGTTTAATTTTATAAGCAAAAACTATATATTTTACATATTTATGAATATATAGATTTTTAAGAATTATTTTCTAGAATTATGAGGTATAATTTATAATTAAAAATGAACTAATAAAGATTTTTAAAACATAAAAAATGTAAAAGATGAAAATATTAGGCACGATGGGTTCCCGGCCGGGTAGGCCCTGTCCATGGCTTTGCGGGCATGGGCCTAGGATCCTTTGGCCCGTTCATTTCGGATTGGCCCGGCCCGGCCCGTAAAAGATCGAGCGGCCCGCTAAATCCGAGACGGACAAGCCACCCATATTTTCAGCTATGTATACAACATTTTACTAAACTTCAATAAACCTCAAGCGTCAGGTAGGGATGTCAATGGAGCGGGGCGGAGATGGGGATTAGATCCACATCCCCGTCCCCGCAAACTAAACAGGGAAAAAATCGCCCCCGTCCTCGCCGGGTCCTCGTCCCTGCAGGGATTCCTTGCCCCACATTTTTTTTCAAAAATAATATTTATACTATAATACTAATTGAATATATTAATTTTAAATTATATTTAAGTATTATTATTAATATAGTAATACAATTTGGATAAGAAAATTACCCAATAATAATATAAATTTTGTATAAAAACTATTAATTAATTGTTATTTTTAAGTATAAAACAATTTATATAAATATTATTAATCGCGGGGAACGGGACGGGGACTATAATCCCCGCCCCGTCCCCGCCAACGGGGATAAATCCATCCCCATCCTCGCCTCGCGGGGATTAAACTTCGGTGATTCCCCACTCCATTGACAAGGGCTTGCATATTGTTAAACTAATAAAATATGTTAGTGTTTGTTGTGAGCATATGTGATGTTATACTTATAGATGGTTTGGTATTATGGTTGTAAAGTAGTCTTACATTGCAAAGTCGATCAGTCTTACAAAGATAATTATGTGCATGGACCGTATGTTGCGTCAGATAGCAACTTCACAAATGCATTACTAAGCAGTATCACAAACTTAAACCAAATTGCCGTACTTTTTTCTTATCAAGATTGGTCATGCAATCCGATTCAATTAATAATATTAGACACTTCTTTAGAAATAGAACGCGGTCATAAATAAATAGTTTTGATACCCCTACACCGAAAATTTCTTGATTCTACATGCAAAAGAGAATTCACAAATTTTGTTAGAAAACCTTACTTCATTGGAATGCAACCTTTAAAATTATAAATTTAGATTTTCAATTAACACTACAAAAAAAGGATGGAATAGCGACGCAAGCCGCGACAAAAATTCCGTCGCAACCTTTAGCGACGGTTATTTTCGACAGTAAGTCCGTCGCAAAAAAACAGCGACGGAAAAAGTCGTCGGCAAAATCCACCGTGAGTTTGCGACACGTAATCCGTCGCAAAAAATGTTGCGACGGAGTTTTCCGACGGAAATGCCGTCGTAAAACGAAAGCAATTTTCTGGACTTTTCTCTGAAAATTCGCGAAGGCTTTTTGAAATTTGAAACACCCAAAATAAACATTTTATAGTGTTTTCATTCTCATATCTCGTTTCTCTCTCCCCAGTCTTCTCTCTCTTCTCTTCTCTTCACCTTCGTTCTTCTCCTTTCTTTTTTCCTCAGATCTGTCGGATTTGGTGGCCTGTCGGCTGTTGTGGCGGCAGATCTGGCAGCGGGGAAGGTTGGCGAGCAGATCTAGTGGACGGCTGATCTTTCTGGGGCTGGACTAGCCGCGGAGGCGGCGACGAGCTGGTGGCGGCGAAGACGAGCTGGCAGCGAGACGAGGAGGCGGCGGCGGCGACGAGCTGGAGCGACTACGAGGCGGCGGCGGCGGCGACGAGCGGCCAGCGACGACGAGCTGGAGCGGCGACGAGGCGGCCACGATGACGAGCGGCAGCAACGAGCGGTGGAGACGACGAGGCGGCGGCGACGAGCTGGATGCCAGATTTCGGCGACGGTGGGTGTCTTGCCGGTTCTCCGGCAGGCTTTTTTTATTTGTTTTACCCAGTTTTTGCGACGGATCTTTGCTCGTCGCAAAAAATGGTGCGACGGATTCTGGTTGTCGCAAAAAATATAGCGACGGCTATTAGCAACCGTTTCTGTTTCCAACGGGCCTTTTAGCGACGGTGGAGTGCCATCGCATTCCGTCGCAAAATGCTTGTTAGCGACGGAAATGCCACGGTTGGCGTCGTCGCTATCGAACCTTTTTTTGTAGTGTAAAATCCCTGATCGGATGAGTATACAACCTCTGGTTAACACAATTCGGCAAATCACCAACTATATATAATGCAACTATCAAAATAATTAAACGGGATAAAAAATAGTACTTTGCAATTCCTACCCACAATGTTGTCCCATCGTATATGGGACATATCTAAAGATCAGATAATTTTATAATATCATTAATTAAGCAAGCTGAAAAAGATTATACTACGAACTTGCATTTCCAATCTTTTCAGACTCGCAAATGTATGTAGTCGCCTCATATCACTAATTACGTTACTAGAATTCAATAATTAATATAACATTTCACATATAAAAATCCCCACTTTTCCCTCCTCGCCAAAGGCCCGATCCTCTTTGGGGCTTAAAAAAGTTATGCCCAAGCCTTGTTTTCTTTTTCTTTTTCTTTTAAGGCGGGGTGGGCCACGTATGGGCTCAGGCCCAAACTTTCAGTTATAGTCAAAGTCAAGTAGTCCATATAAATAAGCAGTGACTATATCCATAAAACGCATATCGAGTTCATCGCATTCTGTAAAAAAAAAATTAGATAACGGAAAGTGGTTGTTTCCACCACATGATAATACATATCCTCATAATCATACTAGGTCTTTGTGAAAAACTCTGAGCAACAAGTCGTGCTTTGTATCTCACATTTTCACCGTTTTATTTTTGTTCAGATAATGGGCAATAAAAAGCTGGTAAAAGAAAACCTATCCTCGAGTAATACCTTGAGCAGTGAAGAATTCAGAGAATTCCTTGAATATAAAAAGTAGAAAGCAAAATCTGCTGAAGGAACATCTTACGCAAAAATAATTGCGGAAGAAGAAGATGAGGTTGACTGTGAGAAAATTTCTCATAATGAGGTAATTATATTAATCGAATTTAAAGACTTAAAATGGTCTGATGAACCTTGGACTTTAATGTCAAGGTATTTAGACAGAGCATCATATGCTGCTACTTTTTATAAAAACCGTGACACTTACGAAAATATTTTAAAGTCCACAGAAACATGTGACTTTGATCACTTTAGTGCGGGAAATACCCTGTATGCTTTGAAAAATGGTTATACCTTTAGTAAAATTATTTTCAAACAAATTATTTCGCCTGAAAAATGGGCTATTCACCCATTAAAGGATAGGGAATATTTCCATCCTGAGTTGAAAAGTCTTATTAAATTTAATTATTACGATTATATCGATGCCTTTTGTAAAGTATTTTTATACTGGAATGAAAGTAAAAAACATTCTTGGTGGATAAAATTTGTGCGGATGTATATAACTCCGAGATTCCAAATTAGTTTTATCAATGGTGGCTTTCTTATGGAGCTACAATTGAAATTCTTAAGGATCCCTTTTTTGGATTCTATCGAGAATGGGTCAAAGTTTCTCCGATTCTTATAGAAACGGAACGTAAAAAGGAATGTATTGAAGGAATGACTTCTTTACATTTTTATACTGAATTTAGTATCACATGGATATGGAGATGGACACCTGAAGTGGGTTATACCCAACAAAAAATTTCATGTCTTAAAAGAAACTTTTATATAAAGTTTTGGAAAAAAATGATAAGAAAAAAGCTACTGGTGAATATGAAAGCCAGCAGACGATCGATAAGATCGAAGAGAAAATTTCTCTATATAAAAATGCGATTAATAATCGTGAACAAAAGGAAACTCCTAGTCCTTTCGAGATGATTTCTCAAAGGATTAATTTACAAAAGGGTAAAATGAAGCCCAATGAAATCATTGATGTCTACTTCGAAGAAATGAAGAAAGACATTGCAAAAAATTTTGGTATGGATATTGGAGATATTTCAATGGGGACATCTTCAAAAAATGAAGAAGATGAAGAATTTTGCCTTGCTGGTGAAGGACAAGATCCGAAAAATCCGAATGACTTTATTATCGAAGAAATAATAGCAGATAATGCGATGGATCTTATGGGACAAGAAATCGCAATAATTAAAGATAAAGTGGCGCAAATAGTTAAGACCCGTGAAGAAATAAAGGAGTCTAACGCCAAAGATGCTCTCAAGATCAGAGAAATTAAAGATGCCATGGATAAGATCAGAAAAGTTGATGGCGACTTCAACGAAGGAAATTGGTTTACTATTAGCTTTAATAAAGCTAAAGAAGACTTTATTAGCCAAATGGAGATTAGCTGGCAAGACTTTTTGACAAGTTGGGTGGCTAAGAGGAAAAATTTTCTTTACTTCAATTATTGTATCTTACTTTTCTCTTCTATTTATAGAATTGAAGCTGATACGCTTCAGGTGTGCCTTTTATGTACTTTCTCCTTCTCTCAACCTTCCCTCCATTGTAATTCCCTCTCTGTTGTAAAATATTTGAAGAAATAAATTGGAAGTTTCTTGTACGATTCTCTTACAAGTAAAGTCAAATGAAAATTTTATCATGAAAAAATCCTTGTATCTGATGATTTAATTCTAATAATCACAAAAATAAATTTTAATTTTATTTTGGATTAATGGTATATAGGCTGGAATACCTTGGGTCCGAACGGGATCAGACTGTTTACAGTTTGATAACTGGACTAATAGGTTTAACAACGCCAAGTACCTTTTCCAATTTCCAATTTTCACTTTTAGTTTAAAATTTTTGTAAAGATCCTCTCCGTATGGTATCAGAGCCATGGTGGGGTATTAAGAAGTTGAGGTGTAGTTTAACGTCTTATTCAAATGAATTTGATGCGTAGAAAAGATACTGTTAAAAACAGTATTGAAGAGGAATATGATGTTCCTCAACATTTAGACAAATTAAATTGTTGGACAATTCCTAAAATAGATCATAAAATAATCTATGAATTAGGAACTTTTGAAAAATTAGGTTTGAAACAGGTAGTCAAAACTACCGAAGAAACTATCTCTCTTAACAACGAAGAGATGGTTATTAGGCTTCTAAGTAATAGAGACTTAGAAAAATATAGAATAAATCATAAGTTTATTTACAAACAAAAAGTGATAATTGGAAATTGGAAAAGGTACGTGGCGTTGTTAAACCTATTAGTCCAGTTATCAAACTGTAAACAGTCTGATCCCGTTCGGACCCAAGGTATTCCAGCCTATATACCATTAATCCAAAACAAAATTAAAATTTATTTTGTGATTATTAGAATTAAATCATCAGATACAAGGATTTCTACATGATAAAATAATCTTATACTATTATATATATATATATATATTATATAATATATATATATTATTATATATATATATATATATATATATATATATAATAGCTTCGATGATGACATTAGATGAGATGAGAAGCACATCAAGGGGATTCTTGGTAGGTGGTGAGGATGGAAATGTATTGAATCTTATATTAAATTATTGAATTTTATTAACTTAATTAGTGATATAAGGTGTAACTTTGACTAGATATATTTGGGAGTCTGAAAAGATTGGAAATGCAAATTCATAGTATAAACGTTTTCAACTTGGTTAATTAATGATGACTTTTACATTCAATGCACATTATGATATGTATATATATATATATATATATATATATATTGTAATATAATTTTATGATTTTTAGATATGTTCCTTATATGATGGGACAACGTCGTGGCGTGAAAATTGCAAAGTACTACCAGAAATAGAAAACAAATATTATTCTTCTTATTTGTGTATTATTATCTATTAGTCTTGAAACAAAGGTCTCAATTTCAAACACATATATATAGTAGGTCAGGGTACACGAGGCAATATTACTTTAAATTGTTATATGAATCAATAGTATTATGTTGTTGCTTCACGCAATTACAATTAGTGATATTATCAAAAAAGATTGTTTTTTCTTTTGCATTATATTTTTCATCTAATACAATTTTTCTTGACGAATTTATATCTTAGAGCCCAAGCTCCACCAATGTGCTAGTTTACTCGACATTTTAACTCTATCTTACAAAAAGTAAAAATAGATTTAAAATATATCTTAACAATTATAGTAGCTAAAAGCACGATGTTTTTAAATATATTTTAAAAGAGCAAAACATAAATGCTCACGAGCTTCTGAACAGTTACGAGTTCTCTTCATGGTTGTTCAACACAAGCTCGTTGAATATAGATGGATTTTCATCTGAAACAAAAATGAAAAGGGTGAAATTGTGTGAGATACAAAGCACGACTTGTTGCTCAAAACTTTTCACAACGACATGGTATGATTATGAGGATATGTATTCTCATGTGGTGGAAACAACTACTTTTCGTTATTTAATATAGTATGACAGTATGCGATGAACTCGATGCGTCTTATGGATGTAGTCATTGCTTATTTATATGGATCGCCTGACATTGTCTATAGCTGAAAGTTTGGGCCTGAGACGTATGTTGGCCAACACGGCCCAAAAAAAAAAGCAGGCTTGGGCCTAATTTTTTATGCCCGAAATAGGATTGGACGTTTTGGCGAGGAGGGAAAAGTAGGGTTTTTATGTATGAAATGTTATATTAATTATTGAATTCTCTCAAAATAATTAGTGATATAAGGGTTAACTTTGACTACATACATTTGGGGGTGTGAAAAGATTGGAAATGCAAGTTTGTAGTATAATCTTTTTCAACTTGCTTAATTAATGATATGATTTTTATATTTAACGCACATTATGATATATCTATATATATTGAATATAATTTTTTGATCTTTAGATTTGTCCCAGATATTATGGGACAACATCGTGGTGTGGCAATTGCAAAGTACTATTTTTTATCCCGTTTAACTATTTTAAAGATGTATTATATACAGGTGGTGATTTGCTGAATTGTGTCGGAGGTTGTATACTCATCCGATCGGTGATTTTAATCAAAAATTCTAAATTTATATTTTTAAAGGTTGCATTCACATGAAGTAAGGTTTTCTAACAAAATTGTGTTAGTCGGAGGTAGTATACTCTTTTTCAACTTGGTTAATTAATGATATGACTTTTATATTTAATGCACGTTACGATATATCTATAAATATTATAATGTAATTTTCTGATCTTTAGATTTGTCCCAAATATTATGGGACAACATCATGGTGTGGCAATTGCAAAGTACTATTTTTTATCCCGTTTAATTATTTTGATAGTTGTATTTATATAGTTGGTTTTGCTGAATTGTGTTAATCAGAGGTTGTATACTCATCCGATCAGGGATTTTAATTGCAAATTCTAAATTTATATTTTTAAAGGTTGCATTCACATGAAGTAAGGTTTCTAACAAAATTTGTGAATTCTCTTTTGCATGTAGGATTCAAGAAATTTTCAGTGAGACTTTATTTATTTATGACTGCGTTTGTTTTTTAAAGAAGTATCTAGAACTATTTATTGAATTGGATGGCATGACCAATTTTGATAAGAACATAGTACGGCAATTTGATTTACATTATAATATTTTATGGTCCATGCACATAATTATATTTGTAAGACTGGTCGACTTTGAAATGTAAGAGTAGTTTGCAACCATAATACCAAAACCATCGATAACATCACATCTACTCACAACAAACACTTTAACAGTACGCCGGTCTGACCCTTGAATTTTATTAAACGGGCCGAAGGATCCTAGTCCCGTGCCCGCAAAGCCACGGGACGGGCCTACCCGGCCCGAGCCCATCGGGCCTAATATTTTATTTTTTTTATTACTAAAAACTTTTTATTAGTTCACTTTTAATTATAAAATTATACCTCATAATTCTAGAAAAATATATTCATAATTATGTAACATATAATAGTTTTTGCTTACAAAATTAAATTATTGTAATATTATACATAACAAACATTAGGAAAATATATAAAAATAATAAAATACTAACGAGCCGGCGGTGATGGTCTGGGCTGGGACCACCCCACCGCCCAGGCTCAGCCGACACCTCCAGTCGCCTTTGATATGAGAGAAGGCATAGTCTAGGGAGCCGCTAAAATTCCAATGGTTATGAACATGTTAAAGCCTATGTTGAGTGCGCCTTGGTATACTTGTACACAGCAATCTCTGACAAATACAATGGAATACGACTGTAAAAATAAAACACCTAATATTAAAATCAGATCACAAACAAACTATGTAGTTATAAAGTAAACTGACAGACGAAACAAATACCAAAACCCACAAGAATACTGCCAATGATCAACATCGCAATGTTGTTAGCCCAGCCCAAGTGTTGACCACAGCCCCAGCGCAGTACAACACACCACCGAGAACATACAAAGCTTCCGATCGGAGATCCTCGTAATTGTCGAATCAGCGATGGAAGAACACCGCGCAACAAGGTAAAAGGATGACGTGATCAGCATCAGCGTATCGCTTCCGAACTTGGAGTACTGATTCGATGAAGCGTCGGCCTTCTGCTTTTTGTAGACGGAAGGGAAGAGCCAAGTCCACCGACGTAACACTGCCTTCAAAATCCCAAACCATATGCACATAGGTTAAAAAAGTAATCATCATTTGCAAAACCCTACCTAAAATACTAATGTCATTGCCGAAGATGAGACCATCCATCGCCGCAACAATGCAGGTGACAAGGAATATGGCTCAGATAGATGGGTGGGGGAGGTTGTCGCCGTCTTAGATGACTTGGCCTGCGGTTTCTCTACGTCTGTAGGGAGAGAAGGAGAACCCATGCTCAAACAGCGGCGATAGTGGTTGATTCTACTGTTGTGAATATTTTTCTCCATGGTTATAACTTATAAGTTGCTTTCTTGGTCAAGTCAAATCAATATTACATATGTTATCTGTATACTATTATGTATGTATATATATATATATATATATATAAATAGAAGAGATCCGATGATGATATTAGATGCGATCAGCAGCAAATCAAGGAGGATTCTTTGTATGTGGTGAGGAGGGAAAAGTAGGGTTTTCATGTATTGAATGTTTTAGTAATTATTGAATTTTATTAACTTAATTAGTGATATAAGGAGTAAATTTGACTAGATACATTTGGGAGTCTGAAAAGATTGAAAATGCAAGTTCATCGTATAAACTTTTTCAACTTGGTTAATTAATTATATGACTTTTACATGCAATGCACATTATGATATATATATATATATATATATATTGTAATATAATTTTCCGATTTTTAGATATGTCCCTTATATGACGGGACAACATCGTGGCGTGAAAATTGCAAAGTACTATGACAAATAGAAAAAAATATATTATTCTTAATATTGGTATACTATTATCTATTAGTGTTGAAAAAAGGACTCAATTTCAAACGTGTATATATATATATATATATATACATATATATATATATATATATATGTGTGTGTGTGTGTGTATAAATGCTCACGAGCTTTTGAATAGTTACGAGTTTCTTCATGGTTGTTCAGCTCAAGCTTGTTGGATATAGATGTAGCAATAACATTTTTGCCACCTCTTCCACCTCTATTAGAGGGAAATTTCTCCCAGATTGGGACATATCTGCAAATTCATGAAAGATACTCACGAGTAAGATAATCAGGAAGACAATTATCACTTCCTTTTTATAAATAATTTCAAAGTCGAATGGGGCTAAATGAGCCTGCCATCTCGCAAACATCTGTTTGGAGACATCATGTTTGAAGTCTTTCTGAAACATAAATTTCGCAGCTTGACAATCAGTTTTTATTAAAAACTTTTGATTATATAAATCATCCTGAAATTTAAGGACACATTTAACTATAGCGAGGCTTCTCTAGCTATAGTAGCATAATTTTTCTGAGCATTATTCCATTTCCCCGAATGGAATCTAACTAAATATTCTTTTTTATCTTCTGGAGAAACTTGTTTTAAGATTCCTCCGAAGCCTAAATCAGAAGCATCAGTTTCAATAATTTTTTGCCAGTTAGGATTAGCAAGCATTAAACAAGGTAAATGTTTGCTTCAGTGTGACTATTTGTCCACTGACATGGAATCTTTTTTAATCTATCATATAAAATAGATGTATCAATTGCAAGATTTTTATGATAAGGAAAAATATAATTAAGACTCCCTAAAAATCTTTGAAGCTGAGTTTATCTAGAATTTGATCAGTAAATTTAGACGCAAACTCAATACTTCTATTAATAGGGTTAACATTACCCTTTTCAATAGTATGACCTAAAATCGAACTTTAGTTTGAAATAAAACCATTTTGGGCTGGATATGACTAAACCATTTTGAATAACAATTTTCTTGAAAATATCAAGATGTTTAAAATGAGTTTCAATATCTTTGGAAAAAATTAAAATATCATCAATATATACGATAATAAAATTACTATAAGGAATAAAAATATCATTCATAATATTTTGAAATTCAGAAGGAGCATTTTTTAAACCAAATGGCATAACATTCCACTCATATTGTCCAATTGGGACTGTAAAAGCAGTTTTATACCGATCCTCTTCGGCTATTTGAATTTGCCAAAACCCTGATTTTAAATCAAATTTTGAAAATATAATGGCATTAAATAAACGATCTAAAATATCTTTTTTATTAGTAATGGGATACCTAATCCATTTTAAGACTTTATTTAAAGGCTTATAATTAATAACTAACCTTAGTGTTCCCCTTTCTTTTTCCGCATGGTTATTAACATAAAAGGCAGTACACGACCAAGGAGATTTTGAAGGTTTTATTAAACCTTTCTGTAAAAGAGAAGTTATTTCTTTTTTACATAATTCTGAAGTTCAGAATTCATCGGAATATTTTTCTCACTAAAATCTTCCTCATATGGTAATGTAACAATATGCTTTTTCCTATTCCAAAAAGCATTAGGTAAATCGTTACATATTTGTAGTGTAAATTCATTATGTAGTATTTTTATTTTTTCTTATAACTTAGGATTTTGGAGTTCATCCTCAATCGTAAGTATACTAATTTCTTGTTTCAGGTAACTTACCTGATTTTCTTTTGCTTTAATAAGAATAGAATCCTTAATTTCATTAAGAATCCTAGAAAAAGGTTCAGTAATTACTTCAAATGTTGAAATGAAATTGTCATCTTTATCATTTAAAGAAATATTAGTAAGTTCTTCATAATTTTTAATTCTTCAATTTTTTCTTTTCCTTCTTCTAATTTAGAAAATCTTCGTTCTAAGTCAATATGACTTAATTTTAGATTTTTTATTTCAGCTTTAAGATTTGAAATTTCAATTGTCAAATCTTTAATATTAACAGGAGATTCATTCCTATATTTATTTTTATTTTGAAGCAATTTCATTACTTCGGACATTTTATAAGGTTCAGTTTTAGGAATAACTTCTTTTGAAGTTTCTTCCACTTTTTGAATCAATCTTTTGATTATATGATTTTTTAAATCCGGGTCTTCTGTTTGTTTTAACATTTCGAGAAGATTATTATCAAGAACATTTAATTCTTGGAATTGAGAAATATTTGATATAAATTATTATCTTCTGGTTCAGATTCTGAGCTTTTAATATTTTTAGAACAAAATTGTCCTATTTGACAATTTTGGCATTCTTCAGATTCTGATGATGAAATATCTTCGATGATATTGTTTTCATCACTCGAAGAAGTTTCACTGTCTGATTCCAACAGAATTTTTGATAATTTTTCTTTTAAATCATTATCAATATTTAAATTATTAATTTTCTTTTTGGTCCAGCAAGTTTTTGCTTTGTGACCTATTATCCCACATTTTCGACAAACAATTGGAGGAAAATTTCTTCTATATTGATAATCTTTATTATCTTTTAAGAGTTTTTGTTCTCTTCGTTTAGATTTTCGATATTTTCTCCTTTCATATTGTTTAGGAGAATACTTTTTATGTTTATATTCTTTACGAGGTTGACTCGTAGAAGGATTTTCTATGCCAAATTGATCACAGAAATCTCCTAATTGTTTCTTTTCATTACAAGAATTTCTTTTAATTTGTTTGTTCAGCTTTATTTCATTGCATAAAGCTAAACCTTCTTGAGTACATATACCAATAAGTTTACCGTAAGTATAAGAATTATAATATATACTCGGTTCTCCTTTTCTAAGATTATTCCTTACTCTTTCTGCAAAGAGTGAAGGTAAACTGTCAATAAATTGGACTTCCAGTGAGTACTATTAGACTCTGGAAGTTCCATAACACGGCTAAGGAAAGTATCTTTATACCACCTAAAAGGTGTAAGAGTTTTACATCTTAAGTTTTGGAGAAGAGTTCTGATATTTTCAGAATTATCAGACCATCGGCCTGTAAAATGTTCTATTATATTAATACACTGTGTATAAACTGCATTTTCGACTAATTCGTCATTTTCTTCTTTCATGGTAAGATAAATTTCTTCTTGCTCTCGAGGAGTAAGATAATTATCCCACCATCCTTTTAACTGACCAGTAAAGCCAGCAACAATCATCTTAGCAACAACTCTGTCGCTATTATGATTAGCTTTGCATATTGTATTATACATAAGCATTCTATGTATCATATTAAAAATTTGTCTTTCAGTATAACCGTCTAAGTTCCACTCATAAATACTCCTGCCACTATAAGAATTATTAAGTGTTAATTCTTGTTCTTTGAACAAGACATCTTGAGGAGTTGGTCTTGGATAATAAAATTTAGTTTGAATTGGTTTACTGGAATATTTTCCTTGTTTGCTTTTATTTAATTCTTCATTAAAAATATTATAGATACTATCAGAACTTCAAGTTTTTCTTCAAATTCTTCGGTTAAAGTATTAAGTTTTAAATCTTTAAGCTTTTCATTAAGTAAATTTTCAATATTAGAAATTGATTCTAATTTAAAATCGATAATTTTAGGAGGAGGCTGAACACTCGGAGAAGCTTTATTAGCTATTTTTTCTTCAACTTTATCTTTGTTTATTAAAAGATAATTTTTTATGTCTTTTATTGAAGACGGAATTTCTTCAATATTCTTTTTAATAAAGAAATCTGTTCTAAAATAATAACATACATATTTGTATTATTTTGTTCTTTTAAAAGACTATTAATATGATTAATAGTAATAGAAGGCGTATCATTTTCTTTTTCAAATAATTTTTGAAAAGCATTAAAAAATCTAATTTCATTTTCTTTTTCCATTTGGAAACTGGTTTGAGGAGGAAAAATAGAATTAATATTTTTTCCATCCGAAAGCTTATAATTTCTTTCAAGAACAGAAATCATATTTTTAAAATATCTTGATAAAAACCAAGGAACGAAAGGCAATTTTTCATTTCGTCTTTCAAGATCTTTATAAAATTTTTCTTGAATAATATTTTATCTTCTTTATTAAAGTTTTCGAAAAACCATTTCCTGAAAAGTTCCGATTTGGGTTGATTAAATTCTTGTTGAATTTTCTTTCTTGCCGGTGATCCCGGACTATAATAATATACAGATAACATATGTATTATTGATTCTATATATATATATATATATATATATATATTATATACATAATAATACACAAATAACATATGTAATATTGACTTTGACTTGAACAAGAAAACAACATATAACTGTAGAGAAAAAAACATACACAACAGTACAACAAACCACCGTCGCCGCCGTTCGAGCATGGCTTCTCCTTCTCTACCACCAACGTAGAGAAACTGCAGGCGACGTCATCGAAAAGGACGACAACGTTCCCCACCCATCTGATCTGACGGCATACGTCCTGATCACCTGCATTGTTGTGGCGATGGGTGGTCTCATCTTCGGCAATGACATTAGAAGTTTAGGTAGGTTTTCCCCCCTATTTCATGAGTTTTGCAATTGATGATTACTTTTTTAACCTAAATACGTATGGTTTGTGATTTTGCAGGCGGTTTACGCCGATGGACTCACTCTTGGATCGTCCCTTCCGTTTACAAAAAGGAGGCCGACGCTTCATCGAATCAGTACTGCAAGTTCGACAGCAATACGTTGATGCTGTTCACGTCATCCCTATACCTGGCTGCGCGGTGTTCTTCCATCGTTGCTTTGACGATTACGAGGATCTTCGGTCGGATGCTTTGTATGTTCTCGTGGTGTGATTTACTGCGCCGGGGCTGTGATCTCTGGGTTAAGAAACTTGCGATGTTGATCATTGGCCGTATTCTTGTAGGTTTTGGTATTGGTTTCGTCAATCAAGATAAAAGCTCTGATAATCAATCAACTTTACTTTTTGGCTTAATTATTTTTTTAGTCCCGTAAGTTAGGGTGGTTGGCATTATAGGGACATGTATTATACGGGTTGGCAATATAGGGAATTTAACTTTCAAAAAGTAAGCATTTTTAGGACAATATACACCCGACCCGGTATTTTGATCCAAACCCGCTTACGTGGAACCCGACCCGCTGACATGTGTGCTGGCTCACTACAAATATTAGCGACGGAAAATCCGTTGCTAAAGGTGGTAAAAAAAATAAACACAGCTCGTCACAAAAAGACTGTTTAGCGACGAATCTAGCCACGGACTATCCGTCGCTAAAATAAAAAAATGAAAATAAAATAAATACGGCTTCGTTCTCCTTCGAGTTATGCTGCTTCGTCTTCTTCGTAGCTGCTATTGCCCCATTATATCACATAATTGCGTTAATCAACCATCCCAAGACTCGAATAAAAATGATGTCTTTAAGTTTACATATTATGGGCGGTCGAGCGATCTCATTGGACGATTAAGGGCGGCGGGGCTAACCCTAATGATCCTTCGATTCGAGGAAACGCTGGGGGAAAACGTGGGAATTGATAGTTTGGGAAGGAGTCCTTCTCATTTGCCTTGCGAAAAAATAGCCAAGAAAATGGTCTATGCCTGAAATTAAGCCCACTCCATTACTACAGCTATCTGAGAAAGAACGAATCGTTTCGAGTTTTTCTGATCTTGTTTCTTACATGCTGTTTCAATTTTTTCTTTTAGCGACGGAGTATCCGTCGCTAGATTTATCGCTAAACTGTCTTTATGTGACGAGCTGTGTTTAGAGCATCTCCAACGGTCCGTTATTGCTGGCGTTCAACGCTATCTATGGCGTGGAAACATCTCCAATGGATCACCAAACGCCACGCCATTTATGGCGAACGCTACAGTGTCCCGCCATGGTTAGAGGGGCACTGTTTAAACGCTAAAGTTTTTTTTTTTTTAATTTTCTTTTTGTTCTTTAATCTCAAATATTTGTAGTATTCTCTCTCTTATGTTGATATTTTGCCAATAAATGAATTCGAACCTACCAATTATCTCGAGAAGAAGAAGACAGAAGGAGAGAATGAAACAGACGATGAACAGATGAGGAAGAAGACAGGAGCGGATGACGATGAATAGAAAAATTAGGGGAAAAAAATCCGAAAATTACAATTATAGCCCTAAGTTGGGGAAATTAATGAAAATTGCAATGTTCTCCTACTGCAATATGTCGATATAATTACAGAATAACATATTAAGAATAAATTATTCATAATTATTACGCATTCAATAGAATAATTATATTTCAGAATAATATATTAGGAGTAAATTATTTATAATTATTTTGCATTCAATAGAATAATTTTATTATAATTAAAATTTAGAGAAAAAGGAATGAATAATTTTGTATAGAAGGAATTTATCCATTATGTAATTTATTATTTATATATAAATTATTGTAAAAGGAAATTCTTTAAGAATATTATATTGTATAGAGGAAAATATAGAGATGATGGTTGGAGTTTGTTAGTACTATTCATACTGTAAATATAAAGGAATTGTACTGTAGCAACTCTATATATAGAGAAATGGTTGGAGATGGCCTTATTATTTTTTACCCCCTTTAGCGACGGATTTTCGGTCGCAAACTTCCGTCGCTAATATTGTTGTGAGTCAACACACATGTCAGCGGGTCGGGTTCCACGTAAGTGGGTTTGGGTCAAAATACCGGGTCGGGGCGTATATTGTCCTAAAAGTGCTTACTTTTTGAAAGTTGAAGTCCCTATATTGCCAACCCGTATAATACATGTCCCTATAATGCCAACCACCCTAACTTATGGGACTTAAAAAATAATTAAGCCTTACTTTTTTTTATAACTACATAGTTCGTTTGTGATATGGTTTTAATATTAGGTTGATTTCTTTTGACAGTCGTATTCCGTTGTATTTGCCAAAGATCGCACCGTACAAGTACCAAGGCGCACTCAATATAGGCTTTTACATGTTCATAACCATAGGAATTTTAGCGGCTAACGTCCTAAACTATGCCTTCTCTCATATCAAGGGCCGCTGAGCCTCGACGGTGGGGTGGCCCCAGCCCTGATCATCACGGTCGGCTCTTTAGTATTTTATTAGTTTTATATATTTTCCTAATATTTGTAATATATAATATGTTACAAAAATTTAATTCTATAAGCAAAAACTATTATATTTACGCATTTAAGAATATATATTTTTTAGAATTATTTTCTAGAATTAGAAGGTATAATTTATGATTAAAAGTGAACCAATAAAGATTTTTTAATAATAAAAAACTTAAAACATATAAATATTAGGCCCGATGCCCATGGCTTTGTGGGGACGGGCCTGGGATTGTTCGGCCAGTTCAATTTCTGGTCAGCCCAACCCGGCCCGTAAAAGATCGGGCGGCCGGCTAAATCATGGACGGGCAGGCCGGTCCGTCCATAGTTTTTTCGCTATATGTATGTTTACAGTAAGTTTACTATACTTCAATAAAACTCAAGGGTCAGGCCCGCGTATTGTTAAATAAATAAAATATGTTAGTGTTTGTTGTGAGTATTAGACCTGTCAGAAAAATAAATAAAAAAACATTTAATATATTTTAACTTTAGAAAATATTAATTAATTTATCTTTTAATTTTATAAATTATAAAAAATATAAAAGTTATATAATTTATATAGAAATTATATAAATTATATAATTTATATATAAATATATATTTATTTATTATTTAAAATATATTATTTATTATGGGTGGGCCAGCCCGCGGGCTAGCCCGCCCCGCCCCGCCGAAGCCCGGGCGCCGCGTGGGTCGGGCTTCTTAGGCCCGCCTCCTGGCGGGCCTGAAATCAGAGCCCGCAGGCCGCGGGCAATATTGCCACCTCTAGTGGGTATATGTGATGTTATCGATGGGAGGCGGGCCTAAGAAGCCCGCCCCGCGGGCCGCGGGCAATATTGCCACCTCTAGTGAGTATATGTGATGTTATCGATGGTTTGGTATTATGGTTGCAAAGTAGTCTTACATTGCAAAGTCGATCAGTCTTACAAACATAATTATGTGTATGGACGGTAAAATATAGTAATTAATACGCTGCGTCATATAGAAACTTCACAAATGCATTACTAAGCAGTATCACAAACGTAACAAATTGCCATACTATTTTCGTATCAACATTGGTCATGCAATCTGATTCAATAAATAGTATTAGATTCTTTATAAAACAAACAGTCATAATAAATAAAGTCTTGATAACCCCTTCAACGAAAATTTCTTGAATCCTACATGCAAAAGAGAATTCAAAAATTTTGTTAGAAAACCTTACTTCATGTGAATGTAACCTTTAAAAATATAAATTTAGAATTTTTGATTAAAATCACCGATCGGATGAGTATACAACCTCCGACTAACACAATTCAGCAAATCACCACCTGTATATAATACATCTTTAAAATAGTTAAACGGGATAAAAAATAGTACTTTGCAATTGCCACACCACGATGTTGTCCCATAATATCTGGGACAAATCTAAAGATCAAAAAATTATATTCAATATATATAGATATATCATAATGTGCGTTAAATATAAAAATCATATCATTAATTAAGCAAGTTGAAAAAGATTATACTACAAACTTGCATTTCCATTCTTTTCAGACTCCCAAATGTATGTGGTCAAAGTTAAGCCTTATATCACTAATTACGTTAATAGAATCCAATAATTAATATAAAACTCCATGTATAAAAACCCTACTTTTCCCTCCTCGCCAAAAGGCCCGATCGCATATCAGGCTTAAAAAATTAGGCCCAAGATGCATTTCTTTTTTCGGGCCGGGGCAACAATCTTCGCAGTGCCTCAGGCCCAAACTTTCAGCTATAGACAATGTCAAGTCATCCATATAAATAAACCGTGACTACATCCATAATATGCATATCGAGTTCATCGCACAGTGTCAGACTTATTAAATAACAAACAGTAGTTGTTTCCATCACATGTGAATACATATCATCGTAACCATACCAGGTCATTGTGAAAAGCTTTGAGCAACAAGTCGTGCTTTGTATCTCACATTTCACCGGTTTCATTTTGTTTCAGATGAAAATCCATTTATATCCAACGGCTTGAGCTGAACAGCCATGAATAAAACTCGTAACTTTTACAAAAGCTCGTGAGCATATTTAAAAACATCGAGCTTTTAGCTACTTTAATTGTTAAGATATATTTTAAATCTATTTTTTACTTTTTAAAGATAGCGTTAAATGTCGAGTAAACTAGCGCATTGGTAAAGCTTGAGCTCTAAGATAAAAATTCGTAAAGAAAAAATATAATTAGATGAAAAATACAATGCTAAAGAAAAAAGATTCTTTTTTTTCTTATAATGCTAACCAATAATTGTAATTGCGTGAAGCAGCAACATATTACTATTAATTCATAGCAGTTTTAAGTAATATTTCCTTGCATTACCTGACCTACTCCCACATTATACATATATGTGTGTGTGTGTGTGTGTGTTTGAAATTGAAACCTTTGTTTCTGTTGGAAATGTTAATATTTTTCTAAATATTAATGTTGGAGTTGTTTTAATTTAATGTTTTTGTGCATTAGGTTGTTTTTTTGTTAATTGTTATATTTGGTTGATGTGTTTGGTTTATGCTGTATTTGGTTGATGTGTATTAGCTATGATGTATTAGGAGTGTATTAACTTGTAGTATATATATATGATGTGTTGTGTGTGTGTTAGAATGTATGGATTGTATGGAAGTTTAATGTATATTATGATGTTGTGATTTTTCCCTCTTCAAAGCTATAGCCATACCTACAATATTATTTTTCTTATATACTAAGATTAAAAACCAACAGTGGTATCAGAGCTATGGCGATGAACAGCTCGCTTACGGTTCCTGTATTGGATGGCAAAAATTACAACAGATGGGCGGCTCAGATGAAAGTCCTCTTCGACTACCACGAATTGCTAGAGATTGTGGAGAAAGGCTTCGATGAAGTCAAGGATACCGCCACCGATCCGGAGAAGACTATTTATCGTGAAAGTAAGAAAAAGGATAAGAAGGCGTCGTTCCTTATTCAACAAGGAGCAACTGATGATGTGTTCGAGAAGATCGAAGCAGCAACAACGTCAAAGAAAGCATGGGAAATTCTTATGACGGCGTACCAAGGAGATGACAAGGTGAAGAAAGTCCGGCTGCAGACGCTAAGGCGACAATACGAAAGCTCGCAGATGGAGGCCATCGAATCGGTGTCAAACTACATAAGCCGACTACTGGTGTTGACAAATCAAATGAAACTATACGGCGGAAAGCTAGAAGATGAGGCTATTGTCGAGAAAATTCTACGATCGCTAACCGATAAATTCGATCATATTGTGGTGGCGATTGAAGAAGCGCATGACTTGTCAAAGATGTCCGTGGATGCGTTGACCGGTACCCTACAAGCCCATGAACAACGTATGATTGAGAAGAAAACAATTATAAGAGACGAAGGTGCCATCGAAGGAGCTCTAGCGGCGTTTAAAGTGAGCGGAAAAGGAAGACAAGCAAATGCGGGTACAAATAATGTTGAAGACGATGATGAAACAGATGTTGCCAAAACTTTCAAATACAAAGGGAAGCAGACACAACCATGCAAAATCTGCTTCAGAAACAACCACGAAGAAAGCGCTTGTTGGTACAAAGGAAAAGGTGCACTCCGTTGCTACTATTGTAATAAAATCGGACATCTTGAAAGGTATTGCAGGCTGAAAAATCGAGAACATATTCAGCGACAACAAGCGAATTTTTCCGAAGGTCAAGAAGAGGCTCTTCTTATGGCGAATGAAGAGGCGAATGAACAAACATGGCTAATCGATAGTGGTTGCACAAGTCACATGTGTAAAGACGAGAAGTTATTTTCACGGTTGAATAAATCAATCAAGACGAAAATTCGACTTGGAGATGGCAAAGCAATTCAAGCGGAAGGTAAAGGAGTAATACGGATCAACACTAAGCAAGGTACAAAGTATATTTCCGACGTACTCTTTGTTCCTTCCTTAACCCAAAATCTTTGAGCGTTACGCGCATGGTTGAAAGAGGATACTCCGTCGTATTCAAATACAATGCATGCACCGTGTATGATTCGAAGGATGTGATGTTCGCAAAGGTGACTATGACAGGAAAAAGTTTTTCTTTGAAGTTCAATGAAAGCTGTCAAGGTGTTGAAGAAAAATGCATGTACGCGACGTTGGAACCTTCCTCATCAGAAGAAGTAACAAAATATCGTGAAGGGGGGTTTATGATGAAGGATGAGAAGCCTGTGACTAAAGAAAAGAAAGTTCGAGGGTCATTGAAGGACTCAAAAGCAAGGAGGAGCAATTCCAAACCGAAACATCTTGTTCAAGGTGAAAATCCTCAAAAGGTAATAAAAGTGTTTTCTCGTGTTGTAACTAAGAAGCCGTTTCATAATCAACGAAGGAAGTCGAGAAAATTTCAAAATACCTTTACTAGCGGAGTAATGGAACATGTTGGCATCAAGGATCATGACAAGACAAAACTCGGATATTATCGTCAATCGATTTAAGTGCGTTAAGAAAAATATTAAGGAGGAGTGTTGGAAATGTTAATATTTTTCTAAATATTAATGTTGGAGTTGTTTTAATTTAATGTTTTTGTGCATTAGGTTGTTTTTTGTTAATTGTTATATTTGGTTGATGTGTTTGGTTTATGTTGTATTTGGTTGATGTGTATTAGCTATGATGTATATATATGATGTGTTGTGTGTGTTAGAATGTATGAATTGTATGGAAGTTTAATGTATATTATGATGTGATTTTTCCCTCTTCAAAGCTATAGCCATCCCTACAATATTATTTTTCTTATATACTAAGATTAAAAACCAACAGTTTCAACACTAATAGATAACATAATACTAACAATAATATTTTTATTTCTATTTGTGATAGCACTTTTCAATTTTCACGCCATGGTTGCCCACCATATAACGGAAATGTCTAAAAATCAGAAAATTATATTACAATGTATATATATATATATATATATATATATCATAGTGAACATTCAATGTAAAAGTCATATCATTAATCAACCAACTTGAAAAAATTAATATATGAACTTGCATTTCCAATCTTTTCAGACTCCCAAATGTATCTAGTCAAAGTTACGCCTTATATCACTAATTAAGTTAATAGAATTCAATAATTACTATAACAGTTGATACATAAAAACCCTACTTTTCCCTCCTCACCACATTCCAAGAATTCTCATTTATTTGCTTCTCATCTCATCTAATCCCATATCAAAGCTATTCTATATAATATATATATATATATATATACACACATAATAATATATAGTAACATATGCAATATTGATTTTGACTTGACTAAGAAAACAACTTGTAACAAAAGAGAAAAATAAAATCTTCACAATAGTACAATAAACCACTGTCGCCGCCGTTCGAGCATGGCTTCCACTCCTCTCCCCAATGATGTAGAGAAACCTCAGGCCAAGTCACCGACGACAATGACAACGTCCCCATCTGATCTGACGTCGTCACCTACACTATTGTGGCGATGGGTGGTCTCATCTTTGGCTTGGGATTTTAGGTAGGGTCCCCCCTATTTTATCGATTTTGCGAATAATGATTACGTTTTCAACCGAAATGCATATGATTTGGGATTTTGAAGGCGGTGTTACGTCGATGGACTCGTTCTTGGTACTTTCCTTCCGTCTACAAAAAGCAGAAGACCGATGCACGAATCAGTACTGCCAGTTCGACAGCGATACGCTAACGCTGTTCACGTCATCCCTTTACGTGGTTGCGCTGTGTTCTTCCATTGCTGCTTCGACGATTATGAGGATCTTCGGTTGGAAGCTTTCAATGTTGCTCGGTGGTGTGCACTTCTGTGCTGGGGCTGTGATCAATGCTTGGGCTGGGCTAAGAACATTGCGATGTTGATCATTGGCCGTATTTTTGTGGCTTTTGGTATTGGTTTCGTCGGTCAGGTGTAAAAGCTCATACTGATAATCAATCAACTTTACTATTTTTTATAACTACATAGTTTGTTCGTGATCTAGTTATTAGGTTGTTTCCTTTTTACAGTCGGTTCCATTGTATTTACTGGAGATGGCTCCGTACAAGTACCCAGGCGGACTAACCACAGGCTTCAACATGTTCATAACTATTGGAAGTTTAGCGGCTAGCATAAACTATGCCTTCTCTCATGTCAAGGGCGGCTGGAGGTGGCGGCTGAGCCTCAACGGTGGGGTGGTCCCAGCCCTGATCATCACCGTCGGCTCGTTAGTCCTGCCCCATACCCCAAACTCCATGATCGAGAGGGGCAGTAATGACGAGGCCAAGGATAACTTGAGGAGGACCCGAGGCATCCATGACGTCGAGAAAGAGTTCCACGACCTCCTCGCTGCCAACTAGTGTAATACCCATAAAATTTAATGCGGGGTTTTCGATTTCATTTAGCAGTGTGAGCGTCTAAATCTGAGATTTCGAAAGGCTAATTTGGGGACTTTGACAAAGATTATAAAATATTAAAAGTCTCGAAAATTAAACAGAAATAAATTAGTATTAATTTTAATACAAGAGATGCCCGAAAATATTATATAGTCAAATAAGATATTTTGAAGGTAACTGTTTGGTTGGTGAGGGAGTTTTCGATATAGAGTCACATCTTTAGGAAAGTATCGATATAGATAAATATAGTATTGAGTTAGAAAGAATTAAAGTTTTCGTGGGATATGATCTGGATGGATTAGAAAGTTCTCGTGGCTATATATATATATATATATATATATATATATATATATATATATATATATTAACTACTTGAAAGATAATAGGCTAGAAAGTTTTCGTGGCTAGAAAGTTGTGCTCCTTGAGAAGGATAATGATAAACTTGGGCAAATAATAAAATATTATACATAGGAGAATAAGATTACTTAGTCAAAGAGGAAAATGACATATCACCAAGGTTCTGAAATCGGGTTTTCGAACCGGATCGGAAATTTTAGTGGTTTAAGGTTTAGTGGTTTAACCAGTATAGAACCGGAATCAAACCGGAGTAAAACCGGTATCATAAATATAATAAATATATATTTATATATGATTAATCAAATAAATTACATGTTTTTATGAACTTTTTTCAAACTTTAATTATATAAATTAGGGGGTAAAATTAAATAAAAGCAAATTGCGTGGGTTGTTATAAATTAATTGTATGTCGTGTAGTAAATTTATGGGTTGGGGTCAAATTTGAATAATAATAAAATAGTGAGCTAATAGGTTAATTACAAAATATAAAAATTAAGGTGTTGGATGAATTCAAACCCAAGCCCATTAAGTAAAATAGCCACAAGTTACCCACTAAACCAAATTAATTTATTGGTCTTCTTATTTTGTATAATATATTTTAACCAAAATTTCTTTATTTATTTTTAAATAAAAAAAGACCGAATCGGAACCGGACCGGAATTTTGACCGTACCAAACGGTCCGATCGTGACAACCATGCATATCACCTACTTGTCACCTTTTATGTCTACAAGTAGTCATCTTTAATTAATTCTCTAGAACATTATTAAGAAAAGAAAAGGGGAGACAGAAACGAAAACAAAGGGAGAAAGCATTAATTCAGCAGAAGAAGAAAAAGGCAGAAAAATACATTGAGCAAGTATTATTTCTGTGAAATTTTCGAACTGTTTGCGGGGTTGCGTGATTTTAATATCTGTTTAAGGTAATCATATGAAGTTTTTGTGACTTATATGTTATGTAATTTACGTGAGGTATGTTATTTATGTGACACTAGACGGCTGTTAGACATTTCGAAGTGCTAGATGCGTTTAGAAACTCTGATTTTGAGTCTACATATATGCCCTTTTATCTTTATGCTAGGTATGTTTGTTAAGAAGTTCTCGGCATTAGATCAATATTTGGAACATTTAAAGGTGGGTAGTGTATTACTGTTTAGGGTTTGATTTATTTTAAGTATAGGAAAGTTATCCGTATTGGATGCCTTATGTTTCGGCAAAAGGCACTAGGGTTTTTCGGCATTCCATAAGAATATTTTCGGTATCATTACATAGGAGGTTTCGGCATTACATATACCACCTTGAAGTTTTCGGCATTCCTTTAAAGATTTTGGTATTTCATAAATGGGGTAAAAGTTTCGTGATGCTATACCAAAGTTTTCGTGATGAATACACCTTAAAGTCTTTGTGATGGCTACATCCCAAAGTTTTCGTGAGGTCTACACCTCAAAGTTTTCGGGATTGCTAAAGCTTTCGGTATTTAAGGAGCATTCGGTATTTTTACGGTTTTCGGTATTTTAGGGTTTTGAAACCCAAAAGTTTCCCGCATGAATTTATTTTCGGGCTTTTATCATCTAAATCATTTTAGAATGAATAGATTTATTCTCGGACTGAATTACAAATTTCGGAAGAATTATTTTTAGTATATCTAGGGATATATTTCTTAGAGAATTTTGAGGAATTACCTTTAGTGAATTTTGGGGTGGAGTTGGAATATTTTCGAGGAAATATTTATTTGTTTATGTAATATTGCATTTTTATTTGCATTGGATAACATGTGCACGACATATCATTGTGAGATAGGTTGACCGTGTGGATACGGTGACACCTTAAGGTGTCGGCGCGAGGTCCGTGGGGGTAGATGTGACCGATTTCAGTTGTTGACTCGTAGTGGAGTTTGAGGGTAGTACTAGTGCACCTGATATTTGTATTATTGTCGAGGCCACTTTCGTACGGTATGATATATGAGACGGTCTGTTTGGCGAAAGTAGCTAGCGACCTGGTAGAGTTAGCTCAGGGAGATCTCTACCAGCGTGGGCATCGCTGGGGCAAGATGACGTTTCAGAAAGGAGCGACCTGTGAGACAGCATATGCTACCCGAAAATCGAATCTTGACCCCTTCCTTAAATGGGGTGCGCGAGGTGCCTAATCTATGCCTGTGGGCCCTGTGGTTGAGATGAGATCTAGGTTGAGACGAGGTCTAATGGTAGGACGAGCGTGCATTGCAAGGTGAGGTGAGAACACTTTCATATTATGAAAGTGTTGGCATCGAGGTTGAGTCAGTGTTGAATGCACGTTGCATGTCCTGCGTTTATTTTACCTAATGAGCGATAACTCAGAGTTTTACGTGTTGTAGGTATCGAGTCCGACGTGGAGGCTCGAGGTACGTCACGACTAGGTGGGCTGATGGCGGTGACTCCACAGACTTTTGAGGGCGAGGCTGTACATAGATGAGACCTATGAAGCGACGTTAGGATTTTGAAGTTTTGCCATTTTGGGGTACGGTCCTTATATAGATATGATGTTGTAGACCAACTTTTGTCTAATATATTTTATTTTCGAAAAAAATTTTGTTAGACGGATCTTCAACGACTTACGTTGCGAAAATCCGTCACTAATTACTTTTAGAAAATGAGGGTCGTCAAAACTAGGCATCTCCCGGGTGGTGCACCCGCGGAGAAACCTCCTCCAGAGGAAGTACCGGCCCCACCTCACCATGGCGGTGATGATCCCATTCTTCCAGCAGCTGACGGTGATCAACGTCGCCAAGTACGCCCCATCCTCTTTCCGTACCATAGGGTTAGGCAGCAGGCGCGGAGCTAACAAATTATTTGAGGCTGAGCAAACATAGAATAAATCTAAGAAATAATAATATAATATATAGAAAAATCAAAAATTACGGTTTTTTTTTCCGTTTAACGAGTCTTCGTTTTTTATCAATCATTGTATGATAAGATCATTATCAACGTTAAGAAATATTTTATATTCTATATAAAATAAACGCTTCAATACTGATATTTACAGCTTAAATTCTATAATATCTTTTCAGTGTGATTATATTATAGATGGAAAAATATTGAAATATTGGATAAAACATAGGGTATAGTACTGAAATTATTCTACTTTCATCCTATTTCTTTTGATGTCTAATAATGATGGCCCGATACAGATGTGTTAGGTGAGGTTATGATCCTTTAATTTAAAAAGATAATCAATCCTTCCATCAAGATACTTTTTAAAATATTTTATAAATAAATAAGAGTTGCCTATCAAATGAAATTCATGTAATTATCATTACTACCCTAATGGATGATTAATTTTATGGTTCATTGAATGGAAAAATTTCTTACCCTAATTATATAAATATATTAAGGGATTTCCATCCACAATTTCTTTTTTGGTGGGCTCTTCACTCCTGTTTTTCCAAACTTCACTTGAACGATATATATCAACAAACATGCTTATAATATTTTTGTCAGCATATACAGCAACATGTACTTACAATATATCTACACTTACAATTTTTTTTAGGGTAGGCAAGGCGTGAGGTGGCTCCCCCCATGTTTGGCAGCAACTCCTCGCTCATATCCGCAGTGGTTCATCGCCGCGGTAAATATTTTGGCCATCGTCGTCTCCATCTACGGCTATGACAAGTGGGCCGGAGGTTCTTGTTCCTACAGGGCGGCACCTAGATGTTCATCTGTCGATGATCTTCAGTATTAATTTCTCGGGCGAATTAGTTTTTTCTCTTTGTTTCTTCTTGTTTTACTTTTTGACAGTTGACTTTTTTTTTTCCCTTTTTTCGTAGGTTCTCGTGGCTATTTGCATAGGCGCCATGTTTGGGGTCGATGGAAACCCCAGTGAGCTGCCCAAGTGGTACGGGGTGGTGGTGGTGATGTTAATATGAATCTACGTGTCGGGATACACCTGGTCGTGGGGTCCGCTAGGGTTTTTGGTGCCGATCGAGATCTTTCCTCTGGGGATCCGGTCGGCGGCGCAGTCGCTCAACATGTGCGTGAGCATGGTCGTCTACTTACTGGTGTTGCTGAAATTGTTGGCCATGCTCTGCCACTTTAAGTTTGGGTTGTTCTTGTGGCTTCTTTGTGCTGGTAATGACCATCTTCGTATACTGTTTCTTGTCGGAGACGAAGAATATTCAGCGAGGAGATGTGGGTCGTGTGTAAGAACCACTAGTTCTGGTCGAGGTTCATGACGGAGGTGGATTATCCGGCCAGTGTTGGTGTTGTCGAGATGAGGAACAACTACAAGGTTAATAGAGTATGAATGGGAAGATTATATAAGGCGAGATGTAAATGTTATATTTAATTTGTTGTTATTAAGTTTGAACCCAAGTGCCGTCTTTGGATGAAAATAAATATTTTCCTACTTTGTTTGTCATTAACTATAGCAATTTATGTAACATCAAATTAAATAATCCAATTTCCTCACAATTCAACATAAAATTCCCCTCAATCAATCGCAAAAATTGGAAAGTTGTTTAAACAAAAAAAAATTATTATTTTACTCTCTAAGGGTCCATTTTCTCTCTACTCTCTATCCAAAAACCCAATGTCGTTACTTTTATATGACCTTTATTTGCAAGGTATATCACTTTAAATCTTCGTATGGATTTTTGTTTCTTTTTTAACTGTAGGGTAGCGTAATCAAGATCATCTCCAACCAAAAAACTCATTCTCGAACACAAAAGCAGTAATTCTTCTCCAACCGTCGAACTCATATTCTCAAAATATCCACTTCGACATCAATCTTTACAATTCCTCAATTGCACCCATATATTTTATAATATTACGAAAAAATATTACACATTACATATAAATATGGGAGAATTACACATATTATGCTCCTATCCTATTAAGGCTTTTATATGTTTAATTCAGGACTATATTTGTGCTTAATTCGGAGTTTTTTATGTTTATTTGGGGCTATTTTAGGGTGTTGTTCGATTAGTGCTCTTGGAAGTTTAAATTTAGTCCTTTCAAGTTTCATTTTCTTGATATTAATTGTGGTTGGAATTTTTGTATTTTCGGTACACTTTATGTATGTTGTGATAATATGTATGTTTTCGGTACGCAATATGCGTGTTTTTAGTATCTTATCCCTGATTGTTTGTATAACAGTTAATATAGAGAACGATGGAGTTTTGTATTTGATAATTTTGAGTTTTGTGATCATGGTAATCTCATGAACCATCTTTCATAATTTAGGGGGAAGTCTCAATAGCTTTTACGTAATAAATTAAGCACAGCTTCTGTTGCAACTCTATTTGCTTTAAAATAAAACAGAAAAATTCGATAGTGCTAGTGGTCTCGCCTACAATTTGGAAGAATAATCCAAATGCTGAACAAGTTACTTTATTTTCACTTTCATGGTTTAGTTTATTATCTTATGCGTAACGAAAACGAGAGAGCTCTCATCAATCTATTTTGTGTCAATCTGTTTTTGCCTAGTGTTTACCTTCTTACATGATGTAGGTGTTGAAGATATCAGTTAAAAATCAAATGATATCAATGAGGAGAATCAATTACGAGAGAATCATTCTCCATAACTCTTCCATAAAATCATCTCTTACATAATTGCATATTATTCTTTATTATAGTATATAATTTCTTGTAACGTTTGTTCTGATTCTTTGTTGTATTTGCCTATTTATAAGGCTGAATATGTTAATAGAAAAACCACTTCTCATAATTCCTTACATTGTATCAGAGCTATTGAAAGTTCCTATCTTAATTTTTCTCTTCTTCTCCTACCATGGCAAATGAGCATTCCACCATTCCTAATGCCAATGAGCCTACCAATTACATAGCCTGGAAAACTCAGATAGAAGCAACACTTCTTGGTTATGATCTGTGGAAATATATTGATGGCTCTTTTCCTTCTCCTCCAAAATTCCTCACTGAAGGTAATAAGACTGTTCCAGACCCTGCTGCATCGGCTTGGTTTTGCCAAGATCGGTTGGTTTTTGGTGCTCTCGTCGGATTACTCTCTCAAGATCTTGTAACTCTTGTCTCTCATAGTGGCACTGCCAAGGAAGCATGGGATATTTTTTCATCCACATATGCTAGTACGTCTCGCGCCCATTTCAAACAAAGCCCAGCTCTCCAGAATTACTCATACCAATCAATCGATTCATGAGTACATCCAAGCCATCAAAAAGTGAACGAATCGTTTGGCTGCTATGGGAAAACCTATGGATCACGAGGACATCATAGATAAGGTGCTCCAAGGTCTTGATTATGAGGTATACAAATCTGTTATCGATGCTGCTCGAGACGTCCCTATTTCCTTCGAAGAACTCCACAGAAGTTAATCACCAAAGAGGTTGAAGCTACAAACACACCTCCTCCGACTCCTTTTCCGACTACTTTCATGCTACACAATACAGAAAAAATAATTAAAGGACAGCAGTCAAACTATCGACCACCGGCTCTTCTTCCGACGCCTCGACCCTATTCTTCAGTCAAGCTACAAATGCAATACATTCAAAATCTTATATCCCACAATGAAGTTCGAGCTCCGGTGTATGCTCAGTCTTCTCAGATGCGTCCACATACGTCATATGAACCTCAAGGTCTTCATTCTGGCATCACCTCCAATGGTTGGCTCATGGATAGTGGAGCTTCTCGTCATGTCATAAATGATCTCAACAACCTCTCATTGCATGCACCATATGATGGGTCGGATGAAATTGTAATTGGCGATGGTTCAACTCTTTCGGTAGGAAATACCGGTTCTTTTTCTCTTAATACTCCTTCTAAAATGTTCACCTTCTCTAATGTCTTACATGTCCCTCTATATCAAGAAATATCTTATCGGTCTCTAGGTTTTGTTAGGATAATAATATATCACTTGAATTCTTATCCTCTCTTTTTCGTGTCAAGGATCTTTCAATGGGCACAATTCTTCTACAGGGACCTTCTAAAGCGGGTACTGATCGACACGCGGTGTACTAATGTAAAGTGCAGGTGCGACAAGTGATAAAACGAATACGTAATTACTATCACCGACATGCGATAGGCAGTGGACCTATCGTTTGTAGTGTAGTAAGGTGCGTAAACGAGTATCGAACACGAGGAATAAACTGATTACTAGTAATAACATATCGACTCGATACCTAGACTAAATAAAGAGCGCAAATTGTTTATACTAAGAACTAACCTAACAGACCAATCCTAAAGCAACGAGAGATTAAGAGAACACGACGGAAACTGGTGAGAGTGCTTTCAGATAATAAAAGTGTGTTTGGGATTCGAATCCCGCTAGGTACTATCGTTCTAAGACAATAAATTATCGCTCTTACGTGATTAAGACTAAATCGCAGTTATTTCCTACCCACTCACGAATTTGCTGTCGCCCTAAATGCTCGTGGGATCTAAAATTCAATAAGTACTAGCGGCGAGGATCGAGTATTTGCTTTCGCCCTATACTCGAATCCTATCCTCTGTGAACGGCCTAATCGTTGTTTAGATGTCGCCCTAAACGATTATCCACACGATCACTTTAGCACATAGACATATTAAAGCGAAGAAATAATTTCATAGATAGATAAATAGTCATAAACACGAGTCACGATAAATATATGTCTTAAGTACGAATCGACCTAGCGTTCATCTAATCCCAAACACAGAGGGAATTTAGCTACTCATAATTAACGGAAAAGAGACGAAAGAAATAAAGAACAAGGAGGAATAACTCATAATCTTCACTGCGGATGGATATGGGATGATATCGTGGTAGAATCCTCGTTCCTCGTTCAATTGGGCGTGGAATTGTCGTTGATCCATCTCTTGCGCTTCTGGGACGTATTTCCCTGTTCTTCACGGCTCTTTTTCGTCTCTGATGTGTTAGGGTTATGTTCTGATAGGTTCCCACTCTTTCTGAATTGAAATTGGGCTTTTATACTGACCGCAACCTTCACGGCCTGGTACATGGGCCTTCATGGCCGTGAAGGTTTTGGGGAGGGAGAAATTCGGCTACTGCTCGCTTTCACGGCCTCGTGCAACTTGTGTCACGGCCGTAACACTTTTAACAGCTTTGCGAGAGTTTCGTATTTCTCTCAGACGGAGCGGTAAACGATATCCGATTGACGTGAAATTTTAACCATAGAGAGAAGACTCACCAATATTTATTCTGACCAAAGGGATTCTCAATCCGAGGTCTAGATTGAGATATATGAATTTTTTGAAACTGCTGCTAGTTTGCAGGCGGACTTCACGACCATGACGAGCCTTGCTCGTGGTTGTGAACCCTGTTTACGATCCGTTCCTCATCGTTTCATCGTTTTACGGCCGTGACTCACGTCTGCTTTTGTTTTGGCCTTTTGTCACGGTCAGGAGCTAGACCATTCACGGGCGTGACTTAATTGAACTTAGGTCTCGCACTTTTTTCACGGCCTCGTGCATGACGTTCACGACCATGACTATACTCTGCATCGCTCGGCTTCACTTTCAGCCTTTCGCCATGGCTTGGTGCAAGAAGTGTCACGGTCGTGACGCTCTTCTGTGGCTTCATAACTTTTTCGTTGTGCCTCGTTTTCGCTCATTTTTCGCTACTTTTCGCCCGGTAGCCGTCCTAAGGCCATCTCCAACCATTCCTCCAGGAATAGATTTGAAACAGTACAATTCCTCCAAATTTACAGTATAAACAGTGTCATCAAACTCCAACCATTTCCTGTATATTTTCCTCTATATATAAAATTTCTTATTGTTAATAAAATGAACTGATGCAAATTATTAAATTATAAAAATAAACAATAACGTAAATTCTCAAATACAAAAAAGTAAGAAGACATAAATTTGAAGTTGAAATACTTATAAAATCTAAAGTATATAAAATTAGATCATCTAAATATTTTGATTAAATTATCGAAATTGAAAACCTAATGATTTTATATTTTTATTTTTAGAAAATGAGAAGAAAATGAAAATGAAAATTAAGCAGAAAATTAATTTATCTTTATTGTTTATACTATATCAATTAAAAGAATATTAAAATAAATAAAATTACCTCTACTATTTTGTTTTTCAAAAAATTATTACATCGTTAGGAATATTATTAAATTTTATAGTTAACTTTTTTAATTAATTTAAAACAAGACCAATTTAAAGGATAAATGTATTAATCTATTTTTTTGAAGTAAATTATAATTTATTATTTGTTATAAATAAAGTCATCGTAATTCGCATTGTCTCCCACAATCCACTATTCATCTTATTCCCCAAGTTAGAAGAACGATTCCATTTTCATCATTTAATAACCTCTGAATCTGTATTCCTTTTTCATCTTTGATTTCTAATATACTCTATATGTTCCTCAAGGAATTAAAAAGGCATAAAAAAAACATATAACGGGTGAGCAGTGTCCCACAAAAGGTAGCAGGGCACTGTAGCACCAGCCACGAATATGGTGGCGTTTGGCGGTGGGCTGGAGCTCCTCCACCGCCAAACCTCCAGTGGAACGCCAGCTTTGGCGTTCCATTGGAGATGCCATAAGGTCCTATAAAGTGTAAATAGGTGTAAATAGAGCGAATAATTACATAAATCAATGAAGAACACTCTATTATATCCTAAATCACCGCTATAATTCACGTAGTAATGTACGTTTATCAAACCTCCCCACACTTAAGCATTTGCTTGTCCTCAAGTAAATTAGAAGTCAGAAAGGCATCGAATCAAGATAACGGCATAATCGTTCGCAATTTATCATAGCTAGAAAGCACAAAACTGAATCAAGCAAACAATCATGGACATCACACTAATGATCGGCACCTGTCAACCTGCAATTCTTTCGCACTACTAATCGAGCCCCATACCTCACAAGATTCACTCAAATCACTCAGTGTATAGAGTAGTATATCAGTGAATCGCTTAAGTCGTGCACTAATCCAACCCCTACCATAGGCTTGCAAGTTCGCATATCTTCTACTTAAGGTGGCAAGTGTACGTCTGAGGGTCTTTTTTGGGTCGAAGTGGGGTAAAATAACAATGAGGTGACACGCAGTCTAAAGCTAGGACACATCGACGAAAATACAAAGAATATGGCATTATCAAACTGACAGTTGCCCCAACATAAGACTCAACATTCTCGCTCTGAAATCCTAGACTTTTCTACCCGACCCCCTCAACTCAGTTTCCTTTCATTTTTTGCCTTTCACCTTAATTATTGATCTGATTTATTGTGCACTGCACTTATTCCCTAAAGATCAAGGTTTGGCTTTTTGTCGCAAAGAATACATCGTCACCGCGAATGCCGTGTATCAAAGGATACTTATTAGCAAAACCTATATCTTGCAAAAGGTTTATGAGCAGGCTTTATGCAAGCGATCGGGTCATTTCAGAAAACGGTCAAGTAGGATCGAGTCATTTCACCGAATAACAGAGAAGAATATTAATCAGATATTAAAGCATTAACCATCAAGTTCGACATATGCTACGGATGCTTAGTATCTGTGGAGGCTTATTCGGGTTAGCGGCTTATATAGCGTATAGGGTCAGAAACGAATAGGCTCAGGCTCAATGTGGCTAACTACGGGATCGCGTGGGTGGAAAAATTTGGCCCTGGACTTATTTCCTAATGTCCTCGTCATTTCCACACTAACATACCACAAGCAGTTTCAACGCGTATCAAACACGCAAGTTCTAGAGAGATATAGACTAGGCAAGCCACATAATCAAGAAAAATTTTTTGCATAAGCTCGTCAGGCTCAAACTCTCGCAACAGAAACATGTTATGTGTACGGATCTCTCAAAGTAGCGCTATGTCTATCCAAACAGACACGATTCAATCACTCATGCATGTCCTAATCGCTCACGAAATTTCATAAAATGCAAACTGACTTGAGATAGACGCAAATAATCATGCTTGACTTGAAAGAATTCATGCCTTTCCAACAACGGACACGTCATAGAAAAAAATATTTCACGTAGATTCTCAACCTAAATTCCCCTCCCCACACTAAGACCTACGTTTTCCTTAACGTAGAAATGAATAAAAGAAAGGGAAAAGAAGGTTAAAAAGAACGGGACTCCCCTGACGAATAAGTGACGTGGTCGTGACTGAACGCGTGAAGGTCGTGGATCGTGACTCGTGATATTTGTCCTGACATAACTAAAAGGAAAACTAAAGCGTAAAAGGAAAAAAGACATGGATGATAATAATAGATATATTTATATGCATCATAGTCATAGACATAATAAAAAGAAAGTACTAGATAGATAAAACCGGGGTTGTCTCCCAAGAAGCGCTTCCTTTACCATCTTTAGCCGGACGTACCTTCGTTCGCTTAGGGTGACTGGAAGTCTAGATACAGTACCTCTTTTTTGCTTAAGTCTCCCTCGCCTACATCCAAACCTTGGAGTTGTCGCTTTCCCCCGGGCAGCGGTTTCAACTCTAGTGGCGGTCGCTTCTCGACTGGGCTCTTGTCCTTAACTTCTTCGTTGTTTTTTCCGATGATTATCGTGGGCTCGTCGACTTCCTCCTTGCTCAAAACTTGTGATCAACCTTGCATAGAAGATGAGAAACCGTGCTCAAAAAGCATCCAAGTAATGACACTTATTATCATGCTCGCTACTCTTTTTCATCGAGTCAGTCATATCAAACGTAACTTTCTCGCCGTCCACATTCAAAGTCAATGTTCCATTCCTAACATCTATCAGAGTCTCGCCTGTAGCTAAGAATGGTCTACCTAGAATTAATGGAACATTTTCAACCTCGTCCATCTCTAGGATCACAAAATCGGCAGGAATAACGAACTTATTGACCTTAACTAGAACATCCTCGATAACACCTAGGGGTATTTTAACGATCTATCGGCCAATTGAATACACATCCTAGTGGGTCGTGGTTCACCTAATCCTAAGCACTTAACCATGGAGTACGGCATCAAATTTATACTAGCGCCTAGATCAGCTAAAGCATGCTCAACTACTAAGTCACCTATATGACAAGGAATAGTAAAACTCCCTGTGTCCTTGAGCATTTTCGGTATCTTGCTCTGGAGTATCGCCGAGCACTCTCCTCGTAGGTATACAGTGGAGACGTGTTCGAGCTTCCGTCGATTTGTCAGCAAGTCCTTCAGGAACTTCGCAAAACTGGGTGCGTAATACTTCAACAAAAGGTAAGTTAATATGTAATTCTTTTGCATATACCCATAAATATGCTAAATAGCGCCTCGTCTTTGTCCTTCTTCAAACGTGTTGGGTAGGGAACCTTCGGCTGGTACGGCCTCACTGGTGGTCACGCATTCTCCTTCGCCTTTTCTTTTTCAGGCGCTGCTTCCTCCTTTTTAGGTTTGACCATCTATTTTTTAGGTTCGGCTTCCCTCAATCGAGATGTGTACGGAATCTTCGGCTGGTACGGCTTCACGAGTGGTCGCGCCTTCCTCTTGCCATCCTTGTCCTTCTCGACTCTGTCGCCCTTGCTTTCCTTCACTCCTGGCTCGTCGTGGCCCTCGAAATAGACTTTCTCCTTTGAATTCTGCTTGATGGGAACTTCTTGCAATCCTCTCCCACTCCTCAGGGTTACTACGTTGTAGTACTCCTTAGGGTTTGTCTCGGTATAGCTCGAGAGTGATCCTTGATTTCGCCCCGCCAGTTGCTTTACTAATTGGCCAACTTGCTGCTCCAACTTCTTAATCGATGCATCTGTATTTTGAGCACGTATGTCGTTCGCTTCCATATACTCCTCCAATTTCGTCATTCGACTCTCATCAATTGCGGTGGTTTGGCTGAAATTCGTTAGGAGCATCTTCATCATGTCCTTCATCTCCCTCATATCATCAGATCCTGACCCCGCGGATGCGTTCTGATACTGTCGTGGTGGTTTGCCTTGGAAACCAGACGGTCTGGGCTGAAATCCCGGTGGTTCTTGTCCGTTGTGGTTCTGATTCCCGTACGCCAGATTGGGGTGCGCTCGACGTTGGAAACCTCGCTGCCCTTGGTAGTTTCCCATGTAATCCACGTGCTCCAGTGGCTGCCCGAGTTGGCATTCGGATGTCTCCTGGGCTGCGGCACAAATCCAACATTGTGTTTTATACGGCGTATGCTGCGTCGGTGCGGCGGTTGTCACAGCGTTCACGGGCTGTGTCTGCCCGGATTTTGGGAGTAGTGCGCCAATCACAGTCTGCAGTTGAGAATTTGTCTCCGGGATTTGTTGCTGGGGCGCCTCAAATTTTGCATTCGTGGCCGTCACTTCGCTCACTCCAAACACGCCGGGCATCTTAATTCTCGTATTGCCCCTCATGAAACTATTCCATGAGTAGTCCTCGATCAGGCTCCAAGCATCGGTCGCACTGAGCTTCACAAGCCCTCCTCATGCGGCTCGGTCTTCATGTGTACAGTCTGATCGTTGAGCCCCTCGTGGAATCAGTTGATTTGGGCTGCCTTCGACATTCCATACTGGGGGCATTTCTTCAGTAGTGACTTGTATTGCTCCCACACCTTGTAGAGATTTCTGAGTCCTTCTGGTGGAAAAGCGATATCTCCATCTTCAGTCTCTGTACCGTTGATAATGGGAAGTAGTGGCCGATAAATGCGGCTCGCAACTCCTCCGATGTGGTAATCGATCGTGGTGGTAACAGCTCCAACCAATCCTTCGCTCTGAACTTCAGGAGAGACCACTTTGATTTCATCGCCCGTGATCCCATTGATCTTAATGGTGTTGATCACCGTCAGGAAAGCCTTCAGGTGTGAGTAGGGATCGTCGTCTGGGTTCTCCTCAAACTGATCTGTCTGAAAGATCGTCTGAAGCCAAGAATGCTTCAGTTCGAAGTTGTTGTTCTCGATCGGCAGAATAACAATCGCCGATTCCGTACCGCCTAGTGCGGCATTCTTGAGTAGATCTTGTAGCAATTGCTCCTCCACGTGGACGGGCACTCTGTGGTCCGCCATCCTTACTTCTGTATCTGTGCTATCTATGGATGCCTCTACTCGAGAATTTTGGGTCGATTCCTGAGAGCTGTCCTCTGAGTAGTTAACTAACGGTTCGTGAGAGCTAGTGGTCGCTCCTTCGGTATCGTACCTGAGTTGCCTTCGTAACTTATGCTTGAAATCTGGGCCTGCATAACAATGGGACACGATGGATGGCTTCGGGTCATTCACTGCTGAATCGTACCTTCAATAAGTGAGAACAAAATTAGCGAAGAAACAGATAAACACGTCGAAGAAACAACGAAATTAAAAATTTTGTAGAAACACAAATAACGCAAATAACGAAAAACTAAGAAAACGTCACATAAAAGTGGTTAAAGTACCGAACTACGGTGTTCCTAATATCAATCTACTCCCCGGCAACGGCGCCAAAAACGTGATCGATACGCGGTGTACTAATGTAAAGTGCAGGTGCGATAAGTGATAAATAAAACGAATACGTAATTATTATCACCGACGTACGATAGGCAGTGGACCTATCACTTGTAGGTAGTAAGGTGAGTAAACGAGTATCGAACACGAGGAATAAACTGATTACTAGTAATAACTTATCGACTCGATATCTAGACTAAATAAAGTGCGCAAATTGTTTATACTAAGAACTAACCTAACAGACCAATCCTAAAGCAACGAGAGATTAAGAGAACACGACTGAAACTGGTGAGAGTGCTTTCAGATAACAAAAGTGTGTTCGGGATTCGAATCCCGCTAGGTACTATCGTTCTAAGACAATAAAGTATCGCTCCTATGTGATTAAGACTAAATCGCAGTAATTTCCTACCCACTTACGAATTTGTTGCCACCCTTAACGCTCGTGGGGATCTAAAATTCAATAATTACTAGCTGTGAGGATCGAGTATTTGCTTTCGCCCTATAATCGAATCATATCCTCTATGAACGGTCTAATCGTTGTTTAGCTGTCGCCCTAAATTATTTTCCACATGATCACTTTAACACATAGACATATTGAAGCGAAGAAACAATTTCATAGATAGATAAATAGTCATAAACACGAGTCACGATAAATATGTCTTAAGTGTGAATCGACCTAGCGTTCATCTAATCCCTTGGTTCCCAAGGATTCAATATGACCACTTAGGTAGCAAGAAAGCAAGTGTTGTGATTCCCGTATCTTCTATGATCCTGCTAAGGACCTTTCTGGGTATTCAGCCAGAGTCCGCACAAGGAGTGGTTGAGACTTGCTTTTGTGATTTTTTCCCATATGGATAGCTTGCGGGCACTCGGTCTAGGTCTTTCCTTGTGATCCTACCCTCTAACTGGTAAAAAAAAAAGTATTGCCATTTGGCCCCAAGCATTGGGTCTATTGGGATCTAGAAATATTTTGTGATGAACGCACATGTCAAGTTCCTTATTCTTCTTCTCCACCCTATTTATCATTCTTCTGGGACGTATTTCCCAGTCCTTCACGGCTCTTTTTCGTCTCTTATGTGTTAGGGTTATGTTCTGATAGCTTCCCCCTCTTTCTGAATTGAAATTAGGCTTTTATACTTACCGCAATCTTCACGGCATGGTACATGGGCCTTCATGGCCGTGAAGGTTCCGGGGAGGGAGAGTTTCGTATTTCTCTCAGATGGAGGAGTAAACGATATCCGATTGACCTGAAATTTTACCATAGAGAGAAGACTCACCAGTCTTTATTCTGACCAAAGGGATTCTCAATCCGAGGTCTAGATTGAGATATATGAATTTTTTGAAACTGCTGCTACTTTGCAGGCGGACTTCACGACCGTGACGAGCCTTGCTCGTGGTTGTGAATCCTATTTACGCTCCGTTCTTCATCGTTTCATCGTTTCACGGCCGTGACTCACGTCTGCTTTGGTTTTGGCCTTTTGTCACGGCCAGGAGCTAGACCATTCACGGCCGTGACTTGATTGAACTTAGGTCTCGCACTTTTTTCACGGCCTCGTGCATGACGTTCGCGATCGTGACTATACTTTGCATCGCTTGGCTACTTTCAGCCTTTCGTCACGGCCTGGTGCAAGAAGTGTCACGGCCGTGACACTCTTCTGTGGCTTCATAACTTGTTCGCTTTGCCTCGTTTTCGCTCCTTTTTCGCTTCTTTTCGCCCGGTAGCCATCCTAAGGTCCTATAAAGTGTAAATAGGTGTAATAGAGCGAATAATTGCATAAATCAATGAAGAACACTCTATTATATCCTAAATCACCGCTATAATTCACGTAGTAATGTACGTTTATCAGGTACTTTTGAATGGCGTCCGCAAGCTCCTCGAGTCTACACCACTTCGAAAGTCCGTTCCTGATTGGCACCATCAGCTTGAGCACCCATCTAGGTCTATATTCGAATTTTAAATATTATATTATTTTCACTGATACATGATCAAGTCCCATATTATCACGTGATAATTACAAATATTATATTATTTTCATCGATCATTTTACAAAATATACATGGTTATACCCACTCAAAAAAAGTCTGACACTGGGCAAACTTTTCATTATTTTCGAGCCCTTGTTGAAAAATATTCTCAGAAGCCAATAATATAAGTATTTAGTGATAATGGAAGAGAATATGAGAAGCTCAAACCTTACTTTGCTAGTCATGACATTTCTCACCTCACTACTCCTCCCCACACTCCGGAGCATAATGAGTTTGCGGAACACCGTCATAAGCACATCGTTGAGTCAGGTTTATCCCTTCTTTCTCAAGTGCAAATGTCATTAGATTATTGGTCATGTGCTTTTACTACAGCCACATATTTGATTAATCGCCTCCCAACTCCAACACTTAATAATGATTCTCATTATCTTCGTCTATTTGGGATTGTGCCTAATTACTCAAAACTGCGAAACTTCGACAGTTTGTGCTACCCATGGTTGCGGCCATATGCACGTCATAAGTTTGATAATCGGTCGCTTCCATGCATCTTTGTAGGTTACTCAACAATGCAAAGTGCCTATTATTGCTTACATGCTCTATCAAACAGGGTTTATGTTTCTCGACACGTTAGATTTGTCGATAACGTTTTTCCATTTCCGAGTTTTGGTCCTTCGTCTACTCCTATATCGTCTACTAATGTTACAGAATGGTGCACATTGTCACTTCCTGTTGATACAGAACCTCATGTACAGCCCATGGTCCAGCCCACTATCGACCCGCCTACTGTCACTATCTCACCACCACAAGAGTCATCAACCACCCCACATCCACCACATCCTTCAACTAGAACCATCATCACTCGCCTTCAAAACAATATTGTGAAGCCAAACCCCAAGTTTGCCTACCCAACCACAACCCAATCTCAGTTAGTTGAACCTCATAATTTTATTCAAGCGCTAAAAGCTCCTCAATGGCGGCATGCAATGACAGAGGAATATAATACATTATCGCGTAATGGTACATGGGAGCTTGCACTAGTAGAGAAATAGCATGGGCGACGCCTTTTATAGATCATGGGCAACGGTTTCTGTGCGTCGCCCAAAACCCCGTCGCCCATCTACAAAAGCTTAGGCGACGGTTGTACACCCATCGCCTATGATAGGTTATCGGCGACGATTGTTAGGACAACCGTCGCCCAAAGTACTCCGTAGGGAGCTGTTTTGTGGGATTGGGCTACGGTTTCTCCAAAGCTTATTTTTATTTTAATATAACAATTGGGCAACGGTTTCTCAGCTAGGAACCGTCGCCCATGTTACTATTTTTTTTCGTTTTCATATGCCCAACAATCAAATCCAAAACAACCAAGTCAACCCAAAAGATCAATTCCAAAAATCAATCCTCAACAATAACAATAATGGTCAATAAAATCAAGAGTTACATCATCCAACAAATATCTCATAACATAACACAAACATATATTAACGCAAAAGTCTAACCTACAAGGAGGCTCGTAAAATGCTCCGCCCCACAGTTCCCGTACTTCGTTGATCTCTTCGACGCCCACCCGTATGTTGATGAATATGCACAGTATCGCATAGCGCCACAATGGCCAGCTGCCGAACAAAATATAGCAAGTAAATAAAACAAGATATGATCGGTCTTTAAGTTCTATTCGAAAGACATTTAGGTCAATTATCAGTATACTATGCCATAGAATTCGTCGTCCATGCTTCGCATCATATACTTGTGAAAGTTGCAAGATTGCTGCAGCTTATGGTTCTGCATTTACCAAATAAACCAAGCATTAGAAATACAGTTAAAAACAAATGAAAGTAGTCCAAAAAAGAGAAACACCCAAGCGAAGCAAACAGGGCTTTCCTCTTTGTCTTCTTCAACCACTAGGAAAAAGAAGAAAAAGGACCCAACTTTATATTAATGAAATGAAGAAAGTAATAGACATCGAAGCACAAAAAGGTAATTGATTTACCTTCCCAAATCTGTAAATGGATCTTTCATTAATCGCGAAATACAATGATGGAAAATAGTTATGAGAGATCTTACCTTGTTGTCGTAGCCCGGAATCGTCGGAAAAGAGTCGTGGTAGCTGGAAAAGGTCGCCGAGAGAGAAGAGGTCGCGTCCAAATTCGACCCAAAAATCCCAAATTGTCCAAACTTTACCCAAAAATCTAATTGGCAAAGATCAAGCTCAATATCAACCTTATATCAAATATAACACAAGAATAAGCTACGAAATCGCATAATCAAGCTAGGAAAACCAGTCGAAACCCAAATTTTCACCAAACTACGAATTTCGAAAATTTCAAGCCGTAAATTGTGAAATACAAAGAGGTAATTGCTTAATGGACTTCTTACTGTGTTTTCCAAGCTTGGAAAGGTCGGAAATCGCTCGAAGACCGCCGGAAAATCGCCTAGCCGCGCGGTTTTGTTTTTTAGTTTCTCTTGGATTTTGCTAAGTGGTGGAAGAAGAGGGGTTTTTTAAAGACTTCATGGGCAACAGGTGTTAGCAAAAAATTCCGTAACCGTCGCCCAAACTTAACGTTTTTTGAGGATTTAAAAAAAATGCGAAACACCTTGGGCGACGGTTGTATGTAGCAACCGACACCCAAACTCATGTTTTATAAAAAATAAATAAATAAAAGTGTATAGGCGACCGTTATTCGTATCAACGTAGAAACCGTCGTCCAATTTCATATTTTAAAAAACATTAAATAAAAAAGTATATAGGCGACTGTTATTGGTGAGGAAACCGTCGCCGGAGGCTTTCGTCAATTATAGGCGACAGTTTTGGCCAAGAAACCGTTGCCTATGACGAACAAAAACTAAAAAAAAATTACGAAAGTGCCACCGCGTCCGCTATAGGCAATGGTTTTTGAGGAACCGTCGCCGAAAGTGCCGTCGCGTATGTATCATTTTCTACTAGTGTTGTTCCTTCGCAACTGTCTCAAAATGTTATTGGCTGCAAAGGGGTATATCGTATTAAATATAAGTCCTCAGGTGAAATCGAGCGTTACAAGGCTCGCCTTGTTGCTAAGGGTTTTCTTCAACGGCCTGGAATTGATTATTCGGACACTTTTAGCCCGGTTATCGAGCCTACAACAGTCAGACTCATGCTATCTCTTGCAGTCACAAATAAGTGGAATATTCAGTAGCTTGGTATTAATAACGCCTTTCTTCAGGGCAATCTTCACGAGAATGTCTTCATGTCGCAGCCCATGGGTTTCCTGGATAAAGATAATCACACTCATATATGCAAACTCAAGAAGGCTATTTACGGTCTCAAACAAGCTCCACGAACTTGGTATCAAGAGCTTCGCACATATCTTATCTCGTACGGATTTCGCAATTCCATTGCTGATTCATCATTATTCATATACAAGAATAATAATGTTACTTTTTATCCCTTGAATTATATGTTGATGACATAATTATTATGGGTCCTTCGTCTTCAGTTTTACAGGTGTTCGTTACTAAGTTAGCTTCTCGGTTTTCTTTAAAAGATTTGGGGCCACTATCTTACTTTCTTGGAGTTGAGGTGCTCTCTCATGAGCATATATTGTTCTTGAGCCAGAAGAAGTAAATTCAAGATATACTAGACCGTGCCAAGATGTCAGATGCTAAACAAAGACATACACATGCGGTCGCTTATCCTCCCCTTAATCTCAGTGATGGCTCTCATTTAACCAATCCAACTGACTATCGTGCATTGGTTGGAAGTCTACAATATCTATCTTTGACAAGGACGGATGTTGCTTTCGCAGTCAACAAGCTCTCTCAATATATGCACAAACCTACATATCTACACTATGCTGCCCTCAAAATACTACTTCGCTATCTTAATGGTACTTCCCATCATGGTATTATCATTCATCGTGACCCTCCAACACAACTTCATGCTTTTTGTGATGCGGATTGTGCCGGTGATCGTGATAACTATTTATTTACAACTGGATACATAGTCTATTTGGGAAGAATCCCCTCTCTTGGAGCTGTAGAAAACAAAGAAGCCTTGCTCGATCCTCGACAGAAGCCGAATTTAGAGCCGTTGCAACTACAAGTGCTGAGATCATATGGTTGCAGTCTCTTCTATAAGAGTTAGATATTTAATCTCCAACAAGTTCCTAGTATTTACTGTGATAACCTTGGAGCAACTCATTATGCGGCAAATCCAGTTTTTCATCTCGGATGAAGCACCTCGCACTAGCTTTCGACTTCGTACGGGAACAAGTTCAAAAAGGCACACTTCGTGTGCAATATATTTTTGGCTGTGATCAGTTAGTGGATGGTCTCACGAAGCCTTTTGCTAGGTCTCATCTTCGTGTCTTATTTACCAAGATTGGACTTGCTCAAAGACCGTCCATCTTGCGGGGGAATGTTGAAGATATCAGTTACGAATCAAATGATATCAATGAGGAGAATCAATTACGAGAGAATCATTCTCCATAACTCTTCCACAAAATCATCTCTCACATCATTGCATATTATTCTTTAGGCTTAATTATTTTTTTGGTCACGTAATTTAGGAGGTGTGGCATTTTAGGGACCGCTAATTTACGGTGGCATTATAGGGACAGTAACTTTTAAAATCGTGCAATTTAGACATTATACCTGATTTTTCTCCAAAATACATCATGTGCACGCACGTAACCGATTTTAGACTTGAGTTTTCCCCAAAATACATCAAGTGCCACGCGGGTGACCGATTTTTATACCAAAAAGTCCGACGTGGCGCCGGAACGATGACATGCCCGTTTTACAGAGATTTTTTTGTTTTTTTAAAACTAATTTCTGACATTGCGCCAAGTCGGATTATTTTAATGACGTGGCATTTCTGTAAAACGGACATGTCATCGGTCCGCCCAAAAATTAGCAAAAACGAGCATGTCATCAGTCGGTGCCACGTCAATTTTTCGGTATAAAAATTGATTACATACGTGGCACGTGATGTATTTCGGGGAAAAATCAGGTATAATGTCTATAAATTGCACGATTTTAAAACTTATTGTCCTATAGTGCCACAACCTAAATTAACGGTCCTTATAATGCCACCCCCTAAGTCATGGAACCAAAAAAATAATTAAGTCTATTCTTTATTATTGCATATAATTTCTTGTAACGTTTGTTTTGATTCTTTATTGTATTTGCCTATCTATAAGGCTGAATATGTTAATAGAAAAATCACTTCTCATAATTCCTCAGTAAGTTCTCTGTGTGAAGATTAGTCGTTAGATTCTTTTCGGGCTAGCTTTACTATCTTAGATAATTTGCCTTTTGTAATCCATTCGAGTAGTGGAATTAAGGCGCATAGTATGTTAACTTGCTGCGTCATTTTACAAACTGTGTCTGCGTCTTTTTACTGCTAAAGTTATTTTTTCGTTGTACAAAAGCTTTCTGATCCCGAGTGTTGTTTGAACATCTCCATCGTTACATTTAACTTAGTTTATTTCCATATTTGTTGGATTTTATGAACATATGAGAGATTGATTGAAGCTTGTAAGTAGAGAAAAGGAAAATGAAGGAGATAAGTTGTAACCTTTTTAACTTAGAACATCATCATTCATTCATAGGGTTTTTCATACATGCATACATACATTAAATTACATCACAAACATCTACCTTATAAAGACTACAATGATAACTACAAGGTACAAAGTTTCAAGCATAGCCATGCTTTTTCTATTCTAACACACAACATGGCATGGTGATAAAGACATACCAAAACATTCAACTTGGACCATGCTTTACTAACCAAACACATTTTAAAGCATGGTCTACCTTAACTACATCAATCATTATAATAGACATTAAGGAAAATATTAAAATATATTAATATTTTAACACTCCTCCTTAATATTTTCCTTAATGATGCCTAAACGACCCTTAAGAGATTTGATTCTTCCTTTAGGCAATGACTTCTTCAAAATAGCATATTGATCATCGGAACGACAATGATTGAATTTCACCTTAACATCCTCTTCAGCTCGTCGAATAGCATGTAACTTGATTTCGACGGTTTCCACATTTGCAGCGGCTTCATCGTGAACGGCAAGCTTTGACTTCGGCGTGCTCCTCCTCATTTTAGACCTCTTTAAGGGATTGAGCGCCAAATGTTGAATTTAAAAATTTCCGTCCATCGCCATCTCCTCCTTCATCGCATGTTCCTGTTCACCATATTTCATTACTTCTTCTACCAAGGAAGGTTCTAACTTAACATACATGCATTTTTCACACGCCATAGACGGGTCGAGAGGTGAGTCGTCTTCATCATGTGAAACAAAGTTAACTTCTTCACATAGCTCGTTGAACTTCATAGGAATGCTTTTTTGGAGCATAGCCACTTTAGCCAAAACTACATCATTCGGATCATAGACAACACATGCGTTGTCTTTGAATAGAAGAGAGTATCCTCTTTCCATCATTTTTGAAACACTCAAAAGATTCTGAGTTAAATGAGGAACAAAGAGAACATTCGAAATATACTTTGTACCTCGCATAGTGTTGACCGGTATCGAACCTTTTCCTTCGGCTTGAATGGCCTTGCCATTTCCTAGTCGTACCATCGTCTTGCTGCATTTGTCCAAGCTCGCAAACATCTTCTCATCTTTGCACATGTGGCTCGTGCAACCACTATCAATGAGCCAAGCTTGCTCATCTTTTGCTTCGGACATCGCCATAAAAAGGTATTCTTTAGCCTCTTCTTGATCATCGGAAACGTTGGCTTGTTGTGGTTGAATGTTGGCTGTTTCTTTAGACGACAATTCCTTTCAACATGCCCCATTTTCTAACAAATGTTGCACCGAATGGCGCCTTTTTCCTTGTACCAACAATCACATTAGACGTGGTTGTTTCGGAAGCATATTTTGCACGAACGGACGACTTTGCTTTGTATTTGAAATTTTGAGCACCTTGATCTTCATCATCCCTATCTTCATCTTGGGTTGTACCATCTTTTACTTGTTGTTTTCCTTTGATCTTCACTTTGAAGGCCGGAAAAGCTCCTTCGGTGGCATCTTCTTCTCTCATGTTTGCTCGTTGCTTTTGAGTTAGAAGCTTGCTAATGAGCTCCACAACGGATAGAGTCTTGAGGTCGCATGACTCTTCGATAGCCGAAATTTTCGCCTCAAATTTTGAAGGTAGGCTTATCATCATTTTTTCCACCACCTTCGCATCGTTGAACTCTTCTCCCGTCAACCTTATTTTGTTAACGATGTCTAAGAGTTTGGAAGAATACTCCTTCACCGAGTCTCCATCCTTCATCTTCAGCATTTCAAACTCTCTTTTTAGTGTTAAGAGTTTGATGCTCTTCACACGATCGCTTCCTTCAAACTCTTCCTTCAACTTATCCCAAGCTTCTTTTGGATTTTCACACGTCATGATTCTTGTGAAGATCGTATCGGAGAGAGCCGAGTGTAAGCATGTGAGAGCTCTTGGTTTTTCTGCGACGTCTTCTTCGTGCTTCTTCATTTGTGCGATCGTCGGGTTTGCTCGTAAGGCCGGTGGTTCTTCATCACTTTCCACCACATTCCAAAGGCATAGCGCTTTCAAGTACGCCTTCATCTTGATCGCCTATATGTGGTAGTTTTTTCCGTTGAAAACCGAAGGCCCCGTGCTTAGAGAATTGCTCGCCATCTTCATCGCTTTCTTCTAAGGTGTAATTTTTTTTTTCACAACTCACAAGTCCCTCAAGAATATAGCTCTGATACCATGTTGGATTTTATGAACATATGAGAGATTGGTTGAAGCTTGTAAGTAGAGAAAAGGAAAATGAAGGAGATAAGTTGTAACCTTTTTAACTTAGAACATCATCATTCACTCATAGGGTTTTTCATACATGTATAAATACATTAAATTACATCACAAACATCTACCTTATAAAGACTACAATGATAACTACAAGGTACAAAGTTTCAAGCATAGCCATGCTTTTTCTATTCTAACACACAACATGGCATGGTGATAAAGACATACCAAAACATTCAACTTGGACCATGCTTTAGTAACCAAACACATTTTAAAGCATGGTATACCTTAACTACATCAATCATGGAAAATATTAAAATATATTAATATTTTAACAATATCACTTTATCGGGACCCCCAATAAAAGACAGGAAAGCATAGTAGGTACGAAAATAAATGGAATGTCGTTTAACAAAGTAATAACAAGCTTACACCATGTCTGTGTAGATTTTGAAAATAAAAATGGAATGCACCAGCTGCATTATATTGACTGAGACGCACTGAGACGCACAAGCCGAAATCCAGGGGAAAAGTATATTACACAGGATCATATATATATAAGATAAATTCTTTTTTGGCCTGGACATCATCTGATACCCGCCATTATCTGTAAAGAACAGCAATGATCATGAATATGACTTTCAAATTAATGAGGCATATATAAAGATGGTCGTGAACCTGCTAAAGTAAATAGCAAAGGGAATCGGGCTGAGCTCTAACAACAGAAGAATAGTGTTACCCTCGGGTTTTCGAACCTGCGAGTTAGAAGGCGGGAAGAAGGAAGGATAGAAAGAGGTAGGTAGTCTCGATGGCACGCGGGAAGTTGAAGACCCGCGAAGAATTCGAGGAGCGTTGAGATCTTAGGAAGCTGACAGGGTGCGGGATATTTTTCCCGAGGTGAGATGATTGAGGACGAGCCGTGTTGGTCAGCCCCGAGAAGAAAAGAGGTCGAGGCCAGGTAAGATAGATCCTCCAGAGGAGGAAAGGTGGAGGTTGACCGAGGCGGTTACTTCCCGAATAGGGCTTGAAGGGAGGATGAAGTGTGAAGGACATGGGAAAAACGTGGGATAATGCGAATGGTTGTGTCGCCGGGTGAGGTCTGATGAGGGGATGAACGTGGGTAGTTATCAGGTCACGGAAAAACCGGGTGAGGTCAGTATAAAGGTAACGGTTAAGTTTTCAAAAGGTACACATCCATAAACGGAAAACGACATTTCATTCCTAGCACCTGTGATTACCTTTTTGAGGAAGAAAACTGGCCTTAGCATCGGAGGGGCGTCGCCGGGAACCACTCCGGCACCCCTCTAACTTGTTTTCTCTGTTGTTAGGTTTGTACGTTACGAGCGATTGTTATTTTTTAAGAGTCGCGCCAAGAACTACGTGGAGGGACCGTTTTTCGTGGAACGCATTCATTAAGTTCAGCTTTTCTACACCAAGAACTGCTGCAAAACAAAAAAAATAACGAGAAAGAATCAAGCAATACCGATCATCTTTGATGCAAGAAGAACAAATTAGTGTTCATAGTATTGCTCGTAGAAGTTCTCAATTTCCCGAGCATCTGTCTTCTTGACTCCTGCAGCAAGAGTCGACGCATCGTCCTAACAGAATTCCATAAACAGTTCCGCACACATAATTCCTCCTAATTTTAGTTTAAATTCCAACATCTTAAATAACAAAAACATATATTTTTGCATCAAAGAACAACTCCAAATAGTTACCCGATCTAATCTATGATGCAAACTGGTCTTGAACTGCCGCACGCCACGGTCGCAAAGATACGCAGCTCAAGGCGTGGCCTAAGGCAACAAGATCTGCTTCAATATAGGGATATATCCGCAGCCGTAAAGATCATGCTATAGGCCGTGAGAGCATCCGCACGAGGTCCCACGGCCGTGGAGGATGGTGTCTTAGGCAGCGAACGCTGCTCCACAGTTCGAAGCTCCCACGGCCATGAAGGCAGGTGCATCAGGCTGTAGGCAGTGGTAGCAAGCGCTGCTCCAACAGCTCGAATCTCCCACGGCCGTGGTGACCGGCACCTTACGCCGTGGATCGTCCCAGGACCTGAAGAGGTACGCAACTCTTGGGAGGAAAACAACTATTCAAGAAAGGATACAAAGGAGAAAACGAATGGGCACCATAAAAACCTTTCATTCAGAGGATACCACGTTTCACCTCCTATAAAAGAGCATCTCCATCTAAGAAAGAAAAAGAAAAACTCACACAAGAAAATAATAATGAAGAACTCAAAAACTCTCAAGCAAACTCAAAGCTAATTAATTCTCTAATTTTGCCTTCAAGATACATCCATTTCACCCGGACTACATCATCAAAAGAGTCTTCCTTTTGTCGTCAATAGCATCTATCCAAAACGTAGAAGAAAAACCACGTATTACACCACCTATTCCAGTACTTTCAAAATCCATCATCATATTTGAAAAGGTGAAAGAATAACAATTGAGGTTTCTGTTGACACCTATGAATATACATCAGATACAAGTTATAGGGTTAATTGCAAAAAATAGTTACATTTTTTAAACATGAATTGCAAATCTAGTTAACTTTTTAAAAATAAGGCAAAACTAATCAATTTTTCTAATTGTAATCATTTTTATTTTCTCTTTTCATCAAATTGTTTAAAAATCTATGTTTTCACCGTTATTATCTTGCATTAGCATTTTTCTCGAAATGTCTTATGACCATACTCGATGTTAAATAGTACATTATCATTAAAACTAAAAAAGATGTATTATTATAGTTCGATCATCAAGAAGTAGCAACGGGCAAAACTAGAAAATTAACATTATACCGTCATTTTTGACAAAATAATAAATTTCGATGTTAATGATTTGCCTTCCTTGTCGATTTTTCAAATTCAAATATGTAGTTGTTGTTGGGGTGAGCGGTAATTTTTTCGGCCTCAGCGGAAGGTTGATTTGGAACTCGCGACTATTTTATCGGGACAATATAAAATCGAAATGACACTGAGAGAGAACATGAGATTTTGTTCTCCCAATGCCGCCTACCTCCACGGAGAGCACCAATTTTACTATATAGAGAATATTACACCGTACAAATTAACGCTCCTGTTTAAATCCTTACTCGAAACCCCTTACCACCCAGGTAATGTAGTTGTACCTACTCCCAACTACCCCAGTAAAACTACACCGGCTCTCACCCTTGTCCTCCTCCCGAAGGTGGAAGTTTTTCCCTCTCCCTCTTCTCTCTCACTCCCTCGCACTGGCTCTTTTGTATCTGCTTTTGGGGTGTCTATACAAGTGAACTATCAAGGCCTATTTATAGGCCAGCTCTCACGCAAGGTTCCAAAGAAAATTATGTTATTCCTTACGTTTTTCTTTGTGTGTGGACCATCATCACTTATTTCCTCCAATGCAAATTTCATTGTGTGGTTGAATATTAATGATGGACCCATCAATTCTCCCCCTACAGCATCATTCAACACCTTCTCCACCAAGCATCTCTCTCGCGAGTCGAAACTTGAGAGTTACCCGCTCGTAAATACCATGAATGTCCATTGGCCTTCCTTACCAGCAACACATAGTCCGAATCAAAACATTTCGATCCTACCCCACTTGATTCACTTCTGCGGCCAATCCTATGTGCAACTTCCTAATCGACTATACCTGTCGATGTGGCGCCCCAGACTTCCACTACCCATTCTTACTATATGGCTGCTATTAATGTAGAGGAATAATTCATACGAAAACGCGTACAAAATTTTTCCTTTTATATAAAGGAATCATATTGTACAATACAAAATTAACTTAGGATCCTAAATACAAGGTAGAGTGCGCATGCATAACAAAAGAATTCCTGTAGGCCCGCCACTCAGGTCGCATTTATGTACACACTGCCACCTCAAAAGCCCTCCGGAAGCTTCAAAATAAGGCCTCGCCATCATAAAGATCACATACCGTGATCCTGTGAACCTACAACACATAAATACATGGAATGAGCTTATAAAGCTCAGTAAGTGAAAGTCATGCATGCCATGCACGTGCCCTAAATTCGCAGAGGCATCCACGCCAATGCTCCTTAGACCTCATATTTTTCTTGTATTGTCTTGTCATGTAGGGCCATCGGCTATCTTACTATGCACCATCATAGAGCTCGAATCCACAATGGATAAATAAATATATAAGTGACAATACCCAATCATGGGAGGCTAACCCTAGGGCACTTTTCTGTCCCAATATGGTTTCATACGTCACGCGGACGCTTCACACTGGTAGCCTATTCTGAGGTAGTCAACCCCAGAGGTACCCTCGGTGTCGCTTACTCCCTCAGCTCGCATGCTCCAGGTTTCACCTTCCGCCATGAGGGCATTCGCCCTAATATCATGTCTTGTCTTGAACATGTCATGCCTTGAAGGCGACGACATAAGACGTCACCATGGTAGCATAGAAGAGTCGTGACTCAACTGTGAGTCGACATCAGACGCCCATATCGGCGAATATTTATCGCTCAGGTGATCGTGCATCATGCACGCTTTCGTATTCTGTCTTTAATACTAATCGTGCGTGCATATGAACATGTCGTGAATATGCATGTCATGTTATCATGTAACGTAAACAAACCATGTAGGTAGTCACAAAATCATAGGAGCACATAAACACTTAATTCATGTACATACAATTATGTGTTGTTGTGGGGACTTCAACTTACCTGTCGTTCGGAGATTATTAGCTCGTAATTCCGTGAAATTCTTAGTCCCTGATTGTAAGCATAAAATTGTAACATCGGTGTACTGTCTAATTTATTATACTGCCTAAGTTCTTGAGTTCCCTAAGTACTTAAAATATTATATTTACAACTGTATCCGAAAGATTATTATTTAGAGAAGTATGCTAGGTTTAATTAATTCGTGAAGTATTCTAAATTCGTGAACTATTATTAATATTCCATACACACTTCTCGAACTCTTATGAGCTTTATATAATTCGTCAACTTCAGCATTTTCCGTTCTACTTCACGAATCATCTTACACATGTATCTCACTTTGCGTACCCTCATAATTAATTGAATTTGGGAACCAATACTTCACGAATTGTCTCTTAACTTGCCAAGTCCACGTAATGAATTATATTATTATCTTATTACCACTTGCATGATATTATTATTCCCACTTGCATGACACTATTATTTTATTCCCGCACCTAGCTAAGTCTATCCACCAAGTTAGTGAACCTATTTACCTTATACTACCTACGTTCCAAACTGTTTTGGACATTTTACTATATCGGGCGTCCCCAACCATTTTGAACATTTCCTTTTATAGCAAAAAACTACCACAAACAATCAATATAATCTACTATATATTATTAAAAGACGTGTCAAAATATACACTTTTCACCTTTTAATTATACTATATTATAAAAATATTCAATTTCTTAAACAACGTGTCATACCCCAAATGTCCATAACCGTTTGGGACGGAGGGAGTAATGTTATTTTATTCCTTAAGTTCCGTGACATTCCATGCATGCACAATTCCCTATATTGTTTAAGTCATGAAGTTAGATTAGCTCGCACACTCCCTTAGCCACGTGGTATTGTTTTCCTAGCAACTCGTGAAGTGCATGGCCTAGTATACAATTCGCCAAGTTTCTTTATTTGTGGCTTACTAAATTCGTGGAATATACATTCACGAATTCTATCTTGATTTGCAAAGCATGTTTCACGAAGTCTAAGGCTTCTTATTAAGTTCACGAACTCCTTATGGTTCGCAAAGTCTCTCTCTCTTTTGGTTCGCGAGTACTCCACCAATTCGCCAAGTTGGCTAATGTACACATTTCACGACTCCAAAACAGTTTTAACATTCGACTCTCAAAAACTTTAGATCAAACTCATGCTTTTCAAGAACAGTTTGCATATCCTAGGAACTTCAATATTTTCAAGGCCTTCGAAAATTAAGTGTTGTACAAAGCCTCAGTAAATAATACTTTTCGTGCTTACTTAGTCCTAGGACATGTTAATATGGCAATATATAAGTAATAACATGAATGGTTAGAAAATATACCCACTTCCAAGCTTATGGATGAGTTCGGTGTCTTCTTTCTCTACTTAGGTGTTTTTAGCTAATGATATGAAAGTTTTCTTTCGTGTCTTAAATTTTACTTTGCGTGTAAGAATTAACAAATGACAAGCACATAAGTTCCAGCTTAATTCCTACCCGGTTAGTAGTCGTAAGCATATACATATGGTATCACATGTAGCATGAAATCATGTAAGCACATAATATGCAGACATTTTAATCACATAATATGCATGCAAATTTATTGGTCGGCTTACTTACGGGACTCGGGTATTACAGTCAATTCCGAAGAGGGATTTTCTTATCACCACCATCGTCTGTAGCCCCTTCCCAGCAGGATTTCCTTCTCACCACCATCGTCTACGTTTCCTCCATGCGCAATTTTCGTGAACTCATCAACGTCACATATTATACACCATACTCCCGTCCAGACGATACAACCTTCCACCCTCTTCTCCCATCCGTAGGACCATTTTCGCCACCGTATGATTTTTCAGACTCCCCCGGCTATGAAACCCCGTAGCCCTTGGAATCTAACTGGCTCAATGATATTAAAATTCCCACGCAACTTCGGGACAGTCACATCACCCAAAGTGCGCACCGCTCTGTTAACCATTTTGATCTTCATCTTTCCAACTCCTCGAATATCCGTCGATCTCCATCAGCCATGAAGACAAACCCGTTCGAATTTTCCGAAACATATCAAAATGTTCCTCTCAGAGCAACCTAGTACTTCGATCTCGAATCTAATATCTCTTCATCCCGAGAATGAGCGTCATCGTTAGTGACTGCGAGAACATCTCTAAGATAAAATATATGCTACTGTCGTGGAATTATCCTAGCCGCCCTTATCCTTCTTCCTCCAAGACTAACACAGTTCCTCTTGATGTGTCCCGGCTCACCACACATGTAGCACACCATGCCCTTCACGCCATCCCTTGATTTGGACCTGCTGTTTGTCCCAAATACTCATGGCGTATAACCTTCCTCTACGATTCTCTTAAACATAGCCAACGCCTGCTACCACCATAATTTGATATTCTCCTCTTTTAATGCACCAAAAGAGTTGAATGCATTTCCACCATTTTCACCGTCTATTTCGCATATGATGGTTGTGACCAAATTATCATTAGAATCAGGAAGCGAGGTAAGAAGTAAAAAGGGCCTTACTTCTTGCAATAGACACATCACGATCCAAATCCTCCAGTCTCCGTCATTTTCTCCGGCTTTCCCTCGTCACCTTTCATAGCTATAACCAAGCCTTGGCAAACGAGCATTCCTTCACTCCCATCTGAAATAGCAATGATCAGATAATTCCCAGGAAAGGCTGGTGACCTAGCTCACAGTACTATTACCACAAATTGTCAAAATTCTTCCGCCGCACAAGCTCCACCGGACGCTGCTCCCCCGCACCGAGGATTCTATCAATGATAACCATCTTGCAATGTTGTTTCTCCCGAAAGGAACACACCACCTGAACACATTGTCAGGAAGACTTTCGACACAAGGCATCACCTTGTTGAACTTGGCTCCTTTGGACCGTTAAACCTTTTAGATATCTTTTCTAATATGGAAGATCAGACATGCTACAACCACAGAGTCAAACTATATCAATAAGGCTAGGCTCTGATACCACTTGTTAGGGTGAGCGGTAATTTTTCGGGCCCAACGGAAGGTTGATTGGGACTCGTGACAATTTTTTATCGAGACATTATAAAACGAAATGACACCGAGAGAGAACACAAGATTTTTACGTGGTTCGGCCAATATTGCCTACCTCCACGGAGAGCACCAGTTGTACTATATAGATAATATTACACCGTACAAATTAACGCTCGTGTTTAAATCCAAACTCGATATCCCTTACCCACGCGGGTAATATTTGTACCTACTCTCAAACTACCCCAATAAAACTACACCGGTCCAACCCTTATCCACCCGAAGGTGGATAAATTTTTCCGTCTCCCTCTTTTTTCTCACTCCCGCGCACCGGCTCTTTTGTATATGCTTTTGGGGTGTCTATACAAGTGAACTATCAAGGCCTATTTATAGGCAAGCTGTGCGCAAGGTCCAAAGAAACTTATGTCATTGGTTAGATTTTTCTTTGCGTGTGGACCATCATCACTTATTTCTTCCGCTTGCAAATTCATTGTGTGGTAATATTAATGGTGGACCCATAAATTGTATTGTATATATATAGAGTGAATGAACTATTTTCTGGATATTATCAAATACAGGACCCAATTTGTAAACTGATACGCGAACTAAATTTATGAGACAAAAACTTGAAGTCCCATTTTTTATATTTTCATCCTTCAAACAATTACAATAAATCAATGGTCATTTTTGTTACAATTAACATATTAAGTTTTTCAAATGTAATTATTCTTAATACTATACATTAGGAGACCCACAAAGAATTGTCAAATTTAAGACTCAATCATGCTAAGATGAAGAAGTGATGAACTCAGCTGAAGCTCACTGTAGAGAGTTATCTTTGGAGCTGAACTAATAAACGTATTCAAAGGAAAAGAAAGCGTTGGTTTGTTTTAACAAAGGTGGGCTTTTGATTCAAGGTTACTTATAGAAACGCAGGTGCTGAAGACGACTTCTACTGAGGAGCTGTTAACGGGTTTTAAACATTTGGCGCCCTTTATAAAAGAGATGAAGTCCGCGCGCAACTCAATTAATCTTCTTCTTCATTTTTAACTTCCTATGTAAAAATCAGAGTTCTTGTTCTCTGATAATGCTATTGTAAATGTCGAGATCTTCGAAGATTTGGAAAACGATTTTGTCTTCCTTCCCCAAAATAAGTGGTGCACCTACATGCCAAAAATAGGAGATTGCAACTACCAAATATGGAAGATATGAGATCAACCAATAAGAAGAGAAGATCGAATCAAATATTTACTATATTTGGAGAGATCTTCAAGGAGATATTTTAGAAGATATTCAACGGATCTTTTACCAATTCAAGGATGAGCCAATGCCTATAAAAGAAGGATTTTCGAGCTGCCATAGATGTGCTTTCGTACGAGAAATTTGAGAGTTTCATAGAGTCTCTTTGGAGCGACATATTGAGCAAAAATCATGAGCGAAGCACATATCAAGTTTGAGCGAGTTTTACTTGTCACGAGAGCATCTGTTTAGCCTAGTATTCGTTTGCAAAAGTCTTCTTAGGACTTTGTAGGTTTGCAGAATCGTTTAGATTCGTAGTTTTTTCTAGGCTTGAATTTTACTATCGCTTGATAGTTGTTTTTATAATCCATTCGCCATGAGGCACGCAACAAGTTTCTAACTTGCTACACAAAATTTATATCTCGTGTCTTTACGTTTTCATCGCTGAGTATTCTGTTTATTCTGCTGTGGTTCATTGTTGAGAGTAATGTTGAGTCAACATTAGGTTCAACATATCAGTCACCAGTTTACTACTTAGCTTTTACATCCATATCATACCGGGACCACTTCAAAGTGGTATCAGAGCCTACGCTTGACGTTACTAAGCACTGAAGATCATCTACAATGGATGTTTCAAGCTCAAACTATCTCGGCAAAGTCCCTGTGTTAGACGGTTCCAATTATGCCTATTGGAAGGTTCGTGTGCGCCAATTCATCAAGTCCATAGATGTGAGAGCGTGGGAAGCTGTTCTCAACGGTTACACTCCACCTCGAACTCCTTCAGATGCCGATGGTGAAGTCGTTGACAAACCAATCGAAGAATGGACGATTGCTGAAAAGAATGCAGCCGAGTATAACGACAAAGCTCTTAATGCCATCTTCTCCTCGGTGGACATCTTCATGTTCAAAATCATTCAGAATTGTTCGACGGCAAAGAACGCTTGGGATCTACTTCAGAGGTACTGCGAAGGCGATGCGACCGTGAGGGAAACCAAACTGCGATATCTCCTCAATCAGTTTGAAAACCTCAGAATGAAGGAAGACGAGGATATCACCACATACTTTGGGAAGATTCTGACGATTTCAAGCGAGTATGCTAGCCTCGGAGATCCAATTGCAAATAAGGTACTTGTTTCTAAAGCTTTACGTACTTTAGCTGAAAAGTTTAATGTGAAGGTAGCGGCGATCGAGGAAGCACACAACCTATCCACTATGGCGTTCAACACGTTGATGAACATCATGAAGAATTACGAGACCAACCTTGACGTTCAAAAGAGGGCATCACGCGGAAAAAGCCTTGCATTAGTCAGTCAACCATCCAAGGTTCAAACCGAGGATGACTCTGACAATGATGATAATACTGCCATGCTGGTGAAGAACTTTGCGAAGTTTCTCAGAAAAAACAGGAGAGTTGAGCAGAATGTCGGCCAGAATGCCGGACCAACATTCAGGAAGGGTCAGAATGTCAAAGATGAACCCTCGTCAGCTCCTCCCTTCTTCAAACGCAAATCAGATGTAAAGAAGAAGAACATCAACTACGAGTCTGTAAAATGCTACGAATGCCAAGGATGGGGCCACTTTGCCAACGAGTATGCAAATACCCTCCGCAAGCACGGAAAAGCTATGTGGATCGATCTTTCTGACGATGAAGATGAAGAACCATGTTCCAAGGAGACCAAGCAATCATCAGTTACTATTCAGTCCTTTTCGGATGAAGATGATGATCAAATCGGCTTCACTGCGGTAACTGATGTTGAGCCAACATTGGACTCAACATCTGATAAACAGATTATTTTTTATTACGATGACTCAAACTGTTTTGATGAGTTTTCAAGTTCTGATGATGCAGATCTAGAAACAGATGTTTGTGCAGATATGAAGTTATTGTCCGCACAATTGGAAATAGAGAAGGCGAAAAATGCGCAACTCAAAACAGCCGTGAAAGTGTTGTCCGAGGAGAATGAAAAGAACGAAAAAGTGATCGAAGGCCTTGAAGGGATGAACAAAGTGGAAGCTGTGTTGACGCGCAAGGACAGAGAGATAGACAAGCTTCAGAAGCAAGTCGATGATGCTAACCAAACTTTCTCGAAGAGGAACAAGGGTAAATCGACCCTTGATGAGGTATTATCTCTAGGTATTTTTGATAAGCAAGGTCTAGGTTTCAATACTGAGCCCGTTAATGAAGTCCCCAAACCTGTGACACACGTTCAGCCTAAGATAGCTTTTGTTAAAGAAAAGTCGCATGTTTCGGGTGATCCTATTAAAACTGCGAGTGTTAAGAAGAGTCCTAAGCATGCTGCTCTTAAGTCTAAGGATAGGTTATTTAAATGTCATCATTGCATGCAATCTGGTCATATCAAACCGTTTTGCTGGAAGTTGAAGGGGGAGATTTCTGCGAAGAAATCGATGTCGGCTGAAATATTGTCCAACATTTCGCTCAACATTGAGAAATCAATGTTCAAAGGAATGGATGGAGAGATTACGGCTGGCTCACCTTCAAATTCTGATAGTTCAAATGCTGTGTTATCATCTAAGAAAGTTTGGGTAGAGAAATCCGTTCATAAATGCAATGTTGTGTATACCTCCTTGCGAGCTAACGTGACAGGTTCTTGGTACTTCGATAGCGGGTGTTCCCGACATATGACGGGTACCAAGGAGTTTCTAAGTGACTACACACCTTTGAGCAGCGGATCTATGACGTTTGGGGGAGGTGCAAAGGGACGGATTCTTGGCCGCGGAAGACTGAATGTGGCTGACTTTCCTAGACTAAGCAATGTTCTACATGTCGAAGGTCTTGTGGCTAATTTAATTAGCATAAGCAGCTTTGCGACGATGACCTTGAGGTACGTTTTAATAAAGAATGTTGTGAGGTATTTAACAGCGATTGTGTTCGAGTGATGGCAGGTAAAAAGTCAAGTGATAATTGCTATCTAGTCGGCAACAAATCTAGCACGAAGGACATATGCCAACTGTCGAAAGCCGAAGATGAAGTGATCATTTGGCATTACAAGCTAGGCCACGTCAATTACCGGACCCTGGAGCAGCTTATCAAACATGAAGCAATCAGAGGCATTCCAAAGCTGAAGGAGTTTGGTAAGGTTGTATGTGAGTCATGCTTGAAGGGTAAGCAAGTGCATGCTAGTCATAATGTTGACCAACAATCTGCTCAACATTTTATAACTGCCCACTGTTTTCAGTTGATACATATGGATTTGATGGGTCCGATGGAAGTAGATAGCATTGGTGGTAGGAATATGCTTATGTGCTCGTTGATGATTACTCTAGATATGCATGGATTTTCTTTCTTAAGGAAAAATCTGAGACGTTCGATTTCTTCAAAAAGTTTTGTGCTATGATTAAGCATAACTTCAGCTTTGATTTTTCGTATTAGGTCTGATCATGGTAGGGAATTTGAGAATCAATTGTTCGATGAATTCTGTGAGAGGAAAGGCATTATTCATGAGTATTCATCTCCTAAGACGCCCCAACAAAATGGGGTGGCCGAAAGGAAGAATAGGACTTTACAAGAAATGACACGTGTTATGTTGCATTCTAAGAGTCTTTCTAAGATTTTGGGCTGAAGCGTTGCATACGGCATGTCATATAGCTAATCGTGTGTTTTTTCGTCATGGTACTAAAATGACTTCGTATGAATTGTTGAATGGGAAAAAGCCTACTGTCAAGTACTTTCATGTTTTTGGATGCTACTGTTATATGCTTAATGATCGTGAGTACTTGACCAAATTTGATTCGAAGAGTGATAAATGTATCTTCCTAGGTTATTCCTCGAATAGTCGTGCTTATCGAGTGTACAATTTGCGATTGAAATCTGCTCAGGAATCTATGGATATAGTTTTTGATGATGCTACTGACCTAAGCAGAAATGCTCCACAAGTTCATATTTCAGATGTCATTCAAGCTGCCAGTGAGACAGAGGTTAATGTGGAGGAAAATGTTGAGCCAACATATGACTCAACATCTGCACCTGAACAGACTGATGAGGCTGTACCTAGTGAAGTTCGAAGGGATCCCCCACCTAAGATACAGAAGGACCTAATCATCGGAGATCTGAATGAAGGAAGGAAAACCAGAGACAAGCCACGAAAGGACTACAAGTCAATGGTAAGAAATGTATGCATGAACTCCGTATACAACGAGGTACGCTTTAACTGTTTTGTATCTGAAATTGAGCCAAAAAACATTCTTGAAGCTCTCAGGGACAGTTTTTGGATCAATGCCATGCAAGAAGAATTGTTGCAATTCGAGAAAAATCAAGTATGGATCTTAGTTTCACGGCCGAAAGACATTAATGTCATAGGTACTAAGTGGATTTTTAAGAATAAGTCTGATGAGCATGGTAGAGTAGTTAGGAATAAAGCACGTCTAGTTGCCCAAGGCTATACACAAGTCAAGGGAATTCGATGAGACATTTGCCCCCGTTGCTAGACTTGAATCGATTAGGTTATTGCTCGCTATTGCATGTTGGCTCAACATTACCTTACATCAAATGGATGTTAAGGGTGCGTTCTTGAATGGTTATATTGATAAAGAAATTTATGTTGAGCAGCCTAAAGGATTTGAAGATCCATATTTTCCTACTCATGTTTGTAAGTTGCAGAAAGCGCTTTATGGACTTAAGCAGGTGCCTAGAGCTTTATATGGTAGGTTGACGACGTTCCTACTTGAGTTTGGGTTCGTGCGAGGTGAACTTGATCGCACACTTTTGTAAAAAGAGTTGATGCAGATATTTTGATAGCCCAGATTTATGTAGATGATATTGTTTATGGCTCTAGTTCGCAAATCATGTTAGACCAATTCGTACATGTTATGACATCTACTTTCGAAATGAGTATGATTGGTGAGCTACCATTTTTCTTAGGCCTGCGGATTAAGCAAAGCAACGAAGGTATTTTTTTCCCAGGAGAAGTATGCGAAGAACACAGTGAAGAAATTCGGACTAGATACTGCCAAGGTAATGAAAAGACCGATGGGATCAACACAAAGGGTAAGTAAAGATAATGTTGGACAAAATGTTGACCCCACATTGTATCGTTCCATGATAAGCAGTCTTTTATATCTTTCAGCGAGTAGACCTGATATTATGTTTAGTGTTTGTGTTTGTGCTAGATATCAGGCTGAGCCAAAAATTTCCCATTTAAATGCTGTGAAGAGAATATTAAGATATGTGAGTGGTTCGTGTAGTTTAGGGTTATGGTTCTCGAAAGATACTAACACGAATCTCGTAGGATAGCGATGCAGATTGGGCAGGTGGCGAAGATGACCGCAAGAGCACAAGTGGCGGCTGTTTCTTCTTAGGTAATAATCTTGTGTCTTGGTATAGTAAGAAACAAATTGCGTGTCACTTTCTACGGTTGAGTCTGAATATGTAGCTGCAGGTAGTTGCTGTACTCAGCTTATTTGGTTGAATAGCATGTTAAGTGATTATGGCTTAGAGAGTCAATCCGTGCTCATGTATTGTGATAATCTAAGTGCCATTAATATTTCTAAGAATCCTATTCAGCATTCACGTACCAAGCATATAGATATTAGGCATCATTTTCTGAGAGATATGATAGAGAAAGAATTAGTGCGCATTGAGCATATAGACACGAAACATCAGTTAGCAGACATATTTACGAAAGCATTGGATTCTGAAAGGTTTTTGGACCTGAAGAAATCCATAGGTTTGCACATGTCAGTTTGAATGTTGGTCCAATTTGGATCAACATAGCATATGTCAGATTAGATTGTTGCTGCTTTAATGTTTGATGAAATATTCTGTTCTATTTTCCTGTGAAATGACATGATTCTTCTTGTCTGTTCCCTGCATGAACTCAATCCCTTTGTTTTATAGGCTCTTGGTAATACGTCCCTAGGTACACGGCATTCGCTGTGACGATGTACTCTTTGCGACAAAAAGCCAATCCTTGTTGCGTTAAGCATGCTCATAAACGCTTTGCTAGATATAGGTACTTGGTAATAAGTTTCCGTAGGTACACGGCATTCGCGGTGACGATGTATACTATGCGACAAAAAGCCAAACCTTGAGGCTTAGGGTATAAGGGCAGTGCATGATTTCGGTTAGATTAATAAGGTGGAAGGGTAATAAAGGGAACTGGTCTGGAGAAGGATTGCGCAGAAAAGTCTAGGATTACGGAATTAGAATGTTGAGTCAAATGTTGAGTAACATTAGTAACAGTCAGTCTGATTGTGCTACATTTTGGTTGCTTTCGTGTTTTATGCATTAGTTTTTAAGCTTGTTTTGTCAGTATGTTTGTGTCTAGTTTTAGTATCTCTCAGAATTGCATTAGTTTCTCTTGAAGAACAGCCTGCTATACTTGTCTCATGTGCTCATCAACGTTGCTAAATCGGTTAGTATCGCTCGCTCCTATTTTGATTTTTGACTTGGTATGTTTCGCTGAAGCATGACTTACTCCTGCTTGTTTCGTCTGCGTGTATTCTCTTGGACTGTTAAGAATTTTGGCTTGGCTCGATAACTTCCACTTTCGCAAATCCTATTTCATAATATAGGCAATCTCTGCATTTTTGATAAGTTACTTTTATAGACTTCAAGACTTATACTGCTCTGCTTTGATACTCTAATCTTGAATGTCTATTGTGCACTCACCCAATTTCGAGTCTGAGAATGTTGAACCAGCTGTTGGATCCACATCTTCCTCAACGTTACACCTGGAGAGATTCTCTGAGGTTTACCTTTTCCAATAACGGGGGAGTATATGGTGCTAATCAAGGTGGTGCAACTTTTTCTGGTAGTGCTAAGGGAACTTCGACAGGGGGAGCTAGAACCGAAACAGAAAGAAGCTAAAGACACCATTGAGAGTTTGAATTTCTTATCCTTATCAACTTTTTGCGTGCCTGATTAAGTTTTATACTTTTGTGCATGCTGATTTAGTTCTCTAATATGATTGCCTATCGAAAGTTTGTATTTGCAGATTTCCCTAAAGAACCTTGGACGGCTTTGCATTAATTTCTAGTACTTTGTTATTTTTACTCTAACCATATTTGCTTTATTTTTTGGTTGAGTATATTTCGCCTTCAGGGGGAGTAATGGAGCGTCAAATTAAGGGGGAGATTTCTTCCTTCCCAAAAAGGGGGAGACGATGCAGAAGAAGAAGCTGGCAGACTAAGCTAAGTGGCTATGCATGGGTTTTGTGAAGAAAGACAAAAGGGGGAGATTTTTAATGTCGAGATCTTCGAAGATTTGGAAAAAGATTTTGTCTTCCTTCCCCAAAATAAGTGGTGCACCTACATGCCAAAAATAGGAGATTGCAACTACCAAATATGGAAGATATTAGATCAACCAATAAGAAGAGAAGATCGAATCAAATATTTACTATATTTGGAGAGATCTTCAAGGAGATATTTTAGAAGATATTCAACGGATCTTTTACCAATTCAAGGATGAGCCAATGCCTATAAAAGAACGATTTTCGAGCTGCCATAGGTGTGTTTTCGTACGAGAAATTTGAGAGTTTCATAGAGTCTCTTTGGAGCGACATATTGAGCAAAAATCATGAGCGAAGCACATATCAAGTTTGAGCGAGTTTTACTTGTCACGAGAGCATCTGTTTAGCCTAGGATTCGTTTGCAAAAGTCTTCTTAGGACTTTGTAGGTTTGCAGAGTCGTTTAGATTCGTAGTTTTTTCTAGGCTTGAATTTTACTATCGCTTGATAGTTGTTTTTATAATCCATCGTTATAGTGGAATTTCGCCATGAGGCACGCAGCAAGTTTCTAACTTGCTGCACAAAATTTATATCTCGTGTCTTTACGTTTTCATCACTGAGTATTCTGTTTATTCCGCTGTGCGTTCATTGTTGAGAGTAATGTTGAGTCAACATTAGTTTCAACATATCAGTCACCAGTTTACTACTTAGCGTTTACATCAATATCATACCGGGACCACTTCAGCTATCTTGATTCTTGTAAGTCATACTCATCAATAAAAGATAATTCGTCGTGGACGTAGGATCGATTGAACCCAAACCACATTAAACGATTGCGTCTCAGCTTTTCTCGATCTTTTATGGTATTAGAGCGGAATGTGATGCTTCAATAAGCTGCGATCTGCTGTAATTCGAATCTGCCGAAGATGGAGGAAGAACAATCCAATCAACAGCAACAATCCAATCAACAGCGAACCATTGAATCAGAGGTGATTTCTAACCCGATCCCTTCCTTCTTGAATAATCCTTACTTCCTAAATGCTGGAGATACATCGGGACAATTACTGGTCCACGAGTAGCTGATTGGGGATAATTATGCAACCTGGAGTCGAGTGATGTTAATTGCCCTAATCGGAAGAAACAAAGAAAGATTTGTCACGGTGATCTCACTCTCCCAGCTGGATCAGATCAGAATACAATAACTACCTGGAAAAGGAATAATAATGTAGTAATATCTTGGATACTTAATTCTGTGTCTAAAGAAATTTCGGCCAGCATTATTTATAGTTCAACTGCTCGAGAAGTATGGCTGGATTTGCAAGAGCGCTATGGGCAGACAAATAAGCCCAGAATATTCCAAATAAAGAAGGATCTGATGAATCTTGCCCAAGGTTCACTCAATGTGGCAAATTACTTTACCAAGCTGTGGGATGAATTGTCCAATTACAGACCTGTTTTTCAGTGTTCTTGTGGCGGCATGAATGAGTTGAGGACCTACCAGAATGAGGAATACGTGATGACATTTTTAATGGGGCTCAATGATTCTTATGCCCAGGTTAGAGGTCAAATCCTCTTGATGGATCCGCTGCTCTCAATCAATAGGGTCTTTTCATTGTTGGTTCAGGAGGAAAAGCAGCGCTCAATGGTCCCAGGGAATGCACAAGAGAACATCCAAACAGCATGACTGTGATGGCTGCTAAGGAAATCAAGAAACAAACTTTACAGTGAGGAAAGATTCTAACAGGGCAATGTGTACACATTGTGGAAAAAGGGGACACACCATAGAGACCTGCTACCAGCTCCATGGCTACCCTCATGGTTATAAGCAAAGTGCACGGTTCAGGGGACCTAGAATCAACCAGACAGCAGTGGAACAGATGCCTGGGACAGAGCAGCAGAGTCATCAGCCATTGCTCAAAACCGGACACTAGTGTCATCAGTTGCATTCATCCACTTCAGTTGAATCTGACACTATGGTGCATATCCAATTGATATCTACCCAACTACAGAATCTAAAGAATCTCCTCAACTAGTAAGGCACAAAACCCCAGCAGGGCAACACTGAATTTGTCACACAGGCTGAGAAAATGGGAGGTATTTGTCTCTCTGTTAACCTGCCTGCATTAACAAATTCAAGATGTTGGTTAGTTGATTCGGATGCCACTAGGCATGTCTGTAGTAATGTGAATTTACTGCACGAACTTCATGAAATTAAAGACACCAAAGTAATACTGCCAGACAACTCAATTATAAGGGTCAATAGAGCAGGAACATTCAGGCAGAACCAGCACTTAGTTTAAACTGATGTTCTCTTGGTACCCCAGTTCCATTTCAATTTGATCTCTGTTAGTTATTTGTCCAATACTAATCCTTGCAAGTTTGTCTTTGAAGCTAATGGGTTCTTGATACAGGATCCTTTCCATCGAGTGATTGGCAAGGGTGACCAACTAGCTTGATTATACACCTTCCAAGATGATCTTACTGCTAGTTCTTTTAGCAATATTCAACATGTTTTACTTACCAGTCTGTCAAGTGATTTGTTACACAATAGGTTAGGACATCCATCACACAAGGTGCTGAGCATTTTAAAAGGACCATTGAAGTGTCTAGATCAGTCACAGTCCACATACTACAAAATATGTCCTGTAGCAAAACAGAAGAAATGTGTTTTCCCTAATGACAGTAAGACTGTGTGTTCTATGTTTGACCTTATACATTGTGACATATGGGGTCCCTTTCATATACCTTCTCATTTGAATCATCAGTATTTCGTGACAATTGTGGATGATAATTCTCGTTTTACTTGGGTGTTTATGATCAAGCACAAATCTGAGACACTCTCTGTTTTAGAATTTTTCTTAGCCCTCGTGAAAACACAGTTCAAATGCAAGGTTAAAACTCTGAGAACAGACAATGTTAGGGAACTAAATTTGTCTAACTTGTGCAAAAGCAAAGGGATTGTGCATCATTTCTCTTGCGTGCAGACACCACAACAGAATTCTGTGGTGGAATTAAAGCATCAGCACTTGTTAAATGTAGCACGTGCACTTTATTTCAGTCTAATATTCCTATAGAATACTGGTCCGAGTGTCTCTTAACAGCAGCATTTCTTATTAATAGAACTCCATCAGTTGCTTTGGGAAACAGTAGTCCTTACCAATTACTTTTTCAAAGGCCAGTTGATTATAGTGCTCTACGTGTGTTTGGTTGCTTGTGTTTCTGTTCCACACTCGCTGCAGGTAGGGGGAAATTCGACCCAAGAGCAAGGGAATGTGTCTTCATTGGATACCCAAATGGCATGAAAGGATACAAGGTTCTTGACCTAGCCACAAGAGAGATCATAATTTATAGGGATGTAAGCTTTAAGGAAGATGATTTTCCATTTCAAAGACTGAAATCATCAGCAGATTCAATAGACCCTTTCTCATCCTCTGTACTGCCACTTCCTTATCAAGTGGATCAGACAGCAAACCAGAGATCACCAGGCATGCTCTCAGAGTCAGAACAGCTTTCAGATAATCACCTACAATTCCAGTCCTTTGATACTCAAGAAGACATTGGCTCTTTGCTGGAGCAGGACTGCAATATGCCTAATCAGACAGGAGAGGCTGACCAGACAGAAGAAGAACAACCTCTGCAGCCAGTTCAAGATTATATGAATGTATATAGGAGATCAGGCAGGGAATCTAGGAAACCTTCATACCTACAATATTATCACTACAATAACCTAAGCGAGAAGACAGTTCTGTATCCTATGGCAGATACAATCACTTATCAGATTTCTCAGAAAGGTTTCAGACACTCATCAATACAGTCAGCCTAGCAAAGGAGCCAAAGAGTTTTCTGCATGCATCGAGATCAGAGAAATGGCAAGCTGCAATGCATGATGAATTGCAAGCTTTAGAGGACAATGGAACCTGGACATTGGTAACTTTACCTGAAGGTAAGAAGCCCATTGGAAATAGATGGGTTTACAGAATTAAGTTCAATTCAGAGGGATGTCTAGAAAAGTATAAGGCTAGATTGGTTGCGAAGGGTTATGATCAAAGAGAAAGCGTTGATTACATCGACACTTTTGCACCCGTGGCAAAACCAAACACAATCAAGATAACGGAATAAGAGATTTACAGATGTCGTAACAAGCTATGGCTTTAGACAAACGCAATCTGATCATACACTCTTCCTCAACGGTCAGGGAAATCAGCTAGTCATCCTACTTGTGTACGTTGATGATATAATTCTTGCGGGTCCTTCACATGATCAAGTTCAGCTGGTTAAGTCTTTCCTCAGTTCTTGCTTCAAGGTGAAAGATTTGGGTGACCTGAAATTCTTTTTTGGGATAGAAGTAGCACGAAGCGAAGCCGGGATTTATCTCTCACAGTGGCAATACACTTTGCAGTTCTTAAAAGATTCAGGGTACGCGGATTCAAGGCCTTTGTCAACACCAATGAACACCAGTGATAACCTCATGGCAGCTGATGGCGAGCTGATAGCAGAGCCTTTAACCTATAGGAGACTAGTTGGGAGACTACTATGTCTGACTTTTAGCCGGCCTGATATTGCTTATACAGTTCATAAACTGAGTCAGTTTATGTCAGCACCAAGAACAAGCCATTTGAAAGCAGCTCATCATCTCCTGCGATATCTTAAAGGTTCATCTGGCCAGGGATTATTGCTATCATCAGATAAGGATCTTTCTCTCAAGGCATTTTCTGATGCCGATTGGGCAGCGTGCAAGGATTCAAGAATGTCTGTTACTGGTTATTGTACATTTTTGGGAAATTCACTTGTCACTTGGCGAGCCAAGAAGCAAGCCACCGTGTCTAGATCTTCTACTGGGGTGGAATACCGGGCTTTTGGGATCTGTCATGGCTGAAGTACTTTGGATTAAGCATTTACTTGAAGAGCTAAATCTGGGAGAACTCCAAACACCAGTTGTATACTGTGACAACCTCTCTCCTCTCAGGCTTGCCTCCAATCCCAAGTTCCATTACAGAACAAAACACATAGAGATCGATTGCCACTTCGTCCGACATCATGTCATCAATGGTTCGATCAAATTGCTACCTGTCCGAACAGATTTCAAACTTGCAGACGTGTTCACTAAAGCACTCTCAGGTCCACAACTGCAGCAGCTTCTGGTCAAGATGTCTGTCATAGATTTATGCCGTCCATCTTGCTGGGGGATGTCAAATTTAAGACTCAATCATGCTAAGATGAAGAAGTGATGAACTCAGTTGAAGCTCACTGCAAAGAGTTATCTTTGGAGCTGAACTAATAAACTATTCAAAGGAAAAGATGAAGTCCGCGCGCAACTGAATTAATCTTCTTCTTCATTTTTAACTTCCTCTGTAAAAATCAGAGTTCTTGTTCTCTGATAATGCTATCTTGATTCTTGTAAGTCATGCTCATCAATAAAAGATAATTCGCCCGTGGACGTAGGATCGATTGAATCCGAACCACGTTAAACGATTGCGTCTCAGCTTTTCTCGATCTTTTAAGAATATGTTTTAGGATTATTCTGTCATAACTTCTTAAGATTATTTATCATCGTCCCACCATATGCCATAACAAACAAGAAATATAACATACAAGTAGAGCAACATATGAAGTTGCTCTTACAAAGCCCTATTTATATGTGGGAGTTTATGATCATCTTCCACGCAACTACTATCAGCAGGTTTACAAATAAAAAGTGCACAAAGCTGATCGTTATCTGCATACCCAATACCTCTTCGTGTGGTCGGAAAAATCACGAACAAGAAGCTCGCTAACACACCGACTGCTAATGGCAGATTCATCACCAACACGTCCAAGTTCGATCCCCAATAATGAGACATCCTCGATTTGTGAAAGAAGCACTTGTCCACATCTGAATCGCTAAAGGCAAACACCAAGAACACGAGCACGGACACGAAGGCATGCAAGAAATCTATCAAGCTTACCCTAAACTTGGACAAGTCTATCTTATCATCACCGATAGGGTCATCACACAATGGTTGAAAATGTGAAGTCCCTTGAAGGTTGCTATCCCAAAGTAAACCCTTCCTTGGGTATCTGTGAAGGTGTCGGTGAAAGAGGAGACGAAGCATGCGATGGAGCACGAGGCTAGTAAGGCGGACGTGAGGCATTTATTAGCTATTAAGCACTTTCCCTTGTTGTTTCAAAAGGATGGTGCGAGGGTTCGAAAGGCGAGGATGGTGCATGTGGGTAGGAGTCGGGCTAGATTCGATGTTGTGCCTAAGGTTTTGTGAACAGGACGATGATGATTATGACTTGATGCCATTTCAAAGACGACGGTGGTTTTATTATTTCTATTATTATTAGCAGTTGGTGGTGGTGGTAGTCGTTCTTGTTTGTCGTGTTGATCATCATCCATTATCATTCATATAATTATAGTCTTGGTTAGTTTTATTTATGCCTGGTTAGGGCTGGGGAAAAATACCGAAATATCGAAATACCGTCCTTATCGTATCGAATCGTATCGAAAATATCGAAAATTTTGGTATACCGAAGTTTTTGGTAAGGTATGATACCGTACCGACCGTACCGAAAATTTTCGATACGGTAATATGAAAGTTTTTAAAATTAGGTATACCGATTATACTGAATACCGAAATTCTAAAACTTTTTAATATATTATATATATATATACACATCTATATATATTATATTATTTCGAAAAATATAAAATGAAAAATTAAGGATTTTCATAAACTTATTTAGCCCATAAATTATTAACTTATACACAACTTTCTAATATTATGTCCATCATATTTTACTCATGTAACTCAAGTAACATTTAATTTTTGCCTTTTTAATGTTTTTCATGATTTTTGAAAGCGTGAAGATGCAATGCAATTACTTTTTGTTAATCTTCACTAATTTTTAAATATAGCCGCTTCGTTCTAATTAATCTATATATAAAGTTGTATCTTGTGGTTATGTAAAGGTTTTTGTCTTATTAAGGAGACTAGCTAAAATATGTAAATTATTTAAGGTTAAAAAATCTTTTTATTTTGAAATTTTTTTGTAATCTAGCTTATTGGGGCCTAAGGAGTTTGAATTGATTAAAAATTCCAAAACAACGAATTAACGAGTCACGAGACATGCATGGTAAAAAACCCTCCGTATGAATGGTATAGAAGGTATGATATCGATACCATACCGAAATTTCGGTAAGATACCGTATCGAAATTTAAGGTATACCGAAATTTTGGTATGATATTGGTATGATTTTTTTGGATACCGAAATTTCGGTACGGTATACGGTATCACATTTTTGGTACGGTATACCGTACCGAACCACCCCTATGCCTGGTTTGTTATTAATATATACCCTTTTACCCATAAAATATGTATGCTGGGCGAAGAGGTTGGTTTCGTACAACGAACCACGTTATGACATGGCGATAAGGGCACAAAAGCGCGCGTATGCTAATTAAAGAAAGCAATATCTTGTAATAACAGCCTTGCTTGTTTAATAGTCTATAATACGTAGGATTAAACTGTCTGTCTGTCTATATTTAGCATTTTTAATATAGAACTATGAGAGATTGGAAACGTACTCAACAGGAAAAAGTACAAGAGTTTGATTTGTTGATGGACTGTCGACTTAAAGCCTCCCAAGCCACCCGTTGTCATCTGGATCTATCTCGGGTTAATTTTGCTGCCTTTTCTTCTGCCTTTCCGAGGTGATTTACTGATGCATAGCGACAGATGACAATCAGTAACGGTTGCAAGAAATTCGAGATAGATAGCAAATTTTCGATGAATATGTACAACATTTCTCATCAGGGCCATAAATGCACTTCGCTCTTAGCACACCAGCGGCCAGCGGGCAATTCGTGCAAAAAGCAAATTTCTCCCTTCATTAGATAGACTGCAGCTAGCGTCCACAATTCGTATAAAAATCAATAGAGTCGAACCATATGATACAGACAGGAAACCAACTACAGTATGCTTACTCCTCGTTTAATAAATATGCTACACGCAATGCAAATATTGCTGGTGTTTCCTTTCCCTCATAATAGTTGTTGATTCTTATTAATGATGTGACGGATATACAGCCTAAGCCCCATACGCCACAGATAAGCAAATATGCTGCTTGCATCTTATCATCACTACCAAGCTGCAAGGATGCCGAATATTTGCTCGCCCCAGTAAATATATACACCCACTACAAGGCTTAAACTGTAAACACAAAGTTGAAACTTGAAATGCTTAAAAGAGCTGTTGCGCACCTGCTAAGCTTGCCCTCTCAGCCCCTATTATAGACAATCTGAAAGGCTCGTTTTTTATTAATGTGTTAGCCAAAGAATCTTTCACCATGCATTATGCACATTACTGAACAATACTGTACCCAGACTGCGACAAAAGAAAAGTTACGACCGTAAATATATAATCGGAATAATGCAATTTCTGGAGAATTTGGACAATTCTGTGTTGTCCAAATATCAAGGCAAGGGCAATAGTTTGCGAAAGAGGGGGGTGGGTGATAAATCATTTAGATGCCTGACTCAATGGTAGTAACAAAAGATTAAGTTAATTGCAATCCCTATGCTTTAATTGAGGACCCAACCCTGGCTGCGGAAGTAATTCCCAAAACCCAATCAAGTATCTAAGACAATCAACAGGTAAACTGACGACATAGCGATTCATACCTTTTGATTTACTTTACTACAAAGCATCCATCAGCCTCCTGCATGCAATGACGAGCTCTTGAGTGATCAGTGAACACAAAAAAAAAAAACCTTGCCAGGAGAAAAAAGACACGCACAATGATCGATCGTACCTTTTCTTCCCATCCACAAGCATGCTGAACACACTCTTCTCAATCGCCAATTTCTTCTGTCAACTCCTCGCACCCTGCCTGCCAATTCACGTAAAAGCCCGCTCCTAAGTTCGCATAAGAAAGAACAAGTGAACTTACCGTGTTGCCCGAATCAGTCACGCTGGAGAAATTCTACGATCTTAAAGTTTTTCTGTCTATCGAGTATTGACCCTGAATTAACTAACAGCAACAATCGATCGAACTGGAGAATGATGTTTCAATATTGGTATCATGTTCGAAATACTTCTCACAATGTTCCATCTTCAAATTACAACTGATGGTCTGAATCCCATGTTTAAGGGATCAACAAAACATTGAAGGTAATTTAAGCATGAACCAGAAAGAAAAAGCCAATAATGTATCCTTTTATAAAACAAGAGTCATCGATAACCATCTTACATGATTCTACACAATGATTTATTACAGCAAGTAGAAGGCAATATGGGATACAATACAATGCATAGCATAACTAAAAACCCAACTTGCAAGATACATAGAAGATGGTGACTTATAATCTATCATCATCATTATCAATATCAAGTATAGTAGATAGCAACAATCCTTGGACAAAATTACATCTCTTTGTTTTCTCCTCTCGATCTTCGATTGACAATGGTGATTGCTCACTCTTACTGCATCATAATGCGTTAAATCAAAGTCACGCAAAGTCATACTATGCAGACATCAAATCTAAGAGACGTCGACTAAAATAATAATCCATGCTCTTTGGATAATAACATTCATGGGTGTATTTGAGTTCATAGCATGGGGCAATAGACCGGAATAGAAGATACTCTCAGTAAAGCTATCAGCGGCACTTTTTTGAACTAATTTGGAATCAACTTTCGATACGGCTTCATAACCTTCAGATATCAGTGAAATAAAAGATGACAATAATGGGTCTGGTGCTGCTGGATTGCTTGGTCGAGCTATGTAAGAGGAACCACCTAAAAGCCATCATAAATTCCCTTCTTTCAGTTCCCGTTTCAACAACGAAAGCATCGATCGTGAAGGCACTTTATGGGATTTGCTATTACGCTGCTGCAAGGAACTTAATGGTATAAGTAATAGCTTGGAATTGCAGAATGCACAACCGTATTCATAGAATCAACCCTCGTTTGGTTGACTGGTTAATATTTAGGAGGGTTTAAATAAGTAAGGGTTTATATAAACCAAATTAATGGGTATAAATAAAATGTGTGCTTCGTTAGTGGGTTTAAATAAACACATGTGAGGGGGTGTGTTTATTTAAACCCGTCTGCATGGGTTTAGAGTGGTTTTATATAAACACATGGTTTAGATAAACCTGCGAACCAAACACACGAAGATATCATAAACCCACCTTTAAAATACTTAAACCCTCCAACCAAGCACTAAGTTTTTTATGCAAAACAAAGGCCACAGAAATGGGAGCTATCTATCTCAAAGAAGATAAAGCACATTCATATTTAATTCTGCTTATGAATCATAAAATGTAAAGACTAACAGGCAAACGAAAAGGATATCTTAAAGATCTCTCCATGGTTCAGAGTAAGATGAGCAACCATGTCAAAACCCACCCGTGTCCCGCAAACTGGGCAAACCTGCACGCAAGCATACCCAAGTAATAATATTATTCAGCAGAACAAAGCAAAGCTGTCGATTTTCCATTGAGAAGACATGCGCGCGGCCCAATAATTGGCATCCATAATAGCTTCGATTTTCGTCGAATTTCAGTTTTTTTTTTTAACAACCCTATCAGAAAAAACTGTTGTTTAAAGGACCCAATTTCTATAAAATTTAGAGATAAGGACCTAAATTTACGCAAGTGTTACAAAGTGTATATGAACTGGTACCAGATGATCGTTTTGTGTTAATTCAGAACAATGAAGTTGTACTGAAAAATAATGAAGTGGTACTGTAGAACAATGAAGTGGTACTGCAGAACAAAAGTGGTACTGCAAACAATGATTTGGTAATGCAAAACAATGAAGTTGTTCTGTAGAAATCGGGTCCTTAAAACTTTGAATTTTCTGACAGGAGCCAGAAACCTAAATGAAACTTATGAGGGAGCCTGCATTGTAAAAGCCCCATTATAAAATTGGGTTTGTCCTACACCGACTAATTCAATCTCTTCGAGCCACTATATATATAATAGGCTTTCGCCTCATATTATCAATTGGTTTTAGAAAGGATCCATTAAATTTCTAATATGGTATCAAAGCAAGGTTCGATATGCTCACCGTCACCCGATTCATATGTCCACGTGTTAGGTCAGTCATGCCACACGTGAGGGCGGGTTGAGATTATAAATTGAGGTTTGTCCCACATCGACTAATTCAAGCTATTTGAGCCAGTATCTATTCCATTATATAAATGATGTGGGCTAGATATAAACTGCCAATTTGGTCTGTCATATTTATTTGTAATTTAATCACTTTATTTTTTATTTACTTACTTTAATATTTTTCAAGTTACTTTAACAGTTTTTATTTATTATTCATACATCTCTAAATATCATTTTTTTCTTTTATATAGTTAAAAATTTTATTTCATCTATTTGATATTAAAAAAATAAATCTCAAAATTAAGAATAATGTAAAATATAATTAAATTTGAATCGCACGCATAGAGTGTTCGAAAAAAGTACTGTTATATAAGAGGTATTCTCCTCCTATCACCATATAAGAGGCCTTCTCCTCCTATCATCAATTGATTTTAGGAAGGACCCCTCGATTTCTAATATGGTATTAGAGCAAGTTCGATTATGCTCACCGTCATCCGATTCATATGTCCACGTGTTAGGCCAGTCATGCCACACGTGAGGGAGCGTGTTGAGATTATAAAATTGAAGTTTATCCCACATCGACTAATTCAAGCTCTTCGAGCCGCTATATATGCTAGTACTATCTGCAAACTCTATGATGTGCTTAAATTATAATTGTTTTAGTTTTATTTATAATTTATGTTTAATAGATGAAATATAATTTTTATATAAGGAAAATAATGAGTAGGAATATAAGTATAATAACTAAAAATTGAAGGGTTAAATATGATAATTATTTAATTAATTAATTAGAAATAGAGAGGTTAAATTGTAAATATATTACAGATCAAAATAGCAGTTAATAGCCACCCTCACTCTTAATATAATAGAATAAATAAGAGGCTTTCTCCTCCCACTACTAATTTGTTTTCGGAAGAACCCTCGATTTCTATGTATTTTATCTAAATATTATTTGTCGTCGTAAATTAAGAAATGATGAAAATGTTTTAGTAATGGTTAATAATTCTTCAAATTGAACAAAATAAAAACAAAGAGAAAAAAAAAACATTTTTATTTCGTCTAATTTTCTTCTTCCCCTTTATTTAATTTTTATTAAAATTGACCCATACTATGTATTACTATCTAAGCCAATTTCAACATGAGTGCGTACCTGTATATGTAGTGCGTGTGAATTCATGGAATCTATTTGCTGGTAGAATGTAGTGCGTGTGAGCTCATGGAAAACGAAGGCTATAGCTATGGATGATACCTATCTTCTGCTACTTGCTACTGTACGTACTCGATTTTTCTTTATTTTTTGCATAACAAGGTGACCCCATACTTTCAAACAGACTGTAGTTCAATATAAATTTATTTATACATTAGATATTATTAAACAAAAAAAGGAAACTTTGAGGGATTTTCAAAGTGAAATGAATGAATGGCTCCCGGAAAACATCTCAACGTCCCAGGGCACAGTTTTACGTAGATAAAACGAATGGTTTGGTTGACTCACAGTCCTCTTCATAATATCCAGTCATATCTTCTCGTAATCAAATTAGGACCACCGCAACAAGTCTCTTCCATAGTAATAAGTATGTATATTGTTTGTAGAGAAAGGATTATGATGTGTTCCGCGAAAACGGCTCTCTTGCAACGAACTCTGGGACTTCTTGAACCGACGATATCGGCCAAAGATCGAACCTAACACTCACAAAACCAACGAAAACAGGTTAGAGGGGGCCGGGGTGGTTTCCAGCGACGCCCCTCCGATGCTTAAGTCAGTTTTCTTTCAAAAAGGGGTAAGGCAGGTGCTAGGCTTTGTAAGGTAGTTTTTTTGTTTAAGTTTGCGTACCTGAAAAATGGTTTAACTGTCACCTTTTATACTTGTGTGATCTTCCTTCTCTGGTCCACACATTCTCTGGTATATCGAATTTCAATGTCGATGAAGATAGTCGGTAGATAAGATAGACTGTAGTGTTGACAGCTTCCTCCCAAAATGACTTGGATAGATTAGTCATCTTAAGCATCGCTCAGACTCTCTCCATAATGGTTTGGCTCAATCTTTCCGCGACACCATTCTGCTGAGGAGTGCCAAGAACTATCTTCTCATGCCTAATGCTCTGCTTCGTGGAATAATCCCGAGAGATGTATTCACCACCATTTGCGTAGACACTTTAGCGGCATTCCCGTTTCTCTTTCCACCATCGCATGGAACTTCTTAAAATAATAGAACACCTGGTCCTTCGTCCGCAACAGATATACCAAGGTCTTGCGAGACGCATCACCAATGAAGGTCAGAAAATACTCACTGCCTCCCAGAGATTCAACTAACATGGGTCCACATACGTCGGAGTGTACCAACTCCAACTTCGTCAATCGCCTGGTTCAGCGCTTTCTCCTTGGCAACTGGTATGAGGGACTTTCTAACCAAGAAATTCAATCCCTTCTCTATTACTGCGCCAGCCGTCTGTGCCATAAATTTGGAGAAGCATTATTTTCAACTATGCTCAGTTGGTTAGCACATATCATTGCGTACAACTTGTATAGCGAGCAGCATACCTTTCCTCTTGCTACCACCAATGATTAGTACTGTCAAAATGGGTCGGGCCGGCCCGTAGCCCGCCATATGGCGGGCCTTAAAATGATGCTTGCCCCACCTGGAAATTTTTTAATAATTTATTTTGATTTAAACTTTATAATGATTTATTTAATTAATTATGATAAAATACATTAATTATGTATTAATCAATAAAATGCTTCATTAATTATACCATAAGTAATGAATCATGGCGGGCCTTAAAAATCATAGCCCAACCCGCCCGTGTAATACCCGTAAAATTTTAATACGGGATTTTGATGTAAATTAATTATGTAACTTTGTTAAGTAGGAAGTTTTCGTGGGGTATAGGTGATGATAGTCTAAACAAGTTTTCATGATATATAACTTATATGTATACCATTTTGCTATTAATGCAATAGGATGATTAGGAGTAACAACTTTTCGGAATTAGGAGAAGTCTAAAGTTTTCGTGCCAATTATTAGGGATGAATAGAAAGTTGTTGTGGAAGTCAAAGTTTTCATAAAGACTTGAAGTTTTTGTGGTCTCTACTACATACATATACAACAATTATAATCAATTAAAGTTTTCGCATTATGTGAATAGATATACACATGTAAATATACTAATTATCATACTAACCTATCAACTCAACTTAGAGACACGTGGAGACCATTTATGTTATTGTAGGTATGATTAACAAATACTTTCTTACTCTTAAGATAACCTAGAAAAGCAAGAACGTGTATGTATATGCATATATTTGTCATCATTTTAAAATAAGAAACCCTTATGAATAGAGAGAAAGGAGGTTGAACGAAAGAAAATAAAAATCCTCACTAAGACCAAATAGCTTTCAGCAACTTGGACAGACTCAAAAACTTGGTAAGACTTTATCTATAAAGACATTAACATAGTTATGTATTATAAATTTATGAAAGTGTCGATAAGATTATATGTCTATATGATAGATACGACTTACGTGACCTTAGTTAGAATCGATTATAGACAGTCCTCATGAGTTATATGTTAGGAATAAGATCCCAAGTGTTGTTTTTGTGAGTTAAGATTTAGGTTTCGGCTGTGGAACGTTTGTAGAAAAACTTTAGGGTTTATGGATCGTCAATACGAGTTTAATATCTAAGATTATCTTTTGATTATATGTGGTTTCGTTAGGAGCTATTCCCAATTATACAAAGCTAGGAAGAAATATATAAAGTTGGAATAAATGAATTGGGCTATACTTTGTCCTGAATTTAAGCCCAAATTCTTAAAGATAAGCCTTACTATTAAACTTTACTTACACCTTAGGCAAATCACGTCACCAACATTCACCACCTAGTCATTTCATTTGCTAAGTTCGAAAACATTAATATATATCTCTAAACCTTAAAAGCAGAACAACAGAACCCTTTTGAAGGCAAATGCAAAAATACGACCTTGAGTACCCCAAATAACGAAAACTAAACTCCAACTAAGTTATGAAAACTTATGAAGTACTTTGTTTAAGGTATTCTTGATGTTCCAAAGACTAACGTGATTTTCGTATGTGGTTAGATTAGACTTTTCGTGATTTGTGTGATTAGAATAAATTCCCAGATTCTTGAAACAGCCACAGGGATGAAGTTTTCGGCCTAAAGAACACTTGTAGAAGACTTTAGGGTTTGTAGGTTAATACATGTTTAATACCTAAGTTAGTTTCGATTGTGTGCAGTTTTCGATAAGAGCTATTTCAATTATATAATACTAGGGAGTTTTTGGTGTATGAAACAGTTACGAAGGTTTGAATTTAGCTAGGTTGTACGATTTTATGGGTTAAAAATGATTTTCGAAGATGATCTTGATAGTATATGAATTCTATTTTAAGGGTTTTCGAAAGAATTACTATTTTTGGACTTCGGATGAAATTTTATAAGTGTTTCGCGAGTTACGAGTGAATAGAAGGTTTCGCGAATTGAACTTCGCGAATCGGAAGGTGTGAAGTTACAGGCCGAAATCCAACTTCGCGGACTGAAAAGATTCGCAAATGTGAGATAAGTTCAGGCCAAAAGTCTTATTTCGCGGGCCAGACCATTTCGCGGGTCGGCCTACTTCGCGGGTCAGCGTACTTCGCGGGCCGAATGAACTTCCCGAGCCTTAAACAAAGTACTTCATAAATTTTCATAACTTAGTTGGAGTTTAGTTTTCCTTATTTGGGGTACTCAAGGTCGCATTTTTGCATTTGCCTTCAAAAGGGTTCTGTTGTTTTGCTTTTAAGGTTTAGAGATATATATTAATGTTTTCGAACTTAGCAAATGAAATGACTAGGTGGTGAATGTTGGTGACGTGATTTGGCAAAGGTGTAAGTAAAGTTTAATAGTAAGGCTTATCTTTAAGAATTTGGACTTAAATTCATGACAAAGTATAGCCCCATTCATTATATTCCAACTTTATATATTTCTTCCTAGCTTTGTATAATTGGGAATAGCTCCTAACGAAACCACATATAATCAAAAGATAATCTTAGATATTAAACTCGTATTAACGATCCATAAACCCTAAAGTTTTTCTACAAACGTTCCACAGCCGAAACCTAAATCTTAACTCACAAAACAACACATGGGATCTTATTCCTAACATATAACTCATGAGGTCTGTCTATAATTGATTCTAACTAAGGTCACATAAGTCGTATCATATAGACATAATCCTATCGACACTTCATAAATTTATAATACATAACTATGTTGATGTCTTTATAGATAATGTCTTACCAAGTTTTTGAGTCTGTTCAAGTTGCTGAAAGCTATTTGGTCTTAGTGAGGATTTTTATTTTCTTTCGTTCAATCTCCTTTCTCTCTATTCATAAGGGTTTCTTATTTTAAAATGATGAGCAAATATATGCATATACATACACGTTCTTGCTTTTCTAGGTTACCTTAAGAGTAATAAAGTATTTGTTAATCATACCTATGTTGAATATTGATTGGATCAATGTATTATATTTTATACACAACCACTTGACTAATATTGAATTATATCTTACACCTCACACGCACATGCACTCTCTTTTAATAATTTGTACAACCACTAACACACCCACTTATAGGATAGAGACACACACTTTGTAGTTTTTACATATTTTTCCCTCACATACATAGGTTGCACTCATCATACATATATATAGTGTTCTAATGTCGGTTTAATAGTGCTACGTGTAAAGATTACTTATATTATTTATTTTACAGTAAAACATGTGGCTCTAATACGTGGTTGATGACTCATTCTTGCAATTATTAAGTCGGTTATCAAGTCGGTGATGATTCTTCAATTCTCCCCTTCAGCGCCGACATTCTCTTGTAGTATTTCTGCCTGAGCCATTCCTAAGCGAATTTTGCGACGGTGAGTCCTTTGGTGAACACGTCGGCTACTTGATCTTCCGTACTGATGTACTTTAGCTCAATCTCCCCTTTGAGCACCTTTTCGCGTACGAAGTGGTAGTGTACTTCAACATGTTTTGTCCTCGCATGACATACCGGATTCTCTGCTATCCGTATAGCATATTGATTGTCGCAAAATATCTGTACCCCGTCGCTGATTGGCTGATGTAAGTCGTTCAATAATTGCACAAGCCAAGTACTTTCTTGAGCTGCCATTGCTGCTGCTCGATATTCAGCTTCCACGGTTGACAAAGATACCGTAGGCTGCCTCTTGCTACACCAGGATATTGCAGCTGATCCGAACTTGAATACGTAACCAGTAGTAGACCTTCTTGTATCACGACATCAAGCATAATCCGCGTCGCAGTAGCCAGTGATCTTGACATCTTTATTCTTTTCGTAAAATATTCCATAATTAATTGTTCCTTTTACGTACCTCAGTATACGTCTGGCGAGCTCAAGATGTGGCTTCTTTGGATTCTCCATAAATTGACTCGCGATTCCCCCTTTTTGTATGTATTATCTGGTCTTGTCAACGTTAAGTAACTCAGGCTCCCGACGAGCTGCCTGTACATAGTTGCGTTTTCAATTCTTTGCCATCTTCCGCACATATCTTGGCATTTGCTTCAATCGGGGTTGACATTGGCTTGCAGTCAATCATGCTGAATTTTCTTAGCAGATCTTTTGCATATTTTAACTGATAAAGTAATAATCCATCACCTGTCTCCTTTAACTCGAGCCCCAAAAAATGTTTAAGTTCTCCAAGTTCTTTCATTTGGAATCTCACCGATAAATTCCTCCTTGTTTGTCGAATTTCGTCTTCGTCGTCTCCAGAAATAATTATATCATCGACATATACTAGCACTATTGCTAGTTTTCCTTTTGTTTCCTTGACGAAGAGGCTCGAGTCTGCTGGTGTCACTGAGTACCCGCATTGAACTAAGAATTCGGCGATCTTACCGTACCATGCCCGTGGTGCTTGTTTTAACCCGTATAAGGCTTTCTTTAATTTGCACACATAGCTTGGATTATTCTTATCTTCGAATCCTGCAGGTTGAGTCATGTATATTTCTTTGTCGAGCTCTCCATGCAAAAATGCGTTCTTCACATCCATTTGCCACAACTTCCAGGACTTGCTAGCTGCTAGCGCGATTAATACCCGAACAGTTGTAATTTTCGCCACCGGACTAAATGTCTCGTCGTAGTCTATCCCATACTGTTGCGAAAATCCACGTGCTACTAGTCGAGCCTTATATCTTTCTATTGATCCATCAGGACGCCTTTTAATTTTATAAACCCACTTACACGATATGGGTTTAACTCCATCTGGTTTAGGTACTAAATCCCACGTTTCATTTTGTTTTAGAGCCATAATTTCCTCGCTCATTGCTTTCCTCCATTCAGTATGTTTTACTGCTTCTTCAAATATTTCAGGCTCTTTTATATTTTCATCGTCTTCTAAAGCTATATTGGCGTACCTGGGATTTGGCCTTCTTTGCCTAGTGGATCTTCGTAGTTGCGTTGGACTTGGCGATACTTCATCATGTTCCTCCCCTGTTGGCTCGGTCTCCTCAAGTTGACTTGGCCTCAAATCTTCTGGAGTTGTTTGGTGCACGCCCGTTCGCCAGGGACTTTGAGGTGTTCTCTTCTGGCTCCTGCGTAGTTTGATTTTCATCCGGAAGTTTGACTAATTTATCGAAATGTTCCTCAATTTCTTTTGAATCAGGTAGCTCCGATTTTTGTGGTGTCCACCAGGAGGATGCTTCGTCAAATACTACATGGTGAGATGTATAACACCGTCCGGTAGTTGGATCACAACATCTCCATCCTTTCCTTTGGCTGTCGTACCCCACAAATATACACTTGATCGCCTTCCGGTCAAATTTAGTTCGTAAATGACTTGGTACGAAGACATAACAGACGCATCCGAAAACCCTGAAGTGGCCAACGGTTGGTTTAATTTTCCACAGCTTCTCAAATGGTGATATAAATCCCAACTTTGCTTGTGGTAGCCTATTTATCACATGTGCTGCTGTCTTCATACATTCAGCCCAAAATCTTGGCGGTACGTTCTTTGCATGTATCATGCTTCGACAAGTTTCAGCCAAATGTCGATTTTTCCTCTCTGCCACACCATTCTGCTGAGGTGTGTTTGGACACGTCAACTGATGATGTATTTTGTGCTCCTTCAGAAATTGAGAGAATTCCCTTGACGTGTATTCTCCCCCGTTATCCGTGCGAAGACATCGAATCTTATCTTCGACTTCTCTTTCAACAGTTTCTTTAAATTCTTTAAATTTCAAAATAACGTTTGACTTTTCTTTTATAAAGAAAACCCAAACATACCTTGAGAAGTCGTCAATGAACGTCACCATATAGCGCATACCGCTGACTGAATGTTGTTTGACTGGCCCGAACACATCAGAGTGAATTGTTTCCAAAGGTTTCTTTGCTCTGTAGCTTGAGTCTTCAAACGGCAATTGATGTGCTTTTCCGTATTGACAACCAACGCAGACTGTGTTATCTTTTATATCTAGTTGAGGAAGACCTTTCAACATTGATTTCTTCACCATCACTTTAAGCTTGTGATAACTCACATGTCCCAGCCTTGCGTGCCACAACTCAGCTGTTTCATCCTTTCGGGTCTTATCTACGTAAGCAGACTCAGCTGACATTACATAGATAGACTCCAGTTTTCTACCCTCCATGATCGGTGTGCCGGTGATTTTAAGATTTCGATACACCGTAACGTTATCGGGTCCAAAAATAACATAGTTTCCCGAAGTCGTTAGTTGCGACACAGATATAAGATTTTTCTTCATACCTGGGACATGGTAAACGTCGTGTAGCTGCACTTGACAAGGACTAAATCTTGGGGTGATGCTCGTTTTGCCAATATGAGCTATTGGCAACCTTGAATTATTTGCACTAACCACCATTCGTCCTCCCTTATACTCAGTTGTGTTTTGCAGCTTCTCCTTGTCTCCCGTCATATGATTGGAGCAACCCGAGTCTACGATCCAATCTTTTTCGTAATCTATTTTTCCAGGGATGATGACAGCCAAAGCCGATTCTTCAGGTAAGCATGATTCCTCCTTTACATCTTCGACTATCGCAGTAGATGCCTCTATGTCCCACTCATCCTCGCTGTTCTTAGTCTCATGACTTTTGGAAATTACTGTATTTCCTTCAACGGTCTTTTTCCTATGCCAGCAATCTCTAGCAAAGTGATTTGGTTTACCGCAAACATAGCATGAACCTTTTTTAGTTCCCTTGAGCTTCTGACTTTTGTTATAACGACCTTGTTGGAATCCCTTAGTCTCAGAGCTTATTTCTTCCCTTTTAACAAACTCTTTCTTATCTCGCCTATTTTGTTGGTGAGGTCTCCCCTTAATTTTATAACTTAATAAAACTTCATCATCTTTCTTTAATGAGACCTCTGCCATTTGTCTAGTCAGCGCTTCTTGGTCAGCTAAAATATTTTCAAGATTGACCAAAGAAGGCTGCTCTTTCCAACCTTGTATGGCGGCTATAATTCCTCTAAATTCAGGTCTTAGACCGTGAATAATAATTCTTCTTATTTTAGCGTCTGAGACTTTATCAGTCGGATCCAACTCAGAGATTTCACGACAAAGGGAACATACCTTTATTAAAATATTCGCATATCGACATCTCCCCTTGTCTGATTGATAGAAGCTCGTTCTCGAGAAGTTGCAGCTTGAATTCATTTTTCTTCGAAAATAGCGCCGCCAGTGTGTCCCATGCTTCTTTTGGAGTGCTCGCATCTCGTATGTGTTCCAGCAATTCTTTGCTGATAGTCGTCTTGAGTGCGTACATTGCCTTTCCCGCCTTAATTTTCCATTTTCGTAAGGCTCCAACTTCTTGTGGTTGTACGACCTCGTCTCCGCCGACTACCTCCCATATATCTTGCCCTTGAAGATATGACTCCATGCAAGTCTGCCACGTCGCGTACTTTTGATTGTTGAGTTTTTCCATTCCAACTACTGACTGTAGGTCCGCCATCGTGACTTAGATTACCTCCTCGTAACCAAGCAAGCCTCACGCGCTTCACAATTTATTTATTTTTATTGTGCACGATGCCTCTAACCCAATCTGGATGAACTTGTAATATTTCTGCTATCACTCAAACTTTCCAACGTGGCTCCGCGTGATTCTGGCGAGGCTCTGATACCGCTTGTTGAATATTGATTGGATCAATGTATTATATTTTATACACAACCACTTGACTAATATTGAATTATATCTTACACCTCACACGCACATGCACTTTCTTTTAATAATTTGTACAACCACTAACACACCCACTTATAGGATAGAGACACACACTTTGTAGTTTTTATATATTTTTCCCTCACATACATAGGTTGCACTCATCATACATATATATATAGTGTTCTTATGTCGGTTTAATAGTGCTACGTGTAAAGATTACTTATATTATTTATTTTACCGTAAAACATGTGGCTCTAATACGTGGTTGATGACTCATTCTTGCAATTATTAAGTCGGTATCAAGTCGGTGATGATTCTTCAACCTACAATAACATAAATGGTCTCCACGTGTCTCTAAGTTGAGTTGATAGGTTAGTATGATAATTAGTATATTTACATGTGTATATCTATTTACATAATGCGAAAACTTTAATTGGTTATAATTATTGTATATGTATGTAGTAGAGACCACGAAAACTTCAAGTGTTTCATGAAAACTTTGACTTCCACAACAACTTTCTATTCATCCCTAATAATTGGCACGAAAACTTTAGACTTCTCCTAATTCCGAAAAGTTTGGTTACTCCTAATCATCCTATTACATGAATAGCAATATGGTATACAAATAAGTTATCCATCATGAAAACTTGTTTAGACTATCATCACCTATACCCTACGAAAACTTCCTACTTAACAAAGTTACATAATTAATTTACATCAAAATCCCGTATTAAAATTTTATGGGTATTACATTAGGTAGGGCGGGGCGGGCGGGCCCGCAGGCTGCAGGACATTTTGACGGCTCTACCAATGATCAATTGGCGAGTTTCTAGTTGCTATTCCTCATCTTGTTACAGTATCCTTCGTTGTCGCACATCTTTCAGCTGCAATGTGCACCATACGCTCGTCTGAATACAGATATCACTGATCCCCACTATTTTAGAAACACTTTGGTAACCCATCTTGGTAGTGCCAAAGTTTTCCGCCTTAGATGTGGAGAAGTATACACGCCTTGGAGCACAATGGTAGGAGGCACCAGAGTCCACTACCCATTCGGTGCTCGTATCCGCAACATGACTGCAGTTTGCTTCATTCACCAAAATAAACTCTCCACCGTTGTTTGAGGCCATTGCAGGCGGTTCTTGTCATTAAATTGTTTCTGTTTTTGTTGAGAAGCCTTCAATTTCTTTGTAAGTGGCCAATTCTTCCACAATTGTAGCACTTCCTCATCTCCCTGGACATATATCTTTCGACTAGTATCATTTTGGTTATCTACTCTTGCTCCGACCCATATTTTTCGTGACAAGGACCTGATTTCCCGTACTGGTACCGGAAGCATCCTTCCGTCGCAGCTCTTCATTATATAGTCTGTTTTTCACCATATCCATCGTTACTTTTCGACTTGGTGCCGAGTTAGTGAGCGATACTACCAACGTATCCCAGCTATCAGGTAGAGATCCCAGCAGTAGACATGCTTGTAGCTCATCATCAAGGACTAGACCGGCACTTGTGAGTTGAGTTACCAGCCCTTCAAAGTCATTAAAATGTTCATCAACTGATTTTCCCTCGTTCAGCTTCACGTTCATGAGTTTCCGCATCATGAATACTGCTCAGCGCATTTGTCACCTCATACATACCCTCCAATTTTGTCCAGAGTTTGTGGGGGTCTGTCTCATTTCGGACGTGGTTGTAGAGGCTAATGTCCACCCATTGGCGGATCACACCTAACGTCTTTCGTTGCAATTTCTTCCGTAGGACAACATTCCCGCCTTCGAGCATCTTGCCTTCATTTTCGATTGGTTCATGGAGGTCTTTTCAATAAAGGTAATCCTCCATCCTTGATTTCCATATGGAGTAATTCGTTACTATTAGTCCGTCGTTCTCCATGGGTGTCAAAATCTACCAGCAACCTATTAGTATCTTTTCTCATGTGGAAGATCAGTCAAAGCTGCAACCACATACCATACTCAGAATACTACTAGGCTCTTATACCACTTGTTCGGAAGGATGGCGGGCCTCGCAGCGGAACAGGTCCAGATTTGGCTCGGTAAGAAGATCGAGAGAAGTGGGACCCACAGGGTAATTTTTTGTGGGACCCACAGTAACTACCGCGGTAAACATAAAATTACCATAAGGTAAGAAAGAACACCAGAACTTTTTACTTGGAAAATCCTCTGTTAACGAAGAGGGAAAAACCACGGTCGAGTAGGCAAAATTTTCACTATAGTAAAAATTACAACCCTCGAATTTTTACTACCTCACTTTTACCACTCGTGTTTACCTCGCACCTCTCTGTGGATGTGGAACCCTATCAGTTTCTAACTGAACTGATAACCTCACATTCACTCGTACTACTTCACTCTATATAATCAAACTCGAATGAGCTTGTGATGATAATAACTGAAGAACCTCAGCCTATTTATAGATGTCTTGAGCTCTTCTGGACCGCTCGAAACTGGTGGCCAGGAATTCGTCACGTCGTCCTTCAATTCAGACTTTTCATTAATATTATAATATAATATTAATAATATTATTTTATTACATGTCAAATGAAAGGTCTTGTTTTCTTCTATCGGTGGCTCTGCAAGGCTGGAAACCAACATGTCATTCTTATACACTCCATATGTTAAATATCTCTTTACCAGTTCAACTTTAAAAACTAATTCCAAATTCACCTCGTATCGATTTTAAGCAAGTTAATATTCTATGAATTCTCTTCTTTAACTTAGATCACAAATCTTTCATCGTTTTCGAGTTGCGTTGTTGATCTACCTCATCTTAATTTTAATAACCATATATTTTGGGCTTAGTTTTTGGGCCTTAATGGCCCTTGTTAAGTCTCCAAACAAACCCTGAAAATGCTAGCTTCTCTAATCAGTGTAATTAAATTATAATAAACGGGCTTGGTTTCTCTGTTATATGCTCGAATGAGAGAATGCTAGCTTCTCTAATCAGTGTAATTAAATTATAATAAGATCCCAACACGTGTATTTTAATTATCAGTGTATTCTGATATACAAACATCTTTCCACATAATGTCCGCCGAAATAACTAGAGATATCGAATGAAGAATCCGGAAAGCTGATAAGCGAAAGACACATCTACTACATTAAACTTGTTTGTTACACAGAAACTAATCAAACAAAATTATCTAAAATCAAAACCTAATAACTTCCAATAATATTTATCTTATAATATATAATTGTTGGTAACCAACGTCGATATCTAGCATAATCATATATATGCATTGTCAAGTGTGAAAACAAGAAAAACAAAACACACATCCCCCCCCGACAAACGAAAAGTCAACATTTAGTACCAAACATATTATAACTTACCAAACAACAGACATCATCCGAAAACCTATCGAAGCATACGATGATCATCATCATCGCCGCCGATGTTAGAAGAAACCCACCACCACCACCTCGCCGTTGTATGTTGTCATGGACATACATCATATTTTCTTGGTTTGAATATTGCACGCCGTCGACTTTTCTTGGGCTAAAGTCGATGAGGTTATTATAATTAGCTAATACGATAAGTGGCTGTTGTGTGTTGTGGTGCACCAATGGGCTCGTAGTAGGGTTAGGGTTCCCTGTGAATTGCTGAACCATGGTTCGAAAATTGGCGGGGTTGGTGTTAACTACGGTGGTCGGCGCTCGCCTCGAGGCTCGAGAACGTCTACGGGTAGCCTTGGACACTCGACCATGTCAGGGCTCAGATTAACGTTGTTGTTGTTGTTGTTCTTGGTAGTGCTTCGTAGTAGTGCTAATGAGGCAGACGATGAAGGGAATATAGTAGTCGAATTAGAAGAAGAGATATGATCATTTTGATTATTGCTTATTGAGTGAAGAACATGAGCAGGACATGCAAAGCAACATGAGCACACAGAGAAGAAAAACAGAGCAGCTCGACAAAGGACCTCTGATCAAAAGCGTGGTTTTATCTCAAGCTAAGTCACTTACTAAAACGTGACTAGTAACGACGGTTTCTACTTGGACCAGGCTGATAATTGAAGAAGCCCAACGGCCCAATGTAGTTTTAGCTCGCTAGCTTAAATAAGTGTCCTTCGCGCGTTTTTTTTTTCTTAAGTTAGTTGATCGTCTTCAACCTCACTCTCTGTAATTCTCTTCTGTGATTAATAAAAGGAAACAGCTTAGATCGTGGATGTAGGATTCCTGAGGAATCTGAACCACGTTAAATCGCTCGAGTCTTTTGATCAATACAAAATCGATTCACAATTTGATATGGTATCAGAGCATCTTTAACGCAGTGCAGACATTTTTTTCTTCGAGAAACAATCAAGATTCAAGATTAGTCGCAGCTCAATTCGTCTCAATCGAAAATGGCAGAAGTTCCAATACAGCCTCCTCCGAGCGCAACAGTCTTAATAAATGATCCGTTCTTCCTCAACAACAATGATACTTCGGGTCAATTACTTGTACATGAGCAATTAAACGGCGATAACTATGCGACGTGGAGTAGGGCTATGATGATCGCCCTCATAGGTCGCAACAAGGAGGGATTTGTCAATGGCACTCTCACGGAACCAGTTGCAGATTCACAGAATTCAGTAAGCTCGCAAAATCAGATTTCAGCTTGGCGGAGAAATAATAATGTGGTAATTTCTTGGATTATCAATTCTGTAACCAAAGATATATCTGCTAGTATACTGTACAGTGGATCTGCGAGGGAGGTCTGGATTGATTTGCAAGAGCGTTTTGGACAAACGAAGAAACCAAGAATTTTCAGCTCAAGAGAGAACTGCTCAATCTTGCACAGGGATCAAACTCTATTTCAGTATACTTTACCAGACTCAAGACCTTGTGGGACGAGCTGGTGAGTTACAGACCAAGTTCTCAATGCACCTGTGGAGGATCTAAGGAACTCAAGGCTTACTTAGATGAGGACTATGTTCTGACTTTTCTGATGGGATTGAATGAGTCTTTCTCGCAAGTTAGGGGGCAGATTCTCCTTATGGATCCGTTGCCCTCTATCAACAAGGTATTCTCTCTATTGATTCAGGAGGAGAAGCAGAGATCGATGGTCTCAGGTCAATTAAGAGGTGCAGAAGTCAGGCTAATAATATGGCAATGATAGCCATCAAGAATGAGCAAGAATTTGGAAGGAAAACTGCTTACAGTCAGAAGAAGGATGGCTTGAAACCAGTGTGTACTCATTGCAATAAAAGGGGGCACACCATTGAGACTTGTTATCAAGTGCACGGATATCCACCAGGGTTCAGACTCAATCAGAGATTCAAAGGTGCACGGGTGAATCAGTTTTCAGCAGAACCAACTGGGAAAACAGCAAACAGCAGTCAACAGAACAGTACCTCGACAGCTAAGGATGCATTGGTGCAAGTTCAGATGACACCATTCCAACTTGAAAGCTTGAAGGCTCTATTTGGCCAATCAACAGTCAACATCTCACAGGAACATGGAGAATCGGCCATGATAGGTGAGAAAAATGTTGGTACGTGCCTCTCTTTTAACCTACCCCAATTATCAAAATCAAGAACTTGGGTAATGGATCGGGTGCCACAAGACATGTGTGTGGGAATTTAGAAATGTTTATTGACCTGCATGAAATAGATGACTCAAGCATTATTCTGCCAGATAACACTATGATTAAAGTAATGAAGGCAGGAACTTGTGTCTTGAATAAACACATTACCTTAACTGATGTATTACTAGTCCCACAGTTTAACTTTAATCTGGTATCTGTTAGTATGCTCACAGCTCAGCTGCATTGCCAGTGTTTCTTTGGACTTAATGAGTTTCAGATACAGGATCATACCCAACAAGTGATTGGCAGGGGTAGACAAGCGGGAGGACTATACTTGTTCCATGATGATTCAGTGAATTCTGTCAATTCTGCCATTCCAGTTTTCTCTTCAAAACTGTCATTGGATACATGGCATAGGAGGCTAGGACACCCCTCGAATAAGATTCTAGACATCATTAGGACTTCTTTTCAGCATGATTTAGATCAAACAAACTCCATCTGTAAGGTCTGCCCCAGGCAAAGCAGAGGAGACAAGTCTTTCCAAACAACAATAGAATAACTTGTTCTCCCTTCGACCTTGTACATTGTGATGTGTGGGGACCATTTAGGGAACCCTCACACTTAGGACATCAGTATTTTGTAACTATTGTGGATGATCATTCGAGGTTTACATGGTTGTTCATGATTAGATACAAATCTGAAGTCAAAACAGTCCTCTCTTATTTCTTTACCTTAGTTGAAACTCAATTCAAGAGTAGAGTTAAAGTAGTCAGATCTGATAATGCAAAAGAGTTTAACTTGATAGATCTATTCAGAGATAAAGGCATTATCCATCACCTATCATGTGTCCAAACTCTACAACAAAATTCGATAGTAGAAAGAAAACACCAACACTTGTTAAATGTAGCTAGATCACTCATTTTCCAATCTGCTCTTCCCATCATTTACTGGTCAGAATCTGTGTTAACTGCTGCATTATTGATCAATAGGACACCATCAGTAGTTCTAGGAAATAAGAGTCCTTATGAGCAGTTATATCAAAGATCATTTGATTATGCAATGCTGCGTGTATTTGGTTCTTTGTGTTTCTGTTGCATACTTTCTGCAGGAAGGAATAAGTTTGATAGGAGAGCAAGGGAATGTGCCTTTCTTGGCTATCCAAATGGAGTAAAGGGGTACAAGGTGGTGGACTTGGAAACAAGGGAGGTGTTCATTACAAGAGATGCAGAATTCAGAGAAGACTGCTTTCCTTTTAAGAACCAGTCCAACCCACAGACTGAGGATCCATTTGCCAATTGTGCGCTGCCAAGGCCATATCATTTGCAGCCACTGATGGAGGAAGAATGCATTTCCACAGCTGAGGATGAGGATCATTTGCCAGAAGATGAACAGGACATACAAGTTACCCAAGCCAATACAGCTGATGGAATTCCAGCTTCAGGGCAGCAACAAAATGGCCATACTCAGTTTGACCAGAGAAAGTCAGGGAGGCAGATTAGAAGGCCAACATATCTAAAGGATTATCACTGCCATACCTTTACAGAAGGGAAAGTTCTCCATCCAATAGAGAAGGTGCTTTCCTACCAACAATTTTCAGCAGAGCATCAGAACTTCATCCACAACATATCAGTGGCAGTAGAGCCAAAAACTTACAGTGAGGCTTCGAAATCTGCTCATTGGGTGAAAGCCATGGATGAAGAATTTGAGGCTCTAGAATATAACAACACATGGTCTATAGTCCCTCTACCAGAGGGAAAGACATCTATTGGTAGCCGGTGGGTGTACAAAGTAAAGTTCAACACAGATGGTGATAATGACAAATACAAAGCTCGATTGGTAGCTAAGGGGTACGATCAAAGAGAAGGGGTTGATTATATTGATACCTTTGCCCCTGTAGCAAAACCTAATACAATCAAAATAGTCCTTTCCCTAGCAGCCAAACTAAATTGGCACTTAGAACAGTTGGATGTAAATAATGCGTTCTTGAATGGGGAGTTGTCGGAGGAAGTCTATATGGATCTACCTCAAGGATATTATCAGAAATGTGCTAGAAAGGGAGCTGGAAAGATGGTCTGCAAGCTGCACAGATCCATCTATGGCCTCAAACAATCTTCGAGGCAGTGGAATAAGAAATTCACAGAAGCTGTTAAAGCATTCGGTTTCTCACAGACTCAGTCAGACCACACCTTATTTATCAAAGGACAGGGACAGGATATGGTTGTGCTACTAGTCTACGTAGATGACATCATATTGGCAGGTGCTTCACAGTTGGCACTAGAAGGAGTAAAGCAGTTTCTGAGGGACTGTTTCAGGATCAAAGACTTGGGAAGGTTGAGATACTTCCTTGGTGTGGAGGTGGCTCGAAGCTCAGCTGGAGTGTACATTTCACAGAGAAAGTACACGTTACAACTCCTTGAAGACACAGGTTATTTAGGCTCTAAACCCTTAGCAACACCTATGAATCCCTCGGTAAAATTGTCAGCAGCAGATGGAGAACTTTTATCAGATCCCTTCAAGTATAGAAGATTGATTGGAAGGCTGCTCTACTTGACATTTACACGACCAGATATAGCCTTCTCCGTGCATAAACTTAGCCAATTCATATCTGCTCCTAGAACAGACCATATGACTGCAGCACACCACCTACTACGAGACCTGAAGAATACTCCAGGTCAAGGTATACTGCTGAACTCAACTTCCAGCTTTGAATTGAAGGGATTTTCTGATGCTGATTGGGGCACCTGTATAGACACCAGAAAATCTGTCACAGGTTTTTGCACGTTCCTTGGAGACTCCCTTCTGACCTGGAAAGCTAAGCGACAGCCCACAGTCTCGAGGTCTTCAACTGAAGCAGAATATCGAGCATTAGGGGCAGCTGTAGCAGAAATCCTTTGGATCAGTCACCTTCTAACAGAACTGGGAATCAAGCTTAGCCAAACTCCTGTCATATATTGTGACAACATCTCTGCTCTCAAGCTTGCATCTAACCCGAAGTTTCATGAGCGCTCGAAGCACATCGAAATCGACTGCCACTTCATTCGGGATCATGTATCAAAGGGGCACATTAAACTGCTCCCTGTTAGAACTGAGAACCAGTTAGCTGATGTCTTCACCAAACCTCTGACAGGACCGTTGTTGCAACACTTCCTAGTCAAGATGTCCGTCGTCAATCTATGTCGTCCATCTTGTGGGGGGGGGGGGGGGTATTGAGTGAAGAACATGAGCAGGACATGCAAAGCAACATGAGCACACAGAGAAGAAAAACAGAGCAGCTCGACAAAGGACCTCTGATCAAAAGCGTGGTTTTATCTCAAGCTAAGTGACTTACTAAAACGTGACTAGTAACGATGGTTTCTACTTGGACCAGGCTGATAATTGAAGAAGCCCAACGGCCCAATGTAGTTTTAGCTCGCTAGCTTAAATAAGTGTCCTTCGCGCGTTTTTTTTCTTAAGTTAGTTGATCGTCTTCAACCTCACTCTCTGTAATTCTCTTCTGTGATTAATAAAAGGAAACAGCTTAGATCGTGGATGTAGGATTCCTGAGGAATCTGAACCACGTTAAATCGCTCGAGTCTTTTGATCAATACAAAATCGATTCACAATTTGATATTGCTGATGGTATTATTCGATGATATGTTGTTGTTTTGATCGTGCTCTTTATGGTGTTGAAATTGCCAGTTTCTAGCAGGGTTTGACGACGACGACGACATGGTAGTATGGCGTATGGCCATGGAAGGCGTGAAAGGTTGAAAATGAATTAGTTAAAAGGGCCGAATGTTGTTACAATTTTATATAATGGAGCCAGCACTAATTTAGTCGTCTTTATAGTCGTGTCGTTCATACTTTTCTTTTTTTATTTCGATTTATTGGTGGCGTGGGTGGGGATTGTCGGATTTACAAGTTAGATCTAGTCTTTCGTATTTTTGTGCGTTCAAATGAAAAGATCGCAAAATCTTCAACTACATAAGGTTAATCACTACTGCTAACTCTACTTCACATATTTGTTTTAGCATGTACTATTAACTTTTAATGTGTCTAACATCCATGCATATATATATATATATATATATATATATATATATCAAATTGAAACTATTATGCAAACATACATCTTAATATTACAAAAATTTGGGTCCGACGTTTATGCGGCTGCGTGTTGGTTGGAGGACACCATTGATTATTTCAACCTAGTATATATGTAGACCCGTCAATTCAGCCCGCAGCCCTCGGCCCGCCAGCTATTATTTTAGGCGGGCGACAATTTTTTAGGCGGCCAGCCCGCCAGCTATATTATTTTCTTTATATATTATATAAATATATTATATGTTAAATATATATTAAATTCATTAGGAAATTTAATTAATAATTCATTAACTATACCATAATTAATGACGCATTTATTAATAAATACATAAATAATTGCAAATTTACACCTAATTTATTAATAGATATCATACTTAATTAATATATCATCAATAAAAGTAATATTTAAAATTTAAAATAGTTATTAAATTTATCTTTAAAACTGGCGGGCCTGGCCCGCCGCTGGACGATGCGGGCCCCAGTTTTTTAGGCCCGCCAGATGACGGGCCAGCCCACCCCGCCCCGCCAGACTGCGGGCTTTGGCGGGCTGCGGGTCGGCCCGCCCCATCCCGCAAATTGACAGCGCTAAATGCATGACGTGATTATTGCACTTTCGTCTAATTAGCTTTGCATTTTACTTTTTATTTCGACGACTCGTTGAAGCTATTTCGATTCGGATTTAATTCACATTTAAAAGCATACGTATGTGTATGCGTGTTAAGCTTTTTATAGCAATATCACGTAAAATTAATAGCAAAAGATAACCTAATCAGGAACGTTTATACATAGAGATAGAGTTGATGCAATTCTCCATTGTGAAATAATTTAGGTGCAAAAATGAAGATTTGCGGCTGGTCATTGTTGAATATATTGAAAGTATTCAGTCTTTAGATAAACAACGATAACATTAACATGTCATGTTCACACCACGTGCTTGAGTTGAGAGAATAGTATTTAATATTTATTAATAAAACATGGAAGTAATTAGTCAAACTTGCCATGCGAAGTCCGAACGTGATTTGTCTGCTGTATTCAATGCTATTTAATTTAAGGGTTAATTTCGTTTCATACCCGTTTTAAAATAGGTTTCAGACCCAAAAAAAATCTATTGTTTAAAGGATTTAATTTTTATAAAATTTAGAGATAATGACCTAGACCACATAAGTGTTATAAAGTGTATATGAACTGGTATCGGATGATCGATTTGTGTTATCCAGAATAATGAATTGTACTGCATAACAATGTGGTACTACAGACAATGTGGTAGTGCAGAATAATGAAGTGGTACTGCGAAACAATGTGGTACCGCACAAAATTGGATCCTTAAAACTAATTTTTCCCTGGCAGGGCCTGGAAATCGAAATAAAATACTGACAAGGGTCTGAAACGATATTTTCCATTAATTTAATCAATCAATCAACTTCACCATAAGAAACCAGACAATATGAGTGACGCATATCATACTTTAATAATAACATGTTTTTATCGTCATCTCGAATCCACGGCATAATAATTAGAATTGTCAAAAGGGCGGGGCGGGCCTAAAAAATGGGGGACCGGCCCGCCGTGCCCGCCTACATATATAATTTTATTTTATAATTTAATTTATTAATTACTTTTAGTTAATTAAGGTATTTAATAATAAATTATGGGTAAACAACGTATTAATTATATATTTATAAATATATATTTATTCACTATGGTATAATTATGAATCATTAACTATTAAATTAATATATTTTAAATATAAATATATGATATATAATATATAAGTAATTTTATAAACTTGGCGGGCTTATCACAGCCCAGCCCGCCCTTTTTGGGGGGCGGGGCGGGCCGGCTCGCGGGCCACGGGCCCAATGATAGCTCTCATAATAATACAGGTAATATTACACAATAATACAGTTGCTACAGCTTTTACTCCAACCCATAAACTCTATTTTCTGCACTAGTTTTCACTCCAACCCATTAACTCTATTTTACACTAAAAATCAAATTCCTATATATTACTATCGTAATTGTTTTATTAAACTATTATATAAAATTAAAAAGTCAATATATTATAATTATTAATATTTAAAAATTAAATTAATTATAAAATTAGTGTATTATTTAAGTATAATTTTATTAAATTAATAGGCAAATATCAATAAATAAAAGAGAACTAATATTATTTTTACTTCTATTATTATTATTATAAGAATATATGTTAAATATATTTTATTAAATAAATATAAATAAATAGAAATTAGAACTCTATTTTTGTGTTGAAACTGTGTGTATTCTAGAACTAGAGTTTCTCTGCTAATCAACACAATATTTAGGTTAAATATAGTCCCATTTGAGTAGAAACATGCTCTTTTTTTTTTGTGTGAACACAATACCCTTTGGTGATGCTAGATAATGGATGGTTCGGTTTAAACCGCGACCCGAAACTGGTCAAGGAATAATAAAATGTTGGATGAAGGTGGTTGAGATATGGATCCGCTCTTGAAGCTAGTGTAATGAAAGTGTTCAGTTCTTAGATTCCTATACATGATACCATAGTTATAAGCCATAAGGAAAGCAACAAACAAAGATACAGCTTATATTATTTCAAACCATTCATCATATAACAGCGTCTTATACATGGCGAAAAAGCACACACACAGAGAGAAACACACACTAAATAACGATGCTCTGATCATTCACAATTGGAGGAAAGTGGAAATCTTTCGACTTCCCTTCACAAATTGTTCCCAGAGCACCGAACAAACACACATAATAAATACCCTTACTGTAGCAGCAGCATCGTCTTAACAATAAAATTATAATAACAAAGACAGATAGATTATCATCATCACCATAATAACTGAATTTAAAGGCGAGAGATCAAAAGAGGGACAGAGATGGGAGGAGAGTCTTCGCCCATGACTGGCTGGAAAAGATCCAACTCACCGTACCTCTCCAAGACCCTCATTCTGCAGTCCTCAGCAGCCATGAGGCCCGTGGAGTAAGCCCCGTGGACCGACCCGGGATAATCAACGCTTGTTGCTTCACCCGCAAAGAAGAGGTTGTCCACAGGGATTCTCAGCTTTTCGTACAGATCGTGGGACTTACCAACCTTGTCGTAGCTGTAAGAGCCCAGCGTGTTCTTGTCCGTGCCCCAGTGAGAAACCAAGTACTGAATCTGCAATCGCAAGAAGAAGAATGTTATAACAAACACTACACTGGGATATATATGCATTTACCAGCCAAGATTCAAATATATAAACCAAATAGGATGTTATTACTTAGTCCACTAAAACAACAGTAAGTTTGCCAGCAAAAGTTAGTCAGAGAAAATGAGGCAAAATTCAAAATGCCACACAGATACTTCCTAGACATTTGGAAGAGTATTTCTAATTTAATTACATGCCAGATATTCGAAGTCTTTATAGTAAATGAAAAAAAAAGAAGAAAAAAACTAGGTATTTTCTCCTATGAGGAGGACAATTTGTCTGGCCATTTTGTCTTTTGGTATCATTTAAGGTGTATTTTATGGAATTTAGTGAGGGAAAGAAAAACAAATGGGAAGGAAAACTATTTTTTATGATTGGTTGATAAGAGAAATAGACGAGGAAAAGAAAAGAAACTTAAACTAAGGTTAAAGGTCAAACCATGGAAAATGGTGAAGATAAGGAAAGGAAAGCTAGTGAAAGTCATTTCTCTTTAGTTTTTCTTTTCCTAACAACTTTCCTTGATCCAAACATACTGTTAACGTATAATCATAGGAAATGGAATATAATTCTATATCTAAAACGTTTTCCCAATAAAAAAGATACCGGGTGGGAGGCGTTTGGGAGGATCCTCTTGAGCTGAATGAAGGCGAAGTCGGCGGCGGCTTCGTCTGACATCTTCTCGACGTCTTGTGCCAGTTGTCCAGCGGGCATGTAGACGAGGACAGAGTGGCCCGTGGCCTTGTGGAGGTTGAGGAAATAACTGCACTCGTAAGAACTCTCTGCGACGACTCCCAAGAACTCCACGTTGGGCCAGAACACATTGTCGAAGTGAAGGACGATCTTGTTCTCTATCCCAACTCCGAGGTCATTAATGGCTTCTTCTTTCCAGGTGGGCAGCCTCGGCTCGAACTTGATGGTGTTCGATTTTAGGACGCCGAGTGGGAGGGCAATGATTGCGGCGTCCGCCACGAATACTCTCCCGTCTTCCACAGTCACTCTCACGCCTGAATGTCGTCTTATCACTTTCGTCACCCTGCAAACAAGAAAAAGTTCGACTTTTTTGGGGGAAAAAACTTCTGTTTGAACTGTTGTTCGCTATATGTGGGGTGTGTGTGTGTGTGTGTGTTTTACCTGTGGTTGAGACGAATGTCGAGGCCCTTTGCGAGGGAATTGAGTACAGGGAGATATCCACGTACCATGAGACCATGACCGCCGGGCAACAGTTCTTCCTGCAAGTATTATGTGCAAGTCATTAAATCAGATTATTGAGTTTTAATTAAGGTGGCACAAAAACTAATGTTAGAGGCTGACATATATTACTTTTAATAAACTAAGAAAAAAGGGGATAAGAAGTCATGGATGTCCAAAAAGGTTCGGCTAGTCGATTGAGTGTCTCAAAGGTTTCATTGCAAATGAAAGAACCTTGCAAAATGTTGGGCTATCAAGAAAAAGAGAGTTTTGTTGGGATATAACTTTCAGGGAGAAACAGAGATTGCATCTGAATAAAGCTTCTTGGTTAAGTTTTTGGGAACACTGTGAGTAGAAATATGAATAACAACTATGGTCCAAGTAAGAGTCGAACGACTGTGTTCAAACTTCAAGATCTAAAAAAATTATTGGTATGTTAAAATCAATTGCCCAATCATGAACCTCGGTAATTTTTAGCATAAGGGAGAACGCAAAAAAAAGAAACCATGATTTAGAAGTATATACCTCATCCCAGCCTCTAAGAGAAATAGTGTCGGCATCTGCAGCAAACCAACCTTCCATTCTACAAAGGTACCATTGCAGCACCTTATGTTGAAGGCCCTCCAAACTATAAACAGTGACTTTTTGTCAAATACTATAACTATGCTAAAAAAACATGATATTACGCCAATATTAACCTTAGGTCTGGTCTTCTCTCGAAGACGATTGCTATGGCACGTTGAACGGACATGTCTTCTGTGAATTCCTGTCTTAGGACATCTGTCTGCATAAAATAAAAATAACAGCGTAGTGACTCGTGTGAATAAATACAAAACAAAGCGAAAAACAAAAGCTCCATATGCAGAGAAGTTTCGATATATTGTGATTGTTGTGACTCCTTTTAACAGATGTAAAGTTTTACCTCTTTCAATATACTCTCAAACGTTTCCCCAACCTTGGACACTAAATCTTGAGGAACCTGATTTCCCTCCATATCAAACAGGGCATAACTGTAAAATGTAACAGAGCAAATCAAAGAGGAGGTTAAAAGGAAATTGGTAAAAGACCAAAAAAAAAATATTCCCTAATGAAGATAAGAAGAAACTTCATAAAAACCTTTCTAAATCATGATCATATAAAACCGAGTTGTCCCCACTGGTGCGGTAGAGTGGAAGTCCTAATCTTCCGATAACAGGCGCTAATGGGTTCTCCTTGCAAACGCCATGTAACCTTAAACAACAGTTTTTAATTAGGGGAAACGAAGGGTTAAAGCAAACTACACGATTTCGTCTCAGTATCTTATCAACGAGTAACCAACCAGTAAAGAACGAACGAAATGAAAATTTCCAGTACCAAGATGCACCCAAGTCAATTGGGAAACCAAATGAATAGTCAGTGTGTATTCGACCACCAATTCTGTCCCGCGATTCCAACAAGATAACCTAAACGGGAAAAAAAAAGAAACGAAACATTATTTATCATTACCAATTTATCAATAAAATCAGTTATGCTACGTAATATTTTAGACAAACCACTACGCAATCCAAACACATACCTGGAAAGAGGCATCGTGAAGTGCACGTGCAGCAGCGATACCAGCAAAGCCAGCACCTATGACGATGACAGAAGGAGAGCTCGTGGATCTTCGTTGAGAAGTTGAATAGCAAGGAGCTGAAAAATAAAATAAAACAAATTATATCAGCTTTAACAAAGCCTATAACACTTCCATATTCAGTCGCACGAAAACAAATAACAACTGAAACAGTAACAATGAGCTCCTAGAATTTGTACACAGTACAATAAGCTCCTAGCTTGTTATAATTTATCGTAGTTCAAATTGTCAGCAGAAGAACCTAATCAACTTTATTGCAAGATCTTATAAAACGTTGAGATGTAATAGAGCCCAACAACAGGCAACGATCACTTTCTACTTCAACAGTTGAAGCCAAATATATCTTGTATTCTGAGACATACGAAATTATATTAATATAGGAACGAAGCAAGATGGATCTTCCTACCAGTTTGCCTAAAAAGACAAATTTGAGGGATGAAACCTACCAGTTTGCAATTGACGATTGCTCTTCTTGTCTCTAGACTCCATAACTCAAGTGGATCGGTGATCAGTCAAACGAACACAATTATTACTACAATTAGAACAAATCAAGCTCAATCTCAATAACAACTTCGATAATCTCAACAGTAGCAAGAACAATAGAAAGGTAATGGCTTTGGAAAAACGGAGAATTGAGGTTATGAAGTGATTCGAATTTGAGATATCCAGCTTAACCCACTCGCTCATGCGTCTTCTAGAACCCACCAATTAATCTCCGGAAAAAAAAATAACCCAATTAAAACCAAGCAAGAATCTGAAATCAAATCCTGAACTCGATCCTGGGTTATTGATTTTATAGATTACAATAAAATTCGCAGTAATTAATGGGGATTCCTTCGGAGAAACGAGAAGGGTTCCTCAATAGATGACAAAAGCTAAAAGACCACGAGCTAGAGAGAGAGAATTGAATTGTAAGTGATGGCGATTTTGTTGCAAGTTGAAAAGTTTACGTCCTTTGGTGAAATTATGAAAGGGACTTTATAGGCATTATATAAATAATGTGGGAACCAACCGGATCCCACATGATTCCTCAATAAACTTTAGGTATTGGTCAATTTTCTTGCTTTTTTTTCTTTTCTTATTCAGTATTTAATTTATTTTCCTCTTTCGAAAGTTTCTGATGAGCTATTTGCCTTTTCTTTTTGGAAACAATAATTGTAATATTCTATTGCGGAATTATTTTAAGGTATAATTGTAATAATTGGTCAATGAAGTTCTTCTAATGGTATGCCTCTTGAAATTTCTGGCACTTTCCACTTCATGATTGTACTCTACGCTGAGCTCAAGTTATTTCGATATTCAAAATCGAATACCCAGTCAGTATTCGAACCTGACATATATCGATATTGAGTGTACTCAGAATATGTCGGATTGGATTAGTAAAAGTTAATCAAAAGTCAAATTACTAACCCGGACTACCTGATCCATGTCTAGGCCTAGATGGAATATCGTGTGAGGTCATGAATATTCAGCTAGGGTCTAGGGATTACAAAGAATATACCTATTTTGATGTATAGCACTTAGCAAAGAATATTCCAAAATTATACAGCAATGGAAGATTAGTCGAGCCTCTTGTAACTTGATCAACTAGTTCAGTTGAAGGTCAGTTCAAGTTGATGCAAAATGTACTAATGACTTGAGTTGAAGGTGTGATAGGGGTAACTACCGGATCGGCATTCCTCCTAACTTGGATATCTGACAAGTGGTATTGTTCGCGGTAAAGGACCAGGTAAGAGGGATATCTGGGGACCAAAGGCCTTGCACGGAATAAGTACGAATGGCACGCCTGGTAAAAGAGTTTGAGCGGGAAATGTAAGGTGTAGCCGACCAGGGGACACGTGGAAGGCGTCGATTGGCTGACATGGAAACCAGGAAGGGGCGTGCCAGTCTGACAACAGTACACCTGCGACGAGTGGTCCCCAAAAGGACGTCCAGCTGGCAATAGGGTAACAGAACGGATATATGGGAAAGAGAAAGGGCAAATGTCAACAAGACTCAACAAAATGCACTTAAACACTTAGATATTTTCCTCTGGAGTCGTCTTCTTCATCTGTTTTTACACCATTGATGCACTTAACGAGTGGCGTGAGTCTGAGGGTGTATTTCTCAACCGTGAATAGTGGAAATTGTTCCTGGCGGCCCGTGGACGTAGGACATCTGTCCGAACCATGTAAAATCGGTGTCTATCGTGTTCTTTTCCTTTTCTAACACTGAATCACATATCCTAACACACGCAAAAACGTTAGACCTAGCCCGTTTCACTCGTCAACCATCTTTCCGAACCTAAATCTTGTTGATCGGGGTCATACCCGCATCAAATGGCACCGTCTGTGGGAAAGGCGGACTGAGACGTGAGTACGCTAGGTAGTTGTAGCGAAGAAAGCAGATCGAGCTTGTATTCTTTTCGAAGACGAGACGTTGGAGAGTCAGGAAGGAAGTGTCGTTACCAAAGGAACAGTGGACCATTAAGGCGCATAGGAACGACGACGATGGAGGAACAGCCACCACTAGCACAAAACCTACAAGGACGATTCGAAGAGGTCATTGAAGAAACGGGGGCAGACCCAGCGCCAATCCTGACACCGGCCGACGGTCAAGGCCCCATTACCCAGGGCGACGCCCACCTTTGCGGGACCATCTGGGACAGCCTTGCCCCAAACGCCTATAACAATGACGGTAGAACAACTGGATCTGTTGGTAAAAAGTGCAGTCGACGCCGCTATGACTGCTAAGAAGGCAAGGAGCAAGGGCAAGCGGAAGCTGATTCGTCGGCTCCGGGTAGAACCTCAGATGGGCACGTCTCTGAATGGACGGAAACGGTGGGAGAGAACAGAGTGGCTGTGGAGGAGACCTCAGACCCCCAGCCCAATAGGAATCCGCCAGAAAGAGAAGCCGTTCGAGAGGCGGGGAAGGAAGATTTGTCAAGGCCACCTCCCCAGCGAGGCGGTGAGCATCCTGGAGGACTTCAAGAAGGGACGAGAGCCACGCATCAAAGAGACATGACATCCCCAGTGACTGTAGCCAGTGGATGTAGGGCAGGAAGAAGCAGGGATGTCGAGGAGCGAGAAGGGGAAGCAAGGAGCTATAGTACGCGCGGACAGAAAGGAGTGGCGAACGAAAGGGGATCAGAGCTTAGGAAGCAGGTGTCAGACCTACGAAGAGTGGTGGAGGAGATACGGAACAAAACGGCTAGGCCGCATTTTCGTGGGATACACAAAGCCGGCACGCCCTTCGCCAAGGAGTTGTTAGAAGGAGAAGTATCGCTCAACGTCAAGCAGTTGCCCTACGAGTACGACGGCACCACGGATCCGGAGGACAACATTTTACGGTTCAAGAACACTATCCTGTTGCACAACTTTTCAGAAGGGGTGAAGTGTAGAGTTTTCCTAACGACGTTGGTGAGAGCCGCTCAACAATGGTTCAGCCAACTAGAACCGGAGGTTATCCACTCATTTGAGGAGTTCCAGGAGATGTTCATCAACCAGTTCGCTAGTGCCCGGAAGCCCCCAGATCCGACATGTCTCTGTCCCAGGTCAGACAGCGGTCGGAAGAAAGCCTTCGAGCTTACATCAAGAGATTCAACATGGCAGCCTTGGAGGTACCCGCGGCTACTGTTTCTGTTAAAGTTAATGCTCTGGTTCATGGTCTGCAGGTTGGCGACTTCTTCGCGTCACTATCTAAAAAGCCTCCTCAGACATTCGACGAGCTGTTGGGTAGAGCTGACAAGTACATAAACTTGGAAGAGAGCAAACTAGCGAAGATTCGAGAAGCAGCGTCAAAGACACTTCCCAGAAAGGAAACTAGGGACCATGGCCGGACCAGAGAAGGTACCAGGGCCTTTCGTCCCCCGGTGGCCAGGAGACCTATGCAAGGCGGAGGAAACAGGTACCCTCCCGCGCACCAGAAGTATACGCCTCTGCGTACTAACCTAGAGGAAGTGCTAGCTGTAGTGTCCAGACATCCAGATCTCAGGTACCCCCATGTTGGCCCGGGAGGACCCCCAAAGGCCACGTCTGGACCATTTTGCCGCTTTCATAACGAATACGGACATCACACCAACCGCTGCATACATTTGAAGAACGAGGTAGAGAGATTGATCAAGGCGGGACACCTTAAGGAGTTTGTATATCGAGAGCGAGGACCAGCTCCACCCACGCAGCCTAGGGAGAAGGAAGGCCCAGGATCGGACAAGGGGAAACAACCAATGTTAGAGCCTAATAGGCCAGGCCCCAGTCAACAACGGGCTCACATACTCATTATAGTTGGAGGCCCCGAAGGTGGAGATTCGCACAAGGCCCGGAAATCGTACGCACGAATGGGGAAGAACAACAGCATTCAGACATGGGGTAGTTTGGTAGGTCGATGGAGACTACCGAGAACATCCAGTTCGGAGCTCAGGATGAAGTCGATGTTGTGCGACCCCATAACGACGCTCTGGTGATAACTACGGATGTGGCAGGATACAATGTTTCGCGGGTGTTTATAGACGGGGGAAGCTCAGCGGATATCTTGTTTTTGGAATGTTTCAAGCCGATGAAGTTAGGGACGGAGCTGAGACCAGTGACCACTTCCTTATACGGGTTTGGCGGAGCTGGCATTCAACCCTTAGGGCAGGTCACACTTCCTGTAGGGTTAGGCGAGGACCCCAAGAGGGTGGTACGAATGGTCAACTTTTTAGTCGTCGACGCAGTTTCTTCTTATAACATCATATTGGGGCGGCCAGCCATAAACGGATTTAGGGCAGTGCCTTCGACGTATCACCTAAGGATCAAATTTCCGGTAGGCGACCAGGTAGGGGAGGTTCTGGGAGACCAGGCGAGTTCACGACGTTGTTATGCTAACGAAGTTAAAATTGTGACAGGAAACAAAGAGAAAGGTGGGGGCGAGGCCAAGCAGACAAAGCGTACTAAGCTGGGCGAGGAAGAAGGGGAACCTACGCGGCTGCAGCCTCAACCTAACGAAGAGTTGATGTCGGTAGAGCTTTACCCCGGTAAGAAAGGTTTCACCACTCAGGTGGGGACCAAGATGGACGAGAAAACATTGTCGCAATTAGTTGAATGTTTGAAGCGGAACGCCGATCGCTTCGCTTTCTCGCCAGCAGACATGACGGGAGTAGATCCAAACATAGCCATGCATCACTTGAACATCATTCCGGGAAGCCTACCAGTGAAGCAGAAGCTGCGACAGTTCGGGGTTGAAAGAGATCAAGGGATCAAAGTTGAGGTTGAGAAGCTCCTCAAGGCAGGACATATTAAAGAGGTGCAGTTCCCCTCCTGGCTAGCTAACGTAGTCATGGTCAAAAAGGGAAACGGTTCGTGGAGGATGTGCGTAGACTTCAGAGACCTCAATAAGGCCTGTCCCAAGGACCATTACCCACTGCCCAGGATAGATCAGTTAGTTGACTCCACATCTGGCTGTGAGATGCTAAGTATGATGGATGCCTATCAGGGATACCACCAGATCAAACTCAACCCGGACGACGTGGATAAGGTCTGCTTCGTCACGGCAGGCGGTACATATGGTTATGTTCGGATGCCCTTCGGACTCAAGAATGCGGGAGCTACCTATCAGAGGATGGTCGACACTGTCTTCAAGAATCAGCTGGGGCGCAATATAGAGGTATATGTCGATGACATGCTAGTCAAGTCAACATGGGCCAAGGACCACGTCTCCGACTTGGAGGAAGCTTTCCAAACTATCCGGAGGAGTGGAATGAAACTGAATCCTGAGAAGTGCACATGTTCTTGGGCTATATGGTGACGAAAAGGGGGATTGAGGTAAATTCCAACAAGGTGAAAGCGATCTTGGAGATGCAACCGCCCCGAAACGTTAAGGAAGTCCAGCGCCTAACAGGCAGATTAGCAGCTTTGAGCAGATTTATTGCCAAGTCCGCCGATAAGAGCCTACCCTTCTTCAAGATACTCCGAAAGGGGTGCCAGTTCGAGTGGTCGAACGAATGCCAAACGGCATTCGAAGGGCTAAGAAATTATTTACATAACATGCCATTACTAACCAAGCCATTATCTGGTGACGAACTAATCTTGTACTTTTCCACAGGGGAATACGCCGTTAGTTCGGTCCTCCTGAAGGAGGAAGGTGATGCCCAAAAACCAGTGTACTTCGTGAGTAAGACGATGCATGAAGCCGAGAGCAGGTACTCCGATATTGAGAAAGCAGTCCTCGCGGTGATGGTGTCGGTCCGGAGGCTAGATCTCTCTGGAAGGATGGTCAAGTGGGCAGTAGAGTTGGGCGAGTATGACGTGGAGTTCGATAGGCGACCTGCTATTAAGGGACAAGCCCTGTCAGATTTTCTGTTGGAATCCACTCGGGGTGAGACGACGCCAATATGGAAGGCTTACATCGACGGTTCCTCAACGTCAACTGGAGCCGGAGCCGGTGTTCTAGTTATCACGCCAGAGGGGGATGATCTGCAGTTCGCTATAACCTTCGATTTTTCGGCGTCCAATAATGAGGCTGAATACGAGGCTCTGGTGAAGGCAATGGAAATCCTCGGTAGCTTAGGAGCTACGGGGGTAGTCATACATTCAGATTCACAGCTGGTAGCTCAGCGGGTTCAGGGGAATTATGAGGCTAAGAATGAGAAGATGGTGAAATACGCTGAACAGGTGGAAAAGTTGAAAACAGCCTTCGACAGCTTCGAAATAAAGCAAATCCCGCGAGAGGAAAATAGTCGGGCAGATTCTCTGGCTAGGCTGGCCAGTGCGGCGGTTCCGGAAGGTACCAGGAAGGTTACGATGCTGACGGATAGCAAGAAGGATCCAAAGGAGCAGGTGGGATGCATAGAAGAGGAAGAAGATTGGAGAGCTCATAGAGGTCTTGCGCAATCCGGAGCACAAGGATGCGAGGAAAGTCCGACAGAAGTTCTATATCTTCGGGGATCAGCTATACAAAAGAGCTTTTGTCCATCCCTACGCTCGTTGTTTGTCCAAAAAAGAAGGGAAGTTGGTGTTAGAGGAAATCCATGAGGGTTGTGCTGGAGATCATGCCGGGTATAAAGCTGTAGCGAGGAGAGTAGTGCGAGCAGGATACTTTTGGCCAACACTGCTGAGGGACGCTAAGGAACTGGTCAGGCGATGCGAGCGCTGCTAGAAGCATGGTCCTAAGATTCATGTGCCTGCAGAAAAGCTGGGAGTCATGCACTCCCCTTGCCCGTTTGATAAGTAGGGGATAGACATAGTCGGACCTATGCCCTTAGCCAAAGCTCAGAAGAAATTCATCATAGTAGCAGTCGACTATTTCAGTTGGGTGGAGGCCAAAGCGGTGTCAAAAATTGATGAGACTAACGTGATAGATTTTTTGTGGCACCACATTTGTTGCAGGTTCGGAGCTCCCCGGACCTTGGTCTCAGACAATGGCATACAATTCTGTGGAGCCAGGGTTCGTGAGTTTTGTGAAGGGATGAAGATACAGCAAAGATTTGTCTCTGTGGGGCACCCTCAAGCCAACGGCCAGGTGGAGGTTACCAACCGCACTATCCTACGGGGACTAAAGACGAGGTTGGAACGGAAGGAGGTAGATGGTTGGAGTCACTGGATCCTGTGCTGTGGGCATATCGCATCACTCCTCGAGAGGCCACGGAAGAAACACCTTTCAAGCTAGTCTACGGGTCTGCAGCACTCCTACCTGCCGAAGTAGGAATGGAAACACATAGGGTCATCCACTATGAGGAGGAGCAGAACGTGCAGCTCAGAAAGGATGATCTGGACATGATAGGGGAAGTCAGGGAGATGGCCCTGATTAGAATGGAAAGATACAAAAGTCGAGTGAAGGCGGCCTATGATCGTAGGATAAAGCCCAGGCAATTCCAGGTGGGGGACCTGGTCTTAAGGAGAGCCGACGTGCTGAAACCATTGCGAAAATAGACTCGACATGGGAAGGTCCCTACAAGGTGGCCCATGTTCTGGGAGGAGGTGCTTATGAGCTGAAGGATGGAGATGGACGCAGAGTGCCGCGCCCCTGGAACATCTCGAAGTTAAAGAAGTACTATGCTTAGTGTGATTGAAAAGCTGTACATAAATCCAACGGGGAGGTGTACTCTTTTTCCTTCGCCAAGGTTTTATCCCAAGGGGGTTTTACTCGGCAAGGTTTTAACGAGACATCGTCCTTTGAATGAAAGAAACTTTTTCTCGATTGGAATCTGTGACCGGCACCCCTCCAGCATTCACAAAAGCCGCTCAGGTTTCGGATTACTCCGGACTAGGACACCTGTTGGCCTGCTAAATAAAAATGCCCAGGTTTCGGATTACTCCGGACTAGGACACCTGTTGGCACCCCTCGCGAAAGAGCCGCCCAGGTTTCGGATTACTCCGGACTAGGACACCTGTTGGCGTGCTAAATAAAAATGCCCAGGTTTTAGATTACTCCGGACTAGGACACCTGTTGGCACCCCTCGCGAAAGAGCCGCCCAGGTTTCGGATTACTTCGGACTAGGACACCTGTTGGCGTGCTAAATAAAAATGCCCAGGTTTCGGATTACTCCCGGACTAGGACACCTGTTGGCACCCCTCGCGAAAGAGCCGCCCAGGTTTCAGATTACTCCAGACTAGGACACCTGTTGGCGTGCTGAATAAAAATGCCCAGGTTTCGGATTACTCCGGACTAGGACACCTGCTGGCACCTATCGCGAAAGAGCCGCTCAGGTTTCGGATTACTCCGGACTAGGACACCTGTTGGCGTGTTCAATAAAAATGCTCAGGTTTCAGATTACTCCGGACTAGGACACCTGCTGGCATCTCTCTCGAAAAAGCCACCCAGGTTTCGGATTACTCCGGACTAGGACACCTGCTGGCGTGCTGAACAGCAAAGGTCCAGGCTTCGGACTGCTCTGAGCCAGAACACTTACTGACACCAAAAGTGAAAAACGCACCCGACCTTTTGACGACTTCAGGTGGGATAGAAGGCTACCAGGCTCGGAGGCAACCCCGGATGGAATAATCGCCACATGAACTTGGCGAGGGAAGGGGCACCGGACTTAGCTTACGCATGAAGCTTCGGGAGGTGAATGCTTTTCGCAGATGAATGCCTAGGATAGCACTATCTATGGAGAGGACCTCACTCAGATCAATGAAAGTTGCGAGGTAGGAGTAGTTGAGGTCGGTAGGTTCGGAGGTATACTTCGAATGTGCTGCCTGGCATCAGCACAATTCGAAGTAGGGGGAGTGGAGAGTGGTGATGGTGGCGCGAGCCCAGAGATTAGCGAGGTGGAGGAAAATATGTCATAAAACTACTAGAGTTACTACTGGTCCAACAACGAGACAACATGCAAAAGTTCCAAGGAAAACAACGCATAAAGTCCAAAAGGAAAACAACAACAGCAATAGTCCAACAAAAGGAAGACAGCATGACGGTTCAGAATAGAAAACAGATGAATAAGCTAAGAGGGCGCAGCACCGGAGGCGGCAGCGGAGTCAGAGATCCCCGAAGTGGTGAGCGACTCCCACCGCTCTAGCTCTGAAAGTTGTCCTGGAAGGGCCTCAGGAGAGAGGAACCGCGGAGTAGTGAGGAACCGCAGCAAGCCAAAAGTTAGGGTCGGGAGCCGCTTCCGGATCTCCTTGAAAGGTTGGGGTTGCACTCATGGCTCCCATAGCTACGTCCAGAGTGGAAGCTGGGTCACGACCGGCAGTGAAGCCTCCCAAGAAGTAATGCTGCATGTAGGTCACGAAGTCCATCAGGGAGGAGGTATCCTTCAAGTAACTTTCACGCCAACGCTGGCCAAGCCGAGTCATGAATTCCTGACCAAAGGAGTTGGGCAACTCTAACACCATCCTCCCGTCGGCACGACGATCGACACTCCATTCACTTCCTGTGTAAGTGAAGGGAGTGAACTCCAGGGGATCAGGTTGAGAAGATGCTGTTTCTAAGCGTGGCCTCTTGCCCTTCGCTGTGAGGCTCTTCGTTTTCTTCTTCTTTTTAGCTGGCAGGGATGTAGCTGGGGGGGTAGTTTTCTCAGCTACGTTCTCCTCAGGATCCAATATCATCACGTCCGGGTCTATCTCAATTCCTCCGGGGGAGTCTGGAGGAGGAGGCGAAGACCTAGCTGGGGATTTTCCACGGGGCTCTGGGTCGACAGGTCCGGAGGGCTGGCTCTTGGAGGCCTGGACCTCAACAGGAACGGAGGAATCCTCAGACTTAATGGACAAAGTCTTGAAGGCATCCTTCCAGGAAAAAGACATATCTGCTAAAATACCGAAAGTTAGAAATGCAATGTAAAAAAGAGATTAGGTAGTAAGGGGAAACCTGCTTACCCTTAGGGACGAAGGTGACAGGGTGAGGAGAAAGGCCAAAGTGATGAAGCAATCCGGGGTAGGTTACTATCTCTACCATGTTAAATTTTTTCTCCAGGGCCAAGGCATTGAGGATGTCGATAGCAGCTCCATTTTGCTCAGAACACTCAGGTTCGATGCCCGCAAGTCGTTGGGGCAACCTGCTAACCCTATTACGATGGGGAAAGTCCCACTCACCCTCAGTTGGTGCCACAAAGAAATAGAAGGGGTGCCATTCCTTATCTATACCATGCGAGCTCTTATCGAAGAAATGGATAGAGCCGCGCGGATTCGCACTTAAGTAAAAGAAAGGGAAAGTAGGCTTCAGTTGGAACTGAGAAAGGACAAGGTTGGCAGAAGGCTTTCCACCTGCAGCTGTGACTACAATGTAGAAAGCTATCAACTGGCGAATGGAGGATGGACTGAACTGGTTTAAGGGCACTCGATAGGCAGTAGATATGGAGGCTAAGAAGGGATGAATAGGAAAACGCAAACCAGCCTTTATCTGATTTTCCCAAAAGGCAAGGGCTGGTGAAGGGGGAAAGTTAGCACGCTGACTAGGATTGGGGAGCGACACACAGAAGCTACTAGTATGAAAGCCTTCGGGGGCTATTTTTTCTAACCTACGACAAGAAGACCTTGACTGACCGAACACCTTCCAATCGTCTACCCCACGATCAGAGACAGCGGTCCCCTGAGAACGCGTTCGATGAGCAGGGGACGAACCGGGAGCCACCTGCGGCGGCGGCGGCGCGCCGGAGGATGTACTAGCAGGGGGCTCAGAAGGAGTCACGAGTGGTTTGGAGGACGTCGCACCCTGCGACGAAACCCCCTGCCGAGGCCCTTCCAAAGCAGCGCCGCCCGGCGCAACGGAAGAAGCTGAAAGGCCTGGCGACGGCGGCCGCGTATCTTCGGGAATGCTACCTGACATGACTTCACCCCGCAAATACGAAATGGGAAAGGAACTAAGATAAAAATCGACGAGTGTACAAGAAAGGAAGAGAGGTATCGAGGAATTACCTGATGAAGTGACGCAAGGAGGGATGATCTTGACCAGTGATTGATTTTGGGCGAAAATGTCAAAGAGAACCCTAAAGATGAAGAAGGGAAAAAATCGCTAAGTATCGAAGAGTTTTTTGGAGAAAACGGGGGAAAATGATAAGTAAAGGCCTCGAAAATTTCAAAATGAGTAAGTGAGAGAGAGAAGACGATTTTGGGGACACGTGTCCCTTCAGGGATATGTTAATTCTCTGAAAAAGGTGAGCGAGCTGTCCCATCCAATTAAAGGTAGTGCAGGCCAACTGGGAAGGTCCGAAGGCGCAGTAAAGGTGGAATGCTTTCCTAATAATACTCCGAGCTGCAATGCTTAGCGCATTACAACTCAGAGTAGGGGGACTGGATGATAGGGTAACTACCGGATCAGCATTCCTCCTAACTTGGATATCTGACAAGTGGTACTGTTTGCGGTAAAGGACCAGGTAAGAGGGATATCTGTGGACCAAAGGCCTTGTACGGAAGAAGTACGAATGGCGCGCCTGGTAAAAGAGTTTGAGTGGGAAATGTAAGGTGTAGCCGACCAGGGGACACGTGGAAGGCGTCGATTGGCTGACGTGGAAACCAGGAAGGGGGCGTGCCAGTCTGACAACAGTACACCTGCGACGAGTGGTCCCCAAAAGGACGTCCAGCTTAACAGAATGGATATATGGGAAAGAGAAAGGGCAAATGTCAACAAGACTCAACACAATACACTTAAACACTTAGATATTTTCCTCTGGAGTCGTCTTCTTCATCTGTTTTTACACCATTGATGCACTGTAACGAGTGGCGTGAGTCTGAGGGTGTATTTCTCAACCGTGAATAGTGGAAACTGTTCCTGGCAGCCCGTGGACATAGGACATCTGTCCGAACCACGTAAAATCGGTGTCTATCGTGTTCTTTTCCTTTTCTAACACTGAAACACATATCCTAACACACGCAAAAACGTTAGACCTAGCCCGTTTCACTCATCAACCATCTTTCCCGAACCTAAATCTTGTTGATCGGGGTCATACCCGCATCAATGTGAGTCTGGTCGTCTACGAAATCGAGAACGTATTCAACTTGCTTGTCTCGAGGTCATGCAAAATGATATTAATTATTATTGGTGAAATGAGTCGAATCACCCACGAACTCAGTCAATTGGCTCGACTGCATGTCAGCTAGAGCTCAGAACTGTCGAGCTCGAGCGTCAGTCGTGACTATTCGAATGTTCACTAACCGAGCTCGAATTAATTATTTTTTATCCCTATAATGCGTCGAACTGGACTCATGATGTCCACATGCTTTCCAAGGGAGTTCTATTAAAAGAATGAATTATCATTACTATATAGCAGTTTACACTGAAATACTACAAGGTATGAAAAATATTGGATCAGTCCCTTATAAGAACATTTTTACATGTAGCTATACATTATAATATAGTTTTTGCATATAAGTACTCAATAGGCTGAAAGTACATCGCGTATAGGAAATTTAGGAATAAAAAAGAAACGTATTGTGCCACATAATACAGCGAATAAAGGTATGCCATACTTATAGAGGGAGCATATAAAATATCTAGGTATCATACAAACATGTGATGTGGTACGTAATATACGTATAAAATGATTCGTAAACGAAGATAAAATGGTACACTCAACCAAGTGGATATCAGTGTGTAAAAATTGTATTCTACTAGGTACATACCATGTCATTTTTTCAATTTATGGGCCCCAGTTCTTGTAGCATATGAGACCCAACCTTACTATGAATAAATAAAATTATAATTTTTTGGGTGTATTTTTATTAATTACAGAGTATTTGGCAATAATGGTATTAAATTTTAATTAGAAGGGAAAGACCTTAAAATGGAACCCCAAAAGTAACCCAAAAAAATTGTGGCCCTGTGCAGTGGGCCAAGAAGCACATGCCCAATTCCGACCATAGTACATACATATAAAAGTTATCAAGCAAGGGAATGATATTCTTTTACTTTTAGATATTTAAGGGTAGATTGTTCTTCGCAAAATCTAATAAATATCATAACTAGTATTCCAATCAACTACCTTTCATGATTACATCAACGTTTTTATTTGATTTTAAACTCAACAATAGTGCTACCTACCCTAACTACCTACCTACCTATGCGTGTAGGCAATAATCGATTTTAAATTTTACTTGCTCATAAGTACTAATATGTAACAACTAATAGCTTCTTGGAATTTAGTGGCTTACATAAATCTATATGTGTAAGTGTAATCTAGTGGTCTAAGATAAATTGATAAGGGTTAATTTCGAATCAGGCCCTATAACATATTTTGAATATGTGCTTAGGCTCTTTTATAGTTTCTACTAGGCCCAAGGACCTAATTTCTGAAACTATTAGAAAGAAGGACCCATCTTACTGTAAATGATAATTCTATCTTTCACATTTGCCAAAATTAACCCATGTGTCATCGTATCTTCCATTCGATTTTGGTTGCTTTTAGGACTATAAAACCGACTGAGATATCGTTGTTAAGATGCAAATAAGATGGGATCGACTTCGAATTCTCATGGTAGTTATGATAAACGAATATTTAATAGTGTAAGACGAAATAATTCTGAAATTCCACTTCGAAAATCTCGTTATAAATGGACCAAATATCGGTTTTAGTGGCCGATTAAGATGAAATTGAGTCAATTTGATAATGTGTCTTAATAATGACGAGAATTATTGAGTTTAAGAAATCAGTAGTGAAGAATTTTGATGTGACGTAATATTGAAGATTTTGTTAGCACGATAACTGGGTAACACGTCATGCAATTTAAGTAACATATGTTACAAAAACAATAACAGTTATAATAAATATAGTAACCGGTCATTGAACACCGTAACAATTGTTCAATAACAATTCTTAGTATCAATAACTGAAATAAATCGATGTCAATATGTTGATAAATGATGCCGACACTCAACAACCACTGAACTATGTTGTACTCTCTATGTTTTCATCCTATTAATGTTAAGTCGACCCTAGTTTCTCATGTTGTAAAACAGTACCTGACTATCACAATATTCAAAAGAAATAACAATTCTGTAATTCTCTAACAACAAATCGTTTACATTTAGTAACTCTCTATGAAACGGTTTTACAGTTACACATTCAAAGTAACAAGTATGGATCGATTAGTGACAGTAGGCCCCAAATCGAAAAAGGCAGCAGCGACGACGACAATGGCCCCCAAATCGAAGGTTGCAGCGACGACGAAGGAGAAAAGTTGAATGCAGAAGGAGAGAAGGTGACGGCGAAGGATTCGAGGAGAATCGGTAAAGGCGAAGTCGGTTACTGCAAAGGAATCGAAGAATGACACAAATCAGCCGACGCTAAATGTGAATGTTTCGAAACAGTCCAAGGGTTCTAATTAAGGGAGAGCCATCCCACGAGCCCGATGTCAACCGAAATATTTCGTTGACACGGTCGAGGCGATTTATAATGGAGCAAGTGATGAGCATAAGGAGGCGGTTCCGGACGCGATTTGCTTCTTACCTCAGTATTGTCCCATGTGAAATACCAAGTGGCAGGCTCGTGGGTATGATGAAACGCTTTACCCCGGACGGTAAACTTTTTAGATTGGGGCATGATACTTTAATTCCCTTTTCCGTTTTAGAGTTTTTGTTTTTATGGGTTTAAGTAGAGGTGGTTAACAAGTCGGGTTGGGTCACATTCGGGTTCAACCCGTTTAATAAACGGGTTAAAAACTTCAACCCAGACCAGATCTGTTTACTTAAACGGGGTTGAAATACCCTAACCCGATCTGCTTTAACTCAAATAACACATTAACCCACCAACCCGTTTAAAATTTAAAAAAGAAAAAAGGAAAAATAACTAATCAAAATTATAAACCCAAATTAAATAAAACAATAGAGAAACAAAGTAGTTGTGTTTTTCCTAGAAATCAACAACAATTAAAATACCGAATAATACAAGTCATATAATTAAATATAAGCATTTTATTTTATTTATATAAAAGATATAATAATTTATATTGTTCGGGTTAAATGGGTTGATAAACGGGTTGATTTCGGGTTGATTTCGTGTTGAAAATTCAAACCCTAATCTGACCCACTTAATATTTCGGTTGGGTTCGGGTTTACCTATTTACTTAAACAGGTCGAAAATGCTAACCCAAACCTGCTATTTTCGGGTGCGGTTTGTGATATCCCACGCCGATTGGAGGGGGGAACGAAGCATGTCTTTATAAGGGTGTGGACACCCCTTCCATTGACGCGTTTTAAACCGTGCGGGTGGGTGGGAGTTCGTAGGAACTCCGTAGTTAAGCGTGCTGGGGAGAGAGTAGTACCAGGATGGTGACCACCTGGGAAGTCCTCAACCAGACAACTTAACGCCCAAAGCGGACAATATCAATGCGAGCGAGGTCTGGGCTGTTACACGGTTCGTGTCGGGTTGGCGGGTCGGGTTGGTTTTTAGCACCCTAGGTTTAAGGGCGAGGGGAATGTTTGTAGACTTGAATCATAAAGCTGTGGGTGAGGTTCAGTTTGTGAAGAGGTGCTTTTCGGGTAAATCTAGACTGTTCGAGATGACATGCTTGAGAAAATGAGAGAATTATCGAGTTTGGGGGATAGAAGCAGCTTAGAAGACTTTAGCAGAACGTATATTTTGTTAGTCTATATTTGTATTTTATTCCCCACATCAACTATTGTTTACCGGCGTTTGTATTTGAGTACGTCGACGCTGGCAAAGGTGAAGGATTATGCCTGGGGTAAAGGCGGTCCCATTCATTCCTGATGAAGTCAATTTTGCAAAACCACGATATATAGAAGGGTGCACCCTCGGATTATTAGTAAGTCATTCCTTTCTAGTTTCATGCGTGTTCTTCATTTGTGATTTCTTCACTTTTGTATGTTGTCACTGTATATTTAGGTTTGGGTTTATGAGCACGCTCCCTGATTGGGTAAAGCTCGTTCGATTACAGGCATGCCTCGTTTCACGAGGTGGCATGACCTAAGCATTCGGCCAACCGAACGAGAAATGGAGCAAGATATTGACTTGTTGAAGGAAGATGAGGTGGTAGACCGACAACTTGAGGATGACTACTTTCGAGGGGACGGACAAGAAATCTACCACTGAGGAACCTGACACATCTAAGTATGTAGAGAAAGAAAACTATGGAAGTACATGCATCTGAGGATGATGAAAAGGAAAAGGAAGTACCTGCAGCTGAGAATGTTGTTGCGGAAGGTGAGGAAAATGATGTTGACATGGAGCAAGCTGTTGTTGAATGGGGTGCTGGTATGGAAGCTGAGCTCAGGAAGTTCTTGTGGAGCAAGCTGCTGTGGAAGAGGATGCAGCTGTGAATGCTGTGGTTGACCGAGTGTTGCAGTCGTTAAATGCTGCGATGGTGTATCGTTTATGACAGCTTTTATCCGATTCAATATGTTAATGTATTGTTTTAAGAATCACATTTGGCATGTATATGTGTTGGTGTGACGTTTAGTAGACCGTTAAGGATGAAAGCTGAATAACGGTTCGTTCTATCGTAAACGTTAGGAGTCGACTATAGGGCGAAAGCAAATAGTCAACCCTCACCTTAGATAAACTACTATATATTCTCGTGACCATTTAGGGCGAAAGCTAAGTTGGAAACGAGTAGGAATTATCGTGAGATAGTCATTAATCATGTGGTAACGGTAGTTACGACATCATCGACGTTATCTAGCAGGATTCGAAATCCCAAGCACATTCTTTTTATTCAAAGTTACTCTTAAATCTTTAGTTGTATTTTGAACATTTTCCTGTGTTAGTTTAAGTTGTTGTGACTTAGTTCAAATATAAAAATCTCAATCATTTGTTAGGCTAGATATTGATTTGATAGGTTATTACTAGTAATCAAAATTATTCTTCGTGTTCAATACTCGGATAATGATATAAGTATTCTACAAACGATAGGTGCACTGTCTATCGTGCGTCGTGCTAGTTATAACATATTCGTCTTAATATAACTTGACATATTCACACGAATCTTTATTCAATATATTAAAGCACACGCTCGCGATCAAGTTTTTGGCGCCGTTGCCGGGGAATAATTTGATATTAGGAAAACCTGAGTTTGGTAATTTAGCCATTCACTTATTTGTTATTTTATTCTAGTTATCAGAATTTCTTTGATTTGCGATCATTCTTCCGGTTGTGGCTTGTTAATTAACTAACTAGATTCGTTGATTTCTTCAAGGTGTACCTTTACGGTGAATGACCCGAAATCATCCATCGTGTCCACTCATTGACGCATCTCCGGATTTTGAGCGTACATTGCGACGAAGACTAAGGCAGGAAGTAATTGGAAGTTCTTCATCCGATAACTCATTTCAGCTGGTTGATTATTCTCAAGACACAACAGAAGGTTCTCAGGACACGGCAAGCGTCGAGACGCTGGTTGATAGTTCAGGGACACCAAAGGAGATGGCAGATCAAGAAGTTAATAACGAGGAGCAATCACTGCAAGATTTGCTCAAGCACGACACACTTGGTGGTACGGAATCGGCAACGACGCCAAAAACTTGATCGCGAGCGTGTGTTTTAATATATTGAACAAAGATCCGTGCGAATATGTCAAGTTATAGTTAAATGAATATGTTATTACTAGCACCACGTGCGACAGGCAGTGCACCTATCGTTTGTAGAATAGTTATAGCAATTATCCGAGTATCGAACACGAAGAATAATTTTGATTACTAGTAATAACTTATCAATTCAATATCTAGCCTAACAAATGATTTAGATTTTTATATTTGAACTAAATCACGGCAACTTAAACTAACACAGAAAAATGTTCAAAACACAACTAAAGATTTAAGAGTAACTTTTGAATAAAAAGAATGTGCTCGAGATTTCGAATCCCGCTAGATAACGTCGATGAAGTCGTAACTACCGTTACCACATGATTAATGACTACGCACGATAATTCCTACTCGTTTCCAACTTAGCTTTCGCCCTAAATGGTCACGAGAATATATAGTAGTTTATCTAAGGTGAGGGTCGACTATTTGCTTTCGCCCTATAGTCGACTCCTAATGTTTACGATAGAACGAACCGCTATTTAGCTTTTGCCCTAAACGGTCTACTAAACGTCACACCAACACATATACTTGTCAAATGTGATTCTCAAAACAATACATAGACATATTGAATCGGATAGAAGCTGTCATAAACGATACGAATTCATATCATGTGTCCACGAGTATTTTACGTCCAAACTACGGACTATCTAGCGTTCTTCTCATCCCAACCACACAAAGTGACTAGCTACTCATAATGAAGGAAGAAGCCATGAACTGTATACGAAACAAAGCAGAGAAATACATAGATTCTTCCCTATTTAACGAGCTCAAGCTTATCCCTCGTACTTTGTTCGACTCTCCGATGTAAATGAGCTTCAAATCTTCACATTAGCACCTAGAGATCATTTGAGATTGATCTCTAGGTTTCTTTCATCCTTGAGGTGTCTTAAGTGATTAGAAGTGAGTTGTGGTGGCTTAGATTCTCTTAGGGCTTCAAATTGCGGCTTAAGTACAGAAAAGGGGTGAACACTGCTTCAAACACGACCATGTATCATTCGGGTTTAGGGTTTAAGGCCCAACACTGTTGGCCAACACGGCCATGTGTCAGGCCGTGTTGAAGGGCAGCAAGTATGATTTTCCTTTCTGCTGACAAACATGGCCGTGTGTCAGGCCGTGTTGATGGGCAGCAACTATGTAACTTGTCTCTGGAGCCGAACACGGTCGTGTGGTCCTCAAATAAGTCGTGTTTGATTAAAAAGTGGTGATTTGTCCTCCATGTACGCGGTCCCAAATATCCTTTCATGTACCCTTGACATCGAAATATGTAATAGGTGCACTAGACAACTTACATAAACCAAATATTCAACATAAAAATGATGGAGATAAACGAATGAAAATGCGTTTATCAGTATGCAACATCGATGGATGTAGATGGAGGATATATGCACCGGTAATATGATGGTATATTTAGCATGAAAAACTGCATCCTCAACCATACTTGCGGCGAATCCGGTTTACCAATGAGAGACCACCCAAAATACGATGCAAAATTGGTTGCCGAGTTGGTTCAGCCGCACGGAGCCTCTCTACAAGCCACGCACTATGAAGAATGATATGTTGTGGGAGTACGGGGTTGAAATACCATATCACAGAGCTTGGTCAGCGAAAGAAATAGCCTTGAAAAATATTCATGGGATTAATGAAAAATTAAGGTGGTATTGCAATGTTGTGCTTCGATCAAATCCAGGTTCAGTTGCAGATTGTGAACTTCATGCTGAAACAAACAAATTTAGGAGAATATTGTTGGGGAACCCTGTATGTCCCGAGATCAAATGCCGGGCGCAGCGGATGCTCAGTTAATAAAGAATTATACGCACGTATGACACGTGATAGGGTATAGAAAATTACCCTCGTCGCGAAGATCCCAAGTTTCCGGTTGTAGTAAACCGTTTCAAGCTTCCACGAACCGTGCCGAAGAGAGTCACGCCAACCCCGTGAGTGCACAAACCAAGACCCTCCTAAGGATGGCTAGAGAAGGTATGGAATGATTTGTGAATATGTGTATGTACGTTTGATTTTTCCAAAACTCAAACTCACTTAGGGTTTTCTCAATGATCAACCTCTCAACTCTTTCTAGAACTCAAAGTTAGAGTGAGAATGGACTTAGAACTTATTAGCCACAAATTGCTTAAGTCCTTATGATAAAAATCATTTTTTCAACTATTGAAAATGACTTAAAATTAAATCATGTCCTACATGACATAATTCTTGTCTGATTCCTTTGTATTAAGTCATCAAATGACTAGACTATGTCCCATATGTCTCACGTAAGAACAAGGAACAAACTTGGATCTAATTTGGATCATAATTAACCACAATATAGACGTTCACGGCCTCCGACCGACGGCTTCACGGCCGTGAACGGAGGTCCCACGGCCACGAACCCTAGGTTCACGACCATGAGCACCACTGCAGAGATCTTGGCTGAAGGCAGTCGGCCTTCACGACCTGGTGCATGGCCCTTCTCGGCCGTGACCACCATGGCAGCCTCGAGCATCACCGTCACGGCCGTGACCATGTCGGGCGTGGCTTGGAAAGCCACAACATGCGGTCACGGCCACTTGTCTGGGCCATCACGGCCTCCTCTACGGCGGTCACGGCCGGCTCTCGACCGTGAGCTTCCAAGTTCATGGCCGTGAAGCCTACTTTCCGGCTCATTTTTCCATCGTTTATTTCGGTAATCTTAGTCCATGTAAATACAGTTTCTAAAACTCATATTTGACATTTTATTAACAACTCCAAGCCCGTTAAATAAATACATCTCTTATTTGTTTAACACTGTCTCAGTGATCCTTTTTAAGCCTAACTCTCTTTGTTCATCTCAACCCGGCAAGGGAGGAGGCCAAGAATTCGGTAAGCACCTAGCCAATCCTGTGGTACCAAAAAGATCCCGTGTTGAGTACTATATTTGATTTAATCTGAATCAACGAACCGACTATAGATTGTCGTCGTACGTATAGACCCTTCATATATGTCCCGGTCGAGTGAGAGTCATGGTTACGTCAACCTCACAACTCGACTCTATGACTGCTTCGTGGCTGACGAAATTACTAAACTGCACTACACGTCCCACATGAGTCAGTTTATTGCTCTGGCCAGAGGTTTTGTAATTTCTCATCCCCGAATATGCATAGGACATATATCTCGATTACTAACGAGACAGTGAATCCATCACGACTATCAATGCCCGGCAGTTACGCTTCGTTGTCTAGACCGCATGTTGCCGTTGACCCATGTTCGACCTTGAACAATGCGGGCCTAGCAAACTAGTGACAAATCAAGACCCCAAAGTCAACTCCGTCAAAGACCCTTTGGTCTAAGGTCCACGCACACTACTATAGTCAATGATCAATCATTGTCGCTTCCCAGAGTAATAGGCCATGTGATCGTCGGTTACGAGTTGTGTCCAAATACAAGTTAATCCCGGATTCAACTTATATCAATATACGACCTCTCACTTCCCAAGTGAATGGTTGGCACAACGATTTAGGAGTCGTCAACAAATAAGTCGTGATCGACATTCAGTCATCCTACTGAAGTCTAAGACTTAAGATGTATTTAATATCCGAGAATAATAACTCACCGATGCCCCCTCTCTCATCGCATGGGAATCGGTAACTAAACTCGCAATATATGGGTTTTATTTATTTACCGCCTAACCGGATGCCAAGTACTCATGGTAAATAAATAATATGCCTATCAAGGAATATATCCTAGAAACATATATTCCGTAAATAAGTATTTGAATACAATATCATATACACATCAAATAATACATCGATTAAATGCGTGCCCTATTCATTTCATCCTCGAATGGCATTCTGATCACACATTCCTAACAAATGTTTTTCGCGCTTGTGTAATTGGCTTTATAAGGGGTTGTAGACCACTACTCTTCCTTTATGGTACACAAATCAAGAACAAGCACAAAGGATTCTTGTTTAGTGCTGTGTCAAAAGATGGAAATGATGGATTGTTTACTGTTGCTTTCGTATGTTTTTGTTATTTTCTTATAATTATTTGTTATTTTCTAGCATTTTTCATTATTATCATATCCATAATTTGTTATTTTGTTAGCATATTTTGATTTTTTTTTGTTATTTTTCCCATAGAAACTTCCCTAACTGGGAATGGTTTCTTTTGAAACTGAGACACCTCTTATTCTATAATGGAAGAGGCAACTTCGGAGATTATACATTTTTTCCCTACCGGCATGAAGGATTGGTTCACGGCGTTCCCTCGGTATTTCCAGGGTCTCACCATGCATATTGTATAAGACGTGTCATTGACAATTTTAAGACTGAGGTACATTACCATGTATTGTTATTTCTAGACTCATTTCAGTTATTTACAAGTGACGTAATGTAATTTCAGACAACGGTTTTGTTTTTTTCACTGTCTGTTCAGGTATTGCGAAACTACCCATTTAGGAACACAAAAAAGTTGGACAACAAAGTTCAAGAAGGCAGCTTACTCTCTTTACTTGGAGGATTTCAAACAATTTCTTAAGGAAGTTCAAACGGAATTTCCCGCACACTCAAATTTCATAGGAAAGACGAATCCAAAATTTTGGGCTAACTCCTTATTTCGTGGCAATAGATGCGGAATAATTGACAATATCATTGCAAAAAGTTGGAATAGTTAGGTTCGTGTAGCGAGGGCTCTACTTGTTGTCAGTTTGATCGATGAGATACGACGAAAGATAATGATCAGGATGAACGACAAACGAATGGAAGCACACCAACAACTCGTCCGTTTGTGTACGAAGCCGGAGAAGAAGTTGAAATTAAGCATCACTGAATTTCGAACATTGTGGTTGATAGGTCTGGTGGGTGGCAGTTCGAGGTTTCAGAAAAACGGGATCAAATATGCCGTAGATTTAAACAACAAGGATGTTCTTGCCGACACTTCGATTTACTGAGATTCCGTGTAAGCATGCTTGCTCATGCATTCTTTTGTTGGGCTTTCTCCATATGAGTTCTGCGACAACTATTACAGTTTGGCAACATACCAAGAGGCATAAGGGGTTCTAATTCCTTCTAATTTTGCAATTGAAGATCTTATACCCGAAGACGTCGTGGAACCAGACGTTCAAAGACCCCCAGGCCATCCACAATCTAAAAGAATTCCTTCACAAATTCAAGACACTGGTCCACTCAAGTGTGGAAGATGTCAAAGGAACGGAACGGGCACAATCACCGAACATGCAAAGAAGTAATATAATGTTTGCAGTATTTTTTTTGTGAAATGAGATTTTCATTTACCACAAGCACAAAAGCTGGTACATGCATCATCCATACCCTCTACATCACAACATAACACATAACAGTTTGAAAAATGTCTGTTCGTACCACACGTGCCAAGTGACCAAAGCTCTGCAGCGTCCCTTTCATTTCTTGTTTGATCATGATGGTAATCTGTTCTGCTGTCTTCAGCTCTGATTCATGCAATCACATGTTCCTTTCGCACCATATATGATGAAGAGTGGAAGCATAGCATGCCACACTTAGGCGTTGCTGAGCATTTCTTTTGTGTCCCATTCACAGCATCCAATTGCATAGGTCCTCAAATGTATAAACTTCCCATGGCTATTCAACTATTAATCCGCATAAACACTTGTTGACTATACTCACAAACCAGAAACAGATGCTCCACAGTTTCTTCCCCCATACCATAGAGCCTACAACTCGTGTGAGAGATATTCGTGCCCCAGCTAAGCAGTCTATCAACAGTTAGAAGCTTCTTCTGGAGAATCAGCCAAAGTAAAAAGGAGTGTTTAGGTAGGTTAAACCTGTTCCAAACAGCTTTGCAAAAAAGGGAAATCTGCCAAGTGACCCTTGAGCAATTCATAACCACTCAAAACTGAGTTAGTTGCCATCCTTTGTATGCAACCAGCTCGTGCCCACATAGCCCTGCCTAAATTTCTCCTTTATCCTATGAAATTCCCTCCAATGCCAACTTGAATCTGCAATAGGTATGTAAGTCCCAGAAATCTGTGCCCTTTAAGTAAATGACATTAATCCATTTGATTCATAAGGAGTCCACCTTCTTTGTGATGTCCCAAATCTGTTTACCTGTCAGTGCAATGTTCCAGGTTTCACAGTCCCTCAAGTTCAGGCCACCCTTATTTTTAGGACAACAGACCCTGTCCCATTTTATCAGAGGGATGCTTCTGCCATGAGTCTTTTTACCCCAGAGGAAGTCTCTGCAAATGCTATCCACCTCTTTAGTAACTGCTTTAGGCAGTAAGAATATAGAGCCCCAGTATCCATGAGTAGACAGCAGCACAACATTGATCAAGAACAATCTCCCAGCATAAGAAAGATTTCTTGTAGTCCATCATTTAATTCTAGCTGTGATTTTCTCCACTAGAGCTTGACAGGAGCTTCTGTTCCATTTAACTGGTGACATGGGGACTCCCAAATACCTCAGAGGGTAGCTGCCAAGCTGGAAACCTGTGAGCTGAATTAGCTGCTCTGTTACAGCATCAGATGTCCCAGCCAGGTATATGCTAGATTTCTGTTCATTAGCAACTAGACCAGAGACTGAGTGGAAGTGGTCGAGTGTGTCCTTTATCACTGCTATAGAACTCCTATTGCCTTTACGGAATATCATAAGATCATCTGCAAAGCAGAGATTCACCAATCCAAGATGCTTGCACAGGGGGTGATATCTGAAACCAGGTTCTTTTGCAGTTAGTTGCAGTTTCTGGTCAAATATTCCATGGCTATCACGAATAGTAGGGAGAGACATGATCCCCATATCTCAATCCCCTAGCTCTCTTTATAGCCCCTGAATGTGCACCATTAATAGAGATAGAATAGGAGACTGAGGTGACACATTCCATGATCCAGTTTACAAATTTCATGGGAAATCTGAGGAGACACAGCCATTCCTTCAAAAACTTCCAATCCACTGTGTCATGAGCTTTCCTGATATCAACTTTCAGTAGGGCACTAGCTGAGGCATTCTTCCTGCTGTAGAGTCTGATCAAATCCTGGCACAACAGTATGTTATGTACAATTGATCTCCCTTCCACAAATGCATTTTGGTTTGCATGAATGAGCTTTGGCAGGAGGGGTTTGATTCTACTACAAATCAGCTTGGCAATGCATTTATATATCATGTTGCAGCATGCAGTGGGTCTATAATCTTGGGCTGTACTTGGGTTGGGCAACTTGGGAATGAGGCACAGGACAGTTCTGTTCAGCAGTGACCTGTTCCCCCCACAGCACTCCAGGCTTTTTTGAAGAAACCACTCCCAAATCCATTAGGCCCGGGGGCCACATCATCATGTATTGACTTCATCGCAGTCCATACATCTTCCCTTGCAAATGGCTTAATGAGGTTTAACTCATCTTTCAGAGTTAGAGTACAGCCTTCAGCTACATGTCTCTGATCCAGACCCTGGTTGGTAGTAAATCCCTGCCCCAGCACTTTCTGAAAATATTCAGACAAGTGTTGTTTTACTTCTGCACTAACAGTAAGCGTTGTACCAGCTGGTATGGTTAGGGATAAGATTATGTTTGAGAAAGACCTCTGCTTGATTCTGGCATGTAAGTAGGAAGTATTCTGGTCTCCTTTGTCCAACCATCTGGCTTTGGCCTTCTGTCTCAGAAACTTATCTGTAGCCACACTCAGAAATCCATATTCCAGTCTAGTTATTTGTTCCTTGGATAAGAGTTCCATGTTCATAGGATCTGCATGAAGGGCAGTTTGTATTTCCTCTAGTTTTTTCCTGACCACATCAGTGTTATTTACAATGTCAGGAAAGCAATCCTTGTTTACATTCTTGAGAGGCCTCTGCAGCTGGACAAGTTCCAGCAGACAGTCTGCATGACTGGTCCAGGTTGAACGTGCCAATGTTCCTCTACTATCCTTAGAAAGGTGGGAGCCAACCTCCACACATTGAAGTATTTGAAGGCCTTTCTGTAGGTTTGAGTCTGTAAGTTGTTCTGCAGCACAATGAGGGTGTGAGCAGACACACCCTCTTGCAGAAATGTCATAGTATGATAAAAAATTTATCTATCCATCTTTGATTGGCAAAAGCCCAGTCAATTTTACTCCAGATTCTCTTCTCATGATTTTGTTTATTGGACCAAGTGAATTCCCATCCACTTCTCCTTATTTCCTCAAGCTGGCATGATGGTAGGCATTGATTGAACTCTCTAAACTCGGCTGCAGTAATAGGTGATCCCCCCAGTCTGTCACCAAAGCCTCTGATATTATTGAAGTCACCCCAAACCAGCCAAGGATCAGTAAGGCCCCCACCAATCTCCACCAGAATATCCCATAGTTTCCCTCGAGCAACAGGTTCATTGTGTCCATAGACACATGTCAGATAAGTGATAGTCAAACTGTTCTTCAAGACTTTGAAGTGCATGTGTTGGTCTGATTGAGAAACCAGTTCCAGTTCATTACCTCCTCTCCATGCTACTACAATTCTACCATTAGGATGAGCACTTAGGTTATGACATGCTTCCCAGCCCTCAAACACTTTATTAACTGTATCCCTCATAGAATCCTTTTTTAGTTTTGTTTACAAAAGACACATGACATTTATTTTATATTTACTACAGAAGAGAGTCACTTCCCTCTATTTGGCAGGGCCATTGAGGCCCCTAATGTTCCAAGAGGCACATCTATCCATGACCAGAGGCAATGACCCTCTGCTTGGAAGGGTTGATTATAAGTTCAGACTGCTTCCCTATTTCATCATGTTGAACCAGGTCTGCCCAGGACTTCCTGGTGGTCCCTTTGTCTTTTGGAATTTCCATTTCCTCAATTTCAGTAGGAGTGGCACTTGGAGCAGGATCCACTTGCTTCGGAGCAGGAGCCACATGAGCTGGTGTTTTTGGTTGTCGTACTCTCTTCTCTTCCTTTCTACACATCTCTTCTTCATGACCATACCTCGTGCATTTGTTGCAGAAAACTAGTTTCCACTCGTAGGTTATTTTCTGCTCCAGCAACTGCCCTTTCTCATTTAGGAATTGAATGGAATCTTTGAGTGGTTTGTTGAGATTAACTTCCACAATGACTCTAGCATAGTGAATTCTCTCTTTTTTCCTTGTAACATCATCAGACATGATTGGTTTTCCAACTAGGCTCGAGTGCTTACTCAGTGTCTTTGGCCCACAGTATTTCAGTTCCAGTTGAGGCATTTGTATCCATATAGGAACACTCTCAACTCCCTCCTTGTTCAGTTGTGTCTTCTCAGTCCATGGGGCTAACACTACTGGCTTCTTACCAAAGTGCAGAATCTCAGTTTGCAGAATTCTATCCCTTGATTCCACACTATCAAATCGCGCCAGGAAGAGACCTTGCCTCACTTGCCATACATTCATCAACCCAAATTTGTCCCATTTGCGCTTCAAAAAACCAGACATGACCGCATATGGAGGATTAGCCCCAAGTACATAGCACATTATAGCAGATTTCCAGTGGTCAACTTCCTCTTGAATATCATCAATTTCAACTACACCTATTTCCTGTCCAACTTCAGTAATTGGTTCAATACAGTCAAGTCGATTGTCGTGATTTTTTAGAATTTTCGCACTGAAATTAAGCCACGGATTGCAGTCAGTGGATTGCACAGGATTCTGACCAGAAGATCCTTTCAGCTTGGGCCAGTCTTCCTCCAATCTGTCATCAGCATCTTGTTTGATCGTGTTCTCACCAATGGAACAGTGAAATTTGAGTCTACAGATAAGCTCCCTCGACGTTGATTGCTAGCAGAGTTACTGTTCGATTTTGCGTTCAATTGCCCACTGGTAGGGATAGCGTCGTCACCACCGTGATCGGCACAGCTCTCTATATCACTGTTTTCCTCTTTTTCCCCATGGCAGAAGGAGAGAAATTAGGCGCTAAAGGTCCCGGATATCATTTTTCAATGTTCGAAAATCTTTCGGATATAAGTAACTTTGCAGCTTTCAAAATTCAAATAGCATTGTTTGCAATATTCTTTTAGTCTTTTTTTTATCTATTTGATATCAGTTTGTCCTTTTTGTCTATGATATCAATTGGTCACTGGCTTCTCATTGTGTAAGAATTGGATATTTCTGCCTATAAAAACAAATTATGTACACACAGTAACATTTGATATTTATATGGTGACATTTAATTGTAACTTAGTAACGTCTTTTATACTCCAAGTAACAATACCAATTTATTATCGATATACCGCAATCTACCAAACTATAATCAGCTAGTACCGTTAAAGCATGACAACACGTGTTTAATTGAGTAACAGTAGTTCATCACCTCAATTCACGAACATCTGGATTTCTGATTGTCTTTCATACCACATGCATTACACTACTTACGGTTTAGGAGGTAACAATTGACACATAATTTCGAATCTAATATCGTAGTAAAAATATACCCAAATTATTGAGGTCGAACGTATTTTCGCGAAATTAAATGATGAACATCGGACGAAAGAGCAAACAAGGTGCCGCATCGAGCTGCCCATACTATGGGTACTTATTTATACATGTTAGCTGTAATTGTTGCCCAAAACGGCTTTGGTTTCATCTTATTTTTGCGAATTACAAATGTTACATCTTGCATCGTCAATACCACAATACATCCTACCTTACACGCAGAAATTGGTTGGTTGGGCATTCGAAATTTCGGAGCTCGATTCATAGTAAAAACGAGATTCATAAAATAAAAATTCCCTGTCGATAATATTTTACTGCATCTTAATAACACATAATGGATTAACAAATAACAGTTCACTGTACGAACATAACAATCTAATCTACCATAACTGAAAGTGGTCGTAAAATAACTCTTATTATAATATATTAAGAAAGGTATTTTCGTCAAATCATATTTATAATCTTTAACTCTACTATGACAAAAAGTAGGTCCTTTAAACTAATAAGAATTCTGACAGGGCCTGAAACCTTTTAAATAAACTGACGGGGCCTGATCCGAAATTACCCCAATTGATAATCTCGTTGATAACAGTTAGGAACAGGTCATATGGATCATATTCTAATTTGTGGTTGTCTCATAGCTGATAATGAAATTCAAATTCGATTAAGAGGGAAATAATTGATCTGAGTATGAAAACTACTGTGCTGTTTCGTAGAGAAAAAAACAACAGAATTCAATTTCATTGTTCAGGAAAATTAGACTCAACAAGGAAATAAATTAATAAATTTATATATAGGAGATAAAATAAGTATCCAATAGGATAGGACAAAGTTATCAAAAAAAGGGACGATTGGATTTCAGGCCCCATTATAATTTTAAATTAGGGTCCAGCCCTCAGAGGAAAAATAGTTTAAATGACCCATTTCAGAATTTATGTTAGAATTAATGTTGTTGGACGAAAATACCCTTATAAAAGAGTAGTTATGAAGTGGTATCCGGCGCCCCAGTTCTGTTGTCAAATTTCAGTATACTGTTATCAGTTATCACATAACAGCAAGTGTTACTCAGCACAAATAGTGTTATTATATGGCTAATAAGTGTTATTAACAGAATAAAATGAGTTTCGACAATCGAAACCAGCATCCGCTGCAATATATAAGAGTATTTTGATATTACGTCGTCAAATATAAGATCGCGTCAAAATATTTACCCGATTTCTGCAGGATCACTTAAGGGTTCTGCTGTACCACTTCTATGTTCAACAGTACCACTTCATGGGTCTACAAATGCTGTACCACTTCTCTGTTCAACATTACCACTTCATGGGTCTACAAATGCTGTACCACTTCTCTGTTCAACAGTACCACTTCCTGCGTCTACAGTACCACTTCAGTGTTCACCAGTACCACTTCACGGGTTACAGTACCACTTCACTGTTCACCCGTACCACTTCATGGGTCTACAGTACCACTTCATGGATCTACAGTACCACTTCATGTACATTGTATACCACTTCTTCATGGTTGCTTTGCACGTTTGAATGAGACGATAGCAATGGTTCGTAATTTTTTTTGTTATTATGGGCAAATATGTCTTTTATCATGGATTAGGTCCTTACTTCTAAATGAAACTTAAATTTAGGTACCTCTATCTATATGAACATAAATAGGGCCTGAAATCAAACCCAAACTTATAAGTTGGGTTAAAAAAAGGGAAGATTTCTGTTCAGGCCCCCCTAAAGTTTTCATTTACCTGTCAGACCCTGTCAGAAAATGAATAAGTTTAAGAGACCCACTTTTTGTAAAAATCTGAGTAAAGGACAAAAAAATAGAATTTGACGAAAATACCCTTTACTCTTTTTTCGGGCGAAAGTACGACGTGCTTTTTGGTCTTATATGAAGCGTCACTTTTACTTCATTGTATGTTATATAGTTACAGCATAGTGTTACTATACAAAACAGATACGTTATTCTTCAACAACATTGTGTTATTTTGCTACTGCAAAACGTTATCAACATAATTTTTTTCAAACTAATTTTTCTTACACTGAATCGATCACAAAAAATCCGATTGACCAATCCAATCGATTCGACATGTAATGTTGGATTCATTATGAGATTGACGATGCACGAGGTAGAATTTGCTTGTCTAATTAGGGTGCAAATTCGAAAAATAATGGTAAATCGAATCTAGATGTCGACATAAATTGCAAGTCTTCGGTATAAATTCGAGGTACCCATGAGAAATCGAGGTCTATTTTACCTTATTGAGTCAATAACGCCGAGATTTATGTAGTTTTCATCCGTTTTTAGTGTCGTTGCGACATTCGTTATATTTCCCCCGATCCATTGGTTGACTACAGGATGTGTTATTTACGACACACATAGCGTTATTACCTTTCAACGACGTGTTACTTCTAAGTCAACATTTGTTATTAACCATAAGATATTTGTTATTTTTTGCTATGTTATAAGTATTTCTTTTTTACACGATTTAGGAAAAACATAATATCCATTTCTTGCAACTAATCGATATAAATTCGAGGTACCCATGAGAAGTTGAGGTCTAATTGACCTTATTGAGTCAATGACGACGTGATTTATGCAGTTTTCATCTTGCTTTTAGTGTCGCTTGTGATTTTCGTTTTATTCCATTCGATCCATTACTTGTATACAGACTGTGTTATTTATGACGAACAATTTGTTATTAACTTTCAGCGACGTGTTACTTCTAAGTCAAAATTTGTTATTAACCATATGACATTTGTTAATTTTTGCTATGTTATAAGTATTTCTTGCAACTACTCGGTATAAATTCGAGGTACCCATGAGAAATTGAGGTCTATTTTACCTTATTGAGTCATTAACGACGTGATTTATGCAGTTTTCATCTGTTTTTTAGTGTCGTTTGTGATTTTCGTTCTTTTTATCCCGATTCATTATTTGTATACAGAATGTGTTATTTACGACAAACAAGACGTTATTAACTTTTAGCGTTTTATTTTTTGAGTCAACATTTGTTATTACCCTGAAGACATTTGTTATTTTTGTGAAACTTATCAACATTCATATGAAATTGACGATAGTTTTTGGGGTTTAGACTTACGGGTTCGAGGTTAAGATTAAGGGTTTACGACATGAAATTTTGGGAGAATGATCCACGACTTGTGCAGGTATTTCTACAACCTTAAAAAAATTTTGGGGTTCGGGGTATAGGGTTTTCGGGCCTCGGATTTAGGGTTTTGAGCTTAGTATTTTGTATTTGTGGTCTATAAATGTTATTAGTACTTAATGTTGACGTTTGAACATGTTTGTGGTGCAATTTGTAATGTTATGTTCCATTGAAAGATGTGATAGTCTATGTTTTGCAATGGAGGACTACATGTTTATTTATCTATTGAGATCAACATTCTTCTATTGACATCAAATTTCGCCTAATGTGTATTTTAAAGGAATGTGGTGATTAAAATTCATCAAATTATATATTTACATGAACATCCATATTAAAATCCAAAATAAAAGTGTATTATTGTACGAATTAATCGAATTATTGACGTGGTACTAAATAACATCTATGAGGTATCAGTATTGATCAGTGTGTTATTAATTGAGTTCGAGTTGTTTTTTTAACCTAACGTGTGTTATTATTTCCAATTAATGTGGTACAATTTTGAGAAAGTCCTGTAAATATGCTCTGACAATTCTGTTAGATTCTCTGACGGTAGAACCTTCTAGAATATTCTCAATGAAGTGTTTTTTTACATGCATATGTGTTATATTTGTTGTGTAAACTGTTACTCACTTAAAAAAACGTTTTAGTCTTAGAGAAAGCTAAAATTTCTCAATTTCAGGGTTACCGACTTATTTTTTCTTTTAATATTAAGACTCGTTTGATTCGATTTTATCTTATTCAGTCAATTTTACCTTGTTCGGCCGTTAAAGTTGATTTTGAATCGATTTCTGGACGAAATTTTTGATTTGGGGGTGGAAGCACGAATTCATTCGATACATAAAAAATTCGTCTTTATTAGTAAGACCCATCTGAAATTGAGGACGGGAAAACTTTATTTAGTCACAAACAATGATATTTACGCAGTTTTCCATCTGTTATTAGTGTCGTTTGTGGATTTTCGTTTTATTCCTTTCGATCCATTACTTGTATACAGATGTGTTATTTACGACAAACAATGCGTTATTACCGTTCAGCGAATTTTTTGCTATGTTATAAGTGTTTCTTTTTTACACGATTTAGGGAAAATATAATATCCGTTTCTTGCAACTAATCGGTATAAATTCGAGGTACCCATGAGAAATTGAGGTCTATTTTACCTTATTGAGTCAATGACGACATGATTAATGCACTTTTCATCTTGTTTTTAGTGTCGTTTGTGATTTTCGTTTTATTCCTCGATCCATTACTTGTATACAGACTGTGTTATTTACGACAAACAATTTGTTATTACCTTTCAGTGACGTGTTACTTCTAATTCAAAATTTGTTATTAACCATAAGACATTTGTTATTTTTTGCTATGTTATAAGTATTTATTATTTACACGATTTAGGGAAAATATAATATTCGTTTCTTGCAACTAATCGGTATAAACTCGAGGTACCCATGAGAAATTGAGGTCTATTTTATCTTATTGAGTCAATAACGACGTGATTTATGCAGTTTTCATCTGTTATTTAGTGTCGTTTGCGATTTTCGTTCTTTTTCTCCCGATCCATTGGTTGTATACATAATGTGTTATTTACGACAGACAATGCGTTATTACCTTTCAGCGACGTGTTACTTCTAAGTCAAAATTTGTTATTAACCATAAGATATTTGTTATTTTTTATGTTATAAGTATTTCTTTTTTACACGATTTAGGGAAAATATAATATCTGTTTCTTGCAACTAATCATATAAATTCGAGGTACCCATGAGAAATTGAGGTCTACTTTACCTTATTGAGTCTATAACGACGTGATTTATGCAGTTTTGATCTATTTCTGGTGTCGTTTTGTGATTTCCTTCTTTTTCTTCCGATCTATGGGTTGTATACAGACTGTGTTATTAACAATATATGGATCGTTATTTCTAATGTAAGATGTGGTATTTTTGTTTGACGATTTGTTATTTACTAGAAGAGATGTGTCATACGTCACCAAGTAATTTGGAAAAACAAAAAAAATTAAGTTAAGCTCCGGCAGTCTGTCGCCTCGCCTGTGGCCTCCTTCGAGCTCTACTACGACGACGGGTCAGGGTCGAACCTCGTCTGCTCACGAATGTCGAGATTATAGGTGGAAATCGAGCTTGAAGATTAGCTAGCTCGTTGGGAAAATGATGGCAAAAATAACATTTGCATCTGTTAGGGGTAAATATGTCATATCGCGTAGTTTGGGTATTTTTCTCTAAGAATTTTGAAAAGCAGGTCCTTCATACTAAATGGAATTTGATTGGGCCTGAACACTAGTTGAGAATATTATTAGGGCCTGACTCGTAATTAACCTTTAAAAAAATGGGACAGGACAAAGGGCACTTGATGTAAGAGCAAAGTCCGCACCGACACGTAACTTCCGCAATTCACACGTTGAAAGAGACCACACAAATAAATATCCATGTGTATGTAAAATGCATGGTTATGCTTCAATAGAAATAATACACATAATGATGCAATAGACTATTTGAGCACATGGCTACAATAAAATCTTTAACCAAGAAAAGGACTTTATTCTAGATAAACTTTTTTTTATTCCCAATTGTAAATACATGTGACGTATGATTTCATGATATCGCTTTTGACAATTTTTTTATGTTATCATTTTTCTAGCACAACGCCATCTAAGTCTTCATACCTCGACTAAGTGAAGTCTAAGATGAATTTGAACCTCCTTACCCGATTATAGTACTATATTATATTAATTACGATTATATAAATATTAAAGAGAAAAATATTTTTTTAGTCAATGCTTTGATATTACCACAAATCACCGGCAAATCTCTCAAAATACATCCACGGAATTATAATATTACTCAATCATTCTTAACTAAATCTGCTTTGTAAATAATTACGTATAACTTTCTCAACCTATTATTAACTTAATTATCAAAATTTTATTAAACAACCATTACAAACTCAATGTACATTCAAATATTTAGTTAGTTACTACATAGATTAGAAATACTTAATTTAAAAAAAAAGGTATTTATGTCATTTCGACATTTATTTTATTTTCGCCTGAAGGGCTATTTTAGTCCTTCGGCATTCAAAAATGGGTGTTTTTTCGCATTTGCCATACCTCACCAGTTATTAGAGCTGTCAAATTGGCGGGACGGGCCGCGGGCTGGATTGACAGTACTACCAGTTATTTGTCAACTCAAATCTCAAGATATTTTTTTATATTTAGCCTTACAAATAATATGACATTACAAAGTGTTGTATGTTTCATATGTCGCGGTCGTCAACTAATATAAGGTCTTCCAATGTAATAACGATTGCTGAAATAAGTTTCTCAAAACGATGGACGTGTGGTAGGTTTAGACTTGATGTAACGTACGGTGGGATTAAATATCAAATTATATTTGATGTAACATATAGGCGACTATATGTTGATATTTCAATGAGAATAGACTTTTGAGATCAGAGAGTTGATGTCAAATTTATATCTTACACTAATTCGTGTAATTTGCACTGCAGAAGAATCTTTCATAATTTTCTTGTGTTGATCTCTCTAAATGCCAACTTCTCCACCTCTAACAGAGACGAACGCAATGAACGTAATCAACTCAAGGAGAATATATTCTCCGTTAGATCTTTGGGCACTGAAAATGAGTGTTTAAGCTGAAGATGATCATATGCATGATGAAAGTACAGATGAGAGCAAAGGTGATGACTTTACAGCCATTGGATCTTTCCATCTACAGACCTCAAAATCTAGCCGAAGCTTATGACTTTGTAAATTCGAATGAAAAACCATACGTTCTAATTTAGATAATGGCGTTCGTAGTACACAATATACATAACATTACATTACAATTTTTTCACCTGGGCAGCAGTGGCATGGCATACAAATGTCTCAGGGAAAGAAAACTAGATTTGAAAAATAAACATGACAACAAACAACATATCATAGAGAGGAGAAGAACGATAATAATCCCACAACATAAAATGGAATCGAAAAACGTACTCCTCAGTATTCGAGCGGTCCCACCGATGGTACGATCCCAGTTAAGCTGCTCCTCGAATTATTACGGCCCGCATCATCGAATGCGCTTCCATTATTACTCGGAAGATCGAAACCTTCTTTAGTCATCTGCTGAACTTCAAGAGGAGACAGAATCTTGATACACCACACGCTGTTCACAAACTCCCTGGCAACAGAACAAACCATCTTCATTGCACCATTTTTTTAGGACATCGAAAGTGACGATAAGTAAGACATCGAATAAACTTACTGCCAAGGATCATCTCCAAGTAAGAGAACATCGTCCTCTCTGTCAACAAATACAAGCTGCCAGCCTGATCTCTCAGGGTCCTCCAAGAGGCCTTCGAGCCCGAATAAACGAGCTAGCTCACTCCTCAGCTCTTGGTAGCTGCTGAACTTTGATATATCGAGCGAGCGGCCCAAAGAACCTAACTTGTGAACCTGTTACGGTAGTTAAAAAGGAGTTTTTGTTTGAGTAATATGGTACTGTAAGAGAAAATGAATGGTCTGACCTTAACGAAGGCGGGTCCCAAGGTTGGTGAGCTTGTTCGGCCCACTTTCTCAGAGGACTGCAATAAGTATTCAGATCCATCCACGACGACGTCTGAGCTGATGGGAAATTTGTGGGCTGAATTGCTTCCAAAGGTGGGGTTCCACAATGGCATCATTGACAGAGATCCACAGTCATCTCCAGCGTTTCCAAGGGCTGATGATGATGATATGCCATTGTTAAGCGATGAATCTGCGCCGCCGAGCTCAAAAAGCAGGTTATTATTTTGGGGATTCGAAGCGAGGCCATGATGAAAATCGGAGAAATTATCTCTGCTGGGAAAAGGTGGCAAAAGGCTCGAGAGGTCATTGGTGGCCTTCGATTCGCTGGACACCATTGATTCAGAATGGGCAGTGTTGGCCATTCCAAACTGAGAAGTAGTAAGGCGAGGATCTAAGGCGAGCCTTTTCGACGAAGAGGAAAGGGAGATTAAGGAATTCGGCGCGAGGGAATTCATTAGCATCTCCGACGAACCGCCAAGCAGGCCTTGCATGGGAGGAACGTTCGAAGAACTAGCATGGTTTTGGCTCCCAATGAGGTCCGAAAAATTCTGTAGCTGCTGGCCATTCGATGATGGCATGGGATTAATAAGCTGCTGATGCATTATCTGAGCTTGTGTGACGTGACCGTTTTCTTGGACACTGCTGTTAATGCCATGGATGAAGCTCTGTTGCTGGAGCATTTGATTCTGCAATAAGGGGGAAGAAGAAACTTTGGGAACATTTTGCTGGAAATTCAAGAAACTTTGATGATTCTGAAGCTTCGAGGGATCGAACGGTGAAGATTCTTGCAACGCCATTAGATGGTAGATGTTCTCAGGCTGTAGCCCGAGCATCGAAGCATTGAGCCTCGGTTGAATCCATGGAGATACGCCAAATCCCTGAAAATTTAGGGATGGATGCACATCTCCCATAACACCACCACCACCACAGAGCCATGATGACATGGGAGAATTCAACCCCATATCACCATCTTTCATACCTGTTGGAAAAAATTTTCCCAGGTTAAGAAACTCTTGAAAACAGAAGAAAAATCAAAGAAACAAACTACGGAAAGATAAGAAAGAGAAACCAGCGAATGAGGTTGGCCATGGACGCTTCAGCCTAAGGGAGAACGGCGATGGATACATGGGAAAAGTGGTGAGGGGTTCGATTTCCCACAAGGAAACGCGCGGCTGTCTCTCTCCTGCTGTTGATTCGTCCCATCCCACCTGAAAAAAGACGGTAATAGAACGATTAACATAAGCGCCGCGCCATTCGTTATATGCTTTTTAAGATTAGTGTTTCAGAAAGTGATTTGAAGTAAAACAAAGGTTAGACTGTACAAACATACCTTCACAGAACGCCAGTGTGAGTTGGCCCATCGAACTGGGTCCAAATCAGAGACGCCAGTGATCGTACCCATATATCTGAACCATTAATATATATAAATATATATTATATATATAATATATAGATGCATGATATAGATGAGCCCAAGAAAGAAAGAAGAATGTTCAGATTTACTTAAAGGAGTTTTTTTTATTAAATTGGAGTAGCCTCTTTAGTTCATTTATTGAGTGATTTGATCTATTTCGCGCAATTTTGAAACTAACCTACGGACGCTCGATTCTTCGGTTTCAAAGAGCATTCTGAAGCGCATGCCGACGGAAACTCTCGTGTGGTAAACTGCCTTGACATACTTTCCCAGAGGAATCACAAAATCCGATGGACTTGCCCTGATAAAACATTAGACGAATAATTAAAAGGTTTCCTTCATTTTCTTTTTGGCCATTTGGAAAGGTAATGTTTCTTGCCTCGGATTGTAGAAGATGGTGAAACGACTATTCGTAGCAGCTGCATGAGCAGCAGCTGCAAGAAGCCCAATGTGCATGCTATCGCTCGACAGAACCGATGAAGGCATAACAGTTTGAGGCCTATTTGCTCGGCGAATTCCCAAAAGCAACTGATTGCTCTCGTTCCTGGTACGAATCGTAAGAAACAAAAAAAATCATATACATTGCTTTTATTTCCACTTTTGAAAACGAAATATTACGTTATTACAAGGAATGGTCATTTAAACATGGTACAAAAGCAAGACGAACAACGAGGCATTGGGCTTTTGCTCATGACCACCCATTAAGTTAAACAAGTCTAATGAAAATTTGATCAGAACAGTTGACTAAAAAAGACTTCGATTTGGTCAGCCATGAAGGGGAACAAGTGGATGCCATAACGTTGTCAAGAATGGATGACCCTTTTGCCACGAGAAAGATTTGAGTTCAATTCTAAAACCATGTAACATCTTTGTGATACTCGAAACTTTCAAAACATATCACATACCAGATGAAAATAACAGAATCCCCAGCTACAAGTCTCTTTGCACTCACAAACACGCTCCACCCTGTTGTAAGAAGATGTCTCTTGGGCTGACCTGTCACTCACATGAAATAATATATTTCGTCACAAAAGTTGGATACTTAATTCTTCCAAATAAAGTTGCAAGGGAAAAAGAGAAACTTGCCTCGAAAAATGTGTCGAAATTTCCATTCATTGCCATGAAGGTCCTTCGCCATTAACTCTTGGCAAGGAGGGGTTTGAGAGTAATCCTGAAGAAGCAATTACACGTGTTAGCATTAAGTCTAAGGGCCATTTCGAAACGAATTAATAGAAGCAGCAAAATTCCCAAGAATTAAAAGAAAAGAAAATCCATCGTAGATGGGACTCACAAGAGGAGGGAAACACGTGTTTGCATCAATTCTAAGGCCCATTTCGAAACGAACTAAAAAAAGCAGCAAAATTCCCAAGACTTAAAAGAAAAGAAAATCCATCATAGATGGGACTCACAAGAGGAGGGAAAACTTTCTCTGCAGCCCGACGAGGAACAGAAAATCCTCCATGAGTGCTCGTGTCACTTGCAGTTAAAGTTTTGCAAAAGTAATTCGTCGGTTGTTTGCTCGGAGCACCAAGTTCTGCTGGTAATAAGCAGATGTCCTTTTGCTCTTGCTAATCAAGATAGAACAGAACATAAGTAATCAGTTCCAATTATTATTGCAAAATTTAGTTGTAAGAGAGGTACCTGGCTAAGAGGCTGCAATGTCATCTGTGCATAAACTTCATCGGTTTCCACGTCTGCCTGTAAAAAACATACGAATTTCGATAATTTCTAGCGTTGAAGAAGAATCAGAGAGAGAGAGAGAGAGAGAGAGAGAGAGAGAGAGACATAGGGATAACATCTGAACAGAAAAAGTAAATCTTACATGCATCGTAACATTGTGAAGCTGACATATAAGTTGTGGTGGTAGGCCGGGATAGTTTGGGATAGTTGCATCCACTTCCTTGTTTGTAGACGCAGCAACCTAAAACATTATTAAACATGTGAGGAGGGATAGCAACAAAACTCGACTGTTACGATATTTCATTAACACACACAAAAACACATACTAATTAGCACTTTCTGGTACAACATATGGAAAAAGGTAAGAATCAACACGAACACTCAACAGCTTAAATACGACGCCATCCTTGGCTTACTACAAAATCAAATTATCAGATTCTTTAACAAGAATAGCTGAAGATTCTTGCTGCATATATTAGATTAGATTTCGGACACATCATGCAAGGAACCATCTTTCGGAAGACAAATACCCATTTAATGGCAGTATCAAAGCGACAAAAGAGAATAAACAGAAAATTCAAGCATACATAATCAATGTAACGAAACCTGACACAAATTCTAAGAACATAAAGGAGTAGACCAACAATGTTTGCAAGAACAAGAACATGCATATAAAAGAGATTCATGAGCTACCTACAAACACACATCGTGGGGAAAATAGTGTAAAGTTCTAAGCTTTAAACTCCATGAATGAAAGAATCTTTAAGAAGAGACACCCAAAACCTGCTCGCTGTGTCCTTGAGGAAAATACACAACACGGCTGGCAATTTGGGGAAGAGAGACCAAAGGGCCCGCACATGCATGCCATAACTCGGAATTCAAGTATTTCTTCTCACCTACCACACAAACACAATTAGGGCTTAGAATTAAAGATTTAAATGCATGATAATCCCTATCAAATAGAGCTAAAAATTAAGCAAATAGCCAGAAAATAACAAAGAAGAGTCAAACTAAAAGCAAATACCTTCTTCAGGCTGACCATTAAATTCGGTGGCGCTACAAGAAGCAGAAGATAGCCTCATATTACACACAAAGACTCGATTTATTTTTTCCTTTTTCCTCAGAGAAAGCTAATCTTTTTGTTCATCCAAAAACCCACACAACCAACTCCCACCACCTTCACCAGAATTGAAATAAAGGGCCAATTTTTGCTCATCCAAAACCACACATACTCTTAAGTCTTACCGTTTTGATATCTTCCTTGATTTTCTTTTTTTGAAGTTAAATAGCAGATAAAGTGAAGCTGGCTATGTCAAGAGCTTTGATGAAGGTGAAAAGTCGAGCAGATCTTGAAGCTAGTCTAGCAAGTTCGGACAAAACCCTAAACAAGAAAAAAGAAGAAGACTGGTCCGAGGAATAAATGAGCCAAAGTGGGCAAGTAAAAAAAAAAGGAAAAGCAACGGTAAGAAGAAATGATGAATAGCTTTCGTGAACTATTGAGATCTCCCTTTCTCTCTCTCTCTCTCTCTCTCTCTCTTACTACAACTCCCTATCAGTGTGTGGAGCTAAAAGGAGCTTCTCAGATCTTTGAAGCTTTTTTTTTTCTTTTTCTTTTTTTCCTTTATTATTTATTTATTTATTTTTTCTAGTGAAGAAAGCGATAGGTGACTGTTTAAGGAAGCAATAAAGAAGCGTAATGTTAGATTTGAGGCAGTTCAGGAAAGTATGTCAATTATTGCTCATCTTCTCTACGGTATAAAAAGAATTCCTTAACATGGCAAAACAAACTTGTAAATCGACTACCATTGTTAGGTAGTGGAATGTGTTATCATCCATATAACTCATTCGTTCTTTTATCCCTATATTTATGGTTATATTTACAACCACATAAGCTACTATCTAATATACCATCTTTATTTGAAATATATATATTATATATATACTAGATTAAATTTGATATAAACTTTTGTTGTCTTACAATACAAATGTGAAATTGTTAAAAATTAAGCTCATATAAAGATATCGAAATAATTGTTATCGGAAACTCAAAATAAGCTATAAAAAAAGTGATTGTTTTTAGAGACTATTTTAAGTTCAGACAAGTTATATAAACTAGTAGAAACATTTCAAAAACTTATATTTTGTACTTTGATTCATGGAGAAAATAGTTGCACTTCATACAATCTTAATATTTTTAGATGACACGATCATTTTATATGGGATAAAAGATATAAGGCCTGTCATTGTTGGTTTATATACCGACTACCCGTGACAGAAAATCCACTACGAGGGTAGATAAATTTAAAATGGGAATAATCTTATACTTGAAAGAGGTATTGAGAATGAAATATATAAGATCAAAGCATCACATTTAATATTATTCCCAAATTATTCATCTTTGCTCTAGTTACTTTATTTGTTTGACTAAACTACATGAAAGAGAAGAATAACAATCAGCTTTGATTAACAAAACCCCACACAACAGCCAAACATTTGGTGCTCAATAAGCAACCTTAAAAGAGATGAACAAATTGCATGCATCATAAAAACTGGATCTTTTTTCCGTACGAGGAAGTCTTTGTTCTTTTGAGCATTTTCCTAGTCAGTAGTAATGAGCGAAGATTCTTTCTATGGCCTGCCCCTTTAACTGTAATACTAATAAGATCGTCTTTTTTAACTGTTTTCTTTAACTTAAAGCTCTAAAAAGCTTTTCAGGCCAGTGTTTGTTGGCAGTTTAGGACATTTATGGACTCGAAGTAATATCGCATGTCAAAATTTCAATGTAAACTTTATACACTCAGAAACAAGTGAAAACTTTGCTATTAGTGTTAGATCAGCCTCTGATAACTGTATTTTTTTTCTATCTATAATTGATGTAAACATGACTGATCTGAGACCCTTACCATATAACATATGACACTTGACAGTCTATTCTAACCAGCTATATGGTAAAAAGGGCGTCTCAACTTTTGTTGTCTTGAATTTAAGCTGACATGGAAACATTTTATTATGATATTTCATGGAATTTATTTTATTTTTCAGTTTTTTTATCTGGTCAAATCTGTAATGCAAGCATTTTTGTAGCGGATATGATATATATCAGGGGCGGATCTAGGATTTTTTTATCGGGGGTGCCGTAACAAAAATTGGCGTGGGTAATGAGACCATGTAGAAATTAATTTCCATTTGACGCCTTCTTATTAAAAAAGATTACCAATTGAATATATTTTTGCATTGAAAACTATGAATCTTAAACAAATACTTACACAACGAATTATCAATAAAATAAATCAACTGGAGTCTTAATGAAGATCTAACACCACAACATGTCACAATGCTAATATTGCGAAGCGCGTGATGTGATACAACTTTCTTTACTTTGTATTATATAATATACTAATATACTATAAAGAAAATAGACTACCAAATTTTAAATGGATAATAATTAGAAAATGTAAAAAGAAATTTAAATATATATCAAATAAGACTTAAAGGTAATGTATATAATTATGGGAAAGCAGACATGATTGTATGATATACTAGTTGAAATGACTTAAATTGTCATTTGATTTCTTAGTTAAAATTTTTTATAGACTTAAAATAGTTAAGATCGTTGATTTATTAGTTACAAGAATTATTAAAATGGTGTATTAGTTAAAATCTGTAGACTTAACATTAATTAAAACAATTACTTGTATGATGTTTTAAAACTGTTGATTTATTATTAGTTAAAATATGTTTATAAAATTAAAAATAATTAAAATATTAAATAGACTTATGATTGATTAGTTAAACAATAATGATTAACTGATATATTAGTTAAAAACTATTTAATAAATGTCAACATAAGGGTGTCCACAACAATAACACACCCATAATACTACCACATCAGCTTTTCACTATATTTTCTTATATTTATTCTATAACACTTTTATTCTACTTTTCTCACAATAATAACACTACTACAATACGGATCCAAAAAACTATAAATAAATAATTTCTTTTTTTTCTCCCTCATTCTCTCTCCTCCATAATACTATAATATTCCTATAACACAGTGTCATAAATATGACACAATGTCATGCTCATGACACATTCACAATGGTGGTGTGTCATATAAAGTGCCAAATAAGCACATATGACACACATATAAACCACCATTGTGGTTACCCTAACTAAATACTCAAAATTAGAAAGGAAGATCTAGTTCTTCAGATTAGAAAAGCAAGAATCAGAACTTGGATAGATAGGTCCCCTAGAACCTATTTCCCGCCCCTTAGTGTGCTATTTACTCCAAGACTTGGCGCGCAACTCCTCCACCGTCAACCTCTCAAAACCCGCCCCCATCATGAGCTTGGCAAGCAAATTGAACTTACACCGCTGCAGACCGCGTTCGTAGACCGCTTCAGGGATCTCAATGCGGGGGACGCCACCCGCCATAATCGGCTGCCCCAAGATCGCTGGAAACCTCCTTCCCACTTTCTTTTTTTTAGTATTTCGCGCGGAACGATCACCAACACCAACCAAGGCCCCTTAAGGCAGCGACGGGACGCTACAAGTGCCAGATCCTACTAATCTAGCTTGACTTTATAGAGAAGGTGTACCAAGAGGAATCAAACCCACGTTAAAACTATATCAAATCAACCTACCACCCACCCACACACTGACCATTACGCCACTTACAATTACAATAGCATATATACAAACTGTTTACAGCTTGATAACTGGACTAATAGGTTTAACAACGCCACGTACTATTTCGAAAGAGTTCCCATTTGGGTAAATTAAATTCCTTTTGAATTTCTTTTCTTGCCGGAGAACCCGGACTAAAATCAATTTGAGGTTTTAAATCCATTAAGTACAAAAATCCATTTCTGACTCGGTTATTTCCTCGTCGTTATTTTTAGAAATTCCATGAACAATATTATCAGAATTAATTCTTAATTCTTCAACTCTATTTTGTAGATAATCGTTAGAAGTTGATTCTCTAACTTGAGAAGTCGAAGCTCTAGAGGGAGATTTTATCATATAATCACATGGTGATATATGATAATGAGAAGAGGCTGATCTAGTCATTCTAGATCTAGGAGTTCTAACATCTATAGATCGGCGATTTTGATCAAACTGTATTTGAACAGTTCCATTTGTAGATTGTATTATTTGAGTAGGATTGTTTTGTATTTTAGGCAGAAGAGGCATAGCTCGTTCAATTGTCCAATTTTCTGGAAATTGTATTTCTTCCCATTTTATAGATCTGCGAGTTGTAATATTCGATCTACTAAAATTAGTTTCTATAAGAACAGTTTCGTTGATTGGTTTATCAACTATTTTGCACTGTGGATTAAGCGTATATAAAGGCTTGTAATAAATTCTATAACAGATACATATTACTTCCGATCCCGGAGCGTAATTATATCCGTGAGTTTTGACATTTAAGATAAGAGCATCCAATATATTGACATCAGTCAAAGATAATTGGAGATTTGGATAAACATTAAAATAAACTGGTCCATGTGCCAGACTAGACTGAATTATTCCCATAAGGGATTGTTTCCAGTCGAGATTTCTACCATCTCTAAGAGCTGCTATAAAGCTCTCTGGTAAACCTTCTAAAGTGAGTGGCTTAAAGGCTACCTGAACTAACCCAATATGAATAAACTTATGGTTTATTCTATATTTTTCTATGTCTCTATTACTTAGAAGTCTAATAACCATCTCTTCGTTATTCAAAGAAATTGTTTCTTCAGTAGTTTTTACTACCTGTTTTAAACCTAATTTTTCAAAAGTTCCTAATTCATAGATTATTTTATAATCTATTTTTGGAATTGTCCAACGATTTAATTTGTCTAAATCTTGAGGAATATCATACTCCTCTTCAATACTGTTTTTAACAGTATTATCTTTACGTCTTATCAAATTCATCTGATAAAGAACGTTAAACTACACCAGAATTTCTTAATACCCTCACCATGGCTCTGATACCATATTAAGGATCTTTTTACAAAAAGCTTCAAAAACTGTACAAAAAGATGATGATGATACGTGGCAATATCCACCATACAAACCATGATAATGGTACTTGGTCAAACAAAACCTTTTGATCAAATAATCAAACTGTAAACAGTTAATTCTTAACCAAAGGTAGTCACACCATCATACCAAAAATCAGAATCTCGTTTGTAGGCAGTTCAACCGATATACCAAACATCAGAATAAAAATTGGAAAATGGTACGTGGCGTTGTTAAACCTATTAGTCCAGTTATCAAGCTGTAAACAGTTTGATCCCGTTCGGACCCAAGGTAGTCCAGCCTATATACCATTAATCCGAAAACAAATTATTTTTGTGATCTTTAGAATTAAATCATCGAATACAAGGAAATTTTACATAATAAAATCTTCATTCAATTAATTCAATTGGTAACAGCCTTACCCTTCAAACGCCTTTTCAACGGCAACACGGGCTAGCCAAGAGCCAACAAAGAATTAATCGAAATCAAATTTTTATTATAACCTTTATTCAAAATTTAATTCTTTCAATCGATTTTTAAAAGATTTTATAAAAGAAAATATTATATCATATTAATAAAATTATATATATATGATATAAAACCATGATTTAAGTATTAAAGCATTTTAGTGTAGTTTAACGTTAAGGTTTAGCCTTCCATTAAGGCTTGATCAAACAAAATTATAATAAAGATAAAAACTTACTTGAAAGAGAAGAAGTAGATGCAAACCAGAACTTTTATTTCTTCAACGTATTTTACAAAGAGAGAGAGAGTACAAGAGTGCAAGGTAAAAACTGCGTACACAACTTATGGCGAAAAGCCATATTTAAAGACACACAAAAAGTAAAAAGACAAAAAAGCAGTAGGGAATTATGATTTCAGCTGGCCATCATCTTGTTCTTGTTCTTGATTCCTCTTGTCGGCCAATACTTTATAAAAGTAAATTATGTTGTCGCCATGCTAAATTTTTAGCCGCCTAGTGGATGCCTTGTCATTCCTTCGTCATTCCTTGTCTTTTCCTTTCATCCTTTTGAAGGATTCTTCAGTGATATTATTGATAGCGTCTTCAAATGACAATAAGTCATCATCATCAAAGGGGTCTTGAGCTTCTCCGGCTTGACAAAAATCTTCATCTTTTGATGAAGTTCCCATAGTCACATCGGAAATATCAATTCCAAAATTTTTTCCGATATCCTTCTTTATTTCTTCCATGTATTCAATCAGAATTTCTTCTTTAGTCATTTTTCCTTTCTGAATATTTAATCTTCTAGAAAGGACTTCGAATGGACTAGGAGATTCCCTTTGCTGTCTCTTTTCAATTTGTTCCTTATAATAAGCAATTTTTTCTTTGATTTTATCGAAAGTTTGTTGTCCTTCGTATTCTCCTTGACCGTCTATTCGGATCATTTTCTTCCAAAACTTTGTATAAAAAGTTCTCCATAAACAAGGTATATTCTGTTGGTTATGACCAACTTCAGGAGCCCATTTCCAAATCCATGGGATACTATATTCAATATAAAAATGCATTGAAGCCATTCCTTCAATCCACTTATTATTATGTTGGGCCTCTATTAGGGCTGGCGAAACTTTAACCCACTCAGTATATAATCCTGAGAATGGATCTTTCAAAATATTAACTGTGGCTCCGTAAGATAACCACCAATTATAAAACCAAGTAGGAATTTCCTGCTTGTACACATCAGCACATATCTTGATCCACCAAGAATGTTTTCTTTTGACGTTTTCATATAAGAAAACTCTATGAAAAGCTTGGATATAATCCCAATAATTGAACTTGACTGTAACTTTTAATTCTGGATGGAAATATTCCCTATCCTTCATTGGGTGGATTGCCCAAGCTTCAGGGGATATAATCCTCTTAATAATAATTTTACTGAAGTTATAAACCTTCTGATTTGTAACAAAATGATCAAATTCACAAGATTCTGTGAACTTAAGAATATTTTCGTAGTTCATTCTGTTTTTATAATATCCTCCAGCATATGATGCTGTATCTAGATATCTTTCCATTAAGGTCCGTGGTTGATCTTTCCATTTTAAATCATTTTCCGTTAAAAAGAGTATGACTTCTTTATGAGAATTTTGTTCATAAATAAATTCTTGATCTTCAACTTCATCATCTGCTACAATTTTAGCATAAGAAGTCGTACCTTCTTGAGTTTTTTGTTCCTTATATTTAAGGAATTCTTTGTACATCTGTTGATCTTGAGCACTCATATTGCTCGAAGACGAAGAGAGATTCTCTTTAAATAATTTTCTATTGCCATGTTGAGCAATAGGCTTGCCACCTCTACCACCTCTATTAGAGGGATAGTTTTTCCCATATTGGGACATACCTGCAAAAGAATTCATTGAATAATTTCTCTGGTAAGAAAATCGGGAAGGCTATTATCACTTCCTTTTTTATAAATTATTTCAAAATCAAATGGAGCTAAATGAGCTTGCCATCTTGCAAACATTTGCTTAGAAACATCATGTTTAAAATCTTTTTGGAACATAAATTTTGCAGCTTGACAATCAGTTTTTATTAAAAACTTTTGATTATATAAATCATCCTGAAATTTAAGAACACATTTGACTATAGCAAGTACTTCTCTAGCTATCGTAGCATAATTTTTCTGAGCATTATTCCATTTCCCCGAATGGAATCTAACTAAATATTCTTTCTTATCTTCTGGAGAGATTTGTTTTAAAATTCCTCCATATCCTAAATCAGAGGCATCGGTTTCTATAACCTTTTGCCAATTAGAATTAGCAAGCATAAGACAAGGTAAATGAGTAACCTTATTTTTAATTTTTTTAACTGCTTCAGTGTGATTATTTGTCCACTGACAAGGAATTTTTTTAAGTCTATCGTATAAAATAGATGTATCACTAGCAAGATTTTTATAATAAGGAGAAATATAATTTAAACTTCCTAAAAATCTTTGAAGCTGAGTTTTATCTAAAATTTGATCTGGAAATTTTGATGCAAACTCAATACTTCTATTAATTGGATTAATATTTCCTTTTTCAATATTATGACCTAAAAATCGTATTTTAGTTTGAAATAAAACCATTTTTGGACTAGATATAACCAATCCATTTTGAATAACAATTTTCTTAAATATATCAAGATGTTTGAAATGTGTTTCAATATCTTTTGAAAAGATTAAAATATCATCAATATAAACGATAATGAAATTACTATAAGGAATGAATATGTCATTCATAATATTTTGAAATTCAGAAGGAGCATTTTTCAAACCAAAAGGCATTACGTTCCATTCAAATTGTCCAATTGGAACAGTAAAAGCAGTTTTATATCTGTCCTTTTCATCAATTTGTATTTGCCAAAACCCTGATTTTAAATCGAATTTTGAAAAGATAATGGCATTAAATAAACGATCTAAAAGATCCTTTTTATTAGGAATAGGATACCTAATCCATTTCAAAACTTTATTAAGGGGTTTATAATTAATAACTAACCTAGGTGCTCCCCTTTCCTTTTCTGCCGCATTATTGACATAAAAAGCTGTGCATGACCAAGGTGATTTTGAAGGTTTTATTAAACCTTTCTGTAAAAGAGAAGTTATTTCTTTTTTACATAATTCTAATAATTCAGAATTCATCTGACAAGGACGTGCTTTAGTGGGAATATTTTTCTCACTAAAATCATCTTCATAAGGTAAAGAAACTATATGTTTTTTTCTATTCCAAAAAGCATTTGGAAGATCGTTACATATTTGCAACGTAAATTCATTATAAAGTAATTTAATTTTTTCTTGTAACTTAGGATTTTGGATTTTATCCTCAATCGTAAGTATATTAATTTCTTGCTTAAGGTAATTTACCTGTTTTTCTTTTGCTTTAATAAGAATAGAATCCTTAATTTCATTAAGAATCCTAGAAAAAGGTTCAGTAATGAATTCAAAGTAAACTTCTTTATTTTCGAAGTTACCTTTAAATCCAAGTTCATTAATATTTTGAATGGGAAATATTTTCCTAAGGAACGGAGTACCAAGGATTACTTGGTTTGTAATATTCTTGACCAGCAAGAATGAAGTAGGAATACAAACCTTATTTTTACAAATGAAGGCTTTAGGGATTTTATAATTAATCTGAAGTTTTTCTCCGCTTGCAGAGCTAAGAGAATGAGTTGTTTTATGAAAGTATTGGGTAGGAATTATTCCTTCCTGGATACAATTTAAATCTGCTCCACTATCGATTAATGCAATCAAATTCTTTTGAAAGTTTCCATCGATAAGTAGTGATATTTTAACAAGCCATTTTTGAGAAGTAATAACTTCTAATGTTGAAAGGAAATTTTCTTCTTGAATATTTTCAGAAGTACTGGCGAAATCTTCATTAATTTCAAATTCTTTAACAAGTTCTTTCCCTTTTTCTAATTTAGAAAATCTTCGTTCTAAATCAATATGACTTAATTTTAAATTCTTAATTTCAGTTTTAAGATTTGAAATCTCAATTGTCAAATCTTTAATATTAACAGCTGATTCAGTTTTGTTTATTTTATTCTTATTACGAAGTAATCTCATTACTTCGGCCATACTATAAGATCCAGTTTTAATTATTTTAGGAATATCTTCTTTTGAAGTTTCTTCCTCTTTTTGGATTAATCGTTTGATTATATGATTTTTTAAATCTGGATCTTCTGTTTCTTTTAATATTTCTAAAAGATTATTATCCAGAACATTTAATTCTAATTCTTGAAATTGAGATATAATTTGATATAAATTATCTTCTGGTTCAGATTCTGAACTTTTAATATTTTTAGAACAAGTTTGTCCTATTTGACAATTTTGGCATTCTTCAGATTCTGATGATGAAATATCTTCGATGATATTGTTTTCATCACTCGAAGAAATTTCACTATCTGATTCCAACAGAATTTTTGATAATGTTTCTTTTAAATCATTATCAATATTCAAATTATTAATTTTCTTTTTAGTCCAACAAGTTGATGCTTTATGACCAATTTTACCGCATTTGCGACAAATAATTGGAGGAAATTTATTTCTGTATTGATTATTTTTATTATCTTTTGAGAATTTTTGTTCTCTTCGTTTAGATTTTCGATATTTTCTTTTTTCATATTGTTTAGGAGAGTATTTTTTGGGTTTATAATCTTTACGAGGTTTACTCGTAGAAGGATTTTCTAAACCAAATTGGCTACAGAATTCTCCTAATTGTTTTTTCTCGTCAAGAGAATGTCTCTTGAGTTGTTTATTAAGCTTTATTTCATTACATAGGGCTAACCCTTCTTGTATGCAAGTGCCTATTAATCTGCCATAAGTATAAGAATTATAATCTATACTAGATTCTCCATTTCTAAGGATTTTCTTAACCCTTTCGGCAAATAAGAAAGGAAGACCATCAACGAATTTGGATTTCCAATGAGTACTATTTGACTCAGGAAGTTCCATAACTCTGCTAAGAAAAGTATCCTTATACCATCTAAATGATGTAAGGGTTTTACACCTAAGGTTTTGGAGCAAAGTTCTGACATTTTCAGAATTATCAGACCATCGGCCTGTAAAATGTTCAACAATGTTTATACATAAAGTATAAACAGCGTTTTCAATAATTGTATTATTTTCTTCTTTTACATTAAGAAAAATACTTTCTCGGTCTTGCTGAGATAAATAATTATCCCACTAACCTTTCAACTGACCAGTAAAGCCAGCAACAAGCATTTGAGCTATAGTTTTGTCTGCATTACCTTGAGTTTTACAGACTGTACTATACATCATCATCCTATGAACCATACCAAAAGTTTGTCTTTCCGTATAGCCATCTAAATTCCATTCATAAATGCAATGACCATTATATGAGTTGTTTATAGTAAGATCATGTTCTTCAATTAGAACATCTTGAGGAGTTGGTCTTGGATAATAATATTTAGTCTGAATGGGTTTACTAGCAAATTTCGAAGTATTTCTTAATTTATTAATTTCTTCAGTAAAAGTATTATGAAAATTATCAGAATTTTCAAGCTGATTTTCAAAGTCTTCACTTAAAGTGTTAAGCTTTAAATTTTTAAGCTTATTTTCAATTAAATCTTCAATTTGAGTAATCGATTTTAATTTAAAATCAACAATCTCAGGAGGAGGTTGAATACTAGTAGAAGCTATATTAGCTATTTTAATTTCACTTATATTTTTGTCTTTATTCATTAAAAGATAATTTTTTATATCTTTAATAGAAAAAGATATTTCTTCAATATTTTTCTTTAATAAAGAAATTTGTTCTCCTAAAACAATAACATACATATTCGTATAATTTTGTTGTTTTAAAAGACTATTTATATGATTTATAGTAACAGTAAGAGTTTCATTTTCAAATAATTTTTGAAAAGCATTATAATAGCGAATCTCATTATCCTTTTCAATTTGAAAACTACTTTGAGGAGGATAAATTGACTTCATATTTTTCCCCGTTGAAAGCTTATAACTTCTTTCAAGAACTAAAATCATATTTTTAAAATAATTTGTCAAAAACCAAGGAATAAAAGGTAATTTTTCATTTCTTTTGACAAATCAGTATAAAATTTATTTTGGATAATAATTTTATCTTCATTATTAAAACTTTCAAAAAACCATTTTCGAAAGAGTTCCCATTTGGGTAAATTAAATTCCTTTTGAATTTCTTTTCTTGCCGGAGAACCCGGACTAAAATCAATTTGAGGTTTAAATCCATTAAACACAAAAATCCATTTCTGACTCGGTTATTTCCTCGTCGTTATTTTTAGAAATTCCATGAACAATATTATCAGAATTAATTCTTAATTCTTCAACTCTATTTTGTAGATAATCGTTAGAAGTTGATTCTCTAACTTGAGAAGTCGAAGCTCTAGAGGGAGATTTTATCATATAATCACATGGTGATATATGATAATGAGAAGAGGCTGATCTAGTCATTCTAGATCTAGGAGTTCTAACATCTATAGATCGGCGATTTTGATCAAACTGTATTTGAACAGTTCCATTTGTAGATTGTATTATTTGAGTAGGATTGTTTTGTATTTTAGGCAGAAGAGGCATAGCTCGTTCAATTGTCCAATTTTCTGGAAATTGTATTTCTTCCCATTTTATAGATCTGCGAGTTGTAATATTAGATCTACTAAAATTAGTTTCTATAAGAACAGTTTCGTTGATTGGTTTATCAACTATTTTGCACTGTGGATTAAGCGTATATAAAGGCTTGTAATAAATTCTATAACAGATACATATTACTTCCGATCCCGGAGCGTAATTATATCCGTGAGTTTTGACATTTAAGGTAAGAGCATCCAATATATTGACATCAGTCAAAGATAATTGGAGATTTGGATAAACATTAAAATAAACTGGTCCATGTGCCAGACTAGACTGAATTATTCCCATAAGGGATTGTTTCCAGTCGAGATTTCTACCATCTCTAAGAGCTGCTATAAAGCTCTCTGGTAAACCTTCTAAAGTGAGTGGCTTAAAGGCTACCTGAACTAACCCAATATGAATAAACTTATGGTTTATTCTATATTTTTCTATGTCTCTATTACTTAGAAGTCTAATAACCATCTCTTCGTTATTCAAAGAAATTGTTTCTTCAGTAGTTTTTACTACCTGTTTTAAACCTAATTTTTCAAAAGTTCCTAATTCATAGATTATTTTATAATCTATTTTTGGAATTGTCCAACGATTTAATTTGTCTAAATCTTGAGGAATATCATACTCCTCTTCAATACTGTTTTTAACAGTATTATCTTTACGTCTTATCAAATTCATCTGATAAAGAACGTTAAACTACACCAGAATTTCTTAATACCCTCACCATGGCTCTGATACCATATTAAGGATCTATATATATATATATATATATATATATATATATATATAAATAAATAAACACAATATACTGCATATAGTAATAAAAGTTTCGCAAATTCCGGGGGTGGCGTGGCCCCCTCCGGCCACACTGTAGATCCGCCACTGTATATATCTATATGCTTGAGCCAATGATTATTAAGTTAAATTCATCCTCATCATATCTGATTCCAGGAAATGAAAATAAGTTGGCCATTGGAAATAAAAATATATAGATTAAAATGATTCTAAGAACTTTAAGATTTTAGGTGAATGATCATTGAACATGGTATCAGATATAAGTTCTCAAGGTAATCGTTTAATATGGCATAACAACTACAGTAAAACCTCTATAAATTAATAACGGTGGGATCATTATATTTTATTAATTTAAAAGATAAACCTTTTGAATTCAGCTATCTCTTAGTGCATGTAAATGTCGGACTGAATAAATGAGAATATAAGTGAGTATGTATCTTGATATTACGTACAATTAAATCTTTACGGTTATTTATCAACATTAATATTCATCATTTTGTAATGATATTTTAAATATGTGACATGGTGGTCGTAGCAAAGTTCATGAATATTTTGTAATTGTAATATTTTAGTAAATTCATAATATTTATAATTGTAATATTTATGAATTATTAATTTAGAATTTTAATGGGACCGAATATTTATAAAGGGATTCACGATAAATTATTATCTTATTATCTTATCGAATTTCACGATTTTTTACAAAGGTTCGAGTCGGGACCAGAAGATTTTATTATATTTTAGAGAATTTATTAAATCATATAGTATTAATTCATAGAGATTTTAGAGCATCTCCAACCCATGACATAAAAATACAATCAATTATACATAATAATACAGTTGCTACAGTGCTTTTATTCCAGCCCAATTTTCTACTCTACTTTTTACTCCAACCCATTAACTCTATTTTTACACTAAAAAATCATATTCATATTTATTACTATCATAATTGACTTATTAAACTTTACATTATAATGATTAAAATGTCAATATATTAAAATTATTAATATTTAAAGATCAAATAAATTATAAAATCGGCATATTATTTAATTATAACTTTATTAAATAAAAAATATCAATAAATAAACGAAGATTAATATTATTTGTACTTCAATTATTATAAAAATATCAAATATTTTAAATATTATTAAACTATTTTTTATTAGTTAAAATAAAAATAAATAGAAACTGCAACTCTAATTTTGTGTTGAAAATTGTGTGTACTTTAGTAGAGTATCTCTGCTCATCACCACAATATTTGTCTTAAATATAGAGGCCCATTGGAGTAAAAACGTACTGTATATTTTTATGTTTACAAAAGAATGAAGAATCCGTTGGAGATGCTCTTAAGAGTGTGTTTGGTTGGGGCATTAGGGAGGATTAGAGGGTTAGGATTAAGTGAAGTAGTGTTTGGTAGGGGGGTTTATTTAAAGGTGGGTTTTAGCTAATCCCGGGCATTTATTACAAAATTACCATTATTTATTATATATTCAATTCATGTTATGGATAAATTTGTAATTTAATTTAACTAAGCTTAAAAACATCTAAAATTATCTATCAAATCCATCTGAGATTAGAGTTGCAAAGGAGTTCGATTCGCGATTCGATTCGAAATTTTAATATTCGAATTCGAATATTTAGAATACGAATCCGAATAAGAATATCTTTTTTGATTCGAGAAATATACGAATACGAATATGAAATCACAACATTCGATTCGAAAATTAATCGAATTATTCGATTCGAATAATATAACATAAAATATAGTAAAATTAATATATATTCACATAATTTATGATAACTCACGAAACATTTAAAAATAATATGTTATAATTCAATATATGCTTAAATATAATTTTTTATAATTCAATATATATTTTAATTATAATATTGTTTATATTTTATTAAATAAAAAATGAAAGATGACTTTGAATACAGATATTCGATATTCGATTCGAATATTCGAGAATATATTCGAATTCGAATAAGAATCGATTTTATGATTCGATTAAATATTCGAGTATTCGTATTCGATTTTCATCCGAATACGAATAGAATATTGCGGTATTCGACTCGATTCGATTCGTTTGCAACCCTATCTGAGATCATTATTTAAATTCATCAGCCAAACACCGTAAAAATTCATACCCTCCATCTTTTAAACCCAACTAAAGCTAATACCATCTAAACTCATCCTCCCTAGCAAACGGACCCTATCATGAATACGGATATGATTAAAATTAGGAGATGCGTTGAAAATAAAAAATCTAACAAGAAATTGGAGTTTTTGCTTTTTTTTTTTTTGCTGATTGGACCAATTTTATTAAATTTCAAATGATCTTTCAGGCCCATATTGAAACATGGGCTCAATCTCGTTCTTAATAAGGCCCACATCAAGCAAACCCATTTTACTTCTCGAGTTTTATTTGGCAATAGAAAATCTTAAATAATAATAAAGTTCAGGGGTTCTTTAAAAAAATGGCCTCCCCACCCAATAACTTTAAAAAAGTAACATTCTTGACTTTTTTTTAGTCAATAGCCCCCACTTTGATTAACTACTAACCATCTTCCATAATAATTCTTAATATAAAAGAAAAGGAAAAAAGAAAAGAAAAGTAAAATATAAGAAAAGAAAAAAAAGAAAAACAAAAAAGAAACTCCATTAACGCAAGAACAACCACCCACACCTACCCAAACATACGTCTCATTCAAATCTGAAAGAAGAAATTAATACGAAAACGCGTATATATTCACATTATCGAGCTAATCGACCATTTTTCATATGCGATCTGTTGAAAGAAAGAATTAAGCACAACTCATTTATCACAGTAACTCATTTTTTTGGGTTTTTGATTTCACACTTGAAATTCACGATTTTTCAGTCAATTAGATGCGGAATTGAGTGGGTTTCGATGTATATGCTTGGTGACGGTAATTCCAGCGAAATTCGAGCTGAATCGATGCATTTTCGAATATTCTCATGTTAGAACTGAAGAACAGGCGTAGGGTCCCCTGAATATGCACATGGGTCCCCTGCTGCATGGGACCCGTATGCATATGCAGGGGACCCAAGCGCATATGCAGGGGACCCATGCACATATGCAGGGGATCCAAGCGCATATGCAGGGGACCCGTGCACATATGCAGGGGACCTACAAGCATATGCAAGGGACCCGTGAGCCAATATAGGTATTTTCATATCACGCATATGTGAACAAAAAAATGGCACATTATTCTTTTTCAGAGTCAGATCTAGAGGCAAATGAAGTCCAGTTCCACAAATCATTGTTCTTCTTCAGAGGCAAGGGATTCAATTTTCAAAAAAGTTATAAAATGCAACCATGGTGTTGTGGCAAAACTGCAGATGGCGAGGAAAGGATCGAGATCTGGAGAACGGTTCTATGGTTGTGGTTATTGGCCTGTAAGTGAAAAGTCTAATACATGGTTAGATACGATGGTTTAATTTTATAACTATCGTGCGGGTATGTTGTTTTGTAGGATAGCAATTGCAAATTTTTTAGGTGGGTGAGTGATGTTACAAGGGAAGAAATTTGTGCGGAAAACATTCAAAAAGATTGGAACTTTTGCAATTAGAGAATGCAAAAATGTTGGAGAAGATTCAAGCATTGAAGTTTAAAAAACAGAGCTTGGAAGAAAATGTTGTCAATTTGAAGCTTAAGGTCGCTAAACAAGCAAATGCAGAAAAAGCTTTAGTCTTTATTCTAACTGCATCTTGGATTTTGTTTGGAGTCTTTATTTATATGATTAATAAATGAATAGGTAAAAATTATAGAGAATTAAGTGGATGAAGTAATAAGTGTGTCAATTGTAGTAAGTTAAGTAGACTACTAATGCATTGATGTTTGAATGTTTAAGATATATCATTTACTATTGTTTTATTATGTGGCGTGTTTAGAATGGTACTTTGTTTATACATATACTACTTTTAAATTTACAGGTATAGATTTAGGAATCCCTGTCATGCATGAGAACCCGTGTAAATGGTACAATTTTTACTTCTTCATTTACCTACAATACTAACATGTTTTGGTGTGCATATGGTTAATTAAGCGACTGAAGTAAGAAGTGAGTCAACTGTAGTAAGTTAAGTAAGCTAGTAATGCATTGATGTTTGAATTGAATGTTGAAGAATTTATCATGTAGCGTGCTTAATATTGTACGTAAATGAATAAATAAAAATTGTATGCAATAAGAGATTGAAGTAAGAAGTGGTATTGTAATCAGTTAAGTAAGTTAATAATGTGCTGGCGTTTAAAGGTTTAAGATATATCAATTAGTATTGTAATTATTATGTAGTTTTTTTTAATAACATCATATATTTATTATATATTGATTCAAATGGGGAATATTAAAGACAAGAGCATCGTATCTCCAATGATGATCAAAATACATATGTTTTGTAGGCTAGAATAAACTTCATTCTGAAATATGGAACTCAATCAATTTCTTACATCAACATACCTATTCTGATATATAATTATCTTATAAATTTTGATTTCATTAATATGATACTATTTTGGTATACATAAAACATATTTAGAGTTTCATGTTTATGGATTTAGAGTTTCAGGAATCCATGTCATGCATGAAAATCCGTGAAATGAGCAGGGGCCCCATCCATACATGCAAACGTGCATAAATGCAAGGGACCCGTGCATAAATCCAAGGGACCCTTGTATATAACCATGGGACCTGCATAGATGCAAGGGATCCGCCCATAAAACTTTAAAATAAGACAAATACCACCAAAATGTGCAGAGAACCACATACATCATGCGCATGATTCTCATAGGGACGGGTCCCTTGCATATATGTGTGAGTCCCTTGAACCAGGGGACCCGCATATGTGTAGATCCCCAGCACAGGTAACCCATCTTTTTTAATTGCAGATTCGAAAACGTATCAAATTTCACTCAATTTTCGTCGGAATCAGTGTCATAAAACATATGGATCAGGTCCCTTGCATATATGTGTGGGTCTCTTGCATATATGCGTGGGTTCCTTGCATATAAGCGCAGGTCCCTGAAACAGGGGACCCGTGCATATAATCAGGTGACCCTCGCATATGCAGATCCCAGCGCATGTAACCCATATTTTTTAATTGCAGATTCGAAAACGTATCAAATTAAACTCAAATTTCGTCGGAATCACTGTCATAAAACTTATGGATAAGGTCCCTTGCATATATGTGCAGGTCCCTTGCATATATGGGCGGGTCCCCTGCATATAAGTGCGGGTCCCTTGAACCAGGGGACCCGTGCATATAATCAGGGGACCCGCGCATGTGCAGATCCCATCGCATGTAAAACAAATTTTTTAATTGCAGATTCGAAAACGTATCAAATTTAACTCAAATTTACTAGGTAGGTAGGGTTCCCTACGAAATACTCAAGGGTCACCTGCGAATCGTATGGGTCCCTTGAGAAGTATCACGGGTCCAAACTGCACGGGTCCCATGCGAATAGGTATGGGTCCCTTGAGAAGTCTCACGGGTCCCCAACACAAATTGCAAGGGTCTCTTGTAAATTCGTAGGGGTCCCTTGAGAAGTATCACGGGTCCAAACTGCACGGGTCCCCTGCGCAAACTGCATGGGTCCCCTGCATATCACTCAGGGTCCCCTGCAAATTCGTTCGAGTCCCTTGAGAAGTATCATGGGTCCAAACTGCACGGGTCCCCTGCACAAACTGCATGGGTCCCCTGCGAATGACTCAAGGGTCCCCTGCAAATTCGTTCGAGTCCCTTGGGAGAAGTATCACATGTCCAAACTGCACGGGTCCCTTGCGCAAACATGGGTCCCCTGCATATCACTCAGGGTCCCCTGCAAATTCGTTCGGGTCCCCTGCACAAACTGCATGGGTCCCCTGCGAATGACTCAAGGGTGGGTCTCCTGTAAATTCGTTCGGGTCCCTTCATAAGTAAAAGTTTGGAAAACAGATTTTATGTTTTGATGGATACACTTTGAAGAAGACGAAGTCAAAGCTTGGAAAACAGCTGTAAAAAGTAAAAAAACTCTGACAAGAAGAGGAAAGGAGAGACACTGTAGCTAATGAACAGTAATTTTTCATTAATATGGTTAACTGAGCGTTGAAATCTTTAAATAAGGGTAAAATTGTCCTTTTAGGATCACTTAGTAAGGGTATATATGTCTTTTTGGAGGGAGGCCATTTTTTTAAAATTTCTGATTCACGTCCATTTACCCAATAAATCCTAAAGTTCAGTATAATCCAGCACTACCTTATACGGTTGACTTGATTCTCCCTCGGTTTGATCATTCTCTCCGTTCTTCGGTAGGTAAAATTTTGATTGACTTAATGTCTGCAGACACCCTAGTTGGGTTGGATCGTACATAATTTCTTTTTTGCTGCCTTTATTATGTTGTTGGGAGCTATATTTTAATTTTGTGCGAGGGTTTACTGTCAGAATTTGAATGTTCCATGAGAAAATAGCTAATTAACAGCTAGAGTTTGAGTAGAAAGAAGTGATCTCCGTTTTGATGATTTTTTTTTTCTTAGTCAACTGATAGGTTCCAATTGCACAGGTTTTTATCTATGGCTTTCGAAGATAGTAGATTTAAGATGGGTTGGGCGCATGCTTTCGCTGCTCTCACGTTGTTGTTTGCGTTGATTTCCTCTGTATACTCTGCTCATGAGGATGGGTTGTTAAGGATTGGATTAAAGAAGAGGAATCTTGATCAGATTAACAGGTTTTCTGAATCCCTGGAGTCAATTGAGGGGAATTCTCTGAAAAACTATCATGATCTTGGTGCTGGAGTTAATGGGGATTCGGAAACTGATATTGTTGGTCTGAAGAACTATTTGAATGCTCAGTATTTTGGTGAAATCGGTATCGGAACACCTTCACAGAAATTCACAGTGATCTTTGACACTGGGAGTTCTAATCTTTGGGTTCCGTCAGCCAAGTGCTATTTCTCCGTATGTTTCTATCATATTATTTGGGCTGTTGTGCATGTGTTGGTTTTTGTTTTAATGATTTCGGGTTTTCTTAATATTGTTTGTAGGTTGCTTGTTTCTTCCATTCAAAATACAAGTCTGCCCACTCACATACTTACAGAAAGAACGGTATATACTCATTTACTTCATATATCACTCTGTTATTGTTGACTCAAATGGCTATCCGGTACTTTCTATTCTGGATTGATATTGAAAAAAAATGTTCATTTAAATTATTGGCCTCTGAATAATGTGTTTTACGAGTATCCGTTGTACTTTAAGGCACATCTGCTGCAATTCATTATGGGACGGGGTCTATCTCTGGATTTTTCAGCCAAGACTCTGTTGAACTTGGTAGCCTTATGGTTAAGAACCAGGTAAGTTTTTTAGTAAATGAAAGGTCAAAACTATCCATGTATTATTACCGTACATAACCTCTTTAACAAATGAAAGCTTTGAATTCGAAGGATTTCATTGAAGCAACAAAAGAACCAGGCATAACCTTTTTGGCAGCTAAGTTTGATGGAATTCTCGGACTTGGATTTCAGGAGATATCTGTCGGAAAAGCCGTTCCTGTTTGGTAAGATGTTTCAATGTGACCTAGCAACTTCCTTACAAATGCTTGAAACAAGTTCCTATTATCAAATCATGGCTCAATAATCTAACCCGTTCCATCTTCGTTGAAACAAGGTATAATCTGGTAAATCAAGGCCTTGTTAAAGATCCCATTTTCTCGTTTTGGTTGAACCGTAAAGGCAATGAAGCAGATGGGGGTGAAATTGTTTTTGGCGGTGTTGATTCTAGCCATTTTAAGGGCGAGCACACATATGTTCCCGTTACTCAAAAGGGTTATTGGCAGGTCTGATCTTTATTCTGTTGGCCTCTGTAAAAATATGTTTGCATCCTTGTTAAGATTTATGCTGTCTTCAACTGATTTTTGTTCTTTCTATAATCAGTTTGACATGGGCGAGGTCTTAATTGGTGGAGAGACAACAGGTGATATCTTGTTATTTGTTTTTGGTTTCAGTTTCTTCTTTTTTGTGTATGTAGTTGTTTCTTTTTTTCTTTTTATATATTTCTCTTAGTTAACTTACATATCTTGATTAGGATTCTGCTCTGGTGGTTGCTCGGCTATTGCGGACTCTGGAACTTCCTTGTTGGCGGGACCCACTGTATGTGTTGTTCTCTTATTTAATCTAAACTCTAAAGTCTTGTATGATGTAGTTCTGTCCGAACTTTAGTTGATAGTTTCCTAATTTTTATTTCAGTCCTCAATTTACAATATATTGGTCAAATAACTCATGAAATAATTGCTCTAAATCATGAAGCGCTTAAGACATTGAGCTTTATTCTCATTTTACTTGTATCTTCTGGTCCTTTTCATAGTTATTCCTGCAATAATTTATCCAAGATGTTCTGTCTACCTATCAAATAGCATCTTATATGCGGCGTGATGGTAAAACATTTTCGTTGCTTTAATTTTATCCTCTTTTATTTTTCAGACTGTTGTTACTCTGATTAATCATGCCATTGGGGCTTCTGGGGTTGTAAGCCAAGAATGCAAATCTGTCGTCTCCGTTTATGGGAAAACCATACTTGAAATGCTGTTATCTGAGGTTATTAAGACTTTCCCAGCTCTTCCAGTTTTAACCTTTTCTAATAATCTGATGTATTACGTAAAATTGTTTAAGCTGCCAAACTTTTTTTTTTTCGATTTGATCCTTATAGACTCAACCCTCTAAAATCTGTTCCAAAATTGGCCTATGCTCTTCCGATGATACTCGTGATATCAGGTCGGATATAAATTACTTGGGTGTTTATGCTAAATCATCACAAATTGTCTTATTTTATTTTTTCTTGCCGATCGTTATGCCAAAGCTAACACCGAGTTAATTTGCTTTTCAGTATGCTAATCGAGAGTGTCGTGGACAACAAGCCCCGCGATGAAATGTGTACTGCTTGTCAGATGGCTGTTGTTTGGATGCAAAATCAGATCAGCCGGAATGAGACAGAAGACAAAATCTTAAACTATATTAACGACGTAAAGCAAATCATAATTTTCCCTCTTTTTTTGCTTGCATTTGCTTTACCCCGTGATTCTTAGTTTCTTTTTTGTTTCTCCTATGTTCTCCTTCTCTCACATGCTCGTGTTATTGCAGCTCTGTGACAGATTACCAAGTCCAATGGGAGAATCAGCTGTAGACTGTGGCGTTCTTTCTTCCATGCCCAACATTTCTTTCACAATTGGTGGTAAATCTTTCGATCTCACCCCAGAACAGGTATATATTAATACGTCAAGTCATTTCCCATTTTCTTTATGTGCGTTCTTGGACAGACTACCGTTTTATTTTGCTTTTTGGGGATAGAAATTGTCATACCTCACAGCTAATCCTTTGCAGACCCCTTTTTCATCAACTGAAGAACTTAAAAGTTTTATAGCAGTAACATATTTTGTCTTTCAATGTTGTTCAGTACGTCTTAAAAGTTGGCGAGGGAGAAGCTGCTCAGTGCATAAGTGGATTCACGGCATTAGACGTGCCTCCACCTCGTGGCCCGCTCTGGTAATTTTTTTATATCTGTACGAAACCTTAAAAAAAAAGTTGGGCAGTAATATGATTTTGATTTGTCCAAAAAATATAGGATCTTGGGAGATGTCTTTATGGGAAGGTACCACACTGTCTTCGACTATGGTAACATGAAGGTGGGGTTTGCAGAAGCTGCTTGATTCTTACTGTGTCTTAATTTACCATAACTCTGTGTTTGCTGTATAAGCTTTGCGTGTTTAACTTATGACATCAACTTTATCTATGATGACTGCGTATTGAAGCCTTGGCCACCCACCCACCATGTGTGGAATTTAATTAAGTCTCCTTTCTTATTATCAATTCTTGTCCGAAAACTGAAACAGAACCACCATAACAGCCGAGCAAGCAATTGCTAGTTAATGAACGACCAAGTTAAATACTTGGTTGTAATGGATATTTCGACAATCTCTTCTAATATTTAAACAGAGAATCTAATATGACAAACAAATCAGGTAAGAGATTATCACATTTGCTATTACGTCCATATCTTTCTTACAAACTTTATACATTACGCTAATCAACACTGTTTCTTCAAAGCTGTAAATACAGAGTACAATGCATGAAAGCTTTGGACTTTAAAGCAATGACTGTGACATAGATAGCGTTAGTAGCATACTCATTCAACTTCTTCGTCTTCGGGGTTATTGACGCGTTCACACTCGTCGATCCATTCGCTGTATCTGTTAGGCAAAAGGGAAACGAGATTTAAACCAACATGGAATTGGATAAAGAAAGAAGCGAAAAGCTATCTGTGTTTTTCGACAGCTATGGGGTGATTTATGGAACATACATTTCACCCTCACTTACATGTCGATTGGCTCTGTCAATGCTGCAAACGAAATAAAAGCATAGTCAGTTGGATTTATTCAATCAGGGATAGGAGTAATGCATCTGTTGTATGACTGTATAGAAGTGGAGAAAAATCGTTTGCCTTCATCTACAAAAATAGTAAATGACACACACACATACACACACCTGTTACAGTAGTGCTAAAGCTTTCTTGGCAGATCCTACAAGAAGCCTCACCGATCAAGCTCTTCATATCACTAGCAAAGGTGCAAAATTTTGTTATTTAACCATAGGAATTTACAAAAGGGTAGGCAAATCATATGGCAAAAACAACAAGAGGCAATATAAAGAAGCTAAAGGTGGATATGGTTGGATCATTTCCTCAGAAACATCTCTATCAACAAAGCAGATTCACCACCATAACATAACCATAAACGTGATAACAATACCTCAACAGCGAACACAGTCATTCATCATCTACGTTGACAAAGCAAGGGGAGAGATAGCCTTGCAATGCAAGGCCACTTACATGTGACACTCGACGCTTGTCCCATGATTGCAAAAGGGGCAGCTGAAGACAGTGTCAAGCTTGTCCATCCTCTTCTTTGGTGGTGGCTTAGCCCTCGACTTCCTCTTTCCCATTCTTACTTTACTTTGTTAGTTACTGCTCACATGACATAAAATATATATAAGATATCTGAGTTAAGTCATCAAAAGGATACATAACCGAGCCAAAACAATTTGGGGAAAAAAAGCCAAAGCGGTAGTTATCCATCTAAAATACTAATCTAGTGATGTTGATAGCAAGAAAAATATTGAACTTAAGAGCACAAGAACCCTAAACTACAACAGACCGAAGATTAATCAAAGCTCTTCAGGCCGTGAAAGAAATTAATCATATATAAAACGGGATCTTGGCAGTATATATGCGCGCTATTAATCGACGCCTGCAAGTAAAATATGGAAATGCCAACGGCAACGAAGCAGACTAATACTTCTTGAATCAAAGAATTACCAAATCAAAGAAACCCTAGAAAAGTGAATGCTGATTGGTGAATGATAACATGGGTAAACGAAAAAGGCATATATAATCGAGAAAAGTCCAGAGGAGAAACGATAAATCATCAATTATATGTACCCACGACATAAATAAGATGTAATCGATAGAAATTTGATTCAGAAACCCAGAAAAACTTACCGTTGGCGATATGCTTTGAGGGTAGGGATGTGCAACGATTTTAAAAACCCGCCGCACCACCTCATCAAACCGCATCAATTCGCACAATTAATCTGATCATCGAAACTTCGATTTAATTTTATTTACTAAATTTTGTAATATTGGTTCGGTGGATTTTTTGTAGGGCGCTTCCTATTTCAAGGTCCATCGTAATTTTGGGTTTGGGTTTGAGTTCAGGTCCTTAAAACTATAATTAAAGGACACAATCTCTGAGTTGACGAAAATGCCCTTGTAGGTGTTATGTAAAGAGGTATTATATCGTTGTATTGTGTTAGTAGATGTTATACAAATGTTATCAATCGAAAAAACTATTTGGACGATCGATTTTGCAGTAAATTTTCGAGCATACTGTGCACAAAATCAAATTTGATGTGAACTCGACGATGTTAATAATATATACGTCGTCAGATTTAAGATCTATGAGGAATAATTTCTAGAAATTCATTTCGCAACTAAGATAAATCGAGCATATTTTTGGTCGAAATTAAAGCTAATATGCATAAATTCGAGAGACCCATAGCTTGGAAATTACGTCGCGGCTTAGTGGTGATTCAATCGTTCGTCCCTGAAGATTAACGAATTAAAAGTGAAATCGCCAGAAAAAAAAGTTGAAATTGAGTGTTCGTCATGTGGTATGAGAAAGGCACTAAGTGGTATATAAACCATAAGAATCGGTACAATATAGGAGTAAAGTGGTATAGTTACGATAAAAAGCGTTACTCGAACTGGTACGAGATATTACTTATTATAATCTGGTATAAATTTTATATGATAAGGTACTAAAAACCGTAAAGTGGTATACTAAAGGCGTAAAGTGGTATATGAACGATAAGAAGCGTTACTCGAACTGGTAGGAGATATTACTTATTATAATTTGGTATTAATTTTGTATGATCGGGTACTAAAACAGCATAAACTGGTACAGTAGAGTCGTAAAGCGGTATATCAACGATAAGAAGCGTTACTCGAACTGGTACGAGATATTACTTATTCTGATTTGGTATTAGTTTTATAAGATGCGGTATTATAGTAGCATAAAGTGGTATGCTGGATGCGTAAAGTGGTATAGCAACGATAAGAAGCGTTACTCGTGGTACGAGATATTACTCATCCTCATCCGGTATTAATTTACAAGAAGTGGTACTAGAAAATCATAACTTGGTATACTAGAGGCCTAAAGTGGTATAGCAATAGTAAGAAGCGTTACACGAACTGGTACGAGATATTACTCATTCTCATCTGGTATTAATTTTCAAGATGCGGTACAAGAAAATCATAAATTGGTATACTAGAGGCCTAAAGCGGTATAGCAACAATAAGAAGCGTTACACGAACCGGTACGAGATATAACTCATTCTCATTTGGTATAAATTTTATAAGATGAGGTATTAAAACAGCGTAAAGAGGTATACCATACACGTAAAGTAGTACGGTAAATATAAGAAGCATTAGTCGACTGGTATGAGATATTAGTTATTCTCATCTGGTATTAATTTTAAATGATGTGGTACCATAACAGCGTATAGTGGTATATCAGAGGCGTAAAGTGGTATTACAACGATAACAAGCGGAACTCGAACTGGTGCGAGATATTAGTTATTCTCAATTGGTATTAGTTTTATACGATGCGGTACTAAGACAAAGTAAAGTGGTATAAGTACCATAAGAAGTGGTTTTCATACTGGAATCATAAAATATACCAACATAATGAACTAAGCTTGTTATATTCACCACCATTATGAATGACAAAAGGACAAACTATACAAAATCATAAATAACACTGGATTAACAAAAATACCAGTGACCAAAGCTTGGTATATTCACATCCTTTGTGAATGACAAAATCTACCATCACTGGATTAACAAAAATACCAGTGACCAAAGCTTGGTATATTCACATCCTTTGTGAATGACAAAATCTAACCTAACAAATAACAAAAGATACCTGCGACCAAAGCCTGGTATTATTCACAGCTAATGTGAATGACAAAAAGACAAAAAGAATATGCAGAATCATATTGGTTCGTTGCATCGCCTGCGATTGTGCCCGATCCTCTTGCATCTTCCACACTTGAGCGGGCGGCGGTCTTGAATCTGCGAAGGAATCCTCTTTGTTCGTGGACGACCGGGGGGTCGTTGAACATCCGGCTCAACGACATCCTCAGGTAACGGATTGTCAACAGCAATATCAGAAGGAATTGGATTTATAAAGGACATGTAGGTCTCTTGGTATTTTGCCAAACTATAATAGTCGTCGCAAAAATCATATGGTGAAAGACCTAAGGAGAGGATGAGAACAAGCATGCTTACATGGAAGGCCCTCCAATTGGAACAATCTGCACGAGCAAACCTTATTGGTTAGGTCTACGGCAAATTTCTCCCCGTGATCTGAAACCTCAAACTTCCAGCCACAAGCAGTATCAACAAACAATATACGAGACTTGTCAATGTTGAATTTCAGTTTTTTTCCGGCTTCTTACACAAGCGCCCGATTTGTTTCTGCGCTTCATTTCTTTTGTCATTCAACATAATCATAACTGTTCGCCGTATTTCGTCGACCAATCCCACTATTGGCAGTGCCCTATCCACACGCACCCAGCTATTCCAACTTTCTGCGATATTGTAGTCAATAATTCCCCTTCTCTTGCCAGCGAACAAAGAATTAGCCCATGAATTTGGTTTAGACTGCCGTATGAAGCTTTCAGCATCTTCAAATGCTGCTTGAATTTCTGTAATGAATTTTAAGTATTCCTGTCCATAAGGAGAATAAGCCGCTTTCTTGAACAATGATGTCCAATACGTTTTGTTCCTGAAAGTTTTTTCCTCAACACTTGAGTTCGAAAATTATCAATCACGTGCCTTAGACAATAAGCATGTTGAGAGGCCGGAAAGACCATCGGAACGCCCTTAACGAGGCCCTCATTCCGATCGGAGAAAAAGACATACTCCCTGAAGTTGTCTATTCCACGATACCGCAAGATGTGTCTCAGCTTCAAGAGAAACCACCCCCAATTATCATTGTTCTCTCCGTCAACCACTGCGAACAAGGTGCTATTTTATGTAAACAGTCCGTTATGACATATATACAAAATGACAATATAATTGAGATACCTGCAAACGCAACTGTGAACAACCCATCATCTCCATCCTTCGAAACAGCACTCATCAAACAGCCTTTGTGTTTCGACTTGATGTGTGTCCCATCCAGGAAAAGTAGGGGACGACGAACAAAACCAGTTATACAAGCTTCGAAACATATAACAACCTCTTAAGTTTGTTGGTTTCGGCGTAAAGTTTGCAGTTCGCAACACTTCCTGGATTCGTTTGCCTGATTGCGTGGCAATACCACCTCAGTCTATCATAAGATCCTCTATGAAGGCCATGAATGTTTTGTAGTGCAATTTCTTTCCCTGTCCACACTCGATTATACGGAAATTCTACTCCAAAATCCCTCAACAAGTCATTCTTGATTGTTATTGGCTTGTAGATAGGCTCACTTCCCAGTTTAGGCCGCACTAATTCGGCTACCAATTTAGCATCGGCCTTGGGGTGGCGGCGACTGAGCAAGTTCGACTCCCCACATGTATGATTGAGGTTGCATTTTCGAATCCTGAATATTCCATCGGTTTTACTGCGAGCAGAATATATCCGCCAACGACATCCTTCCACATTGAAAATAACAATGATTTTCCGAGGGTCATTCTTTATGTACTGGAATGATTTACACTAGGCAATCTCGTACTTCTTCAGCACTCTCCGAAAATCAGCAGCATGTTCAAATATTTGACCTACGCCATGGATGCCTCGGATCCAACTATCGATCGAGTTGACAGAGGAAGAGCATATGGTACCTGAATCTTGAATAAGAGGTAGCCCGACATCAACCGTGTCCACTCTCTTCGCAGCTACCATATCAATCACGTTCACCTTTAACTCACGGTGCAATCTCACCATGAATTTGATGTCATTATCTATGAGCAGTGATACTGGAGTTTGATTTAAAGGTGACTTGTATTTGAATGAAAGGGCACTGACGTTCGAACTCGGGAATCTTTGAGTAACTTGTATCATCAGTTGGTACAGGGGTGTGGTTTCTATGACTTCAAAGCTAAAACACTCAGCTTCATATTGACACAATGTCAACAATCCATCGTTTTCATGGCCTGTATTAGGGTTAGGGATAGACATGATATTTTGTGGAATATCTGTCATTTGGCAGGTTGCGAATAGAAGGAAGGGATAGCATTTATTTTCAGAGAATATATGTCATTTGGTTAGGATGTGTAATATTTTTCATTTTGGCAGGTTGTGGTACGCGTTGGGGAGGAAGTGGTACCATTTGGGGTGGTAGTGGTACTATTTAAGCAAGTCACGTTGTTTTGGGCGGGAAACCCGAGTCTGACTATTATTTTGGGCGGGAATTTTTATGTGGTAATTATTCATGTAATTATGTAGTACCAGAAACACTTTATGTGGTACCGATTACGGTTTACGCGCTAGTGTTTCCAGTTTCTGTTTTAGAGTATCGGGTCTTAGGGTAAACGGTTTCGGGGTTACGATTAACGGTTTATTATCGTAAGATTTGTTCCACGATTGACGTATAATGTTGGTTAAGATACAATTGTTGTAATTCATGATGGTAAATATCAACGTGATGTAAATATAGTTGTCTACGATTTGCATTGTTGTACATTTCACATGTACAAATCCTCATTACTTGACTACTATCATCATATTTGCAATAAAAGTGACAAAATCAAGGAGAGGAGGGTTGAAATACATCAAATCATATATTTCAATGATTTTTATTCTTCGACAACCGAAAAAACAACTTTTATTTACAAAATTATTCGAACCATTAATATGGTACAGACAATATATTATCTAGTATAAGTACGTCATAATGTGGTATAGATTCGTAATGTATTGTTACCAGGATAGTATAAATGGTTACAAAAAGATCTAACTGGTATGATTTACCTGTGATGTGGTATCATATAACGATGGAGAGACCACATTAACTGTCGGCCCATGAAGCTTCTGGAATGTTCTTATATTTTGTTATTAAAGGACTATAAATTGGTATGAAGTGGTATAACTTACTAGTGATGTGGTATCATATAACGATGGAGAGACCATATTAACTGTTGGCCCATGAAGCTTCTGGAATGTTCTTATATTTTGTTATTAAAGGAGTATAAATTGGTACCAAATTACGATGAAGTGGTATAATTTATATATGATGTGGTATTGTATAAAGATGAAGACGGTAATAGGCCCATGAAGCTGCTGCAATGTTCCCTTTTTGGTATGAGTGGAGTCTAAATGGGTACCAAATTACGATGAAGTGGTATAATTTACATATGATGTGGAATTGTATAAAGATGAAGACGGTAGTAGGCCCATGAAGCTGCTGCAATGTTCCTTTTTTGGTATGAGTGGAGTCTAAATGGGTACCAAATTATGCTGAAGTGGTATAATTTACATATGATGTGGTATTGTATAAAGATGAAGACGGTAATAGGCCATGAAGCTGCTGCAATGTTCCTTTTTTTGGTATGAGTGGAGTCTAAATGGGTACCAAATTACGATGAAGTGGTATAATTTACATATAATGTGGTATTGTATAAAGAAGCTGCTGCAATGTTCCTTTTTTGGTATGAGTGGAGTCTAAATGGGTACCAAATTACGATGAAGTGGTATAATTTACATATGATGTGGTATTGTATAAAGATGAAGACGGTAATAGGCCCATGAAGCTTCTGTAGTGTTCCTTTTTTGGTACGAGTGGAGTCTAAATGGGTACCAAATTACGATGAAGTGGTATAATTACGTATGATATGGTATATTATACAGATGGAGACGGTAATAGGCCCATGAAGCTTCTACAGTGTTCATCTTTTTGGTACGAGTGGAGTATAAATTGGTACGAAGTTACAACTAAGTGGTATAATTTACATGTGATGTGGTATGAAATAAGAACTAGTTCAAAACGCCAACTACAGTAATTACAGCAGAGCCAACATCCAAAAAACACAAGGAGAGCCAAACACAGTCATACAAAACACAAGTGGTGCCATAGTTCAACACACAATATTCCGGAAGTTCGAAACAGCATACCACCACATTCTTATACAAACAGCATACCACCATACACACAATACCACTTCAACTACAAACACAGAAATAGAAACAGCATACCACTTCAAAGCCACGAAGAAGCAGTGAACTCCAATACTCCGGACAATACTCGGGCCCTATACGTCTCGATGTCCCCGAAACTGTTTACATCCTTCCAAAACAATGCCTCGTCGCGACAGATGGCCTCCCCAATAATGCAACCCACACTCCACAATCTGTGCCACTGCTAGCCTGTTGTCGACAAGAACCATCCACCACCTTCGAAGAGGGCAAAGTTGCAACACCCAAGTGTTGCATGTAGGTTCGAATGGCATTGGCCTAAGATTAGCGAACTAGTGAGATACACAAAATAAAACATGAAGTAATGAATCACATAATTTTACTTACACATCGGACTGCGACTTTGGTTGCTCGTGGACCGGACTTCGTATTGTAATGGACGAAGGAGTTATTCGAGAGGTCGAGTACAAGCAAATGTCAATGAAAGCCGTGGAATAATGGGAACACGATGAACTCCGAGGTCTGTACCATCGGACCACCTAACTTGTCCAACTCGACCACCGTGGAGTTCGTCAGTAATTGCTTAAACTCCGCAAAACCTCGGGGTGTACCTAACTTAGGTGGCTTACTCCTCGTCATGATACTGTTGATATTGTGCTAAGAATAAAAGGTGTTTAAACCAATCACTTGACACGTGCATATTATAAAGAAGAATAATGTATACAACGTACCGCAACATGCGTCGCAATGAGTCTCTGCTTTAGGGGCGAAGCGTCCTTTATAACGTGCCGAAGATAGGTATTGGAACCACGTGTCGATTACATCGGACCTAGTAGGACTTCCTTTTATCATCGCGGCCAAATGAACACCATTCAGCTCTACATTCCCCTCGTCCCAAATGACCTTGCTGCATTTACAACAACCATTAGTTACTTGCCGATCATATTTCAACAACTGAAAAAAACTTACCTGAAATTGCCTAGGTCGATGTATCGGTCAACAAGTTCTCTTTCAGCAGCAGATAGCGAACCCTTCCCGCAAACTCTTTGTCAATCGTCAGGGAACTATCGACATCGGAATCGTCTGGAACGCCTGATCGACTGCCTGACGGATATGACTCGTCTACTTCAACCGTTGCTGCTTTTTTTGGAGCAGCTTTTTGGTTCCTTCGCTTCTTTATAGGCGGAGTCGTGCTTCCGGGTGGTGTGACGAAGTCCTCGTCCCTTTTTCGGTTTCTGTTGGCCCTTGTCCTGACATTCTGAGCTATCGAGGGATCATCCGCCTGAGCCGGTGTGCAAACCACCTCTTTATTCTTCCAAGCTACATATTGCTTGTACTCCGAATCCACCGTCGCAACAGAATACGACTTCAGTAACTTGGAAATCATGTCGTCTGTATCAACCTTCTCACTCTCCTCAGCCTTGTCATCATCAGACTTCTCATCAGTCTCATCAGCCTTATCAACTCGCATCTCATCAGCCACACCATCATCCTCATCACCCTTCTCACTCTCATCATCCCTAGCAATATCTTCCTTCTCATTCGCATCAACCACCTGCTCATCGACCTTCTCATCGAACGTCACCTGCTCATCGACCTTCTCCTCGACCTTCTCATCGAACTTCACCTGCTCATCAACCTTCTCAGTTTCATCGTCCTTCTTGTCGAACTTCTCATTCTCATTCACATGCTCATCGATGTTCTCATCGTCCAACAACCCATCAGATGCATCAGCCACCTTCTCAGATGCATCGTCCATCTTCACATCGGCAGCCTCCTCTATGCATCCTCCTCCTTTGCTACCTCATCCACTGTCTTCTCATCAACGTCAACTCCATCGACCCACGTTAGGGCTGCGGGCAAAGAGAGGTACATGTTAACCTCTTCCTTGAGAAGTAGAAGGGGGGAGCAACTTCGTTAGGCTTCAACTTCTCTATTGATTCCAAGAATATCACTTCTCTGGGTCGACTTGATGGGTTCACCCACATAGTGAACCGAGGAACACCGTCCAACGACTGCCACTTACCTAACGAGGGTGTATGCTCGTACACCCATACCTGAAAGGGGCAAAAAAGTACATTAACCGATGAATAAGATAGAAATACAATAGCATTACTGAAAAGTAGAGAATATGACTTACTAACAAGCAAAGTGTGCACCCTTCAATGTACTTCGAACTTTGCAGAATCGATTCTACAAGGAACGAATGAACTGCCGGCCCCCACGCTAAATTATCAATCCAGTCCAGACGCTCAACGTAAGACGCAATAAATTCGGGAAAAACGTAGGTCGGTGTGGGAAACAAAATACAGATACACACTAAGAGGATATACATCCGACTGAAATCCTCCAAACTGACCGTATCACACCGACCTTTTAGTTCTTTCATTTTCTTAACGACATCGTCCCGACATAATCGACTAAAGACTTGATTGGGAAAACAACGCTTCACAAATCCTACTTCATCCCCAGATTTATGCGACAAATCAACAAACTGACCTTTCGCTCTAAGACCCATAAACACCGAAAACTCTTTTATAGAAAATGGCACCAGATTATCTTCTCCGAACCTGAAAGTCGTGGCATATCCACTTAGTCGATTCAGCACAGCTTTTAACATCCCTCCCGGGATTTCACATGGGTTTAGCTGCCGGAATGCTGCGAACGGCGTGCTCTCCACCGCCTCGATATGGGCTTCGCTGGCTCCTTCCAGAATCTCCGTCGTACACTTCAGGAAAAACTTGGGTTGGCATCGACTTCTTATGCCTGTTGGACGCTGTTCACTCGATTCTTCGACTTTCTTCTCCCGGCGAGCTTTCTATCCTTCTTCGGCCACTAACTCGGCCATCGACGCCGCTCTTCTTCCCAGAAACTTTCTTCTTCCCAGCATCCTTCTTTCGGCCATTTGTTGCCGATTGACGGGTTTCTTCTTCGGAGCCATCGCAATATTCATCGATGATGGGTCGAAGTTGGTCGGGTTTCGTCGATTAAGGGTTCAAATCGCTAGAAATTGGTCGGGTTTCATCGATGAAGTGTCGAATTAGGTCGGGTTTCGTCGAAAGGGTGCAAATCGGGGGAAATTTCGTCGGGTTTTCGCGTCGAAAGAGGGAAGTCGAATTTTAGGGTTTGTGGTATGAAAGTCGATTTTGGGTCCCAAGTCGTGTCTTAATTGGTATATACCATAACATTTACAGATGATTTAATAATAACACTTCTGTTAGGTCCTACGATTAACAACTCTATGATCCTAGGCATGAATTCTAAGTAATTCGATGATAACGATTGACATTAAGATTCGATCGAAAAACTCTAATGAAGAACGAGAGAGAATTCGAGTAGAGTGAGAAAGTTACTGTAGTTTCTCTCACTAGATATTGAATTGCAAGCCTTTCGGATCAATTTCCAAAACTTTCTCTATTAAGCTCAATGTGTACAATACTATTTATACCAAACAAACTTGGTATAAATAACAAACAAGTCCTAAACTAAGGATAACTATACAAAACGCTAATTACAAGGACAACTAATGAAATCAAGCACAATTCTAAAAGTATACTCTACAATCTCCCCCTTTGTGCTTGATTGCGTCTCCGCGCTATTTGTCCTCGTCGGGCAAAGTACGATCTGCGCAAGCCCAGCGCATGCTCATAATCCCTTATCGTCTCCCTAAGCTTCAGACGCTCCTCGATGTCATCTAGCAATTCCATCAGGAGCGGCTGTTCTCTCACGCTCCTCAGCATAGTGTCTCGGTTGATTTCTTTCTACCGATGCTCGATATTCCGCCTGATGACCTTGAGCGTTCCATCGCAAAATTTTTGAATCTCTGTCTTCAGCATCAACCTAGTCTTCTGGACAATTGGATTGTTGTAGGTGATGCCTATGACTGAGCTGATGTGTACATGATTGCTTGGAAGCCCTTCGATCTCAGGTCCTTTGTTGAGTGGTTCGGCCATGTTAACCTTCTTCATGTTGCTCTCCAGAGCTATCTGAAGGTCGTGTGCGGCGAAGTACTTGACTTGGCGCATCATGAACCGGTAGAGCTCTTCGAGGCCTTTTTTCTTGATGAAGCCTTGAGGACCTTTGTACTTTTCCACGTACAGCTTGTAGAGGTTGTACACCTCATCAGCAGGTATGTACGGTAGGTCACTCTCGCTTAGTTCCTCTCGGGTTCTATCCACTCTTTCAATGACGTAGTGAGGTGTTGGAAGTCCTCCTTTTGCACAGTAGACACTGGGGAGTTGGCATATTGGGGAGAGACTCTTGTAATGGTTCTTGACTTGTCCTTTAGTCATCCCCAACCTTACGTTTGGTCCTAGTTGGGTCAGCATCCATAGATATGTCATCCTCTTCTGCTGATCCCAGTGAGAGATTCCTCTTAGCTCGAATTCATTCAGCTTCTTGACCCTATCCGGTGACCTCCAGATGTGTTCACGAACTTCTTCAAGGAAGGAGATTTCGATTTGAATATTTTCCCACGGCGTGTCGACCCGAACGGTCCCTGGCATTTGCCTTGTGGGGGAAGTCGCTCGATTTTGTGTGGATTGACGCCATGTCATGATGGTCCCGATTGGTCTGGAGCTACTGAGGGAGTAGCTTGGGTAGCTGCTAGGGCTACAAGCATCGCAGCACTTGCTTCTTCTTCCGGAAGCAAGGGGCTTGAGTAGATCAGTGGCGTGGGCGGAGGCGTCCTGAGGTGAAAGGTTGGTGGGTCGATGTGGGCGGTGCGGTGCGTGGTGTAGGTGGTTTGTGTTTGGGTTTGGGTTTCACCAGCTCCAGCGCTTGTTTGTGTAGCGCCCGGGCCTTGTCCTTGGCCACTTGTAGATGTCCTTAGCCTCTTCTCCCCCTCATGAGGATCCTGATCGTCAGGGTCGTCATGTCGGCGTCTTGAGCGGGAGTCTTGGCCTCGGCAAGTGTCAGTAGGTGGCTCAGGATGATCCACCAATTGCCTGTAAAGGGACTCTTCTTGAGGCGACCGGTTGGAGAGGCCGATCAGTCGGGTGAGTAGAATGTCGTGGAGCTCGGTTATGGGTATGGTGTATGGGTTGATGAGGATGGATGAATTAGCTAAAGGGTCGGTGGGTGTGGGTTGTGGAGGTGTGAGGGTGGGTTGTGACGAGGTGCCTTCGGAGACAGATGCTTTCCCGGTGTCTCTGCGGGATGTCTCTATGGCAGTATACACTCTCTCCATTATTTTGTCTTCAATCGATTGAACAACAGCGGAGAGAGGGCTTGGAATTGCTCGTTCGTCACAAACGGTGCGGACGCCTCCTTGGATGGACCAGGACGACTGATGTCGCCTGTTATCAACCCTTGAGTAGACACCGACTCTTCAGGTTGGCTCACAGTCACTTGAGGTTGTGACTGTATGAGACTTCCACCCAATCCTTGAGTCGAATCTTGAGTCGAATCTTGAAGATTCGACTCTATGGGCGTTGTGGCAGGCTCGGGTTGCGCCAGCGAACCAGACACCATGAGAATTGGTTGCGGCTCAAGATTGAGCGAAGAAGTGCCATCAACACTTGTAGATGTGGTCAGCGTAGTATCTAGTGCGTTGTTGACGGCCGGAAAGAGGGACTCCAGCTGAATGCTAAGTCTCCTGGGAGTCCTCCTTATCAGACTTATTTCCTCATCAGACTCCGTGTCAGACGGGGTGGCCGTGTGAGGAGTGAGGTCACGATCGACGTCCTCCAGTGCCTGATGCGTCACCGGTGGAAGAGAGCTTTGCCCCATTTCTACTTCGGGCTGTGCTACTGGTTGAAGAACCTCCTCAATGGTTTCTTCGAGCATGCCAACATGAACGGGTACTTCCACTTGATATTCATGTGCAGGAGCCTCGAGCGCCATCTCAGTAGCCACGACGTCTATCAAGGTATCATCTACGTCGGGCATTGGCTCTTCGACCAATGGAGACTCCTGTTGAAGCTCCTGGGCGACAACATCTATCATCGCGTCGTCAGGGCTTTGGTGATGTTGCGGTTGGGGAGGGCTCATATGTACATCTGCCGGGGCTCTCTAATCATTTCCTCTGATATTCAGCTCCTGTGGGGTCAGCGAGCCGAAGAAGGTTGAGAGATATGGCCATTGAAGGCTGTGCAAGGTCCACCAGCCTTGTGTTGTTGAAGAATTTGAGCCGGGGCGGCTGATAGTTTCCTCCCGGGGGCAGCGAGGAATGTTCTGCGCGTACATCTCCATGTGTTGGCGGATGATGACGGAGAACCATCTTGCGTACGGCACGTTCTTGGACCGCTTGTTCTCCTTTTGTCTGATCTGCTCTGTAAGGTCGTTCCAGATCACCTGGGCAAAATCGTAATTCCGCGAGAACACGACTCCGTGAAAAATCTGGAGTATGTGGCGGTTGCCTTTATCGAAGTTGGCGTGCTTCGGAGATAGACACTTGTTCACGATCCCGAACAGTGTCTTCCATGGGTGAGGGATACCGTTGCTCTGGACCTGAGCGAGCTTGGTGAGCGGCGGACGCTAACCCATTTGAAGGAAATCAGCCACCGGTTCTTCATCTGATGGGAGGGGGTCGTAGTTTTGGCTGTGAGGGAGGTCAAGTAGAGCTCTGAACTCGTTCTTGCCCATGCAGATGTGCCTCGTCCCTACAACCGTCGTGAAATGGTATCCCCCGTCCAAGATGATGCTCTTGATCATCCCTCAAAACTGCTGGAGGTAGACCATCGGCACTGATGCCGTCACGGTAAGTCCATGCCATAGTGGATGGCCTTGAAGGATAGACACGATAATGTCGTCTGGACACCGGAAGGTGCCCAGGTCCAATTGGAAGTTCGTGTCGTGGACATTGAGGTATAAGGACTTCTCGTATATGTGATTATATGTTGGATAGCGATCCATCTGAAAAAAAAATAAGAAATATAACAAATCATTAGTTCATAATTTCGATATTAGTCGAAAATGAATTTAATTTCATCAAGTCATGACATGTTTGATTAATTTTGAATTGAAATCGTATGATATGCATATAGGATTCTTAATTTTTTTTTTAAAAAATGTAATGGCATGATGGTAATTTCGAATTAAACACCTAACGCTTGAAAAATAGTTTGAAAATTTTCTAAGTGTTTAATCGCGGGTAATGTCACTGTTCATGCCGAGAATTTTTTCGCTCGATGAAATTGGTTTTCAAATTGATTTCCTATGTATTGATTTCAATTGTAATGACTCAGTTTAATTTTTCGATCGAGAAAATTTTATTCGCTAATGTTCGCTACAGGGTAGAAGACTTAGAGAAAAATTTTCTAAGTGTTGAAGTTGAAATCGAGACTGTAGTCGATCAATTTTACGATCGAGAAAAATATCTGTGTAAATTTACGATCGAGAAATTAAATTTCCGGGTAAATTTACGATCGAGAAATTTTTCCGCGCGTGAATAAAATTTTGCTATTAAAATTACGAGCGAGAAAATATTTCAATTTGAAAAGGTTTTTCGCTGCAAAGTTTTACGATCGAGAAAATTTTCAATCAGAGACTAAGTCAACTATTGAGAAAATTTTCAATCAGTCAAAACTTCGCGGCGAGTTTTTACGATCGAGAAATTAATATCGCCGTTTAAAATTTTCGATCGAGAACAAGATTGAAATCGAAATTTTCGACTGTAAGTTTTACGCTCGAGATTTTTGAAGACATTGCATCTATTTTATCTATTCCTCTCAGTAATATTTCGCTCGCATAAAATAAAAATTAGTTTTCTCGATAGTAAATAAATTTCGATCAGCGTTAATTATTTTAATGATTAACTTGAAAACATTTGCGATCGAAAATCTTTTACGATGCATACAGTGATTTAATCAAATTTGAGAATCAATTTACACTGTTTGCGATCGAGAAAGTTCTTCGACGCATTTAAACCATTAAACTCCAGTTTTAGTCTATCAGTCAATCGAACACTAATAACGCACAAAATCGAATTTATTTTCACCCAAAATGATGAGGAAACTTCAAAAACTAGCCTATTATGCAGTTTCTAACCCAGATTATTCTTAGAGGAAGGCTATAACACTGCGAGCAGGTGTTTGACTTTCTCAGAGTATGAACCATCGAGAAATAACCAAGTAATCATGCGAAATATTGCAGAATACAGACGCAAATCTAGTTTAAATGAACGGAAGACCCTAAAGGAAGTCAAATCTACCTTCAAAAGACGAAAATTAGTTGAAAGCTTGAAAGATTTGAAGATTTTGACTGTCGTCTTTTGAGAGAAAAAGTTTTTCGCTAGAAAATTTGACTGTTGAGTTTTGCGATCGAGGGTTTTGCGTGATTTTAGGGATTTTCGACTGCAAACTAATGATGTCATCTAATTTGGGCTGATTTGACGTTTACGATACTTAGTGAGTTAAGCCCATTACTGTTTACGATCGAGAAACTTACGATCGAGAAGTTAGATTTGGTTACTGTTCAATTTTCGCTCGACAGTTCCGATCGTAAATCTCTTTGGTTCCTGTATAATTTTCGCTCGACAATATGAAGGCCAAAATTACAATTTGTCCCAAATTAATTTTCGCTCGAAAAAGTGCGATTGAAAATTGCAAATTTGCCCGTATTTCCCGATAGTAAGTTTTCCTTAACATTTCATATTGATTCTAAATTTCAAGAATAAACCACAGCATTACTCCTAATTATAAACGAGAATGCAATTAACTCCCTGAATTTTCGTAGAAGTGACATCCCGCTCCAAAATTGATCTTCGATAATCTGCATTACTTAGAGCAAAATGTCGAGAATATTAGAGTTAATTGAAAAAATAATAGATCTACTAAGGCATCTCCTGTATCGTTTATCGATTTCTTGAGCTCACGATCGTGAAATTTTGTGAGGTCCTCCCTTTTTAAGTATTGCCCGAAGCAAATCGAGGTGAAAATTTCTGCAACATTTAAAGATAAGAACATCAAAAATATTTGGAGCTCAAAACATTGTAAATGCTCCCCCTCAAATATTGCACATGTATCGATTTATCACATAATCAAGCAAATCAATACAAGTAACAATTATTTTTGTACGCAATTTAGGCAATTTCACTTAGATACATGGTCCCCAAATCATGTATTCAAAATTTTTGCGAGAGGGTACGAGCAAAAACAAGTGAAGTTGCATTTTAGTCAATTCCGTACCAATGCAAGTTAAACATGCATTCAAAATGTGCGATTTTTTTTCTTTTTTTTTTATGTATTAATAGTATTATTAGTATGTGGTCAGATTATTTTGCTACGATCATCGTCACGCCTAAAATTTCACGAGACATTTGATAGGATCACGTACCGTCAAGTCATGTCGTCAAACTTAAGGAGTCCTAAGCTCATAGAATGATCCATTTCGACAACTCTCACTGGGTTCACTCTAGCACTCGATTACTTATGCCTTGGTATGATTATATATATCACTCAAGTCAACACAAGCAATCTTAAGTCAATTTACCTGTGATCGAGGCATTTTTTAATCATTTCACCCTTGCGAGAGATCGTTGATGTGGAATCATAGAGACTTGTTAATGGTTTTATTTTTGGCTCTGATTAAGAAGGGAAGGATAGTTTTGGGATTGTGGACTAAGAATCTTCTTCCTCTTCTTCGTCGTTCTCCTTCTTTTAGACGTTTTTTTTTCGTTCTTCTCATCCTTTCTTTGTCTCCTTCTGCACTTGCTCAAGCTGGAGCTCCGCTTCTCTACGAGGCTGAGAGATTATCTAAGGAGAAGTTCTTCTTGTTCGTTCTCGGGCCGATACTGCGCTCCTTTTCTCTTAATCCCTAGTGAGGTTTCAAAGATTATCAATTTGAAGAAGTTCGCAGTTATGGAATTCGAACCCAAGGCCGCGCTCCTCTTCACGTTGTCCCGATATAAGACCGGATTATCGTTGGAGAAGTTCACTTCGTCGTGCTACTCTTTCCAGCCGTTCTGACGAGTGTACGAGATTATCAATGGAGAAGTTCGCAGCAAGATCCATGTCCCCTTCTAATGTATGAGATTATAATAGTCGAGGGATAGGTTCTTTTGGACTGCTTTTTGTGCGTTGAGCATTCCTCATGTGCGTTTTCCATCTTCTCTATCATCTTTCTCTTTGTCGTCTCTTTTTCTCCCCCTCCTTTTCTCGATCGAATATCCCATCGAAGACTTAGGTGTCGGTTGAAGGCTCAAAGGATTTTCAAGTGAAGAAAAGGATATCGGAGAAGGCTCAAAATGGATGCCTAGAGGCTGTATTAAAGGATTGGGATTTTTATTTAAGGCTAAGAGAGGAATATCCTAAGTGCTTTAATCATTTTCCTAAGGATCTATCGAAAGACGAGTATGAAGCCAAGAATCACTCGTTAAGACAAGCGATTGATGTGTGACTCGCTCAAGAATAAATCAATAAAAAGCGAAAATAATAGGCCAGAATCCTCACTTATGTAAAGTGGCTTTGTGTCAAGTGGAGCAAACTAGATGAGCTATAGGCACAAGAATGCGACTTAGACTAACAAAATTAAGTAAGCAATCAATCGCATGCCAGGGAAATCTAATTGTGACATAGATCGAACATCCTAAAGATATCGTCATTCCCCTATATTATAGGTATATGTATGTTTTTATATTTAATTTTTATTTATTAAATTCACGCAAAATAAGACATGTAAGCATAGAACGCACATAGAATAGAACATTTAATAGTGCGAAAGATCAGGGAATGCACATATCACGGAAGGTTCAGCATGCCTAATTTTCCGACAAGGAATTGGAAGTGTTTTTCATCCAATGCCTTGGTGAAAATGTCGGCTAGTTGATATTCCGTGTTCACAAAGTACATATCAATAGTGCCTTTTTCTACGTGATCTTTTATAAAGTGATATCTAATGTCTATGTGTTTCGTGCGTGAATGATGAACGGGATTGCAAGTAATAGCGATGGCACTTTGACTATCACTATATATGGGTATGTTATGTAAATTGTACCCATAGTCGCGAAGCTGAGTCCGTAGCCACAGCACCTGGGAGCAACAACTGGCGGCAGCCACGTATTCCGCTTCGGCCGTCGAAGTTGACACACAGTTCTGCTTCTTGGATGACCAGCTGTTAGGAAATATTTTGTAGTATTCAATTTCATTGTATTATCTTTGTTGATTTGCTTTATTAAACTTTGGGCTAGTTCTTAATTGGGTTAGTTCTTAGTTATTCATGTAATGAGCCTTCACAAGAGGCCCACCTATTATATACCAACTTGTGGTATAAATAGGAAAACCCTAACACATAGTTAGGTGTGCTTGTGTGTGTAGATCAAATAAACAATTTTAGAGTGAGAGAGCCTCCTCAAGAACACCACCAAGCCCCACACGACCCGAACCTAAATCTCGATCATTCGGCGTGTTTAATCCGTCCGAAGTCGTATTGTTGGTGAAATCCCGGACCAACAATTGGTATCAGAGCCCAACGCGACCGGATTTGCGTGTTTTGAGCAAGATTTGAGTGAAAAATTGCTTGAAAATTATTTTCGGCCATTCTCTGATTTTGGGCGATTTCGACCCCGATTTGTTGTTTTTAGACATCCCAAAGGTTGATTATGTGTTTAGGAATGTTTTTCTGATCTTTTGGAACAAGTTTCGTCGATTTTGAGTGAGATATGAGCGAAAACGAGCCATTTTTCTGGTAAATGTCGCGCTGCCCATGCTTTGTTCTTGGCCGAGAAATTTTCTTACCCGAGAAAATTCTTAGCCGAGAAAATTTCGCTGGCCGAGAAACTTTCACTGAACGAGAAATTTTCTTACCCGAGAAAATTCTTAGCCGAGAAAATTTCGCTGGCCGAGAAACTTTTGCAATCCGAGAAATTTTCTAAGGCTGAGAAATTTCGAAACTGAGAAACTTTCTTTCTCAGGTTTAGAAATTTTTTGAAACCGCGAAATTTTGAAACCGCGAAATTTTCTAAGGCTGAGAAATTCGAAACCGAGAAACTTTCTTTCTCAGGCTGAGAAATTTCTATCCGAGAAACTTTTTAGTTGCGAAACTTTCTCAGTTCACACTTCACGATTTTTCGCGGTCTCTCTCACACAGCTGCTTTTTCTCAACCCGCGAATTTTTCAACCTGAGAAACTTTTAAAACTGAGAAATTTTTCAAATTGCGAAATTTTCCAGAACTTCGAAATTTTCGCGACTCACTCTCTCAACGAAATTTCTCGGGACAACATTTCTCGCACATTTTCACACATCATTTTTCGCACCCCCCGAGAAATTTGCACCCAACCTTTAAACTTGATCCAAACACACCTTTTAGCTTCAAATCTTGCAAAAATCACTCATTAAAAATACACTTAAGCGTTTTTTACCACCAAAATTTCTGCCCCCCCCCCGGATTAAATAAGGTTTTTTTTTAAAAAAAAAGGGTTTCTACCAATGGAAAATTTATATCATTGGATAGAGAAAAATTTTCTAAGGCCATTGGACTTTGTCTATTTTACACTTTTAAATTTTCCGAAATAAATTTTTCTGGGCCAAATTTTTCGGTATAGACGACGTTTTTGTAAAATTTTGAAGGCAAATCCAAAACGCGGCAACGATCACCGTACCCAACAATCGACCTAGGACGGTAATTGGCACATTATAGAAAAAGTTTAGGTCACCCCCAAACTTTTCGGAGCCGAATTTCCAAATGCCAATTTCACACCCAGCATGTATGGTACCCGGGTTGCTCCACATACATGACTGGTACACGACGTGAGCAACTACCCCCGGCATGAATGGTACATGGGTTGCTCCACATTCATGACCGGTATGCACTGCGAGCAACCAACCCCATCATGCACGTTACACGGGTTGCTCCACGTGCATGAAGGGATGTCAGAGAAGTGAGCAATCATCATGACTTCTGTACAAATCCGTGCAGAACCCGAACCTACAAAGAAGGGTTGACAAAAGTTCAACCAACCATCAGTGGGCGCGCCATCCAATCTCGATGCTTAGGCGATGTGGATCTCATGTACCAGACTCCACCGTCCACCCACTGCCATCCATTCCACCATGGTGCGCTACATGGAGACGTCCTAAGCCACCGTGATCCTCTTTACGCCCTCACCACCACCACCACCTGACGAGTCTCAGAAGTGTCTGATCAACAGTTTTGGGCCACCCTCGTCGACATCACTCGTGGTTGCCTTTCAACGCGATCACGCCACGTCACCATAGTTCCCATGGATCAGTGAAACCCCCCTGATCCTAACCCAGGAACGAGCCTACCCTAGCCTCTCTAGTCTAGGTCTAGGTCGCGCGACATCCTTCTCCACGCAAAGATCCAATCAACGATCTCGGGAGGATGACGTAAGTCGCTTGCAGGAGTTGCGAACCAACGACGAGATGATCGCACTCCTCTATCATATCTCACCATAACCCGGACCTCGCCCATAGGTACAGGAGACGACCCGTTCGTTTCCCGAGTAGAAGTCGCGGCATCTGGTCCAACCGCGCAATTAACCCCCCAACCACTCAGCTATCCTTTCGCAGATACTGTTTCATTCGCACAAGAGGAACACGTTAGCCATCACCGCCCCACTTGGAGACGGTTGATGTTGAACATGCAGTGTCCCGCCTCTCACTGCACCTCTTCCACTCACATAGAGTCTAGTGTCCTCACCCACCGAAATTTTCCACTTTATAGGACACAAACACTCTTTACGCACCGCAGGTTCTTCGTGAACTTGCCCGAACGCTTGATGACGTCCTTGTGACCGAGAGCAGAAGACCCACGACAGCCACCCTCACCACAACTGTCGATGGGCCACGGATACGAGCTTGTCTCATCGTCCGTGCGAACGGAAAGCCTTTGTGGCTCTCCGGTTCTTTCTGACCTGTGCAAACAGGCGGCACATCGGACACATGTTTCGATGTTGTGACGAGGGAGCGTCTTTGTGACCCCCGCCTGGTTAGTTACCCCGTTCGTGATGGAGCCCCAACTCATAGCAATCAGCGAGGAACTTACACATTCCATGCCGCGCTCAACGAGGATCTATGAAGGAAAAGGTCCCATCACCGACACCACTCCACCACGCCTACGCCTACGCCACCCACCACATGCTGCTCCGTCTCTCCAGTGTTCAAAACTGAACCCGGAGGAACATCAATTGCTGCTACTCCTGAGAATCCCACTTGATTGCCTCACTCAACACCACACCACATCACCATCACCACCATCAACGCCAGAGGCAGACTCGTCCCACGGACGACGTGACGATCCCAAAGACGGAGATCATCTCAAGGGGGAGTAAAGGAGAAGAACTGAGTTGAAGATCGTACAGCAGCATCAGCAGCAACCATCATCCACCTCCGCTCACACCACCTATGCCACCTCTCACAACACCTACTCCACCACCTCCACCAACTACGCCCCGCCGGAGGCTTCCACTACCTCCGCGCACATTCTTATGTGTCAGGCTATTATGTTCATAATGGAACACTCAAAGGAGCCATGGCACATCTCATCCACCACATTCCGCCACTACTGCGCTGACCACTCTGACGACCGGGCTCCCTGCTCTTGAAAGTCACATTTCAATGGAGCCTTGGCACATTTTTTTACGCCCCACACCTACCTTCTTCTGGAGCCAGACGAGTCAACTTCGTGGCCGAACCAGACAACTTCCATTCGAAGACGACGAACCCGGCGCCGAGAAGAAGAAGATTGGAGAATCTTAACAAGTGAGTCCTAGCCGAGCCATCAATGCCTCCGCAAGAAGAGGAGATATCCCTTGTAGGGGGAGTTTGCTAGGAATCGAGATCTCCAATATGCCCAACAAAGATATCCCGCGCTGAACTGAAGATTGAACACTAAGGGGGAGATTGTTAGGAAATATTTTGTAGTATTCAATTTCATTGTATTATCTTTGTTGATTTGCTTTATTAAACTTTGGGCTAGTTCTTAATTGGGTTAGTTCTTAGTTATTCATGTAATGGGCCTTCACAAGAGGCCCACCTATTATATACCAACTTGTGGTATAAATAGGAAAACCCTAACACATAGTTAGGTGTGCTTGTGTGTGTAGATCAAATAAACAATTTTAGAGTGAGAGAGCCTCCTCAAGAACACCACCAAGCCCCACACGACCCGAACCTAAATCTCGATCATTCGGCGTGTTTAATCCGTCCGAAGTCGTATTGTTGGTGAAATCCCGGACCAACACCAGCAGACCAGCTTTTCGCCTAGAAATTGAGCGTCACCGGACGTGCTTTTCCTGTCCATTCGGCAACCTGCATAGTCAGCGTCAGTATAGCCGATTAGTTTGAAATTCGTACCTTTAGGATACCATAGTCCTAAGGTAGTTGTGCCCTTAAGGTAGCGAAGGATACGCTTCACCGCGAGCATGTGGGATTCTTTGGGATCGGCTTGGAATCGGGCACATAGACAAGTGGCAAACACGATATCCGGCCGACTAGAAGTGAGGTAGAGAAGAGAACCAATAATACTGCGATAGAGTGTGATGTCGACCGATTTTCCTGTGGGATCGGCATCCAACTTGCAGTTTGTGGACATGGGAGTGCTGAGTGGCTTGCTCTGATCTTGATGGAATCTTTTCAAGATGTCCTTAATGTACTTAGTCTGACTGATGAATATTCCATCTTCGAGCCGCCCGACTTGAAGTCCTAGGAAGAACTGCATCTCTCCCATGTGGCTCATTTCGAACTTGCTCTTTATGAGATCTCCAAACTTCTTACAAAGTCGCGGATTTGTTGAACCAAAAATGAGTCGTCGACGTAGACTTGAACGACCATCAAATCCTTGTCTTGCCATTTGATGAAGAGGGTCGTATCGATTGTTCCTCGAATAAATCCAGATTTTATGAGGAAATCGCTCAAGACATCGTACCAAGCACGTGGGGCTTATTTTAGTCCGTAAAGAGCTTTATTCAATCGATGGACGTGATTGGGATGTTCTTGATCAACGAAGCCGTCAGGCTGAGCGACATAGACTTCTTCTTTAAGTATACCGTTGAGAAAGGCAGTTTTAACGTCCATTTGATAGACCTTGAAGTCTTTGTGAGCCGCATAAGCCAATAGTAGACGAATGGCTTCGATTCGGGCAAGAGGAGCATACGTTTCATCGTAGTCAATACCTTCCTGTTGATTATATCCCTTTGCAACTAACCGGGCCTTGTTCCTAATCACTTCTCCATCTTCATTCTTTTTGTTCTTGAATACCCATTTCGTTCCGATGATAGTTTTCCCATGTGGGCGGGGTACTAATTTCCACACTTGAAGACGTTCGAATTGGTTAATTTCCTGTTGCATTGCAATTATCCAATCCGGGTCGTGTAGTGCGTCTGCTACCTTAGTAGGTTCGTTTTGGCTTAAGAAGCAGCTGAAAAGACCGTGTTGATGCCTTGTCCTTACTCCGCGTGAAAGATCGCCAATTATCTGATCAACCGGGTGGGCTTTAGTCCACTTGCGCTCATGTGGCAAGGCTGAAGAAGACGCATCAGCCATTTGTGGATCTAGATTTCCAATAATCTCCGATTGTTCATTTGTGTGAGGAAGTTCCAAATCAGCATTTGGAGGGAGCGACTCTGATGATTCTTCCTCAACACCCACGATAGTTTCTTCATTATTCTGAGGCAGGTCTGAATCGGTTGGAGTAGGAACTGTTGAAGAGCTTGGTAAATCGGCCTCTTCGGGTGGAGAATCCACTATAGGTGTAGCATTGTGTGACCGATGTACTGGCTCGAAGAGAGAGTACAAATCGTCTAATGCAAGTCTCATAGCTTCTTCTGACGTTGAATTCGGAGTTGTTGCCTTCTTCTGTTGGTTTTGTGCCAACACACCAGTGAAAACAGGTTCTGAACTGTTATATTCAGAAGCTATCGGGTTGAGTATGGGTCCTGAACTGAGGTGTGCAGGAGCCATCGGGTTAAGCACGGGTCCTGGACTGACTTGACCAGAAGACATCTCCGCCACTTCGTGGAAAGTGACGTTGTAGCTTTCTTTGATTGTGTGGTTGGACTTGTGTATACTCGATACGCTTTCGAGGTTGAAGAATACCCGACGAAAGTGGCTTCGAATGCTTAGGGTCGAACTTAGCACGTTGCTCTCGGTCGTTCGCCACAAAGCATTTGCACCCGAAGACTTTAAAGAATGAAATGTTGGGTACTCGTTTGTTGATAATTTCGTACGGAATCTTGTCGAAGCGCTTGTGAATCACCGTCCTGTTTTGAGTGAAACAGACAGTATTTACTGCTTCAGCCCAAAGAAAGTGTGGAAGTCCGGAATGGATCAGCATTGTACGAGCGGCTTCCACTAGTGTTCTATTCTTTCGTTCGACTACCCCATTCTGCTGAGGTGTCTTGGCAGCTGAAAATTGTTGACTTATCCCAAGTTTCTGATAAAAATTACTGAGACATCTGTTCTTGAACTCAGTGCCATTGTCTGTTCGAATGAATTGGATAGTCTGCTGTAGCAAATTTTGAGTAATGTTCACGAAATTGATGATCAAGTCCCCTGTCTCATTTTTTGTTCGAAGAAACCTTGGCAAGTGTAGCGAGAGTAGTCATCGACTATGACCAGTAGATACTTGCGTCCATTTATACTCTGTGTCTTCATCGGGCCACAGAGGTCCATATGTAGCAGTTCCAGAGGACGTGAAGTAGAGGCCACTTGTTTGATATGATGAGTTGCTCGATTCATTTTCCTAATTGGCACGCCGAACATTGATGCTCTTTTTGTAAAGGTATAGTTGGAAGACCATGAACCAACTTTTTCTTTGAGAGATGTTGAAGAGCTTTGAGGTTGAGATGAGACATGCTTTGATGCCATAAGCTGTTCCTCTGAATTACAGTCTGAGAGATGAGGCAGACAGCTGTCGAGGGCCGCACGGATGTCAGGTTGATCGTGTAAAGATTGGATTGCCGAAGTCCGTAAAGGAGTTCTGTGTCTTGACTATCCAAAATTCTGCACCGGTCAGCATGAAAGACCACCAAGAATCCTTTGTCAAAGAACTGGCCTATGCTGAACAAGTTATGGCGGAGGCCTTCGACGTATGAGACATCTTTTATAGTCAGATTCTTCAGAATGATATACCCAAGTCCTAGAATCGGGGCTGAATCGTTGTTTCCAAACCTGACTTTTCCGTTAGGATGGTCTTTGTAGTTGCTCAATAGTTCTTGATTTCCCGTCATGTGTGTGGAGCAACCAGAATCGAGGTACCACACATGATGGATCTGCAAAAATAATTAAGAGAGATTTAGGTACCCATTTAAACATGGGTCCTCTCAGATTAGCAGATATGATTTCAGGTTCAGATATAGTTTCTAAATTATTACTTGAGGGAGTCTTGACAACCCATTTCACTTTTGAAGAAGTGGTTTGGGTGCTGCCTCCTTAGGTGACTTGGCCGTTTCGGCTTTCGTCGTCCTAGGCGGAGATTTAGGAACCCATTTGGGTTGAACCTTGCAGGGAAGGTTAATTTCAGCACGTACAAATGCTTTGGTAGGTTTGATCGAGGAAAAGATCTTTTCTTGTGATAGTCTCCTAAGGGCTTGGGGGATTTAATCTCTACGGGATACTTTAGGTGAGGACAGTCATGTATGGCGCCATAAGCTTTCTTTATGGCTGGATCTTGTTTCCTACGAGTTTTCCTAGTGGCATTTGTTTCAGAATGATTAATTTTTGTTTTCGATGTGGAGCCTATTTCGAAATTAGTGCTTCTAAATGTGATTGGTTTGAGGGAGTGTGTAGAAGCAATTATTTGAAACGAGGAAATGGCTCTTTTATTTTCCTAGTGTCTTTTATTTTTGTACAAGGAGAACCGATATTCGAAACATTCGACTCTATTGACTCCTCTATTTTTATTCTAGACACCCACGCCTTCGTATTTAGTGCTAGTCCTACGCTCCCTGTAGACGTAGGTGAAATAGTGTTAGGCTTAGCACTTCTAATAATACGTTTATGATCTACTGAAGGCGCTTTTTCAATTTTCACGCTTTTTGAAATAGCGTGTGATTTAGCTTGGGATGTTGAAGAAGCTTTGAGATTCTCAATCTCTTTTAGGAACTTTTTCTTTTCAGCTTCAAAATTCTCTCGTTCTATTTCTAATGAGCATCTTAACTCCTCTATTTTCCTAATAATAGGGGGTATATAGAGAGAATTTTCAGAATGATGAATTTGTGCTACTTCTTTAATGGAAAGATCTTCAGGTAGTTCAATTGACTCAAGACTCCAACCTTTGGAAAGTTCCCTAATGTTGTAGCTTTGATTCAATTCGGTGTAGGAGAAGGGAATTTCAACCCTAGTCTTGGCTTTTCTTTTGGTTTCTTCTAAAGCATCTATTTCTTTAGCATTAGTAAAAACCATAAGATCTGTTAATCCTAAACCCATGTATTGAATGTCGTAAAGTTGCTTACAATCAACTTTCGACAGACACCGTGGGTTCTCAAAGCCTAAGCCAAATTTATAATCATAAAATTCTAAGTCCATGGGTTGATTTAAAAATATTGTCTGTTCAGTCTGTCCCCTTCTAACAAGAAGATCAACCTTAGTATATAACTTCTTTCGATCTTCCCCTAACAAAGCATAGTTATTTTCTATTGTAATTTTGGAGACTTGACAAGCATCTAATTCTACACCAAGTTTACTAACTTTTGCATTTGATTCTTGTAATTGGGCTACTAAGTTAGTAATCATAGTGGTAGCTTCGGTTATCCTACAATTGAGGGTGGCTTTCTCATTGAGATTCCTAACCAAACAATTGTAGTTATTTGCTAGCCTATCCTCCAATTCTTTAATCTTCACACTATACTGCTCTGTCTTAGATGAACTAGTCTCCCTAGAATGTAAGGTCTTAGTGAGTTCTTCTATCTTCTTATGGGAGCTTCTAAGTTCGGACTCGAGACTAGTGATTTTCTCTTTAGACCTAGGCAATTTGTCTTCTACTTCCTTTATACATTTCTGCTCATGTTGCATGTTAGCGTATTCTATTTTATACGATTCTAACATGGTCAATAATGTGGAAGGGAGGTCTACCTCTTGTGAAGAGGTGGATGCGTTCTCGTCGTCCGTTTGATTTGTGGTTTCGGCGTCTGATTCATTGTCGAGATGGGCCATGAGGGCTAAATTCTCTTCTTCAGAACTCGATGTTTCCTCAAGCCATTGGTCTTGTTCGGCCATGAGAGCTACTCCAGCTTCCTTCTGTTTCGTCAATTGGAGCTTCCTGGAGTAGTGGTTGGCATCTCTCTTCTACGGAAGAGTGCACTCTCTGGCGAAGTGACCTGGCTTGCCACAGTTGAAGCATTTGTTAGTCTCCTTAGGGTTCTTGACATCGGAGCTCTCTGGTGCACGTTCTTTGTTTTTAGAGCTTGTAGTCCGAATTCGGTTGGCTGAGGTTGACGACTTCTTCTTGAAGTACTTCTTGCTCATCATTTGTCCTATGAGAGCTAACTGCTTTCCTAGTGCTTTCAGATTTGGCTCAACATCGGAGTCCGACTCTTCTTCCGCCTCTGAAGGTGAAGGAGGCCTAACGGTCTTTTCCTTTCTTGATCTTGAGCTCCTCTTCTCTGAGACTAAGGCAACAGTGTCTTCGTTCTGTTTGCCTTTCTGCTCCTTGAGAATCTCGCTTATATCATCCTCATGCTGTGCGAGATTGTCAAACACGGCATGGACATCCAACTCCTCTAGATCTTTATTTTGTCAAATCTGAGTGGATATTTTCTTCCATTCCGCGGGCAGAGAAGATAGAAATCTGATGTTTGTCTCCATGTTGGTCTTCGTGATCTCTATCTTCCTCATCTCGTTGAGAAGAGTGAGGTATCTTTGGTAGATCTCGTATAGACTCTCCTCAGGCTTTGCTTTGAAGGAGTTGTAAGCGGTGAGAATGTTCGCCTTTTTGGCCTTTATGCCAACTTCCGTCCTCTGCATCATCCTATGCAGTTCATCCCACATTCCTTTAGCCGATGAAAGGCTATCATTCTGTCGGTATATGTCGTTGGGGATGCCCTGCATGAGGGTGTTCATGGCTACTAGATCAGCCTTAGCTCGAGCCCTCTCCTCGATTGTGTACTCCCTAGACTCCTTCAGTCGCCTAGATGCAGGAATTTGAGGAGTTGCCGTTTCGTCACCGGGGACATGTACCTAGAATTGTGCTGGTCCCTGTTCGGGTGACTGCAGTAGATTCTCGGCCTGATCTTTTAAAGCGATGAAATTTAGGAAGCGGCTTCTCCAAACGGTGTATTCGCCTCGTTGCAAAATCGGTGGACGGTTGTCATTTCCGAGTGAGTATGCATCCATTTGTAGTTGAGTTGTTGAAGGATCTTCGTTAAGTGTTTTGAACTTTTGAAGATGATGTAATGTGCTTCACAAGTGACAAAGTTCGTTAGTAGCGTTTGATTCGAAAAATAGATCGAGAATTATTTTCGATTCAATCTTTAAAGTTTGATCAAAAATAATTTCGTCGAAATAGAATATAATGTGTACTATTTAAATGCGAGATGGTTTGTCAGTGAAATATCTTTCGAGCGAAATAAATTGCCCAAAATCGTTCGGTCGAGAAAAATTTCTAGATCGTGAATTTATTTCGATTGTAGAAAAACAGTACGTTAGTAAGTTTTTCGACAAGTCAAAATAAATCGGTTGACTGAAAAAGTTTCTCGCGTGTAAATGATTTTTAGCTTGGTCAAACTTTAAATGTCTGACCGAAAATGTTTCTCGAGAGAGAGTTTTTACGCGTGCAAAGTCAAACTTGGTCTCCCTCGAAAAAGATTTTCGCTGAATAATGCTCGAGAAATATTTCTAACTAAAATCGTTTCTAGTGTTGACGATTTTAGCACCGACTTCGTATTCTGACAGAGAAAAATTATCGCGCCAAGTTTTTCGATCGAGAAATTAATCCGATCGCAAAACCTAGCGAGAAACATTAGAACAAACGAGAAAAAATCACAGAATACGATTAACACAGATTCAAGCAAAAACAAGGAATTAGACATTGAAATTTCAGGGCACGAACAAGCAATTAAACACATTATGAAGCAAAGTATGTCGAATTTTGATCAAAATCAGAAGGTGTTCTTCATGTTCTTCGTGAACAGTAAATCACAGAATCGATTTAATCCTTAAATCGAAGTTCAAACAGCTATAAAAGTGATCGTAATCATCATCTAACACTTAAATGAGCACGGAAACATCAAATTCAAGTCAATTAGGCACAAAATTATGCTATTGGATCGAAAACAGATTTCGCGCCAAACTGTTCTTCGATGAACAATGAACAGAATTAAATTTCGATGCGAATCTAACAATTTTTGATTCAAAACTGAACGAATCTGCTCTGATACCAATTGTTAGGTCCTACGATTAACAACTCTATGATCCTAGGCATGAATTCTAAGTAATCCGATAATAACGATTAACATTAAGATTCGATCGAAAAACTCTAATGAAGAACAAAGAGACAATTCGAGTAGAGTGAGAAAGTTACTGTTGTTTCTCTCACTAGAAATTGAATTGCAAGCCTTTCGGATCAATTTCCAAAACTTTCTCTATTAAGCTCAATGTGTACAATACTATTTATACCAAACAAACTTGGTATAAATAACAAACAAGTCCTAAACTACGGACAACTATACAAAACGCCCCTAAGTACAAGGACAACTAATGAAATCAAGCACAATTCTAAAAGTATACTCTACAACTTCAATCTGAATACATACCACTAAAATATATTTCTATAACACATAATAACACGTTCAAATTTAGGTCTAAAAACTTTGATGTAATTTCAGATACAAAAAAGGGTAACAATGTCTTTTCCGTCCCAATCGGTCCTTTTCCCTAACAAAAATATTGTTTGGGTCCTTCTCCCTATTTAAAATATAAAAAGGGCCTGAATCCAACTCAAACTTCTTAGGAGGGCCTGATATCTAATTAGCCCTTTTTTGTACAAAGCGAACCAAAACCGCATGACACTTTTATATTGATATTTTTACTCCTTATATCTAATTTTATTTTATGCTAGTTTATATATATATAAATATAGAAAATCATATATAATTATAAAAATATCGGAAAATTTCACATAAATCCTCATTAAGTAAAATACATATCACTTAACTCCCTGTCCAGAATATAATATCACTTAAGGACCAAAGTCAAACTATACTATCACTTAGGGTCCGTTTGGTATGCGGAATCCAACGCGGAAAAGAAATGGAAAACGAAATGATACGCATTGGATCGTTATACCGTCTCACGTGTCGTACCATAGTACGTTTTCTTTTCCTTTCCGCACCAAATTCCGCATACCAAACTCACCCTTAAGGACTCAATCAGATTAAAAGACTACCCCTAAATATGCTTCTTCACAGCTTTAAAATTTAAAAAAACAGAATTATCGATCGAAAGAAAAAAAACGAAATCGACGTGGAATTCGCCGTCGCCCTCGTTGCCCATCTCAGACGGTGGTCGGAATTCGTCTACGTCCTCCAGGTAAGTCGTCAAAGTGGATGAAAGAAAAAAGAACCAGAGAAGTAGAAAAACTGAAAGAAGAATCGTGGATTTTCATGGTCGATCAAACACAAATTTTCTCGATCTAGGTTAGTAAAGGTGGGTCTTTTCAATTTACTGGTGCGGTGAATCTGTTGCGAGTGTAATTTGGTGCGAATGCGATGGATTCAATTGGATGTTTGGGAATGATTTTGTTGGGACCTGAGATTGATGACTGAAACGAGGGTACTAAGATGAAACTCCCAAATTCTGTGTTTGCAATCGTGTATCAAATTAATGTATATTGTGTACCTTTACACGTCTGGTTAGAGTACCAAGCTTATTACTGCTAATGTATCATTTCATGTATATTAGGGTACCACAGTTCTGTATATATTGTACAGTTTTCATGTAGGGTTGCTGAATTATTTGTAGGAGTAAACAAGCATGTTGTCCACAAGTGTAGTTCATGGGGGCTCGCTTTTTGGTTGTGTTCTTACAAGCAGAATACGCACTTTTTGGGCCGTATTTAACATGTTTTTTTGTGTTGTTGTAATCTTGAGAATCTGATGAATACATTGTTGCAGTAAAATATCTGTAAATTATGGTACGGTAATAATATTGCAATTGTACGGTAAACAGTGAGTACAAGGAATAGCGAACAATAGTTAGCTGGTACACAAAAAACCCTCAAAGTGGTACGCTTAATCTAAAGAAAATAAATAAATTTCCTAAAGAATAGTATGGTACAAAGGGAAACAAAGTTCACGGTCTCCTCTTCTTCGAATAAAAAAAAACAAAGTTAACGGTTTTATGACAATTTCAGACTGAATAAAGGCTATTCTGACACCCTGCGAAACGTCTGACACGCTGCAAAAATTCTGACACGCTTCATTTACCCTATAATTGATCCAACTTAAATTTAATTTTGTGGTATGGTAAACTACGCAGTGTAGATACATTAAGAATTCATATTTAGGTACGGTTACATGCAACGTTTAGGTACGCTATATCACTACGTATGATACAGTATATTTGTTACCCTATTTTCTATCCAATTTAAATTTGATTTTGTGGTACGGTAAACTACGCAGTGTAGATACATTAAGAATTCAAAAATAGGTACGGTTACGTGCAACTTTTAGGTACGCTAATATCACTACGTATGGTAAAGTATATTTGTTTACACTATTTTCATTCCAATTTAAATTTGATTATGTGGTACGGTAAACTACGCAATGTAGATACATTAAGAGTTCACCCTCAGATACGGTACGGTTATATGCAACTTTTAGGTACGCTAATATCACTACGTATGGTACAGTATATTTGTTTACGCTATTTTCGATCAATTTAATTTTGATTTTTTGGGAAATCTGATGCTTATATGTATCTAAGTTATATCGTTAACTTCGTATCACGTTTGATATTGTAACATCTCTACTCATGTAGTTAATGTTAGAAGGACAATGTATCATTAGAAGAAGATGAACAATGTTGTTACCGTTCAGTAGAGATATAGTATTTTGTTTGTCTAACTGAGAACGATCACCCTATAGTACATTCTCTTGCATTATTTTTTATTATTTATTGTCTGTAGGCACTAATCTGTTCGTTGACGTATTAAAATGGACGTAATTGGACCGATAAATCAGGGTACAGTATCAATATGAATTTTGGTACAATAAATGCAGGATTTTAGATACGGTCAATGACTATATAAAGGTACAGTTTAAACGCTATATTTGATACATATATTAGTCTGCATTTTATATTTTACAGTTCAATGTGGTACCATATCAGTTCTAAATATTGTACATTACCGTAGTATAATTTGGTACACTAATGATGTTAAACTTGGTAACATATCGATACTCATCTTGGTAACATATCGATACCTTCTTTAACATTTTTGACGCACCCAAAATTCCAAGCATGTGTCAACATATGTTCCATAATACCGCTAAAAATGTTAGATATCGAAAATGTTGAGCTTTTTTTTTGTATTTTCATAACATTTTATTCAACTATTAATATATCTTACCATTTTAATGCGTTTGGTGTACCATTTAGTTGTTGTATATTGTACCTTATAGATACGATTACCGTACCTTGTTTAACATTATTAGCGTACCCAAAGTACCAGCGAATAACAAAATATTTTAGGCAAAAAATCTGTTGTCAGAATACATCCAACATTACACCACAACAAACACATAGTCAAAATAAAAATATACTTAATCAACATATATGCAATATATGGCCAAAAAATATGAAATAACATATACACAACATCTGGACAAAATAATGGAACAAGCAACATAATGATTGTATTATCCCGTACCTCATTTACCAAACTCAAAATTCGACAAACATTATAGTGTAAATTACAAGTTCTTATACAACATCCAACAAATAAATGTAGTCTTCAAACAAATTATAACATCCGACCATAAATTCTCCTTATCTTATTCCCTCAAGCATACGGATAACCTTTCGTGCCTTACCACTATACGGCCCTCCACAGCTCATCACGTGCATTAACAAAAGCCTCATCGCATGTCATTAATGCATAAACTGAACACGACGATTTGTAGCATCATTCTGTTCAATATGTTGTACCAATCCAAAGAGACATAATGTACCATTATAATGCATATAGTGTCTTAAAATATGTGATCGACCCGTACCAAAAATAAACACACAAAGTATAAAAGCTGACATCATAATTTCTAATTAAAAACCTATAGAACCACCAAAAATGAAACTAAACCCAGATTAAATAATTAGAAGCGATCAATAACCATATTAGCCTCAAAGTAAGCATAAAACGCAATAATCAGGACCTAATCATTACAAAAAAGAGCTGACATAGCGACTGATGGGGATGCAGTCGCTATTATTGAAAATTACCGACTACACTAAAGATTCCGACCAAATGCTAGTAGTCGCTGTTTGCGACTACAACCTCAGTCGCTAAATAACAATGGTAGTCACAATTTTTATTCTTAGCGACCATAATAATTTTCGACTGACTGATTAATATTTAGCGACTATATATCTTAAACACCGACTACATATTGTAGTCGCTAAGTTTAAGCCCGAAATCCCAGCTGCCACCATTTACGATTTACTTTTCATTCTCGTGCTCAAAAATCTCCCAAAATCACCATCCGCTCGATCTCTCCAGCCGTTCGATCCTCGTCATCCTCGCCGCCGTTCGGTCACTGCCTTCCTCGTCTTCTGTTTCTCCGCCGTGCTTCCCCTTCTGTTCGACCTTCTTCGTCCAGCCCGACGCTCGCACAATTCGCCTGTGCTCGTTGTCGTTGTTCGCTGGTGTACGTTGGCCGTCGCACGCCCAGGCCCGTCCGCTGCTCCGCCCGTCGTTGTGCCGGTGCGTCCCTGCTCTGCCCCTCGCTCCGTGCCGGCCCGTTCGCTGCTCCTTGCTCGATTTCCTCTTGCTGCTGGTAATAAAAGTCCATTCCTCGGCTTGTTTAATTTCTTCAATTTCATCCCTGTTGTTTACTCTGATTTGTTCTGTTAGTTCTATATTTCGATTGTTCAGTTTGGATGAGGAGAATAATGGCGAACGAAAATCCTAATTAGGAAGGACTGCTCAAGTGGAGCCTTGCGCACTCTGATGGTACTAAGCCATCTCGAAATTTAAGGTGACTTTCTCCTGCCGTCCTGTCTACTTTTTATTCTAGTTGTTTGCGAGTCTGCTATCAGCTACTGGATTTTTTTTGGGTCAAGCTTCTACAATTTTATGGGGGTTATGGTTATAGGATTGTTACTGAAAAGAGGCGAAATGGATGGCAACAGTGGAGTCCACATCTGTTGCGAACCCATCCCAACTGCTCCGGCTGAGCCTCCCAGCGGCGCCCGAGGTCGCCAAGGTCACGAATATTCTAATACCCGTCCCAGCTGCCGCATCCCGCGTCGCTCATGAATACCACCTCACGTCGTTGTTCGCTCGGTAAGTTACCTCTTCTTTCCCATTGTTGCTCCGTAGCTGCTCTGTCGAACTATTCTGATGTCCACTAAAGTGTGTGTGTTATGAAGTGGCCTGATTGTGGAATATGATCTGATAATGTTGCGTTCGAGCTGCTTGGCTGTTCACCCTCTTCTTTTTGTTGCTGCTTTTTTGCTGGAATATGAATAGTTTTGAACTGTTAGTTTTGATTAAGTGAGTTTGTATCACTGCTTGTTACTTATTGAACATCCGCTTTTACTGAACTCCACAGATCGTCGAAGGGAGCAACGTAGGTGATGGGGTTGGGGGAACAAGAAGCTGCAAAAGATCATAAGAGGTGGTAGACGGTATCGAGAGAAATCTTCAGCATTAAGCTCGGCGATATCATACGAAAGACTCTCGTTTCAAACCAAGACGAACCAATCCCGTCGACGAGCTCATCGAGAAGTCCCCATGGCTTTACCGGAGTTTTCATTTGCGTAGTTGGATTGTTTTATTTATGTTGATTTTATGTGGTGGATTATGTTTTTTAATATATATCAATGGCCTTTTAGATTTTTGACCATAGCGACTACATCTGTAGTCTGTGCTGTAGTCGGAAAACAGTTTTGCGACTACAACAGTGTAGTCGCCGTGTAGTCGCTAAACAGCGACTAAATGCCGACTACGAAAATTTAGCAACAAGCCATATACCGACTACGAAAATTTAGCGACAAGCCATATACCGACTACACTCTGTAGTCGCAAAATTAGTCGCTAAGGACCTTTACCGAATAACATTTGTAGTTTAGCGACTAAGATATGTAGTCGCTAAAAGAGCTATATTTTGTAGTGAATAACTCAAATCAAGACCTAATAATCCTAATCGAGTAAGTAATCAAAAGCTACCACACAAAAAATTATAGATTTGGGTCGATCGATTCGGACGGTGTGGAACAGAGATTCGGAACGAAAACATCTCATTCCGGGATTAAACGTGATAGAAGATCGTAAATCCTTCACTGGAGGTGAATATTTATCGTGGGTATTCAATTTGGACGTTCGATTTTGGAGAATGGTTAAAGGATTTGGTGATGGATATTTGGGTCTATTCTTTCGTTCATGATTTTCTTTTTTCTTTCTTGTTTTTCTTTTTTAAATTAAAAAGGCTGATAAAACCGTAATATTGTTAGTTTTTTAGGGTTAGTTTGGTCTAATTGGTCCTTAAGTGAAAGACAAGTTTCTAATTGGTCCTTAAGTGATAAATTTTCTGACATGGGTAGTTAAGTGATATGTATTTACTTAATGGGAATTTAAATAAAGTTCTCCCTAAAAATATATGTATTCTCATATGCTGCCAATGTCCATTAACTTAAAAAATAAATTAAATAATAAACACCCCAAAAAAATCGCAGTACTACATGTTAATCCCCAATAATTATCCACTATCAAGTATAAATTTAATAATTTATTAACATACAATAATTACAAATGGTTAATATCGTGGATTGCACGGGTAAAATACTAGTTATATATTAATTATATGTAAACTTTATTTTTTAGATCAATAAACATATTTTTATAAGAAAGAAATCCCAAATATATTACGTTAAAATAGATACGACTCAAACACTTAATTACAAATTGACCTGTTATTAATATTTCAAGCTTCAAATTGTCCAAACGTTATGATTTGATTAAGGTGCATTATTTTGGTTCTGACATAGTAATATTTTACTCCAACCAGTTAAACCCGCAAACCGCACCGCAACAACCCAAAACCGCTCGGAATTGCACACATGGTTTGGTTTATAAAACATCAATTTAACTAATATTTTTTCTAAAACAGCATATAGTGGTTTGATGTGAAGTTGGCCGAAAATCGTCCAAAACCGCACCATGCACACCCCTATTTGAGGGGTTTGTATTGTAGCGAGAGAATAACATAAATAATTTATTTTAAGAAACTAATTATAAAAATATTTAGCTTCTAATACAAAATGGGGCGCTCCTATGCTAACATCCACATCTATTGCACAATCCACTTTCGACATCGTTTACTTCCAAAAACATCCATCCCTTCTCTCATTTTATGATTATTCCCCATGCGGTGTTGTGCTAGGTAAATTTCGGAGTATCTTT